>CM037585.1:84002645-85382645 GCA_021018995.1 Chloranthus sessilifolius
TAGAAAATCACGATAGGGCATACGCATATAAGTTAAGAATAAAATATGACACCTGACTTAAGTCTTCGTCACGGTGGGGTTTCTTTCACGGTCACATGGAACTTGGAATGTAGGCATCCATGTACGGATGCAACCCGTCTATGGTAGTATGAGATACCACACGAAGTACATCTAGGTTACTACGGAACCCGTCCCTTGGAAAACGTGGTTTAGTGAAGCCTATCGTACCGTGGCCTATTCTAACTAAGTTTTAAGAAAAAAATGAGAAAAGAATATGTTAAGACACATGTATATTAAGAAAGTGGGGACTTAAACCCACGCAAATATAAAATCGGGGCGGAGACCTAAGCCCATAACCGAAAAATGATATGATATGTAAGACACGCTGTGAAGGCCAGCTAAATATGAATTAAATTTCTATATGTGCCATACCTTACGAGCCACCGTAAGGGCCTAACGTCTGCAGCCAAGACGGGTCTTAAGGACATTATAGCCTTGTCTCGAACTAAGGGGACATCGTGGTTACTATGTCGGCAACCTCATCTGGCTGGATGGTGGTTTATATTATGATATGGAGGTTAGGTGGTTATCTACACGTGGACCTCGCGTGGTAGGCTCGAGCAGCGATCTTGGCACAGATCGTTTAAATAAGATAAGATGCGAAGTACGTTGTGTAGGCGTATGGAGTAATTAATAAGACTTACGATATGTTACGTATGCTAAGTTGATGAGACAAATAGGAAAAGAGATAAGAAAATAGAAGCATCATGCACTCTTTATGTTATATTAGTATATTTTTCAGTCTTGATTATGATAGTCTATGAATTATGGATAAGTTATTTTATTTATTTAAGATGTTGGTTATATTTTAAAAATGCACCGCAATTCAAGCGATTGCACACACGCCCACCTGAGTAAGTTATGGTGGATCGATTGTGCAACCCGCTGAGTTTACGCGATTGAGTAAACTCACCCCCCTCCCAAAATCTAACAGTTTCAGGTGAAGATTCTGCTTATCCCGTCCTTGATGATTTGAAAGCTGCTGATCCGGAGATGGCTCATATAAACAAGGATGTCGGCTACCACCTTGATGAGAGCGTAGATCCAGCAGATTTTTACCAGCATTGAGAACCCTTTTACTCTAGTTTTCATTATTTCTTGAGAGACTTGTTTTAGCCTTGATATATTGTGTGAGTTTACAATTGAGACCGTTTTACCCTATCTGAAACTGATTTTGATTTGATATCCTAGATGCATGGTTAGGATTAAATACTTCATTATTATTGTCTATATTTTTCGTTATTAATTTATGAATCAATTATTTTTAATGATATCTTACATGCCTCAATCCATATGCTAAGTCAATTTATAGATTATGTGTATGTCCGCTTATTGCCTTAACCAGCATGCGGTGTCATAACACGGAATTTTAGGCCCTCGATATCGGGTAAGGATTCTGGGTTGTGACATTTGGGTAATTTTGTGTCTTGAAGTTAAAAGGCTAACCTGGTTGGGTACTTTGTTCTGTGCCTATTTTCTTACTTTAATTCAGATCAAGTAGATTTTGAATTTGTAAAATTTGTTTGCAATTTGTTTGGAATTATAGGATTATATGCTTGGAATTAGTAGAACTTTTTTTGGAAAGCAGTTCGACGATCGATTTTGATCGTTATCTGATAGAGTTTGGATCATCTCACAGGCCGATTTGCAGAAGCGATTCATTGATTGTGTCTATTTCTTCGCATTTCCCCTCACCTGCAAAAAGGTAATTATTAATTGATTATTATTTCGGTTATAGGTATATATTTTGTTTTACTGCTATCTCTTGTTCTTATTTCTATAAATATCTCATTATTATTTTTTTTAAATGCAAAATACTCAGTGATCTGGATTTTTCATGTAAAAATTCACTAATCTGTTTTGGTTTTTATTTACATTTTTTTTCTCATTTTTAGGCATTTGTAAATGCAAAAATCAGAGCATCATATGTGGATGCTCTGTTTGAATAGTTTCATTGCAATTAGCTGAAATTGAACATTGACGGGCATGCCAGGATCAAATCATTAGTATTATGGAGTTGGAATAACTGGAGTTTTTTTTTTTTTTTTTTTTTTTAATATGAATCAGCCACATTATTCCACATACATGAAGGTTTTACATTGGAGTTAAGAATATGTGCTAGCGTAAAGTTCTATATAGGATTATTTAAAAAAAAAAAAATTCAAAAAAATAAATCCTATATAGGCATCATCTTCCAGTGTCTATTGGTTGGAAGAAATATCCTTTCTTGTATGGATAGATCCTAACTCTATCTACCTGCAATACAATTAAAAACCAAATTAATAATAAAAAAAGAACATGTGCTAGCATAAAGTTTCCCATGAGCGTCGGGAGTCCAAATGACGCTATCGTCGGCGTGACTTTGCAGATTAATGGTGTCAGTGATGAGGCTCCAGATTTGTTACAGGTGTACAAGGCGAGATTTGAACCATCTTATGAGAGAAGACTATTATAAGAGTTACATTTGAAAGTGTTTAAATGTCCAAAACACTTATGCCAGTAATAAACTAAAAAGGAAGTGTATTTCAAAATATATGCCCCTTTGGCTCCTAAAATTTGTCAAAGTTGCACAAGAAGAACCTTTTTATTTATTAAAATAAAAGTAGGTTCTCCAAAAACTCAATATGAGTGTAATAATGCAGTGTGAAATCACAGTAAAAAGAGAGGATTGGAATTAGGTTGAAGGGCACAGTTCGGATCTGGGCAGGCCACAATCGAAACTAGAAACTGATCCATTTGCAGTCCTACCCTTTGCAACAAAAATATTGAGGTCGTGTTTGTTCATTTTCAGCATACCGACTGAAAAAATACATCATAGCATTACCTACTTTTGTAAATTATTCACTTTGCGGGAGGGGACTATATATTTTGCTTACTGAACTGAGTTCTTATAGACCTTATTCAGATTTGAATCTTCTACTTCTTCGAAAGAAATTGATCAGCAAACATCTTCTCTTAGAACAATTATTTTGTCATATCGAGTTTCCATGGTATGCATTCTCATTTTATTTATCTTAGTGCTTATTTTAATCTTTTCTTGCCAATACCTCACTTAACTATCAAAAATACCATTTCCCCCATCAATTTTAAGATTCACCATTTCCCCCATCTAACTACTAAAACTACTCTTAACTACCTAATCAAGAATAAAATAACTAAAATACGCTTGTATTATATGTGTTACGCTAAACATCGCGTCAATGAAAGCTGACACGCTTTATAGCGGGTAAAATACCTATTATGCCCTTTAAGTCGACAGACTTTAAAGATTAATACAGTACCTGCGGGCTCTCAAACTCTTGCTACGGGATCCAAAATCTCAATCGGGCTTTGAGAGCCCTATCAGGTCTGATCGGACTTCCAAAATTGGCCGTGGGCTCGAAAAATACTAGAATTTCAAAGAATTTTGTTGGATATACGTCCAAAATATTTGGGATTTGTTACAACTTTTTTATTTTTTTTATTGAAAAGAGTAAAGTAACTTTTAAAATATAGTAAAAAGTGGTTCAATGGTTATTACAGTATTTTAATTTATTGATTTGGGCAGTTAAAATTGGTGGTGAAGTTTAAAAAAAAAGAAAGGGTATTTTTTCATCATTTTAAAGTGGATATGGTAGTTAGCAACAGTTAAGGTGATTAGGTGCGTGTTGTCGCTGGACTGGTATGGAGTTTCGAACCACCCATATAGGGCAGTCCTTTGGACCACGAAACCCTTTCCCACACCTATATTTATATTTATTTGCTTTTATATATGCTGCGAGCCTGCGACAGAAGAGACTGTTGGCTATTGCTTCATTTTATCTTTTTATAATACCTGTGAGCCTTTAAAAAACCAAGACTAGCCCATTCTTTATGCATACTTTGTCATTGTGAGTGTAAGAACTCTTTCATTGGGTACATTTGGTGCTGTAGGAATCATTCTGCCGAGTTCCTGTACGATTATTCTGCACCTGAAGCCATTGGTCAGGATGCCATTGAGCTACTTATTGATGCTTGCAACTTTGACATTGCAAGTAATATAATGAACCGAACTGCCATGGGGGTGAGTTGGACTGGGCAGATTCCGGTTAAAAACAATTTAGGGGGGCGTTTCTTAGCTGTTACTACCAACACACCATTTTATGATGATGATGGAAGTTTGGTTGGCATCATTTGTGTGTCAAGTGATTCACATTCATTTCAGGAAGCAAGGCCTCCTTTGACTACTACGAAGCCCTCAACAGCTGATTTTAGCAAGAGTTGGCCCAAAAGTTCTACAAGTAAAGTTGGTACTGATTCTCAACAGCCTCTACAAGTTGCTATTGCATCCAAACTATCAAATCTGGTGAGTTTTGAATTTTTTTGCTCTGCACCCATTGGATCTAGTAGGATACTATAGCATATGCAAACATTTTGTGTTTTAAATTAAGTGGGCTTATGTAGAACATATTATCAAAGAGACCAATTCCCATCACCAGTTCGATCTTCTTAAATTGAAATGTTATAGCCTTTGAAGTAGGCTTGTTAATAGATTTTCTTTCTTGGGCAGCCAAAATTTTTACCCGACCCGTTGACATCCCTACTTTGAAGGCTACTACGTTTCAATAGCTGACATTTACAAGTCTCAGTGCCCGGAAAGCTATACATGTCGGTTTTCAGTAGTAAGATATCGACTTGAATAGATCTAGATCTATTGAAGTTGGTGATAACCCGTTAACCCATTCTGAGAACACCCCGTATTGGATCTCGCTCACTGGAAACCAATATCAATATGTATCTTCGAGGTCTAATACTGAGTCATATTGGACAATATGTCTATATTGTCCAATAATTTAAACAAACCTTCTTGTTACTGACTAACTTAATTTCTGCTGGTGCAGGAGAAGATTTTAGAAGAATTGAGTTTGGAAATGGACACTACTTCAAATAGGCTCAATTTTGTGCAGGTTAGTTTTCCTTGACACGAGGCATACTACTCCCCAAATTGGTAGTAATGACAAATGACAATTATTTTCCTATTAAATTTTTTTGCTGGATTTAAATAAAGCGATCCACTCTTCAAGTAATGTCGAAATGCCTAATTCTCTTTCAACGTCCGAAGAATACAATTTTAAGGTTCTTTATAAACCTTGTACTTCATGAAGACTAAATAGTTTAGTTTATTTGGCCAAAACACTCAATACTTCTGTAATCGTAAGATATTAATTTTTGAATCATATTTCCTTTCTCATAAGCAGAAATATTTATTTATTGTTATTAGGCACAATCTTTTTGTTGATTTGAAGCAGTTTTGAAATTAGCAGTAATGAAGTGTTTTGGCCACCTAGAAGAAACTTAAAAATATTATTATCAAGCCCAATAAGTACATGACACATACTTCATCTTTTCCATACAGAAGTTATTTTAAAGTTTAACCTTTAAGCGTTTCGATGTGTGCACTCTAATATTAAATGATCTTACACCATTAAAGGTATATGATGGGACCAATACAAGGTGTCAAAGTGATAGAGCTCATCATTGAACTGAAGTGGGGAGAACATCACACTTTTTAGGAGATTTAAACCATCTAATGTGTGCACTCTAATATTAATAGTTATTATAGTTTTTGAATGGCCGATATTAAATTTCACTGATTGGATGATACACATCCTCCCACAAGTGTGATTCTTTGGCTAAATGGACAGTGTGGAAAGAAAATTTAATTAGATTCGATTGATGGTCCTGTCACTGAGTGAAATTATCCATTTAAATTGGATTAATGATGCTTCCAATGAGTGAAAATATCTAATTTGATTAGATAAATCAAGATCACCATCGCATAGTAGCACGCGGGCTCTTCATTGGGTAGAAAGTAATCTGTTTTAACATCAATGAATCGGCTGTTGATAATGTCCTCTTTTCACCTAATGCACAGTAACATGTTGGCAGGGGAGTAAAGAGCTTATGTATTTTGTTAAGATTCTTCCGTTGGCCATCTTTTTCTTCATCTTGACTGAGCGAAATCAACACATCTTCCAAAGCCAGACTAAAGCTATTAATCAATGTGATTGAAGCGAACACACTTTTCACCTAAACCATCTCCCACCTTCAATCTCACCATCATGGGCCATAAACCACCCCTCACCTCTTCTCTATTATTGCCTCCCCTCCACCTTTTCTCCTCTTCATCCAATAATCTTTCATAGATTCAACCACATGTGTCAAACTATCAAGTACCTGAAAAAATCCCACTTGTAGTTTTTTAAAACAAAAAATGGGAATCAAACTTGCCATTTGTTGCAGCCTTTATATTCTTAAATATCAGTGGGTGTGAGAAATGGTTCATTGGGTTGGTGACCCACTAATCACTTTTATTCCATCTGAAATGGTTTGTCTTTCTATCTTTCAATTCGAATTTTTTCTCATGTGGACGGTGGACCTAATTCTCTACTTAAATATAAATCCATATTCTCTCTTTTGGTAAAGAAGTGTGGTTCCTTTTTGTTGATGCCTTATTTCATCATGTGAGTCTAAAAATTCCTCCTTTTTGTATAAAAATTTGATGGGTCTTTCTCCGGTTGTTGGTTCTTGGTTATTTTGTTGGTTCCTGTTGGTTTTGCAGATGTGGGTTCTGGGGTTTGAGTTGAATCAATTATCTATACATTGGAAATACCGATTTTTGTTTTTTCTTCTAAATATCAATCTCACCTTGGTTTTTGTCTTGCTCAATTCGTAGGTACGGTATTTATATCCAATGATCTGACTTGATAGTTTGAGCTGAGATTCAGCTCATAAGGCTCAAGATTCTCTTATACTTCCATTGCTTACATTTCTCAGTTCTGTTACATTGCTTACATTGCTTCCAATAAATCAATAAGGAACACATGTAATATAAGGAGAAAACATGATAGATCCAGCACAACAAATAGCACAGATTATAGAAGCTCTAAGTACATTGAACAATGAGATGCCATCATGGTTGTGAACCTAATAGATAATCCCCTCTCTCACAAATAAAAACCCTTTCATTTTTTTTGGGGGGAGTGGTTTCTGGTGGAAAGGCAGAATACCGATATGTATCGTTCATGATGGACCGATACCCGGTACTGATACCTTGGATACCATAATCATCATGACCATATGATGTATGGGCAGTTCATATGATATCCAAAATCCAGACACATGATCCTCATTAAATTTAGATGTTTACGTAATTTGGACACTACCACAGCTGTAGGGGTACACATTTATAGGGTTTGAACGTGGCAGCTTTAAGACACCTAATAAGCTTTTATGTCTTTCCAAATTAATATTATAGCTTTTACTGATAAAAGTCCTTACAAATTAAAATTTAATGCAAGCTTAAAAATAAATAAATTTTAAGTATTAATGTTTGTTGAGTTGTATTGTATGTATGACTCCCTATAGACTAGATTGTTTGTTGGCTCGAAGCCCTTTTTATTCCATTATGGGCTTAGAGGGGCCCCCATTGGTCCCCTACCACCCTTCTTTTTTCTAAAAAGAATTTGTAATTTGTCCTTTTTTTAATCCCTCACCACCTTTCTTCTATTTTTCTAACAGTAATTTATTCTTTTTTCTTTTGTTTTTTGCTCTGTCTAGGTTATGGAGATTCTGGAATTGGTTAGGAGAGAACTAAAAGGAGAAACAAAAAAACCCGTATGATCAACTCTTCCAGTAAGGTGATTAGTTTCATCTACACCTCTTATCGATACGTTTCTGATGGTGCCAAATGCAGCTCCATTTCAAGAGCTACAACCTCTCGACTTTTTTTTTTTGTTTGGGTCCTTAAATAGGTGAAAGAAGTCGAAGTTGAATGGCAAATGCACAATCTTTCTGATGGTTTATCGTCTCCAACAACAGGTGGTTTCTCAATCAAAATATATTGTAAATGCTATAGTTCTTTTTGTTTCCTTTTTTGTTCATATGGTTGGAGCCTTCTTTATAGGTATTGAATATATTCAATGTTGATCGAAAACTTGGGTCGAATGTGATCAAATGTAGCAGAACTGGTTTGGCCCATACTTTTTTCTCTATATAGATTGTATATTTATCACTTAATGAGAAAGTTGGTGAGAAATTTTTGTGGTTAGAAAATTTTCTTATGTCTCTCAAAGCATGGTTTGTATAATTGTGTTGTCTATTTATTGTTAACTAGCTAATTTCCTCGAAGAGTTTTTAAAAGGGAACTACAAGTTGCACACGAGATTTGTATCGTTGTTTTTTTTTTGCATATGGCTAAAAAGGAAGACTATTATTTTTGGGATCCCTATCACGTGGGACACCATCTAAGTTGTCTGATTTGAAGACCATGATGTAAAGATCTTTGAGGCAAAAAGTTGGCACGAAACATGATCTCTATCATTAGAGTCAACCATTGATTGAGATGATGCCCTTTGACTGTGTTCAATCAGATGATA
The DNA here is from genome assembly GCA_021018995.1 of Chloranthus sessilifolius. NCBI lineage: Eukaryota > Viridiplantae > Streptophyta > Magnoliopsida > Chloranthales > Chloranthaceae > Chloranthus > Chloranthus sessilifolius. Next base: position 84,011,102 of record CM037585.1, read on the forward strand.
GAGATCGCTTCTCTTGCCAATGTTTGGCCTCAAAGATATTTGCATGATGCTCCTCAAATCAAACGCCTTAGATAGTGTTTCATGTGCCACAAATCCCAAAAATAGTGAAATCTCTCTTTAGCCATGTGTGATGGTACAAATCTCGTGTGCAAGTTTTAGCTCCCTTTTTTGAAAATAGAGACTGTAGTTACTATTATGAAGTTTATCTAGTAAATACTTGGTAAATTATATAATAAAACTATGTGAGTTGTGATATGAAGTAGTGAACTCTATCTATTACTCTCTCTTACAAAATTATTAAAACTCTGTAAATTTTAGTTGTAAACTGTTAATGCATGTGGATTATTTAATTCACTTATTTTATTAATTAAAGACATTATTATATATTTTGTATTTTTAATTACTTATTATTATATTTTACAACTTCCGTTCTTTTCTCAAACTTTCTCTAAATCTTCCTTGAATTTAGTCGAAGTAAATTGAAGTGACATGCACAGAATAATTGCCGAATCTGAACTTGATTACTATAATGAATAGCATTTTGGCTACCTTCAATGGCTGATCGTTTGTAAAATTTTGCATTTTATCGAACCCAATTGATCTGAAATCTTTAAAGGTTCCTAATTAGTCCTCTTTTTTGGGAGGATGGATCTTTAACACACTAGACCATCATAAAGGTATTTGTAATGACCCTAAAATTTTGAACAAGAACCCAACTGCTTCGATAAGCGTGCCCAGCATGAAAATTGAGACAACTTAAATTTTTTAATTAATATTATTGAAAATAATATTAATTCATGGTAAAGTGAAGTCATGTGTGACTTCTTGTTTAAGTCTGAGTCTTGTAGGACCTTTGATGAGGCGTGATACGCCGAAGAAGTTGTGTATGTGCTCCACACCAGAGCTTAGGTTAAGAGAAAATGGAAATATCAAAGATATTTCATTTTCTTAGCTTATAAGAATAGGAAGAAGGTTTGGATACCTATCTTGCATCTCCTTCTTCTTATTTTCTGAGAAATCCATGGCTAGGAGGTTAGGTTTTGAAGTCATTTGTTTGAGGAACCACAGTAAGAAGAACCTAGGTTAGTGATTGCTTGATTTGAGAGTGTGGAACCGACGTCGGTACATCGTGTTTGTCACGTGAGGACGTGCGCCATCTCCGTGTATCAAGGTGAAGCCATGTGCCTACTATTTCGGGTCGTGACGGCGACAAATTCCAGATTCTGGATTCGAAACCCTCTCCGGATCGTGTTTGCCGAGAACCCAAAAAGGGCCTTTGAAGAGGTGAGTTATTAGGTTAAATTGTATAAGTTATGACCTGATAAATGTGTGTATGAAAGTGTATAAATGGTCTGTTATGGATCATTAATGGTTAGGGATCAAAGTAGGTCAAGAACAAGTGACCGCCATTAATGATAGAAAACTATCAACCTTGATCGATCAAATTAGTGAATTGATCGGTCAAGCCTGGAATTGATCGATCAATGTGAAAGATTGATCGATCAATTCATATATTCAATTAATGGGGACGGTAGGGTATTTTTCTGGAAGTTCAATGCCCGATGGGCATTGATCGATCAAATTGGTATTTGATTGATCAATTTTGAAGGTTGATCGATCAATTTGAGAGTTGATCGATCAATACGAGAGGTTGATCGATCACAGTGAGGTGATCGACTAAAGGGAAGAATGATCGATCAATGTGGACATTGATGGATCAATGAGAAAGATTGATCGATCAAATTGGACATTGATCGATCAAATTTTATAACTTAAGTGTGCAAATAGGAGGTCGGAAATTTGTGTTTGACTGGATTGATTGATCAATGGGGAGATTGATCGATCAAATTTGAGGATTGATCGATCAAATAGGGATGTTGATCGATCAAATCCCCTCATTCACTTGTGAGTTAAAGGGGGACATTGATCAATCAAGGAAGGTATTTGATCGATCAAGTTGGATGATTGATCGATTAAACAAGGACATTGATCGATCAATCACCCCTATTTTCTGATGTTTTAGTTTTATTAAAATGATACTACTGGACACTGTGCCAGTTGATGTTTTGACATCTTTGACAATAAATGTACTATGTCTATGGTCTAGGATCAGATCGTGATGCTTTGAAAAGCTTTGGATTTGCTTAGAAAGGTTTGATCTGAGATAGGGGAATTCAACTGAAATTGTATTTATTCTTGATCTCACGGTTCCAAATCTTCTGCATTCGACTGCATATTCTGATTTTTGCTTTTTGTCATGCTTAACATATGTGTGAAAACTCTATCATATCTGATTCCTGCTATCTGATACCGACACCTGATTCTTGTTATATATGATATCTCTGCATGTGATTTGAGGTTTAAATCTGACGAATCCCATCGTATATCTGCTTTGGAAATCCTCGACACAATTGCACTCCTTAGATGAGGCATTATTGCAACTCCTGAAATTATTCATGTGAACGACGATAGTCAGGATTACCCATTGGCCCAAATCTGGCTACCACGTGCTATACTCACAGGAGTTACTTAAGTATATTACTTTAAGTCATTAAAATACTGTACACATAGCATCCTGTAAACTCTGAGATTCTCTCTGCTCTGATAAGTTATGCATTTTATTTATTTTGTATATCTGATCATTTGTCTGCATCTGTTCAATTCTGTCAATATTCTGCAACTGCTTATTCACCTGAATATCTTCTGCAATCATGTTTTACAATTAAGATGTAACTTTAACTGAAATTCTTCTACTGAGGTTAAATGGTTAGCTCACTCCTGACTTTGTATCATAGGTTCTGAGGCTAGAGTACAGGGTACTGAGAGCGACCCAGACTATCAGCCAGAGGCAAAGGCTGAGGCTGAGGACGAGGAGACGGATATCTAGGCAGACGAGTTTTACCCTTAGCCTGGGTATATTAGTCTTGTATTTTTGGATTATGTTTTGTACTCTAGATTATTGTGTGCCTGGTGGCCACCGTCTGTATTTATTATTATAGATGTTATTTTTACTTGTATTATTATACATTCTATAGGAACCATTATTTTGGGTAATGGATGTCCATCACCAGTAGTTCTTCTTGGTTCCTTTTTGAGGATGTATATTCTTTTGATATATATATATGCATTATTTTACTTCTTTCTTTTTAAATGCCTTATATGATGACTCGACCTGTCACTATTGGACTGTGTCTGCTCTGATTTCCACTATATGAGTAGATACTCTATGATTTGTCCTGGGGATTATCCAGAGCATGATCCTGATGGCACAGATTTTCGAGTGCAAAAATCTGGGCTGTCACAGTTGGTATCAAAGCCTAGGCTTTAGGTTGAACTATGGGTTCATGTTGGATTATTTTTATAATCTAAGTACTGATTAATGTTATTATTTTGACAATGACAGATCAGTGGTATGGCCCCAAAGTTCAGAGGAGGACATAGTGGAGGCAGAGGAGGACAGAGAGAAGTCCCTTTACAAGAAATTCCTGATGTTACTGGAACATCTAGGGGATTAGAGTTCCTATCGGATGATAATGCTTTTCCGATAGGACTGAGAGGAGGGAGTAGAGGCAATGATGGTAGAATGGAGCAGGTGTTGGAAGCATTGGCTGCCAACGTTGCTCAGCAGACTGCTGGTTTGAATCAACAAGCAGCTAGACCACCTCACCAACTCGGCGGTTTTGCCAAGTCTAGGAGAATGAGGCCTCCTAACTTCTCCGGTCAGATGGATCCTATTGAGGCCGAGGGTTGGATCGAAGAGATGGAGAAGTTGTTTGAAGTGCTCTAGTGCATTGATGTAAAAAAAGTACGCTGGGCAACTTTCAAACTTGATGGTGATGCTGGGCCTTGGTGGAAGTTGATATTAAGGAACCGAGAAAGAGAATTCCCAAATACTCTGTGAACTTGGGAGGAGTTCACTAAGGTCTTTTACAATAAGTACTTCCCAAAGATAGTGAGGCATCAGTGGGAGGTTAAATTCATTGAGCTGAAGCAAGGTGTTATGTCGGTGAGAGAATATGGTGCTGAGTTTGATAGATTATCTAGATTCACACCACAGCATGTAGCCACCGAGTTGATAAGAGCTCGTAAAATTTAACTTGGCTTGAGGCAGAACCTACAGAAGGATGTGGCCATGTGAGAAATGGAAACATACGAGTGTTATATCCAAAGCTCTCATTGCAGAGGAAGAGAATCAGAAACAGTTTGCCTGGAGAGATAGGCAAAGCAGAGAGAGGTCATTTCAGGGGCAATCTCAAGACCCTGAACAAAACAAGAGGGCTAGATTATCCAGACCTCCGAGATACCCTACACACTCTAGACCAGTGATATCTACAGGGCATAGTTCATATCAGAGGCCAGCAGTACCTACATCTTCCAGACCCTTTCGACCGTCTGGTTCTTCTGGTAGTGGGGCTTCTGTAGCACAGGGATCTTTGAGGGTATCGTCATTCACTCTGGCCCTGTCATGTGCTAAGTGTTGGAAACCACACAAGACAGAGGACTGTAGGAGAGAGAGTGGGCAGTGCTTCAGGTGTGGCAAGATGGGCAACATAGTCAGAAATTGCCCAGAGGAGAGTAAGTAGAGAAAGGAGCGGTCCGGATCCGTGTCTACTCAGAGATCGTCTCGACCTGTTGTTCAAGGCTGAGCTTATGCTGTCATTGCAACCGATGCTCTGACATCGAACAATGTCATCCAAGGTATCATTACGCTTTGAGAGTTCAATTGTGTTATTAATTTTAGTTATTTTTGAATGTGTTAGTAAATTTTAAGCACATAGGAATATTAGTGACTGTTATGTATTATATTATATGCATGACGTGTATGTTGATAAATAAACTAAGGTACTCTTCATATACGTCAAGAACAAATCATATGTGAGGTTGCGGTGAGAGTATTAATTAACCCTGGATCCACACATTCTTTCATTACGCCGATGTTCTCAGCATAATTAGGGATTACTCCAAAGAAATTGGATTTTATTTTGGCAGTGACAATCCCTACGGGTAAATAAGTTAAAACAGATACAGTGGACAAGGCTATAGTTATTAGAGTGGAGAAAGAGGAAACTTGAGCAGACCTGATATTGATGAACAGTGTAGGCTTCGATGTGATCTTAGGAATGGATTGACTATCCGCTTATCATGCGAGCGTTGATTGCCTATGAAAAATTATAGTTTTCCATCTTCCAAAGAGGAAGTCATTTAGATTTTTCGGAGTGAAGTCTAAGGTAGCACCATTGATATCAGTTATTCGGGCTGAGAAGATGATGAGGAGTGGGTGCAGTGGCTATATGGATTTTCTGCAAGAGCAACGGGAGGAGAAGAATGTCATTTCAGATATTCATGTTGCTTGTGAGTACCCCGACGTATTTCCTGAGGATTTACCAGAACTACCACCAGCTTGAGAGATTGAATTTATGATAAATCTAGTTCTGGGTACCGAGCCAGTGACTAAAGCTCCTCATCAGGTGGCTCCTGCAAAGTTGGAAGAATTGAAGGAGTAGCTATAAGAATTACTTGACAAAGGGTTTATCAGACCTAGTGTGTCTCCTTGGGGAGCTCCAGTATTGTTTGTCAGGAAGAAGGACGGTTCGTTGTGACTGTTGTTGGATTCCCTTGGTGCTGTTTATTGTGTGGTGGAAACAAATTTGAAGACAAAGTAAAATAAAAGAATGGATTCAACAAAACCAAAGTAATCCTAGACGTGCAAGATACAGGGCCTATTATAGCAAGTTTTGATAAGTAAGAGTTTGTCCCACAGAGAAATTGATCTAGAACCCAAAATGGGCTATAATAGTAGGCCTCCAAATCTGACTATAGATCTGATAATCCTAAAAATAGGGAGCTGGGTGTCATGACTACACTAAATTAATTATAACAATAGAGAAATAAAATATAGCCCTATCCTAAAGAAACGGTTAAGAAGAAGATGATGATGGTGTGTGCCAAAATAAAATATAAAAATTGGTGAGAAGTAAGCAGGTTAGGTTCAGAGTTAAAACAGTAATGTAACTTAGATTTAGTCTATCTCTGTAGTGCTCCTTGCTGAGACGCTATCAAAAGCCTCAACAAGGTAGAAGTGTCCAACTTAACCCATGCCATTTGGGGTGCTCTTAAGGCTATAGGATGTCCACTCAAATAGTCACAGCTTATCCTATAGAGTCTGTCAAATCTCATTGATCAAGTAAGAAGTTGCTAATCTAATCTAGAGGAGTGGACTGATCATTTCTCCAACCACTGGACCAGACCAGGTGATGAATACTATTGCAGCACTATGTAATGCCAGTGCTACAAGCTCCCCAGATATGTACACAAATTTTGCCAAGGCCAACGGCTCACTGGTGCCCACAAAAAGGACCATGTAATAGGTTGAATAAGGCTTTAAATTCAGTTGGTCAATGCTACAAAAGGCCTGCAATGACTCAGCCTCAAGCTGCAACTACTACAGAGACATCAGATCTAACATCTGATATCGGTTAGGTAAAACAGAGGGGAGCCAGTTCCTGTACAAATCTCCTCACAAGGCTCTAAAAGCTCATGTACAGGGGAGAAGAATCTTTCTCAAACATGTGGCTGGATACCACCTTAGGGCTATACTCCCTCCACTCAAATGTTCATAGGGTATCCCATTGGTCTGTCCATACCATAGAGGTCTGAGAAAGAGCATGAAAACTGCTGCAACCACTATGGTCCACAGGCCTCCGAGCTCCCCAGATCTCACTACAGATCTAACATTGCTTTCCATGGGGCTATCAAACCAAGGGAAATTAGATGTAAAACAATAGATCTACTGGAAACTGAATGGGCTCGTCCCAAATACATGGATCCTATAGACATCTAAAGAAACCATAAGATCTTTAGATTCAATTAATCATTAAAACAATAATCTATTAATAGCAGCGAAACTTACAATGAACAGTCTCTAGGCTACAGCCTGTACACAACTGCTCATCAAAAATCCCAATGTATACAAAACCTATTAAAAACTGAAATAAACAAAACCTAACTACTTATAGGGGGATTAGCCAGCAAGTGCTGGGCTAAGAGAGAAGAAAAATGGGAAAAAGAGGTGATCAAACCTTAACCCAAGCCTGCTGGAGCTCTCAGCCGACAAAGGATGAAAAGAAGGATCAATCTTAAAACTAAACTCTAAGTGTAGCTTATATACTCTATCCATACGGCCTTGGCTCTAAAGAGATTAACCCTAATTTTTCCAATAGATGTGATATTGTTACAACCCTTGAATGACTTGAGACGTGCACCTCAAAATCCATGCCTCGAGACATGTGCCCTAGCCTTGGGAAATTCCAAAAAGGTCCTTGAGTTAAAACTGAGAAGTGGGGAGCCCATGCTTCGCGGGGCTGGCATATGCATTCATTCATTCGCACAGTTGCAGAGCCTTCACGAAGTAGCTTTTGATTGGTGGGAAGTGCTTACTCACACAGTGAATCTTCAGTTAATCACGCAGTTCCTTTGCGCTGCAATGCTATCAAGGACATGATCTGGAGTGCCTAGACTTCTCGCACAGTAGAGATTCAAAAGCTCTCTCTAACTGGGTACTCGTGCAGGTATGCTCCTGCGCTCACATAGTAATTGGTAAGGCTTCAGAGTGTGTGAGATCTGCGTGAGGAGAATTCTTGGCGTCTCTCTCTTCCAGGGCCACGCACGAACTCCGTGAGGTGAAATTTTGTAGTACATATATAAACTCACTATGTTCTTCGTGCGACTGCTTTAAGGCTTGATCTCCGCGAGAGCCTCGAGACCACAAATTCTGAGGATTTTAATCCGCGAGATCTTCGCAATGTCTTTACAGCTCTCCTCTTGACTGCGCGTCCTATTTACGCGAGGGCATCTTTCACTGCATCCTTAGCTTCGCGAGGGAGCTTCTCAACTCTACGAGATCTGTCTTTCAATGCTCTGATGCATTGCACTTGCTGCTGTTGTAGTTTCTCTATTCTCAGCCAACTTCATCCATCTGCTAGGCTTTTATTCAATGATGACTAGCAAATGAGTCACCATGGTGACCACTACCAAGGTGTTCCATTAGGCTTTGGCTCAGCTGTCATCTTTGCATGTCTTCTTCCTCTTCTTTGGGCCCATAGGGATGAATTTTGTATTAAGCTGAACAGATTATTGCTAACTATAAAATATATTTAACAAATGATTATTAGTCTGCTTCAAGGTCTATCAAAGGCTAGGTTAAGAGGTAAAAAGTGAAATTTTTCAGTGAATAACACACCCCCAAACCTAATCTTTGCTAGTCCTTGAGTAAAGTAAAATTTAAAACTATTATTCTAAGAATTTAAATGCCACTTTCGTAGGGAGCACAGATATATTTAGCATATGTATCAAGCCTTTTAAACCCCTACGTGATCCCTAGTGGAGGAGTGAAGTCTCCTGAGGGTTTTCAGTGAAGATACCCACAAACTTCTCAATAAAATAGTTAGCAGAAGTGCAAAATTATCAAGTTAGTTGTCAAGAAACTGAGCATTAGTTCACATTTGATTCAACAAAAGAAAATATATGAGAAATTTGAACATATGATTATGCACAGACATTTACTCATCACAACTTCTACATAGATGCACATCATTTTCAATTAGCTCACAGCAGGGGAAAACATCACATGTAGGTCCGTACTGAGTTCATCATTAATTCATAAATTAGGTCATGCCCAATACATTCAACATTAGACCCAATCACTACGTCAAAATGGGGAAAAAACCACTACAGTAGTATTAAAATAAGCCACTGCTTAAAATAGTGGTGCAATATACCACTGCCTAAAATAGTTTTTAAAAAAAATTAAATTAGTGGTTTAAATAAATCCTCCTATCACGTGACTATCATTAGGTGCTCACGTGCCATATCGTCGGGCCCAACCACCCCCCTCTCATTTTATTTTATATCACTAAGCATGCCCCGCCCTCTCATTTCGCATGCCTCTCTCAACCCGTCTTCTTCTCATCGAAACCCTAGCCTCTCTCTCCCTCACTCGATCTCGACAAACCCTAACCTCTCTCTCTCTCTCGATCGACAAATCGTAGCCTCTCTCTCTCAAGATCTTGACAAACCCTAACCTCTCTCTCTTGATCAACCCTAGATTTTGAATCAAAGCTTTGGAAATATCAGGTTCCGATTCGTTCTAGGGTTTCGCATTTTGTGTCGGTATGGGCTGTTTATAGTCGAAGACCAGAAATGTTCAGTTTCCTGAAGAAGAATCGTTACAAGTGGAGAAACCTGATGTAGGTATTTTGATCTCTGATATATGTATTGGTTTTGAGATTATGATTTTGGATTTGATTTTTTCTTTTTGTTATAATTTTGAAGCTGATGCAGATCTAGCTGAGCAGGATCAAGTACTGGCATTTAAAGAATACGATCTAGCTGAGCTTCAAACGGCGACGAAGGGTTTCTGCTCCGATTTCATTGTGTCGGGGAGTGGAGAGAAACGATAGAGAGCTATGGATTGACACCAAAATGTAAGAATTGAATGTTCTGATATTTTTTGGGGATTTTATATCTCTGTATTTCAGATGAGTCAGTTTTGGAACAAAAAAGGGGGCATTCAGTTTATAGGTTTCAGATTCAAATTTTTCTGACTTTTTTGGGGATTCTTGTTAATATATTTTAGATCTGTCAATTTTAGAACAGAAACGGGAATTTTTGGCTATATATATTTCATATTTGAATTTTTCTGACTTAGTTGGGGCATTTTTATTACTTATTTGGGGCATTTTTGTTTGTATACTTCAGATTTGTTAATTTTGCTTGATTAATCGAAGAATTGTAGAGATTACTTAGAATCGGAGAATTTGGAGTGGCAGATCACCAAAAATAACCCGGAATTGACAATTTGTACTTCGCCAATAAGGTATCATACTCAATACTTTGATGCATACTCAATAGTTCTAGTGACAAGCAGTTTCTTCTTTTTTATTTAAAAAAAATTCATTTTAATTTATGAAATCTGGGGAGTATTACATAAAATTTTTTCCTATACAAGCATCTAATACCAATCAATTTTCTATGATAAAATGTCATGATCAAATGTCAGGGAGTATTATTTCATTGCAAGCTTTTTCATAAAGCGAACCTGAGATGATTCCTTTAAAATTAAAATCTCTAAGAACAGAGTGAAATTACTTGGTTAACCTGTGATAGCCCGACTATTGCTAGCATTGGTCGCATAAGAAACTTACTTAGAAGACCAGGGAACTGGTCTACCTCTAGAACCCCAAAAATTGAATGCTAGCTCACAATGGAAGATTTTGGTAAATATGTACTTTTGAACCCAATGCTAACTCACAATGGAAGCTGGGGTATCTGGATCATCTCATTCATCTATCATGAACAGCTAGTTGGATTACTTCATTTGAACAAAGATATGCCCTACATGAAATAAAAGTGCTGTCACTTTCCAATTATGAAGCAAAACTCAAAAGTATAGAGCAATATAGAGAAAAACTCATTTTAGGCCACTTGACACATCTTTGTAAGATTTCTAGGCACTATGCACTCTAGAATAGTCGGTTGTGATCTTTCTTTAAATGCTGAATACGCTATTATGTGTGTAATTTTTGGCTGAACATGAATATAAATGATCATATGGTTCCAATGCTGTGATTCGTGTGATTTTTAGGGAGAGTGCCACAAGTAGTGGCATTCTAAATGATCAAAGATGTACAACAAAATGGGTCTCTATCATGGCAATTTTTTGCATAATAAGGTATTCGCTCTCATGCTTGCAACACAGGGAAGAGATCATAATTAATCACCAGACTTGAAAAGTTCCAAACAACTACTAAATCAACAATCCATGGAAAAATCTCTTTAAACATTGTTAGGAGATAACAGAAATTTACATTTATGCTCCTATGTAACTTTCCACCTTAATTGTTAGTCTCACCTGAATCCATCCCCTTTCCGCCTTAATTGTTAGTCTCACACTCTCACCCACCTGAATCCATCACTGCCTTCTTCATCTTTTCAAACTTCACTCCAACAACAAAGCTTATGCTCATCTACATGTTGAAAAATGATCAAACTAACCATATTGCTGATTGTAAATAAAAGTAATAATTTGGGTTGGGTAACTAGGATTTAGAAAATGACTTTTCATCACCTGTTTTGGATACCTCGCATACTTGTTGTATTCAAAAGGGTTGTCTTTGAACTCCGATGGCACAAGTTTACCGCATGGTACTTTTATGTCCTCTTTCCATGGTTTCTTCCTTCCTAACCCTTTAACAGCCGCTTTCTTCTTTTCAAGTAGCTTTGTATCCTACATCCCAAAATAATTTACATGTGCTCTTTCAGGATTCAAGAAGAGCATAATTGATGTTTTTGCATTCACTACTAGTCCAAAATCCAAATACATGTAGAAGGTATATAAAAAATTAAGACTTAGTTAATCTTGTGGGAAATGGGAAGCATAGGCTATTTTTATGGCCAGGTTTGTTCTGATTCCATTGCATTCTGTATTATTAGTCTGTATGTGCACCATGGGCAGATCAATCTCCTTCACTAAATAGGTTTAATCATGGGATAAGTGCATATATTTATGAGCCTGAAATAAATGAAAATACACTTTTGACCACTTTGTGTTCAGGCTGCTCATCTACTAAGAACAATTAATTTTATAGTCAATAGATTGGATGGTTAAAATCTCTCAAAAAGTTTAATTTTTTGGCCTATTGCTCTTCAATGTATGATATATCACTTTGATGGTATGAATTACCCACATCTCAAACCACCAATGGTGTAAGATCATTTACCCACCATTTTGGTGTTTAAATGATGGCGAGGAGATCGATAAAAAAAAAAATGACAGCAAGGGGAGTCATGCCCAAATATATAACTTTATGGTCCCTAAAACTAGTCTTATCAAAATCTCCAATTGTTTCTAAAAAAGTACATAACGTGATGGTGCGAGGACCATAATGTTACACCCACTTTTGCATTTTCAAGAGCACGAGCCCACTACACAATAAATGATGGGCTACTACCTATATATGCATCCATCAAATCCCTAAACACAAAATAGCAACCATTGACTGTTTTAAATTAGACGAAAGAGATTGTTTTTCATTCAAGCTTACATTTAATGGATCTTTAAATTATCAGGCATACCATCAAAACCACTGGGTCACTTTTTGGATGTATGCCATGTCGAAGTAGACTGTCCGATGGTACCCTCATGATCTCAAGATCCGTTGTATGGACGACTGGAACGAAAAATGATCTCTATTGTCAGATTCAAAGTGATCAATGATTTCTTGGTTGTGGTGTGCTTAGAAACTCAGTGTGTGTAAATAGAAATGCTTTAAGAGTTTTCAGCATAACCGTATAGTTTGTCCCTAGAAATGTGTAAAAGGTCAAAGTAAGACCAGACTCCTATCACAGCATGTACATAGAAGAGTTAAGAGTAGGTATGAATTAAGCAAGGGGAGCACTATGAAGTGTGATGCCACATTGACGTCTCTGACTGTCACTAGTACCGCTGCCCCCTGTAAAGTCAATGTCTAATTGGAATTTAACTCAAACTCTTAAGTAGTACTAACTTCATTTGTTAATTCTTTCACCCTTATTATTTTGAAATTTTGGGCCTTGATTTTATTTTCTTCATTTCTAGATTGATGCTCATGTTGGTAGTGTTAATGTGTAACGATCCCCAGAATTGTTAAACCAAGTGGTGTAGGAAACATCCGTCAACTAACACTGAGCACTACTAACACTGAGCACTTTAAGTGGATGAGACACTTACACTCAATGAACAGGTTTAAGATAATAAGCCTGTTTAGGCTTAATTGGACAAATTCCAACTAACTCGTTAAATCGGTGTTGCGTTGGACTCTATAGATTCTAGCCTATTACACTAAGTATACCCATCAATGGTGCATGGGAGAAAAACAATAGACCACTTGCCTTTGTTTGTGTTTTATCTGCCTTTACAAGACCAAAGCCTCGTGAATGTTGCATGATATCCCAGCCCAAAAATGTAGCTTAAACTAAATAGCTGCATATAGCTTTAATTGGTCTTAATATAACCAAGAAGGAAGGAGTCGCTATTAGATAAACTTTTGTTGGTTTACCTGTAAAAGACAAATGCAAGTAAGCCTGATTTTGTAAATACACACACAAAACATAACTTGTTCTGGGTTATAGACAAGAAGACCCTAGAGTTTTGTTTTATTTTTATCTTGTCTTTTCAGTAATACACTACTAATGTACTGTTGGCTTACTGGAATTTAACTCAAGTAGATTGTAAGCTACTTGCTGCTTACTTGCATGGAGAAAATAGCACACGACTCCGATGAGTCATATCGCGAGAGCATGCACGCAAAGTCAAATGACCTGTTATAAGATACCAAGACAAAGAAATGCATCTTCCCCGTTTCAAAAATCCTTGTGACTATACCCTACACAACCAACTTTTTAGCCATCTTGAGTCTGTTTATGAGTCTTTTGTAAACAAATGAAGGCAATTTTTATGAAGATCAACAAACAAGCTTATAATATTCATACACTTCTACTCTGTTTCTGCTCCATTTTTGAGATCGGCAAACACAACAATCGATGGTCGAGTACTATAAATTCACCAAAAGGTATGCTAACGATTTCATTTAAAATAAAGGGTCATCATAGAGACTACGTTGAACTTGAGCCCTAAATTCAACAAGTATACATGAAGCCGAGTGCAGATTTCTGCACTTCGATTCTGCATAGTAGATCTGTGGACTTGATAGATTGCAGAGTGCAGATTCGGAGTTTTAAAAGCTATCGAAATATATTTAAAATCTATAGAAATCTGCTGAAATGATACATGTATATATATATATATATATATATATATATATATAAGCCAGGGGGGGAACAACAGATCAAAAACATATAGAAGAAACCCCATCTGCACCTCGGCAAGCCAAAAATATGCAGGCTTGCCACGACAAACCTTATAGGGTTGCCGCGGCAACAAAGCCAGCTAAAAGGCTTGCCGCGACAACACTTATAGGGTTGCCATGGCAACAAGGCCAGCTGAAGGGCTTTCCGCGGCAACCACTTGAGTGTTGCCGAGGCAACCTTCCCCAGCACAGAATTTTGAACTTTGGGCTGTGCCTCTTGTGCATTCAGACCTTGGGTCCACATGAGTTCAGGTAAATACCTGATGAGGTCTTGGTGCACTGAGTATCACCTATAGACTATTAGTTTTTAAAATAAATCCATTTTCTTAGATATGGTGCCACATGGAGCACTTAAACAATTTTGAAGAATTTTGAAGAGATGGATTCGCATGATGTTATCGGATGACTAAAAATGCATCGATGACAACACGTGTAAGATTCAACGTACACAGGTAGGGAATCTGTGTTGGTATTTTAGAATGATATAAGTATGTCACTTAACTTTCATAGAAGCTTTGATAAGTATGCATGTATGCACTGATCAGCATAATAGAAGAAAAATATGATTTTTTTGTATTTGAACTGATAAGCTTGATTTGATAGGAAATAAATGGACTTGATTAACCATTAAACTGATGTTAATATGAGCATCAACAATATCTAGTACACATTGCATAAATCAGAAAGGAATTCTTTTACTAGTTTATGAGCATGACTATGAACATAAATCAGTTTTATAAATTAATGATATGATATATTGATAGCAGTTTAAGTACGTTACATCATAAAGCATACATGCAAATGTATATCCTTGATGATTCTGTGATTTAGTACTCAGAAATTTGTCAATCTAAATGTTCTTGATACGTTATTGCTCTAGTTAAATCAAGTGATCCCGCTAACTCGGGAGCTTGACAAGTGATCCCGCTAACTCGGGAGCTTGAAGTATTCTAGTCCAAGTGATCCCGCTAACTCGGGAGCTTGACCTTGTTGATTCCCTATTTTACTTGACATGTATTGATTTGATTTGCCTCTCACACTTGTTATATCATGCATAAATACAACATTGCAGCATGTTATTCATATGTTATTTTATGCTTCTCTATGAAAAAGTGATAAACTGTCAATATAAAATAACAATGCAATATTCTCTACTGAGCTTTGGATGATAGCTCATTCCTCGACTTAAATGTCTTAGGCTTGTAGACCACGACCTGAAACGTGGCGATCCTACTTACGTGCTGACGAGAAGAGGAGAAGAAGAAGGCAATGCGACTAGGAAGATGATTTAGCGGAAGAGTTCTTCCGAAATTGGTTGTGTAACAGGATGCGAGGGATATGGGTTTGAGAAGGAGAGGAATGAGAGAGATACATTTTATGGCATGTATAAATGATATATGATGGTTTTAGACATATTCTTGGATGTATAGGTTTTCGTTTCACTGTTTAGATGACAGATGGCCGTCATCGGTGAAAAGCTATACATCAGATCTGACTGTTATTTTGTTTATAGTGTTTATAGACTATCTATCAGTTATTTTGCCATATTATCCATCTGTCAGAGTTAAAATACATTGCTTCCGCATTTGCATCACTTTGAATTAAAGAAGTAATCCCTTGATGAAAGGATCATGCCAGGTGATCCGTTGGCACGACCTTTCCCGATTTTGAAGATAGGAAACATTGGGCTATCACAGGTGGTATAAGAGCTCCGACGTTAAGTCATTGGAGACTGAACTCTGACATATACAAATATGGCAAATTATCTGCTAATAGAATAGAGGTAGGAATTAGATTGAGTTGTATGTTTGATCAAGTTTTTATCTGATTAGGTTTGTATTGAACTAATGGGAATGGGTAATTGCATATGGTTCTTGTCAGCTGAAAGACCACGAGAAGAATTATCCCACTCATGGCCTAGAACTAGCAACAGTTATTTTCGCAGAAAATCTGGAGACACTATCTGTACGGTGAAACCTTCGAGATCTTCACCGATCACAAGAGTCTTAAATATCTCTTCACTCAGAAAGAGTTAAATTTAAGACAGAGAAGGTGGATGGAAATTTTGAAAGACTACGACTGTTCTATTCAGTACCATCCCGATAAAGTCAATGTTGTAGCTGATGCGCTTAGCCGCAAATCCTCCGCTCAGTTATCTCATCTTGTGACACGACTACAAAGATGGAAACTACTCAATGGCATTGTATCATTGAGTGCTACTCTGCGAGCAATGTCAACTGGAGGATTACTTGCTACAGTAGTGATCCGAGCTCCACTATTTGATAGGATTAGAAAGCTCCAGATGTTATATGCAGAGCTTATTTCCATCTGACAGAGGTACAAAGTGGGCTACAGTCAGAATTCACAATAAAGGACGATGGGTCGTTATTATTTCGAGGATGAGTATGTGTACTTGATGATCATGCCTTACGTTAAGAAATCCTCAAAGAAGCTCACAAGTTAGCATATGTTATTCACCCTTGTAGTACGAAGATGTACCAAGATCTTAAATAGACGTTCTGATGGAACGGTCTAAAACGTGATGTAGCAGAATATGTTGCAAAGTGTTTGACCCGTCAGCAAGTCAAGCTCGAGCACAAACATCCTGCTGGTCTGCTACAACCATTGCCTATTCCAGAATGGAAATGGGAAAATATTTCCATGGATTTCATTCTCAGTTTGCCCCATAATCAGAAGGGTTACAATGCCATTTGGGTGATTGTCGATCGTCTCACCAAATTGGCACATTTCTTACCCTATAGTACGCGATATACAACATCCAAATTAGCTGATGTTTATCTGAGGGAGATTGTATGATTACATGGGATACTCGTAAGCATCGTGTCAGATCACGATCCTTTATATACTTCGTGATTTTGGCAAAGTTTTCAAGCAGGTATGGGTTCCAAGTTAGCCTTCAGTACAACATTTCATCCTCAGACGGACGGGCAGACAGAAAGGGTGAACCAAGTGATTGAAGATATGTTAAGGGCCTGTATGCTCGATTTTCAAGGATCATGGGATAAACACTTACCCCTGATCGAATTTACATACAATAACAGTTTCCAGTCAAGCATCGGTATAGCACCGTTCGAAGCACTGTATGGATGCCGATGTAAATCTCCAATTAACTGGGAAGAAGCTGGAGAGAGGTTGATTTTAGGCCCTGATCTGATAGAAAGCACCAATGCAGTTGTTCACTTTATTCGGGAATGATTGAAGAGTACTCAGAGTCGACAAAAGAGTTACGCTGATCTCAAAAGAACTAGTGTTGATTTTCAGGTAATAATTAACATTGATAAGTCATCTATAAATTGACTAAAAGTTCATTATCAGTCTAATGAAATGATTTTCAAATTGGCGAACATGTCTTTATCAAAATATCTCCGACAAAAGGCGTGATGCGGTTTGAGAAACAAGGCAAGTTGAGTCCTCGTTACGTTGGACCATTTCCTATACTAGGCAGAGTAGGAGAAGTAGCGTATCGACTCGCGTTACCTCCGCATCTAGCAGGCATTCATGACGTATTTCTCATATCAATGCTGAGAAAGTACGTCAGTGATCCAATGCATGTGTTAGATTACCAACCGTTAGACATTCAAGAAGATTTAATGGTGACCGAAGAACCAGGTCAGATTTTGGACCGCAGAGATCAAATTCTGAGAATAAAATGAATTCCACTCATTTTGATTCAATGGAAGAATCATGAGTCGCATGAAGCTACCTGGGAGCGCGAAGCTGATATTCGTGCTTAGTACCCTCGATTATTTACATAAGGTACATACTTCAAATCCATATACACTATAGTTACACTTAGTCAAATAACTTTTAATTGCTTAGATTATAATGTTATTGTAAATAGTTTGTAAAGGCACCCTGCACCAGTAAACAAGAAATTATATCTGATATAATATATTAAGTAAATTATATGGACCTTATGGACCTTGATACAAATAAATTGAAATAACAAAATTTGAGTTAGCATTAGAATTTGATTTGGCATTAAAATTATTATACAAATCAAATTATAAGACTATTCACCATAATTTTACTAAATAATAAAATATTTTAAAAGTTTGAAGCAGCGACACATAAGCATAGGTGTATCCCAAATTACTGCCATATATCACAAGTGATTATTTCGGGGCCATTGATGGCCAAATATAATATGTTTATAATATTTTTATAAGCTATATTGTAAAATGGGCCAAAATTTCATGAAAATAAAAATTTTTAATAGAGAAAAATACATCAAAAAGGTCAAACTATATTTTCATACAGATCTGGTATCTGTTGAGAACATCTAGTACCAAAAGATTTGACACCACATATCAGGAGCCCCGAAATTCGGGCCAGCCAACACCTGGACTACCTTGCCGCGGCAAGGACTGGTGTTGCCACGACAAGTCAGTTGTCGTGGCAAGCCTTAAGTGTTGTCGCGGCAACTTTGTTAAGATTTGGTGGGTTCGAAACTCACTTCCAAGTATTCTCATTTGTTTTATCTATTAGAAAAGGTGCACATTTCGGTTTTCTTCAACCTTCCAAGCTGGTATCCATGCACGCACTCCTCTAAATCAGGTTTACAGTAGTTGCATGTCATTGATCTACTCTAGGAAACCCTCTCTTTTCTGATTTCGTTCAAATCTCAGGCAGATTTTTTGAACCTTTGTGAGGTAACAACCAAAACTCTAACTCCATTGTTCTTCCTTGTCTTTTTGATTGTAAAATGCCTCCTAAAAAGGTTGGAGCCTCTAAACCTTCAAAGGCCTCAGCTCAAGCTAAGGGCAAAGGCCCTGCTCCTTCCCACGAACCGATCAATCCACCCATTGAGCATGAACAGCCGATCCCATGGTGGGCTGCGAAAGCCATGGATCCCGAGTGGATCATTAATGATTGACTCTTAACCTCGAATGACCAGACCGCATGGTCTATTCGATACATGGAATAGGCGTAGTTAGGTGCCTTGTATAAGCCATTTCATAATTAATTTTATCCTTGTTTAGTCCGGTTGTTCTACCAAAACTTGATAGTCTCCCCAACTGTTGGTCAATTAGAGACCAAAATTGATGATAGAAAATTTTACTTCAATATACGACACATAGCTCAAGCTATGGACTATAGTCTTGATTTTGACGTGACCACAGGACTACAAATGCCCAGGCAGCGGGATGTGAAATTCCATCATATCATTACTAAGATGACTGATGGACAGACCGCTTCCGATTGCAGCCTTGCAATTTGTCGCAGCCAATTACCACAGAAAATATGGTTCTTGGACTATGTATTTCGGTATAATCTATTTCCCATGCAGCATGAAAGAGAGCGCCGAGATGCTCTCTTACAAGCTCTCTATGCCGTCCATGAAGGCTGATGGGTAAATGCCCCTGTGGTAGTCTGGGAGGGCATTAAGTACGCCAATGAACACTTACAAAGTAACGTTTCAAGTTCTATGCCATCCTGCCCCTACCCACGATTGATTTCTCGGATGCTAGAAGGACACCCGGATAGTGTCAATCTAGTTCCATATCAGATCCCAATGGGTGAAGAGGTCCGCACCGATAATATGCGGGTCTTTAGCCCTGCTATTTGGCGGAATGTGTACCAATGATCCTTCCAACCAGTGAGTAACCACCAAGTTAAAAAAATTCATCGTCCTCCACATGCTCAACAAGAAATTCCTTCTGTCCCAACCCAAGATACCTCCATTCCTCCTCAACCACAACCCCAAACTGAATCAATCCCTTCGACACAAGGGACTTTTACAAATGCGGATCTTGTCCAACTCATGCGTAAAAACCATGAGCAAACCCTCCAGCAATTCGATAATTTATATCGAAACCATTACATGCTCCATCAATGTATCGATTATATTGAAGAAGCAACTAATATCATGATGGAGCATACATTCCAAACTGCTGTAAACCCTTACATTGGGCGGGCGCGCAACTACGTCTCCCAATACACTCGAAACACAACGTTATTGGTTCTGGAGTTCCAGCAAGATTTCCAACAACAAGAAGCTGGTACTTTCTCAGCGGCCCAACAACAGCCAAGCCCCCAGCCTGGTAAAATGCGATTTCACAAGATCATAGTTTATATCCTACATTTTATTTTTGCATTAACTTGAATTAATCTCTAATAAACATGCCTATTTATGACAAATTAGAAATTATATATCAATGATCGATGTTAATGATTGTGGTTGTTCTGATGTTTGACGTCCTACATGTTTTATTTCAATTGAGAATTGTTCATTAAATATTTATAATCTTAGTCATGTGGCACCTAAAGACAGGTGCCACACGTAGTAGAAAATTAATGAGTGTGAATACTTCTAAAATTTCAGTTCTATCTATTAAAAGTAATAGTTGATTTAGGTACTAACATTGAGCACTACTAACACTGAGCACTTTAACTGGATGAGACACTTTCACTCAATGAACAGGTTTAAGATAATAAGCCTGTTTAGGCTTAATTGGGCAAATTCCCACTAACTCGTTAAATCGGTGTTGCGTTGGACTCTATAGATTCTAGCCTTTTACACTAACTAAGAATACCCATCAACGGTGCACGGGAGAAAAACAATAGACCACTTGCCTTTGTTTGTGTTTTATCTGCCTATAAAAGACCAAAGCCTTGTGGATGTTGCATGATATCCCAGCCCAAAAATGTAGCTTAAACTAAACAGCTGCATATAGCTTTAATTGGTCTTAATATAACCAAGAAGGAAGGAGTCGCTATTAGATAAACTTTTGTTGGTTTACTTGTAAAAGACAAATGCAAGTAAGCCTGGTTTTGTATATACACACACAAAATATAACTTGTTCTGGGCTATAAATAAGAAGACCCTGGAGTTTTGTTTTATTTTTATCTTGTCTTTTCTGTAATACACTACTAATGTACTGTTGGCTTACTGGAATTTAACTCAAGTAGATTGTAAGCTACTTGCTGCTTACTTGCATGGAGAAAATAGCACACGACTCCGATGACTCATATCGCGAGAGCATGCACGCAAAGTCAAATGACCTGTTATAAGATACCAAGACAAAGTAATGCATCTTCCCCGTTTAAAAAATCCTTGTGACTATACCCTACACAGCCAACTTTTTAGCCATCTTGAGTCTGTTTATGAGTCTTTTGTAAACAAACGAAGGCAATTTTTGTGAAGATCAACAAAACAAGCTTGTAATATTCATACACTTCTACTCCGTTTCTGCTCCGTTTTTGAGATCGGCAAACACAACAATCGATGGTCGAGTACTATAAATTCACCAAAAGGTATGCTAACGATTTTATTTAAAATAAATGGTCGTCATAGAGACTACGTTGAACTTGAGCCCTGAATTCCACAAGTATACTTAAAGTCGAGTGCAGATTTCTGCACTTCGAATCTGCATAGTAGATCTGTGGACTTGATAGAGTGCAGAGTGCAGATTCAGAGTTTTAAAAGCTATCCAAATATAAATTTAAAATCTATAGAAATCTACTGAAATTATACATGTATATATATATAAATATATATAAGCCAGGGGGGAACAGTAGATCAAAAACATATAGAAGAAACCCCATCTGCACCTCGGCAAGCCAAAAATATACAGGCTTGCCGCGGCAACAAAGCCAACTGAAAGGCTTACTGCGACAACACTTATAGGGTTGCCGCGGCAACCACTTGAGTGTTGCCGAGGCAACCTTCCCCAGCACAGAATTTTGAACTTTGGGTTGTGCCTCTTGTGCATTCGGACCATGGGTCCACATGAGTTCAGGTAAATACCTGATGAGGTCTTGGTGCACTGAGTATCACCTATAGACTATTAGTTTTTAAAATAAATCCATTTTCTTAGATATGGTGCCACATGAAGCACTTAAACAATTTTGAGGAATTTTGAAGAGATGGGTTCGTATGATGTTATCGGATGACTAAAAGTGCATCGACGACAACACGTGTAAGATTCAACGTACACAGGTAGGGAATCTGTGTTGGTATTTTAGAATGATATAAGTATGTCACTTAACTTTTATACAAGCTTTGATAAGTATACATGTATGCACTGATCAGCATAATAGAAGAAAAATATGATTTTTTTGTATTTGAACTGATAAGCTTTATTTGATAGGAAATAAATGGACTTGATTAGCCATTAAACTGATATTAATATGAGCATCAACAGTATCTAGTACACATTGCATAAATCAGAAAGAATTCTTTTACTAGTCTATGATCATGACTATGAACATAAATCAGTTTTATAAATTAATGATATGATATATTGATAGCAGTTTAAGTACGCTACATCATAAAGCATACATGCAAATGCATATCCTTGATGATTCTACGTGATTCAGTACTCAGAATTTTGTCAATCTCAATGTTCTTGATATGTTATTGCTCTAGTTAAATCAAGTGATCCTGCTAACTCGAGAGCTTGAGATTCTCGATGCAACTGATCCCACTAACTTGGGAGCTTGAAGTATTCTAGTCTAAGCGATCCCGCTAACTCAGGAGCTTGACACGTGATCCCACTAACTCGGGAGCTTGACCTTGTTGATTCCCTGTTTTCACCAGCATGTATTCAGTTTCAGTTTGCCTCTCACACTTGTTATATCATGCATAAATACAACATTGCAGCATGTTATTCATATGTTATTTTATGCTTCTCTATTGAAAACTGATAAACTGTCAATATAAAATAACAATGCAATATTCTCTACTGAGCTTTGGATGATAGCTCATTCCTCGACTTAAATGTCTTAGCTGTAGACCCTGACCCGAAGCATGTAGCTGATCCTACTTACGTGCCTGACGAGGAAGAGGAAGAAGAAGAAGACGACGACGACGATGAAGACGATTTCGTGGAAGAGTTCTTCCCGAAATAGGTTTGTAGCTTGGGATCTGAGGGGATATGGGTTTGAGAAGGAGAGGAATGAGAGAGATACATTTTATGGCATGTATAAATGATATATGATGGTTTTAGACATATGCTTGGATGTATAGGTTTTCTTTTCACTGTTTAGATGACGGATGGCCGTCATCGGTGAAAAGCTATACATCAGATCTGACCGTTATTTTATTTATAGTGTTTATAGACTATCTATCAGTTATTTTGCCATATTATCATCTGTCAGAGTTAAAATACATTGCTTCTGCATTTGCATCACTTTGAATTAAAGAAGTAATCCCTTGATGAAAGGATCGTGTCAGGTGATCCGATGGCGTGACCTTTCCTAGTTTTGAAGATGGGAAACGTCGGGCTGTCACATAATGATCTTTCATTTCTAGACCAATTGTCCACTTTGTTATATCAATTAGATTTTAGTTTTAATCTTGATTATATTTTCTACATGCATTTGTATCTGTTACATATTTAAATCGATGCTTTTGTGAATACTTTATTATTTTTTTCATTGAGGACATTTTACTGCTACCCAGGTTGGTCTTGTAGAGTTCTCAAGTTCTCAACTCATTCTAATGTCATTTATTTTTTGTTGATATCTATTTATTCTTTTATATTTTGTAAGCAGACTTTCCTCTGACTTATCTATTTATTATTTCTACATCACATATGAATAAGTGTACTGGTTTTGTATGGTCTTGTATGGTCTTGCTTAATGGCATTTATGATTTTATTATTATGCCATTTTTATGAATGATATTATGTGGCCTTTTTTACTCAAAACAGTTTTATTAATCAAGGAAATATAATTAAATTTGCACTTTTGGCCATATAAGATATACATATATTTACAGGGCCTCAGCTCGTCATATAGCTTGGTTTTTGGTAGTTTGTATTGGTTTCAGCTCGTCAGCTCAACGTTGTTCTGGATTTAAGAAGTCAATCTAGTATTATTGAATTTTTGCATGCATGTTCATGTATGCTAGCCCCGTTACAAATTGTAACTTGCATATGTACTTTCCCTTTCCAGATGAATCAAGATGCATTGATGCAGAGATATTGTCAAGATACTTGGATGCAAAGTTGACGATTTGTCATTGCTTCGTTGTTGAAAATACTGAGGTATACATTGGAAAGAAAATTCATCTGATTGAAGTTTGTGTTAGGAGTTTTCTGTAAATCAAGTTCCAACTTAGGAAAGCAGGCACACCATACATGATATGCATATTGATTTCATAATTTTGTATAGATTTTGCAAAGTGTCTGTTATTTGTTCCTTAATATCAATTAAATAGTTAAAATTCTTTTGAGTTCATAAGGAACATTCAGAATGCAATATGGCGTTATGAATGCCATTTGGAGGTCAAATTTCACATCACTAGTTACTAAAGGCTTGTAAACAACATTTATTATAATTAATTATGGATGATATCAATGACATATACTTTCATTTTATTGCATGTGTGAGTGCTTGTTTGTGTTTCAATGGCCATGCTGGTAACTATTTTTTTATTGCATGTTGGGTAATAGTTTGTGCTAGCGGGTTAGCCTTACCGACAACAAGAGTTTAAGCATTCCTATTAACAAAGACCCAACATTTCTGCTATTTTTTTCCCATGCAACGCAGACAAGCGTGATAACAATGATATTAGAAAAAAACATTCTTCTTATATTGTCTTCAGAAATTTCCTATTTTGGTCATTTTGATTTGGATATTATATTTTTGTCACATCCATAATTCAAAATTCCAGCCAAAACCGATATGTAACGGCCAGTATGTTCTAGTCATTTAAGCAATTTGGAATTGAGTTAAAGTAAGCCCAATCGAGCCCAAGCCAGTCATTTAAGCAATTCAGTTAATTGAGTTGGGCCGTGTCTTGGCCGGGATTAAACGGGCTAACTTTTAATAAGGCTTTTAGAATTAGCACATACCTGGTCTGGCTTACTAATTGGGCCAGGCTAGCCCATCTTCAATTTCTTACATCAGATTGTATACATGCAATTAGCTTGGAAGGGAAACCGCCTTCCAAAGATGCTAAATAAGCATATTTCTTTATGTTTATTGAGTACTTGTGCTGCGGTTTAGTAGTACATTGGCTGTGAATCAT
The DNA here is from genome assembly GCA_021018995.1 of Chloranthus sessilifolius. Taxonomy (NCBI): domain Eukaryota; kingdom Viridiplantae; phylum Streptophyta; class Magnoliopsida; order Chloranthales; family Chloranthaceae; genus Chloranthus; species Chloranthus sessilifolius. Next base: position 84,036,005 of record CM037585.1, read on the forward strand.
CTTTTTCACTTGATTGCTCCTCTATATAAAGAATCTTAGCTATGTGTGTTTGAAATTCCAGTCAAGGCATTCCTTATAATGGCTTGTGTGCCTTAGGAGTTTTATCTTGTAGAGTGCTCTACCCTTTTTCTTTGTAAAAAATATTTGTGTTTGTGATAATTTTTTAAATTTTCCTTATAGTATACCACAAGGCAGTATTGAAAATCAAGATGCTTAGTAAAAAAAAACAAAAAAAATGGAACAGCCAACAAGACCATGATAAAAGCGTTGGGCAAGTGCCCCAAGTAGACACACCCCTTCTCAAGAAGTAGGGAGGATAAACCACTTATTGGGCACGTGTCACTATTGAGCCATATCCTCCCACAAGTTCCGGATGAACGCCATTACAACCTGCTGAATCCCTAACTCGATACTGTCCATTCAATGCAATATTTTTTAATTTCATCACCAAATAAATAGGTCCAGCCATTCTTCTGAAATTTCTCATTCCTCCCTAGCCAGATAGCCCATATCCCAGCCAGATGAACCATTTCCTAGAACACCTTTTCACTCTCTCAGAATCTCACTCCTCCCCACTCAGAGATGAGGCTACCACAAGACCTGCCATGCACCAGCTGATCCCAATGATTTTCAAGAGCCATGACCATAACTCACTAGCAAAACTACAGTGTATGAATAGGTGATTGGCACTTTTCTCTCCACCATTACATCACACATCTATTCTACAGATTCACAAGAAAATAGAGACATGCAACCAACCAAAATAAGGGTTCCGAAAACCCTAGAGAGAGAACTCCCGATTTCTTCAAGTAAAACTGAATTCAACGATAATAAAGCTAAGTTCTGTCTTGAGCTTTACCTAATCCTATCAACTCGATAACTTAATTAGAAAGAAGCCAATGTTAACTTGGTGGTCAAAGTCCACTGCAGGGTAGATATCTTTCAAAAATCTTTCTCGTGAAGTAGCCTGCACGTGATCACTTAAGTGATCACGTATTGGCTTCAATGATCACATGACTCATAAGTCATTGGAGGGGTCCCTTTTCTTATATGTTGGGCCTATTTTAGTTTTTTATTAAGGCCCATTCTCCAGCCAATTTAATTAGCTGCAACAGGTTTGCTAATAGCCTTGCACTGTTCTGCTCTTCCTCTCTTAACAACAATCCATAAGGCCGTGTTTAGGATAGCTCCATGGAGCCTAATAGCAGCTCCTGTGGAGTGACCTAGTAGGGAGTGATCTTTCAGAGAGAGTTCTCTTGGCAGAATTATTGTTTGGTTACAGTTTTCAGAAAGCAGTTTGAGAGCTACTCTTACAGAAATTTTTGTTTGGTAAATCGCATAAACTTCAAGCAGGCCAATGTCCATTTCTTGATCTGCAGGGCCATGGTAGCAAAGAAGCTGCCTGCCATTGGAGTCATGAAAAGCCCCACCAAATCCTGCTCTATCCACACCCTTAGAGCCAAAATGGTACTTGTGTACCCTTGAAAAGGTATTATGTAACAGGGTGAAGATCATTATAGTTGAATCCTGCTTAAGAACAAGTTTCTATGATCTTCTTATTTACGTTTAATGTCTTCCCATCTGATAAATTTACGGTTCTTGAGTTGAGATTGCAAATTATTGGTTTTTTGCTTATATGGATTAAGTGAATGTTTTTTTTTTTTTTTCGAGTATTTGTTTTTGGGTAATGTTGCTGGAATCTGATTATTCATAGGATTATCACGTTTTCCTTAAGAAACCCATCATTTTATTTTTCCGATTCCCCAATGTTCTCAGAAATCATCTTGCTTGAGCCTCATTGTTATAGGTCTAGCATTTTTTTAATAGAAATCTGATCATGAGATGGCACTTGCGACTATTTTATTGATGGTAACCTTCACTACGTGAAAATGGCACTAGTACTTCTCTAGTGCTGTAATGTGTAATTTTTATTCTTTAATGGTAATTACCTCTTGCTAATAAAGAAAAAAATTGTGAACAGAATGCTAGAATTTCGTAACTTTTTCATTGATGGACACTCGGTATGTGTCACAACCTCAAATTTTTGAGATGTGTGCACTGCACGCATTACACATAGGTATATGTGTTTCACAAGGAGACCAAAATGAATCAAAGACACTAAGTGTGTACGTGGGAAACACACTAGTATACCCCTAACTTATAGATATAAAAGTGAAAGAGAGAGAGAGGAACCTTTACGTAACTCTATTCTAACCTAAATAGAGAGAAGGAGAATATAGAGAGAAAGAAGAAAAGAGCCTAGTAGAGAACTAGGGTTTGTTGGGACTTAAGTCGGCAAAGGAGATTAGAGGAAATGACGGGAGGAAGAACCAGGGAGGCCAGATAGCCTAATAGATATTCGAATCATAAATCGGACCGGTGCGTGACTCATCGTCAGAGGTACGTTAAGGACATGATAGATGCCTAGGAATGTTTTGAAAGTAGGAAAGATGTTGGCTAAATGTTTCCTTGTATGAGATTAAGGTTAAATGATGGATGGGAAACCTGTTCTCGATCTGATCGAGGGACAAAATCATTGTTCCTCGCTCGAGCGGTCTAAAAAGGCTCGCTCGAGCGAGGATGAACAGAGAAAAGTATAACTCTGGGCTCGCTCGAGCGGTCCCCAAAACTAAAGGGGAGCCCGCTCGAGCGAGGGTCCACAGTATAATTCGAAAGCTCGATTTAACCGCTCGGGCGACCTCGATTTGAATCCGCCGAGCGAGGTCAAGAGATCGGCTCGAACGAGGTCAAGTGACCGCCGGCGAGGATAAGTGGCCGCATGAAAGCAGGGCCGTGACCACTTTAACTCGTTTTTTTTTAATATAAGAAACTTAGGGGTCATACACCCCAATGATGCTAGTGTTTGTCCTAAACCTATTTTCAAATGTAGGTTTGATGCATTATAACCCTATACGAGCAGGCGTGCCTTGAGATTCGTCGAGGTAGGGAATATTCTTGAACCATGTGCATTATTCCGTGAACTCATATGCGTAGTATAATCTATTTAAATAGTCACATATTTCATGAACCCTCATGATAAGGGTGTGTGTGTGTTACAACGTGAAAATCTTGAGGTCCCCAGGGGATGAAAAATCATGTAGTTCAATCAAAGAAGGGTGCAACAGAAGTATGGGGCATCCCAGGGATGCAGATGAAAACTAACAGAGAAACGAAGGTAATGTGATAAGGCCTAATGTAATATAATTAGCACAATCACGGTGAATAACTATATGTAAAGCACATTGATATTTTTATTATTTAAGGTTGATTAGAATACCCCACCGACGTGGCGGGATACCCATGACTGACTCGGCAGGATATCCATGACGATGCATGCCAATCCAGTACATTTATAACACATCCGAGGATGTAGATTGAGAATAGACCCCCACCTATGAGAAAGGGGTTTCAGCGATATTCGAGGAATACATATAACAACCTGTCTAGTTAGGCGGCGATGGCGGGTATTCCATCGGGGCTCGATGCTATATTGCTCGAGGACTACTTAAGTTAAGATTTAAGTGATTAGGCCAAATTCATAACTAAACTAATAAGGAGATTAAACAAAACCATGCTAAGTAACGACCAAAATCATTGGGTTATTCCCTGTTATTCAAATTGTTGTCCATAAGTGATTACTTTATAATTCTATGCTTGTTAAATTACTGACATATGTGTGAAGGTTGATCTATATGTTCTTTTATTTTCCCTACGGAGCTAGGATGTAGCTCACCCCTTAGACTATACGTCGCAGGTCCAGGACTAGCGGCAACAAAGACTTCGGGAGAAGTTAATCCAAGGGCCTCGGTGTTCGTGCCCACAGAAGAGTCAGAACCTCCTCCTGAGGAATTCTTCTAGGAAACCCGCTGCATACTCTGAGAGTGAGTTGAGAGAGTACCATGTATGGCTTGGTATATCGAGCCTCTTTATTTCGAATGTTTTAAATACTGTCTCTTGATAAACCATCTAGGATGAATGGTTATCACTAAACTTTTGGGTATGTTCTTATGTCCATGAATTGGCATGGGACAAGGACAGCCTTGCGATACCTTGATTAAATTTCTTTATGTTAATTAAAGTAGCTAAGTATGCCTCAATTAAAGCATTGAATTGTATATATATATATATATATCAATGTTTTGTAGGGAAACCGGGGCACAGCCTCGAAGGTCGTGCTGATGGCACGGATTTCGGGGTTTCGAAATTCGGGCTGTCAGAGTTGGTATCAAAGCCTTTTCTTTCCAGGGTTCTGACTATCATATCGTCAGAATATAGGGACTTCTGCTAACGAGATTATGGATTCTCATGCAGACCGTTATGTTTCCTAGAGGGAGAGGCCGACCCAGGGGTGGTCATGATAGGAATTTGCGCAGTAGAGATGGGTTCGTCTCACCTACAAATAGAGTGCGATTGGGAAACAGGGAGATTCCCGAGAGCAGTGGCCAGGGAGGAAACCAAAATCAAACAGAGGAGCAAGATCTAGATAGACAGGATCGAGATCAGAGGGAACAAGATAGGGTGAGAGAGAGAAATGAAGAAAGAGAAGAGCGTTAGAGAATGATGCACACAATGGAGACCATGGCACCTGCCATGGCACAGCAAGCAGCGTCCTTGGCAGCACATACGGTACCAGAACCACAACGAACACCTACCCCTCCAGTAGGACTTACACCTTCAGTGGCTTCAGCATTCACCGAGTTCAGAAGAATGAGACCTCCCAACTTTTCAAGACAGGCAGACACAATGGCCGCCGAAAATTGGTTGGGGGAAATGGAGAAGGTGTTTAGCGTACTGACATGCACGGAGGATGAGAGCGTCCGTTGGGCGGCATATATGTTAGATGGAGAAGCTGGACCTTGGTGGAAATCCGTTTCGCGAACGAGAGCACAAGAAACTCCAGATGTGCCGTGGACTTGGGACGAATTTGTAGAAGAATTCAATAAACAATATTTTCCTGAAGTTGTGAGAAATCAGATGGAGACCCAATTTTTACAACTAGCGCAGGGAAGAATGACCGTGAGAGAGTATGGAGTGGAATTCATGAGACTGGCTCGCCGCCCTGCATACGTAATTTCAGACGTGATGAAAGCGAAGAGGTTCCAACAGGGCTTAAGGTCGGACATCCGAGGAGGGGTTGCGCCCTTCCAGCTGAAAACCTATGGAGAAGTAATGAGTAAGGCATTGGTAGTCGAGGAAGAAAATAATAACCGATACCGTCAGAGGGAACATCAAGGTAGAGAAAGCATTGATCCAAGCAGGACGGGGAGTTATGAATCAGTATATAAGAAACCGAGGTTTGTAGCACCAAATCGAAGCACTGCGTTCAGACAGGTATGGGAGAGCTGCACAACAACCTACTCATCAAAATTATCCATTGCTGGCATCAGGGAGACCGATGAGGTATCAAGGTCCTGCTTTTTCCAGCAGGGCTACAACTACACACAAGGTTTTCGAGTCGCTACTTCATCACCAAGGAAACTTGTGCTAAATGTGGCAAGTCCCACAAAACAATGTCAGATTAGGCGTGGAATGCGAGGCTGTTTCAAGTGTGGCAAGATAGGCCACATGATTAGAGATTGCCCTGAGACAGTAAAAGAAAAGACGGCTCCAACTTCCATGCCGCAACCTATTCAATCTCGAAAGCCTGTTATTCGAGGGAGAGCCTCAGATTCGCCCAGAAGGGAGTGTACACGACATTATCCAAGGTGAGATCTCCTTTAAAATAGAGAATTTCGGTTGCAATACAACTCTAGATAAAGAATGGGCTTCCATTAGGATAAATATATATATACCCGTTATTAAACTTAAGAGTGAATTTTTTTTTTCTTTGTATATGTTATGTACATATATGCATGCATTGTAGGTACGTTACAGATTTATGAGAAAGGGTGCTACGTAGCACATGACGCACGAGTGCTGATAGACCCAGGGTCTACCCACTCCTTCATTACCCCTAGATTTGCAAAAAAGATGAAGATTGTTCCGGAGACACTGGACTTTGTGTTATCAGTGTCCATCCCAACAGGAGAATTAGTGGACACGGAGTTAGTCTGCAAATCGGTAGTAGTAAGTATTTGGGATCACGTTGTCCACGAATTAGACGCAAATTTAATATGGTTGGACATGCAAGGATTCGATGTAATCCTTGGCATGGATTGGTCATCCATCAACTTTGCGCAAGTGGATTGCAAGGATAAAGTTGTTGTTTTCCGTCCTAACACGAGGAGATCGTTTCGATTTCAAGGGGAGAGATCGACTCAAGTACCACTCATATCTGCAGTCAGAGTAGAACGTTTAATCAGAAAGGGGTGTAGCGGTTATTTGGCATTTTTGAAAGGAGATAAAGAAGAAAAGAATATTATCTCCGAGATAGCAGTGGTGCGAGAATTCCCAGATGTATTCCCAGAAGAATTGCCAGGATTACCTCCAGAAAGAGAAGTAGAATTTGCAATCGACTTAGCACCAGGAACGGAACCTGTTTCAAAGGCACCTTATAGGATGGCCCCTGCAGAGTTGAAAGAATTAAAAGAACAGTTGCAAGAGCTCATGGACAAGGGATTCATACGACCAAGCGTGTCCCCATGGGGAGCACCGATGTTGTTCGTGAAAAAGAAAGACGGGTCGATGCGGTTATGCATCGACTACCGACAATTGAACAAAGTCACAGTGAAGAATCGATATCCGTTGCCAAGAATAGATGACTTATTCGACCAGTTGCTGGGAGCAAAACATTTTTCCAAGATCGACCTAAGATCTGGCTACCATCAGTTAAGAGTCAGGGCCGAGGACATTCAGAAAACGGCTTTTAGAACACGGTATGGACACTATGAATTTTTAGTGATGCCATTCGGACTGACGAATGCACCGGCGTCGTTTATGGACTTGATGAATCGAGTGTTTAAACCACACCTAGACTCCTGCGTGGTAGTGTTCGTTGACGACATCCTAATCTACTCAAAATCGAAAACGGAGCATGAAGAACACTTATGTGTCGCTCTACGAACCTTGCGTGAACACCAACTGTACGCCAAGCTCAACAAATGTGAGTTTTGGCTAGAAGAGGTTAGCTTTTTGGGACATGTCGTCTCCAAGCATGGTGTCACTGTAGATCCCGCTAAGATCGGTGAGTGACTGAACAACCAAAAATCGTGAGTACATCCCAAGTTTCCTCGGTGGCGGAGTTATTATCGACGTTTCGTAGAGGGGTTTTCAAAAATATCAGGACCTCTTACGAGACTTACAAGAAAGGACTCAAGATTTGAGTGGAGTGAGGCGTGTGAGAAGAGTTTTCAAGAACTCAAGAAGAGACTCACCTCAGCTCCAGTGTTAGCCATTCCATCCGGCAGTGGAGGATTCACAGTTTATAGTGATGCTTCGTATAACGGGTTGGGTTGTGTACTAAATCAATATAAAAAGGTAATAGCTTACGGCTCCAGAAAGTTGAAAGAGCACGAAAGGAACTACCCAACACATGATCTGGAACTAGCAGCAGTCATATTCGCATTAAAGATATGGCGACATTATCTATACGGAGAAACATTTGAAATTTTCACTGACCATAAAAGCCTCAGATACCTGTTTACACAGAAGGAACTGAATATGAGGCAGCGTAGGTGGATGGAATTCCTCAAAGATTACGACAGTTCTATACAGTACCATCTAGGCAAAGCTAACGTAGTGGCCGATGCCTTGAGTCGGAAGAGTTCGGCCCAGCTGGCTAGTCTAATTTCGGGTATACATCGATGGAAGTTGTTGGAGGATCTAGCGTTATGTGGCGCAGACATACAACCACAAGCCACAGGAGCCTTCTTAGCCAACATATCAGTGAAGCTAGTGATATTCGAACACATACGAGAACTACAGATGAAAGACCCAATTCTAACAAGGATACATCAAAATGTAACTGAAGGTACTACCTCTGAGTTTTCAATCAAGGAAGACGGTTCCTTAATATTCAAGGGACGACTTTGCATTCCGGACAATGCCGAATTACGGCGAACGATTCTTGATGAATCTCACAGGTCAAGCTATGCGATCCACCCGGGAAGCACGAAGATGTATCAGGATCTGAAAAAGAATTACTGGTGGAGAGGTTTGAAACAAGATGTGGCAGAGTATGTGTCACGGTGTTTGACGTGCCAACAAGTGAAAATCGATCATAGACACCCCGCAGGCCTATTACAGCCCTTACCCATACCGGAATGGAAATGGGAATCTATCTCAATGGATTTCATAGTCGGTTTACCGCGAACTGCAAGGAGGCATAACGCCATTTGGGTAGTAGTTGATCGATTGACTAAGTCGGCACATTTCTTGCCGTACAATACGATGTACACGGCGGGAAGATTAGCAGAACTTTATATGAAAGAGATCGTCTGGTTACATGGGATTTCAAGTAGCATTGTTTCAGACCGAGACCCATTATATACATCAAAGTTTTGGAGGAAATTCCAAGAAGGAATGGGAACTAGGTTAGATTTTAGTACGGCGTTTCACCCACAAACAGACGGACAGACTGAGAGGGTCAACCAAGTCATTGAAGACATGCTTAGGGCATGTATGTTAGAATTGCAAGGATCATGGGATCAACATCTACCATTGATTGAGTTCGCTTATAATAATAGTTTTTAGACGAGCATCGGGATGGCACCGTATGAAGCCTTGTACGGAAGACGATGTAAGTCGCCAATCAATTGGGAGGAAATTGGCGAGAAATTTGTTTTGGGACCCGAGCTACTTGAAGATAACGCTGCTATTGTCCACATGATCAGGGAAAGACTAAAGGCGGCTCAGAGCAGACAGAAAAGCTATGCTGACATCAAGCGGACTAGTGTAGACTTTAAAGTGGGTGAACATGTGTTCGTGAAAGTATCACCGATGAAGGGAGTGATGAGATTTGGGAAGAGAGGGAAACTAAGTCCCCGCTATCTTGGACCGTTTGAAGTTTTGGGTCGAGTGGGAGAAGTAGCCTACCGCATTGGTTTGCCACCATTGTTGGATCAGGTACACAATGTATTCCACGTGTCGATGCTCAGAAAATATCTCAATGCCCCTGATCACGTGCTGAGCGGCCAATCATTCGAAATGCATGAAGATATGACCATGATTGAAGAGCCGGTAGAAATTTTAGATCGAAAGAAACAGGTGTTGCGAACAAAAGTAATTCCCTTAGTGCTTGTCCGATGGAAGAACCATCCGGCCGAAGAGGCAACATGGGAACGTGAGGCGGATGTTAGAGAACAATATCCCAAATTGTTCGAAATTGCTAACTGAATGGTTTCATTTTTTTTTTTTGAGAAAATGTGATTACGGGTACTATGAAGGCGATGTATATTTTCCTTTTAAAGATATGTTGACTCCAAACAAGGATTGCACCACGTTGTCGTTGAACTCTTATTTAATGGAACTAGTGATGAGAATTGAAACGAAAACAAGAAAAGGGTACCAAAGGAATGCCTCTGGTCTCGCTCAAGCGACCACTTATGACCGCTCGAGTGAATTACATAAAATCATACTTCCTCTCACTCGAGCGATAACTAATCCTTGCTCGAGCGAGGCATTTTGACCGCTCGAGCGACGCATTATAACCGCTCGAGCGAGGCTACAGTATAGAATAATACTATCTCTGTTCTCGCTCGAGCGAGAACTAATGACCGCTCGAGCGAGGCGGAATTATATATATGGCAGAGCCAAAGCGCCTGTTCATCTTCAAGCGAAAGGGAGAAGAGACGAGCTAGGGGTTAGGGCAAACGATTTCCAACCTTTTTCGTCCGATTCCAACCGGATTTGAACAATCCGATCCGTTAAGACGACTCTCCTAGGTAAACTCTACCTATTCCTAAAATCTTTCCTTCTTTTGTTAAACCTTATTTATACTAAATGGCCTCGAGCCCAAACCCCCAACCTAAGAAACGGATGGCGACTGTGCATCTTGGCCAATAACAAAGCGCCACAAACCTCACAACCATCATCAAACCCGCCCTCCACTCCAATCACACTGGATGATTGGTGGGGAGCAAAAACTTTTGAAGCCGAATGGGAAATACACCCCTCATGTTTCGGAGATCCGACGTCCACCCAGTGGACATCGGACTTTCTCACCAACAATCATCTCAAGACCCTGCTTACGCCTTTCGGGGATCGGTATTACCCGAGGCTAGTGAAATTGTTTTACCAAACCCTAAACTTGAGTGTCGATGAGGATGCCATACTCGTTACCATCAATGGTAATGAGCTAATTTTCAGATGTGCCGACATTTCCTCAATCATGAAATGTCCCCACATCTACACCCCTAGCCCACTCATCCTACCACCTTTTTCTGGGAACGTAGATTTCCCAACGATCATCTCCGACATCACTGGTGGTATGTCCGCCTCGGGACAATCTATTACCCGATCACAACTACCGCCGCGCATGTGGCTTTTAGATATTATCTTTAAAAAGAATTTACACCCAACCGGCCATGATCAAGAACGCCGAGATGCGTTTCTGCGAGCCCTACACACCGCATTTCATAATAGGTGGATCAACGCACCTATGGTCATCATAAAAGGCATGGCGCATGCCTACAAAAGAAATGTAAGGGGTGCTGTCCCTCCACTAATCAACCGATTACCGTATGCACGGTTGATTTCCCGACTCTTGGACTCACGAAATGGGAGGGGAGGATTTAAGATCCGGGAGGACGAGTTGTTCCTCACTGATAACGTCGTCCCCTACCTCGCCCAAGACTGGAGCCGAAACCTTAAGAGCCTCCAAACCAGTGTCAACAAGAAGAGAGACCGACAGGTATCCCGATCAACCACCCATCAAACACCGGTAGGACCGACCACTCCCTCTACCTCAGTTCCGCAGCCCATACCCACTACCGACTCGGGCATGATGCGGGAGATCCTTCAGCAAGGGCGGGAGATCAGGTTGCATCAGAGGTTCCAGGAGGCGCTACTTATCGACCTCATGGGCTGCATACCAGCGATCTTACATGCTACAGAGGTGCCATGAGGGACGCTATTTTTGGAGCGTCTAGCTCCGGCTCGGCTACGAGGAGCGCCACAGTGGGTACCACAGCCGTCACGGTGGACGATGACAATGAGGATGGCGAGGACTACGACGACGACGACGACTATGAAGAGGATGAGGACTAGATAGTAACAAAAACTTTGAACACTTTACATGTAATATTTTGAAACATTTTGTAAGGAGGTCAAAATTTTCTGCAAACTATCGTGACATGAATGCCACAAAGTTTTTTTTGTAAATGATAAATATGTATGGAATGAGATGGCGATAATGGTTTTTTTTTTTTTTTATGTGAAAATTTGTTGGCATGGCCAACGTTTGTTGCTACAAAATGCGGCAAAATGTTTAAATTACTGTTTTGGATATGCGAGTCGGATAACAGGGGTGGTACCTGTTTAAGAGAATAACATCGATTTTTGAGGACGAAAATCTGATAAGTTGGGGTGATTGTCACAACCTCAAATTTTTGAGATGTGTGCACTGCACGCATTACACATAGGTATATGTATTTCACAAGGAGACCAAAACGAATCAAAGACACTAAGTGTGTACGTGGGAAACACACTAGTATACCCCTAACTTATAGATATAAAAGTGTAAGAGAGAGAGAGGAACCTTTACGTAACTCTATTCTAACCTAAATAGAGAGAAGGAGAATATAGAGAGAAAGAAGAAAAGAGCCTAGTAGAGAACTAGGGTTTGTTGGGACTTAAGTCGGCAAAGGAGATTAGAGGAAATGATGGGAGGAAGAACCAGGGAGGCCAGATAGCCTAATAGATATTCGAATCATAAATCGGACCGGTGCGTAACTCATCGTCAGAGGTACATTAAGGACATGATAGATGCCTAGGAATGTTTTGAATAGTAGGAAAGATGTTGGCTAAATGTTTCCTTGTATGAGATTAAGGTTAAATGATGGATGGGAAACCTGTTCTCGATCTGATCGAGGGACAAAATCATTGTTCCTCGCTCGAGCGGTCTAAAAAGGCTCGCTCGAGCGAGGATGAACAGAGAAAAGTATGACTCTGGGCTCGCTCGAGCGGTCCCCAAAACTAAAGGGGAGCTCGCTCGAGCGAGGGTCCACAGTATAATTCGAAAGCTCGATTTAACCGCTCGAGCGACCTCGATTTAACCGCTCGAGCGAGGTCAAGAGACCGCTCGAACGAGGTCAAGTGACCGCTTGAGCGAGGATAAGTGGCCGCGCGAGCGAGGGCTGGTGACCACTCAGAACTCGTTTTTTTTGAATATATGAAACTTAGGGGTCATACACCCCAATGATGCTAGTGTTTGTCCTAAACCTATTTTCAAATGTAGGTTTGATGCATTATAACCCTATACGAGCAGGCGTGCCTTGAGATTCGTCGAGGTAGGGAATATTCTTGAACCATGTGCACTATTCCGTGAACTCATATGCGTAGTATAATCTATTTAAATAGTCACATATTTCATGAACCCTCATGATAAGGGTGTGTGTGTGTTATAACGTGAAAATCTTGAGGTCCCCAGGGGACGAAAAATCATGTAGTTCAATCAAAGAAGGGTGCAACAGAAGTATGGGGCATCCCAGGGATGCAGATGAAAACTAACAGAGAAACGAAGGTAATGTGATAAGGCCTAATGTAATATAATTAGCACAATCATGGTGAATAACTATATGTAAAGCACATTAATATTTTTATTATTTAAGGTTGATTAGAATACCCCACCGACGTGGCGGGATACCCACGACTGACTCGGCAGGATATCTGTGACCGGTACGGCGGCCAATTCGTACATTTATAACACATCCCAGGGATGTAGATTGAGAATAGACCCCGCCACCTATGAGAAAGGGGCTCGGGCAGTATTCCCAGGGAATACATATAACAACTGTCTAGTTAGAAGACGATGGCGGGTATTCCATCGGGGCTCGATGCTATATTGCTCGAGGACTACTTAAGTTAAGATTTAAGTGATTAGGCCAAATTCACAACTAAACTAATAAGGAGATTAAACAAAATCATGCTAAGTAACGACCAAAATCATTGGGTTATTCCCTGTTATTCAAATTGTTGTCCATAAGTGATTACTTTATATTTCTATGCTTGTTAAATTACTGACATATGTGTGAAGGTTGATCTATATGTTCTTTTGTTTTTCCTACGGAGCTAGGATGTAGCTCACCCCTTAGACTATACGTCGCAGGTCCAGGACTAGCGGCAGCAAAGACTTCGAGAGAAGTTAATCCAAGGGCCTCGGTGTTCGTGCCCACAGAAGAGTCAGAACCTCCTCCTGAGAAATTCTTCTAGGAAACCCGCTGCATACTCTGAGAGTGAGTTGAGAGAGTACCATGTATGGCTTGGTATATCGAGCCTCTTTATTTCGAATGTTTTAAATACTGTCTCTTGATAAACCATCTAGGATGAATGGTTATCACTAAACTTTTGGGTATGTTCTTATGTCCATGAATTGACATGGGACAAGGACAGCCTTGCGATACCTTGATTAAATTTCTTTATGTTAATTAAAGTAGCTATGTATGCCTCAATTAAAGCATTGGATTGTATATATATATCAATGTTTTGTAGGGAAACCGGGGCACGGCCTCGAAGGTCGTGCTGATGGCACGGATTTCGGGGTTCCAAAATTCGGGCTGTCACAGTATGGGTGTGCATATCTAGAGTTTACCCACCCGATAAGCATCATCTAGATATGACTTATGATTGGGTTTGGATTCGTGGTTCGGGTATGGGTGTGCATGGGTATTGCACCAAACATCACTCATAAAATTCTGGGTCCTTACACCGCCTCTTTCTGTTACTCTTGATTCCAATTTATAAATACCATATTGCTGAGATAAAGTGAATACATGAAAAACATCGATATGCTGGCCAGGGTTTACCAGTATGACAATGAAATTGAACTGGTTGGAAGTTTTTTAATGTTGGCCATTGTTAGGGGTCTTGAGGGGTCGGGCTCAGTTTGGCCCGAGCCTTAAATGGGCCAATTATAATTGAGCCTCTTGGAGCTAGCCCATACCTAGACTGATTACAAATCGGGCAGGGGCAGCCCATAGATAAACATCTGATTGTTTACATGCAATTAGCTTGGAAGGGAAACCGCCTTCCAAAGATGCTAAATAAGCATATTTCTTTATCTTTTTCCCATCCATAAATAAACATGGCTAGAAGGGTATATAGCAATGGTTTTAAATTTCATCAAAACAAGATTTCTTGCATTTCAAGCATGGATGAACAAATTGTCACTTTTAGTTTTTAATGGCTAATATTGTTGATACTTGTCATTTCCCTCAATTCTCCTACTTGAGTTTTTTTTTATATTTTTTTTTGTAGAAGATGCCTCCAGCAATCCCAAACAAAAAATGGATGACAATAGTAGAACGTCTATCTTCTGAATATCTTGATGGCGTTGCATAATTTATTTTGTTTGCAAAACAAAATGTTGAGGATGTTAATTGGTGTTGTTGTCCGTGTGTTAAATGTCAAAAATTTCAAAAGCATAACCTTGAAACCATTATGGAGCATTTAATTTTTGATGGCATGGATAGTTCGTACAAGACATGGATGTATCATGGGGAGTCGTCTTCTACAAATTGTGTCAATGTTGGGGTTTCTAGTAGTTCAACTAGTGACCAAAATAATGATATGTTTCCAAGAATGGAAGAAATGCTGAACAACACATTTGGACATGCTCATCTTGAAGACTTACCTAAGGATGAAGATGATGATCAGGATGAAGGTGATGATCAGGATCCACATGATTTACCTGAGGATAAGGAGTACAGTAATTTGAAGAAATATGCATTAGAACCACTATATCCGTCATGTAAGGGTGAGCATACAAAATTGTCAACTACAGTTGAGTTGTTGAGTATGAAGGCTAGACATCAGTGGTCTAATAAAAGTTTCATGGAGTTGTTAAAAATACTAAAAGAAATTTTGCCCGTGTCAAATGCTTTACCTGATAGCACCACAATGCAAAGAAGTTAGTTAAGTCTTTGCGCATGAAACATGAGATTATTCATGCTTGTCGCAATGACTGTATATTATATTGGAGAGATCATGCAGATAAAAATGAGTGTCCTACATGTGGTGCGAGCAGATGGAGACCCGTGGAAGCTTCAAAGCCAAATTTTAAATAATTACCGTGGAAGAAGTTAAGATACTTTCCACTAACCCAAAGACTTCAAAGATTATACAGTGTTCCATGGATTGCAGAGACGATGACATGGCATGCAAATGCAATTGAAAATGAAAGTTACATGGGTCATTGTTGAGAACTGGAAAATACCATTTTCCAACCCTTAACCTGGGTCTTGATAGACCTTTGAGAGAACTAAATAAGTGTTTTAAGTGTTTGTTTCACAGCTAACAATAAAGGCAGGCTTAACCATGAAAGCAGCCTAAAAGTGCCAAAAAGATGATGATCTATGTTGATCCGAAGGAAGAAGGAGAAGGGACAACCTCACGAGCTATCAAAATGCCTAAACTAAAGAGGACAAAGGCCTGGTTTTAACCTAGAGAGAGGTGTGGAGCTATTCGAACAGAAGAACGCATTACAGATTGCTTTTCGAAAAGAATCTGAACTTTTTGAAAAGAACCTGAACTTTGCGAAAAGAACTCAAAGCTCCAGGCTTAGTTTTCGAAGAGCACCTGAACTCTTCGAATGGATCTCTGACCTATTCGAAAAGATGAGAACTCCTTGCGAACAGCACCTGAACTGTACGAAAAGAACTTCAGAAGTCACAGTACCTTGCGAAAAGTTCTCCAAACTGTGCGAAATGGTATTCTGAAGATTCCCAGCATCTGCAAGGGTAATTTAGTAATTTTTGCACGTGCCCCAATGCATTAAAAAAACTCAGGGACATTTCGGAAGATTCTGAGCACTAACCAAAGGCATATTCCACCCCATGTGAACACCCAAAGATGAAATCACCTAGCGGGAACATTTAGAAGCTCTAACAGATTTTTGAATTACATAACAGAATTGATGCTTCTGTCATCTGATTTGCTGAACCAGATCAAGCAGTTCTGATTGGCCAAAACAGATCTGGATCCTTGTGCTCGACTCTTATTGGTTGATATAGATCTAACCAATTCTGATTGATTGATACACATCTGAGCTAGACTTGGGGAAAACTATAAATAGATGAACCATTTGCCTAATTTGGGTATCCAGATTTTGAGTTTCATTTCTATTGCCTCATTTTCATTTCAGATAGCGTGTCTAAAAATTCTGTAATAACCTAGCTTTTATTTGTAATTGAGAGCTGTGAGATATCTTTGTACTTCACGTGAGAATTGTATTCAAGACTACAAATTTGAGAGCTGTTTAAGCTGTGCTCTGTAATTGTAATGGTGAATTTGAAAAGGTTGCTGTGAATAGTACGTTCTCAATCGGTTTTGTGTTAAGGGTTCCCTTTGATCTCCTTATTCATTAGATTCCTTTAGATTTACTATTTTTAAAGCAATTTCCCTTAATTCATGGCCCCTGTGAGAATCTGCGTTTGTAAACCTAATTTCTCACAGCATATGTAATGGTGTTTTTATTCTTAGTCAAGGATTCGGATTGAAGACTATTGGATGATCTGTGTCCATTGAAGTGGACAGATCATAGCCATAAGTTCAACTCAATTCCAATCCTTGAGTAGGATTACTTTTTCTTGCATCTGTGCTGGTAGCCAGATGAAGAATTGGATAATATCTCATGTGATTTACATTTAGCCTCATTCTGCAATCAAGTACTAAATTGAAGATTAGATATTATTTCTCCATTCTTATTAAATTACACCAAATCTCCCCAACTCGGATCTGGATCATTTAGTTTAATTTTTACTTTCATCATTTAGTTAATGTGACAAATTCAACCTCCCATCTTATGTGCTTTATAGGTAGGATCAGAGGTCAGATCTGGTAACTCAGATCTGAGGTTTATTTTAAATTTTAAATCAATTCCCTGTGGACGATCTTTTACTCACTTACATTTAAAACTTGCTACAATTGGACCTGATCTTGCAGGCTAATTAACTTCTCTTTGTGCTGATATTTCTTTATTCTATTTAGTTTTCCAAATTCAGTATAAGGCATCATTTACAAATCTGTTTTCAAAACACAAATAAAACACGCATACTTAGAAGAGCAACAAGTTTTTTGCCCCGCTACCGGGGAATTTATTTTAAAATTGGTAGACCTAAGTTTTTATTTTTATTATTACAATCAGTGCTAACTGTTCTATTGTTTAAATCTATGCAGTTATTCCAATACATTTTGAGCGTGGAATCCACTTTGAAAGGCATACTGAAGGTTTGCTGTGCATAATTTGATTCTTTGTTTCTGTGTTGTATGTTTGGTAGGAGGACTCTCAATCCTGAGATTGTCCCTCTAAATTTAGAAGTTGAAGAACCGAGGACAAACATCACGAGAATTTTCTTTGAGCCGCTACTATGGGTGAAGAACCTAGACTTTTAAGGGATTACTTTACACCTGGTGCATATAATTCTCCATTTTGCATTCAATTTCCTACTGTTGAAGGAAATTATGAGATCAAATCATCAACTATTCAGATGCTTCCTTCCTTCCATGGTTTGAGTAAGGAAGATCCATACAAACATGTGGATGAATTCTTGTCTCTTTGTACCACATTCAACATAGCTGGATTTGGTCCAGAGGCAACCAAGCTTAGGCTCTTTCCTTTTTCATTAAAGGACAAGACTAGAGCATGGTTGTCTATGTTGGCACCAAATAGTATCACTTATTGGAATGATTTGCAGTGCCAATTTTTAGCCAAATATTTCCCTATGTCTAAGACCAGCCAGCTGAGACAAAATATTATTTCCTTTTCACAACACTCAACTGAAACTTTCCATGAAGCATGGGAAAGGTTTAAAGAACTTTTAAGGCAATGTCCTCATCATCAAATTCCCCGATGGCAGCTTGTTCAAAGCTTCTATTAAGGAATTGATCAAAAGGGCAAGAATATGGTAGATGCTTCCTGTGGAGGCACCTACTTGCAAAAAACAGTTGAGGAGGTCTGGGATTTATTTGAAGTGATTGGTGAAAATTCAACTCAACAGGAATCTTTGTCAAGAGACATTGAGAATCCTGCTCGGTTGAACAATCAGCAAACCACCAAGGGAAAGATTTATGAGGTGAATGAGTTGGAAAGGAAAATGGATAATTTGACCACTAAGTTTGATAGATTGATGGACTCACTTAAAAATCCAATGGTTGCAAGAATAGAGGAGGCATGTCTGATATGCCAGTCCCCTACTCATTCACTTGATCAATGCCCAGCTGCCCCACAATTCCCACATCTAGTGGTGGAGCAAGCTCATGCTGTCCAATCGTTTGGACAGATGCAGTCAAATGAATATGCATGGAGAGGGCACCCCAATTTAAGGTGGAGCCAAGGCAATTATCAATCACAATAGCAGCAACAACCAAAGAATCAAATACCTTTCAAAACTGCTCGGCCTTACCAGCAGAATTTTTATACCAAGCCAAATTTTCAGCAACCCATTCCACAACAACCTATACAGCAATTTGCTTCAGTTCAAACCCCTTCCAGATCCCCTTCTTTTGAAGACCAAGTTCTAAATTCACTCCAGAATTTAGGGTCTTTAACTCAGACTGTAAACTTTCACAGTCAAAGCATAAAGAAGATTGAAGAAACATTGGGTCAACTTTCAAATACTTTGGCCAAAAGAGAAGAAGGCAGGTTACCCAGCCATCCTTTGAACAATCCCAAAGGATAGTTCATGGTTGGAGAGGTTTCTGTTTCACATGAAGAAGTAAAAGCTGTCACTACTTTGAGAAGTGGAAGAATTGTAAATAACAATGTGGGTACTAAAAAGGAAGAAGAAAAAATTGAGGAAACTGCTAGAGATATGCAGCAGGAGCAGCATGATGTTAGCATTGAGGGTGCTGATGTACCTCAGAAAAATAAAAAAATGAAAAATAGAAAAATAAAAAATATTCTGATGATGATTCTAAAGCTGTAAATGAAGGACTAGTTCCTCATTTACCATTTCCCCATGCCATGAAATCTGCATTCCCTTTTGATAAAGGGAATACAAAAATAGATGAAATGATGGAGACCTTCAAGCAAGTCAAGATAAATCTACCTTTGCTTGATGTAATCAAACAAGTCTTAGCATATGCAAAATTTTTGAAAGATATTTGCACTCATAAAAGACAATCTAGGATACAGTTATCCAAGAAGGTCTTTGCTGTGGAAAGAGTTAATCAGGTTTTGTCCATTACCACACCTCCTAAACTCCAAGATCTTGGAATCCCTTCAATCCCTTGTATCATTGGGGAACATACCATTGAAAAGGCTTTATTAGATTTGGGTGCTAGTGTCAACCTGCTTCCATATTCTGTATATGAGAAACTAGGTTTGGGAGAGTTAAAACCCACTCATGTGGTGTTACAACTAGCGGTGAAAAGAAAGATTGATTGGTGATTGAGGATGTGTTGGTAGGGGTAGATAAGTTTTTCTACCCTGCTGATTTTCTGGTATTGGATATGGAACCTACAAAAAGCAGAACTTCCATCCCTATCATTTTGGGGAGACCATTCTTGGCTACAGCCAATGCTTGCATTCAATGCAGATATGGTATTATGGAAGTGTCTTTTGGAAATATGAAGGTAAAGATAAATGTCTACAATGCAGTTACACAGCCTCAATTCAGTTCTGAGGAATGTTTTCTTATTGATTTGTTGGATGAACTGGTAGAAGAAACTGTACCATAGTTTTTACAGTGTGAAGAATTAACCACAGATTTTAAAGATGCTTGGAGAAATGCTGTGGAAGAAACAGTTTCTACCTCAAAGTCTGAGGAAGTTAATGTTGTGCAAGGAACTCATGATCAATCAGTAAGGTTCTCTTCATGGAAACCTGCTATTCTTCCCCTTCCACAAACAGCCAAGGTACCTTTGTTACCTTCTTTTCTCAGCCCACCTGATGTAGACCTGAAACAGTTGCTAGAAAATTTGAAATATGTGTTTTTAGGAGACCATAAAATATTGCCTGTGATTATTTCTTCCTCCCTCACTGAGGTGCAGGAGGAGGAATTGTTGATTGTATTGAAACAACATAAGAGGGTAATTGGCTGGACTATTACTGATTTGGGAGGAATCAGTCCAGCTATTTACATGCATAAAATTCACTTGGAAGAAGATGCAAAGCCTTCTAGAGAAATGCAAAGGAGGCTGAACCCTCATATGCAAGAAGTGGTCATGAAAGAGGTTGTTAAGTTGTTAGATGCTGGGGTCATTTACCCCATTTCAGATTCAGCTTGGGTGGCACCTACACAGGTGGTACCTAAGAAATCTTGGATCACTGTTGTAACCTCAGATTCTGGTGAGCTTATTTCAACCAGATAAACAACAGGTTGGAGGGTCTGTATTGACTACAAAAAGCTAAACACAATGACCAGAAAGGACCATTTCCCTCTTCCATTCATTGATCAAATTTTAGATAAGTTAGTAGGAAAAGCTTATTACTGTTTTCTAGATGGTTACTCTGGTTACAATCAGATTCCTGTGTATCCACAAGATCAGGAAAAGACCACATTCACTTGTCCCTTTAGCACTTTTGCCTATAGGAGGATGCCTTTTGGTCTTTGTAATGCTCCTGCTACTTTTTAAAGATGTATGTATTCCATTTTCTCTGATATGATTGACCAATTTATGGAGATTTTTATGGATGACTTTTCAATATATGGAGACAGTTTTTCCCAGTGTTTACATCATCTCAGTTTGGTGCTACAGAGATGTGAAGAAACCAATTTAGTTTTGAGCTGGGAGAAGAGCCATTTCATGGTCACCCAAGGCATTGTCCTTGGCCATGTTGTCTCCCACAAGGGCATTGAAGTGGACAGAGCAAAAATTGATTTAATTGCACATTTGCCTCCTCTCAAAACTGTTAAACAAATCAGAAGTTTTCTGGGGCATGCTGGATTTCACAGGAGGTTCATTAAGGACTTCAGTAAAATATCCAAGCCTCTGTGTCATTTATTGTGTCAAGATGTCCCTTTTGTTTTCAACAATGAATGCTTGAAGGCATTTGAATTCTTAAAAAATTGTTTGATTTTAGCTCCAATACTACAGTCTCCAGACTATTCACTGCCTTTTGAGCTGATGTGTGATGCATCAGATTATGCTTTGGGAGCTGTTCTTGGGCAGAGAAAGGATAAGCTGCCTCATGTAATAGCTTATGCCAGTAGATCAATGATTGATGCACAACTCAATTACACAACAACTGAGAAGGAGCTACTGGCAATTGTTTTTGCTTTGGAGAAATTCAGGTCATATGTTTTGGGTTCACAAATTGTGGTGTTCACTGACCACTCAGCCTTGAAATACCTTCTGTCTAAGAAGGATACCAAACCAAGATTAATTAGGTGGATCCTCCTATTACAGGAGTTTGATTTGCAGATTAAAGATAAAAAGGGTGTGGAGAATGTGGTGGCAGACCACCTGTCTCGAATTTTAACTGCTAAGATTGATAGGCTGCCTACCAATGAATCTTTCCCTGATGAGCAACTTTTTGCTATTAGTGTACACCCCCCTTGGTTTGCAAATATAGTCAACTTTTTGGCTACTGGAAGGACCCCTCAACACTGGAATAAAATGGATAAAGATCTGTTCTTCTCAAAGGTTAAAAATTTTATTTGGGAGGATCCTTATCTGTTCAAGATTTGTGCAGACCAAATAATTAGAAGATGTGTCCTTAAAGAAGATTGTCATAGCATACTTTCCATGTGTCATGAACAGGCCTGTGGAGGTCATTTTAGTGGAAACAAAACTGCTGCAAAGATTTTGCAGTGTGGATTTTATTGGCCTACACTTTTCAAAGATGCATCAAGACCTGTAAGTCTTGTCAAATGGAGATTGGGCAAGCATTTCAAGAGAAACTCAATGCCTTCTGACCCATTTTGGTAGTTGAATTGTTTGATATTTGGGGGATAGATTTTATGGGACATTTTCCTCCTTCAAATGGTTGTAATTTCATCTTAGTAGCTGTGGATTATGTATCCAAATGGGTTGAAGCCACAACCACTAAAACCAATGACCATAGAGTTGTCTTGAAAATTTTAAAGGATAACATCTTTTCCAGGTTTGGTTCCCCCAGAGCTATTATCAATGATGGGGGAAGCCATTTTTGTAATAAGCATTTTGAAGCTTTATTGAAAAAGTACTCTGTGACTCATAGAGTAGCTACTGAATATCATCCACAGACCAGTGGACAAGTGGAGATTTCCAATAAAGAGATCAAACATATACTGGAAAAGACTGTGAAGAAGGACAGAAAGGATTGGTCCTTTAAGCTGAATGATGCATTATGGGCATATAGGACAGCCTATAAAACCCCAATTGGCATGTCCCCATTCAGATTGGTCTATGGCAAAGCATGCCATTTACCAGTGGAGTTAGAATACAAGGCCTTTTAGACTATTAAAACCTTGAACATGGATCTTGCTACTGCTGGAAAGCTGAGATCCAGATGGGAAGGGCCCTATATTGTCATTCAAGCATCTCCTTCTGGGGCTGTTGAAATTATGGACCCAAGTGATGGGAGAACCTTGAAAGTAAATGGTTAGAGGCTCAAACCATGCATTGAAAATACCCTGGAGCTTGTGCTGACCATCTACCATCAAGAGGCTCCACAAATCTGATGTTAAACAACTATATCATATGTATTTTACGTATGTTTGTTTTGTAGTTTTTGCATAGTTTATTTCTCTCTGTTTTTAGTCATGTTTTCACTCAATTCGAGAAGTTATAATATGTGAAAAATTAATTCTCAAAGAAAAAAAATACATTTCGAAAAGTTTAATTTTCTTTTTAAAAAGGATCTGGACCTGTAACTAACTGCACGAAAAGAATGGTCTGCTTTTCGAATAGATGGTTCTGAAGCCTTTTACTTTTCAAATAGTTGTTTTTGAAGCCTTTTGCTTTTCGAAAAGTTGGTTCTGAAGCTATTTGCTTTTCGAATGGTATTGATGCCATTCTCTTTTGTAAAAAGGACCGTTTTGAACTTTTCGAAAACTTCAAAAATACTTTGCGAAAATCGTTTTGAGCATATTTAAACCATTTCGAAGCAAGGGTTTCATATTCGAAAACTTTCCCAGAGTGCCATGTGTCACAGAAAACCCATTTTCTTTCCATCCCTGCGTGCTTTTAGATTTCAGATCCAATTTTCTTCATATTTGTTCCACGGATTAAGCGTGAAGAGAGGGACTTTTTGCTTTTGATTCTGGTGGATTTAATCAAGCGATCAACGAGTTCAAGCAAAACCCTAGATTTCAGTATTTTTCTGTGCATATCCTCTGTTTGTGTTTTGCAAATTTCATTTTTGTGCCATCATTCATTGTGTGAGATTCAAACAAAGTTGTAAAATGGGGAAAGCTGAAAAGTCACTGGCTGCAATGTTCCCTAAATCTTCTGCTAAGAAAGTTAGCAAACCCTCCACAAAAGGAAAAGCCAAAACCTCAGCCAAGAGGAAACTATCAATGGATAAAGCTGATAGAATTGAGAAATGGAAGAAGGTTAGACATGAGGAACCCATCCCAGCAGCTGATCTTAGTCCTGAGCCTGAGCTTCCTCCTCTTCCTATGCATTTGATACTGCCAAACCCTTTCATTGAAGCTCAGAAGCTGATCCCAGAGCTTATTGTTGATGAAACCTTTTTCTTGAACAAACCTGAATGTAAGCTATCCTTGAACTACATCAGGGATGCTTCACTAAGCAATATCCTAACCCCTCTTCCAGAGAAAATATATCCACGAATGGTGAGATTATGGTACCAAAACATGGTAAAACTGACGGAGAAGGATGCTGATGTCCCTACTCTTGTAATTTTCATTGATGATTGCGATTTAATAGTCACTTATGAAGACATTGGAAATGCCTTGGGAATCCCATTTCAACATGATCCAGCTTGTCCTTTGGCTGCACCAGAAATAGCTTCTTTTAGAGAAATGGCTGCACATCTGACCCAAGGCATAGTTGGAACTGGGCAGTCCATCATGAGGAGAGACTTAGCACCTCAATTTTTGCTAATGGATTCCATTTTGAGGGGATGTTTTTATGTCCTGGGCACAGCCAGGAAAGAAGAACACCAATTTTGGAGGCTCTCTTTCATTTTTCTAAGGGGCAATTCTTCAATGCGCCTATGCTAATTTTTGAGGCCATGGCTCACATCAGTGTTAAGATGAAGGAGCAGAAAATAGCTGGAATACCATTTGGTAGGCTGATCACAGCCTTACTAAGAGCCAAGTTTGAGATTGATGAGCAAAAACCATTTGAGATTGTCTCCCCTCACACTTTTAGGAAAAGGGCTTGGACTACAAGCCAAATCATGTTGAATAGAATGAGGGAAGAGGTTGAGCCAGTCTAAGAACCTGCTATACCTGCACCAGCCCCTGCAGCTGCCATTGAACCTGTTTTACCAGACCCTGAGGTGACCAGCTCTTTAGCTGCACCTATTTCACTTGTAGCTGACATTGCACAAGATGTCATTACTGAGGTGCCCAGCTTTTCAGATGCACCCATTGATGAAGAGGCCATCATCTTACCCACTTCACCTAGCACAGCTCCTATCCCTTCACCCACTCCAGCAGTTCCATCACTCATAACCACCATAATCCCAATTCCCGACTCTCCCTCTACACCAACCACTTCAGCCATACTTACACCACCAATTTCACCCAATAATGTCCAAGACATGGCCACAGATTTTGTTGAACACTCTCCTAGCACCCCCCTTCTCTAAAGTTTCTCAGGTTCACCTGCCCATTCAATTCATACACCTGAAGTAACTCATACCCCTCAACTTGAGATATTCACTACAGAGGCCTATTCATCATTAATGGGATTTATTTTGGAGAATATTAATGGAATCAGACCTATATGACCCTCCTCATTTCACCCATTTGGCTACTTCCCTTCTGACCATTTCACCCATTACCCTCAACCATCTACATCAATTTTACCCCCTACTACGCATACCACACCCACACCTGAATCAATTAGCCAAATCTTTACCTTTCTCCAATCCATCCAGACCCAACTACAGATCAACACAGACAATCAGTCTGTGACAAATTCCCTTCTCCAAACCTTAGCCTCCACATCCCAAACACCCACTTTAGCCACTGTACCTTCTGTTTCTGACCAAGCAACCCAAACAGATCCAGAGGTAATAATTTTAGATTCACCCATCCCCACTATGTCTGACCATGCTACCCAATTCGAACCTGAGGCAATACCTTTGGATACACCTACACCCACCCTTAATGTCTCTGCTCAAGCCACCCAAACTGACCCTAAACTAGTGCTTGAAGATTCATCTTCCCTTTCCCCCACTGCTGGAATACATTTGGTCCCCTACCACTCCATTCCTATCCCACGTTTTGCCACTCTTAAAAGGGCTATGGAGGATAACCCTTACATTTTTTGCGATGTCCTTAAGGGGATTGCCGATTTCCACACTTACATCAAAACCCCTTATGAAGACCAGATTAAAAAACTGGAGCTATTTATGAAATTTGAGAGAGAGAAGATGCAGGACCTGTTGGACCAAACTTTTCAGATGGTTAGGAGTGAACAGCACAAGGTTACCATGTTGCAAGCACAGCTTGAACAGGAAAAATTGAGGGCTACTAGACTTGAGAAATATATTGGCCTCACCAAAAAGATCAAATCTGAGGAATACACCGAGCTGCAAGCCACAATTCAGGAGAAGGCTAAATTGAGTTCAGACTCCAATACTGACTCAAGTTCTTATTCTAACAGTGATTCCAGTTTTGATCCCATTGAACCAACTTATGATACTGATTTTGATCCCAGTTATTAGAATACATTGTACATGTTTTGTGGATCTGTAATATGTAATTCCTGTTTTCTGTTAACTTTTGTTAATTAGTAATTACTGTGCATTTCTTTTCTTTCTTCTCTGTCATTATGATTTCTATTTGTTGTTTTTCTTTTCTCTTTGCTTATGCACTTCTGACCAGTGAGGACCCTGCTCATCATCGGTTTGGGGGTGTGGCAGAATAGCCAACAGTTTAGTTAAAATCAGTGCAGCTTATGATCACAGCAGAATTTTTAAAAATTTCACACCTGTTGTTTTGAAAAATGAGGAAGTTAAAATTTTTTAAAACTGATTTTTAGTGTAATTCCAATACTTTCATGAAGTGAATGTCAGAAAATTTTTCAAAATAAAATTGATGTTTTAGTAAACCTAAAAAGAGAGAAAATAGTGATGATATACCTCAGGAATTTGATAGAAAACTACACCCAGTGAGACTTGGGCCTGAAATGTATTTTTTGGAGATAGGAATTGGCAAATTTTTTCTGCTCTAGGGACTGTTTGAACCTGTTTAGTATCACTAGAAGTTACACGTATTCAAATTAAAATAACTTGACAGCAATCATGATATTAAGGACATGATGTAAGGCCTCCTTTTGAACAGTTTGAACTTCAAAAAGCCCCACCTTTTGAAACTGCCTTTGATAGACACCAGTTGAGCTTTATAAATCCAAGATTTCTTTAAAACCTCATCAACCAACCTAATCAACCTCATTTGGTCTAATCCTCGCTCTGAGAATTCAGACGGTAAAGGAAAGGAAGCTGAAGAAAGGAGAGTTAGGAAACAGTTTGGTAAAAGAAGAAGAAAAATAATTGAAGGCAATGATGTATCAATAATAGAAATGTAGCATTCCAGTCAATGTTGCTTTGAAAAAAAAAAAAAAAAAAAAAAAAGAGAAAAAGGTAAGAAAAAGTCATTTCATTGGAAATTTGAAAAAAGAAAGAGAAAAAGATGGCCACTTTGGCTCTGAAAATTCAAAGAAGAAGATGAAATTGTGCTGAAATGAAGAAGGTATGTCTACCACCTCCTGACCTTGACTGACTTCTCAATTTTGAACTCCATTCCACCTCTTTATTCTTGATAAATTTCACCCATAAGCCACATTACAACCCAAGTTAAAGCCTTTATTGATCAATGATGGATTGAGCTGTCACATGGAGATAAGGATTTGTGTAATCTATGGTGAAAAGAGCAGTAAATTCAGAACTGAAAAGCAATGCCTATGCTCCTGGTTACAGTCCTATTTGAGGATGCGCTCTTAATTTGAGTGAAATAGTACAACCCTCCTATTTGCATGATGAGTGAAAACCCTGGTGAGAGTTGAGTTTGAAATCAAATTATTTGGGGTTACATCAAAACTGAATTTTCAAATAGAAGGCAAGCTTTTCATTAATCTTTATGGTAAAAACTTTTTGACACAAACTGAGTGAATGGTAAAAGGAATTACAGCAGAATTTTAGTTTTAAACTGATGTTTTCTTGAAGATCTTCTTACTGACTTAAGCGAGAGGTGTGAATAACTGTTGGATAAAAGACCGCTTTATGAGCTGCATTGATATTAACTAATTTATTGGAGAAGTTTGTGGGTACCTTCACTGAAAACCCTCAGGAGACTTCACTCCTCCACTAGGGATCACCTAGGGGTTTAAAAGGCTTGTTGCATATGCTAAATAAAACTGTGTTCCCTACAAAAGTGGCTTTTCATTCTATTTTTTAATTTTGTCTTTGCTCAGGGACTAGCAAAGCTTCGGTTTGGGGGTGTGTTGAGAACTGGAAAATACCATTTTCCACCCCTTAACCTGGGTCCTGATAGACCTTTGAGAGAACTAAATAAGTGTTTTAAGTGTTTGCTTCATAACTAACAATAAAGGCAGGCTTAACCATGAAAGCAGCTTAAAAGTGCCAAAAAGATGATGATCCATGTTGATCCGAAGGAAGAAGGAGAAGGGATAACCTCACGAGCTGTCAAAATACCTAAACTAAAGAGGACAAAGGCCTGGTTTTAACCTGGAGAGAGGTGTGGAGCTATTCGAACAGAAGAATGCATTACAAATTGCTTTTTGAAAAGAATCTGAACTTTTCGAAAAGAACCTGAACTTTGCGAAAAGAACTCAAAGCTCCAGGCTTAGTTTTCGAAGAGCACCTGAACTCTTCGAAAGGATCTCTGACCTATTTGAAAAGACGAGAACTCCTTGCGAACAACACCTGAACTGTGCGAAAAGAACTTCAGAAGTCACAGTACCTTGCGAAAAGTTCTCCAAACTGTGCGAAATGGTATTCTGAAGATTCCCAGCATCTGTAAGGGTAATTCAGTAATCTCTGCACGTGCCCCAATGCATTAAAAAAATTCAGGGACATTCTAGAAGATTCTGAGCACTAACCAAAGGCATTTTCCACCCCATGTGAACACCCAAAGATGAAATCACCTGTCAGGAACTTCTAGAAGCTCTAACAGATTTTTGAATTACATAACAGAATTGATGCTTTTGTCATCTGATTGGCTGAACTAGATCAAGCAGTTCTAATTGGCCAAAACAGATCTGGATCCTTGTGCTTGACTCTTATTGGTTGATACAGATCTAACCAATTCTGATTGGTTGATACACATCTGAGCTAGACTTGGGGAAAACTATAAATAGATGAACCACTTGCCCAATTTGGGTATTCAGATTTTGAATTTCATTTCTATTGCCTCATTTCCATTTTAGATAGCGTGTCTAAAAATTCTGTAATAACCTAGCTTTTATTTGTAATTGAGAGCTGTGAGATATCTTTGTACTTCACGTGAGAATTGTATTCAAGACTACAAATCCGAGAGCTGTTTAAGCTGTGCTCTGTAATTGTAATGGTGAATTTGAAAAGGTTGCTGTGAACAGTACGTTCTCAATCGGTTTCGTGTTAAGGGTTCCCTTTGATCTCCTTATTCATTAGATTCCTTTAGATTTACTATTTTTAAAGCAATTTCCCTTAATTCATGGCCCTTGTGAGAATCTGCGTTTGTAAACCTAATTTCTCACAACATTTGTAGTGGTATTTTTGTTCTTAGTCAAGGATTCGGATTGAACACTATTGGATGATCTGTGTCCATTGAAGTGGACAGATCATAGTCATAAGTTCAACTCAATTCTAATCCTTGAGTAGGATTACTTTTTCTTGCATCTGTGCTGGTAGCCAGATGAAGAATTGGATAATATCTCATGTGATTTACATTCAGCCTCATTCTGCAATCAAGTACTAAATTAAAGATTAGATATTATTTCTCCATTCTTATTAAATTACACCAAATCTCCCCAACTCAGATCTGGATCATTTAGTTTAATTTTTACTTTCATCATTTAGTTAATGTGACAAATTCAACCTCCCATCTTATGTGCTTTATAGATAGGATCAGAGGTTAGATCTGGTAACTCAGATCTGAGGTTTATTTTAAATTTTAAATCAATTCCCTGTGGACGATCTTTTACTTACTTACATTTAAAACTTCCTACAATTGGCCCTGATCTTGCAGGCTAATTAACTTCTCTTTGTGCTGATATTTCTTTATTCTATTTAGTTTTCCAAATTCAGTATAAGGCATCATTTACAAATCTATTTTCAAAATACAAATAAATCACGCATACTTAGAAGAGCAACAGTCATCCAATGGATTCTTCAAGTTGGAAATCAATCAATGCTCGTTGGAGTGACTTTTCTCTTGAGACACGTAATGTTCGTTTAGGACTTGCAACAGATGGATTTAATCCTTTTGGAAACAAGAGTAATTCTTATAGTTGGTGGCCTGTTATGATTGTTCCATTTATTCTTCCTCTATCTATGTGTATGTGAAAAGAGTTTACAATGTTAACTCTATTAATTTCAGGCCCAAAAGGTCCAGGACACAACATTGATGTCTACTTACAGCCACTGATTGCAGAGTTAAATGAATTATGGTCCACTGGTGCTACAACATATGACTCTTATAAAAAATCTATGTTCAACATGAAAGCAATTCTATTATGGGCTATACATGATTTTCTAGCATATGGCCATCTTTCGGGATGTAGGACAGCAGGAAAGTATGACTGTCCTGTTTGTAGTGAAGAGGTTGATTCGGTATGGCTATCACATGGAAAGAAATATGTGTACATGGGCTACAGAAAATTTCTTACTGATATGAGTCATCCTTTCAGAACTCAAAAGTCACAGTTTAATGGGAAGGAAGAATATAGAAAGCATCCCCGCCGGTTGAGTGGTTCTGAAGTACTATGCAAAATGAGATGTATCAAAACAGAATTTGGAAAGGTAGCAAGCAAGAAGAGGAAGAGATCCGAGACTGAGCATGAAAAGAGCAGTGCATGGTCAAAGAGATCAATCCTATATGATTTACCATATTGGAAGGTGGATAATTAATATATTTTATTTTTCTAATATGAAATTTATACTTCACTTTACTCAAATATTAACACATGTCCTTTATGTTTGTAGGATATTCTTATTAGTCATAATTTGGATGTAATGCATGTAGAAAAAAATGTCACAGAGAACCTAATTGCAACAATTATGGACACAAAGGGTAAAACCAAAGATGGTGTTGAAGCACGTTATGATCTCAAAGATATGAATACAAGGAAAAATTTGTGGCCCGTGGAAGAAAATGATAAGTTGTATTGTCCTAAAGCTCCATTTTGCTTGTCACGAGCAGAAAAAGAAATAATTTATAAAACCTTGCACAATTTGAAGGTTCCTATTGGATACTGTGGAAATTGGAAGGACAAGGTATGTTTGAAGAAATTCCAACTCAAAGGCTTGAAGTCACATGATTATCATATCCTCATGCAACAGTTACTGCTAGTCTTGCTTATGCATGCATTCAAGAAAGAGAAACCATTGAGAGCTGCTATTCGACAATTGTCAATATTTTTTAATGTCCTATATTCCAAGGTTATCTCCCGTGTTGACCTTTTGAACATGAGAAGGCATATAGTCGAAACACTATGTGTATTTGAAAAGTACTTCCCGCCGTCATTCTATGATACACCTTGTTGTTTACTTAGTAGAGGAAGCGCTTGTTTGCGGACCTGTCCGATATCGATGGATGTATCCTTTCGAGAGGTAAATTATCACAGTAAAATTAATAACTTCTTTTATTTAATAATGTTAACATTGATATCTAGTTGAAAAAAATGTGCAGGATGATGAAGACATATCTAGAGGGGTGTATTATGGAGCAATATTTCATAGAAGAATGTATGAGGTATTGTATGGAATATATGCCAAATTCTAACAGAGGAAGCCATAAGAAAGGAGAAAATGCGTTCGTGGAACAAGATGTTGCTTTTGGGTACCCTATCGATGGAAGTGGAAAAACTTATCTTCTTCAACACGTGCAGTATGAACAAATACGTAGATGGGTTCTAAAGCATTATCCAAAAAATATTGAGTGGGAGAAGTAATTTATTTTATATTTTTAAATTATATATTTTATTTTTAAAATGATAAAATATAATTAAGAGTTAATATTTACAGGAAGTACCAGGCTTATCTTCAAGATCACAAGTCAAGCAATAAGTATCAGAGGGATAACTACATTCCTTGGTTAAGAAAAGAATTAGAAAATGAAGAAAATTCTATCATGAAGATCCTTGCTGATGATCCAGACTTCAATGCCATATCATATAATGGTTACATGATCAATGGTTATCAGTTTTGTACCGCACAATCAGAAATGAATAAAAGCACACAAAATAATGGAGTATCCATGAAGGCTTTAACTAGCTTCAAGTCAAGTGCGAAAGATAAGAACCATGTGGAAGAAGAAGTTACTTATTATGGTATTATCAAACAAATACTTGAGTTGGATTATGGTTACTTTTAAAAAATAGTCTTCTACTGCGACAAGGCTCGTATAGAAGAGAAAAAAATGGTTGTGTGGTTGACCCCCCAGAAACTGGGTTAGTGTTTGTTAATCTTAGGAGATTTATGAGGATTTCACATGAAGATGATGAGCCGTTTATTCTTGCCTCTCAAGCCACTCAAGTCTTCTATTGTAAAGATCAAACTAGGGATGATTGGTATGTCATATTAGATGCTCCAAAGAGATTGAATCGAGATGTGGATGCCTATGAAGATCCCTTAGCACTTGAAGGAAGACCAAAACCAGATGCTTTAACATTGGCATTAGCAACTGATGTTGTGGATGAAGACGAGGATGAAGATTAATCTAGTTCTTTCATATTGTTCACTTGAGCCTTATTTCTTCTATCTAATAATTGTAACAAAAGAATTACTTACATTTCTTGTTGTTGATTTTCCCATTTTAATGTTGTTATAAGTTAGCTACAATTTTCAATTATCTTATTAATGTATTTTTATCCTTCAATGATAGTTTGATCAACAACTAGAGTTTGCCAATGTTTTCAGCAAAAGATAATGGCACAGTTTGGATCAGAACCGAGTGGATCTGAATCAGTTGGAACTCAAGAGAGTGGTTAGTCTATTATTTTCTATTATTTAGTAAATGTTATTTACAAATTATTAACAATATTTTATTTATCTAGGTACGCGTTTGAAAATTCAGATGAATGAACATGGGCAGCCTATTGGAGATGCTTCAACTCAATTTGCCACATTTGGTGGTCAGATGACGAGGACTCATTGTCCACCTGCATATGAGTCTTGGAAAATTGTACCTGTTTCTATAAAGGAGAAAATATGGCGCTTTGTCTCAGTGAGTGCATGTTGTTCATGCCATTTTCATTTAGTTATTCTACAAATAATTTTGATATCGTTTTATTTTCATTATAGGATGAATATAATGTCCAAATTAGTCAGATGGTCTTAACGAAAGCGAATTTAACTTGGAAGCAATGGAAACATGACCTTTGCACCCTTTATGATAAATATGAAACGGACGCAGAGCGGATGAAGTATCGACCAAAGAATGTGAAGGGAGATGATTGGAAAGCGTTTATTAAAATGTGCTCGACAGAGGAAGATAAAGCACGTCGAGAAAAGGGGAAGACTTGTAGGAAAATGATGATTAACCCACACACCATTGGTAGACGAGGATCAGCTAAGATGGCAGAAGAGATGGTAAAATCTATCACATAAATTTTTTAAATAAATTTGTTAGAATATTCACAATTTCTTATGACCTTATTATATAGAAAAAGCAGAGTTCGACTGGTACAGTGACGAGGACACAAATATTTTTAGCCTCTCATACTAAGAAGGATGGGACGTCCTTGGGCACACAAATAGTAAGATTATTTTAATTATTCATTTGCCATTGATAAATAATTAATATTGATCTTTAGTATCACTATATTTAATAATTATTTATTTTATTCAGGATGAAATTAGGAGGCTTGCCTTATCTGATCCATTCCTCAGAGAAAAAGATTTAGATAATTACCCTGTTGCTACGGTTTGTGGGTGCGATGGAAGGGGCAACATACAGGGTATGGGTACGGGAGTATCTAAGACCTTCATTCAAGCGTCCGCTCAGGCTAGGGAGATTGCTCACTAGGAAAAGATAGCACGTGAGAGCATTCAATCACAGGTTGATATGCTTAGACATGAGCTTGATGAGGAGCGTAGAGCATGCAAGATCCTTGAGGAAAAAGTGAATTTACTATCACCTCTAGCTCCTTCTAAAGGGACATCTATATCAACATCGGTTGACCAATTCAATTCTTATCAGGTATAAATTCAACGTTATGAAATGATAATCATTGGAGTTGTCATTGTCATATCTTATTGAAAGTACTTTTGCATTGTTGTCTTAGTCTCACTTAAACTCTACAGTTTAAAGGCTATAATTTTTGTAGGGAACTCGACCGTCATCGGTTCAGCCCGAGATACTTGTGAACCAACCATCCATGCACTGTCTATTGGAAAACTTAAAGAATAAAGCCATTGCACTAGGGCGAATGCATAGAGAGGCGACAACGTCAAGAGATTCATACGCAATCATAATTGATAATATTTTCGAGATCAATACAGAATTATATGCGAGTGAAGGAACATTTGGCGATGTTACAATTGGTGTTATTATTACTTGGCCCAAGGGACTTGTAGATTTTATTTGATCTTGTTTGGGGGTATATTTGATTCTTTTTTAATGAGTGATTTTATTTTCATAAATATGTTTATATTTCCATCTAGCCTACTCACATCATGCTCGATCCAACTCGATTGCACAATCAATATTGTTCTTGCTTTTGAATATTGTTTCAATATTTTCATATAGAAACTGATCTGTTAGAGCATACTTTATTATCTATATATATATATAAAGTATGTGTTAGAGCATACTTTATTATCTAAATTGAGCAAAAATGATCTTGGGGGCGTCATATTTGGTTGCAAACACAATACAATGAAGGAATGCCTATCTAATCAACTCTTTGGTCAGTTAGTTTACCTTTTATCTTTTTTGCATTATTAGGTAGGTCATATTTTTCAATTCAGATCCAACTTCAACATCATACGTATTTGTTTAATTTCCCTCTTTGGCTAGAAGCTCAATTTTGGATATTGTAGTTGCTTACAAAATTGATACAGCTGGATGACATCTTTTCACAATATTCTTTGAATAATTTTATTTTTAATTAATTGTTAGGGATTTAATAAATTTTCATGATCAATTTTCAATTTCCCCTAATTTTTCCTGTTGTTGGGGGAGGGGGAAAAATGATTTTTTTATATTAAATTATTAGTGTCTTGCGACTTATGGGTGGTCAATTTGATACATGTGAGAAGTCCTTTGCCCGATACAACGTTCTCATGCAATATGGGATCTGGACCGTTGATCAGTCTTAGAAGGAGTACGGGTGAGTGGTGGATAGTGCTGTAAAAGGTTGTTGGGAATTGCCCTTATGTGAATATGATGGCTAGCTTGGGATATCATTGTTCGGGGTTACTTGAGTCATCCAATTGAGTTCTAGTTCAATAGATGACTTGTAAGATGTATAGACTATACAATTGACCATAATCCTAATGGGGCTTCCTAATCTTACCAGAGCTTCAAGTTCTCTTTAAATAGTCTTTAAGATTCATAAACCCTCATGGTTTTTGAGAGGTAGAGCCATTGAAAGCCAGGTGGAGAGGGTTTAGGCCTAAGGAAGAGAGACAGAGAACAAGAGGCAATCGTTTATTTCAACATCCACTTTAAGTATTCGTACACAAAAATTGTCAAAGTTATGTGATGATTATCAATTTCTTTTTGAATACTAACAACATAGAAAAATTTAATCTGAGTTCCTTTTTTTTAATAATAAGAAGATGTCACAGCCATGAATTATCAAAGAGGTGATATGTTCTTCAAATCCCTTTGGTTAGTGATTCCCTAGGGGTATACGAACTCCTCTTCTGTTTTATCTGTGTTACCTTCCAGCCGTGATTTCAACTCTTTACTCGAAACAACCCCGTTTATATGTTCTGTACTTTGTTCTTGGTTTTTCTCACTGGTCATTTATGATGATGATATTTTTTATACTTTAATTCTTCATATTTTCTTGATATGCTAATTAGTTTATGGCATATTTGATTTTTCTTCTCAATCATCATTAAAATTATTGAAGATACTGTTTCAATTACATGTAGAACAATCCATGGTATAATTAAACCAGTTCCATACATGTATTGAAAGTGTTGCAGAACCAAGAAAACTTGAATGCAATTGAAAAAACGATGGATTTTTTTTATCACTTTGTTATTAGCCCTAATGGATCAACATTAAACCTCCTATAATCATGTAGTACGCAATCAACAGATGGGTCTGATTTCCCATTGGATCAAACAATACTTAAAATCAAAATGAGACTACGATCCCAATAAAAAACCCTATTTTAATATCTGTTTGCACTAATGATAAATAACTGCCCATTGATTTGTTTGTGAGATTTTTGGTAATTACATGAACTAATTTTAAATGTAGCCTGTCGGTGACTTATCCTAATAGTTTGTCTTGCTTTTATGAATAATTTGAATTCATGCTTCAGCATTAAGTTTTGAAACCACAGAAACAGGTTTCTTTTTCTTCCCAATGATTATGAACTCATTATTGCCAAGATATTTATAGCTGGGTATGAACTAGACGCTAATCCCCTTCATTTTCACCCGGGCTTGGGACATGTATTTGCTGAGTTATGCTTGCAAATAATGATTATCCCATTCAGTTTAAGGTGTATAGGGGCATTAGCTTGTGCTAATTTTGTGGCATTCTATAAGGAGTTCATCCTGTAGAGGATTTAACTACTATCCGTTTTTGAGTGCCCATGCATGTTAACATCATTTTTTATTTTTATTTTTTGGATGCCGTTTGTATGATACCAACTAGATTGAGTTTTTTCCTCTGAGCTGTTCTTGTTCCTTCAAAGATTGCTGACCATCTTGATCTCTTAGTACTGATACATTTTCTCTCCATTGGATCCTCTTTATCATCTTGCATTGTATAGTGATTTTTAGTTTGTAGTATTTGCTTGTCAGTCATTTACAAATCCAGAAAGGAATGAAGTAATTTAGCATCTGATGCTTAATATGGGAGGAATTCTTAGTCGACTTTGAGATGATATATTAACTATAGTTATTGTCTTTTGTCTAGTCACATTATGCCACCTTTTTTGTTAGTGTATATTAGATAGTTCCGATTCCAAGAATGTGTAAACTTGGTTTCAATTATTTGACAGGCTCACTGATAGAAAAAAATGACAGGTTTACCTTTCTCGCATTTTTAGTATGTGAAGAATATTGAACCCGGCCGCAATGCTTGGCCTTACACCCCTTCAGGTTTACCTTTAGGCTCACTGAATATTGTTCCATTACACCCCTTTAGTGGTTCTCTCCTCTATTATAGTAGCCGCAATGCTTGGGCTAATTGACTATGATGCTGCTATACATCTACGGAAGGTTGATAAGATCGACTTCATTGTGTGCATGGGGGCTTTTCTCGGTGTGATCTTCTCAACTGTCGAGATTGGTTTGGTCATTATAGTAAGTACCTACCCCTCTTAAGGGGCCTGTGGCTCAAATGGGAGCAATGGTCCATCGATTTACCCCTAAATATGTATTGATATTTGAGCTTGTACTCCCATTATCATATCGTCATATTCCTTACAGTCGAAAATTTATTTTATTTTTATTATTTCAGACGAAGCTTTCCGATTTGAAGCTCACCTCAAACAGATCACTAGGGGACGGTGACACTTGGCAGGAGAAGCGAAACAAATTTAATTTTTTTTTCTTTTATTTTAAAAATGGGCCATGAGGTCCTTAGATTGTTAACTCTCTTTCTTTTCTTCTACTTTTTGTTTGAATAAAAGGATTGTGCATATAAAGTTTAAAATATTTGGTTGATTTGAAAGGTTGGATCATAGGTTGAGATGCAACCTTTTGTTTGAATAAAAGAATTGGGCATCTATTTTTTTTATTAATGGCATTGAATGATTTGCATTTGAGTTGAATAGATGTGTTTAAATATGAGATTAATAGCTTTTTTTCTTTATATAATTTTTTTTAAAACATTAAAAAAAATATTAAAAAATTACATTAAAAAAAAAGTATTATAAAAAGCATAAAAAAAATTGCATTAAAAAAAGCATAAAAAAAATATTATTTTAAAAAAAATTGCATAAAAAATCGTCAAAGTAATTTAAAAAAAAAAAAATAGTATTTTTAAAAAAAAAAAATTTGCATAAACTTTTGGCAGTGGTTTTTTCTATGACTGTAAAGAACCGTCGTTATTGAAGTTCATAAACCACTGTTTTGTGTAGTGGTAAAAAAAATCACTCCTTTTTTTACAACTGTTTAGGGTAGTAGTTTTTTTGAAAAAAACCACTGTCAAAGACAGTGATTTTTTGAAAAAACCACTGTCAAAGACAGTGGTTTTTTTGGCTTTTTCACATAGTGAATGCTTACTAGGACATACTAATCACAAGGAACTTTGATGGTTTCTATTTTTTTTCAAACTCAAGAGCAGTTATAGGCCCCAAATGGGTCTGTAAGCATGAGCGTAGGCATAACATCTAAGTTCTGGCATCATTGGCTAATCCTTACCATAGATTGGACAACTCTTTATCTCTGCATGACAGCTCATTCAACTTTGGATCACAGGGACTTTTAACTGGGTTGTAATGTGGCTTATGGGATAGGTTATAAAGAATGGGTGGTTGAAAAGGGATTCAAAATTGTGAAGTCAGTAGGAGAAGGAGGTGATTTATGACTTCACCTTTTTTAGTTCAGCACCTTTTCTTGTCTTTAAAATTATTCAGACTTGAAGTGGCTAACTTCTCCTCTTATTTTGGATTTTTCAATGAACTTTTCCTCTTATTTCTTCTCTTATTCTTCTTCATTATTATTTTTCTTTCTTTTTGGATACATTTTTCTTTTTGTTTTTATTTTTCTAACTTGTCACCTCTCTCGTTAGCTGCTACACTACTAAGTTTTAAGTATCCCTTCTCCATTCATCCAATTTTGACCTTATCTTGTCCATCTTCAGCTCCTTCTCCTTTATCTTTTGATTTCTCAGAGTGAGGGTAGGTTTGAATCAAGTCCATAGGTTCAGGTACAAGTACTCAGGTGTATTTTGAGGAAAATTGAAAATTAAGGCTCAAAACGTGTGTGCACAAGGGCAGTTAATTAAGGTTTGGTTTGTTTAAGCTCAAATTGTCCAAGAGAAGGCCTTGATCCTTTCCTAAGTGTCATGAGTGCTGTCAGTTGTTTCAACTTGGAGGTGCCTAACTTCTAGTGAGGGAATAGACTCAGCCAGTTCTTAGGGCTAGAAGAATTGCCTCAGTTACTCCTCAA
This sequence comes from Chloranthus sessilifolius, assembly GCA_021018995.1. Classification (NCBI taxonomy): domain Eukaryota; kingdom Viridiplantae; phylum Streptophyta; class Magnoliopsida; order Chloranthales; family Chloranthaceae; genus Chloranthus; species Chloranthus sessilifolius. The sequence continues at coordinate 84,074,688 of CM037585.1, forward strand.
AGAAAGGAAAAATTTTTATAGGCCCAAATCTCACTAGTTATATTCTTCCATTGAGCTCTTAGGCATGTCTTTACCTTTTTCTCTCTTTAATGATTCACTAAGTACCGATACAAGTGAATTTTCTTGGTATTCACATCATGAAAATGTAAAAATGTAAAAGCTTGTGATGCCTTAGGGTCTGCAAAATATATATTTTTTAAATTTCTCAAATTTTTTTTTTTTTTATGATTCTTAAGTGAACATGGATCCATTTCTATCTTACTCACTTGGTTTTACTGCACTTAGGTTAACTGCTTCATTGGCAGAGCCTGCCACACCCCCAAACTTATGAGGAGTAGTGTCCTCAGTGATTCAAAGTTATATGTGGATGTGCAGTAGGCTTAAGTTAGAGATTTTAAAAGAAAATGACACAGCAGAAAACAGACAACACTTAACAAACAACACATAAACAAACACACATAAATAAGATAGTGAATAAAACATTATAACATCTAAAGTATGTACAAAGTAAGAGAAAGAAAAGTACAAAATTCACAAACTACTGCCTAACTAAATACATGTGTAAAAATTATTAGCCATCTGAGTCTGTGGCTAAATATCTACTGGTTCATCTTTAATTTTGACTCCTTTCCCTTTCTCAGACTCCCCAACAGCAGGTGGAGGTATTCTCCCAGTTGCTAGAGCTAATTGCCTTTCCAGGATTTCAGCCTTTTGTTCTGCGAATTCAGCTCGAGATATAAGGAGCTCCCTGATCTCCTTTGAAGCAGCCAACCTCTTCTCTAATCCATCAGCTCTCAGCTTTTTTGTTGCAGCAGCCATTTTCTCCTATTCAGCATTCAGCTTCTCTTGGGCAGCTATACTCTCTTGGGCTTTATATAAATGCAACAGTTGTCTCCACTCTTTTGTGATTTTCTTTACCAGCATCTCGTCATCTACTTTTATGCGATAGATCCTTTCTTCATATGATACCCTGATTGATGTTTTGATAGTAGCCATCCCTCGAATGACATCCTTTAAGAGGTAAGGATTGGATTTCATTGTATGAAGGAGGGTGGAGTAGGGGGGATGGAAAAAGAAAAGGCAGGAATCAAAGGCTGGTCCTCACTTGAAGAAGGGCCAGCCATGAATGAAAAAGGAGTGGGTTGGGAAATTACAGATTGAAGCTCAGGTTGGGGTTTCAGATTTGGTTCTGTTTGGATTGAATTGGAAGAGGTGAGTATTAGGTCATCCACAGCTATTGCAGCATTGGAGGTGGCTACAACAGGGGGAATATCTAGGTAAGTTAATATGGAGGCTTCAGTGTAAGTAGGAGGGGGTGTGGTGGCTGCTAAGGATAAGGGTTGGGTAAGGTAGCCAAAGTTGATTGGATGGCTTAGAGTCAGGTTTCTAGGTAGGCCCGGTTTTGGAGAGTGGAGGTTAGGGATTGAATGTATGTCTCAATGGAGGCTTAGTTTTGGGTGTTAGCCAGCATTTGGGACTGTAGGGAGAGTAAGAGGTGTAGGATTTGGAGTAAGAGGTCAGGTATGGTATTGGGTGTGGGTTGGATATGTGAAACTGGCTGGAAGGGATATGTGGGTCTATGAGTGAAGGTAGTGGCCTGTGGTGGTGTCTGCTATGGAGGGGTAAAGTGTGGAGGGTGAGGTGAGTCTGGGAGAGGTGTATACTCTAAGTTGATGTCTCCTAAGATAGTGGACATCATAGTGGAAAATTTCTCTCCTGAAAATGACCACGGTCATGGGAGAATGGAATGAATTGGTCTACAGGCTCACCAGTGATAGGTACAGAAGGTGGGGAAGTCTCAATGGAATAATGTGGGACTCCAAAGGTATGGGTTTCAGGTTCATAAGGTGTGGGTATGGGGTCTGGAATGGTTGTGGTTTCAGGGATTGGAATTTTTTGGGTGATTTAGGTGGGATGGGGTGCAGTAGGGGTTTTGGTAGCTTTCTTTTTCTTCTAGGATGGGGTCTTGACAGGTGGGTTAGGGTGGGGTGGAAAAATAAGTAAGGGTGTATAAATAGGTAGGGTGGTTGTGGCTATGGTGGTTGGTGATATAGGGTCAGGTAAGGGTAGTGGGCTTGTGATGGGCTGTGATGTTTGGGTTGAAGTGGAGCTGGCATGGAGGTAGAGGTAATGGTTGAGGAGGTGAGTGTTATGCTGGCTGGCACAAGTGAGGTGGAGGTTGCAGCAGCATTAGCAGTAGCAGCTACTTCATGAATGGTGAGGGCTACTTCTCTTAGTAACTCCTCCCTCTTCTTCTTCTTCTCCATCATGGTGCCACTGATTCTCCACTGTTTCTTCCCACTCTGTTTGGGGTTTAGTGTCACAGTCTCCTCCTCCCTTTTAAATGGGTAATTCCCCCACTCCAATAATGCAGTAATCAATTTGCAGTAGGGAAGGGCATGAGGTTTCTTCATTATTTTCACCTTCTAGCATAAATCTTTAATCCCCTCAAAAACTAACTAGGCGGCATCAAAGTAGTGGTTTCTGTGAAATGAGAAGAGGGCATCAGCTATGGGGTACCTCCTCTCCTACTCATGCCCAGAGCAATACACATTTTTTCGCAACACAACATCCATTAGCCTGAGGTTGGGGTGCAGATCCCTCATTCTGATTGAGTCACCAGAGGCAGTGATCCCTCCAATTAACTCCCTGGCTATCTCAGTTATGGTGGCAGTCAAAGGAGGACCCAAGCCTCACTCAGGGTTACACCTGGCTGGTATCCCTAGTATCCTTGCAATGTCTGCCTGGTTAAACAGTATCTCGAAATCATCAATTAAAGCCAGCAGTGCTGGGTTCCCATCATCGCCAATTTTTAATTTCATATTTTGATAAAATAATCTTACTAATCTTGAGAAAATCAGCTGCATTGAGGGCCTGAACAGGGGCAGCAAAGATGACTTTGTCAGATATTCAATGGAGGCAAAAGTCTCTGGTAGCTTCTCAAAATAGGCTTTGTTGAAAATGGTTTCAGCCTTTAGCTGGATTGCTTGCACAAAGTCAGAAAGGACACTGAGGCATTCAGTAGTCGCTTCCTCCTCAACCTCAAGGACCTCAGGGGTCACAACTTTGCCCTTTTTCTATTTCTTCTTTGATATTTCAGAGCTCTTAGGCGGTGGGTGCTCTCGGCCCCTCTTCCTTGGGGTAGATTTCTTCTTTTCTTTTAGAATGGTGGGCTTAACAACAGGTGAGGGTACCTCAGAGGTCTCCAATGTGGAGGCCTCTAAAATCTTTACGGATTTTCTAGTGGCCACAGGGCTTCCACTGGCGGATGGATTCAGTATCGCAGTGAGGGTATCTAAAAATTTTGAACCCATGGCCATAGGTGCTCAGATTATCAAAATTTGGGCTCACAACACTAAGTATGCACAAAAGCTTCAAATTTTCCCCATCTTCTCTTCTTTTAAATAAGTCAAACACAGGGCAGAGAAAGAAATGGAGATCGTACTAGTTGAGAGCTAGGGTTCCACCTGAAATTATGCACAGTGGCTCAAATCCCTGCAAACCTTGCTCGAAGTTATCAGGAGTAGCCGGGGAACAATATGATGAGAGGAAAATGCCTGAGGTGGTGTGGATTACAAAGTAGAGAAGAAAGGAGAGGAAAGGGACGTCAATTTTGATGCGGGGAAACTAGGGTAGATAGAGGAAATGAAGAAAATGAGGAGCTTCGCTAAGTTTATAGAGCAAATCCTGCGGTTCGCGGAGTTGGCAATAGGAGCTTGCGGAGTAAAATTCTCGCGCAGTTGGCATTTAAAATCGCGAGACGTTCTGACGCGCAGAAGAACAACCTGCCTCACATTAAAATTTGCAGAGTCGAATCAGTGGCTTTGGTGCGCGAGAGCTATTACGTTTCAGAATTATTACCTCACGTGGCAGTCGCGTAGAATACCACACATGGCATATCTTACGCTCAGAGTGGGTCACGGAGCAGAAAGTAACTCTGCGAGGCACTTTTTCAGCCATATATCAGGTCTTTTAGCGTGCGAGCAAGCTAAGGGATGGCTCGCGCAGTAAATTTAAGCCCTCTAGATCTATGCGACAGTATTTCGTCACAACCTTTACTCTGTTAGTGCATCCATTCTGTGGTGCATCCAACCATTGTGCATGAACACCAATCCTTAGACAGGTACTTTATTTCAACCATGAAAAATATGTGCCCATTTTCGCACATCAAATCATCAATATTGCAGACTCTTAAAAAAAAAAATTCAGCTCAGCTCAACTTCATGCAAGTTATGATAAGGGTACCTCAACCATTCGTTAACAAACACACAGCAAAATCAGGTGACAAATATGTACATGTATTCTATCGTAAAAATGCAAACATAGACAAAGCAACATAAGCAATTCAACATCACTCTAAACACACAACCGACAGATTGCTAAAGAACATAAAACAAAATAGCATTTTCACACATATTATACATTTATTACTAACCTTTTGCTCACTGGGCACTAGCTTCCTCCTGAGTAGAGGATTCATCACCAATCATATACTGACCTTTCGGATTTGTCAGGGGCTGACTAGGCAAATTTTCTTCTTCCCTCCTATTCAGAACATTATAAATCTGGCCCAACTGGTCCTTAATCTTCTTGATGCTCTGTCCATAAAAATTGACAGTCTGCACCATGCTCCCTAAGCTTTACATTAAAGCCAGCATTTGCTCTTCAAATGAAGAGGATCTGGGCTGTTGTGGGAGTAGGGCCAACTGGTTGGACGGTCGAGCGGGTAACAGAAAATTTTGCCTTGGTGGGTAATCGTGATTAAACTGGTACTGGGGTCTGTAAGGAGCTGCCATTTACTGCTGCTGGGGTTGAGGATATGAATCTTATCTTCACCTCAGATTTGGGTGGTTCCTCCAAGAATACCCAGCAGGCTGCTGCCCAGAAGTTTGAGCAGTATTGGCTTGCTCCATAACAAAATCTGGAAACTATGTGGCAGATGGACAATCATGAATAGAATGTGTGGGAGATTGGCATATCAAACATGCTTCCTTTACCTATGCAACCACCCGGGGTTGCATCACATTCATTAGTTTGTTAAATTTCAACCTCAGGTTGTCCACCTTCCTCTTCATATCACCTTGCTCCTTCACTTCAAATATTCCACCGCTAGGGGTGGCCTCTTTTACTATCTTAGCTGGAGTCTAGCTATCATTGCGTGACAGAGACTCTTGTTGTACGGAATTTTCACCTATTATGTCAAACAGCTCCCAAGCTTCCTCAGCTGTCTTGGGGAGGTAACTACCATCACAGGAAGCATCCACCATATCCCTGCTTTTGGAATTAATTCTTTGATAAAATACTTGCACAAGCTGCCACATTGGGATTTTGTGGTGAGGGCATTATTTTAACATCTCTTGAAATCTTTTTCAAGCTTCATAAAAATCCTCAGTTGAGGATTGGTGAATGACAAAATATTTATCCTCATCTGGCTGGTTTTGCTCATGGGAAAGAATATGGCCAGGAATTTGGATTGAAGGTCACTCCATGATTGTATGCTTTTGGCTGGGAGTTTTGATAGCCATGTGCTGGCTTAGCCCTTTAGTGAGAAAGGAAAAAGCCTCAGTTTGGTGGCCTCTGGTCCCAAGCCAGCAATATTGAAGGTAGTGCAAAGTGTTAAAAATTGGTCTATATGCTTGTAGGGATCTTCTTTACTAAGCCCATGAAACGAAGGCAACATATTGATGGTGGAAGATTTAATCTCATAATTCCCTTCAACAGAGGGGAATTGAATACAGAAGGGAGAAGTGTACTCCCCAGGTGTATTGTAGTCCTTTAATGTTCTCTGCCTCTCAACCATGATAGCTGGTTTAGTTTTAATAGCAGGGCCCCGTGGGATGCGTCTAGGTCTAAGGATCCTTTTAGCCTCTAGATTTAGAAATTCTAGCTCAGGGTTTAAAGACCTTCTACCATGCATATACTCACACCTACAGTAAGTACAGAAAATTCTCACAAGCACACACAAAGAATATTTCAAACAAAAATTAATAACTACACAGATTTACACTAAACAAACAACAGGGAAGTAAACAAAAATGTACTGAGATTTAGGGGAAAGTAAGTGGAAACAGAGCTAGCTTCACTCTAACTGTAGCTCTAGCTTTTCCCTTCTTCTGCTGTCCATTTTTGTAAAATTCCACAAAGAATCAGTAGTACTTTTATTCTAGTTTAGGTATAGCTACAAAGAATTTGGAAATCTAAATTATAATACAACTCAGGTCTACTTGGAAGATTAATATCCCCGGCAACGACGCCAAAAACTTGTTGGATTCCCTTGGTGCTGTTTATTGTGTGGGGGGAACAAATTTGAAGACAAAGTAAAACAAAAGAATGGATTCCCTTGGTCCTGTTTATTGTGTGGTGGAAACAATTTTGAAGACAAAGTAATACTAGACGTGCATGATACAGGACCTATTGTAGCAAGTTTTGATAAGTAAGAGTTTGTCCCACAGAAAAATTGATCTAGAACCCAAAATGGGATATAATAGTAGGCCTTCAGATCTAGCTACAGATCTGACAATCCTAAAGAATAGAGCTGGGTGTCACGACTACACTAAATTAATCCAAACAATAGAGAAATAAAATATAGCCCTATCCTAAAAAAAGGGTTAAGAAAAAGATGGTGACGGTGTGTGCAAAAATAAAATATAAAAATTAGTGAGAAGTAAGTAGGTTAAGTTTAGGGTTAAAGCAGTAATGTAACTCTGATTTAGTCTGTCTCTGCAGTGCTCCTTGCTGAGACGCTATCAAAAGCCTTAACAAGGTAGAAGTGTCTAACTTAACCCATGCCATTTGGGGTTCTCTTAAGGCTATAGGCTGTCCACTCAATTGGTCACAGCCTATCCTATAGAGTCTGTCAAATCCCATTGATTAAGCCAGAAGTTGCTAATCTAATCTAGAGGAGTGGACTGATCATTTCCCCATCGACTAGACCAGAACAGGACATGAATACTATTGCAGCACTATGTAATGCCAGTGCTATAAGCTCCCCAGATCTGCGCATAGATATGGCTGACAACCATAGGTATTCCAATCCATAAAATCCTAAGTACTTTTTCAAGGCCAACGGCTCACTGGTGCCCACAAAAAGGACCATGTAATAGGTTGAATAAGGCTCTAAATTCAGCTAGTCATTGCTACAAAAGGCCTGCAATGACTCAGCCTCAAGCTACAACTACTACAGAGACATTAGATTTAACATCTGATATCAGTTAGGTAAAACAGAGGGGAGCCAGTTACTGTACAAATCTCCGCACAAGGCTCTAGAAGCTCATGTGCAGGAGAGAAGAATCTTTTTCAAACATGTGGCTGGACACCACCTTAGGGCTATACTCTGTCCACTCAATTGGTCACAGGGTATCCCATTAGTCTGCCCATACCACAGAGGTCTGAGAAAGAGCATGAAAACTGCTGCAACCACCATGGTCCACAGGCCTCTGAGCTCCCCAGATCTCACTACTGATCTAGCATTACTTTCCATGGGGCTATCAAACTAAGGAAAATTAGATGATAAACAATAGATCTACTGGAAACTGAATGGGCTCGTCTCGAATACATGGATCCTATAGACATGTAAAGAAACCATAAGATCTTTAGATTCAATTAATCATTAAAACAACAATCCATTAATAACAGCGAAACTTATAATGAACTGCCTCCAAGTTACAGCCTGTACACAACTGCTCATAAAAAATCTCAATGTATACAAAACCTATTACAAACTGAAATAAACTAAACCTAACTACTTACAGGGAGATTAGCCAGCAAGTGCTGGGCTAAGAGAGAAGAAAAATGGGAAAAGGAGTTAATCAAACCCTAACCTTAGCCTGCTGGAGCTCTCAGCCGATAGATGATGAAAAGAATGATCGATCCTAAAACTAAACTCTAAGTGTAGCTTATATACTCTGTCCATATGGCGTTGGCTCTGAAGAAATTAATCCTAATTTTTCCCGTAGATGTGGCACTATTACAACCCTTGAATGCCTTGAGACATGTGCCTCAAAATCCATGCCTCGGGACCTGTGCCCTAGCCTTAGGAAATTCTCAAAAGGTCCTTGAGTTAAAAATGAGAAGTGGGGAGCCCGTGCTTTACGGGGCTGGCATATGCATTCATTCATTCGCGCGATTGCAGAGCCTTCGTTGAGTAGCTTTCGGTTGGTGGGAAGTGCTCACTCATGCAGTCAGTTAATCAGATAGTTTCTTTGTGTTGTAATGCTCTCGCAGAGATGATCTAGAGTGCCTAAACATGCAGTAGAGCTTCAAAAGCTCTCTCACTGGGTACTTGCGCAGGTATGCTCCTGCGCTCGCATAGTAATTGCTAAGGCTTTAGAGTGCGCGAGATCTGCACGAGGAGAATTCTGGGCGTCTCTCTCTTCCAGGGCCGCGCACGAACTCCGTGAGGTTAAATTTTGTTCAATACACACATGGACTCGCTATGTTCTTTGTGCGACTGCTTTAAGGCTTGATCTCTGCGAGAGCTTCGCGACCACAAATTCTGAGGATTTTAATCCACAAGATCTTTGCAATGTTTTTATAGCTCTCGTCTTGACTGCATGCCCTATATGTGCCAGGGCATCTTCCACTGCATCCTTAGCTTCGCGAGGGAGCTTCTCAACTCTGCGAGATTTGTCTTTCTAGGCTCTGATGCATTACACTTACTGCTATTGCAGTTTCTCCATTCTCAGCCAACTTCATCCATCTGCTAGGCTTTTGGTCAATGGTGACCAACAAATGAGTCACCATGGTGAGCACTACCAGGGTATTCCATTAGGCTTTCGCTCAGCTGTCATCTTTGCATGTCTTCTTCCTCTTCTTTGGGACAATAAAGATGGATTTTGTATTAAGCTGCAAGATTATTGCTAACTTAAAAACACACTTAACAAATGATTATTAGTCTGCTTCAAGGTCTATCAAAGGCTAGGTTAAGAGGTGAAAAGTGGTACTTTTCAGTGAATAATAGTGACTGTGCATCGATTATCGGTAGTTAAACAAGTTGACGATTAAGAATCGTTACCCACACCCAAGAATTGACGATCTCTTTTATCAGTTACAAGGAGTGAGGCTCTTTATGAAGATTGGCTTCGATCTGGTTATCATCAACTAAGAGTCAAAGCAAAGGTTATTGAGAAGACGGCGTTCAGAACCAGATATGGGCACTATGAATTTTTGGTTATGCCATTTGGATTGACGAACGCACCTGCGTCTTTTATGGATGTAATGAACCGAGTGTTTAAACCACACTTGGATAAGTTCGTGGTAGTCTTTGTGGATGACATTCTCATATATTCAAGGATGAAAGAAGACCATGAGCGACATCTGCATGTGGCTCTACAGACTTTCAAAGATCACAAACTTTATGCCAAGCTCAGTAAATGTGAGTTTTGGCTTGACCAAGTCGGTTTCTTGGGTCATGTCATCTCTGAGAAAGGTATAACAGTGGATCCGACAAAGATTGAAGTGGTAATGAATTGGGACCAACCGAGGATGGTAACAGAAGTCCATAGTTTCCTTGGCTTTGCGGGATACTACAGACGATTTGTAGAAGGATTCTCCAAACTATCAAGTCCGCTTACTTAGCTCACAAAGAAGAATGCTAAGTTTGATTGGACTGAGTAGTGTGAGAAGAGTTTTCAAGAACTCAAGATGTGTCTGACTACAGCACCAGTGTTAGTTATACCTTCCGGCAGAGGAGGTTTTGCTATATATAGTGACACATCTTATAGTGGTTTGGGTTGTGTCCTCAACCAGCACAAGAAAGTCATCGCGTACGGCTCTAGACAACTTAAGGAACATAAGAAGAACTATCCGACTCATGATCTGGAGTTAGCAGCGATGATCTTTGCTTTAAAGATTTGGAGGCACTACTTATACGGTGAGACGTTTGACATCTTCACCGACCACAAGAGTCTCAAGTATCTTTTTACCCAGAAGGATTTGAATATGTGATAGTGTAGATGGATGGAGTTCCTAAAAGACTACGACTGTTCTTTCCAGTATCATCCTGGGAAGGCCAATGTTGTGGCGGATGATTTGAGCAAAAAATCTTCGGCTTAGTTGTTACATCTTATTACCAGAGTATAGAGGTGGCATCTACTTGAGGACCTGACCTTATGTGATACATTGATTGATGTCAGAGGTTTAGGAGCATTGATGCCTACCATTGTTATACGGCCCATATTGTTTGATAATGTACGTAAGCTATAGATGATTGACGATGAGCTTATGGCCATTAGAAAGGATGTGATCAATGGGATCAAACTAGATTTTTCCATCAAGGAAGATGGTACTTTTCTATTCAAAGATTGGATATGCATACCTGCTAACAAAGATCTTAAAGATACTATTTTGGAAGAAGAGCACAAGTCAACGTATCCTATACATCCTGGGAGTACCAAGATCTGAAGCGAAGTTTCTGGTGGAGAGGATTGAAGAAGGATGTCGCAAACTATGTGTCTCGATGCTTGGTCTGCCAGCAAGTAAAAGTGAACCACCAGAATCCAGCAGGATTATTGCAACCACTACCAGTGCCTGAATGGAAATGGGAAGCCATTTCTATGGATTTCCTATTGGGATTGCTGAGTACATTGAGGAAGAACAATGCCATCTGGGTCATTGTCAATAGATTGACTAAGTCTGCACACTTTTTTCCGTACCGTACTACGTACACAGCCAGCAAGCTCGTAGAGCTGTATATGAAAGAGATAGTTTGGTTACATGGCATACCAGTCAGCATTGTGTGTGATCGAGATTCGCTTTATACGTTGTAATTCTGGTGGCGATTTCAAGAAGGCATGGGATTTAAACTGGAGTTCAGCTCAGCGTTTCATCCTTAGACAGATGGGCAGATTGAGAGAGTGAACCAAATCATAGAGGATATGTTGCGTGTATGCATGCTGAACTTTCATGGTTCATGGGATCAGCATTTTCCTCTGATTGAGTTCACTTACAACAATAGTTATCAGTCCAGTATTGGTATGGTGCCTTATGAAGCCTTATATGGACGATGATGCAGATCTCCTTTGAACTGAAAAGAAGTCGGTGAAAAGCTTATTTTGGGACCTGATATCGTGGACAGTGCAATTGAGACAGTTTGGTTGATCCGTGAGAGATTACGGGTTGCTCAAAGTCACCAAAAGAGGTATGCTGATCTTCATCAGACGCACATTGAGTTTCAGGTATATTTAGTTGCATTCAAGAAACTTAGGTTTCTTTATTTAATCAATAGGTATGGAATTAATGCTTGTTTTCAGGTAGGAGACAAGGTATTTGTGAAAATCTTGCCGACTAAGGGCGTGATGCGCTTTGGAAAACATGGGAAGCTGAGTCCACATTATATTAGACCATTTGAAGTGCTCGGACGGGTCGACGAAGTCGTGTACAGGATTGCTTTTCCACCACAGTTGGCTAGTATGCATAACGTCTTCCACATTTCCATGCTACGGAGATACGTGAGAGACCTGAGTCATGTGTTAGACTTCCAGCCGATTGACCTGCAAGAGGAACTGACTTTGATTGAGGAACCGGTAGAGATTTTGGACCATAAGGATCAGGTTTTACGGACCAAGTTGATTCCACTTGTGCTCATAAAGTGGTGTAATCATTCAGCTTTAGAAGCTACTTGGGAGCGCGAAGCCGAGATCCGCCAGTAGTACCTGCATTTATTTACTTGATGTGAAAGGTAATTTTCACCATTTTAGTTTAACTTTATTATTGTGATTGTATGCGGGTCATATGTAAGCAACAGTATTGGATGGTGTGATCTACGTATACGGATGTGGTATGTGAGGTACAATGCGTCCTCTTTCTCGCAATACAGTTGAATTGCATTAAGGAAGTAAAAATTTTAAGACATAGCTTTATTGTCAGGATTGATCGATCAAAGTAGTGGATTGATCAATCAATTTAGACTTTGATAGATCAATATATAGGATTGATAGATCAATTGAGTTTGAACCATATGCTGAATTTGAATGATTGATTGATCAAGAGTGAAGATTGATCGATCAATTTTGTGGATTGATTGATCAGTATAAGCGCATTGATCGATCAAGGCTGTCAAGCTAGGACACTTTAAATTCAACATTGATCAATCAAATTAGAGATTGATCGATTAAATTTATGGGTCGATCGATCAACATAAAGACATTGATCGATCAATTTGAGCATTGATCGATCAAACATATCGTTTTAAGTAACGATTGGGTTTTTTTTTCTCACTTGCACAATTAGAGATTGCAATCGTTCAAGAGGGTTTTTACTCCTTTGCATTCAAGCGACATTTTCGAGTGCTTGCCGGCTGCCAGAGCTTCTCCCCGCACATATTTAGAACGAATTTTGCTCGGCCCTTCCGGTAACACCTAGCCTTTTTCTTAATTTGGGGCTTTTTATGTATTTTTTTGTGTAATTAAACCATGGGACTGCGAACAAAAAATGCGTCGCGCAAAATCCCCAAATCCCGGGTTCGTGCATTCGTGCCACCCACCGACACGATCGCACTACCCATTGTGCCACCCGTGGCTCCCGTTGAAAATGCGGTGCCACCCATTCAAAACCACCAACCAATCTAACTCCAACGTGAAGTCCCCAACTAGTGGTGGGCTTCCAAAACATTCCTACCCGAGTACGTTATCGACTCTATGATCTTTGAGGATTGTTATCAGTCTTACCCTGGTTGCAATTTATTGTGTTCTGGAAACAAATTTAAAGACAAAGTAAAACAAAAGAATGGATTCAGCATAACCAAAGTAATCTTAGACTTGTAAGATACAAGGCCTATTGTGGCAAGTTTTGATAAGTAAGAGTTTGTCCCATAGAGAAATTGATCTAGAACCCAAAATGGGATATAATAGTAGGCCTCCATATCTGGCAACAGATCTGACAATCCTAAAGAAAGGGGGCTGGGTATCACGGCTACACTAAATTAATCCTAACAACAGAAAAATAAAATATAGCCCTATCCTAAAGAAAGGGTTAAGAAGAAGATGGTGATGGTGTGTACTAAAATAAAATATAAAAATTGGTGAGAACTAAGTAGGTTAAGTTCAGAGTTATAGCAGTAATGTAACTCATATTTAGTCTATCTCTGCAGTGCTCCTTGCTGAGACGTTATTAAAAGCCTCAACAAGGTAGAAGTGTCCAACTTAACCCATGCCATTTAGGGTGCTCTTAAAGCTATAGGCTGTCCACTTAAATGGTCATAGCCCATCCTATAGAGTCAGTCGAATCCCATTGATCAAGCCAGAAGTTACTAATCTAATCCAAAGGAGTGGACTGATCTTTTCTCTAACCACTGGACCAAACTAGGCCATGAATAGTATTGCAACACTATGTAATGCCAATGCTACAAGCTCTCCAGATCTGTGCACAGATCTGGCTGACATCCATAGGTATTCCAACCCATAAAATCCTAAGTGCTTTGCCAAGGCCAACGGCTCACTAGTGCCCACAAAAAGGACCATGTAACAGGTTGAATAAGGCTCTAAATTCAGCTGGTCATTGCTATAAAAGGCCTGCAATGACTCAGCCTCAAACTGTAACTACTATAGAGAAATCAGATCAAACATCTAATATCGGTTAGGTAAAATAGAGGGGAGCCAGTTCCTGTACAAACCTCCTCACAAGGCTCTAGAAGCTTATGTGCAAAGGAGAAGAATCTTTCTTAAACATGTGGCTGGACACTACCTTAGGGCTATACTCTGTCCACTCAAATGGTCACAGGGTATCCCATTGGTCTATCCATACCACAGAGGTTTGAGAAAGAGCATGAAAACTATTGCAATCACATGGTCCACAGGCCTCCGAGCTCCCAGATCTCACTACAGATCCAGCATTACTTTCCATGGGGCTATCATACCAAGGGAAATCAGATGGTAAACAATAGATCTATTGAAAACTGAATGAGCTCGTCTCGAATACATGGATCCTATAGACATGTAAAGAAACCATAAGATCTTTAGATTCAATTAATCATTAAAACAACAATCCATTAATAACAACGAAACTTATAATGAACTGCCTCCAGGTTGCATCCTGTACACAACTGTTCATCAAAAATCCCAATGTATACAAAACCTATTACAAACTGAAATAAACTAAACCTAAGTGCTTACAGGGGGATTAGCCAGCAAGTGCTGGGCTAAGAGAGAAGAAAAATAGGGAAAAGAGGTGATCAAACCCTAACCCTAGCCTGTTAGAGCTCTCAGCCGATAGAGGATGAAAAGAAGGGTCGATGATAAAACTAAACACTAAGTGTAGATTATATACTTTGTCCATACGGCCTTGGCTCTAAAGAGAAACTCTAACTTTTCTAGCAGACGTGGCACTATTACAACCCTTGAATGACTTGAGACGTGCGCCCCAAAATCCGTGCCTCAGGAAGTGTGCCCTAGCCTTGGAAAATTTTGAAAGGTCCTTGAGTTAAAACTAAGAAGTGGGGAGCTCGTGCTTCGCGGGGATGGCATGTGCATACATTCATTTGCGCAGTTATAGAGCCTTCGCTAAGTAACTTTCGGTTGGTGGGAAGTGGTCACTCGCACAGTGAATCTTCAGTTAATCACACAGTTCCTTTGTGCTACAATGATGTTGCGGAGATTATTTGGAGTGCTAGACTTCTCACGCAGTAGAGCTTCAGAAGCTCTCTCTCTTGCTGGGTACTCACGCAGGTATACTCCTGCGCTCACATAGTAATTGGTAAGGTGTTAAGACCTGAAAAGTACCACTTTTCACCCAGTAACTTAGCCTTTGATTAGACCCATAGCCACCGAATAAGTCCTTGTTAAGTGTTTTATATAGGTAATAACCAGCAGTGAAATAAGGCCAGAAATCCTGCTAAGGAGCCTATTTTGGCACCAGAAATCCCTCAGAAGGATGGACTCTGAATCCAGACCTAAAATGAGCCTCACGCAGTCCAGCTGAGCTTCCCAAGACTCTATAAGAACTTCTCGTGCAGATGATTGACTGAAGAGCTTTAGAAACATAAACTCGCGCAACTCTTGCGAAGCTCAAGAGTAGAACACGTCACGCAGTTTTGCGTAGTTCAAAGCAGACCTCTCTCAACCTCACACAATTCGCTCTGAAAGGCTAAGGAGAGAGAGCTTCAGGAGACCCCTCGAGCAGCTGTCGCGCGGTGGTCGCTGGAAGCAATTATCAGAAGAGAACTCCTCGCACAGTTCTTGCGCCATTCAAGAAGAAAGCATCCTTGCGAAGGTAAAGCCACCCTCGCAAAGATCAGTTAAGACATGGAACCTCGCGCAGTTCAAAACTCATTAAAGCCTCGCGAGGTAACTCGTAAAGTCCAGTGAAGAGAAGTGCTCGCGAAGTTCTCGCGCTATTCAAATCTATCCTCGCAAAGATCAACCTTGCGACTGCTTAAGCTCCAACCCCACGACATCTGAGGCTCTGATGTCTACTCAACCTCGCGACTGCCTGAAGAGCAAACCAAGCCAACCTCGCGAAGGCGGAAGCTTCAATTTCAAATCATCCTAGCGAAGAGCAAAAGCTACCACGCGACAAGTCTGGGAAATAATGGCTACCTAGCGAAGCTTTGAGCCTCAAACTTCCATCTCTTCAGCAGAGGACTTTCTGAGAATTTTCAGCAATTAGGGCACGCACTCCCATGCTCAAATCTCCATGCACGTGCCCCAAGGCATCGAAGGATCACTATGTGGCCACGTGGCATCATTAAAATTAGGGTTTCCTAACCCTAATGCGCTGCCACACCACTGCTATAAATACCCACACTTAGCTTAGGTTTAGGAGGTTTTTTTTAGGCTTTCTTCTCTTTCTACATCCTGGAATAGCTGGGAACACATCTCATTTCTTGGAGACTTGATTTGAGATCATTTTGTTTTTCTTTTTGTAGTTGTAAGTAGTTTTCTTTTTCTTTTTTCCTTCTCTCCATAGTTCAGCACTTGCTGGCTATGTCTTTGTATGCATTTTGAACTAGATTAATGGAAGTTCTATAACAGGATCTGTACTTTGTGGGATTTGTGTTTGAATGTGAGATGCTCTGTGCAAGGCTGCTGCCTTGTGATCTGCCATTGCTTTGGTGTGTTTCAAAGCAATGGAGGACTGATTCTAAGGGCCACTCAGATCCAAGTGACCTGTGTCTGGGCTATCATGGTCCTATACAGCCTTAGCCCCACCACAGGTCCCACTAGATCTGAAATCCCCATGGGAGCTTGAGCTGGTAGCCTGGTAACCATGGTGGTGGCAACGATATTCTTATTTTGTCTTGGCTTCGTGAGGAGGATACCCTCTGGGATAGTTTGTGACCATTTAAGTGGACAGGTTATAGCCTTAGGGTGATTCTAATCCACCGATCCAAGATGGATCCTTCTTCTTTACACCTAAGCTTGTAGAAGCCTGGTGGGAGATTGTACAGAGACAGACTCCCCTATATTTGTATAGATCCGCCATCAGATGTTGGATCTGATATGGTTGTAGAGATTGCAGGCTTGTGACTGGACCATTGTAGCTTCACTCAAAGCAATGGACAGCTAGATCAAAGGTTGTACTCAATCTCTTGCTGGTTCTATGTGTCTGGGCTATCATGGTCCTATACAGCCTTAGCCCCACACATAGAGCTTTAGAGGTTGAGGTTCCCTATGGATTCTTGAGCTGGTAACCTGGATGAAATAGTGCCTGCAATGATTTACTTGTTATGTTTTGACCCATCCCTGGATTGTGGTTCCCCTATGGGATAGTCTGTGACCATTTGAGTGGACAGGTTATAACCTTAAGGGTGGAATCATGGCAGAGTGATGGGTTGAATCCTTTCTCCTCAGTCGTGATAATGTAGCCATTGGACCAGATTTCTATAACATCAGATCTGAATCTGAGTTGCAAAACTCCTCAGACCTGGGCTCAATAACATACTTCTCACCCTTTTATATTTATTTTCCACACTCTATCCATCCTCTCAACCCTTTCTGTAGTTTAGACATTAGAGTACCTTAGAATAAGTGACCTTAAACTCCCCTCCTTTTAGGACTGCCAGATCTGTAGTCAGATCTGGAGGGACTACGAGAGATGGCTCCTTTGGAGCTGTAGATCACGTTTCCCTGTGGGACAAACTCTTACTTATCAAAACTTGCTACAATGGACCCTGTATCTTACAAGTCTAGGATTTCTTAGTTGTGCTGATTCCATCCCCTGTTTTTACTCTTTCTTTGACTTTTAAATGATTTTTACCACCAACCAATAAAGCAAGCACAAACTCAGAAAATCCCCAACATAAGGCTTCAGAGTTTGTGAGATCTGTGCGAGGAGAATTTTGGGCATCTCTCTCTTCCAAGGCCATGCACGAACTCCGCGAGGTGAAATTTTGTTTAGTACACACATGGACTCGCTATGTTCTTCATGCGGCTGCTTTAAGGATTGATCTCTGTGAGAGCTTCGCGACCACAAATTATGAGGATTTTAATCCGTGAGATCTTCGCGATGTCTTTATAGCTCTCCTCTTGATTGTGCATCCTATCCGCACGAGGGCATCTTCCACTGAATCCTTAACTTCGCGAGGGAGCTTGTCAACTCTGCGTGATCTGTCTTTCTATGCTCTGATGCATTGCACTTGCTACTGTTTCAGTTTCTCCATTCTCAGCCCACTTTATCCATCTGCTAGGCTTTTGGTCAATGATGACCAGCACATGGGTCACCATGGTGAGCACTACCAGGGTGTTTCATTAGGATTTGGCTCAGCTGTCATCTTTGCATGCCTTCTTCTTCTTTGGGCCAAAAAGGATGGATTTTATATTAAGCTGCACAAATTATTGCTAACTATAAAATACACTTAACAAATGATTATTAGTTTACTTCAAGGTCTATCAAAGGCTAGGTTAAGAGGTGAAATATGATACTTTTCAGTGAATTGCACACCCCCAAACCTAATCTTTGCTAATCTCTGAGCAAAGGAAAATTTGAAATAACTATTCTAAGAGTTTAAATGCCACTTTCATAGGGAGCACAAATACATTTAGCATATGTACCAAGCCTTTTAAACCCCTAGGTGATCCTTAATGGAGTAGTGAAGTCTCCTGAGGGTTTTCAGTGAAGATACCCACAAACTTATTAATAAAACAGTTAACAGAAATGCAAAATTATCAAGTTAGCTGTCAAGAAATAGAGCATTAGTTCACCTTTGATTCAACAGAAGAAAATATATGAGGAATTTGAACTTATGATTATGCACAGGCATTTACTCATCATAGCTTCTACATAGATGCACATCATTTCCAATTAGCTCACAGCAGGGGAAAACATCACATGTAGGATAGTACTGAGTTCAGCATTAATTCAAAAATTAGGTTATAGGTCATGCCCAATACATTCAACATCAGACCCAATGCTTACCAGGGCATACTTCTCATAGGGAACTTTGAGGGTTTTTATTTTTTCTCAAGCTCAAGAGCAGTTATAGGCCCCAAATGGGATGAGCATAGGCATAGCATATAAGTTCTAGCATTATTGGCTAATCCTTACCATAGATTTGACAGCTCTTTGTCTCTGCATGACAGCTCATTCAACTTTGGAGCACAGGGTCTTTGACTGGGATGTGATGTGGCTTATGAGATAGGTTATAAAGAATTGGTGGTTGAAAAGGGATTCAAAATTGAGAAATCAGTAGGTGAAGGAGGTGATTCAAGACTTCACCTTCTTTAGTTCAGCACCTTTCCTTATCTTTAAAATTATTTAGACTTGAAGTGGTCAACTTCTCCTCTTATTTTTTATTTTTCAATGAACTTTTTCTCTTATTTCTTCTCTTATTCCTCTTTATTATTATTTTTCTTTCTTTTTAGATACATTTTTCTTTTTGTTTTTATTTCTCTGACGTGCCACCTCTCTCCTTAGCTGCTACACTGCTAAGTTTTAAGTATCCCTTCTCTATTCACCAAATGTTGGCCTTATCTTGTCTATCTTCAGCTCCTTCACCTTTACCTTCTGATTTCTCAAAGTGAGGGTAGGTTTGAATCAGGTCCATAGGTTCAGGTATAAGTACTCAGGTGTATTTTGAAGAAAATTAGAAATTAAGGCTCAAAAAGTGTGCCCACAAGGGCAGTTAATTAAGTTTTGGTCTATTTAAGCTCAAACTGTCCAAGACAAGGCCTTGATCCTTTCCTAAGTGTCATGAGTGCTGTCAGTTGTTTCAACTTGGAGGTGCCTAACTTCTAGTGAGGGAACAGACTCGGCCAGTTCTTAGGGCTAGAAGAATTGCCTCAGTTACTCCTGAAAGAAAGGAAAATTTTTTGTAGGCCCAAATCTCACTAGTTATGGTCTTCCATTGAGCTCTTAGGCATGTCCTTTCCTTTTTCTCTCTTTAATGATTCAGTAAGTACTGATACGAGTGAGTTTTCTTGGTGTTCACATCATAGATATGCTAAAATTTAAAAGCTTGTGATGCCTCAAGGTCTGCGAAATATATTTTTTTTTAATTTCTCAATCAAATTTTTTTTATGATTTTTAAGTGAACATGGATCCATTTCTATCTTACTCACTTGATTTTGCTGCAGTTAGGTTAACCGCTTCATTGGCAGAGCCTGCCACTCCCCCAAACCTATGAGGAGCAGTGTACTCACTGATTCAAAGTTATATGTGGATGTGCAGTAGGCTCAAGACATAGACATTAATAGAACAGAAACTACAAGAGAGAAAAAAATCACATAACAAACAACATAAAAACAAACACACAGAAATAAAGAAAGGCAGATTGGAAACAAAACAAAACAAAACAAAGAACAATGCTATTATAACAGCTAAAGTATGTACAAAGTGGGTGGAAGTAAACTATAAAAAAAAATGACACACTACTTCCTAACTAAATAGATGTGCACAATTTAATCATCAGAGTCCTTGGCCTCAGCAGGTGGTTCCTGGATTCCTTTCCCCTTTGCTTGCTTCAAAGTGGCAGCCTTAGACAGTGGTCTTTTGAAAGTAGATTTCCTAGGCTTGGCTGTAATTTTTCTTGTTGGAGTGGAGGAAGGTTTTTGGGTAGGTTCCTTGATTTTGAGTCCAGGTTTGACTGGGCTAGGACCCGTTGCATCAGGAGTTGTTTGTTGGAGAGGTACATCTGGATTTATTTATTTAAAAAGAGCTTTTGCCAACTCTCGATCAGTTTGTGCATTTGCCCTTTTCTCTAAAGCTGCAATAGTCACTCAATCATAAGGTTGCTCCTCTGTCAGTCGCAGTTTCTCTTTCAGTTCCTTGATGACATCTTCCTGACTCTCTACTCTGTTCTTTGCTTCATTGTATTGGACCATAATCTCTCTCCATCCTTGATTGATTTCCTTTTTCTCAACCTTATGAGCAAGCATCAGGAGTTTAATTTGATCAAGGAGGGGCTGTCATACTGTAGCTTTCAAGTCAGCCATGCCTTGAACTACATCTTTTTTTATGTAGGCATTGGCTTTCATGGCTCTTATGAGGGTGGAGTAAGGGGGCATGGGGCTATCAAAGATAGGATATATGGGTAGATCAGCAAGGGAAGAAGGGCCAGCCTGTAATGGAAGGGGACTGGATGAGGACAAAAGTGGGGTGGAGGACAGAGGTTGAGGGACAAGAAGGGTAGGATCCGGTATAAGTAGTTGAGGGTTAGGTTCAGTTTGGGTGGAGGCATCTCTAAAGGTGTTGGGAGAAGTTTCTGGGAGAGGTTCAATGGGTGTAAGAGTAGGTGGGGATTATGTATTGATGTAGGGAGAGTTGACTGTTGGGGGGTTGGGTGAGAGTGGTTAAAGTAGCTTGGATGGATTGTAAAATGGTTGGGATGGATGTAGGGTTTGGTAAGGTGGAGTGAAGTGAATGAAGATTGGCCTAAATTGTAGCTTGGGTTTGGGTATTGGACAACATTTAGGAGTGTAGGGAGAGTAGGAGGTTCAGGATTTGGGGTAAGAGGTCGGGTATGGTGTTGGGTGTGGGTTGGATAGGTGAAACTGGCTACAAGGGAGATGTGGGTCTATGAGTGAAGGTACTGGCCTATAGTGGTGTCTGCTGTGGAGGGGTAAATTGTGGAGGGTGAGGTGAGTCTAGGAGAGGGGTATACTCTAAGTTGATGTCTCCTAAGATAGTGGACATCATAGTGGAGAATTTCTCCCCTGAAAATTGCTCACTATCATGGGATAAGGGAATGGATTGGTCTACAGGCTCTCCAGTGATAGGTATAAAGGGTAGGGAATAAAGTGGTGTTTCAAAGGTATGGGTTGCTGGTTCATAGGGTATGGGTATGGGGTCTGGAATGGCTGTGGTTTCAGGGATTGGAATGATTTGGGAGAGATAAGTGGGATGGGGTGCAATAGGGGTTTTGGTAGTTTTATTTTTCTTCTGGTATGGGGTCTTGATAGGTGGGCTAGAAAAATAGGTAAGGGTACAGAAATAGGTAGGGTGGCTGTGGCTATGGTGGTTAGTGATATAGGGTGAGGTAAGGGTAGTGGGCTTGTGATGGGCTGTAATGTCGGGGTTGAAGGTAGAGCTGGCATGGAGGTAGAGGTAATGGTTGAGGAGATGAGTGTTGTGCCGGCTGGCACAAGTGAGGTGGAGGTTGAAGCAACATCAGCAGTAGCAGCTGCAGCAACATCTACTTCATGAATGGTGGGGACTACTTCTGTCAGTAACTCCTCCCTCTTCTTCTTCTTCTTCTCCATCATGGTGCCACTGATTCCCCACTATTTCTTCCCACTCTGTTTGAGGTTCAGTGCCACAGTCTCCTCCTCCCTTTTAAATGGGTACTTCCCCCACTTCAGCAATGCAGTAATCAATCTATGGTAGGGAAGCGCATGAGGTTTCTTCATTATTTTCACCTTCTCGCATAAATCTTTAATACTCTAAAAAATTAACTTGGCTACATCCAAGTAGTAGTTTCTGTGAAATGAGAAGAGGGCATCAGCTATGGGGTACCTCCTCTCCTACTCATGCCCAGAGCAATACACATTTTTCTATAACACAACATCCATTAGCCTAAGGTTGGGGTGCAGATCCCTCTTTTTGATTGAGTCACCTGAGGCAGTGGTCCCTCTAGTTAACTCCTTGGCTATCTCAGTAATGGTGGTAGTCAAAGGAGGACCCAAGCCCCACTCAGGGTTATACCTGGCTAGTATCCCTAGTATCCTTGTAATGTCTTCCTGATTGAACAGCATCTCAAAATCATCAATTAAAGCCAGCAGTGCTGGGTTCCCATCATCGCCAATTTTTAACTTCATATTCTTATAAAATAATCTTACTAATCTTGGGAAAACCAGCTACATTGAGGGCCTCAACAGTGGCAGTAGAGATGCCTTTGTCAGATATTCAATAGAGGCAGAAGTCTCTAGCAGCTCCTCAAAATAGGCTTTATCGAAAATGGTTTCAGCCTCCAGCTGGATTGCTTGCACAAAGTCAGAAAGGACCCTGAGGCATTCAGTAGTCACTTCCTCCTCAACCTTAGGGACCTTAGGGGCCACAACTTTGCCCTTTTTCTGTTTCTTCTTTGATATTTCAGGGCTCTTAGGTGGTGGGTGCTCTCGGCCCCTCTTCCCTGGGGCATATTTTATTCTTTTCTTTTGGAATGGAGGGCTCAACAACAGGTGAGGGTACCTCAGAGGTCTCCAATGTGGAGGCCTCTGCAATCCTTGCAGATTTTCTAGTGGCCATAGGGTTGCCACTGGCGGACGGGTTCAACATCGCATCGAGGGTATCTAAAAATTTTAAACTCGTGGCCATAGGTGCTCAGATTATCAAAATTTGGGTTCATAACTCTGAGAAAATGCCAATCACACTAAGTAAGCACAGAAGCTTCAAATTTTCCCCTTCTTCTCTTCTTTTAAATAAATCAAACACAGGTCAGAGAAAGAAATGGAGATCGTACCAGTTGAGAGCTAGGGTTCCACCTGAAATTGTGCATAGTGGCTCAAATCCCCCCAAACCATGTTCAACATAACCAACAGTAGCTGGGGATGACAATGGTAGAAGGAAAATGCTTGAGGTGGGGTAGCTTAAAAAGTAGAGAAGAAAGATGAGAAAGGGGGTGTCGGTTTTGGTGTGGGGAAACTAGGGCAGATAGATGAAATGAAGAAAATGAGGGGCTTCGCCAAGTTTATAGAGCAAATCCCACAGTTCGCGGAGTTGGCAATAAGAGCTCACGGAGTAAAATTCTTGCGCAGTTGGCATTTAAAACCATGAGATGTTCTGTCGCGTAGAAGAACAAACTGGCTCACATTAAAATTTGCGGAGCAGAATCAGTGGCTTTGGTGCGCGAGAGCTATTACCTTTAAGAATTATTACCTCACGTAGCAGTCGTGCATAACACCACACATGCTATACTTTTACACTCAAAGTGGGCTCGCGGAGCAGAAATTAACTCCATGAGGCACTTTTTCAGCTAGATATCAGGTCTTTTAGCGCGCGAGCAGGCTAAGGGATGGCTCATGCAGCACATTTAAACCCTCAAGATCTGCGCGACAGCATTTCGTCACAACCATTACTCTGTTAGTGCATCCATGCTGTGGTGCATCCAACCACTGTGCATGAGCACCAACCCTCACACAGGTACTTCATTTCAACCATGAAAAATATGTGCCCATTTTCATACATCAAATCATCAATATTGGAGACTCTAAGAAAAAAAAAATTCAGCACAATTTCATGCAAGTTATGATAAGGGTGCCTCAACCATTCGTTAACAAACACATAGAAAAATCAGATGACAAATATGCACATGTATTCAATCATAAAAATATAAACACAGACAAAGCAATATAAGCAATTCAACATTACTCTAAACACACAACCTACAGATTGCAAAAGAACACAAAACAAAACAGCATTTTCATACATATTATACATTTATTACCAACCTTTTTGCTCACTGGGCACTATCTTCCTCCTGAGTAGAGGATGCATCACTAACCATACATTTACCTTTCGGATTTGTCAGGGGCTGACTAGATAATTTTTCTTCTTCCCTTCTATTCAAAGCATTACAAATCTGGCTTAGCTGGTGCTCAATCTTCTTGATGCTCTAACCATGAGAATTGACAATCTGCACCAAGCTCCCCAAGTTTGGCATTGAAGCTAGCATCTGTTCTTCAAATGAAGAGGATCTGGGCTGTTGTGGGGGTAGGGCTAATTGGTTGGACTGTGGGGCAAGTAATAGAAAATTTTGCCTTGGTGGGTAATCTTGATTAAACTGGTGCTAGGGTCTATAAGGAGCTACCATTTGCTGCTGCTCGGGTTGAGGATATGAATCTTGTCTTCACCTCATATTTGGGTGGTTCCTCCAAAAGTTTGAGCAACATTGGCTTGCTCCATAAAAAAATCTGGAAACTTGGTGGCAGATGGAAAATCATGAATAGAATGTGTGGGAGATTGGCATATCAGACATGCTTACTCTACCTGTGTAACCACCCAGGGCTGCCTCACATTCATTACTTTGTCAAATTTCAAGCTCAGGTTGTCCACCTTCCTCTCCTGATCACCTTGCACCTTCACTTCAAATATTCCACCTCTAGGGGTGGCCTCTTTTACCATCTTAGCTGGAGTCTGGCTATCATTGCATGAAAGAGACTCATGGTGTATGAAATTTTCCCCTATTATATCAAACAACTCCCAAGCTTCCTCAGCTGTCTTGTGGAGGTAACTACCACCACAGGAAGCATCCACCATATCCCTACTCTTGGAATTAATTCCTTGATAAAATACTTGGACAAGCTGCCACATTGGGATTTGGTGGTGGGGGCA
Source organism: Chloranthus sessilifolius (assembly GCA_021018995.1). Taxonomy (NCBI): domain Eukaryota; kingdom Viridiplantae; phylum Streptophyta; class Magnoliopsida; order Chloranthales; family Chloranthaceae; genus Chloranthus; species Chloranthus sessilifolius. The sequence continues at coordinate 84,099,387 of CM037585.1, forward strand.
TTGTTTTAACATCTCCTGGAATCTTTCCAAAGCTTCATAAAATCCTCAGTGAAGACTGAGTGAATGACAAAATATTTGTCCTCATCTGGCTGGTTTTGTTCATGGAAAAGAATTTGGCCAGGAATTTGGATTGAAGGTCACTCTATGACTGTATGTTGTTGGTTGGGAGCTTTGATAGCCATGTGCTGGCTTTGTCCTTTAGTGAGAAAGGAAAAAGCCACAGTTTGATGGCCTCAGGTCCCAAGCCAACAATATTGAAGGTAGTGCAAAGTGCTAAAAATTGGTCTATATGCTTATAGGGATCTTCTTTACGAAGCCCATAAAACGAAGGCAACATATTGATGGTGGAGGATTTAATCTCATAATTCCCTTCAACATAGGAGAATTGAATGCAGAAGGGAGAGGTGTACTCCCCAGGGGCATTGTACTCCTTTAATGTTCTCTGCCTCTCAACCATGATAGCTGGTTCAGTTTCAATAGCAGGGTCCTGTGGGATGCGTCTACGCCTAAGGATCCTTTCAACCTCTAGATTTGGAAGTTCTAGCTCAGGGTTTAAAGACCTTCTACCATGCATATACTCATACCCACAGTAACTACAGAAAATGCTCACAAACACACACAAAGAATATTTCAAACAAAAATTAACAACTACATAAATTTACACTAAACAAACAACGAGAAAGTAAACATAAATCGACTAAGATTTAGGGGAAAGTAAGCGAAAATAGAGCTAGCTTCACTCCAATAGCAGCTCTAGGTTTAACCTTCTTCTGCTGTCCATCTCTACAAAATTTCACAAAGAATTAGTAGTACTTTTATTCTAGTTTAAGTACAACTACAAAGAATTAGGAAATTTAAATTATAGTATAACTCAGGTCTACTAAAAAGATCAATATCCCTGGTACGGTGCCAAAAACTTGTTATCAGTCTTACATTAGTTGCTGTTTATTGTGTGGTGGAAACAAATTTAAAGACAAAGTAAAACAAAAGAATGGATTCAACATCACCAAAGTAATCCTAGACCTGCAAGATACAGGTCCTATTATAGCAAGTTTTGATAAGTAAGAGTTTTTCCCACAGAGAAATTGATTTAGAACCCAAAATGGGCTATAATAGTAGGCCTCCATATCTGGCTACAGATCTTAAAATCCTAAAGAAAGGGAGCTGGGTGTCATGACTACACTAAATTAATCCTAACAACAGAAAAATAAAATTTAACCCTATCCTAAAGAAAGGGTTAAGAAGAAGATGGTGATGGTGTGTACCAAAATAAAATATAAAAATTAGTGAGAAATAAGTAGGTTAGGTTCAGAGTTAAAGTAGTAATGTAACTCAGATTTAGTCTATCTCTGCAGTGCTCCTTGCTGAGATGCTATCAAAAGCCTCAACAAGGTAGAAGTGTCCAACTTAACCCATGCAATTTGGAGTGCTCTTAAGGATATAGGCTATCCACTCAAATATTCACAGCCTATCCTATAGAGACTGTAAAATCCCATTGACCAAGCTAAAAGTTGCTAATCTAATCCAGAGGAGTGGACTGATCATTTCTCCAACCACTAGATCAGATCAGGCCATGAATACTTTTATAGCACTATGTAATGCCAGTGGTACAAGCTTCCCAAATCTGCGCACAGATCTGGCTGACATCCATAGGTATTCCAACCCATAAAATCCTAAGTGCTTTGCTAAGGCCAACGGGTCACTGGTGCCCAAAAAAAGGACCATGCAACAGATTGAATAAGGCTCTAAATTCAGCTGGTCATTGCTACAAAAGGCCTGTAATGACTCAGCCGTAATTTGCAACTACTACAGAGAAATCAGATCTAACATCTGATATCGGTTAGGTAAAATAGAGGGGAGCCAGTTCCTATACAAACCTCCTCACAAGGCTCTAGAAGCTCATGTGCAGGGGAAAAGAATCTTTCTCAGACATGTGGTTGGACACCACCTTAGGGCTATACTCTAATCACTCAAATGGTCACAGGATATCCCATTGGTCTATCCATACCACATAGGTCTGAGAAAGAGCATGAAAACTGCTACAACCACCATGGTCCATAGGCCTTTGGGCTCCCCAGATCTCACTACAAATCTAGCATTGCTTTCCATGGGGCTATCAAACAAAGGGAAATTAGATGGCAAATAATAGATCTACTAGAAACTGAATGAGCTCGTCCCAAATACATGGATCCTACAGACATCTAAAGAAACCATAAGATCTTTAGATTCAATTAATCATTAAAATAACAATCCATTAATAACAATGAAACTTACAAAGAACTGCCTCAAGGCTGCAGCCTGTACACAACTGCTCATCAAAAATCCCAATGTATACAAAACCTATTACAAACTGAAATAAACTAAACCTAACTGCTTACAGGGGGATTAGCCAGCAAGTGCTGGGCTAAGAGAGGAGAAAAATAGGGAAAAGAGGTGATCAAATCCTAACTCTAGCCTACTGGAGCTCTCAGCCAACGGAGGATTAAAAGAAGGATCAATGATAAAACTGAACTCTAAGTGTAGCTTATATACTCTGTCCATATGGCCTTGGCTCTGAAGAGATTAACCCTAATTTTTCTAGCAGACAGGCACTGTTACAACTCTTGAATGCCTTGAGACATGCACCTCGAAATTTGCACCTCAGGAAGTGTGCCCTAGCCTTGGAAAATTCCCAAAAGGTCCTTGAGTTAAAACTGAGAACTAGGGAGCCTGTGCTTCGCGAGGCTAGAATATGCATACATTCATTTGCGCAGTTGCAGAGCCTTCGCGGAGTAGGTTTTGGTTGGTGGGAAGTGCTCACTTGCACAGTGAATCTTCATTTCATCACGCAGTTCCTTTGTGCTATAATGCTTTCACAGAGATGATCTGGAGTGCCTAGACTTCTCGTATAGTAGAGCTTCAGAAGCTTTCTCTCTCTTGCTGTATATTCGTGCATGTATTCTCCTGCACTCGTGTAGTAATTGGTAAGGCTTCAGAGTGCGCGATATCTGCGCGAGGAGAATTCTGGGCGTCTCTCTCTTCTAGGGCGACGCACGATCTCCGCGAGGTGAAATTTTGTTCAGTACACACATGGACTCGCTATGTTCTTTGTGCGGCTTCTTTAAGGCTTGATCTTCGTGAGAGCTTTGCGACCACAAATTCTGAGGATTCTAATCTGCGAGATCTTTGCGATGTCTTTATAGCCCTCCTCTTGATTGCGCATCCTATCTATGCGAGGGCATCTTCCACTGTATCCTTAGCTTCGCGAGGGAGCTTCTCAACTCTGCGAGATCTGTCTTTCTATGCTCTGATGCATTGCACTTGCTGCTATTGCAATTTCTCCATTCTCAGCCAACTTTATCCATCTGCTAGGCTTTTGGTCAATGATGACCAGCACATGAGTCACCATGGTGAGCACTACCAGGGTGTTCCATTAGGCTTTGGCTCAGCTGTCATCTTTACATGTCTTCTTCCTCTTCTTTGGGCCAAAAAGGATGGATTTTGTATTAAGCTGCACATATTATTGCTAACTACAAAATACACTTAACAAATAATTATTAGTCTGTTTCAAGGTCTATCAAAGGCTAGGTTAAGAGGTCAAAAGTGGTACTTTTCAGTGAATAACAAGGATCGGCCCAAAATGACTTGGGCCATCTCTTACATTACAAACCTAGGGTTGAAGCCGTTACTTGAGCCATTTCATGATCACTTTTATCCCTGGATCGTGCGGCTTTTCTTTCGAAATCTCCGTCGGGGCAATAGCCGTCATTAGTTTGTCACCAAGATTGACGACTTAGACTACAAAGTTAACCAATACCACGTCGCGGCTGCCCTACGGTGCACGTCAGTTTATATCGAGACCTATGGCTTGTCACCACCATACATTTTCCACAATGTGGTTACCAAAATGACCCAAGGTCAACATGGTTTGGGACAATCCATTACCCGTGCCTGACTCCTCGATCTGTTGTGGATGCTTGATACGTATATCAAGTGTGCCCTCAACCCATTTTTGCACATATCGGCACAGAGTGGCATCATGCAACAAGCGCTATTTATGGCTTTCGAGGACCGTTGGTTCTCAGTTGTTGATTTGGTTCTTGATGGCATGATAAATGCCAAAGAAATGATGTTGAAAAAGACCAAGGCTGCTTCAAAGAAGCCAATGCCTTACGCTTGTTTGATCACTAAAATGGTCGAGTAGTATGTGGCATTAAGAGAAGAGTATAGCTTGGCTCTTGGCGAGCCAAGGTTGACCAACAATACGAAAGTGTTCAAACTCAAGGATTGGACGAAGAGTTATAGCTTGTTGGTCAAGAGGTTACTTGATGTGGAGGACGTTCCTCCAGTTGAGGAGGGTGCAGATCCGGCACAACCTGCTGTTGAGGAGGGCGCTGAGTAGGCAGAGAGAGTTCCTGGTGAGGGGGAGGCCCAGCCTGACCAGCCACCACGACCGGCAATATCTACTCGACCTGCCCCCACCACTACATCACGCCGACCTACCCGTGCCTCTACATCGCGCAGGCCCGCACCATCCACCCTGACCCTTGAAGTGGTGCTTGAGGCCATCATCGAGGGCAACAAACACATCCATGAGAGGCTCGACGGGATAGAGGAGTTCCATCATCAGGTCCATCGGCGATTGGATTGCCACGAGGGCATGCTTGAGCTTCTCATGCAGCACTCATATGCTACTATGTCGACACCGATGACAGCTCATGCCCGTCAGCATACCGTCGACCCTCGTGACTACCGTACTGAGCCACCTACGCCCAGTAGACCTACACCTGATGCCACCGGACCTTCTGACACCCCGACAGGTACTTACTATGCTATTATCTATTTTCTTTTTATATACTTATATTTGTATATCTACTAATTTGTTTCCATATCATTTCTGTTCTGCATGCATACTTCTTCTTGCATGATGTATTCGACTGTTTGTTTCTGTTTTGTTCTGCTTGTTAGCTTTAGGACATTCCATTGACCTGTCTGAGACTCCTTGACATTTTCGAGTATGAAAATTCCTAACGAGGGATGATGTAATGACCCTAAAATTTTGAACAAGAACCTAATTGCTTCGATAAGCATGCCCGACACGAAAATTGAGAAAACTTAAAATTTTTAATTAATATTATTAAAAATAATATTAATCCATGGTAAAGTGAAGTCATGTGTGACTTCTTATTTAAGTCTGAGTCTTGTAGGACCTTTGATGAGGCGTGATACGCCGAAGAAGTTGTGTATGTGCTCCACATTGGAGCTTAAGTTAAGAGAAAATTAAAATATCAAAGATATTTTATTTTCTTAGCTTATAAGAAAAGGAAGAAGGTTTGGATACCTATCTTGCATCTCCTTCTTCTTGTTTTATGAGATATCCATGGCTAGGAGGTTAGGTTTTGAAGTCATTTCTTTGAAGAACCATAGTAAGAAGAACCTAGGTTAGTGATTGCTTGATTTGAAAGTGTGGAACTGATGTCAGTACATCGTGTTTGTCATGTGAGGACGTGCACCATCTCCATGTATCAAGGTGAAGCCACGTGCCTGCGATTTCGGGTCGTGACGGTGACAAATTCCTAATTTCGGATCCGAAACCCTCTTCAGATCGTGTTTGCCGAGAACCCAAAAAGGGCATTTGAAGAGGTGAGTTATTAGGTAAAATTGTATAAGTTATGACCTGATAAATGTGTGTATGAAAGTGTATAAATTGGCTGTTATGGATCATTAATGGTTAGGGATCAAAGTAGGTCAAGAACAAGTGATCGCCATTAATGATAGAAAGCTGTCATCCTTGATCGATCAAATTAGTGCATTGATCGATCAAGCCTAGAATTGATCGATCAATGTGAAAGATTGATCAATCAATTCGTATATTTAATTAATGGGGACAGTAGGGTATTTTTTTGGAAGTTCAATGCCCGATGGGCATTGATCGATCAAATTGGTATTTGATCGATCAATTCTGAAGGTTGATAGATCAAAGGCAAGAATGATCGATCAAATTGGACATTGATCGATCAAATTTTATAACTGTAGTGTGCAAGCAGGAGGTAGGAAATTTGTGTATGACTGGATTGATCGATCAATAGAGAGATTGATTGATCAAATTTAAGGATTGATCGATCAAATAGGGATGTTGATTGATCAAATCCCCCTGTCACTTGTGAGTTAAAGGGGGACATTGATCGATCAAGGAAGGTATTTGATCGATCAAGTTGAATGATTGATCGATCAAACAAGGACATTGATCGATCAATCACCCCTGTTTTTTGCTATTTTAGTTTAATGAAAATGACACTACTGGACAATGTGCCACTTGATGTTCTGACATCTCTGACAATAAACGTACTATGTCTATGGTCTAGGATCAGACCGTGATGCTTTGAAAAGCTTTGGATTTGCTTAGAAAGGTCTGATTTGAGGTAGGGGAATTCAACTGAAATTGTATTTATTCTTGATCTCATGGTTTCAAATCTTCTACATTCGACTGCATATTCTGATTTCTGCTTTCCAGTCATGTTTAGCATATGCGTGAAAACTCTATCATATCTGATTCCTGCTATCTGACACCGACACCTGATTCTTGTTATATATGATATGTTTGCATGTAATTTGAGGTTTAAATCTAACAAATCCCACCGACTCGGCAGTATATCCGTACTAGGCACAATCGTGCATCTGCTTTGGAAATCCTCAGCACAATTGCACTTCTTCGATGAGGCATTGTTATAATTCTTGAAATTGTTCATGTGAACGATGATGGTCGGGATTACCCATCGGCCTAAATCTGGCTACCACGTGCTATACTCACGGGAGTTACTTAAGTATATTACTTTAAGTCATTAAAATACTGTACTCATAGCATCTTGTAAACTCTGAGATTCTGTCTGCTCTGATAAGTTCTACATTCTGTTTATTCGGCATATCTGATCATCTGTCTGCATCTGTTCAATTCTGTCAATATTCTGCAACTACTTATCCGTCTGAATATCTTCTACAACCATGTTTTACAATTAAGATGCAACTTTAACTGAAATTCTTCTACTGAGCTTAGATGGTTAGCTCACTCCTAACTTTGTGTCGTAGGTTCTGAGGCTAGAGTACCGGGTACTAAGAGCGACCCAGAATATCAGCTAGAGGCGAAGGCTGACGCTGAGGATGAGGAGACGGATATCCAGGCAGTCGAGTTTTACCCTTAGCCAGGGTATATTAGTCTTGTATTTTTAGATTATGTTTTATACTCTGGATTATTGTGTGCCTGGTGGCCACCGTCTGTATTTATTATTATAGATGTTGTTTTTACTTGTATTATTATACATTCTATAGGAACCACTATCAGAAACCATTATTTTGGGTGATGGATGTCCATCACCAGTGGTTCTTCTTGGTTCCTTTTTGAGGATGTATATTCATTTGAAGTGAAACCCCAAAACTGTCCCTGAACATTGGAAACTGGTGGCTGAAAAGTTGGGGGCTCGAGTTGCTTAAGGTGCTCACTCGCTAGGTTGTCGCTGGGCTGAAGTTCTGCTCGCTGAGATCATCTAGGAGCTCGCGAGGTTGAAAGCGCAGCAACATGGGTTCTGCGCAAGAGCTAGGCAACGGGTGGTAGCAGCCCGCGAGGTTAAGTTCTTAGCTTCGCGAGGTTCATAGTGTGTAGCTTTAGTGTGCTCGCGACGATTAGTGATGTGCGTAAGAAATGCGCGACGTGCCTTCCTGAAGCTCTGTCTGTGCGAGACCTGTGCGAGCGCCTAGGAATATGACAATTCTGAACCATGAGAGGACTGCATGAGTTCCACTTCTAAATCCCTTTCGCCATTGATCTGCGCGAGATATGTGAGTGTGATTTAAATGCTGCAAGCTTGTGAACTTCATGCAACCACTGTGCGAGTGTTCATTTCTAGTCCTCTGCTATTATGCAGTGCCTGCTGCAGCCATGTCCTCTGTCTGCGTCCACCTTCCTCTCTTCTGTGGAACTTTTGAGGCCCACTTAGGCATGCAATATGACACACGTGGTGTGATCCACCATGGTGTATCCTCTGATCTTCACCCAACTCCACAGCTTAGCATGAAATTCATTCTTATTGGCTTAAAAAGATGGATTGTAGCATTAAGTTCTTGTATCCTGTTTTCTATAAAAAATATAACTAAAAACACATTATTAATATGCTCACGGGCCCATCAAAGGCTAGATTGAGGAGCGAAAAATTGTATTTTTCAATGCTCAACACACCCCCAAACGTATTCTTTGATAGTCCTCGAGCAAAGGCAGAATTAAAAACAATTATTCAAAATAGAAATGCCACTTTCGTAGGGAGCACGGATACATTTAGCATTTGTACCAAGCCTTTTAAACCCCTAGGTGATCCCTAGTGGAGGAGTGGAGTCTCCTGAAGGTTTTCAGTGAAGATACCCACAAACTTCACCAATAAAACAATTAAAAATAGTGCAGTCAATGATAAAACAGATCTAATTAAATAAAACTTCATTCCACACCCATTCTTTAAAAATCAGAGGAAATTATAGCAGTACTGCAGCCATTTAAAACTAAAAATCAACAGGTGTTTACATCACCACCAATCATTTTACATCAGAAATTTAATGTGCAAAAATCAGTACCAAGCTTGCCTTAAATTCAAAAATCAGGTTAGATACAACCCCAATGAGGTTTAAATTTAGACCCAATTCTCACCAGGGCTATCTCTCAACATTGACAATTTGAGGGTGTGTTCACATTCAAAGCAGCTCAAGAGCAATTACAGACCCCAAATGGGCCTGCAAGTATGAGCATAGGCGAAGCTTCTAATTTCTGACATCCTCATGACTTTTCACCATAGATTGGACAACTCCTCTCCACATGACAACTCAATTCACTTTGGATCTACAAGGTCTTTTTGAATGGGTTGTAATGTGGCTTATGGGTGAGGGATATAGAGAATGAAGGGGTAAAAAGGGAATCAAAATTAAGAAATCAGCAAGGTACGGAGAGATTCATGACCTCACAACCTTCATTTTAGCAAAACTTCATCTTACTTGATATATTTCAGAATCAAAGTGGCCAGTTTCTCCTCTTCTTTTTAATTTTTAGATAATGTTCTTCTCCAAACTTCTCTTTCTTTTTCTCTTTTTATTATTTTTCTTTTTTTATTTTTATGATTTTTATGATGAACTACCACACAAATATCACTGATACACTACTGTTCATAAGTTGCTTTTCTTCTCCTTCCACCAAATGATGGACTATTCTCACTATCTTTAACTCCTCCTTTACCTTCTGAATTCTCAGAGTGAGGGTGAGGTTGAATTAGGTCATGAGGTTAAGGTGCAAGTACTCTGGTGTTTGTTGAAGAAAAATAAGATTTTCAAAGCTCAAAGAGTGTAAGCAAAGTGCAGTTGAATAGGTGGGAAATTTTAAGCTCAAACTGTCCAAATGAAGGCCTTGGGTCATTTCCTTAGTGTCATGAGTGCTGTCAATCAGTTTTGATTTGGAGGTGCCTAACTTCTAGTGACAAGGTCTTGACTCAATCAGTCCTTAGAGCAAAAAAATGCTAAAAACACTTTTCAAAAGAAAATGATGGACCTAAATCTCACTAGGTATGGTTCTCAAATTAACTCATGGGGTGTATTTTCACCTTTTTCTCTGCTCTTAGGTTCACTAAGTACTAACTGAATTTTTTTTTAATTTTAGCTTCATGGTGGTGCAAAAATTTTAAAATTTTTAGTTTCAAAATGTTTGCAAAAAATTTTAATTTTCCACAAATTTTCTCATTCTAACAAGTTAGGTGGGAATTGACTTTATTCATCCTAATTAAACCAACACTGCTACACTAAACTTAACTATTCTATTGGCAGACCTACCCTGCCACACCCCCAAACCTAAGTTAAATAGTGACCTCACTGTTTCATGCAAAATGTACAGGGGCAGCAGGGTTGGTAAAAGAAAAACAAACTAAATTACAACAGAAAAGTAAAGAGAAAACTAAGCTAAAAGTGCAGAAAATTAAACTAAGAAAGGGAAAAAGAGAAAATATATAGAAAATGATAACTAAGAAAATAAAACAACTATACTAAATCCTACAAACAACAACTATAAAACATAAAGTAAACTAAATAAAGAGAGTATATATAAAATAGGCACTAAACTGATTCCCTAAAATACTAAACACCAATGCCTAGCATGATCTGAGTTTGAATCTAAAATATAGAAACTAAAAAATCAACATGAATAGCATAAATTTTAAAGCAGGATTCAAACAAAATCAAATCAGACATAATGTATACAAACAGTCCAGATGGGGGTGCATGAATGACAAAAATTTAGGTCACCCATCTAGAACTCAGCTGAATTGGAAGGAACTGAAAAGCAAAAATGAAAGGCCATACCTTTGCATTTGCATCAAACTTGGTGTCCTTTCCAGCTCAGGAATTGCAGTTGCATGAGAGATACACGGAGCAGCTCTAGCTCCACATCAGGTGGAGAGGCAATAATAGGCAGCAAAGGTGCCTTAGATGGCTGAGGGCAGTTGTCCAAGTGAAGTGCTGCACTCACCCCACTAAGAAGCCCAAAATGAGTACTTTGCAGCACATAGGTGGGGGCCTCCTCAGTCCATACTTCAAAAATTTTAGCAAATACCTCAGCCCAAGTCCAGTAGGTTGGGCAAGGTCTCATCCACTATCTCACCAATGATTGCAACTGTTTAACAAATTTCATTTCCTCCATCATATCCTGGCCCTTATAAGAAGGAGAAGGACCTTTAAAAATTTGAGAAAATGGCAGATGAGGTACTGCTAGTCCTCATCTGCTGACACATCATTTTTTTTTTAGTATTTTTTTAAAAATTTTAAAATTTTAAAATTTTATTTTTTTTATTTTTGATTATAGCTGTACTTATTCAAACATTACAAAGACACAAAAATTCTAAAACATAAAATGAAGAAAAACTTTGAAAATCACACAAAAACTAAAGCCGACATTTATTCAAACACTACATCTACAAAGAATATAGCTCAACAAAAACACAGATTACTATACTACATCAAAACCCCCCGGCAATAGCGCCAAAAACTTGATAGGATATTTTAGATGCTTGCTGCTAACTTTATTTGAAAACAGTGATAAGAATTCGTTAGTGAAAGTAAATCAAAGGAGGATTGGAAAACACAAAACAGCAAGTTTAAAAAATACACACAGACCTGCAAGATATAGGGCCTGTTGTAGCAAGTTTTGATAAGTAAGAGTTTGTCCCACAGGGAGTATTGATTTGAACCACAAGGGCATACAGTCTCCAGATCTAGCTATAAATCTGGTAGTCCTAAAGGAAGGGTGTTTAGGTGTCACTAAGCTATATTAAAAACATAAATACATAAATAAAACTATAGCTAAAGAGAGGGGTGAAGAAGGATGATGACATGTGTGATAAAATAAAGATAAAATATGGAGAAGTAAACAGCTAGGGAGAAATTAGTAATGTAACTCAGATTTAGTCTGTCTCTGTAATGGTCCTTGCTGAGATGCTATTAGTAGCCTCAACAAGGTATAGGCTTTCAGTTTAGCCTATGCCATTTGGGGCGCTCTTAGGGCTATACTTCGTCCACTATAATGGTCACAGGGTATCCGATAGAGTCTGTCAAATCCCATTAGTTAAATCAGAAATTCGCTAGTCTAATCCAGAAGAGTGGACTGATCATTTCCCCAGCCACTGGATCAGTTCTAGCCACGAATACTATTGTAGCACTATGTAATGCCAGTGCTACAAGCTCCCCAGATTTGCGCACAGACCTGGCTGACTTCCATAGGTATTCCAACCCGTAAGATCCTAAGTGCTTTGCTAAGGCTTACTGCTCACTAGTGCCTGCAAAAAGGACCATGCAACAGGTTGAATAAGGCCTTTAGCTTAGCTGGTCATTACTACAAATGGCTTTTAATGACTCAGCCTCAAGCTGCAATTACTACAAGAGATCAGATCTAACATCTGATATCGATTAGCTAGAACAGAGGGGAGCCAGTTATTGTACAAACCTCCTCACAAGGCTCTAAAAGCTCATGTGCAGGGGAGAAGAATCTGTCTCAAACATGTGAATGGACACAACCTTGGGGCTATACTTTGTCCACTCGAATGGTCGCAGGGTATCCCATTGGTCTGTCCATCCCACAGAGGCTTGAGAAAGAACATGAAAACTGTTGCAACCACCATGGTCCACAGGCATCCGAGCTCCCTGGATCTCTCTATAGATCCAGCATTGCTTTCCATGTGTCTATCAAACCAAGGGAAATCAGATGGTAAGCAATAGATCTACTAGAAATTGAATGGGCTAGTCCCAAATACATGGATCCTATAGACATCTAAAGAAGCCATAAGATCTATAGATTTGATTAAGCATTAAAATAGCAGCTCATAAAAAGAAAAAGCAAAACTTACAATGAGCTGTATCCTGGCTGCAGCCTATACACAACTGCTCATCCAAAAATCCCAATATTTACAAAACCTATTACAAAACCAAAATAAAACTAGCTATTATATAGAACTTAGCCCAGCATATCAGCTGTGCTAAGGAATAAGAAAATGGAAAAAGAAAAAGGAAAAGGAAACTAAACCCTAAAGGAGCACAGGAAACCCTAGCTCCGATCTCGGGCTATTCCTGGATTTAAAACCCTAAGTGAACCAGGCTAATCCTAGCTCGAAACCCTAATCCTAGAAAGCTAAAACCCCAAAAGGGGGATCTCGGGCTAACCCTTCGATCCTTTACAAATGTAGATAACAACCCTTTATATAGGCAACCCATGAAACCCTAATATGCATTAGCCAATCAGAACTTAGGATGCTTTAGGAGTGGCTCATCTGTGGCCCTTGGATGCTACAAAGTGTGTGTGGCATAGATTGGAACCTCGAGATGTGTGCCCTAATTGAAGTGAAATCCTAAAACTGTCCCTGACCATTGGAAACCGGTGCCTGAGAAGTTAGGGGCCCGAGCTTCACACAGCTGGAGTTGCTTTAGGTGCTCACTCTCTAGGTTGTCGCTGGGCTGAAGTGTTGCTCACTAAGATCATCTAGGAGCTCGCGAGGATGAAAAGCAGCAGCGCAGGATCTACGCGAGAGCTAGGCAACATGTTGTAATAGCTCACGAGGTTAAGCTCTTAGCTTCGTGAGGTTCATATTGTGTAGATTTAGTGTGCTCGCGACGAATAGTGAAGTGAGTGAGAACTGCACGATGTGCCTTCCTGAAGCTATGTCTGCACGAGATCTGTGCGAGCGCCTAGGAATATGACAATTCTGAACCATGCGAGGATTGCGCGAGGTCCACTTCTGAAGCCCTTTAGCCATTGATCTGTGCAAGATATGTGTGTGATATTTAAGTGCTGCAAGCTTGTGAACTTCACGACAACTGCGTGAGGCATTTTCTGAATAAATTGATCCTTATGACCACTGTGCGAGGGTTCATTTCTGGTCCTCTGCTGTTGTGTAGTGCCTACTGCAGCCATGTCCTCTGTGTAGGTCCACCTTCCTCTCTTCTGTGGAACTTCTGGGGCCCACTTATGCATGCAATATGGCACATGTGGTGTGATCCACCATGGTGTATCCTCTGATCTTCACCCAACTCCACAGCTTAGCATGAAATTCATTCTTATTGGCTTAAAAAGATGGATTGCAGCATTAATTTCTTATTTCCTATTTTCTACAAAAAATATAACTAAAAACACATTATTAATATGCTCATGGGCCTATCAAAGGCTAGGTTGATGAGTGAAAAATGGAATTTTTTAGTGCTCAACACTGATTGCATTTACAAGCCTTTCATAAAATTATATTTTGTTACACGGGTCATATTATATAAAAAAAATGCTATGATCGAGTGGTTTGAATCATCTTATGAAGATGAATTTAGACTAATTCTCACTTTTATTTTTTTTTAAATAAAAAATATTCGACATATAAACCTGTAGGTTTATTTGTGGGGAGCTACAAGTTGCATACGAGATTTGCACTATGGCACATGATCTAAAAGGAAGGACCTGATAATTTTGAGACCCGTGCCACATGGAACACCGCCTGAGTCATTTGATTTGAATGACATGATATAAAGATCTTTGATGCCAAAGATTGACACAAAAATACGAGTTCTGTGTTGAACTAGACGATAGAGATCGCATTTCGTGCCAATTTGTAGCACCAAAGATCTTTACATCATGGTCATCAAATCATTCGGCTTAGATGATGTTCCATGTGGCTCGAGTCTCAAAATTATCAGGCCCTTCCTTTTAACTCATGTGTCACAGTACAAATATTTGAGAAGGCATAATAAGCGGGACTTTAGACCTTATTGATTAAAATTATTATTTGAGATCAACAAAGCAATCTCTCAATAAAATTACCTTAAATCTCAATCTAAACAATCAATTAATTAAATCCACAATCTGACAAATTCTTCATCTTCTACACCAATCAAACAAAAGAAAAATTAATTATATTATTTTACAAGAACTTCCATGATTCGAGAATAAATTTTCAAAACCCTTTCTCCAAGAACGAGCCCTCAAATCTCCTTTTTCATCGAAGCTGCAACCTGGGATTGCAATGCTCAAATAAAGCTATCTAAAAAATCAGCATTTCGATATAGATTCTCTTCACAATCTTAGTATACACAAGATACAAATGTCACATGTTCATTGTGACTTTGCGGGAAGTGAACCATAAGATTTCCCACTGGAGGCAATGACACAAGCTGCCCTACACTTGCTGCCAAATCACAGAGAAGGACCTAAAACAATGTACCTGAATGAAGAGTAGATACATGAAAAATGATTATAGCAAAGTATAAGCCCTAAGTATTTATTTGATATATGAACTGCCAAAAAGTATAAGCCCTAAGCATCACTACAAAATATGTCATTTTTAGTGGCAGTTCGAAACCGCCACTAAAGCTATATTAACAGCCGCTAAAACTTTTAGTAGCAATTGTCAAAACCGCCATGCTTGGACACGTCGGGAATACTTTTAGTGGTGGTTTGACGCTAACCGCTACTAAAGACTAGCGCTTTAGCGGTGGTTGATAACTGCCTATAGCACTGATATTTACCGGTGGTTATCAGAAAACCAGCGGTAAAAGTATTAATTTTTTTTAAAAAATAAATCATTAATTGCACACAAAATGTTGATCCCTTCCACATTATTGAAAGAAAGATAGTATTTTAGCTGTGCCATTTAATTTGATGGCAATGATCTAAAGATCATTGATACAAAAGATTGGTTTCATGTCAATCTTTTATAACAAAGATCCTTAGATCATGGTCAAACATCTTAGATGGTGTTTCCACATGGCACAAACCACCAAAATAATCTTTCTTTTAAGTTGAGTGTTTGGGTCAACTTTGTGTGTGCAAGTAATGGCTTAAACGAGCCGATTATAATCAGGCCCTTGAACAGGACAACACCATTCAAGTTTCCTACATCTCTAGAGTATATATCCATAAGATTTTGTCAAATCCACTTGGTAGATCCAATCTACAGCCAAAACAGACATTCATTAAAATTCAAAATATAATTTTAATAATGTATAATTGACATACAATAATGAACTTACAAATTTAAACTATATAATTCCTTTTATGAACTTTGGCAGATTACCCAAGCATCAAACATCATAAGAGAAGCACATTTCGACATTGCTTTTTCATAATCTAAACAACCAAAAGAGACTTATCCAGCTAATCTTGAGGTCCACGGCACACATCCTGAGGCCCTAATCTTGAGGCACACATCCCAAGGCATCCAAGGGTTGTAGCAAAGCCACATCTATCCTAAAATTAGGGTTTAATCTTCTCTTAGCCAAAGCATCATGAACTGAGTATAAAAGCTGTAAATTTAACTTAGAAATATCTCCTTCAATCCTAGCCGGCTATGAGCTCGAGCAAACTAGGGTTATGTCCTCAGTTTTGTATGAAATTAGGTTTAGTCTTATCAGTTTTGTAATGGGTCTTGTGAATATTGGGAATAGTTAATGAGCTGTTTTTCACAAAGTTGTTGCCTTGAGAAATCTCATTGTAAGTATTGTGTTGAGCAATGAAATTTATATTTTCAATGTTTATTCAATCTGTTATTACCTATTTGTCCATAGTTTTATTAAATCTATGTCATATAATTAGGACTTGAGCAGATTTGAAAGGCCCATGGAAGCTTGAGCTTGTAGCCCTGGGACCATGGTGGCAACAGCAATTTACATGTTCTATCTTAGTCTCCTGTGGTGAGGATAACCTTTGTGGATAGCCTATGACCATTCAAGTGGACAGACTATAGCCCTAGGGTGAGTCTAAGGTACAGATCTAAGAAGGATTCTTCTCCTCTGCACTTGAGCTTGTAGCCTTGTGAGAGATTGTTATAGGAACAGGCTCCCCTTTGTTATACTTGACCAACATCATATGTTAGATCTGATTTCTCTGTAGAGATTACAGACTTGTGAGCTGAGTCATTGTAGGCCTTTTCTAACAATGATCAGCTGCATTTAAAGTCCCCAAATAGCCTTTAAATAGTTGTGGTTTCCACTAATTTTTCAAGAGCTATTTCCTCCTACGGATGCCTGAGCTTGTAGCTTGGCATACATGATATCTGTAATAGTTCTAATATTCTGATTTGATCCATTGGGTGGAGGACATCTATTGGATAATCTGTGACCATTTAAGTGGATAGGTTATAGACTTAAGATTAGTCTATTCCATTAGATCATATTGGTTTTCTGATTTAGTCTATGTGGTTTGATCCTCTCTATTAGATAGCCTGTGACCATTGAAGTGGACAGGTTATAGCCTTAAGAGACCAGGTCAAACCATAAGGGTTGAGTTGGATACATCTTCCTTACAGATGTGCTAGTAGCCATCTGAGAGATTTGCTACAGAGACAACCCTAAATTTGAGTTATATAACTGAATTAACCTTAGCTTAATTGCCTACTTCCCATCATTTTATCTTTTTTTTTACACACACCATTGTTGTGGATTTCTCAACTGCTGTGCTTTCTTTATTTGTTTGCGGTAAAAGAAATTTAAAATCAAAATAAAACAGGGGATGAAATCAGCACAACTGAGAAGTCCTAGACATGCAAGATATAGGGTCCATTGTGGCAAGTTTTGATAAGTAAGAGTTTGTCCCACAGGGAAAGATGATCTACAACTCCAAGGGAGCCATCTCTAGTAGTCCCTCCAAATCTGACTACAGATCTGGCAGTCCTTAAAGGAAGGGAGTTTAAGGTCACTTAGTTTACAGATCCTAAGGTAGCCTAATGTCGTAAACTACAGAAAGAGAGGATGGATGGAGTGTGGAAAATAAATATAAAAGGGTGAGAAGTATGATATTGAGCCTAGATCAGAGGAGTTTTGTAACTCAAATTCAGATCTGATGTTATAGAAATCCTGTCCAGTGGCTACGTTATCACCACTGAGGAGAAAGAATCCAACCCATCTGTGCCATGATTCAAACCCTTAAGGTTATAACCTGTCACTGACTATCCCCTAGGGGAACCACAATCCAGAGATGGGTCAAAACAAGTTAACCATTGTAGGCACTATTTCATCCAGGCTACCAGCTCAAGAATCCATAGGGAACCTCAACCTCTAAAGCACTATGTGTGGGGCTAAGGCAGTATAGGACCATGATAGCCCAGACACATAGAACTAGCAAGAGATTGAGTACAACCTTCGATCTAGCTGTCCATTGCTTGAGTGAGGCTATAATGGTCCAGTCACAAGCCTACAATCTCTATAACCAGATCAGATCTAACATCTGATAATGGATTGATACAAATATAGGGGATTCCGCCTCTGTACAATCTCCCACCAGGCTCATACAAGCTCAGGTGCAGAGAAGAAGGATCCATCTTGGATCGGTGGATTAGAATCACCCTAAGGCTATAATCTGTCTACTTGAATGGTCACAGATTATCCCAGAGGCTATCCTCTTCACGGAGCCCAAGACAAAACAAGAATATCGCTGCCACCACCATGGTCACCAGGCTACCAGCTCAAGCTCCCATGGGGATTTCAGATCTAGTGGGTCCTATGGTGGGGCTAAGGCTTTGATAGCCCAGACACACAGGTCACTTGGATCTGAGTGGCCCTTAGAATCAGTCCCCCATTGCTTTGAAACACAGCCAGAGCAATGGCGGATCACAAGGCAGCAGCCTTAAACAAAGCAGATCTTATTCAAACACAAATCCCATAATGTAAAAATCCTACTACAAAACTTCCATTAAACTAGTTCAAAATGCATACAGAGACATAGCCAGCAAGTGCTGGACTATGGAGAGAAGGAAAAAAGAAATAGAAAACTACCTACAGCTATAAAAGAAAAGAAAAACGATCTCAAATCAAGTCTCCAAGAGATGAGACGTGTTCCAAAATATGTTCTGAGATATGTTCCCCGATACCTAAACCTAAGCTAAGTATGGGTTTATATAGTAGTGGTGTGGCGGCATATTCGGATTAGGAAACCCTAATTTTAACGATGCCACATGGCCTAATAGTGATCCTTAGATGCCTCGAGGGGCGTGCACGGAGATTTAAGCATGGGAGTGCATGCCCTAATTGCTAGAAATTCCTAAAAAATCCTTTGCTGAAGCGATGGAAGTTGAAGTTTAGAGCTTCGCTAGGTAGCTGTAGTTTCCCAGACTTGTCGCGTGGTAGCTCTTACTCTTCACGAGGATGGTTTGACATTGAAGCTTCAGCCGTCGCGAGGTTGCCTTGGTTTGCTCTTCAGGCAGTCGCGCGATAGCGAATTGCGCTCTTGCTGGATTGGGCTTCGCGAGGTTGAGTAGACATCAAAGCTCAGATGTCGCAGGGTTAGAGTTCAAGCAGTCACGAGGTAGCTCTCTGTCTTCGCTGGGCTATCTTCGCGAGGATGGATTTGAATAGCGCGAGAACTGTGCGAGCACTTCATCATTAATAAACTTCGCGCGTTTTCTCGCGAGGCTTTAATGAGTTCTGAATTGTGCGAGGTTCCATGTCTTAATTAATCTTCGCAAGGATGGCTCAGACTTCACGAGAGCTGCGCGAGTTTGTGCTTTTAAAGCTCTTCAGTCACTCAATTGCGCAAGAGGTTGTTGTAAAGTCTTGGGAAGCTCAGTTGGACTGCGCGAGGCATATTTCTCCTGAATCCTCTAAAGCTTGGGTCAGTGTTGTTGCTTCTTAGTGTGCATGATTTATTTGTGTTTTGAAAATATACTTGCAAATGATGCATTATACTGAATATTAAAAAAGAATAAGAAAATATCAGCATAGAGAGAACATAATTAGCCTGCAAGATCAGGGTCAATTGTAGCAAGTTTTAAATGTAAGTGAGTAAAAGATCGTCCACAGGGAATTGATTTAAAATTTAAGATAAACCTCAAGATCTGGCCTCGGATCCTATCTACAAAGCACATAAGATGGGAGGTTGAATTTGTCACGTTAACTAAATGATAAAAGTAAAGATTAAACTAAATGATCCAGATCTGAGTTGGGGAAACGTTTGAGGTAAACTTATACAAAAAATGGAGAAGTAATCTCTAACTTTGATTTGGCCCTTGAAATCTAATGAAAATAACTGCAGCTCAACAGAGGTGATCCAATCTTCATCTGGCTACAAGCACAGATGTAAGAGAGATAAATCTAATTTAAGGATTAGGTTTAAGCTTATGGCTATGGTCTGTCCACTTTAATGGCCACAAACCCTCCAACAGTCTTTAATCCAAAGCCTTAGTTTAAAACAAGAAGCATCACTACAAATGTCGTGAGAGATTAGGTTACCAACACTAATTCTCACAGGATTAATGAATCAAGGGAAATTGCATGCAAAACAATGAATCTAAAGGAGTCTAATGTACTGAGGAGATCAGAGGGAACCCTTGACATGAGTCCAATGGAGAATGCATAGTTTACAACAACCTTTTCAAATCCACCGTTACAATTACAGAGCGCAGCTTAAACAGCTCTCAGATTTGTAGTCTTGAATACAACTCTCTTTTGAATTACAGAAATGTCTCATAGCTCTCAAATGCAAGTACAAAGTAGGCTATTACAAGGATTACAGACAAGCTGTCTGGCTGGGAAATGGGGGATTAGAAATGAAACTCAAAATCTGGATACCCAAATTGGGCAAATGGTTCATCTATTTATAGTTTTCCCTAAGCCATCTCAGATGTGTATCAACCAATCAGAATTGGATAGATCTGTATCAGCCAATAGGAGTCGAGCACCAGGATCCAGATATTACGCCAATCGAGGCTGCTTGATCTGGTTCACCAATCAGTGAAAAAGGCATCAATTACATTATGCATTTTGAAAGTCATTAGAGTTTCTAGAAGTTCCCGCCAAGTAATTTCATCTTTGGGTGCTCACGTGGGGTGGAATATGCCTTTGGTTCGTGCTCAGAATCTTTCAGAATGTCCTTGGGTTTTAAAACGCATTGGGATGCATGCAACAGATTACTGAATTGCCCTTGTTAAAGCTGCGAATCTCCAAAATACCTTTTCGCAGAGCTTAAGGGTCTTTTCGCAAAGTGCTGTGACTTCTGAAGCTCTTTTCGCACAGATTGGAGACCTTTTCGAAAAAGAACGTAACCACGGAGATCTATCCATAAGCTTGGGGACCTTTTCGCAAAGTTCAATCTTCTCTTCGAGGAGTTCAGATGCTCTTCGAAAACTAAGCCTGGAGTTTTAGTCCTTTTCGCAGAGTTCCAGGTTCTTTACGAAAAGTGCAGGTTCTTTGCGAAAGTAACTCTGTAGTGCATTCCTCATTTCGAATTGTTCCCTGCTTCTCTTACAGGTCTTTGCCTCTTCCATTTAGACCTTTCAACAGCTGATGAGGTTGTTTCTTCACTTCCTTCCTTTGGATTGACATGGATTGTCATCTTTTTGGCACTTTTAAGCTGCTTTTATGGTTAAGCCTGTCTTTATTGTTAGCTGCAACATAGGCACTTAAAACACTTGTTTAGTTCTCTCAAGGGTCTATTAAGGCCCAGATTAAGGTGTGAAAAATGGTATTTTCCAGTTCTCAACAGTCAGCTGCGCGAGGCTCATTTCAGGTCTGTATTCAGAGTCCATCCTTCTGAGGGATTTCTGGTGCCAAAACAGGCTCCTTAGCAGGATTCCTGGCCTTATTTCACTGCTGATTATTACCTACATAAAACACTTAACAAGAACTTATTAGATGGCTAAGGGTCTAATCAAAGGTTAAGTTAAGGGGTGAAAAGTGGTACTTTTCAGGTCTTAACACACCCCCAAACCTAATCTTTGCTAGTCCCTTAGCAAAGCTACATTAAATCTACTATAAAAATTAAATGCCGCTTTCATAGGGAGCACGGATACATTTAGCATATGTACCAAGCCTTTTAAACCCCTAGGTTATCCCTAGTGGAGGAGTGAATTCTCTTGAGGGTTTTCAGTGAAGACACCCACAAACTTCTCAGTGAAACAGTTAACAAAAGTGCAATATGATCAAATGAGCAGTCAAGGAATAGACTTAGTTTACTCTTGAATCGGTACACATAAAAGAATTTTAATCCATTGGTTGCACAGTAATTTAAACAACATAAACTTCTCATGAATGCACAACATTTCCAATCAGTTTACAACCACAGAAAACTGCACAAGTGTGTGCCAGCACTGAGCTCATCATCAGGTCAAAAATTAGGTTATAGGTCATAAATAGTGCATTCAAGATCAAACCCAAAATCTTTTCAGGGCATACTCTCATAAGGGTCTTGTTGAGGGGTTCATTTTCTCTCAGGCTCAAGAGCAGTTACATCTCCCAAATGGGTCTGTAAGCATGAGCATAGGCAAAGTTCTTAAGTGCTGACATCATTGACAAATCCTCACCACAGATTGGATAACCCTTTATCTCCACATGACAGCTCACTCAACTTTGGATCACAAGGGCTTTTAACTGGGCTGGAATGTGGCTTATGAGTGGGGTTAAAAAGAATGGAAGGTTGAAAAGGGGTTCAAAATTGAGAAATCAGTAGGTTAAGGAGGTGGTTCATGACTTCACCTTCTTGAATTCAGCTTCCTTCATCTTCTTTGAGATTTTCATATTTGAAGTGATCATTTTCTCTTCTTGGTTTTGATTTTCCAATGAAAGTGCGCTCTTGACTTCTCTCTTACTCCTCTTCATTATTATTTTTGATTATTTTTGATGGAATTTTCTTCTTTTTATTTTTTTATTTTTGCTTTTCTGGAATGCCACCATGTTCTCAGTTACCATACTGCCAGAGTTTTGAGGTACTTCTTCTCCATTCACCTCATGTTGACCATAGCTAGTCCATCTTCAACTCTTTCTCCTTTACCTTCTGAATTCTCAGAGTGAGGGTAGAATGAATCAGGTTCATAGGTTCAGGTACAAGTACTCAAGTGTATTTTGAAGAAATTCAAGATTTAAAGCTCAAAGGGGGTATGGACAAGGGCAGTTGCTTTAGGGTTAGTCTTTTTAGGCTCAAACTGTCCAAGAGATGGCCTTGATCCTTTCCTAAGTCTCATGAGTGCTGTCAGTTGTTTCAACTTGAAATTGTCTAACTTCTAGTGAGCACAGTGACTCAGCCAGTCCTTAGAACTAGAAGAAATGCCTTAGTTACTCCTCAAGGAATAGAAAAAAAATAAATTTGTAGGCCTAATTCTCACTGTTTATGGTCTTCCTTTGAACTTTTAAGTATGTCCTCACCTTTTTCTCTCTCTAATGATTCACTAAGTGCTGATACAAGTGAGTTTCATTGGTGATCTCGTTATGGAAATGTGAAATACTAAAAGTTCATAATGTCTAAAGTTTGCAGAAATTTTAAATTTCTTATTGTCATGATTCTTAAGTGAACATAGATCCATTTCCACCTTGCTCACATGACTCTACTGCACTTAGGTTAACTATTCCATTGGCAGGGTCTGCCTGCCATACCCCCAAACCTATGAGGAGCAGGGTCCTCACTGGTTCAAAGGTTAATGTGCAGCAGATGTAGTGATGGTAAAAAGAAAAGAAAAGAGCATGGGACAAAACACACAACAGACAAAGCAAAATAGTAAGGATAGAAGAAGAACATCTATTAAAAATGAGAAATGTACAAACTACAAGAAAACAGAAGCAAAAGAGTGCAGAAACAGAAAAAATCGTAGGTACAATCTAGTCAGAATCTGGCTCAAAACTTGTCCCACCCCATCTTCTTGGCATGCTCTTGAAGGTAAGCCTCTTCCTCTTTTTTCTTTCATTCTCTCTCTTCCTTTCTTTGGGCGGCAGTTTCGAGTATGGATGGTGCCCTGACCCTCATTTTTCTGGTCTTTGGTTGAGGAGGGATCGCTGAAGATTTATCTGTGGTTGGCTCAGGGGATTTGATAGGACTTTTTCCTTTGGGGCTCTTCCCTTTTGGGCTCTTCCCTGGCTGAGACTGAGGGCGAATGAGAGGGGATGAGGGAGGTATGGCTGTAGAAGCAGAGGTGATAGAAGCTTGCACCCCCTTCTTTGGAGCAGGGGCTTTAGTCCTCTTTTTGGGGGCTGAGGTGGCCTTTGCCACAACAGTTCCCTCTCCTTGCTCAGAAGAAACCTGAGCTTCAGCCTTCATCTTCTTCTTCTGGGGATCTATCAGACTCCTGTTGATCCCCCATTGTCATTTGGCAAAGGTGGTGGGGGTGAGGTCAGCAGATAACTCCTGCACTGGTATCTTGTACCCTCCCTTCAGAAGTAAGTTGGTGATGAGTCTTCCATAGGGGAGAGTGTGGATTTTCTTTTACAGCCCGAGCTTTACCATTATATCCTTCATGGCCTCAAAAATCAGCCATGCAGCATTAAATCAATGGCCCAGAGAGAAGGAATAGAGAGCATCAGCAATTGGTGTCCTCCTCTCTTGCTGGTGGCCAGAGCAATAAATATTCTTCCTCAGCACTTGATCAATGAACAACAACTTGGGATCAAAATCTCTTCTTCTGATGGAGTCCCCTGTGGCCTTCAAACCTCTAGTAAGGGCTTGTGCAATGGTATCGATGGGGGCACTCATAGGGGAACCATAACCACACTTGGGATAAAAAATGGCAGGGATGCCCATGACTTCAGCAATCGACTCTGGGCTGAATAGCATCTCAAAATTGTCAACTAACACAAGGAGGCCTAGCTGCCCATGTGTGTCTGGTCTGACCCTAAGGTGCTAGTAAAAGAGTTGCACTAACCTAGGGTAGGCTATTGCAGGAATCATTTTCATCAATGGGACCAAACCAGCCTTGCGCAAGAACTCAATGGCAGGTGCTGACAATGGCTCAGTTTCAAAGAAAGATATATCGAAAATGGCTTCAGGCTCTAAGGGAATGGGAATGAGGAGCTCAGAGAGTGTAGAGTAATCAGTTGTTGGTTTAGCTACCTCAGGAATCACCTCCTTCCCTTTTTGTTGTGCCGTAGAGGACTTGGCTTTCTTAGGGGCGGGCTCAACGGGAGCCTGATCCTTGGCTCTCTTCACAGGTGCACTTTTAGGAGCCATTAAGATTCTCCTTGGGGAGTGTGCAGTTGAAATTTTGAAAGAAAAAAATAAGAGCTGAGTCTTACCCTAAAATTTAGGGTTTTGTTCAATTTGATGCACGGTAGACCGCAGGAGCTCCTAGCAAGGGGCAACTGTTGATGGAAGCTTGAAGAACAAAAATCCAGAATTTCAAAGTGAACGATGAATTGTAGACAGGATGCTGGCGGAGAGAGATTGAGAGGAGTGGGAGCTAAGGTTTCACTGGCAGGAGAGGAAAGAGAAAGCAGTAAAGAAAAGCAGCGCGGGGTTGGATTTTAAATATCGTGAGGCTCGGCGGGCTTCAAAAATATCTGCTCGCTGGATAGGTTGAATGGGTCGCGAGATTGGATGTTCATTTAAACTGCGCAAGGAAGCCCACACAACTATAGCTGAAACGCACGACAGCAAAGCAAATTAATTCTTTATGAACTGCGCGAGAGGAAACCAAACCAAAATTTTAAAACCTCGCGATGGCTTAAACAGACTCAGGATTCACACACCCACTAGTAAGCCTTTTGACCCTTGTTTTATGGGTGGTTTCTCTCACAGGCCCTCTTCCAGGGACACCCATAAGCATTATAAGACATTAAAAAATTCCCATACTCTCAAAGCATTAAATTCACACATCATGAAAAGCATTCAAACAATACCATCATCATTCAATCACTTGAAATTATCAAACAAAGGGAACAGGAATAAAAGTACGCATAAAGCACTAAACTCAGATTCCAACAAGATCACTAACAATTCCTATAAACAGTAGAATACATAATATACAAAGTGCTCAGTTCTTAGCATCAATTCGATGAAAGATCCCCTTCAAGGTTTGAGGATCCTTCACCAATCAAAAATTGGCCCTTGGGATTAACCACTGGTTGACTGGGCAACCTTCCCTCTCCTCTTTTGGCTAAGGTGTTCGCCAGTTGGCCAATCTGCTCTTCCATCTTCTTGATGCTCTGACCATGAGAATTCATAGTCTGAGCCAAGGAACCCAGGTTTTACAGTGAGGCCAAGAGCTGGTCCTCGAAAGAAGAATTTCTGGGTTGAGATGGGGGTAAGACCAATTGATTTTGTTGCTGCTCGGGCTGCTGCTGGTGCTGGAAATTAGATCTAGGGGCATATCCTTGATTGGACTACTGCTGTGGCCTTTGGGGTAAGGCCAACATCTGATGGGGCTGCATATAGTTGTCTTGTCTCCACCTCAGATTTGGGTGGTCTCTCCATTGGTAACCAGCATTTTGGTGCTGGTAACCATATGGCTGTCTGTTGTAGCCACCAGACTGTTGCTGGCCAAAAGATTGGGTAGCAGCAGCATGCTCCAATACCAATTCAGGATATTGCCCTGCAGATGGACATTCCTCTAATGTGTGCTGTGGGGACTGGCATATCAGACATGCCTCCGCCACATGAGCAGCCCTTCTGGGTTGCATCACAATCAGTAATTTATCAAACTTCATAGAGAGGTTTGCCATCTGCAGCTGCAAGTCATTGTTCCCAGACACCTCACAAACTTTTCCTTTTAACAATACAGCAGGCCCCACTTTTGACTCAGACTCCCGACTAGTTCTTTCCAGGGATAGCTTTTGAAAAGCATTTTCACTAATCACCTCAAACAATTCCCATGCCTCATCAACAGTTTTGTGCATGTAAGTGCCACCACAAGAGGCATCAGCCATATCTCTACTTTTTTCTTCAATCCCATTGTAGAAGCTTTGAACAAGCTGCCAGTCTGGGATCTTGTGGTGGGGGCATTTTTTGAGCATTTCCTTGAACCTATCCCAGGCCTGATTAAAATCCTCAGTTGGGGCTTGGGCAAAAGCAAGAATTGCCTTCCTCAACTGGCTAGTTTTGGTCTAAGGGAAGAACTTGGTCAGGAACTTGGTCTGCAGGTCTTTACATGAAGCAATGCTATTGTTGGGATGAGTGGTCAACCAGGTACTGGCCCTATCCTTCAGAGAGAAGGGAAAGAGTCTGAGCCTAGTAGCCTCAGGTCCCAAACCAGTGATATTAAAAGTGGTGCACAAGGCCAAGAACCAGTCAATGTGCTTGTAAGGGTCCTCCTTGCTAAGCCCATAGAAAGAGGGCAGCATTTGGATGATTGAGGTCTTTATTTCATAATTCCCCTGAATATCAGGGAATTGAATGCTAAAAGGGGAGTTGTAGTCATCCAGAGCATTCAACTCCTTGAGAGTTCTGGGTTGTTCTTTACCCATATTTGCTGTCACAGATTCACTTGGGGGCTCTCCTGTGGTGTGCCTGTCACTTCTAAGTCTCTTTCCCCTTTCTAACTCAGGGTTAATAGGCTCTAAGGTAGGGCTGAGAGATCTCCTCCCTAGCGTACAAGCACACCGACAGCAAGGAGAGCTTCTTGCAGGCACATTGTAAATGAATAACTTTACAATTAACAAATTTTTCTAACTAATTTACAGCTATTCAAAGAATACATTTACAACTATCCTAGATACTGCTAGAGAATTTTCAAGAAAGATAGACAGAGTTTGAAAAGTCAGAGAGTTTGCAAACAGAGGTAGCTAAGCTCTAATTGCAGTTCAACTGTCCTTCACTGCTGCTGTCAAGATCTGTAAAACAAATTCACACATACATTAGCAGTATCAATTATTCCTAACTACCAAAGAATAGTAAAACTACAAAAACTTAGGGTCTACTAATAGATCAACATTCCCCGGCAGCGGCGCCAAAAACTTGTTGTGGATTTCTCAACTGCTGTGCTTTCTTTATTTGTTTGCGGTAAAAGAAATTTAAAATCAAAATAAAATAGGGGATGAAATCAGCACAACTGAGAAGTCCTAGACCTGCAAGATACAGGGTCCATTGTGGCAAGTTTTGATAAGTAAGAGTTTGTCCCACAAAGAAAGATGATCTACAGCTCCAAGGGAGCCATCTCTAGTAGTCTCTCCAGATCTGACTACAGATCTGGCAGTCCTTAAAGGAAGGGAGTTTAAGGTCACTTAGTTTACAGATCCTAAGGTAGCCTAATGTCTTAAACTACAGAAAGAGAGGATGGATGGAGTGTGGAAAATATATATAAAAGGGTGAGAAGTATGATATTGAGCCTAGATCAGAGGAGTTTTGTAACTCAGATTAAGATCTGATGTTATAGAAATCCTGTCCAGTGGCTACGTTATCACCACTGAGGAGAAATAATCCAACCCATCTGTGCCATGATTCAAACCCTTAAGGTTATAACCTATCACTGACTATCCCCTAGGGGAACCACAATCCAGAGATGGGTCAAAACAAGTTAACCATTGTAGGCACTATTTCATTCAGGCTACCAGCTCAAGAATCCATAGGGAACCTCAACCTCTAAAGCTCTATGTGTGGGGCTAAGGCCGTATAGGACCATGATAGCTCAGACACATAGAACTAGCAAGAGATTGAGTACAACCTTCGATCTAGCTATCCATTTTTTGAGTGAGGCTACAATGGTCCAGTCACAAGCCTACAATCTCTATAACAAGATCAGATCTAACATCTGATAGTGGATCGATACAAATATAGGGGATTTTACCTCTGTACAATCTCCCACCAGGCTCATACAAGCTCAGGTGCAGAGAAGAAGGATCCATCTTGGATCGGTGGATTAGAATCACCCTAAGGCTATAATCTGTCCACTTGAATGGTCACAGATTATCCCAGAGGCTATCCTCTTCATGGAGCCCAAGACAAAACAAGAACATCGCTGCCACCACCATGGTCACCAGGCTACTAGCTCAAGCTCCCATGGGGATTTCAGATCTAGTGGGTCCTGTGGTGGGGCTAAGGCTGTATAGGACCATGATAGCCCAGACACACAGGTCACTTGGATCTGAGTGACCCTTAGAATCAGTCCTCCATTGCTTTGAAACACAACCAGAGCAATGGCGGATCACAAGGCAGCAGCCTTGCACAGAGCAGATCACATTCAAACACAAATCCCATAATGTAAAAATCCTACTACAAAACTTCCATTAAACTAGTTCAAAATGCATACAAAGACATAGCCAGCAAGTGTTGGACTATGGAGAGAAGGAAAAAAGAAACAAAAAACTACCTACTGCTACAAAAGAAAAGAAAAATGATCTCAAATCAAGTCTCCAAGAGATGAGACGTGTTCTAAAATATGTTCTGAGATATGTTCCCCGATACCTAAACCTAAGCTAAGTATGGGTTTATATAGCAATGGTGTGGCGGCGCATTAGGGTTAGGAAACCCTAATTTTAATGATACCACGTGGCCTCATAGTGATCCTTGGATTCCTCGAGGCGCATGCACGGAGATTTAAGCGTGGGAGTGCAGCCCTAATCGCTAGAAATTCCCAAAAAATCCTCTGTTGAAGCGATGGAAGTTGAAGTTCAGAGCTTCGCTAGGTAGCTGTAGTTTCCCAGACTTATCGCGTGGTAACTCTTGCTCTTCGCGAGGATGGTTTGACATTGAAGCTTCAGCTATTGCGAGGTTGCCTTGGTTTGCTCTTCAGGCAGTCGTGCGGTAGAGAATTGTGCTCTCGCTGGATTGGGCTTCGCGAGGTTGAGTAGACATCAAAGCTTTAGATGTCGCGGGGTTGGAGTTCAAGCAATCGCGAGGTAGCTCTGTCTTCACGAGGATGGATTTGAATAGCGCGAGAACTGCACGAGCACTTCTTCATCAATGTACTTCGCGTGTTTCCTCGCGAGGCTTTAATGAGTTCTGAACTGCGCGAGGTTCCATGTCTTAATTGATCTTCGTGAGGATGGCTTTGGCTTCGTGAGAGCTGCGTGAGTTTGTGCTTCTAAAGCTCTTCAATCTCTCAACTGTTTGAGAGGTTGTTGTAAAGTCTTGGGAAGCTCAGTTGGACTGTGCAAGGCATATTTCTCCTGAATCCTCTAAAGCTTGGGTCAGCTGCGCGAGGCTCATTTCAGGTCTATATTTAGAGTCAATCCTTCTGAGGGATTTTTGGTGCCAAAACAGGCTCCTTAGCAGGATTCCTGGCCTTATTTCACTACTGATTATTACCTACATAAACACTTAACAAGAACTTATTAGATGGCTAAGGGTCTAATCAAAGGTTAAGTTAAGGGGTGAAAAGTGGTACTTTTTAGGTCTTAACAGCCATCACCACTTTCTTCATAACCCTTTTTTTATGATAGGACTGCACTTTATTTTTCTTCTTTTATTGATAATTTAGTATAGTTGTGACACCCAACTCCCTTTCTCTAGGATTGTCAGATCTGTAGGCCTACTAATATAACTCATTTTTGGTTCTAGATCAATTTCTCTGTGGGAAAAACTCTTACTTACTCAAAACTTGCTACAACAGCCCTGTATCATGTAGGCAGTGTATTTCAGATTTGTTGTTTTAGCCAATTTTTGTTCCTTCACTTTGTGATTTATATTTTTATCCACCACTGTTTTCTCACCAATAACAAGACACCAATCTGGAATATAACCAACAAGTTTTTGGCGCCGCTGCCGGGGATGTTGATCTTTTTAGTAGACCTGAGTTGTATTTTAATTTAGTCTAGAAAATTCTTTATAGTTGTGCCTTAAATAGAATAAAAAGTACTACTGATTTTTTATTGAAATTTTTGCAAAATTGGACAACAGCAGTAGGGAAAAGCTAGAGCTATAGCTAGAGTTTAGCTAGCTCTATTTGTACTTCTTTTACCCTAAAACTCAGTCCATTTGTGTTAAATTCCCTGTCAATAGTTTAGTTGTAAATCTGTTTAGTTGTGATTTTTGTTTAGAAATTTTTCTTTTGTGATGTGAGCATCTTCTTTACCTACTGATTCTGTGTGTGTATGCTTGGTAGAAGGTCCCTTAACTCTGAGTTGGAACCTCTAAATCCTGAGGTTGAAAGAATCCTTAGACTGAGAAACAACACACCAGCCCATACTATTGAAACTGAGCTCGCTGTCATGGCTGAGAGGTAAAGAACTTTGAAGGAATACAATATACCTGGGGATTACACATCTCCCTTTTGCATACAATTTCCTTCAGTTGAGGAAACTATGAAATCAAGTTTTCCACCATTAATATGCTGTCATCTTTCCATGGGCTCAGTAAGGAATATCCTTACAAGCACATTGATCAATTCTTGGCACTTTGCACCACATTTAACATTGCTGGCTTGGGACCTGAAGCCACCAAACTGAGGCTTTTTCCTTTCTCCCTAAAGGACAAATCCAACACTTGGCTCTCTAAGCTCCGAGCAAATAGCATTCAGACATGGAGTGACCTCCAAAGCCAATTTCTGGCTAAATTCTTTCCCATGAATAAAACTAGTCAAATGAGGACAAACATATTATCATTTACTCAGTCCTCAACTGAAGATTTTTATGAGGTATGGGAGAAATTTCAAGAAATATTAAAACAATGTCTCCACCCCCAAATTCCACAGTGGCAACTTGTGCAAGTCTTTTACCAAGGAATTAATTCCAAAAGTAGGGACATGGTGGATGCCCCATGTGGGGGTAGTTACCTCCACAAGATAGCTGATGAGGTATAAGAATTGTTTGACATCATAGGAGAGAATTTCATGCAGTAGGAGTCACTGTCTCTCAATGACAGTCAGACCCTAGCTAAGTTGGTGAAAGAATCCACCCCTAGAGGTGGAATATATGAGGTTAAGTAGCGAAGTGAATTGGAAATGAAGGTAGACAATCTGAGTTTAAAGTTTGACAAATTGACAAATGTGATGTAGCCTAAGATCGTTGCACAAGTGGAAGAGGCATGTCTGATATGCCAATCTCCCGCACATTCACTTCAAGAATGTCCATCAGCCAACCAATTCCCTGATTTAGTTATGGAGCATGCCAATGCTACCCAAGCATATGGGCAGCATCCTACTGGATACACATAGAGAAACCACCCAAATTTGAGGTGGAGACAAGATACATACCCTTAGCCCCAACAGCAACAGTTGGCAGCTCCATACAGACCTCAACACTAGTTTAACCAAGGATATCTGTTATTCACTAAAAAGTACCACTTTTTACCTCTTAACCTAGCCTTTGTTGAACCTTGAAGCTTACTAATAATTATTTTTTAAGTGTATTTTGTAGTTAGTAATAAACTGTGCAGCTAAATATAAAATCCCTACTTATTAGTCCAAAGAAGGGAAGAAAATATGCAAAGACGACAGCTGAGCCAAAGTCTAATGGAACACCCTAGTAGTGCTCACAATGGTGACTCATTTGTTGGTCATCATTGACCAAAAGTCTAGCAGATGAAAGAAGTTAGCTAAGAATGGAAGAAGCTGCAATAGCAGTAAGTGTAAGGCATCAGAGGATCAAAAGAATCGTCTCGCAGAGGTGAGGAGCTCCCTCGCAGAGCTAAGGATGCAGTGGAAGTTGCCCTTGCACATATGGGATGTGCGGTCAAGAGGAGAGCAGTAGAGACATCACGAAGATCTCACATCTTAAAACCCTCAAAATTTATGCTAGCGAAGATCGAGCCTTAAAGCAGCCATGCGTAGAACATAACGAGTCCATATGCATTAAGAACAATTATCACCTCACGGAGTTCTCACGAAGTCCTGGAAGAGAGAGACGCCCAGAATTATTCTCGCGTAGCTCTCGCACACTCTGAAGCCTAACCAATTACTACACGAGTGCAGGAGCCTACCTGCACGAGTATCCAGCGAGAGAGAACTTTTGAAGCTCTACTACGTGAGAAATTCAGGCATTCCCAAATCTCTTTCGCGACAACATTGCAGCGTAAAGTAGCTGCATGATCAACTGAGAGTCTACCGTGCGAGTGAACAATCCTCCTAAGCCAAATGCTCCTTCGTGAAGGCTCTGCCACTACTCGAGTGAATTAATGCAGATGTCAGCCCCGCGAAGCTCGGGCTCTCCACATCTTAACCCTAACTCAAGGACCTTTTGTGAATTTCTCAAGGCTAGGGCACACTTCTCGAGGTGTAAATTTCAAGGCGCACATCTCAAAGCATTCAAGGGTTGTAATAGTGCCACGTCTACTGGAAAAATTAGGGTTACTCTCTTTTGAGCCAAGGCCTTATGGACAGAGTATATAAGCTGTACTTAGAGTTTAGTATTTTCATCTTTCCTTCATCTTCTATCAGCTGAGAGTTACAGTAGGCTAGGGTTAAGGTTTGATCATCTCTTTTTCTCATTTTTCTTCTCTCTTAGCCCAACATTGGCTAGCTAAACCTTTGGTAAGCAGTTAGGTTTAGTTTTTTTTTAGTTTTGTAATAGGCCTTGTATACATTGGGATCTTTTGGATGAGCAGTTGTGTATCGGCTGCAGTTTTGAGATAGTTCATTGTAAGTTTTACTTTTATCAATGGATTATTGTTTTATCGACTAATTGAATCTATAGATCTTATAGTTTCCTTAGATGTCTATAGGATCCATTCTTTGGGACTAGCCCATTTAGTTTCTAGTAGATCTATTATTTATCATCTGATTTCCCTTGGTTCAATAGACCCATGGATAGCAAGCCGGATCTATAGCCAGATCTGGAGAGCTCATAGCCCTGGGACTCCATGGTGGCAGCAATAGTTTACATATTCTTTCTCAGATCTCTGTGGTATGGACAGACCTATCAGATACACTGTGACCATTTGAGTGGATAGAGTATAACCCTAAGGTGGTGTCCAGCCATATGTTTGAGAAGGATTCTTCTCCTCTGCACATGAGCTTCTAGAGCCTTGTGAGGAGGTTTGTGCAGGAACTGGCTCCCCTCAATTTTACTTGACCGATATCAGATATTAGATCTAATTTCTCTATAGTAATTACAGCTTGAGACTAAGTCATTGCAGTCCTTTTGTAGTAATGACCAGCTGACCCTAAATCCTTATTCAACCTGTTGTTGGTCCTTTGCGTGGGCACAGTGAGCCGTTGGCCTTGACAAAGCACTCAAGACTTTATGGGTTGGAATACCTATGGATGTCAGTCAAATCTGTGCATAGATCTGGGGAGCTTGTACCACTGGAATTATATAGTGTCTGTAATAATGTTCATGGTCTGATATGGTCCATTGGTTGGGGAAATGATCAGTCCACTCCTTTGGATTAGGTTAGAATTTCTGATTTAATCAATGGGATTTGACAGACTCTATCAGATACTCTGTGACCATTTGAGTGGACAGAGTATAGCCCTAATGGCATGGGTTAAATTGGATTCCTCTACCTTGTTAAGGTTATTAATAGCATCTCAGCAAGGACCATTGCATAGACAGTCTAAATCTGAGTTACATTACTACATTAACTCTAGCTTAACCTGCTTACATCCATTCATTTATGTATTTTATTTTGGCACACACCATCACTATTTTCTTCTTGACCCTTTGTTTAGGATAGGGCTGCAGTTTATTTCTCTTTTGTTAGGGTTAATTTAGTGTAGTCGTGACACCCAACTCCCTTTCTTTAGGATTGTCAGATCTGTAGCCAGATCTGGAGGCCTACTATTATAGCCCATTTTGGGTTCTAGATCAATTTCTCTATGGGACAAACTCTTACTTATCAAAACTTGCTATAATAGGCCCTGTATCTTGCAGGTCTAGGATGTTTTAGGATTGCTGTTTTCACCATACCTTTATCCTCTATTGTCAGTTGCCTGCCCCACAGCCCAATCAGTTGGTCTTACCCCCACAGCAGCCCAGATCTTCCTATTTTGAAGAGCAAATGCTGGCATCAAGGCAAATTTTGGGAAGCCTGGTCTAAACTATGAACTCTCATGGGCAAAGCATTAAAAATTAGAGGACTAGCTAGAAAAATCTATAATGCTTTGAACGGGAGAGAGGAGGGAAAATTCCCTAGTCAACCCTTAGCCAATCCTAAAGGGCAATAAATGATTGGAGAAGGCTCGTCTACTCATGAGGAGGCAAATGTAATTACTACCCTAAGGAGTGGTGTTGGTATATTTTATATGCTTGCTGCTACTTTATTGGAAACAGTGATAAGAATGTGTTAATGAAAATGAATCAAAGGTGGATTGAAAACTACAGAGCAGTAAGTCTAAAATTACACAGACCTGAAAGATACAGGGCCTGTTGTAGTAAGTTTTAATAAGTAAGAGTTTGTCCCACAGGGAAAATTGATCTAAAGCTCCAAGGGAGCTTTCTTTAGTAGGTCCTCTAGATCTGACTATAGATCTGGCAATCCTAAATGGAAGGGGATTAAAGGTCACTATTGTCTAAATCCTAAGGTAACCTAATGCCTAAACTACAGAAATGGTTGAGAAGAATGATGGAGTGTGAGATAATAAATATAAAAGGGTGAGAAGTAAGCTATTAGGTACAAATCTGATGGGTCTTATAACTCAGACTTAGATCTGCTGCTATAGAAATCCTGTCCAATGGAAACATTATCACCAAAGAGGACAAAGGATCCAACTCACCCCTGTGCCATGATCCAATCCCTTATGGCTATAACCTATCCACTTAAATGGTCACAGATTATCCAATAGGGGAACCACAGTCCAGAGATGGGTCAGAACAAGTTTATCATTGTAGGCGCTACTTCTTCCAGGCTACCAGCTCAAGAATCCATAGGAACCTCAACCTCTAAAGTTCTGTGTGTGGAGCTAGGCCTGCAATGTGCACTAGCCTGGACACACAGGACTAGCAAGAGTTTGAGTACTAGCATTAGGTCTAGCTGTTCACTGCTTTAGAAAGACAGCAGTGATCCAGTCACATACCTACAATCTCTACAACCAGATCAGATCTGCCATCTGATGGTGGGTCTATACAAATACAGGGGAGTCTATCTCTGCACAATCTCTCACAGGGCTACAAGCACAAGTGCAAAGAAGAAGAATCTGCCTTAGATCTGTGGATTGGCCTCACCCTAGGGCTATAACTTGTCCACTTAAATGCTCACAGACTATCCACAGAGGATATCCTCATAGAGGTCTAAGACAGAACAATTAGATTGCTGCCACCACCATGTTCACAAGGCTACCAGCTCAAGCTCCTATGGGGATTCAGATTTAGTGGATCCCGTGGTGGGGCATAGGCCTGCAATGTGCCTAACCTGGACACACAGGTCACTTGGATATAAATAAATCCTTAAAAACAATCCTCCATTGCTTACAATACAACTTAGTAATGGAGGATACAACTTAGCAATGGAGGATCTCAAGGCACCCGCCTTGTACAGAACAACTCTCCAAACACCAATCCCATATAAGTATAACATCTTATTATAAAATTCCATTAAAACTACTCCAAATAGACATACAAAGGCATAGCCAGCAAGTGCTAGACTATAAAGAGAAGAAAAAGGAAAAAAGAAACTGCCTAAACCCTAACCTTAGCCTACTGGAACTATACAGTTGTTTCAAGAAGAAGGAGTACAGAAGTCCTTTAAACCTAAACTAGGCTTAGGCTTATATAGCAGTAAATTGTGGGAGCATTAGGGTTAGGAAAATCCTAATTTTATCAATGCAATCATGGCCCATTTATGCTCCTTGGATGCCTCGGGGCATGTGCACAGAGATTGGAGCATTGGAGTGTGTGCCCTAGTTGCTGGAAGTTCTCGGATTGCCCCTGTAGAAGTGGGGGAAAGTTAAGATCCAGAGCCTCGCTAGGTAGCAAGGATTTCTAGGTCTTATCGCGTGATAGAATTGGCGTCGCGGGATTGAATTGACTTGAAGCTCATATAGTTGCGGGATAGATGGTTTGGTTATCGCGGGATTGCTCTGATCGTCGCGGGATTGTGCTTTCCATTTGAATGGCGCGAGAATTGTGCACGCGGTTCGTTCCTTGGTGAATCTCGCGGAGATCCTCGAGAAGAAGCAATGTGCATAGGCCTCTAGATCGCGCGAGTAGTTCCCTGAAGGTCTATATCCTGCGGCCACTGCGCGACAGCTGCGCGTAGGAATGCCTGGAGCTCTCTCTCCTTAGTGAATCGTGCAAAGAATAAAGGCTCCTTTCTTGAGCTGTGCGAGACTGCGCGAGAGCTTATGATTGAGCCTCATGAGATCTGCGAGAAGTATGCTTTTTACTCCTTTCTATCATCAATATGCGTGAGAACAGCGCGACCAGTTGGTGTGCTGCCTTCAGAAACCCGCGACAACTGCACGAAGCATTCTTTCTAATTCAATTGAACCCTGCGACATCTGCACGAGGCTCACTTCTTGACTTGCTGCTGCTATACTGTGCCTATGTTGCAGCTAATTCTCTGTCTGGGTCCAACTTCCTTTCTCCTGAGGCACTTTTGAGGTAAAAGTAAGCTTCTTGGCATGGTTAGGGCCTTATCTACAACTGCTGCTTATTACCTATAAAATGGGCTTAACACACATTTATTAAATGACTAAGGGTCTAACAGAGATTAAGTTAAGGGGTGAAAAGTGGTACTTTTCAGGTCTTAACACACCCCCAAACCTAATCTTTGCTAGTCCTTTAGCAAAGCTTTAACTAATTACATGCCACTTTCGTAGGGATCACGGGTACATTTAGCATATGTACCAAGCCTTTTAAACCCCTAGGTGATCCCTAGTAGAGGAGTGAAGTCTCCTGAGGGTTTTCAGTGAAGATACTCACAAACTTCACTATTAGAATAGTTAAGTATAGTGCAGTTAATGACAACACAGATTTCAATGTATAAGGCTTCATTCCACACCTCTTCTTTAACATTTAGAGGAAACTGCAGCAGTAATGCAGGCCATTTAAAACTCAAAATTAGCATGTGTTTGCATCACCACCATTCATTTTACATTAGAAATTCAATGTGTAAAAATCAGTACCAAGCTTGCCTTAAATTCAAAAATCAGGTTGGATACAACCCCAATGAGGTTTAAAATTCAGACCCAATTCTCACCAGGGCTATCTCTCAACATTGACAATCTGAGGGTGTTCACATTCAAAATAGCTCAAGAGCAGTTACAGACCCCAAATAGGCCTGCAAGCATGAGCATAGGCAAAGTTTCTAATTTCTGACATCCTCATGACTTCTCACCATAGATTGGACAACTCCTCATCTCCACATGATAACTCATTTCACTTTGGATCTACAAGGTCTTTTTGAATGGGTTGTAATGTGGCTTATGGGTGAGGGATATAGAGAATCAAGGGATAAAAAGAGAATCAAAATTAAGAAATCAGCAAGGTAAGGAGTGATTCATGACTTCACAACCTTCATTTCAGCAAAACTTCATCTTACTTGATATATTCCAGAATCAAAGTTGCCAGCTTCTCCTCTTCTTTTCAATTTTCAGATGATGTTCTTCTCTAGACTTCTCTTTCTTTTTCTCTTTTTATTTTTATTCAATATTTTTATGATTTTTATGATGAATTGCCACACAAATACCATTGATACACTGTTTCTCATAAGTTGCTTTTCTTCACCTTCCACCAAATGTTGGACCACTCTCACTATATTTAACTCCTCCTTTACCTTCTGAATTCTCAGAGTGAGGGTGAGGTTGAATCAGGTCAAGAGGTTAAGGTGCAAGTACTCTGGTATTTGTCAAAGAAAAGTAGGATTTTTAAGGCTCAACTAGTGTATGCGAAAAGGCAGCTTTAAAAGGTTGGATTTTCAGGCTCAAACTGTCCAAATGAAGGCCTTGGATCATTTCCTTAGTGTCATGAGTGCAGTAAATCAGTTTTGATCTGGAGGTGCCTAACTTCTAGTGACAAGGTCTTGACTCAATCAGTCCTTAGAGCATAAATAATGCCAAAAATACTCTTCGAAAGAAAATGATGGGCCCAAATCTCACTAGGTATGGTCCTCAAATTAACCCATGGGGTGTATTTTCACCTTTTTATCTCCTCTTAGGTTCACTAAGTACTAACTGAAAAATTTTCTGATGTTAGCTTCATGGTGGTGCTAAGATTTTAAAATTTTCAGTTTCAAAATGTCTGCAAAAATATTTTAATATTTTCACAAATTTCCTCATTACAGCAAGTTAAGTGAAAAATAACTTTATTCATCCTAGTTACACCACCATTACTGCTCTAAAGTTAACTATTCTATTGGCAGACCTACCATGCCACACCCCCAAACCATGAGGAGCAGTGTCCTCATTGGTTCAAAGGTGAGAAAATGTGGGGTAATAGTCAGGAACAAAAAAGTAAACACACATAGATCAAATACACAAAGCAGAATACAAAAAGAATTCTATTAATTTAAAAAGAAATGTACAATTGTTAGTAAAATGATAAGAAAAAAGTGGAAAGGAAAGAAAAGCCTAAGTACAATCTATTTTAAGAGGAGGACTCGAAATTTGAATCAGTGAACCAGTCCCAGCCTATCTGTTTTGCATGTTTCCTCATTTCAGCTTTGTTCTCAGAACTGGGCTTGGACTTGGTTCTGTCTGTGGGAGCTTTTATCTTTTTCTTCTTTGCTTTGCTCTCAGCTGGACTCTTTTTCTTTGGCTGCCTTGGTTTCTTTGGTTGTGATGGTTTCTTCATGGTTGGAGCATTTGGTGCCCTCACCCTCATTTTTCTGGTTTTGGGTTCAGGAGGGATTATAGGGGATTTTCCTTTATCTTGCTCAGTGGGGGCTACTGGGGACTTTCCTTTATCTGGCTCGCTAGGGGGTTGTGCCTCTTCAGACTGGGCAGCTGGCTCTTTGCCAACTTTGATAGAGGCTTCAAGCAATCTTAGCGTGACTTTCCTCTGCTTAGGATAAGTTTGCTGAGGGTGCGTATGGGGTTTGGGGTAGCTGAGGCCAAGAGGGGGTGTGTAGCAGAGGCAGCAGGGGACTTCCCTTTATCTGGCTGGACAAGTTGTTGTGCCTCCTCTGACTGGGCAGCTAGGGTTTGAGAAGGTTTAGGCTCAGGTTTTGGCATGAGTACAGAGAGTGGGGTGGGCTGTTGAGCTGCAGTTCTTACAGCAGCCAATGCAGCTTCCAAAGAGGCTATCTGAAATTTGGCTTTTAGGAGGTCAGTGTCATGGATTTCCTTTTGGAGTCAGAAGATTTCCTGGGCATTGTTGAGTCTCTTTTCAAACATCTTGGCCTTCATCTTCTCCACATTGGTGTTTCCCTTCTCTAGCTCTAAATTCATCTGACGATAAGCAGCCATGGTCTTTGCCTTCTCATAGGCCTCCAAGATGTTAGTCCATCCAAGGGAAATATCCAGTAATTGCTTTCTGTGGGCTTCCTCAAGTTCAGCAATCTGCTGTAGCAGGGGGGTCTCAATGGACTGCCTAAGTTGGGCCATGTCCCTCAGGACATCCCTCCTAAGGTAGGGATTGTCCCTCATGGCATGGAGGATGGTGAGATAGGGAGGGACGTAAAAGGAGTGTTTGGGTACGATAGGAAGAGAAGAAGTGGAAGGATCCGAATGTGATTGGTCCTGGGTGGGGGGAGTGGTGTTATCAGTGGGAAAGTCTAGTTGTTGGGGGAGGGTAATAGGTTCTGGGTCTGTTTGGATGGATTTGCCAGTGAATGTTAGAGGGGGTAGGATAAGAGGTGGGATGGAAGGCATGGGGGGAACAGAAAATAAGGTAGGCTCACTAGGAGTAGGTGGTGCTGGGGTAGGGAAAAAGGGAATGGTGAAAGGTATGAAAGAGAATGGTTGGGGTGGGGGGTCAGGGTTGATAGGGGAAAGGACCAGGGGGTTTGAGTGGATTGTTGAGGGGTGGGTGGGTTGGTCAATGTCAGAAGTGTGGGGGAAGGGGAGGGGCTGACATGGGGGGGGGTGTCCTCCCAGGTACCAATCACAGGAGAAAGGGGTGTGGGCATGGATAATGAAGACAGAAGAAGGTGAGAGAGAGATGGAGTAGGGGTAGGGGATATTGTCAGGATAGGGGATCCTGGAGTAAAAGGTGGGGGGGATGTGGGGGCTACTGCAGCAGTGGTGGTGACTGGCTCTGGAATCTCCTCTGTAGTAATAGGGGTGGGCCTTGTAACAATTGCCTCTTCTGTTTGCTTGGGAGGGGCCTGAGCATCAGCTTTCTTCTTCTGGGTCTCCATCAAGCTCTTGCTGATTCCCCATTGCCTCTTGGAAAAAGTTGTAGGGGCAAGGGTGGTAGTCTCCTCTCCCTTTGTTATCTTATAGCCCCCCTTTAGAAGCAGTTTGGTGATGACTCTGACATAGGGGAGTGTGTGTGGCTTCTTGTTCTGCCCTAATTTCTCCACCAGATCTTTCATTACTTCAAAAATTAACCAAGCTGCATGGAAGTCATGGCCCAGAGAGAAAGAGTAAACAGCATCAGCAATAGGAGCTCT
The DNA here is from genome assembly GCA_021018995.1 of Chloranthus sessilifolius. Classification (NCBI taxonomy): domain Eukaryota; kingdom Viridiplantae; phylum Streptophyta; class Magnoliopsida; order Chloranthales; family Chloranthaceae; genus Chloranthus; species Chloranthus sessilifolius. The sequence goes on from CM037585.1 coordinate 84,139,963, forward strand.
CCTCTCCTGCTGATGGCCTGAGTAGTAGACGTTCTTTCTCAGGACCTGATCAATGAAAAGGAGGCTTGGCTCCAACTCTCTTCTTCTGATGGAGTCTCCTGAGGCCTTTAATCCTCTAGTCAGAGCCCTTGCAATTATATCAATTGAGGCACTCAGGGGAGGGCCATATCCACAGCTTGTGTCAAATGCGGCTGGGATGCCTAATACCTCTGCAATCAGCTTGGGGCTAACTAACATCTCAAAATCATCAATCAACACAAGGAAACCTGCTTGCCCATCTTTGTCCTTGGTGACCCTGATGTACTGATAAAAACGTTGCACGAGCCTAGGGTAGGCTAGTACTAGAATTTCTTTCAGCAAGGGGGTCAGACCAGCCTTGCTCATAAATTGGATGGCATGGGCGGAGAGAGGCTCCTTCCCAAAGAAGGGCAGGTCGAACGCTTTCTCAGGCTCCAAGGGGATTGAAGCCATGAGCTTAGAGGGTGTAGAAAACTTAGGGGTTGGCTCCTCCACCTCCTCAACCACTTCCTTCCCTTTTTTCGATGCCTTATAAGTCTTGACCTTCTTAGGAGTGGACTTAGTAGGGGCCTTATCCTTGCCCCTTTTCTTTGGTGCACTCTTAGGGGCCATTCCAAACTCTACTTTCAAAGATAAAAACGGGGGACTAAGATCTAAGTGCTTACCCTAAAATCGTAGGGTTTTGTTTGATCTGACGCATAGTGCACCACGAGATCTCTAAGTAGAGGGCAACTGATGGGGATAACGTTAGGAACAAATCTATAGATTCCTGGTGTGAATGATGGGTTGTAGGATGGACGCTAGAGGAGAGAGGTAGAAGAGCGCCGGAAGCTAGGGTTTCGCTGGATGAAGAAGGAAGAGAGTACAAGAAAGGGAGACAAGCGCGGGGTTAAAATACTTGTCGCTAAGCTTGGCTCGCTTTGGAAATATCTGGTCGCGGGATTGGAAATGAAACCTAGCGAAGGTGTAATTCTCCCAGCCTTCCTTTTGGACTGCACGAGAGGTTCCCAGGCCTCCTTTTGGACTGCGCGACAATAAAGTATTAAACAGAGAGCATGTGCTCTGCATTCTGCCATTTTGCTTTGTGCAGTGGCTGGTTCCTAGGCATGACTCACCACCAGGGGTACCCCCAGACACATTAAGATCAAACATTTAAGCATAGACAGCAGAATCACTATCCAACATTGTGCAGTCAAGCAGAAACCATCACTTCAAGAGCAGTAATCATCAAACCAAGCATAAAGAGGAACCAGACCAGACAGATTCAGACTTAAGTGAGGCCACTAGAATTTCCTCTAAAATTTGAATAAAAGAAGGCAATGCAAATCTAATAAAATCAAAGTACATATGATACAATATTGACACACCTATGGATCAGTTTAATGAAGAGTCCCCTTGAAAGTGAATGGTGTCCATAGGTTCAACAGGTTTTTCTAAACAAGGCTTAAGCCTCTGACCATTCACCTTCAAGGTTTTCCCAGACATGGGATCCTTGATTTCCACAGCACCAGATGGGGAAACATTCATGATAATATAGGGACCTTCCCATCTGGATTTCAGTTTGCCAGGAAAAAATTTAAGTTTGGGGTTAAACAGCCAAACCTTATCACCAGCCATGAAGCTCTTTCTGAGCAAACCCTTGTCAAAGAAAGCCTTGGACCTTTCCTGTGATTGAGTCACCTTGACCTGATTTTACAAATATGTGTAGAGACCGATTTAGTCTTAAGCTAGGAAAATAGTCACTTTATGGTAACACAAGGAATTGTGTCAAGCCGTGTCGTCTCTGAAAGAGGAATAGAGGTTGATAAGGCTAAAGTGGACCTGATTTCACACCTGCCCCCACCTAGGACTGTCAAGCACACTACGTGAAAAAGCTAAAAAAGCCACTGCCTTAAAGAGTGGTTTTTTCAAAAAACCACTGCCCTAAATAGTTGTAAAAAAAGGAGTCATTTTTTTTTACCACTACACAAGACAGTGGTTTATGAACTTCATAAACCACTGTCTTGTATAGTGGTAAAATAAAATCACTCCTTTTTTTACAACTGTTTAGGGCAGTGATTTTTTTAGGTAAATTTTTTAAAAATATATATATATTTTAAAAAAAATGTCGACAATTTTTTATGCAAATTTTTTTAAAATAATATTTTTTTATGCTTTTTTTTATGCTTTTTGTAATACTTTTTTTAATGTAATTTTTTAATACTTTTTTTAATGTTTTAAAAAAAATTATATAAAGAAAAAAAACTATTAATCTCATATTTAAACACATCCATTCAACTCAAATGCAAATCATTCAATGCCATTAATAAATAAAATAGATGCCCAATTCTTTTATTCAAACAAAATATTGCATCTCAACCTATGATCCAACCTTTCAAATCAACCAAATATTTTAAACTTTACATGCTCAATCCTTTTATTCGAACAAAAAAAAAGAAGAAAAGAAAGAGAGTTAACAATCTAAAGACCCTATGACCTATTTTCATAATTAAAAAAAAAAATGTGCTTCGCCTCTCTTGCCAAGTATCCCTGTCCCCTAGCTAGTGATCCGTTTGAGGTGAGCTTCAAATTGAAAAGTTTCGCCTGAAATAAAAAAGAGAACATAATTAAATATTTATGATATTAAACAATTAAATTGAGATATTGATAATATTAAACAATTAAACTGATAATACTCCCAAACACAGTCTAATTTTGTTGATTTCAGGCTGTGTCGCCTGAAATTAAAAGAATTCATGTAATGTTTGACTGAAGAGAAAAGGTTAAACAGGCTTGAACACAAAAATAAAATACCATGCATAATCACAAGTGATCTGATCTACCAACCAAAGATTGCTGGGAATCAATTATTTAAATATCAGGTTTAGCCAAAGACTTGCCCCAGTCCAAAACCGAGTAAACTCGGTTTCAACTAGTCCAAGTTGTGCCCCTACAAACAAGAACTTAGCTGAGACTTATATCAAGTTGACTCAGTTTCAGTTTGGACCTAAACCTGGTTGATTCAACTGAGTTCTTAAACGTTGCTGGGAATACTCTTGGCTTCTCACAATACCTGTTATTCAATCATAAACATCGGCAGCAGATTCTCCGTTAGGAAAGCGGTAAAAGAAACGGCCATAGCGACAAGGAGTCCCTAGCACAATTTCTCAGCCACAAGACAAAAAAAAGGAAGGTACATATCTAGAAATTCATCCATAATAAATGTAGTTCGATGGCAAACGTAAAAGGTTCAACAACTATGTGGTAGCAAGAACAGACACAACTTTCTGGCTCCAACCAATGCAAAAGACAACAAACAAAAATAGGTCAAAGGTAGTTGATACCTCTGAAGAATCTCAACCTTTTTTGAAACAATTGCAGCAAGTACTTCTGCAGTAATGGGCATGAAAAACAATATTAATAGTTACACTCCAATATCCAACATTACTTGTATGAGTAAATTAATAATATTGTATACACAAAATCTGTAAAACTATCTTTTGTTATCAGTGTATGATATCCAACAATAGATAGCAGGCATTCAGAACAACCAAGTAAACCAGGGTATGCATTAATAAATAGTTGACATTGCATAGAGGACATTTACCAAGAGGCAAGCTAAAACTTATTTTCATTTTTGCGTTGGACTTATTAGGAAACATAGCAATTTCTGAGTGTACCAATGTAGGCACCCTGAAATCATCTTCGTCTCCAAATCTATCTCTGTAGGAATTCTTTGTATTGGAGGAGTCATGTGGACGAAATGAACTTCCATTAGCAGTGGAAGATACATTTCCTGTATCATTTGACCTTCTATTACTCGCATTTTTCACAAATCTCCTTTCAAACTCCACCGTTGCAGTATTCAAATTAACCCCATCAGAAGAACAGGAATGAACCTTCTCGAATGGGAATGTGGGAGGAGGAATGTAAAATGGAGAGAACACGCTCCTTTCATGGACACCCCTCTGGAAGCATAAGCAAATGATAATTATCTAGGATGAAAAAAAAGGCATGGAATCATAGATGCAGAAGTTCTCCCAAAAAAATTAACATAAAATCCTATAGAGAAAATAGATATATAAAAAAAAAAATTCCCACAGAAAATATCCATAAACATGTTTTTTTAATTGGTAAGCTGGGATTGAACATGAGGCCTCAAGGTTGCCATATTGCACCCTTTCAGTTGAGCTGCACAGGCCCAACTCTATCCATGAGCATCATCAACATACAAAATTTGGCAGGCATAGAATTGGTTTTGGGATGTACCAAAACCATGTCTACGGTTCACTCACTGACTTTTCTTATGGAAGCCAAAATAGGCATATATCATATATGTGGAAAATCTTTGAAATTTACGAAACCATCTAATGATCCATTGGATATTGACCAAAAAAAAATCCTACAGATAAATAGATATATAATTTTTTACTTGCAAATCCCACAAAATATCTTGTCATGTTTTCAAAAGCGTTTCTTCAATAGCACAGAATAACAAATAGACAGCATAATTTGCTCTCAGAATATGCTCTAAACTCACCACAAATTATAAAAACCTGTTCTCTCAAGACCAGCCAATTAACCATGGTTTTAAAATTTTCCTGGAACAAGACATTGCGACCAAGCTTTTTCACATTTCACAAATGTACAAATGAATCAGGTAGGGTATACACAAAATTTTATTAAACATAAATGAAGAGAAGCAAATATCGAAAAAAGAAAGCATAAGACAATAATTTATATACAATATTGAACTAATCTGATTTCCCAATTGCATCCTACAATTCCTTAAGCATTAATTGGGGATACCGAAAAAAAGAAAAGAAAATTATGGTGCTTGTGTTTGTTGGCTTATGATACTAGGGAAAAAAAAAGTTAGGGACAATTAGAAAAACAACCTTAAAAAATAAACGTTTTAGCAAAAAATCCAGAACTTAAACGTTTTAAAAAAACAATGCTTTCACTGTTTTTTGAAGTTCTGAGATCCGTGAGATCTCAAATCCTCATTAAAAACAATACTTTCACGGATCTCAGAACTTTAAAAAATCATGAAAGCATTGTTTTTTTAAAACATTTAAGTTCTGGATTTTTTGCTAAAACGCTTATTTTTTAAGGTTGTTTTTCTAAAGTGCCCTAGAAGTTATCCATCAAGCTGAATTTTTTATTTTTATTTTAAATCTTCAAAGAAAAAAGATATATTAAAGGAAAGGAAAGAGATGCAAAACCTGACACACAGCGAGAAGCTGAGCATAAGAAAGGAAATCCTACATATGGTGAGTACCTCCTGCCTCCTACCTCCTGCCCTAAGGATTTTGCTTATTTTGAGCACTAAATTGAAATGATCCCCCAAATTGATGGACCTTATTATCTAGAACCTCTTTCTGAACTTAATTAAACCGTTTGTAGGATCAAAGAAGCCATCTTAGACCATATAGCCATATCAGAAAGAGTGCAGAGTGCCAAGGTATACAAATGGTTAGTTGACCAACATTCAGCCAATGAATGGGGAACGACTCTCATTTTGAGACAGAGTCACAACTTTACGTAACAGTCGAGAAGGGTACATCAAAAGGTTCGGAGATCAAATTGAAAAAACCATTTCCAATAACAAATTTGCCCAAACCTTTGCATGTGATTGGCTGATTTCAATATAAAGCACTCCAACAGTATGAAATGAGACTAGTCAATTTGTTACCTAACATCATTCTATTTTGGGAGCATTCTTTGGTTAGAAGTTGGTTGGTATATGATGCATTATAGAATCAATGTTCTTTTTGGTCTCTTCTAAATATTGATTGTGGTATACGTCAAGTGTTCAATTGAAGCAGTTCACCCTAAAAGCTCATCATTGGCACATATCGCAACCAAAAAATCACACCTATAAGAGCATTTGAACATTAATATAAATTGTTGTGCCTAAATCAGACGTATCAGATCTCCCAATCAATGCGATTTTTAGGCTTAGTGAAGCTCCAAAAGACATGCCACGTGGCCTACGAATGGGTGGGTGGTCATGGACCAATCTGTAAGTGGGCTTTCTTATTTGATTATGCCTGTTATTAGGGCCAATGTTCATATCCAAAAACTTTGGGGATTCCGCAGATATCGTTGAGCATTGAATCAATGAAAAGCCAAAGATACCAGCTCAAAATTCCATTAATGGATACAAGTACATACCGTAAGCTATCAAGAAATTAGACCCTTTAATCTCAAGGGGTTAAGCGAGCTGGCCAGGTACCTGCATCCAAAAGCAGGATACCTGAGTTCAAATCCCCTCCCCCCTTTGAGGCCACCCTAGGGATTTATATCCTGTGTTGACCCGGCATGTGCTGAATTTGGGGTGCGCATGTGCCCCTAGGATTGCTCTAAGAGGCCCGGATACCCAGGTTATCAAAAAATCATATTAAAAAATATTTATAAGCAAAATTTAGAATACCTCTTGGAGTTCACATGTATCCCAAATTTGGGATACCTCTTGGAGACGCCAACTTCCACCAAACATGTAAAATGACGAAAAATACTCTCACTATTTATATAAGAAGATGGCTGCAGTTTTCACAAGCTACCCGCAGCGTTCAAAAGATAGTTGCAACCTTTTAAAGTCCGATTTCATCTTTTAAAGACAGATTTTAGTCTTACATATGCAGAATTTGGGGTGCGCATGTGCCCCTGGGATTAGGCGGGTGCTCTAAAAGGCCTGGATACCCAGGTTATCAAAAAAAAAAAATTAGACCCTTTCAGGGCTGCCAAAGAGATCATCACCATTCATCTGAAAAAAATAATTTGTGTTGTGTTTTGTACTTGCTTGCTATCTCTATTATAAAGCATGTTAATACTCTCTAAGTACCAAGGATCAAAATCTTGGTTTTCTAGTTACTTATTTGTTTAGGACGATACATATTGGTATGTATCAGCCGATACATACCAATAATATAGATGGGCTGATTCAGTCATCAGTGTGTGTCAACCCGATATATAACTTTTGAAACTGCTATGTATTTGTCAAGAATTTTGATCCATGATTTTCTGTTGAACTGTGAGATTTCGAACTCAATCGAATTTAATCAAAGTGCCTTTTCGATGTTTTGAATCTAAATCGAAATCTTTTATTCCATAACACAGAAAAAAATAATCCAAGAGTTTGCTCTAGTAATAAAAATTTGATGTCCCAGGTTGAGAATCAAGGGGAATTTGAGCAAATGGAGATTTGCTCTTTCACTGAGAACAATGATTTTCAACCGATTAATATTTCTAAGGGTTAGGCTTTGTATAAATAGGCCAGGCCAATGTAATTAGTAAGTCGGGTATGAGGTAGTTCCAAAAGTTCAATTAAAAATGGCTCGTTAAGCCCAATCTGAACCCGGGCCGACTAGAACAAGACCATATATAGAAATTGGCGGTCTGGCCCATGGCCCGACTCAACTTGCCATTGGCTAGATCTGGATTAGTACTCTAGCAGAGTATTGGCTAATTCGAAGAGGCCCAATTATAGCCAGCCCATTTAAGATGAGGCCCAACGCGCTAGAATGTGTCCATGATAATGTAAATGTACTAATATCCATGTTTTCTCTCTAACAAAATATCAAGTGGTATAAATTCAATCAAGGGAATAGTTCTTATCAAGGTATCAAATCAGGTATATCGGGCATGGGTTTGCCAAGGACCGATACGTATAGGCCGATACGCCTATACCGTGATTTTTTTTATTTTAGTTTTTTTGAAAAAATCTGAAATTTTTTTATAGATTTAGTCTTAAAAGTATCATAAAAGACCTGTATTTAAACTATTATATTTTTTTTCAATAGAAAGGAATTTTTTCTTTTTTTAATTCAAATTTGGTAGGTATTGGCAGATCTGCCTATACCGTAATTTTTTTTTTTTTTTTTAAATCTGAATTTTTTTTATAGACTGTCTTAAAAGTTAAAAGTATCGTAAAAGACCTATATTTAAACTATTATATATATATATATATTTTTTTTTAAAATTTTTTTAAAAAAGTAACATAAAAGACCTATACCCCTATATCCAATATTAGGGTGGTATATCCTTTAAGTTATTTTACTCTATTTTTTCTTCCCCGGGAAACTATCATGCTATGGTACCATATCTGAGATATTAAGAAGACACATTTAAGTGATGTTCATGCTCATCATTGAGTAATACCCTTTCCAATAGGAGAAGATGAAGATGCACATCCATAAGGAAAGCTGAGCTACCAAAATATAAAGTCAAAACCATGATAATAATAGAAAGCCTAACCATGATCATCAAAAACAGTCTGCCATCATCCATATTCTGCTTACTCAAAAATTTGTACTAGAATAGACACATATCAACAGTGGGGCTGGGTCGGGCCATACTTTTAGCTACCAAATGAGAAAATGGCATATGTCCGACCAATCCGATCCGATTAGGACACCCCTACCCGATCAACCCAATGATGTGTACTTGAGCCGACCCGGCTTGAGTCAGGTCAGGTGAAAAGTGTGATCTCCATTCAATTAACATAGCGTTTATTACAACCCAATGATTGATGGACAAGATTAGGAGGGAGCTCATTGTAATATATATATATATATATATATGTATCTCCCAAGAAAATAAAAATAAAAATTTCTCATCTGGAACAAGCAAATACAACAAAATAGTTGGGTAGCATATTTGAGAGATAATGTAATCGAGAAATTTTCTACAAATATTTAATGAGAGTTGACTAAGAGATATACCAACGGCTAGAGTGATTGGCTTTCCATCTTGCCCAATACTTCTTCAAGAAATCTTTTTCTACATTCTTTTGTGGGCTCGGATTGGCATTACCAGCAGCATAACCCTGTCCAAAGAAACAAGATACTATGGATCCAAAGGGATAATGAAGCACAATAACCAAAATGGACTGATAATACAGTAGAGGTCTTTAGATGATAATACAACTATCGGATTGATAGTGCCACAATGATTCTAAGTCTAAATATATACTTATATACACTCACAACACTAATCAAAATGAATTTCAGGGGAGATAAAAGGGAAAGATAATCTTATATATACACACAACACTAATCTACAGCACTTATAAATACACACAACACTAATGTACAACACTTTGTTAATCTTAGAAGCATTGGAAATAGATGGAGAGCATTGGTTTTATATAGGAGTTTTAAGAATCTAGTGCTCAAAGCTAAAAAAGGGGTACATAATGATACGATCAGATATCATATGTTATAGGGCATGTCGAAATAAAATAGTACCACATTCTCTTATAGGCATTTAAACAAGCATGTGATATGCACCTTTAGAACCCCACAAATTCAGCTGTTGAATGCAAGTCCAAACTCTATTCAATTGCAATTTTTGATATGGCATGCAGAGCATTGTGGACCAACAAAATAAAGTTATATCACTAGCAACAATATAAAGCAACCAACAAAACAAAGCCTATTAAAGACATGATGTAAGAAATGATGAACATTGTGGTATGAAATTTGATATGGCATGCAAACATTTGGAACAATTTACACTCCATGCTTCATGAACAGCCCATGTGAAAAAAACATACCCTCAAGGTTAAACTTCATCTCCTAAAAAATCAAACTAAATCTGAATCCATCCCTAAGATATATAAATTTTACCATAAACAATCCATAAGGAAACAAAATATCAAAAAATAGTTAAATAATCTAATAGATTAAAGAGAGAAATGTGTTGAAATAAATCAGATCGAGAACTGAAAAACACACCTTGCAGAGGCAACAGAGTTAATACTCTGTGTTACAGATTTTGGATTCGATCATTGATGAGTGCCAGAAACTTCTAGTGAGAATGATGACAAATAGTTGAATATATAATTTTCCACAAGAAGAGCGGAAAACGCTGGTTCTGTTTGATCGAACTTCTTTGGCAGCGTCTTGCTAGTGCTCGATCTGAAAATCGAACCACGTCCAGAGATCAAAATCTATATCACACAAACTTGATAGATTTGAAGCAGAAAACAGGGAATTAGAAAACAAATTCAATACTCCAAAGATCATCTCTAGAATTGATAAAGTCGATTGATCTAAAGAAGAAAATAAGCATATTACAAACCCTAATTTACCGAGAAAAATACTAGATTTAGAGTCTCTTTCTCTCTATGTAGCTTCTCATACTTCCAATCGAACAACAATGGCCGATTCACGTTGAAAAATGGGTGTTCGACTCACATCGAATTCAATGCCCTCATCCGATCATCTAATTTTTTAGGAAAAAAATGGTCATTTGCATGTGAATCGATCATAACAAAAAAATTAGATCATCAAAAAATCCCTAATCAATCAGGGAGGAAGAGAGAGAGAGAGAGATTTTGTAAGAAGAGAGCTTACTAGGGATTTGGCACAAATAAAATAGGAATCGAAGCTCCAAAATCTCGTTTTCCAGCCAAAACTAGGGTTTGATGAGAGAGGGGAAGAGAGGAAAATGAGAGAGAGGCTACGGTTTTGAAGAGAAAAGGAAGAAATGGTTGAGGGAGAGGCGTTGTGGGTTAGTGATAAAGAGAGAAAAGAGACCCTTGGGGGTCGGCCCGATGGATTGCACGTGCTATCATCACGTGATAAGAGGATTAGTTATTAAACCACTGATTTAACTTAAAACACTACTGTTTTAAGGAGTGGAATATTGCACCACTATTTTAAGCAGTGGTTTGTATTATATTGCTACAGTAGTTTTTCCCTCATTTTGACGTAGTGGCAAATCAGATCCTTCTTAGGACAAGCTAAATTTTACAGGAGGTTCATTAAGGACTTCAACAAAATTGCAAAGCCATTGTGCTACCTATTGTGTCAGGATATGCCATTTAAATTTTCTGCTGAGTGCCTTGAGGCCTTTGAGGTCTTAAAAAAGTGCCTTACCACTGCTCCTATAATACAGGCCCCAGATTACTCACTCCCCTTTGAATTGATGTGTGATGCATCAGACTTGGCTATAGGTGCTATCTTAGGACAGAGAAAAGATAAGTTGCCTATAGTGATTTATTATATAAGCAAAACACTAGTAGAAGCTCAGCTCGACTACACCACCACTGAGAAGGAGCTACTTGCTGTGGTGTTTGCTGTGGATAAGTTTAGGCCCTACTTGCTTGGGTCTAAAATTGTTATTTTTACTAATCACTCAGCCCTGAAATACCTTTTGGCTAAGAAGGATGCCAAACCAAGGCTGATCAGATAGATCCTCCTGTTATAGGAATTTGATCTTGAGATCAAGGACAAGAAAGGAGTTGAGAATGTGGTGGCTGACCACCTCTCCTGAATTGTTTTAGAAGAATGTGCAACAACACCTGTCAATGAATTATTCCCTGATGAGCAATTATTTGCTATGCAGTCTAGTGTGCTCTGGTTCGCACACATTGTAAATTTTCTTGCTGTTGGTAGGATCCCCCCTCACTGGTCCAAGATGGACAATGACCTATTTTTCTCTCAGGTTAAATATTTTATGTGGGAGGATCCATACCTATATAAGTGTTGTGCATATCAAATTGTTAGGAGATGTGTGCCTGAAAGTGAGTCAGCATTCTTTCTATGTGCCATGAGCAGGCCTGTGGAGGTCACTTTAGTGGCAAACAGACAACTGTAAAAGTTTTGCAATGTGGGTTTTATTGGCCCTCTTTATTCAAAGATGCATACATACATTGCAAAGCCTGTGAAAGATGTCAAAGGTTGGGAGGCATTTCAAAGAAGATTCAATGGCATTGCAGCCCATCCTTGTGGAGAACTGTTTGACATCTGAGGGATTGATTTTATGGGTCCCTTCCCTCATTTTATGGGTTTTAATTTTATACTTGTCGTAGTGGACTATGTGTCCAAATGGGTGGAAACCATTGCCACAAGGACAAATGACCACACAGTTTTTCTTAGATTTTTAAAGGACAATATCTTCTTCAGATTTGGCACCCCCAGAGCTATCATTAGTGATGGGGGGAGTCATTTCTGTAATAGACCTTTTGAGAATCTACTCAAAAAGTATGTTGTTACATACAGAATTGTAACTCCCTACCACCCATAGACTAGTGGGCAAGTTAAAATTTCTAATAGGGAGATCAAGTATATCCTGGAGAAGACTGTGAGGACAGATATAAAGGACTGGGCACATAAGCTGAATGATGCCTTGTGGGCTTATAGGACTGCCTATAAGATCCCTATTGGTATGTCCCCTTTTAGGTTGGTCTATGGCAAGGCCTGTCATTGGCCAGTGGAGTTAGAGCAAGAGCCTACTGGGCTATTAAAACATTGAATTTTGACCTAACTACTGCTAGTTCTCACAGAAAATTACAACTGTCAGAACTTAATGAGCTGAGACTGGAAGCCTATACAAATGCTAGAATTTACATGGAAAAATCGAAGGCATTCTTTGATAAGAAAATAATGAGAAAAGACTTCACTGCTAGTACCAAGGTTTGACTTTTCAACTCTAAATTAAAATTCTTTCCATGAAAGTTAAAATCCAGATGGGATAAACCTTACACTGTCATCCATGCCTCCCCATCTGGTGTTGTGGAGATCTTGGATCCCATGTCTAGGAAGATCATGAAAGTGAATGGTCAAAGGCTAAAAATTTGTGTAGAAAATTCTATGGAGCCATTACAGACCATTCACCTGCATGAACCTTCCACTGATTAGTGATCCATAGCTCTGTATACTATGTACCATCATTTGTGAATTTTTGTGCTACTTTGTTAAAAAAATTCTTCATGTGGTGTTTTTATTGTGTTGTTGAGTTGCATGTTTTGTTTTGTTTTGTTTTATTTTGAGTTGTGTGTTGTTGATATGATGTGCATGTTTGTCGTCTGGATTTAATGTGTATGAACTTGATGTTGATGTACATGTTTGGTTGTTGTTGTGTGGTAGAAGTGATGCCATTGTAAATGTCATGAATCTGCAATAATTGGACAACATTTGCATTCTGAATTTTTGCTGTGCTTATGTTGGTGATGGGCATACAATTATCATGATGAAATGGATTAAATTTGATGAAAGTTGGTGCTGATGCACAATGGCTAGGTGCATGTCAGTGTTGATGCACAAGCCCATGTGAAGCACTGAGAAAGAGTGAATTTTGCTTTGTTGCGAGGCTCACCGGACTAGATTTCACACTTGTGAGCTAGTTGTGGGTTTTCTCGTGGGGCTCTGAAATGGAAATGGTTACTTCGCTAGAGCCTCGTGAGCTAAGGATCTAAAGAACACCTGCTAATGAACCTCGTGAGGCTTTATCTTCCCCGCGACACTAAGTTGCACGAAAATTGAAGGTCATGTGTTTTGTTCCTCGCGAGCATATTTCTGAAGCTTGCACCATTAATGACCTCGCGAGACCAATAGCTCTTCTAACTTCCATTCCTCGCGAGGCATTCATCTTCTTCTCGACTTCATTTCTCGCGATATATCACTTTAGCGAGCGGGAAGATTTCTGCCCCACGAGTACCTAGCGACAGCAGCGTGAGGCACGGGTTGATCACTTATTCTCTGCGAAATTCTTCATTTCCTCATTCACTTCTCCTTGCCCTAACTTCTATTGCACATTCCCAATTTTTCTCCTCCCTTCTTTCTTCTCTATTGCCAAAACCACTCCAACTTAGCCACTTATCTCCTACCATTGTGTTCCACAAACCACCCTGATCATTTTGCACACGGTTTGGGGAGATTTGATATAGTGGACAACTTTTTGACGGAAACCCTAGCTCTTTGGTGGTAAGATTTCTTACTCTCTCAGTTGATTTGATTGGATACTATTTTAGCGTTAAGTAGGGAGGAATTTTGGTGTAATTATGTTTTTGAAGCATGCATTACACAACTTGTGAGTTAAAGTTCAAATTTTGAAGGATTTGTATAGCCATGGCCACAGGTTATAAATTTATTGATGCCTTGGCTGCCATGCTAAACCCTCCACCTACTGGCAGCCCTGTGGCCAGACAAAAATCGATGAGGATTACAAAGGCCTCCACTGTGGAGACCTCTGAGATGCCTACATAATCTGTGGAGTCCCAAGTGGAACAAACAAAGAAAAGGGTTGCTCCTGTGAAGAAGGCCAAAACTGTGGCCTTTGATGCCCCAGTTGTCAAGTAGAAATCTGCTCCTAAAGAGAGAGCCAGAGATCACCCACCTGCCCAAAGCCCTGAGAAATCCAAGAAAACGTAAAAAAAGGGGGTGGTACCTGAGGATGCCCAAGAGGAGGAGTCAGGTAATGAGTCACTTAGAATTCCCTCTACATTTGTGACTGCAATCAAGCTTGAAACAGAAATTGCCTTTGACAAGGCCTTCTTTGAGGAACTACCTGAGACAGTTGCAGCAATAGAATACCTGACTAAGGCCACACTGCTACCCCTATTGAGGCTCCCACTATAGCTAGTCTTCCCCAGACTAGTGCAACTATTTTACCAAAACATAAGGGTGAAGACTGGGGATGACGGGAACCCAACATTACTGGTTTTGATAGATGACTTTCAGACCATTACCAAAACAACTATTAACCAAGCAGCCATTGCAGAGATTCTGGGGATATCAGCCAAATACAGCCTAGAGTGTTGCTTGGGTCCTCCTTTGACAGTCACCATCCCTGAAATTGCTAAGGAACTCACTGGAGGGATCACAGCCTCAGGGCTATCAATTAGGAAGAGAGACTTGCACCCGCGCCGGAGATTTATATATGGGGTGCTGAGAAAGAATGTGTATTACTCTGGGCACCAGCAAGAGAGGAGGTCCCCCATTGCTGATGCCCTTTACTCCTTCCATTGTAACCACTATATTGATGCTGCAAAGCTCATTTTTAATGGAATGGAGGATATACATGAGAAAATGAAGAAGGAGAAGAAGCCCCACTCATTGTCCTATTGCAGGCTCATTACAGCCTTGCTACAGCTAGGAGGCTATCATTTTTAGATGAATGAGGAAATTATAACCCTTGACCCCAGTAAATGTGGTAAGAAGCTATGGGGAATAAGTGTTACCATGATTGACAAGAAGAAGAGGAAGAAAGAGGAGTTGGTATATGATGCAGCCCCCACAATTCAGGAAGCAGCAGCTGCTGCTACTGCCTGCCTCTACTAATACTGCTACTACCTCTCAAGCAGCCACCCCAACTGTACCAGCCAGCCCTACCATACTCTCACCTATAGCCACCCCTATTACCACAACACCCACCACTACAACCTCAGCAATCCCAACCTCTGCACCTACTATCATCACACCAATCTCACAACCCTCCATAGTTACCTTATTTTTACCTCAGCGAATTTGACCCTTTACCTCACCACCCATAACCACCTCCATTACTATACCATCCCCACAACCATCCATAGTTATATCAACTATACCTTTTCCTTTACAAATTTTCTCAGTCATAACTAGCTCATCCATCCACACCACACCTGATGTGCCCATACCAGTACCTCCACCTACTCAGTCTATACTTATATACATAGCCCATCCTAGACCCCCTGTCAAGGTCACATATAGGAAGAGGAAACAAGCTAAAGCCCCCACTCAACCCCAACCTACCTATGTCTCCCAACCCATCACTAACCCTGCAATAACACCCTCACCAGCCCAAGCCACTTTAGTACCCCATGTTAAGAGTGAGCCTCAAATTCCTGACATCCCACACAGCTCCCCACTAGTCTCACCTCACCCCACTGAACTGTCTATGACCATTAAACCTAATACCCTTTAACCTTTGGGCCAATCCATTCTTTATTCCCCTACCCATGACTAAGACCCCTTTTCAGGAGAGGGATACTCAGCTATGAGACCTCTATTATAGGGGAAATCAATTATGAGTTTACACCTCTCCCAGATTCACCACAACCTTATCATTTTATCCCTTCACCTGATTCACCCCTACCATAACACATTACTTCTACACCTACTTTACCACAGCCCACTAACTTCCATCATGCACCCATATCACCTTTCTAACCAATTCCAACCACCCAACTCACTTCCTCTATCATACCTGACCCCCTACCCAAATCCTCAACCTACTACTCTCCCTTCAAACACAAATGTTGGCCAACACCCAAACCCAAACATCCATAGAGGCCAACATTCAAGCCATGCACTCCACCCTCCAAACTGAGGCCACCATTCAAACTAGTTTACAAGTCATCAAGTCTACATTGGCAACTTTAACCCAACCTTCCCAACAACCATTTGTCCCTTCACCTACCCATTTACCTACACCACCCCCATCTCCCTAGCCCTTAACCTTAGCAGCAACAACAGTTGTTATTACACCCATTGAACCTATTTAAGAAATCTCCCTAATTACACTTACCAATGCTTAAACCCAACCAGACCCTGAACCTGAATCGGAACCCTAACTTGACCTTATAGCCAGTATTGCCCCACCTCTAGTACTCTCTTATCTAGAATTCTAACCTGCAACCCCCCCTGTAGTAGCAACATCTGATGCTACCACAGATGTGGAAAACCTATTCCCCACCTCCTCAATTCTCACCCAAACTGATTATGAGGTAATAGACCTCACAATACTTGATCCTGCACACCCCCAGCCTATACCCTCTACTTCCACCCCACCCATGCCATCATCCATCCCTTCACCATTACTGGCTGGCCTTTCTTCACATGCTAAGGAGCCCATACTACCTTCCTCTTTCAACCCCATGCCCCCATATTACACCCTCCTTAGAGCCATAAAGGAAAATGCCTACATAACAAAGGATGTAGTTAGAGGCATGGTTGACTTGAGAACCACAGTGAAGTAGCCACTCCTAGATAAAATCAAGTTCTTGAAACTAACTCATAAGATGAAGAAGAAGAGAATTAAGCATGGATGGAGGGAGAGCTTACTCAAGTACAATGAAGAAAGAATAGAGCTGATGGGAT
Source organism: Chloranthus sessilifolius (assembly GCA_021018995.1). Lineage (NCBI taxonomy): Eukaryota > Viridiplantae > Streptophyta > Magnoliopsida > Chloranthales > Chloranthaceae > Chloranthus > Chloranthus sessilifolius. Next base: position 84,156,828 of record CM037585.1, read on the forward strand.
GGAGGATGTAATCACGAATTTGCAGGCAGTCCTAAGATTGGTGGAGGATAGAGCAAATGAGTATGCTAGGATTGCACATGCACTACAGTAAACCTTAGCAGATATTCGGGATAGAGACTTAGTAGAAGCAGCTGCCAAACTCTTCACTGCTAAAGTCCCTCCAAAGGCAACTGCTCCTAAACCCCAAATCCCCAAAAAATAAAACCTGAGATCAACATAAAGGAGCCTGCACCCAGTCCAAGAAAAAGAGCTAGCACCAAGTAGCGAAAAGTTACTTCAAAGAGATCTCAATCGACTACCGCTACTCTCAAGAAAGCTAATGGGAAAGGAATCCAGGACACAGCTGAAGCAGCAGAAAATTCAGATGATTAGAATATGTACATGTATTTAGCTAGGATGCTTTTGTAATTATTTTTACTTGCATTGTACAATTCTCTGTTCAATAAATAAAAAACTTTTTGTTAGTTTTTGTCTGAAGTTTATTTGGTCTACTTTAATTCTATTATTTATTTATTTATTTATTTTAGTTGTTTGGGTAACTTTTATTTGCTATTGTTACTTGATTTGTTTTGTGTCTGATTTTTACCAAGATACCTTGCTGCACATGTCTTTTATATTTGAATCAGTGAGGACACTGCTCCTCATAGGTTTGGGGGTGTGGCAAGGTTTGCTAATGAGATAGTTAACCTCAGTGCAACAAAACCAAAGAAGCAAGATAGAAATAGAGCTGAGTCACCTATCAAACTTTGAAAATGAGGGATGTTAAAATTCTGCAAACCTGTAGGCATTAAAAGCTTTTAAATTTAAATATTTCTATGAGGTGATGTTAAGACCTGAAAAGTACCACTTTTCACCCCTTAACTTAACCTCTGTTAGACCCTTAGTCATTTAATAAATCTGTGTTAAGACCATTTTGTAGGCAATAAGCAGCAGTTATAGATAAGGCCCTAACCCTGCTAAAAAGCTTACTTTTGACCCAGAAGTTCCTCAAAAGAAAGGAAGTTGAATCCAGACAGAACTTGGCTGTAGCATAGGCAAAGCATAACAGCAACAAGTTAAGAAGTGAGCCTCGCGCAGATGTCACAAGGTTCAATTGTTTCAGAGAAAAATGCTTCGCGCAGTTATCATGGGTTTCTAAAGGCAACACACCAATTGCTCGCGCTATTCTCGCGCAGATTAATGACAGAAGGGCTCAAAAAGCAGACTTCGTGCAGTTCTCACGAGGCTCGATTAGTGCTTACGCCTCGATGACTCAACAGAGGAGCATTTAATCTTCGCGATTCATCGAGGAGAGAGCTCGGCATTCTGCGTATGGCGCGGGATCACGGATCTTTGGGGGCTCACGTAATCCAGAGGATGATGTAATTGCTTCTTCAAGAGGATCCCGGCGAGATTCAGCAAGGAATGAATTGCGCGCGCGATTCTCGCGCCACTCAAATGGAAAGCGCAACCCCGCGACGACCAGAGCATTCCCGCGATGACCAAACTATCTATCCCGCGACTGCAAGAGCTTCAAGCCAATTCAATCCCACGACAACAACTCTATCACACGACAAGACCTAGAAACCCTTGCTACCTAGTGAGGCTCGGGATCTTAACTTCCCCCCCCCCCACTTCTACAGGGGCAGTCTGGGAACTTCCAGCAACTAGGGCACACACTCCAATGCTCCAATCTTTGTGCACACACACCGAGGCATCCAAGGAATAATAATGGGCCACATTTTCATCGTTAAAATTAGGATTTTCCTAACCCTAATTCTCCCACAGCCGACTGCTATATAAGCCTAAGCCTAGTTTAGGTTTAGGGAGGAGGTGAGGACTGAATTCCTCCTATCTTCTTGAATCGGCTGTAGAGTTCCAGTAGGCTAAGGTTAGGGTGTAGGTAGCATCTTTTTCCTTTTTCTTCTCTCCATAGCCCAGCACTTGCTCGCTATGCCATTGTATGTCTATTTGGAACAGTTTTTATAATAGGATGTTATACATATATGAGATTGATGTTTGAGGGTTGTTCTGTACAAGGCTGCTGCCTTGAGATCCTCCATTGCTAAGTTGTATTATAAGTAATGGAGGATTGTTTTTAAGGATTTACTCCTATCTAAGTGACCTGTGTGTCCAGGCTAGTGCACATATACAGGCCTATACCCCACCACGGGATCCACTAAATTTGAATCCCCATGGGAGCCTGAGCTGGTAGCCTTGTGAACATGGTGGTGGCAATAATCTACTTGTTCTGTCTCAGACCTCTGTGAGGAGGATAGCCTCTGTGGATAGTCTGTGGCCATTTAAGTGGACAGGTTATAGCCCTAGGGTGAAGCCAATCCACAGATCTAAGACAGATTCTTCTTCTCTGCAGTTGTGCTTATAGCCATGTGAGAGATTGTGCAAAGACAGACTCCCCTGTATTTGTATAGACTCACCATCAGATGGCAGATCTGATCTGGCTGTAGAGATTGTAGGCTTCTGACTGGATCACTGTTGTCTCTCTAAAGCAGTGAACAGCTAGACCAAAAGTTAGTACTCAAACTCTTCCTGGTCCTGTGTGTCCAGGCTAGTGCACATATGCAGGCCTATGCTCCAGACACAAAACTTTAGAGGTTGAGGTTCCTATGGATTCTTGAGCTGGTAGCCTAGATGTAGTGCCTACAATGATAAGCATGTTCTGACCTATCTATGGACTGTGGTTCCCCTATTGGATAGTCTGTGACCATTTGGGTGGACAGGTTATAGCCATAAGGGATTGGATCAGGGCACAGGGGTCAGTTGGATCCTTTCTCCTCTTAAGTGATAATGTAGCCATTGGACAGGACTTCTATAGCAGCAGATCTGAGTATAAGTTATAAAACCCATCAGATCTGTACCTAATAGCTTACTTATCACCCTTTTATATTTATTTTCTCACACTCCATCATGCTTCTCAACCATTTCTGTAGTTTAGGCATTAGGTTATCATAGGATTTAAACAATAGTGACCCTAAATTCCCTTCCATTTAGGATTGCCAGATCTGTAGTCAGATCTGGAGGACCTACTAAAGATGGCTCCCTTGGAGCTTCAGATCATTTTTCCTATGGGACAAACTCTTACTTATTAAAAGTTGCTACAACAGGCCCTATATCTTGCGGGTCTGTATATTTTTAGACTTGCTGCTTTGTATTTTTCACTCCACCTTTGATTTGTTTTCACTAACACATTCTTATCACTGTTTTCAATAAAGTTAGCAGCAAGCATCTAAAATACCTTAACAAGTTTTTGGCGCCGTTGCCAGGGACTTTTGATCTATTAGTAGACCCTAGATTTTTGTATTTTTTTTATTCTTTGGTAGCTGTGCTTGTGAATAACTGATACTGCTGATTTACATTTGGAATTTTCTTTGCGGATCTGGACAGTAGCAGAGAAGGAAAGTTGAACTGTACTAGGAGTTTAGCTACCTCTGTTTGCATTTCTCTAACCCTCAAAACTCAATCTATTTCTCCTTATCAAATTCCATAGCAGTTGATTAGGATAGTTGTAATTTTGTTTAGATAATTTTTTGAGTTAATTGCAATGCATCTGCAAGTAGTCTTCCCTGTTGTTGGTGTGTGTGCATATTAGAAAGGAGAATCCTCAGTCCCACATTAGAGCCTCCTAACTCTGAGATAGAAAAGGTCAGAAGACCAAGAAGGACCAAACACACCACAGTTGAGCCCCTTACTGAAACTGAGACAGCAGTCATGGGTGAAGAGCAACCCAGAACATTGAAGGAGTTGAATGCTCCTGATGATTATAATTCTCCATTGAGCATTCAATTCCTAGATGTTCAGGGAAACTATGAGATTAAAGCCTCAATCATCCAAATGCTTCCCTCTTTCCATGGGCTCATCAAGGAAGACCCCTACAAGCACATTGATCAATTCTTGGCCCTGTGCACAACATTTTCCATTACTGGTTTGGAACCAGAAGCCACTAGATTAAGGCTCTTTCCTTTCTCCCTAAAGGACAGGACCAACACTTGGTTCGCTACTCTCCCAAACAACAGCATTAGTTCTTGGAAAGACCTCCAGACCAAATTTTTGACAAAATTCTTCCCAGAGACAAAAATCAGCCAGTTGAGGAAGGCAATACTTGCTGTTGCCTAATCCCCAACTGAAGATTTTAACCAAGCATGGGACAGATTCAAGGAGATGCTCAAACAATGTCCCCACCACAAGATCCCTGACTGGCAGCTTGTCCAGAGCTCCTATAATGGGATTGATGAGAAAAGTAGAGACATGGTAGATGCCTATTGTGGTGGAACTTACATGCACAAAACAACTGATGAGGCATGGGAGTTGTTCGATGTCATCAGTGAAAATGATTTCCAAAAGATATCCTTGTCAAGAACTGTTCAAGAGCCTTCTCTTAAAATGGGACTAGCTGTAACTTCCAAAGGAAAGATGTATGAAGTAACTGGGAATAATGACCTGCAAATGCAAATGGCCAATCTTTCTGATAGGTTTAATAAACTATTGACTGTGGTGCAACCCAGATGGGCTGCACAGGTGATGGAGGCATGTCTGATATGCCAATCTCCACAACACACAGTGGAAGAATGCCCATCTGCAGGGCAATATCCTGAGTATATGATGGAACAAGCTGCTGCTGCCCAATCATTTGGCCAGCAACAATCTGTTGGCTATAATAAGCAGCCATTTGAATCCCAGCACCAAAATGCTGGTTACTAGTGGAGGGATCACCCAAATTTGAGGTGGAGACAAGATAATTACATGCAACCACAACAGATGTTGCCCTTACCTCAAAGGCCACAGTAGCAATTTAACCAGGGATATGTCCCAAGGACAAATTTCGACATCGTGACTACCCAATGATAAAATCGGTTGGTAGTTCCCCATACGCTTGAAATGCTTCTTTTGAGGATCAGGTTTTGGCCTCATTACAAAACCTTGGAAACTTGACTCAGACTGTGAATTCTCACAGTTAAAGCATAAAGAAAATGGAATAGCAACTAGGCCAAATATCCAATGCCTTAGCCAAAAGAGAGGAGGGCAGGTTTCCAAGCCAGCCAGTGGGCAACCCTAAGGGCCAATATTTGATTGGAGAAGGTTCCTCAAGTTTTGAGGGAGCTAATGCCATCACAACCCTAAGGTCTGGCAGGCTGGTGGACAACCAAGTTGGAAAGGAACAAGGAGAGGTCATTTCCAAAGAATTTTTGAATGAATATGAAAAAGAATATGTTAGAGCACAGAGCCAAGAGTTGCCTGCTACCCTGCAACAAGAGAAAAATAATAAGGCTGTAGTTGAGCCTCAGCAGGAAATAAAAGATGAAAAAAGAAAAAAACAAAAGTTTAGTCATAGGCTACCAGCTGAGGAACCAGCAGTACCTCAGTTGCCATTTCCTCAAGCTTTGAGTGGCCCTGCCCCTTTGGATAAGGGGAATGCACAGATAGAGGAAATGATGGAGACCTTTAAGCAGGTAAAAATCAATTTGCCCCTGCTTGATGCAATTAGATAGGTCCCAGCCTATGCCAAATTTCTGAAAGACCTTTGTACCCAGAAAAGAAAAGCTAGAGGCCATTTGTCCAGAAAGGTCTGCGACATGATTAATTCTGTATTAAACATAACAATACCAGAGAAGTTGCAAGACCCAGGGATACCCACTATTCCCTGCATAATTGGAGACCCCACAATTAGAAAGGCCCTTCTAGACCTTCGAGCCAGTGTAAACCTGCTGCCATACAGTGTGTATCAGCAGCTAGGTTTGGGGGAGCTAAAACCCACCCCCATTGTGTTGTTAATGGCTGATAGGTCTGAAAGGAGACCTATGGGAGTGATTGAGGATGTCTTAGTAGGGGTGGACAAGTTCTTTTATCCTGCAGACTTCCTGATTTTGGACATGGGCTACAACAAGAGTACAACCCTATACCTGTTATTTTGGGCAGGCCGTTCTTGGCCACTGCCAATGCATGCATTCAATGCAGGTAAGGGATTATGGAGGTAACTTTCAGACACATGAAGGTTGAACTGAATGTGTACAATAGTGCAAAGTACCCTCAGCTGGATAATGAGGAAAGCTTTGCAGTGGATGTACTAAAGAAAGTTGTTGAAGAGGAATTGCCCACTCTGCTGGATTGGGACAATATTGTCAAAGTTTAGTTGAAGTTTGGGACATGGTAGAGGAAGGAAGCGCAGCTGTTATGATAAAAAATATTATCACATTAAATTCTACTGTGAGCTTAGTGCAGCATTCCATTTGGAAACCTACATTGTTGCCTCTTCCTCAAACCAACAAAGCACCAATCTTACCATCCACCCAATAAGCACCTGATCTGGATCTCAAGAAGCTTCCAAAAACATTAAAATATGCCTTCCTTGAGAAAGGTGAAAAACTTCCTGTAATTATCTCCTCCTCTCTTACCAATGAGCAAGAGGAAGAATTACTAACAACCTTGAGAAAGCACAAAAAGGCAATTGGCTGGACCATTACTGTTCTAGGAGGGATAGATGCATCAATATGTATGCACAAGATCCATTTAGAGGAGGGCTTAGTACCCTCTAGGGAAATGCAGAGGAAATTGAATCCTCATATACAGGAAGTGGTCCTCAAAGAGATTATTAAATTGCTAGATGCTGGGGTAATTTACCCCATTTCTGATTCTGAATGGGTGGCACCTATCCAAGTGGTGCCCAAGAAATCTGGCATAGCAGTCGTTACAACCGAGTCTGGAGAGCTGAGACCAGCCAGGGAAACCACTGGCTGGAGGGTTTGCATAGATTATCAGAAGCTCAACTCTAAGACCAGAAAAGACCACTTCCCTCTCCCCTTCATAGATTAAATTCTAGATAAGTTGGCTAGAAAAGCTTTTTATTGCTTTCTTGATGGGTATTCAGGGTACAACCAGATCCCTGTGCACCCTCACGACCAAGAGAAAACTATATTTACTTGCCCTTTTGGCACCTTTGCTTATCGAAGGATGCCTTTTGGGCTGTGCAATGCACTAGCCACCTTTCAGAGGTGTATGTATGCCATATTCTCTGATATGATTAACAAGTTCTTGGAAATTTTTATGGATGATTTCTCTGTATATGGGGACAGTTTTGGCCAATGTTTGCAACACCTCCACCTGGTCTTGCAAAAATATGAGGAGACCAATCTGGTGTTAAGTTGGGAAAAGAGCCACTTCATGGTAACACAAGGTATTGTGTTGGGCCATGTAGTCTCTAAAGAAGGGATTGAGGTAGATAAGGCCAAAGTTGACCTCATTACAAATTTTCCCCCTCCAAGAACAGTCAAATAAATCAGATCTTTCTTTGGATATGCAGGATTCTACAGGAGGTTCATTAAAGACTTCAGCAAAATTGCTAAACCATTGTGCCACCTGCTCTGCCAGGATGTGCCCTCTGATTTTTCTGTTGAATGTCTTGAGGCTTTTGAAACTTTGAAGATATGCCTCACATTTGCCCCTGTACTCCAAACACCTGACTATGCACTGTCCTTTGAGCTGATGTGTGATGCATCCGACTTGGCAATAGGTGCTGTTTTAGGCCAACGGAAAGATAAGCTGCCAGTGGTCATTGCCTATCTCAGCAAATCACTTGCTGAAGCTTAGCTGAATTACACCACAACTGAGAAAGAGCTTCTGGCAGTGGTTTTTGCTGTTGACAAATTTAGACCTTACCTACTTGGGTCTAAAATTATAATTTTCACAGACCACTCAGCATTGAAGTACCTATTGTCCAAGAAAGATGCTAAGCCCAAACTGATTAGATGAATACTCTTGTTGCAGGAGTTTGACATTGAAATCAAGGACAAAAAGGGTTTGGAAAATTTGGTGGCTGACCACTTGTCTAGAATTGTGTTGGAAAAATCTGTTGATGACCCTGCCAATGATGTTTTCTCAGATGAGCAATTGTTTGCCATCTAATCCTTGGTTCCTTGGTATGCACACATTGTAAACTATTTAGTTATAGGCAAGATTTTTGCCCATTGGACCAAAATGGAGAAAGACCTGTTCTTCTCGCAGGTCAAATTCTTTTTTTGGGAGGAACTTTGCTTATACAAATACTGTGCAGACCAAATCATCCGAAAATGTGTTCCAAAAGGTGATGTCCCTAGTATTCTGGCCATGTACCATAAAAATGCCTGTGGGGGCCACTTTAGTGGAAGAAAAGCAGCTGACAAAATCTTGTAGTGTGGGTTCTATTGGCCTTCTTTATTCAGAGATGCCAATACACACTGCAGGACATGTGAGAGATGTCAGAAATTAGGAGGGCTATCCAAAAAAAACTCAATGCCTTTGTAGCCCATCCTTGTTGTGGAATTGTTTAATGTCTGGGGTATTGACTTTATGGGCCCCTTTCCTCCTTCAAATGGTTATCATTTAATCTTAGTGGTAGTGGATTATGTTTCAAAATGGGTAGAAGCTATTGTCACAAGAACTAATGATAATCAAGTTGTCCTCAAATTTGTAAAGCAGAATATCTTCTCAAGATTTGGCACCCCTAGAGCCATTATAAGTGATGGGGGTAGCCATTTCTGCAACAGAAATTTCGAGAGCTTGCTCAAGAAATATTCTGTCACTCATAGGATTGCTACTCCCTATCACCCGCAAACCAGTGGGCAAGTTGAAATTTCTAATAGGGAGATCAAGCACATCCTTGAGAAAACAGTGAGGACTTACAGAAAGGACTGGGCTGAAAAGCTAAATAATGCATTATGGGCTTATAGGACTGCTTATAAGACTCCCATTGGGATGTCCCCATTCAGACTGGTTTATGGCAAGGCTTGCCATCTCCCAGTAGAGTTAGAACACAAGGCCTATTGGGCCATAAAAAATTTAAATCTATACCTAACTTCTGTTGGTCATCACAGGTTGCTGCAGCTGTCAGAACTGGATGAGCTGAGGATGGATGCATATGCCAATGCCCGGATATATAAGGAAAGGTTCAAGGTTTTCTTTGACAAGGGTTTGTTAAGAAAGAGCTTCATGGCTGGTGATAAGGTTTGGTTGTTTAACTCTAAACTTAATTTTTTTCCTGGCAAACTGAAATCCAGATGGGAAGGCCCCTATATTGTAATGAACGTTTCCCCATCTGGTACTATGGAAATCAAGGATCCTAAGTCTGGGAAAACCTTAAAGGTGAATGGTCAGAGGCATAAGCCTTGTTTAGAAAAACCTGCTGAACATATGGACACTATTCACTTTCAAGGGGACCCTTCATTAAACTGATCCATAGGTGTGTCAATATTGTATTATATGTACTTTGGTTTTGTTAGGTTTGTATTGCCTTCTTTTGTTCAAATTTTATAGGAAATTTTAGTGGCCTCACTTGAGTCTGAATCTGTCTGGTCTGATTTTTTTATGCTTGGTTTGAATGATTACTTCTCTTAAATTGGTGGTTTTTGCTTGAATATATGATGTTTGGATAATGATTTTTGCTGCCTATGCTTGAATGTTTGATGCTATAAGTGGGAGGTCATTTTAAAGTGTCTGGGGGTACCCCTGGTGGTGAGTTATACCTAGGAATCAACTACAGCACAAATGGAAATGGCAGAATGAAGACCGCGTGCTCTCTGTTTAAAGCTTTGTTGTCGCGGGGTCCAAAATGAGGCCTAGGAGCCTCTCGCGCAATCCAAATGGAATACTTCACTAGCTGTCGTGAGGTCTAAAATGAGGCCTGAGAGCCTCTCGCGCAATCCAAATGGAATACTTCACTAGCTGTCGGGAGATCCAAGGTAAACCCTGGGATCCTCTCGCGCAATCCAAATTGCAATTACATCGTCGCTAGATTTTCCCATCCCGCGACCATATATTTCCAAAGCACGCCTAGCCTAGCGATAAGTATTCCAAACTCGCGATTATCTCCTTTTCCAATACTCTCTCTCTTCTCCATCCAGCAAAACCCTAGCTTCCGGTGCTCTTCTCTCTCTCTCCTCCCGCATCCATTCTCCAACCCATTATTCACACCAAGATCCTAGAGCTTTGTTCCTAACGTCATCCCCATCATTTGCCCTCTGCTCAGAGATCTCGTGGTTCACTGTGCGTCAGATCAAACCAAACCCTACAATTTTAGGGTAAGTAATTAGATCTCAGTCTCTCTTTTTCATTTTCAAAAGTACTATCTTAGAAAGGAGATTTTTTTTTCATGGCCCCTAAGAGTGCACCAAAGAAAAGGGCCAGGGATAAGGCCCCTGTTGAGTCCGCTCCTAAGAAGGTCAAGACTTCTAAGGCACCGAAAAAAGGGAAAGAAGTGGTTGAGGATGTGTAGGAGCCAACCCCTGAGTTTTCTACACCCTCTCAGCTTATGGCTTCAATCCCCTTGGAGCCTGAAATAGCTTTCGACCTGCCCTTCTTCGAGACGGAGCCTCTCTTTGCCTCTGTCATTGAATTCATTAGCAAGGCTGCTCTATCACCCTTGATGAGAGGAATTCCAGCACTAGCCTACCCTAGGCTAGTGCAACTCTTTTATCAGCACATCAGGGGTCACCAAGGACAAAGATGGACAATTAGGCCTCCTCGTGCTGATTGATGATTTTGAGATGTTAGTTAACCCCAAGATGATTGTGGAAGTATTGGGCATCCCAGCTACATTTGACACTAACTGTGGATATGGCCCTCCCCTGAGTGCCTCAATTGATACCATTGCGAGGGCTCTTACTAGAGGATTAAAGGCCTCAGGGGATTCCATAAGAAGAAGAGAGTTGGTGCCTAGACTCCTTTTCATTGACCAGGTCCTGAGAAGGAACATCTACTGCTCTGGCCATCAGTAGGAGAGGAGGACTCCTATTGCTGATGTTATGTACTCTCTCTCTCTGGGCCATGGCTTCCATGCAGCCTGGTTAATTTTTGAAGCAATGAAATATTTGGTGGAGAAATTAGGGCAGAAAAAGAAGCCACACACACTGCCCTATGCCAGAGTCATCACCAAATTACTTTTGAGGGGGGGGTACACCCCCCTCCCGGATTCTCCAAATACATCACCACATCACTCACCAGAACCTCAATCTCCTCCTCCTTCCACTTTCCATCATGCCCCTTCCTCCCCTTTTCAACATGTTCTATCTTCTACACAACCTCCACCACCCAACCCAGACACACTAACACTTATCCTCTCCCTCATCCAAGACATCCAATCACAACTGTCTACAATAACACACATAGGACCAGATGTAAACAGAAATCACAACCATCAAATCCACACTTCGGACATTGACAAACCAACCCATCCCTCAACAATCCAACCAAACCCTAATGATCATTTCCCCTTCCAGCCCTGACTCCCCAACCCAATCATTCCCTTTCATACCTTTCACCATTCCCTTTTTCCCTTCCCCATCACCACCTACCCCTACTGAGCCTACCTCATTTTCTTTCTCCCCCTTGCCTTCCATCCCACCTCTTATACTATTCCCTCCAACATTCACCGAAAAATCCACCCAAACTGACCCATAACTTTTTGTCCTCTCCCAACACCTAGACTTACCCAATGAAAACACCACTTCACCCACCCAAGACCAAGCACATTTTGCTCCTTCTACTTCTTCTCTTCCTATCGCACCCAAACACTCCTTTTACATCCCTCCCTACCTCACCATCCTCCATGCCATGAGAGACAATCCCTACCTTAGGAGGGATGTCCTGAGGGGTATGGCCCAACTTAGGCAATCTATAGAGTCCCCTCTGCTGTAGCAGATTACTGAACTAGAGGAGGCCCACATAAAATAATTACTGGTTATTTCAATTGGGTGGACTAACATTTTGGAGGCCTATGAGAAGGAGAAAAAGAAAGCAGCTTATCAACAACTGAATGTGGAGCTTCAAAAGGCTAATACAAATGTGGAGAGGATGAAACCCAGAATGTTCAAAAAAAGACTCAACAATGCCCAGAAAATCTTCCGACTCCAAAAGGAAATCCACCAAAATGACCTCCTGAAAGCCCAAATCCAGATATCCTCTTTGGAAGCTGCATTGGCTACTGCCAAAAGTGCAGCTCAACAGCCCACCCCACTCTCTATACTCATGCTAGAACCTGAGCCTCTAGCTACCCAAACCCCTGCTGCCCCTCCTTCATCACCTCCTACTGAGCAAACTTATCCTAAACAGAGGAAAGTCACTACTAAGAGGACTGCTTCCACAGCAGCCTTTATCAAAATTGGCAAAGAGCCAGCTGCCTAGTCCGAGGAGGCACAACCACATGGTCAGCCAGAAAAAGGGAAGTCCCCTGTAGGCCCCCCTGAGCAAGATAAAGGAAAATCCCCTATGATCCCTTCTGAACCCAAGAGCAGAAAAATGAGGGTGAGGGCACCAAAAGCTCCAACCATGAAGAAACCACCAACCCAACCAAAGAAACCAAAGCAGCCAAAGAAAAAGAGTCCAACTGAGAACAAGCAAAAAAGAAAAAGACCAAAGCTCCCACAGACAGAACCAAGTCCAAGCTCAGTTCTGAGAACAAAGCTGAACTTAGGAAACATGCACAACAGATGGGCTGGGACTGGTTCACAGACTCAGATTCCAACTCCTCCTCTTAAACTAGATTGTAGTTAGGCTTTTCTTTCCGTTGCATTTGTTTTCTTGTTCTTGTAATTCCCATTGTATATTTCTTTTACAGATAATAGAATATTTTTTTATATATATTGCTTTGTGTATATTGTCTGTGTGTTTACTCCTTTTTTCTGACTATTACCCTGCACTTTCTGACCTTTGAACCAGTGAGGACACTGCTGCTCATGGTTTGGGGGTGTGGAAGGGTAGGTCTGCCAATAGAATAGTTAACTTTAGTACAGTAGTGGTGGTGTAATTGGGATGAATAAAGTCAATTTCCACCTAACTTATTGCAATGAGAAAATTTGTGGAAAATCAAAATATTTTTGCAGACATTTCAAAACTGAAAATCTTAAATTCTTGGCACCACCATGAAGATAACATCAAAAATTTTAAATCAGTACCTAGTAAACCTAAGAAGAGAGAAAAAAGTGAAAATACACTCCATGAGCTAAAAAGAAGACCATACCTAGTGCGATTTGGGCCCATCAATTTCTATTGAAGAGTGTTTTTGGTATTTTTTCTGCTCTAAGGTTTGATTGACTCAACACTTTTTACTAGAAGTGAGGCACCTCCAAATCAAAACTAGTTGACAACAACACATGACACTAAGGAAATGATTCAAGGCCTTCATTTGGACAGTTTGAGTCTAAAAGTACCAAGCCATTGAAACTGCCCTTTTGCATAAACATTTTGAGCCTTCAAATCAATTTTTCTTCAAGATACACCAGAGTAACTGCACCTCAACCTGTAGACCTGATTCAACCTTAGCCTCACTTTAAGAATTCAGAAGGTAAAGGAGAAGGAGATGAAAGTGGGCAAGCTAAGTGCAACATGTGGTGAATGGAAAAGAGAAGCAATATATGAGCATAAGTCTAGCAGTGGTTCAGTTGTGGCATTTCATTAAATTTTTTTTTAAAAAAAAAAGAGAAAAGAGAAGTCAAGAGAATACCTTCATCTGAAAATTGGACAAAAGAAGAGAAGCTGACCACTTTGAATCTAAAAAATATCAAGGAAGATGAAGTATGCTGAATAAAATGAAGGTAGTGAAGTCATGAGTCACTCCTTACCTTGCTGATTTCTCAATTTTGATTTCCTTTTTACCCCTTCATTCTTTATATCCCACACCCATAAGCTACATTACAACCCATTCAAAAGACCTCAAAGATCCAAAGTGAAATGAGCTGTCAGGTGGAGATGAGGGAGTGCCTAATCTATGGTGAAAAGTCATGAGGATGTCAAAAATTAGAAGCTTTACCTATGCTCATGCTTGCAGGCCCATTTGGGTCTGTAACTGCTCTTGAGTTGCTTTAAATGTGAACACCCCTAGATATTCATTGTTGAGAGATAGCCCTGATGAGAATTGGATTTGATTTGTAACTTCATTGGGGTTGTATCCAACCTAATTTTCAAATTTAAGGCAAGCTTGGTACTGATATGTGCACATTGAATTTCTAATGTAAGATGATTAGTGGAAATGCAAACACATGCTAAAAATTTTTGAGTTTTAAATGACTTGCATTACTGTTACAATTTCCTCTAAAGTCTAAAGAGAAGTGGATTGATGCTTTATTCATTGAAATTTGTTTTGGCATTGACTACACCACTGTTAACTATTTTAATAGTGAAGTTTGTGGGTATCTTCACTAAAAACCCTCAGGAGACTGCACTCCTCCACTAGGGATCACCTAGGGGTTTAAAAGGCTTGGTACATATGCTAAATGTACCCGTGATCCCTACGAAAGTGGCTTTTAATTAAGGTGTAGATATTTAGTTAAAGCTTTGCTAAGGGACTAGCAAAGATTAGGTTTGGGGGTGTGTTAAGACCTGAAAAGTACCACTTTTCACCCCTTAACCTCTGTTAGACCCTTAGTCATTTAATAAATCTGTGTTAAGACCATTTTGTAGGCAATAAGCAGCAATTATAGATAAGGCCCTAACCCTGTTAAGAAGCCTACTTTTGCCCCAGAAATTCCTCAAAAGAAAGGAAGTTGAATCCAGATAGAACTTGGCTGCAACATAGGAAAAGCACAGTAGCAACAAGTCAAGAAGTGAGCCTCGCACAGATGTCGCAAGGTTTAATTGTTTCAAAGAAAAATGCTTCACACAGTTGTCGCGGGTTTCTGAAGGCAGCACACCTACTGCTCGCGCTGTTCTCACACAGATTAATGACATAAGGGCTCAAAAAGCAGACTTCGCGCAATTCTCACGAGGCTCAGTTGTAAGCGCTCGCGCAGCTCAAGAGATGAGCATTTAATCTTCACGCGATTCACTGAGGACAGAGAGCTCCAGGCATTCCTGCGCGCAGTTATCGCGCAGTGGCCGTGGGATGCAGATCTTTAGGGGACTACTCACGCAATTCAGAGGACGATGCAATTGCTTCTTCACGAGGATCCCCGCGAGATTCACTAAGGAATGAACTGCACGCACGATTCCTGCGCCACTCAAATGGAAAGCGCAATCCCGCGACGACTAGAGCATTCCCGCGATGACCAAACTATCTATCCCGTGACTGTAAGAGCCTCAAGCCAATTCAATCTCATGATGACAACTCTATCACGCGACAAGACCTAGAAACCCTTGCTACCTAGCGAGGCTCGAGATCTTAACTCCCCCCCTACTTCTACAGGGGCAATCTAGAAACTTCTAGAAATTAGGGCATGCACTCCAATGCTCCAATCTCAGTACACACGCCTCGAGGCATCCAAGGAATAGTAATGAGCCCCGTTTGTATCATTAAAATTAGGGTTTTCCTAACCCTAATTCTCCCACAGCCGACTACTATATAAGCCTAAGCCTAGTTTAGGTTTAGGGAGGAGGTGAGGACTGAATTCCTCCTATCTTCTTGAATTGGCTGTAGAGTTCCAGTAGGCTAAGGTTAGGGTGTAGGTAGCACCTTTTTCCTTTTTCTTCTCTCCATATCCCAACACTTGCTGGTTATGCCGTTGTATGTCTATTTAGAATAGTTTTAATGAGGTTTTATAATAGGATGTTATACATGTATGGGATTGATGTTTGAGGGTTGTTCTATACAAGGTTGCTGCCTTGAGATCCTCCATTGCTAAGTTGTATTGTAAGCAATGGAGGATTGTTTTTAAGGATTTACTTAGATCCAAGTGACCTGTGGGTCTAGGCTAGTGCACATATACAAGCCTATGCCCCACCACAGGATCCACTAAATCTAAATCCCCTTGGGAGCCTGAGCTGGTAGCGTTGTGAACATGGTGGTGGCAGTAATCTACTTGTTCTGTCTCAGACCTCTGTGAAGAGGATAGCCTCTGTGGATAGTCTGTGGCCATTTAAGTGGACAGGTTATAGCCCTAGGGTGAAGCTAATCCACAGATCTAAGATAGATTCTTCTTCTCTGCACTTGTGCTTGTAGCCAGGTGAGAGATTGTGCAGAGACAGACTCCCCTGTATTTGTATAAACTCACCATCAGATGGCAGATCTGATCTAGCTGTAGAGATTATAGGCTTGTGACTGGATCACTACTGTCTCTCTAAAGTAGTGAGCAGCTAGACCTAAAGCTAGTACTCAAACTCTTGCTGGTCTTGTGTGTAGTGCACATATACAGGCCTATGGCCCATACACAGAACATTAGAGGTTGAGGTTCCTATGGATTCTTGAGCTGGTAGCCTGGATGAAGTAGTGCTTACAATGATAAGCATGCTCAGACCCATCTATGGACTGTGGTTCCCCTATTGGATAGTCTGTGACCATTTGAGTGGACAGGTTATAGCCATAAGGGATTGGATCATAGCACAGGAGTGAGTTGGATCCTTTCTCCTCTTTGGTGATAATGTAGCCATTGGACAGGACTTCTATAGCAGCAGATCTGAGTCTGAGTTATAAAACCCATCAGATCTGTACCTAATAGCTTACTTCTCACCCTTTTTATATTTATTTTCTCACACTCCATCATTCTTCTCAACCATTTCTATTGTTTAGGCATTAGGTTACCATAGGATTTAAACAATAGTGACCCTAAATCCCCTCTCATTTAGGATTGCCAGATCTGTAGTCAGGTCTGGGGGACCTACTAAAGATGGCTCCCTTGGAGATTTAGATCATTTTCCCTGTGGGACAAACTCTTACTTATTAAAACTTGCTATAACAAGCCTTGTATCTTGCAGGTCTGTGTATTTTTAGACTTGCGGCTTTGTATTTTTCACTCCACCTTTGATTAGTTTTCACTAACACATTCTTATCACTGTTTTCAATAAAGTTAGCAGCAAGCTTCTAAAATACCTTAACAGGTGAACATCAAGGAAACTCATTTGTGTCAGCACTTAGTGAATCATCAAAGAAAGAAAAAGGTAAGGACATGCCTATGAGTTCAATGGAAGACTAATACCTAGTGAGATTTGGGCCTACAAAATTTTCTTCTCTTTGAGGAGTGTCTTAGGCATTTCTTTTTCCTTTAAGGACTGGTTGAGTTTTCTCCTCACTAGAAGTTAGGCATCTCTAAGTTTAAACAGCTGACAACACCCATGACATTTAGAAAAGGATAAAGGTCTTCTCTTGGATAGTTAAAGCTTTAAAATACCAAAACCTAGTAAACTGCCCTTATGCATACACCCTTTAAGCCTTAATTTCTAGTTTTCTTCAAAGTACACCTAAGTATTTGCACCTAAACCTATGGACCTAATTCAAACCTACCCCCACTATGAGAATTCAGAAGGTAAAGGAGAAGGAGTTGAAGATGGACAAGCTAGGGTCAACATTTGGTGAATGGAGAAGAAACACACAAGGAGAACAACAGTGTAGCAGCTGGGAAGAAGAGGGTGACATTTCAGAAAAATAAAAACAAAAAGAAAAGAAAAATATATTCAGAAGAAAAAAAGAAAAAGAAATTAATGAAAAGGAATAGAGAGGAGTCAAGAGGGAATTTCATTGGAAAAATTAAAAATGAGAGGAGAAGTTGGCCACTTCAAGTCTGAAGCATGTCAAAGAAGATGAAACATGCTGAAATTCAAAGAAGGTGAAGTCATGAATCACCTCCTTCACCTGCTGATTTCTCAATTTTGCATCCTTTTCACCCTTCCATTCTTTGTAACCTACACCCATAAGCCACATTACAACGCAATCATAAGACCTTGTGATCCTAAGTTGAATGAGCTGTTATGTGGAGATGAGGAGTTATCTAATCTATGGTGAAGAATAGTCAATGATGCCAAAATTTAGATCCTGGCCTATGCTCATGCTTGCAGACCCATTTGGGGACTGTAACTATTCTTGAGCTTGTGTAAAAATGAAAACCCTCAGAAATCTTTGAGGAGATTGCTTTGGTAAGCATTGGGTCTGACATTGACTATATTGGGCATTGCCTAAACCTAATTTTTGAATTGATTGTGAGCTCATTACTGACATATACTTGTTGCTTTTCTTTATGTAAGCTAATTGGAAATGATGTGCATTCATTCAAGAGTTTTTAATGATTAAATGGTCTGTGCATTTCATTTGTTTAAAATTCACACATTTTGAAAAGAATCAAGGGTGGACTGATGCCCTGATTATTGAATATTGATTTGGTGATGTTGCACCTTTGTTAACTATTTTCATTGAGAAGTTTGTGGGTACCTTCATTAAAAACCCTAAGTAGACTTCACTCCCCAACTAGGGATCACCTAGGGGTTTAAAAGGTTTGATGCATAAGCTAAATGCATCCGTGCTCCCTATGAAAGTGGTATTTAAATTCTTAGAATAGTTGTTTAAATATTGCTTTGCTCGAGGACTAGCAATGATTAGGTTTGGGGTGTGTTATTCACTGAAAAGTATCACTTTTCACCTCTTAACCTAGCCTTTCCTACACTTTGAAGCTGACTAATAACTCTCTGTTTAGCTGGTTTTGTAGTTAGTAATAATTTCTACAATTTAATACAAAGTCCATGCCTTTGGGGCCAAAATGAGAGAGAATTCATGTTAAGGGTGATTGCTGAGCCTGAGAATGATAGAACACCATGGTGGTATACACCATGGTAACTATTTTGCATGTCATGATGGACCAAGGACATACATCAGATGAGAGAAGCATGGATGTGAGAGGAGAGATGTGCAACAGCAGCAGCTGCATAGCAGAGAAGCAGACAAGATGTTATCTCGCACAGTAGAAATGTTGCCTCACGCTGCTTAAGTCTACAACAGAGCTTCCTCATACAGATGTTACATGCAGCACAAGGAAACTCGCGAAGTCCTCACGTAGCTCAAAGAAGGGATTGTCCCAGAGCATTCTCTTGTGAAGCAGTCGCCCACTTAAGGTCCTCGCAAGGCTCTCGCGCACTAAGCCCTAAGAAATTCATCTCGCAAAGCTCTCGTGAGGAATAAATCTCATATCAGTCGTGCTCACTATCTCGCGAGGCCAATTGGCACAAGGAACAACAACAAACTCGCAAAGTTCTTGTGTGGCTCAAGAGGGGACTCCAGAAATTTCCTCGCACAGCTCTCGCACGCTTGACAGCTTAACTCTCTACCTAGCGAGCTGTGTTACCCAATTCATATGACGCCAAGCAAGATTGAAAGTCTCCTTCATGAGAACCTTGTGACAGAAAGCACCTGAAGCTCTGCTACGTGAGCACAGCCAATTCAATGTAAACTCTTCCTCGCGAGTGCATTAAAAGCCAATGTAACTGTGCGACCAATTAAAGGCCTTCTCCAAGAGTGATAAACCTTCAAAGCCAAATGCTACCTTGCGAGGACTCTACAAACCACATGACTGAATTAATGCACCTGAGTCAACCCCGCGAAGCTCAGGCTCTCCACTTCTCATTTCATATCCAAGGACCTTTTAGGGATTTCCCCAGGTCCATGGCACACATCTCGAGGCCCTGATCTTGAGGCACACATCCCAAGGCATCTAAGGGTTATAGTAAAGCCACATCTACCCTAAAATTAGGGTTTGATCTTCTCTTAGCCAAAGCATCAAGGATTGAGTATAAAAGTTGTAAATTTAACTTAGAAAATATCTCCTTCAACCTCAGTCAGTTGTGAGCTCAAGCAAACTAGGGTTTGAGTTTGATCACCTCTTTTTCTATTTTTTCTTCTCTCTTAGCCCAGCACTTGCTAGCTATGTCCTCTGTAAGCAATTAAGTTTAGTCTTATCAGTTTTGTAATGGGTCTTGTGAACATTGGGAATAGTTGATGAGCTGTTTTGCACAAGGCTGCTACCTTGAAAAATCTCATTGTAAGTATTGTGTTGAGCAATGAAATTTGTATTTTCAATATTTATTCAATCTGTTATTGCCTATTTGTCCATAGTTTTATTGAATCTATGCCATATAATTAGGACTTGAGCTTATTTGAAAGTCCCATAGAAGCTTGAGCTTGTAGCCCTGAGACCATGGTGGCAACAGTAATTTATATGTTCCATCTCAGTCTCCTGTGGTGAGGATAACCTCTATGGATAGCCTGTGACCATTCAAGTGGATAGACTATAGCCCTAGGGTGAGTCCAAGCCACAGATCTGAGAAGGATTCTTCTCCTCTGCACTTGAGCATGTAGCCTTGTTAGAGGTTGTTGCAAGAACAAGCTCCCCTATGTAATACTTAACCAACATCAGATGTTAGAACTAATTTCTAAGTAGAGATTATAGACTTGTGAGCTGAGTCATTGTAGGCCTTTTGTAGCAATGATCAGCTGCATTTAAAGTCCCCAAATAGCCTTTGAATAGCTATGGTTTCCACTAGTTTTTCAAGAGCTATTTACTCTTAGGTATGCCTGAGCTTGTAGCGTGACATACATGGTGTATGTAATAGTTCTAATGTTTTGATTTGATCCATTGGGTGGAGAACATCTATTGGATAATCTGTGAGCATTTAAGTGGACAGGTTATAGCCTTAAGATCAGTCTATTCCATTGGATCAGATTAGTTTTCTGATTTAGTCCATGTGGTTTGATCCTCTCTATTGGATAGCCTGTGACCATTGAAGTGGACAGGTTATAGCCTTAAGAGACCAGGTCAAACCATAAGGGTTGAGTTGGATATATCTTCCTTGCAGATGTGCTTGTAGCCATCTGAGGAATTTGCTGCAGAGACAACCCTAAATCTGAGTTACATAACTGAATTAACCTTAACTTAATTACCTACTTCCTATCATTTTATCTTTGTTTTCACACACATTATCACCACCTTCTTCAGAAACCTTTCTTAAGGATAGGACTACAGTTTATTTCCCTTCTTTTAATGATAATTTAGTGTAGTTGTGACACCCAACTCCTTTTCTCTAGGATTGTCAGATCTGTAGCCAGATCTGGAGGCCTATTAATATAACCCATTTTGAGTTCTAGATCAATTTCTCTGTGGGACAAACTCTTACTTACTCAAAACTTGCTACAACAACCCTATATCTTGCAGGCAGTGTATTTCAGATTTGTTGTTTTAACCAATTTTTATTCCTTCACTTTTTTATTTATATTTTTATCCACCACTGTTTTCTCACTAATAACAAGACAACAATCCGAAATATAACCAACAATGACTGAGGTTTGTCTTTTTCCTTTTTCATCGGAAACTCATATTTGTTGAAAGTACCATCTCTTTCAACTATTACTTTGTGAGATTGTGTATCCCACAAATAATAACCCTTGACTCCTTCGCCATAGTTAATCAAGACACACTTTTTGGATTTTGGATCCAACTTGGATCGTTCAGTCCCCTTAAGTAATGCATAAGCTACACATCCAAATACCCTCCACTGAGAGTAACTCCCGTGTCTTCCACACTAATCAGTCCTAGAATATACCATTTTATCACTCTTAACTTAGTAATCCAAGACCCCAGTTTGCTACTAATAAGCTGATGATGTGCAAATATTAAGGTTAAATGGAAAAAGAGAGAGAAAGTGTTAATCTTTATCAAAATGACCTAAAAAAATAGTAAAACAGATGATCGACTGTAAAACACGATTTGACATATGTTTAAAGCCAAAAATCGTACTTTGAGATGGAACATAGTGAAAGAGAAATTGAGAAATTATAATTTACGATTCTTCAGAAAACACTTCAAATGAAGTACGATACAAAAGAAAATTGTGACCGTTCATTCTTAGAGAGTTAAGAGCTAAACAAAGAAGATCATAACTACAATTTTACAAAAATAGAAGACTCTTGTTGCTGCTGAACGTGAGATCTATATCGCCATGCATATAATTTGAAGTTTGGCAGATCACAAATCTGAGAAGATTGATGAAAAGAGATTGCTAAAGGACTCTACTACTGAAACAGAGGAGCAATTCCAGAGCGCATCAACTATCCAAAGCAAAGAAAAACTAGGATTAAAAGCTAGAATTATATTAGGAACCTTTTATTCTTAGCAGTTTCTTCTATTAGGATTAGAACAATGTAAACCGACTCCTTATGATCTATAAATAAGAGAGCTCTACATAGGAGAAGAATTATCGAAGGAATTCTCAACATCAATTGACGACTGTAGTTGGGTTTTCTTCTGATCAACTTTAGTTTAGTTTAGTTTAGATATCCAAGGTTTCTCAAGAACAATTGACTACTGCAATTGGGAGCTGGAAGATTAGAGTAGAGTATCTGTAATTTCTCAGGAGCAATTGACGCCTGTGATTGAAGGATGAAAGATCTTTTTATTGCTTTCTAGTTTAGATTTATTTTCCTACACTTTTACTACTTTGTAAATATCTAACAGTTTTTTATTTGAATTGATGACTTAGATTGAAAATTTGCAGATTAGAGTAATGGTTTTTACTTTTCCATCTTCAATTTTCTTGAGTTTGATTGACAGCCAAATTTTAGGAGAATTGTTGATTAGATTAAATCTGTGCTAAGGAATTCTAGAGTTTGACTGGCGCCCAAATTCTAGAGGACTGCAATACGGTGTAATGCTACTTTAATTTTGTAAAAATCTGAGAACTGAAGGATTGTGATTGATGACCATAATCTAAAAGGAGGAGGATTTAGTTTTATTTTCTGTAATTAGTTTGAAACAAACTATTCTTTATTCATATTTTCTAGTAGTTTAGGATCTTAAAAGATAACTATGAGTACTTAAACTAAATGTGTAACACCCTAGAAAACTTGACCTGAATTAGTCCACTTAGGATTTGTGTGCAGGTCGAATAACTAATCACGATCGATGATGTGGGATGAAAATTATCACAATATTAAAAGCGCAAAACAAGCCTTTGAAATAAAGCACATATATTAGGTTGCCTTTAGTATTATCTTTTAAACTCTGAAACAACATACCGAGTTTAGCGTATCGGTTGTACACTGAATCAAGCACTTAGGCATTTAAATGACTCTCACGCATTGTGCCATGCACAAGCTTGAGAAATCAAAATGTGAAGAAGGATTGTGAGGAGACGTCCCCTGTTTGAGCCCCCTTTTCTCTCGTGATCCAAACCCTTGGACCTCTCTCGAAATCACTCTCGTTTCTAAAAGGAAAGCTATTCTCTACGACAACATCTCGATCCTTGTTTCATTTCGATCAAGCGAAAGCCATTGAATGATAGAAAGATAGATCGCTTAAACAACGATGATTTCGTCACCAACGATCGCGAACCTTTGCATGCGTGGAAACTGAGAAAGGTAATTTTCGCAATGCAACCACGTGAGGACAAACTTCTAACATTCATATCAATTACTGAGAATCGAGACTGCATGTAGAGATTTCGAGGATCAGATGCGTGAGAACTGCATGATCCGATATACCTTGATATGATCATCGAAATTCTTGCATGCGCCTACGAATTTAAGAGTATGATTGTGTCTTTTGAATATGATATGCATGAGAGGATTGTTGTGTGAATTGAACGCTTTGAGCAGAGAATTTTGAAAGCAAAAATGAGGAACAGAACATGGAAGTTCGAAGGCTGTGGTGCTAGCTCGAGCTGCCTTAGAGGCCAACTCGAGCTGAATTTGCTAAGCCTTAGAAAAGACTATGTTTGAGAAGCCCGCTCGAGCGGGAAGGGACCAGCTTGAGCGGGAAAATATGTGAAGCAACCCACTCGAACAAGATTCCCAGGCCATTTTGGCTCGGGTAAATCTAGCTCGAGCTGGGTATGAGTGTGTGATTGAGAAGGCTACTCGAGCGGAAATGGACCAGGTCGAGTGGGAACCTGCTTGGAGCTGCCGCTTGAGTGGGACTCCCAAGCCATTTTGACTCGTGTGAATCCAGCACGAGTTGGTGGGTTTGTGTATTTGAGAAGCCCACTCAAGCAAGAATGAAACAGCTCAAGCGGGAAATCCCCTGAAGCAGCCCACTCAAGCGGGATTCCTAGGCTATTTCAGCTCAGGTAAAACCCACTCGAGCTGACCTGTAGGTGCCACAGAGGCCAGCTCAAGCGGGAATGAGCCTAACTTGAGTTGCCTACCCTGTTTTGGCTTAGCTTGGTATGTGTTCTTGTAAGCCTATACGGAATTGAGATAGCTATTTACTGATTCGGTGATTACTATGTACATCTTTAATTAAGTTTTAACCTATTGCATGTGCACAATGGAAATTGTAGAGCTAGTATAGGATTGTTCCCACGAGGATTTTTGGTAACAGTTAGCTTATTTAAGAAATTTATGTTTATCTTTAAGGCCCTAAACTACTTGAGAAATATGAATAAAGAATGGTTTCTTAACTACTTTTGTAAAAAATAAATCCTAAATCCTCCTTCAGATTGTGGTCGTCAATCACAATCTGCAACTATTGGATGTTTACAAATTTAAAATACCGTCACACCATATATCAAGTCTCCTAGCATTGGGCATCAATCAAAACTAGAATTCTATCAATTCAGATTTACTCTAATCAATAATCCACCGAAAATTTAGGCGTCAATCAAACTCTAGAAAATTGAAGATGGAAAAGTAAAAACCATTACACTAATATGCAAATCTCAACCTAAGTTGTCAATTCAAATTAAAACTTGGAGATGTTTACAAAGTAGTAAATTGCATAAATTAAATGTAAACTAGAAAGCAAATAAAATAAATCTTCAACCCCTCAGTAGCAGTCGTCAACTACTTCTGAGAAACTACAGATATCTACACTAATCTTTTAGTTCTCAATCCCAATCATCAATTGCGATCGAGGAACCTTGGATATCTAATCTGCAAAATAATAAAAATCTACTCTAAGTTTATCAGAAGAAAACCCAACCTCAGTCATCAATTGATGCTGAGAATTTCTTTGATGATTATTCCTATGCCGAGCCCTCTTATTTATAGATCATAAAGGGTCGATTTACAGAGTTCTAATTCTAATAAAGGAAATTACTAAATAATAAAGTATCCTAATATAACTCTAATTCCTATTTTTATTCTTCCTTGCTTTCATAGTTCGATATGCTTCCGAGTTCTCTCCTTTATTTCAGCAACAGAGATCTTTAAGATTTCATCTTGATCAATCTACTAAGACCCGTGAATAGCCAGACTTCTAATTCAAGAGATTCTTCTAATTTTGGTTCATGGCGGTGTATCTTCTCACATGATTTAATATTTATATATATACATTTTTTTTTATTTTTTTTTTAAGCGATTTTTTGTTCTTTTTCTTCAATTTTTGAAATGTAAGTATGATGTTCTACATATGGAAAAGTGAAAAAAAAAATTGTATTTAGATTCTTCTTGATTTTTTGTTCTTTTCTTTTTTGGCTTTTCTTCTTTTTTTTTTTGTTTGATGCCTTATCAGTGAGGCGAAGTAACGAGTCCCTTTTGAGATGGAATGTGCACAGTCTTGGGCAGAAAAATGGGAAAGGAAGATCTATTATCCTTAGTAGAAAGTGGTCTTTCCGCCCGGGTGCACAAAGTATGGGCATGGAAAATGGAAAAGGAAAATCATTATCTTTGATAAAAAGTAATCATCCCGCTAAGGTGCACAAAGTGTGGGCATGAAAGTGGAAAAGGGAAATTATTATCTTTGACAAAAGGTCTTCACGCCCAGGTGTTCAAAGTGTGGGCATGAAAGTGGAAACGGAAAATTATTATCTTTGACAAAAGGTCCTCGCGCCCTCTCCTTTATTCTCTTGTTTATTATTTGGTTTGATGCCTCAATCACAGGGGGAGACCTTGGGTCCTCTTTTTGATCATGGTCGAACCCCTTTTAAGTGGTTGGATCTGAGTGATTTTCAGCAGTTTTACCAAGGCTAGAACATCAATCCCTTTGAATTGAGTCAAACCTTATTCTCTTTACCTCGAGTTGTACGTTTGACAAAGCAGTTTCATAAGGACAATTCTAGTCGGGGCTCGATTTGAGCTAACATGAGCAACCCAATCGGAAAATGGGTAACAGGGAGAGCAATCAAAGGATTCTGCTATCTTCAATATTCACCCTCAAATCTTTCTTTTTATTTTTTACTCGCAACGTCCAAGGTGGGTTCGTCATGCCCATTGTTGCCCTCTTTTTACCCGTGTCACCCTTTCGAGTTTCGACGACGTCCATGGGTTTTGCTCTCTTACCCCAAGTATCCTTTCGGGTTTTCACCTGGTTCGCATAAACTCACTCTTTTTACCAATAGTGCCCTTTCGGGTTTTCACCACATCCATCTTGCTTTGAGCTTCTATTTTATTTTATTTAGTTTTCTTATTTTTCTTTCTTTTATTTTTCGAAAGCCACGATATAGATGTCGATTCCATCATAGCCGGCTAGATGGGGTTCTGGTGTTGTCTCACAACTCGGCTCGTGTTGACTTAACAGATGTTATGACTGCTTATGAGCTTCAAAAGAGGGCTTTCTTTAGGGTGTAGCTTGGCCATGGGTCAGGTTAGGATTGAAGGTATGCTGGGCTAAAAAAGGTTTCCTTGATACGGTTTTAGTTTTCCACAACACACTTCTTCCTTAGGGATTTTTACTGTACAAGCCCCCATGATTCTTCTATTTCTTTTCTTTTTCTTTTGTTTTATTTCAGTCAATCTCTTTTATTTTTTGATGTTTTGCTTTTCTGATCTTCTTCTTATTTTTATTTTTTTTTATAGTAATTCTACTTCCTCTCTTTTTTTTGTATATGTACATACTTTTTCTTTTTCAAGGAAGGGGTTTAGTGAAAGAAAGGCCAAGGCTCAAATGGTGTAGCAAGGGGTATGATTATTTCAGGTAGGCTTTATGGCTACTGAGCTTAGAATGATGGCCTCTTTTGTGTGGTTCTTAAGCAGTCATGTATCTATATCACCAATACTTACCTTGCTACGATAGACGAACCGTAGAACCGTCGGACATATCCGACATTGATGGGCTCAGGAAAGTAATCTCCATCCATGGTAGCGAGGCAGATGGTGTATCCCGATAGTACTTCCTTGATTACGTATGGTCCCTCCCAATTAGGCTTAAACTTCCTCTTGGATCGGTGTGGAGGGATGGGAAGATCTTCTTCAGCATAGTGTCTCCTACCTTCAAATCTCGACCGCAGACATGTTTATTGTAAGCACGTGCAATTCACCCTTGGTAAACTTGGGTGTGACACAAGGCTAAGAGCCTTTTCTCATTCAGTAAGTTCAATTGATCAAAGCAGGATCTCTCTCTTTCTGCTTTTGGTAGACCAGATTCAAGGAGGGTTCGGAGCAAGGGTACTTCAATATCCATAGGTAGGATGGTCTCGATTCCACATACAAGGGAGAATGGCATTACCCTTATGGCGGTACAGATTGATGTCCTGTAGGCCCATAAGTAAATGGCAGCATTTCACTTTGATCCCGATAAGTGATGACTATTTTATCGAGGATACGGATGACCGTCTTGTTAGCAGCTTCCACGTCTCCATTAGTTTGAGGCCGATAAGGTGACGAGCGATGGTGTTTGATCTTGTATTGCTTGCAGAAGGCTCAGATGCCCTTATTTACAAAGTTGGTGCCATTGTCCGTGATGATATCTTCAGGTACCTCAAATCAGCACACAATATTATTTTTGATGAACTTCTCGACATGATTGGCTGTGATGTTCGCATATGATGTTGCCTCTACCCACTTAGTAAAGTACTCGATGGCGACGAGGATGAACCAATGTTCGTTTGATGCTTTTGGATTAATCATTCCGATGATGTCAAGGCCCCAGGTAGCAAATGGCCAAGGAGTGGTCATGCAGTGTAAATTGATGGCCAGAGCATGTATCAGGCTGGAGTGTTCCTAACACTTGTAGCACTTCCGAACATGTTTGCAGCAGTCTAACTCCATAGTTGTCCAAAAGTATCCCTGCCATAGAATTTTCTTTGCAAGCATGTGCCCGCTGAAGTGGGCGCCGCATACTCCCTCATGGATCTCCTTCATGATATTGATCGCTTCATTTTCTGTAAGGAACTTGAGTAAGATGTTATTATAGGATCGCTTGTAAAGGCATTCCCCGAAAATGACGTAGCCTGCGGCTAGATGCTGAATGATCCATCGATCTATTTTGGATGTATCTTCAAGGAAAGTTTGAGTCTCGAGGAAATTCTTAATATCTGAGAACCAAGGTGGCTAATCATCAGGCTTTCGGGGTTCTTCAATCTACAGGTAGAGGGCTAGCTCATTTCTCTGCTCAATCATGATCGGCTTCATCTCGACACCATATGGGATTTCTGCCATTAAGGCAAAAGTAACTAGTGCATCGACAGAGCAATTCCTTATCCGCAGGACATATGAGAATGTCATGTCCTTGAAGCAAGCTATCAAATCCTCGAGGTGCTGATGGTAAGGGATCAACTTCTCATCCTTTGTCTTCCAGTCACCTTTCGTCTAGCCTATGATCAACTACGAATCGCCCAACACTTAGAGGTGAGTTATGTTTAGATTAAGAGACGCCTGCAAGCTGACTACACAAGCTTCGTACTTGGCCATGTTATTGGTACAAGGAAAGTTGAGCTTGATAAAAACCGATACATGCGATCCTTTCACCGAAATCAGAATGGTGCCAACTCCCTAAACCTCAGCATTTGCTTGCCCGTCGAAGTGCATTACCCACAAGTCCTCTGCTTCTTCTGTATTGTCTTCCGTCATGAATAGGATGTCTTCATCAGGGAACTCAATTTTCAAAGGCTCATAATCGAGCAATGGATTATTG
Organism: Chloranthus sessilifolius; assembly: GCA_021018995.1. NCBI lineage: Eukaryota > Viridiplantae > Streptophyta > Magnoliopsida > Chloranthales > Chloranthaceae > Chloranthus > Chloranthus sessilifolius. The sequence continues at coordinate 84,185,324 of CM037585.1, forward strand.
GCAAGATGATCGACGAGTGCCTACCCCTTGATTGACTTCTGAGTGATGTACATGATGTTAAACTCAGATAATAAAAGTTGCCATCATGCAGTTCACCCAGTAAAAGTCAGCTTCTCAAATAGGTACTTCAGCGGGTCCGTTCGGGCTAGGAGTAGAACGGCTTGGGATAGCAAGTAATGGCGGAGTGTAAGAATGGCCCATACAAGAGCTAGGCATGCTTTCTCCAAATGAGAATAGTGTGTCTCGTAGTCACTAAACTTCTTGCTTAGATAATAGATAGCATGTTCCCTTCTTTCTGTCTCATCGTGCTGCCCTAAGACACATCCCATCGAGACTTCTGTTGTGGAGAGATACATTAAGAGTTGTCTCCTGGCTCGGGTGGTACCAACACAGGTGGGTTGAGGAGGTAGCTTTTGATTTTGTCTAATGCTGCCTGACAGTCATCGTTCCACTCAATGGGCGAGTTATTTCGAAGGAACTTGAAGATCGGCGTGCAAATAGGCGTTAGCTATGCAATGAACCGACTAATATACTATATCCTACCTAAGAACCCTTTAACTTCTTTCTCAGTAGACGGCGGCGACATTTCCTTGATGGCCTTAACTTTGATTGGGTCAACTTTGATACCTCTCCTGCTAACAATGAATCCTAATAATTTTTCAGACCTAGCATTAAATGTGCACTTCTGTAGATTTAGACATAACATGTACTTTCTTAGTATCTCAAATAGCTTCTGGAGATTTATCAGATGATCGCTTCGCTTCGGTGATTTGGCTATCATATCATCGACATATACCTCAATTTTTCTATGCATCATGTCGTGAAACAGCACGGTCATAGCTCTCTGGTACGTTGCACCAACATTCTTCAGTTGGAATGGCATGACTTGGTAGCAGAAAGTTCCCTAAGGGGTGATAAACACCGTCTTCTCTTGATCTGCCTTTGCCATCTTTATTTGGTTGTATCCGGAGAATCCATCCATAAATAAAAGCATCCCATGCCTAGCAGTGTTATCGACCAAGATGTCGATGTGCGGCAATAGGAAATCATCCTTCAGGCTTGCCTTGTTCAAATTGTAAAAATCAATACACATGCGGACCTTTTCATCCTTCTTCGACACAGGCACAATATTGGCTAGCCACTACAGGTACTTAAATACCATGAGAAACCCCACGTCATACTGCTTAATAGCCTTGTCCTTGACTTTCAACATCCACTCGGGTTAGAGACGTCTCAACTTCTGCTTAATCGACTTCATATTAGGGTTAAGCGGCAACTCATGCTCAACCAAATCATTGTCCAGACCAGGCATGACCTTGTACGACCATGCAAAAATATATTGGTATGACTGAAGGAAATCGATCATGCTTTTTCTTTCCTCGAGAGACAGTGATGTTTCGATCTTGGTAATCCGAGGAGTCTTCTTAGTCCCTAGATTGACGTCTTCAGTTTCTTCAACAATGGGGGTAGGGCCATGCTCAAAGTTGGTAAACTGGTCAAAGAGCTCGTTGGGGAGCTCCTCAAAAGGGATATCCTCATCCAGTCTCGTAACTCCTACCTCTTCTTGTATTTATATAGGAAAGGCATCGTTTCACGTGGGACGAGTATTTTCATTAAGGCATCTTTTTCTTGGATTTTATTTGGAATTTTAAAAGACAATATTTTTAGATTTTATATTTTCTCTATGTTTTTGGTTTTTTTATTTTCTTCCAAAACGGGTCCTTGGCAAAGCGGGTCCCTATATATACACGGTATTGCCTACTAAGGGCTTATCTCACTTTTTATAGGTTGTTTTTTTTTTGAAAAATGAGTGCCAAATTTTAGGCCACTCACTGCTTCTAGAGTTTGGGACAAAGATGCCCAATTGCGTACTGGAGATGCCGCTCCTTTACCTGTTTGGATGGAGGGTGTTGACTGATATGGCCCTTTAGAGTCAGCCTCCATCATGTTGATCCCAAGTCTGTCTGAGATTATGTCCTCAAACATCAACACAGTTTTATGGTGATTTACCATAGGGGGAGATTGTTCATGTGCGAAACATTGCTCCTTAAAGAGGTATAATGCGGCCAAGTCTATTTCTAGGCTGGGAAGGGTGATTGGGGGATTGGTGGGGTGAACAGGTATTGCGGGCTTGTGTGGGGTTAATTAGGTAGGCCCGTTCTGATAGATTTTCATGACCCAGGCACTCACGAATGAATCTCTAATGTGAGGCCTGGGACGGGGCTTCTCTTCTAAGTTTACCCCCTGGCCCTTGCAGCTGTCGTGGCTCGGGCTTTCTCCTTAGCCTCCTGAACCTCTTCTTCAGTGGGCTTGTAACCTAGCCCAAATCTAACTTTCTAACCACCCTTGGCTGTGACCAGCTCTCTTCTACCTTGCAGCTTGGGCCCAAGTCTTCTTCCTTTTTGATAACCCCATCTCTAGAGCATGGCCACTGCGGCTCCATTCCTCCTCCAGTCTTTAGAATGATGTCATCCATAGGCTCTGGGAGTACTATTGATACCTCATACTCGAAACTGTGGAGGTCAATATCTCAGGTATGTCCGACACTTCCAACATTTTTGGCTTCTCAATGCTGTTGGTGACCTTTTCCTTCTCATCATGCCCCTCATCTATGATGGTGATAATCTTGTGCCCAGATGTAAATTTGAGCTTTTGATGCAACATGGATGGGATCACTCCAACTTCATGTAGCCATGGGCACCCTAACAATAGATTGAATGAGGATTTAATGTCCATTACTTGAAATAATATGGAGAAGGTCATTCAATAGCTCAAGGTCAACTTCTCCATTATCTCTCTTCGTGTATTATCGAAGCCTCGAGCACTAGTTCTCATAGGTCTCAACATGCAAGGATCTACCCCAATCTTGGTGGTGGTTCTCAGCAGGCATATATTAAAAGTAGACCCATTATCAATAAACACCAAGGGGATTATCATCTTTCCGTACTCCACAGTAATATTGAGGGATTTTGAGTGACTACTTCCCTCATCCAATAAATCGGCATCCGAAAATGAATTGGCAGCCATCACTTGACCAATTATCTGCCCGACCTCATCTGGGCTCACTTGAAGTGGTACATGCGTATTTTTCAATGCCCCGATTAATGCTTGAAAGTGAAGTGGGGACGTCATCAATAAATTCCAAATTGTGACATGAGCAAGCATTCTTCTCAGCTGAGTCTCCAGTATATGTTCACGGCTCATTTTTTCAAAAGGGTTTATAGGAATGTCCTTCTTTTCCTCTGGTTGGGTTTGTGCTGCTGTTGGTGCTTTTGACTGCTTAGATATCTTCCCTGATTTGGTAACAAAATCTACTGCCCCTTCTCTACTGCTACCGGCGTTGACATCCGTCTGCTCATAACTCAGTGGGACATGATGAGGATTGTAAGTTGGTCTTGAGATTTGAAATGGCGTAGCTACCGGTATCTAATGCCCTTGAACTGATGGCTCTGGAAAGGCGGGTAAGACTTGTTTAACTTTGGTGATAGATGGGTGGGGTGGCAAAATTGGGCCAGGTGGGGTAGGTGAAGTATGCAGATGGTTGTGCTACAGGTAATGGGGTAGGAGTGGGCCACTGATAGTTGATAGGTGATGGGGGATCGGATGGGCTCTTGGGTAATTAATGGGGGTAGCAGTGTATGATTGATATGCATTTATTTGCACATAATTGACGGGTGTGAGTGATGGGAAATAGGCCCTAAGATCTAAGGGTTCAATTTGTGGTGCTAGGTTGGGGAAATAATCTGACAAATTCAGGGGTTCAATTACCCTAATACTCCTTTCTTCACCATTTCTTTGCAAAGGTGCCACACAACTCTCCTCACTGATGTAATCTGACGGGTCAAATTCAAACTCTTCCTCACAGTCCTCTATCATCCCGATGGTGGGTTTAGGACCTGCTCCTCTAGTACGGTGTGGGGGCAATGGGACTTGATGCATATTGGCGTGTTGATTCACTGGGGAAGGTGTAGGTGGAATGATTTTCTCAACATCAATTAAATCTTGTATCACGTGTTTCAATGGGAAGTAGCGATTAGTACGGTGGCCCGGACCCTGATGAAAATTACAGTGAGTGTTGGGGTCATAATTCTTCAGGATTGGATTAGGAGAAGATCGCGATTGGAGGGTGGTAACTAGTCCCTTTTCTATTAGCAAAGGTAAAAGTACATTTAAAGATTGCCCCAAGGGCATAAAAACTCGATCGTTGCAGGCTCTCCTCTACTCTGGAGTCATCTACATCCCCTATCCATTCCCTGTTCTCTGCATCGGCTCACTTCTGACTGGTGTTGGCTGGGCTGTCTTAAATTGGAGCGAGGTTATATTATTATTGGGCCTGGTGTTGGCTATGTTCTGGACATCGGCCCCCGCTCTCTTCTCGTTTCTCTACTCCAAGAACCTCCTAACTCCACTAGCTCCCCCAGGCACACTCTTGCTCAAGCGACCTTCCCTGATAGCATCTTCATAATGATTTGCATTCCTTACAAGATTAGCAAAGCTGGACTGTTGCTAGTACACTAGAATGTCTGAGATCATTGGCAAAGTATTTTTAGAAATCATTTCTATTTGCTCGTCATCAGGTATCATGTTTCTAACCTGAGCTGCCAATGCTTTCCAACGCTCTAAATAATCGCTAAAGGTTTCATTCGGGTTCTGCTTCAAATGTGCCAAGTCCAACTTACGCTGTTCAATGTCTATATTGTAGACATATTGTTCTTGAAACAAGTGCTTCAAGTCTTTCCAAGTCTTTATCATAGATGGTTCTAAGGACATGAACCACCTCAAGGTCGGACCAGTCAAACTTTTCTAAAAGATCTTTATTAATAGTCTTTCGTCCCCTCCATATTGGCACATGTCCCCACAATAAGACTTGAGGTGTGCTATGGGATTGTTGGTGCCGTTATACATGTCAAAAGCTAGCATTTTAAATTTTGGAGGCAAGGGGACCTTAGCCAACAAACACAAATCTTTGAAGTTCGTGGCGTGGATTTCAACACCACCCATCTTCAACAACTGCTTCTGAATTTGGTCTAGCTTTTCTTTAAGCTGCTCCGATTCCTTAGACATTGGGGCCATTCTTTCAACAGCCAGCTGGGCTTCACTCTGGGCTACCACGAGGTGGGTAATTATAGGAGGAAGGCTAATGCTGGTCAATGCCCCAACATATAAGCACCACTATTCCTAATCTTGTCCTCTCCATATTGCTGGTCTACATAAGGTACAGTGATGGCGAGATTCTCTTGTTGGTTCTGCATGGACTGAATGAGAATTGTCTGAATGGGGGTTGGGTGAGTCCATTAAATGTGAGGGAAGGTTTGTTGGGTGATGGGATAAGTAGAAGTCATATTTTGGGGTGGGGTCTGATGAGGCCATTGAGCATGGGGAAAGGTTTGGAATTGACTGTGGGATGTTGTTATTCACTGAAAAGTACCACTTTTCACCTCTTAACCTAGCCTTTACTACACCTTGAAGCTATCTAATTATCCTCTATTTAGCATGTTTTGTAGTTAGTAATAACAGTTGTAGCTTAGTACAAAGTCCATATTTTTAAAGCAAAAAAGAGAGAATTCAAGCTAAGATGTGGAGTTGTGGCAAGAACAGAGAATACACCTTGGTGGCACACACCATGGTGACCATATTGCATGCCAAGGTGGACCCTAGAAGTCCAGATGAGGAATGGTTGGTGGACCCAAGTATTTGAGGCTGCTGCAGCAGAAGGAGCACAACAGCAGAACATAAAAAATTGCCTTGCACAGTTGGCACGAGGTTCATGAACCTGCAACATATGCAAACTCGCGCATAACTCGCACAACTCAGTGAAGAAATGGCCTTAGGAGCTACCTTGTGCAGCCATCGCGAGTTCCATTTGCTCTCCACACTCCAACTGCTTTTGAAGCCCTCGCGCGGTAGAAGTTTCAGAAATCCAGCTCGCGAAGCTCTTGCAGGGATCAAAGTCACAGAATAGCCGCACGTGAAGTTCTCACGAGGCCCATTCATATAGAAGACTCCAGCCACTAGCAAAGATCTCACATAGTTCAAGAGGAGAGAGTCCCAGAAAATCTCTCGCACAGCTCTCACATGTGTCAATGCCTAAACAATCCACGCGAGCTATGCTACTCATTGCACAGGGGTCCTCGCAAGATCCAAACCCATCTACGCGAAACCCTCGCAACGTGAATCACCTGAAGGTTCGCTGTGTAAGCTGAGACTAGTCACTGCAAATTCATCCTCGTGAGCACTCTTCTGCAGCTACTTAAACCGCGCAACAAGCGGGTTCCTGCTTTCTATTTCCATACTCAGGGATACTTTGGGGATTTCAAGTCTAGGGCACACATCTCGAGGCCCTAATCTATATGCAGACATCTGTTGGTATGTTTATCTTCCCTCAAATGAGGGTCTAAAATTAACAATAAAACTAGGCAGACACACTCATACAGACCTGCAAGTATTCAGGATCTGTTGTAGCATGCTTTAAAAGAAAGGTAAGGGAATGTCCACTGGGAGGTTGGTTAGAAATATGATAAATCTCTAGATCTGTGTCAAATCTGGCACCCTAACTACTACTTGTTTAGCTAAAAGACAGGTGAGAAGTTGGCAATGGATTGTCACTTAAACTAAGCTACATTTAAACATAAGCTAAATTGGATCGAGTTTAGGAGCTTAGATCTTGCAGGGGAAGAGAGTAAAAAGCATAAAATGGAGAAGAGTAGCTTGGAGGTTGGTTTTCACTGAAATCAGATTCAATTAATCATGCTACAGAGGTTTAGAGCACACAATTCCCTCGCTGGCTATAAGCACAGCTGCAGGGTATAAATTCCACTCCAAATCACAGGATCCACCTGGTCTTAAGGCTATGGTCTATCCACTTTAATAGTCACAGACCATCCTATAGACTTTATCGAATCCATGGATTGTAGCAGATGAATCCAATTAAGACCTGAGCTTAAATTTATCTTAAGGTTATGATCTGTCCACTTTAATTGTTACAGACCATCCTAGGGTTCTCCTACAAAGCCAGAGCCGCAATTAGAACAATTAAAACCACTACAGATGCAACAATTCCCAGGTCACAGACTCAAGAAATCATAGGAGCATCAGATCCAGGGAGATCAGATGGTATCCAAGAGGTCTACCAGTTAAGTGGGTGAGCTGCTCTACAACTCTTCTACACAAATTTGATCGATCACCAAATGAAATCAAAGGAAATTTAAATTTAATTAAAGCATTAAAAACAACATTATCATTGCAAACAAGGTCACTTTACAATGAAAATACTCTCAGATATGTAGTCTGTGTGGCTAGGAACCTATAATTACACTCTTAACCTCACCCAATTACAGATCTAACTTCGCTCCTCGCTACCCCAAGGGACTTAGCCAACCATGGTTGGGCTAAAGGAGGGGAATGGAATTGCTCTGCAGGCACTAATCTCCAGAATTTGGCTCAGATCTCGATCTCCCCTCAATGGCAATTGGGGATCTCTATATATAGCTTTCTCCTCTATTTTTCCCGCCAAAAATCCCTTCTAGAAGGTTGTCAGAGTTTGTTAGAGTTCTGTCAAAGCACGTGGGTCAGTTAGGGATTTCTAGGGCATCTTTTGGAACCGTCGTGTCGGTCACCAAGTGCCTCGGATTGCGTGCAGTGGGTCACTGAAGTACAACATGTGCTCAGCTGAATTTCTGAGAAGTTCTACACACGATTTCGACAGGTTCAGGAAGCTTTCGATAGGTTGGAATCGAGTATTTTGGTCCTTTCGCTAGGTTCTCAGATCCGTTCGATAGGTTCCGATAGGATGAATCTTCGCTTAGAGTTCTAGCCTTCTCAATCCTTGGTTTGAAGTATTTGATAGGTTGGAGAAAATCTTTGACAGGTTTCGCTCTTCATTCAGCCATTTCGATAGGTTTGCTTTCAGTCTTATCGAAAGGCTTAATCACCCTTCGATAGGTTCTGTTCCAGCATTCTCATCTCGATAGGTTCAAGAAACCATTCGATAGGTTCCTTTGACTCTTCAGGCAGGTTTTCGATAGGATGGTTTCTTCTTTCCTTTCAGCTGCTCGATAGGTTCTGAGATCCTATCAAACTCCTTAATCCACACAAATTCATCCTTCTTCTGCCTTCAGATCTTATCGAAGACCTTTTCAACTACATGAATTCTTCCTTTCTTTGCTTTTAGCCCCTATTGACGTCTTCAGGTGACCAATCGATAAGACGTTCTCAGCCTATTTTCACTTCCTTTGCCTTGCCCTGCTGTAGCCATGTGCTCCAAGGGTCCAGTGATGTGCTACCCTCTGGTGTGCTGTTGCTAGGTTTGTCTTGTGCTGAGATATAGGTCCTTTTTTAGCATTCTTGAGTGGTTTTCTGCATTAGTAACTTCTTTTATTGTTGTCTACAAAATGCACTTGACAAGAGTTTATTAGTGTGCTCCAAGGTCTATCAATGGTCAGGTTATAGGGTGAAAAGTGGCATTTTTCACCACTTAACACACCCCAAACCTAAGCTTTGCTAGTCCCTGAGCAAAGGAGAATTAAAAGAAAATAAAAATGCCACTTTCATAGGGAGCACGGGTGCATTTCGCATATGCACCAAGCCTTTTAAACCCCTAAGTGATCCCTAGTGGAGGAGTAAAGTCTCCTGAGGGTTTTCAGTGAAGGTACCCACAAACTTCCCCAATAAGCTTAGTTAATAGTAGTACATCCTGCTAAACAGAGTTTCAGTAAATTAGAATAAATTCTCATCATGTCTTTTTAGTTCTAGAGGGTTTTCAGCAGAAAAAATCACCAACTTAAAACATGAATTTTTGCAGTAATTCCTTCATCATCAATTGGTTCATGTCAAGGCATTGTGTCTAAGGATTGATGCATAGCTCACCCTTCACTTGAGAATTATGTTTTGATACTACCCCCATCAAATTGGATTTCAGGCCCAAGTCTTACTAGGGCTGTTAACTCACAACAACAATGAAGGGTGTAAAATTTCACACAACTCAAGAGCAATAATTGTCCTCAAATAGGGCCATAAGCATGAGCATAGGCATTGCACTAATTTCTAAAATTTTCTAACTCTTTTTACCATAGATCAGACAAATTATCATCTCCACATGACAGCTCAATCCATTTTAGATTAGGAAAGTCTTTTTATTTGGTTGTAATGTGGCTTATGGATGAGGTTTGTGAAAGAGCAGGGGGATGAACAGGGTTCAAAATTGAGAAATCAGTAAAGGTAAGGAGGTGATCTAGAATCCTTCTTCATTTCAGTACAATCCCATCTACTTCTTGAATTTTCAGAGGCCAAGTGGCCAGCTTCTTCTCTTCCTTTCAGTCTTTCAATGAAATGACTTCTCTTTCTTTTGCTCTCTCTCTCTTTTTTTTTTTTTTTTTTTTAAAGCGAAATACCACAAATACCACCAACTGTGTTTTTCTTTCTTTCAACTTGATTTATGACCTTGCTCGTTTAACCTTGCTCCTCCTTCCTCTTCCTGATTTCTTAGATTGAGGGTGAACTGAAATAGGTCAAAAGGTTTTGGGTTTAGAATTTCTGGTTTTCATCAAAGAAAATTGGGACTTTTAATGCTCAAGTGGTGTGCATCAAGGGCAGTTCAACGGTGGAGCATTTTAAGCTCAAACTGACCAAGGGATGGCCTTACTTCATGTCCTCAATGTCATGAGTGTTGTCAAGCTATTTCAATTTGGAATTGTCTAACTTCTAGTGATTAGAATTAGATCCAATCAGTCCAAAGAGCAGAAAATTTGCCAAGGCACTCTTCAAGGAAACTTTTTCAGGCCCAAATCTCACTGGGTATGACCTTCCATCTCATTTTCAGGGGTGTGACTTCACAATTTCCTCTCATTTCAGGTTTACTGCACATCAAAAATTATTTTTCACAAATTGTTGACAGTTGCCTCATGAAAAATGTTAAAACTAGAGCTCATTTCAGTTTTAAAAAGTTGTTTTCTTACTATCCTCTTTCTACAAAAATTCCAGTGAGAATTTACTCTAATTAATTCCAAACACTTCATTGTAGCCTAGCTGTACTAAAAGTAACTAATTTATTGGCATACATACATGCCATACCCCCAAACCTAAACTAAAAAGTGGCCCTAGTGTGAACAACATAAAATTAGGGGGAGGTACGGGAGGGGAGGGAAAGAGAGATACAGAAAATCTACATTAAGACAAAATGTATTATAATGCCAAATATATACATGGGAAAAGGAGGAAGAAACTAAAACAACAAGTTGCCATAGCTATTTGCAGGTGTCATTTGGCCAATCGTAGAGGTCAGCCAAGTTTTTCAGCTCATCCTTGGATAAGGGAGCTTTGCCTTTAGATTTAGCCCTCGATTGCTGTCTCTTTGGTGCCTCCTCAGACTGGGCAGCAGGCTATTTTCCTTTGGGGTCGATAGTAGTAGCAGAATCAAAATCTGTATCGGAAGGAAAAAGGGCAGTGGGGTCCAATCCAATAGCTGCAGCAGTCTTCCTTCGTTCTTCCTTTGTCATTAAGATGTAAGGGGCCGTAGATTGGGTAGGGGGCTGGGTGGAAGAGGTTGTTTTAGACTGGGCAACAAGCCTCTTCCCTTTCTTGGCAGGGGCAGCAGAGGGGGCAGATCTTTTGAAAGTGACTTTCTTCTTGGGGGGAGCCCTTTTGGGTTTTTGAGGGGCAGGTTGAGTGGGCGGGGGTTCTTGGGATGGAGGAGGGTGCACATCCACAGGGGGGGTGGGAGGAGGTTTAGTTGTAGGGGTGGGGCAGGATTGCGAGGGAGGAGGTGCAATGGTAAGAGGGGTGGGTTGGAATGGCTGAGAGGTAAGGGAAGCAACCTTTTTCTCCAATATGTCAATTTGTTTTACAGCATAGAGCAGGTTGGCATCAGATAGTTCTTTGGTGGCCTTGATGATCTCCTCAGCATTGACTAATTTTTTCTTGAGAAGCTTAGAATTCTTCTTCTCATATTTGGCAATGAGACTCTCAGCCGCTGCCACTTGTTTTGTTGACTCATAATGAGTCAAGATTTTAAACCACCCTTGAGAGATATCGCGGAGTTGAATTCGGTGTTACAATTCGATGTTGGCAATCCTCTCCTCATAAGGGGCCTCAATGGAAGCTCAAAGTGCAGCCATACCTCTCAAGACATCCCTGTGGATGTAAGAGTTGTCCCTCATTGCACACAGGAGGGTGAGGTAAGGGGGTATGTACATAGATTGTCAAAGGACAGTAGGCAAGGACAAGGGTGTAGTGGATGAAAAGGAGGGGGTGGAAAGAATCAGATCCTCCCATGGATCAGTTTGGGTGGAGGCATCCTGGAAAATAGGTGGGGGGTAGAGAAGGGTATTGGGGATTCAGCTGCTAGGGAGGCCAGTAAATCTGGGGATGAGGTTAAACTGACCTGCGATGAGGAAAGTATTGGGAAAGCGGGTGCGGCTACTTCTTCAGGCTGGACAGCTGCGTGGTGTGGAGTGGGTATTGGTGAAACAAGAGGGGATAGGTGAGGGGGTTGAGGAGCGGAAGAGGATGGGATAAGGGTGGATTGAATTGATTGGAGATAGGAGCTCATGAGGGTCTGGGTGTCGGTGTTGATGGTTAATTGGGACTGAATGGATTGGAGGATGGAAAGGATTTGAGTGAGGGTGTCAGGCCTGGTGGGAGTAGAAGGGGCTGGTGCATGGACATGTTGGAAGGGAGAGGATGGTGCATGGTGAAAATGAGGAGGAGTGGGGTGTGGGAGTTAGGAAGTGGAGTGTACTCATGAGCGACATCCTCCACAATTGAGGTCATGAGGGCTGTGAACCTAGTAGTGGTGAACAGGTCCACACTCTGTGGATACATAGGGGTTGGAGATGGAGGAGAATTAGAAATGGGTTGGGTACTGGGTGGAGAAGGAATGGTAGGGGTAAGCTCAGATAATGTGGGAGGTTCCAGGATATCAGGGTGGAGGACCTGGGAGGTGGGTGGAGGTAAAACAGGTTCAGAGGTGGATGGGCGGAGGTCTGGTTGAAGAGGGACTGATACAAATGGACAAAGAAAAGTGGGTGGAGGTGTGAGTAGTGGGACTGGTATGGTGGGTGGGGGGTGGCTAAGGGTATCTCTGCAGGAGTCTTTGCTGCCACGGAAGTAGTTGTCTTCTCAGCAACCTCCCTTCCAACTGGTTGGCCTTTCTTAATCAACGTGAGGCTGGTTGACCATTCTCGCTTACCATACAATTTAAAGGTGAGCTTCTCCATTGGTTCTGATTGCTTAATCATATATTTTCCAATCCTGAGCAGACATGTGATGAGTTTGCAAAAAGGCAGGCCACCTCCTTTAGCAAACTCTTGCCTCTTCCGCACCTTGTCATTGATGCCCACTATTGTCTCAAAAAATAGCTTAGGTGCATTCACAAATTGCCCCTTTCAACAAAATTATAGTGCATCCCCTAAAGGGTCCTTCTCTCTTGCAAATGGCTAGAGACATACACATTTTTCCTCAGAATGGTGTCAATGAGTCGGAGGGAAGGATGGAGGTCTCTTCTCATCAAGGATTCACCAGAGCCCATTATTCCATTAATAAGCTGTTTAGTCATTTCCTGAAATGTGGCCCTTGTAGGTGCTCCCTCAGCTCTGGTGGAGTCAAATTGATATGGGACTCCCAAAGCCATCCCAATATCTCTGCAATCAACAGTCAGCTGCCAATCATCACTCGAGATTTCCAGTGTATCCTCAGCTCCAGGTACCACCTTCTTTGTTAGGTTCTGGTACCACAATTTCACTAATCTGGGATAGAGATTTTCTTTCAAGGGTGAAAGTAGGGGTAGCAGACCTTCTTTTTTCAAATATTCCAATGTCCCCTGGCACTCCCCAATGTTAGCAAAATATGCCAGATCAAAATCCGTCTCAAGAACAAGACTCAATTTTTCTACAAACTCATTGGGGGTAGTTAACCCCGCAGGCAGTTATACTGGAGGGGCAGCTCTCACTGAGGTTTCTTCTACTCTAGGTTCCTGAATCTCAACAGCTTTGGATTTCTTAGCTTTAGGGGTCTTTTTGGGTGAGATTTCAGTGAGCTTCCTCTTGACAGGTGGTTTGTTAGCTGGCTTCGACTTTTTAGAGGATTTAGGGGTGGAAGCAGTTGATCTTCGGCGTATGTTCACGAGGGTTTCCTCCGGCTCATCCATTTTACTCTTCAGAAATTTAACGCTCACCAACTTGAAGTTGAGTTTGAAGTTTAAAAATTAGAGGGGCGATAGATTGATTGCGGGAAGGCAACTGACCTCGTAATACCAAGGGTTTAATAGAAATCGCACTGCATAGCTTAAATTTTTTTAGAATTAGGGGCAAAATGCTCCTATGTGCAAGCTGAATGTACAGACAAAAAGGCAGACTGAATATTTGAAGGTTCTATGAGGATTTAGTGAAGAAAGAGGGAGGCGACTGCGAGAGGAACAAGAGCTAGGGTTTGCAGAAGGTATGGAATGAGGCACAAATGACCTATCGACGGGTATATAAAAGGTGAAATACGATTCCGATAGGATGAACTAGATGGTTTCGATAGGTTCGTGTGTCCTATCGAAAGCATAGCAGACACAACTTTAAGAGCGGGTGATTCGATAGGATCCCGATAGGTGGAACTATCTTTTCGATCAGTTTAAACGGCAGCTGAATCTTCATTTCAATAGGTTCCCGATTGGTATCTAGCACTTGTTGAAATATCCATTTTTCCTATTGAAAAGTTAGTTTTACCTATCGAAAGGTGCAGTACCTATCGAAACCATCTAACATCCTGCTGAAATCACCAAGTGACCTATCGAAAGGTGAGCATGACCTATCGAAGACTTCTAAAAATCAAATAAAGTTGTATTTTTGGGCATTCGCAGTCTCAGTTCTCAGCAGGCTTAGTTGATGTGGTGCCCCATGATTAGATTCTCTTATGAACAGCTCCCATTACCTCAGGACAGCTGAGAATGACGGTCTAGTATTGAGCATGATAGTTTTGTTGTTTTATTTTTATTATTGCAAAGTAATAAAAAGAATCAAATAACAACTAAGTAAACACCTATAAACAAAAATAGAGTATGGTACATATGATACATACTGACTGCAGGGGTTAATCTGGAGGGTCTGAAAGGTCCACGGTCTCCTCAGGCTCATCAAACTTGGCACTTTTCATAGATCTTTTCCTCAGCCAGTGTCCATTCCTTGGGTGCAATTTTCCATCTGTGAACCAAGCATTTTCCTGCACCAACCAATATGGATTATTATGCATCACCTTCTTATGGGCATTAATGGAAAAACAAGCCTCATCAGGAGAGGATTGATAGCCAGTGTTATACACGTTCAGCTTAACCTTCACGTTTCCAAATAACACTTCCATGATCCCATACCTGCATTGTATGTGAGCATTGGTTGTGGCCAAAAAGGGCCTGCCTAGAATCACAGGTATGGAAGAAGCACATTTGCTTGGTTCCATGTCTAATACCAAAAAGTCAACAGGATAGAAGAATTTGTCAACTCTAACCAAAACATCCTCAATTATCCCCACAGGTTTCCTTCGATCATCCACAGAGGACCACATGGGTGGGCTTTAATTCTCCCAAGCCCAGCTTCTCATATAGGGAATATGGAAGCAAATTTACGCTAGCTCCTAGATCTAATAAGGCTCTATCAATGATGTGATCCCCAATGATGCAGGGGATTGTGGGGGTGCCAGGGTCTTGGAATTTGGTTGGGGTTGCAATCGATAAAATTTATTTCACTTTCTCTGCTGAAAAGACTTTCTTGGATATGTGTATCCTGGATTGTCTTTTATGGGTGCATAGTTCTTTTAAAAACTTGGCATAGGTTGGGACTTGTTTAATGGCATCAAGTAAAGGCAGATTGATCTTTACTTGCTTGAAAGTCTCCATCATTTCCTCAAATTTTCCTTGCCCTTTATTAAAAGGGGAAGGTGCCTGTAGTGCCTTAGGAAATGACAAATGTGGGATTGCTCCCTCACTTGCAGCCTTAGCCAATAGGGTCTCTTTCTTTCTGAGTTTTTTCTTTTCTTGAGGATCCTCATTATCCTCTTTATTCATAGCTGATTGTTCCTGCAAGTCCACCATTGGTGGTCTTGGTTGTGTGCTGGTAGAAATTAACTCATTTTCCTCCTCCAAATTCCTCATAGGCTATCAGCCCACTTGGTTGCCCATTAACTTACCACTTCTCAAAGTTGTAACAGATTTAGCTCCCTCATAAGTGGAGGAAACTTCACCCACTATAAATTGCCTTCATGGATTGTCCTGTGGTTGGCTAGGCAACCTTCCTCCCTCTCTTCTAGTCAGAGCATCAGATAGCTGACCAAGTTGGTCCTCTATCTTTTTGATGCTCTGGTTGTGAGAGTGCACAGTTTGGGTCAAGTTGTTCAAACTCTGTAATGAAGATAGAACTTGTTCCTCAAAGGATGGTGTTTTCACAGCTGGAGGGGGTGCATATTATTGCACAGGAGGAGCTACAGGTTGGGCCATGGATTGCTGATACTGATGTCTTGGGGCATAACCTTCTCGATAGGATTGAGCATTTCTGTAAGGCATGGGCTGCTGGGGCTGCTGCTGCTGGCTGGGGTATCCATCTTGTCTCCACCTCAGATTGTGGTGGTTCCTCCATTGATACCCAGCAGTAGGATGCTGCCCATAAGACTGAACTGCAGCCACATGCTCTGTTATAAAATCAGGAAATTGGTTAGTAGATGGGCATTCTTTCACAGGATGAGCAAGGGGCTGGCATATGCCACATGCCTCCTCCACTCTATTAACCACAGGTGGTTGCATTGCTCCCATCAGCCTATCAAATTTTAGAGTTAAGCTGTCCACTTTCCTTTCCAACTCACTTGGCACACTCACTTCATATATCTTTCCCCTTGAGGTGTTCTCTTTCATCAATTTAGGAGGCTCTAGATCTCTTGCTAAGGTTTCCCTTTCCATAGAGTTCTCACTAATGATATCAAAGAGCTCCCATGCCTCCTTAGCAGTTTTATGGAGATAGGTGGCACCACAGGAAGCATCTATCATATCTCTGCTTTTAGCATCAATTCCCTGATAAAAGCTTTGAACTAATTGTCATTCTGGGATTTGATGGTGGGGGCATTTCTTGAGGAGTTTCTTAAATCTCTCCCAGGATTGATGAAAGTCTTCAGTTGGATCTTGAGTAAAAGAGATGAGACCCTTCCTCAACTGGCTGGTCTTTGACATAGGAAAGAATTTGGCTAGAAACTGACATTGGAGATCACTCCAGGACTGAATACTATTAGGCAGAAGCAAAGACAACCAGGTCTTGGCTCTATCCTTTAATGAAAAAGGAAAGAGTCTCATCCTGGTGGCCTCTTCCCCCAAACCTGTGATATTAAATGTAGTGCACAGTCCTAAGAACTCATCAATGTACTTATAAAGGTCTTCTTTGGTCAGGTCATGAAATGATGGCAGCATTTGAATGATGGACAATTTTATCTCATAGTTTCCCTGAGCAGCTCGGAATTGAATGCAGAAGGGGGAATTGTAGACCCCTGGTGCATTAAACTCCTTAATGGTTCTCGGCTGTTGTTGCTCACCCATTTCTATAGAATCAAATGCAACAGAAGTGGGTGTAGTTGGTCTAGATCCAAGAAGTTTTTCAACCTCTGGATTTAGTGGGACAATCTGAGGTTGCAAAGTTCTCCTACCAGACATACAACACTCAGATTCCGAATGCAGAACAGATCCAAACACACAACAAACAGAATCAACCAAATTTTCTAACTATTTAAAGAAAAATTATCAATAAATCTAAAAAATAACAGGGGAGTAGAGGGATGCAAACTATAGAGCAATCTCCAGCACAATTCTCCTCTCACTGGTAGCGTTAGATCTAATGAATGGTACACAAACTACTGAAAAACAATACAACTTACAAATGCAGTTAGTAAAATAAGAAAAAACTACAAATCTATGATTATAACTTAGATCTATCAATTTCTAAATTGCCTCCCCGGCAACGGCGCCAAAAACATGTTGGTATGTTTTCCTTCCCTCAAATGAGGGTCTAAAATCAACAATAAAACTAGGCATACACACTCATACAAATCTGCAAGTATTCAGGATCTGTTGTAGCAAGCTTCAAAAGAAAGGTGAGTAAGGGAATGTCCACTGGGAGGTTGGTTAGAAATATGATAAATCTCCAGATCTGTGTCAGATCCGGCACCCTAACTATTACTAATTTAGCTAAAAGACAGGGGAGAAGTTTGGAATGGATTGTCACTTAAACTAAGCTACAATTAAACATAAGCTAAATTAGATCGAGTTTAGGAGCTTAGATCTTGCAGGGGAAGAGAGTAAAAAGCAGAAAATGGAGAAGAGTAGCTTGAAGGTTAGTTTTCACAGAAATTAGATTCAATTAATCATGCTACAGAGGTTCAGAGCACACAATTCCCTCGCTGGCTATAAGCACAGCTGCAGGGTATAAATTCCACTCCAAATCATAGGATCCACCTGGTCTTAAGGTTATGATCTGTCCATTTTAATGGTCACAGACCATCCTATAGACTTTATCGAATCCATGGATTGCAGCAAATGAATCCAATTGAGGCCTGAGCTTAGATTTATCTTAAGGTTATGATCTGTCCACTTCAATGGTCACAGACCATCCTAGGGATCTCCTACAAAGCCAGAGCCGCAATTATAACAATTAAAATCACTACAGATGCTGCAATTCCCAAGTCACAGACTATAGGAACCATAAGAGCATCAGATCCAGGGAGATCAGATGGTATCCAAGAGGTTTACCAGTTAAGTGGCTGAGCTGGATCTACAACTCCTCTACACGAATCCGATCGATCACCAAATGGTACCAAAAGAAATTTAAATCTAATTAAAGCATTAAAAACAGTATTATCATTGTAAACAAGGTCACTTTATAATGGAAATACTCTCAGATCTATAGTCTGTGCAGCTAGGAACCTACTATAATACTCTTAAGCTCACCTAATTACAGATCTAACTTCGCTCCTTGCTACTCCAAGGGACTTAGCCAATCATGGTTGGGTTAAAGGAGGGGAATGGAATTGCTCTGCAGGCGCTAATCTCTAGAATTTGGCTCAAATCTCGATCTCCCCTCAATGGCAATTGGGGATCCCTATATATAGCTTTCTCCTCTATTTTTCCCACCAAAAATCCCTTCTAGAAGGTCGTAAGAGTTTGTTAGAGTTCTGTTAAAGCACGTGGGTTGATTAGGGCTTTCTAAGGCATCTTCTGCAACCGTCGTGTCGGTCACCAAGTGCCTCAGATTGCATGCAGCGGGTCACTGAAGTACAACGTGTGCTCAGCTAAATTTTTGAGAAGTTCTACACATGATTTCGACAGGTTCAGGAAGCTTTCGACAGGTTGGAATTGAGCATTTTGGTCTTTTCGCTAGGTTCTCAGATCCGTTTGATAGGTTCCGATAGGATGAATCTTTGCTTGGAGTTCAAGCCTTCTCAGTCCTTGGTTTGAAGTATTCGACAGGTTGGAGAAACTCTTCGACAGTTTCCGCTCTTCATTCAGCCATTTCGATAGGTTTGCTTTCAGTCTTATCGAAAGGCTCAATCACCCTTCGATAGGTTTGCTTTCAATCTTATCGAAAGGCTCAATCACCCTTCGATAGGTTCTGTTCCAGCATTCTCATCTCGATAGGTTCAAGAAATCATTTGATAGGTTCCTTTGACTCTTCAGGCAGGTTTTCGATAGGATGACTTCTTCTTTCCTTTCAGCTGCTCAATAGGTTCTGAGATCCTATCGAACTACTTAATCCACACAAATTCATCCTTCTTCTGCCTTCAGATCCTATCAAAGACCTTTTCAACTACACGAATTCTTCCTTTCTTTGCTTTCAGCTCCTATCAACGTCTTCAAGTGACCAATGGATAGGAAGTTCTCAGCCTGTTTTCAATTCCTTCGCCTTGCCCTACTGTAGCCACGCGCTCCAAGGGTCCAGTGATGTGCTACCCTCTGGTGTGTTGTTACTAGGTTTGTCTTATGCTGAGAGATAGCTCCTTTTTAGGCATTCTTGAGTGGTTTTCTGCATTAGTACCTTCTTTTATTACTGTCTACAAAATGCACTTGACAAGAGTTTATTAGTGTGCTCACAGGTCTATCAATGGTCAGGTTATAGGCTGAAAAGTGGTATTTTTCACCACTTAACAACATCCCAAGGCATCCAAGGGCTGTAAAAGAGCCACATCTACTATAAAATTAGGGTTTAATCTCCTATTGGCCAAGGCATTAAGAACTGAGAATATAAGTTGTAACTTAGCTAATTTTTCTATCTCTCATTCAACCTCAGTCGGTTGTGAGCTCTAGTAGATTAGGGTTAGGGTTAGATCATCATCTTTTTCCCTTTTTCTTCTTCCTTAACCCAGTACTTGCTGGATATGATCTTTGTAAGCAATTAGGCATAGTTTGATTCAATTTTATAATCGGTTATGTAAACTTCGGGATCTGTTGAGGGCAATTCTACACAAAGCTGCTGCCTTGAGGAATTTCATTATAAGTATTATTTAATCAATGAAATGTTTGTTTTAATGCTTATTCAATCTGCTATTTTTTTGTGTCCATAGTATTCTTTGATCTATACCATGCACATAGGATTTTACTGATTTGAAGCTCTCACGGAAGCTTGAGCTTATAGCCCTATACACATGGTGGTGGCAGTGATTTCCTTATTCCATCTCAGTCCTCTGTGACTTGGATAGCCTGTGACCATTTGAGTAGACAGATTATAGCCCTAGGGTGATTCGAAGCCATAAATCTGAGATAGATTTTTATCCTCTGCACTTGAGCTTGTAGCCTTATGAGAGATTGTGGCAGGGACAAGTTCCCCTCTGTTTTAATGACCATCATCAGATGCTAGATCTGATTCTCTGTAGAGAGTACGGACTTATGAGCTTCTGAATATCAGTGGTTTCCACTAGTTTTTCAAGAGTTATTTGCTCCTATGGATGCCTATGCATGTAGCCTGGCAAAAAAAGTGTCTGGAATAATCTTCATGTTCTGATTTGAACCATTGGTTGGAGGAAATCTATTGGATAATCTGTGACCATTTAAGTGGACAAGTTATAGCCTTAAGATCAGTTCATTCCCTTGGATTAGATTAGTTTTCTGATTTAACTCATGTGTTTTGATCCTCTCTATTGGATAGTCTGTGACCATTGAAGTGGATAGGTTATAGCCTTAAGAGGCCAGGTTGAACCACGGGAGTTGATTTAGATCCTTCTACTTTGCAGATATGCTTATAGCTATCTGAAGGATTGCTGCAGAGAAAGCTCTAGATTTGAGTTGCAGGACTGAAATAAGTTTAGCTTAGTTGGCTACTTCCCATCAATTTTTATCTTTATTTTAAAACACACCATCATCACCTTCTTCATTTATTTCTCTTCTTTTAGTTTTACTTTAGTGTAGTTGTGACACCAAACTCCCTTTCTCTAGGATTGCTAGATCTGTAGCAATATCTGGAGGCCTACTAATACATCCCTTTGTAGGTTCTAGATCAATTTCTCTATGGGAAAAACTCTTACTCAAAACTTGCTACAACAGCCCTGTAGTTTACAAGTTGTGTATATTTTAAACTTGTTGTTTCACCCATTTTGCATCTCTTCACTCTTGATTTATTTTCTCCACTCTTTTCCAATAAAATAGCAGCAAGCATTCTGAAATATGTCTGCCAGGGATATTGATCTTTTTTGTAGACCTGAGTTGTATTGTATTGTATTTTAGTTTGCAAAATTCTTTGTAGAAGTACCTGATTTTGAATAAAAAGTACTACTGATTTTCTGTTGGCTTTTATAGACTTGGACAGTAGCAGAAGGGAGCATAATTAGAGCTACAGCTGGAGCTGTGCTACCTCTAGTTTGCATTTCTTTCCCCTTACATCTCAGTTCCATTTTCTGTTGTATTAACTTCTAGTAGCTCAGAGTACTTGTCAATAATTTTGTTTGTTTATTAAATTTTTTTTGTGTGCTGTGAGTATTTTCTTTACCTGCTGTTCTGTGTGTGTATGCTTGGTAGAAGGTCCCTTAACCTTGAATTAGAACCTCCAAATCCTGAGGTAGAAAAGGTCCTTTGACTGAAAAACACCACACCAGCCCCTATTGTTGAAACTGAGCCAGCTATGATGGCTGAAAGGCCAAGGACACTGAAGGAATATAATGCACCTAGGGATTATACATTCGCCTTCTGCATTCAATTTTCTTCAGTTGAGGGAAATTATGAAATTAAGTCCTCCACCATCAACATGCTACCATCTTTCCATGGGCTCAGTAAGGAAGATCCTTACAAGCACATTGATCAGTTCTTGGCACTTTCCACAACATTTAATATTACTGACTTGGGACCAGAGGCCACCAAACTTAGGCTTTTTCCTTTTTCCCTAAAGGATAAAGCCAACACATGGCCCTCTAGGCTCCCAGCCAATAGCATATAGACATGGAATGACCTCCAAAGCCAATTTCTGACAAAATTCTTCTCTATGAATAAAACTAGTCAGATGAGGACAAACATACTTTCATTTACTCAGCCCCTAACTAAAGATTTTTATGGAGCATGGGAAAGGTTTCAAAAAATGTGAAAATAATATGCCCACCACCAAATTCCACAGTGGCAACTTGTACAAGTCTTCTACCAAGGAATTGATCCCAAAAGTAGGGACATGGTTGATGCCTCATGTGGGGGTAGTTACCTCCATAAGACAGCTGATGAGGCATGGGAATTGTTTGATATTATAGGTGAGAATTCTATGCAGCAGGAGTCACTGTCTCGCAATGACTCTCAAACCCCAGCTAGAATGCTGAAAGAACCCACCTCTAGAGGTGGCATGTACGAGGTCAAGGTGCAGACTGAATTAGAAGGGATGGTGGACAATCTGAGCTTAAAATTTGATAAATTGATGAATGTAATGCAACCTAGAATGGTTGTACAAGTGGAAGAGGCATGTCTGATATGCCAATCTCCCACACATTCAATTCAAGAATGTCCATCAGCCAACTAATTCTTTGGATTAGTTATGGAACATGTCAATGCTGCCCAAACATATGGGCAACAACCTGCTGGGTACACCTGGAGAAACCACCCCAATCTAAGGGGAGACAAGATATATATTAGTAGCCCCAGCAGCAGCAGTTGGCAGTATCATACAGACCTCAACACCAATTCAATCAAAGATATGCGCCTAGGCAAAATTTTCAGCTGCCTGCCCCACAGCCAAACCATTTAGTGTTGCCCTTGACACAACCCAGATCCTCTTTGAAGAGAAAATGCTAACATCAATGCAAAATCTGGGAAACTTGGCACAAACTGCGAATTCTCATGGGCAAAACATTAAAAAAATAGAGGACCAACTGGGCCAAATCTACAATGCTTTGAATAAAAGAGAGGAGGGCAGTTTGCCTAGTCAACCCTTGGCCAACCCTAAAGGGTAGTACATGATTGGAGAAGACTCCTCTACCCATGAGGAGGTTAATGCAATCACTATCCTAAGGAGTGGTAGGCTGGTTGACATTTAAGTGGGCAGAGCAGCTGAAGAGACCGTGGAGAATGAAAAAGAAAAAAATGTGAGTGTAAAAGAAGACTTGAATTCATCCCCTGCTGTGGAGCAGCAAGGACAAAATAAGGGGGCTGATTTTGAGCCCAACAATAAGTAATAAATGAAAAGAGAAAAAAATAAAAATTTGATCATAAGGTTGCTAGGTATGCAGCTGTGGCACCAGCAGTCCCACAGCTGCCAATTTCCTCATGCACTTGCTGGCCCATCTCCTTTTGATAAGGGGAATGCTCAGATGGAGGAAATGATGGAGACCTTGAAGCAAGTCAAGATTAATTTACCCCTGCTTAATGCCATTAAATAGGACCCTGCCTATGCCAAATTCTTAAAAGACCTTTATACAGAAACAAGGAAAGCAAGGGTGCAGCTGTCCAAAAAGGTCTTTGCTGTGAAACATGTAGAATTAGTGTTGTTCATAGCCACACCTAAAAAATTGCAGGACCCAGGGGTTGTTGATTTGCTTACCTTACAATTATTACATGGTTAAAACAGTAAATTAAAAGGACAAAGTACAGTAAAATGGGGTCAAGGTAAGCAATCTATCATGCAAGAACCAGGACTATTGTAGCAAGCTTTAAGGGGTAAGTCAGGGTATGTCCTCAGGGAAATGTGCTTTAAAATAGGGTAAATCTCCATATCTATGTCAGATCTGGCACTCTATCCTAAACTAATGCAAGGAAAGGAAAGAGGAGAGGTTTCAGGGGTTATCACTTTACTAAAAATTACAAAAATCAAATGCAAATGATCCAGAACTGATTAAAACTCAAATTTAAGGAAATAAAAAAAAGGATTAAAATCAAAAAGTGGAGAGTAACAGCTAGGGATTTTGGTCTTCACTGAAAATCAATTGGTTCAAGGGCAATGTATAGAACTGATTTGCAACAACCCTTCATCTGGCTATAAGCTCAGATGCAAGGTATAAGAATCTAATCTAGACTAGGGAATTGGAGTAATCCTAAGGCTATGATCTGTCCACTTGAATGGTCACAGATCATCCCAGAGATTCCTCTAGTTCAAGGATCTTAATTATAACAAGTAAACTATTACAGATGCTGTGGATTCAAGGCTACAAGCTCAAGCATGCACAGGGAGATTTAATCTAGGGAAATCAAATGCAAACAAAAGATCTATAGAACAAAATCAACTTTATAATCCATAATATACTGATTTAATATAAACTTTTGGTAAAATGAGCTCAGATCTGCAATCTGTGCAACATCTAATCCATATACAGAGCCTTGAACCTCTCAATTTACAGCTCTCAACCTTACCCTAGCTACTAAAGGGATTTAGCCAACTATGTTTGGTCTAGAGAGTGAATGGGGAAGAAGAAAGAGGGAAGGAATTTTAGAGGGGAGAAGAAATTGGAATTTGACTTTGATTCTCTCAATTTATGGATCGTTCATCTGCGCAATTTTCTTATATTTATAGTCTTCCTTTCTGTCCTTAGATCCGTTTCAGCCAATCAGAGCTCAAGGGAATAATTTTATTATTCTAAGCTGCTGATGTGGTTGATTTCTCTTCTAGAAGCTCTCCATCAATTGGTCTAAAGTGGACAAGTACATATGAAGTGGTTAGAGAGTTCCCATTCGCACCCATTTGTATTCCAAAAATACCCTCAAGAGCTGTTGAAGTGCCTTGGAGTGTGTGCACAGAGCACTGATGTGAGCAGCAACTGTGGCTGGAACTAAGAAGTTCCCAAATCGAGTGTCGAGAGGTTCAGGAAACCTTTCGATAGGTTCTGAGTCTACTTGCTGTCCCATTCGACAGGATGGATTAGGCTTTTAATAGGTTGCCTAACTTCTCGACAAGATTGATTTCACTGTTTGATAGGATTGACATTAATTCTTAACTTTTGTTCGAGCTCCATTCATCCTCTCGAGAAGTTATAAAACAACCTATCAATCTCTTATACAGTTTCAGTTGACTCTTTGACAGGTTGAAAGTTGTGCTCAATAGGTTGCTTCAACCTCATGCAAAATGGGTGTTGCTTCAGGTAAGTCTTCGACAGGATGCTGTTGACTACTCGCTAGGTTTCGGGGAACCTCTCGACATATTCTAGAACGTCACGATATCTCCTGCACCTCCAGGTAAGTCTTCAATAGGTTCTTTTGCTGCACTTCAGACCCTTCGACAAGTTGTGTCAACTTGTCGATAACTTTACTTTTCCACCCCAATATCTCTCGACAGGTCATAAAACAACATCAGAAGCTCTCGACAGCTTACCTTCTTCAGCTTTAACTCCTAGACAGGTTTAAGTACACCCTCAGATCCTCTCGATAGGTTGATGGAACTTCTCGACAACTTCATATCCAAGAATGTAGACCTGTCGACAGGTTGAATTAACCTCTCGACAAGTTCCATCCTTGGCTTCCGCAGCTATCACACAATTATGGGGTATTGTCCTTCCTCTGTCCAGTCCTCAGGAGCCTTTAGGGGGTTCAATCTTCATCAAATGCAGCTGGTCTTGCTCTCATGTGTGCCCATGTGGACACATGTCATTGCCATGGAGCTCTGAGGCTCTGTGACTACTTGATGGCTAGCCTTTTAGGCTACATGAGCACATGTTGAGGCAGCAGGTTTATTCTTTGGCACTTTTAGGTGGATGTCTGCTCTAAGACTGCAATTTATTGCTTATCTATAAAACATGCTCAAAACACATTATTAGTCAACTCAAAGGTCCATCAAAGGTAAGGTTAGTAGGTGAAAAATGGCATTTTTTACTGCACAACACACCTCCAAACCTAAGCTTTGCTAGTCCATGAGCAAAGGAGAAATTAAAAATAATTATTGAAAATAGAAAAATGCCACTTTTGTAGAGAGCACAAATTCATTTAGCATGTGCATCAAGCCTTTTCAACCCCTGGTGGAGGAGTGAAGTCTCCTGAGGGTTTTCAGTGAAGGTACCCACAAACTTCTCCAATAAAATAAATCAATATTAGTGCAACATGCAAAAACAGAGTTCAAATAAAATAAAATTCATTCCACACCTTACTCATTTAATTTCTAAAGGATTCTCAGCAGTAAATCAGCAATTTAATTATGAAATTCTATTGTAATTCCTTCACCATCAATCAGCTCATGTCAAGGCATTGTGTATGAAAATTAGTGTAAAGCTCACCATCAATTTGAGAATTCTGTTTTGATAATGCCCCAAACAAATTCAATTTCAGACCCAAGTTACACCAAGGTTGTCACTCACAATAAACATGAAGGGTGCATCATTTCACATAGCCCAAGAGCAGTTACAGCCCTCAAATAGGATTGCAAGCATGAGCATAGGCATTGCTCTAATTTCTGAAATCCTCTAACTCTTTTCACCATAGATTACACAAATCCTCATCTCCACATGACAGTTCAATCTATTTCAGATCAATAGGGACTTTTTTCTGGGTTGTAATGTGGCTCATGGGTGAAGTTTATAGAGAATAATGGGGAATAAAAAGGATTCAACTTTGAGAAATCAGTATGGTAAGGAGGTGGTCATGACAACACCTTCTGCATTTCAGCACAAGCTTCATCTTCTTCGAATTTTTAGATTTGATGTGGCCATCTTCTCATCTTCTTCTAATTTTCCAATGAAGTGACTTCTCTTTCACATTTTTGTTTTGCTTTTCTATTTTTCTTTCTTTTGTATGCTTTTCTTTTATATTTTTCTCATCAAATTTTTTTATTTATGGGTTGGAATGCCACAACTGCCAACAAATGTGTTTTCTTTTCTTTCAACCAACTATCAAACCAGATCTACCTTCTTCAATTCCTTCATTTTTACCTTCTGAAATCTCAGGGTGAGGGTCAGGCTGTATCAGGTCACTGACTTCTGGGTTCAAATTTTCTGGTTTTTATCAAAGAAAAACTTAGATTTTTTTTTTTTAAGGCTCAAATGTTGTGTATCAAGGGCAGTTCAAAGGTGAGAAATTTTAAGCTCACACTGCCCAAAGGGTGGCCATACTTCATTTCTTCAATGTCATGAATGATGTCAAGTTATTTCAATTTGGAATTGCATAACTTCTAGTGAAAAAGAATAGATTCAATTAGTCCTTAGAGCAGAAAAATTACCAAAACACTCTTCAAAGGAAATTTTTCAGGCCCAAATCTCACTGGGGATGGTCTTCCAATTTTCTCAAATTGATGAAACTTGGTGAAACTTGGGTCTGAAATTGAATTTGTTTGGGGTAGATCCTCACAATTTTCTCTCTTTTCAAGGTCACTAAGCACCAATTTTGAAACAAATTCTTGACATTTGCTTCATGACAATGTTAGACCTACAACTAATTTCAGTTTAAAATGTTTTTAATTTCCTCTTTTTTTTTTCAAAAATCGGGTGGGAATTCTCTTTATTTTCAAAAATTTTATCCAACCTTCCTGCACTAGTATTAACTATTCCATTGGTAGCCCCTGCTATACCCCTAAACCTATGAGGAACAGTGTCCTCACTGTTACAGAAAAGGAAGCAGCAGGGTAGGCATAAGGAAAGTAACTAATTTAGCAACAAGACCATTCGAGAACAAATTCAAACACAAAGGAGAGTAACAGCACAATTTGACAAAATAAAAATTTATTAGACATCAAGTAGCTACAAAGCATAATAGAAACATAAAATTTTTATATTTAACACAGAGTATATACAGCAACATGCAAAAATAGACTAATTATAATCAAATCCTAAATACAGTCTACTCCTAATCAGACTCTAAGTCAGTACTTGATAGGGTCATTGGCTCCCATTGTTATTGCCCAACAATTTTGTCATACTGGATAGGTGGTCTGTAACCACATTTTCAACCCCTTTTTTATCCTTAATCTCAAGATCAAACTCCTATAATAGGAGGATCCATTTGATTAATCTTAGCTTGGCATCCTTTTTAGACAAAAGGTACTTCAGGGATGAGTGGTCAGTGAACACCACAATCCTAGATCCCAACACATAAGACCCAAATTTTTCCAAAGCATAGACAATGACCAACAATTCCTTCTCTGTTGTGGTATAGTTTAACTGACCATCAATCATTGTCTAGCTTGCATAAGCAATCACACAAGGTGCTTTGTCTTTTCTTTGCCCCAAAACTGCACTAATAGCAAAATCTGATGCATCACACATCAGCTCAAATGGCGAAGAAAAATCAGGTGCTTGAAGGATAGGTACAGAGGCTATACAGCCTTTGAAAAGTTCAAAAGCAGTGAGACATTCATCATTAAATTCAAAAGGAACCTCCTGGCACAACAAGTGAGAAAGAGGTTTTGAGATTTTACTAAAATCTTTGATGAATCTCCTATAAAAACCAGTATGCCCTAAGAAAGATCTGACTTGTTTCACAATTTTAGGTGGGGGAAAATGTGCAATCAAATCAATTTTAGTCTGGTCTACCTCTATGCCTTTGTGGGAAACAACATGGCAAAGGACAATGCCTTGATTGACCATAAAATGACTCTTTTTCCAACTCAAAACCAAGTTGGTTTCCTCACATCTTTGTAATACAAGGATGAGATGGTGTAGGCATTGGCCAAAATTCTCCCCAAAGATAGATAAATCATCCATGAATATCTCTAAAAACTGATCAATCATGTCAGAAAAGATGGCATGCATACACCTTTGGAAAGTTACAGGGGCATTGCACAATCCAAATGGCATCATTCTATAGGCAAAGGTGCCAAATGGACATGTAAAAGTGATCTTCTCTTGGTCTTGTGGATAGAAAAGGATTTGGTTATACCCAGAATATCCATCAAGAAAGTAATAGAAAGCTTTGTCTGCCAACTTGTCCAAAATCTGGTCTATGAAGGGCAAAGGAAAGTGGTCTTTTTTGGTTTTTAAATTGAGCTTTCGATAATCAATGCACACCCTCCAACCTGTGGTTTTCCTAGTTGGAATTATCTCACCAGAATCAGATTTAACCGCAGTGATTCCAGATTTCTTAGTTACCACCTGAGTAGGTGCCACCCATTCAGAATCTGAAATGGGATAGATGACTCCAACATCTAACAATTTGATCACCACTTCTTGCATGTGGGGGTTTAACTTTCTCTACATCTCTCTAGTAGATCTTATGCATATAAAAAGGAAGGTTGATGCCTCCAAGATCAGCAATCGTCTAACCTATTGCTCTCTTATGCTTTTTTAAAACAAACAACTCATCCTCTTGCTCATTAGTGAGCCAAGAGGAGATTATCACTTGCAACTTCTGGTTTGCCCCCAAAAAAACATATTTCAAGGACTTGGGCAGCTATTTCAACTCCACATCGGGTAGACTTATGAGTGAAGGCAACAAAGGTGCCTTTAATGGTGGTAGAAGAGGCAACACAACAGGTTTCTAAGGAGGATGCCTTGTTGTTGGCCCCAATTCAGAATTTAAGGCTTTCACCTCTGGAACCACAGGTGTGGGGCCCTTCTCTTCCACAATTTCACTCCACACATTTTCAAAAACATCACAAAAATCATCACAATACAACAGCTTGGGCAAAGTTTCTTCCACAAGCTCATCCAACACATCAATCAAAAAACAATCCTCACTATCCAAGTGAGGCTGACTTACTGCATTGTAAACATTTAATTTTACTTTCATGTTGCCAAAAGACACCTCCATTACTCCTGATCTACATTGTATACAAGTATTGGCAGGGGCCAAGAAAGGCCTGCCCAAAATTATAAGAATGGAGGTAGTTCACTTGCTTGGCTCTATGTCAAGAACAAGAAAATCTGTTGGATAGAAAAACTTGTCAACCCCAACTAACACATCTTCTATCATTCCCACAGGCCTCCTTTCAAATTTGTCAACCAGTTGTAGGACCACATGTGTGAGCTTCAATTCTCCCAAACCTAACTTCTCATAAACTGAATATGAAAGTAGGTTTACACTAACTCCCAGATCTAACAAGGCTTTCTCAATGGTGTGATCCCCAATGATGTAAGGGATTGTGGAAACTCCATGGTCTTGGAGCTTTATTGGGGTTATAATGGACAGCACTTGGTTCACTTTCTCAGCACAAAAGATCTTCTTAGATAGTTGTATCCAAGATAGTCTTTTGTGTGTGCACAAATCTTTCAAAAACTTTGCATAGGTTAGAACTTGCTTGATTGCATCAAGTAAAGGCAAGTTAATCTTCACTTGTTTAAATGTCTCCATCATTTCCTCAACTTTAGCATTCCCTTTGTCAAAAGGAGAAGGTGCTTGAAGTGCATTGGGAAATGGAGGGCTGATCTCCCCTTTGCTGCCTTAGCAATCTCATCAGATTTTTTTTTTATTTTTATTTTCATTTTTCTATTAGGGCACATCAACACCCCCCTTATTTCTCATATGCTGCTCCTGCTGCATATCAACATGGGTTGTTCTTTCATTCCCTGCACTTTTCTCATTAAGCTCAACACCAACTTTATTGTTAACCAGCCTTCCACTTCTTAAAGTGGTGATAGATTTGACTTCTTCATGTGAAAAAATCTCGCCCACCATATACTGCCCTTTTGGGTTGTTCATGGGCTGACTAGGCAGTCTTCCCTCCTCTCTCCTAATCAAAGTATTGGATAGCTGACCAAGGTGGTCCTCTATCTTCTTAATACTTTTGCTATGGGAGTTAATAGTTTGTGACAAAGAGCCTAAATTCTGTAATGAAGCCAGAACGTGCTCTTCAAATGTGAGGGATCTAGAGGGTGCTGGGGCTGGTGCACTTTGATGCACAGGTTGTGCCATTGGCTGAGCGATAGGCTGCTGGTATTGGGGCCTTGGGAAGTAGTTTTGCTAGTAGGGTTGGGCATTTCTATAAGGCATGGACTGCTGTTGTGGCTATTACTGCTACTGGTTTTGGAAGGTATCTTGTCTCCACCTCAAGTTGGGTTGGTTTCTCCAATGATAACCAGCAGTAGGTTGTTGTCCAAAGGAGTGAGCAGCATCCAAATGTTATATGACAATGTCTAGAAATTGGGCAACAGAAGGGCATTCTTCAAAGGAGTGAGTGGGGGACTGGCATATCACACATGCCTCCTCCACTTTGACAGCCATTGGTGACTGCATTGCTCTCATGAGCTTATCAAATTTTTGAGTCAAGCTATCCATCTTTCTTTCCAAATCATTGTATCCACTAACCTCATACATTTTCCCTCTTGTAGTGTTCTCTCTCACCAATCTAACAGGGGTCTCAATGTCCCTTGACAAAGTCTCCCTTTGCATGAAGTTTTCACTAATTATATCAAACAACTCCCAAGCCTCATCAGCTGTCTTGTAGAGGTAAGTACCACCACATGAGGCATCAACCATTTCCCTACTCTTGGGATCAATCCCTTGATAGAAACATTGAACAAGTTGCCATTCGGGGATTTGGTGATGGGGACATTGCTTCAAGATCTCCTTAAATCTCTCCCATGCTTGGTGAAAGTCTTCAGTTTGGGCCTTGAGCAAAGGAGATTATGCTCTTCCTCAGCTGACTTGTTTTGGATATGGGAAAAAACTTGACTAAAAATTAACATTGAAGGTCATTCCAAGACTGAATACTATTGGTTGGGAGCATGGACAGTCATGTTCTGGCTCTGTCCTTTAGTAAAAAAGGAAAGAGTCTCAACTTGGTTGCTTCCTCCGCCAAACTTGTAATGTTGAAAGTAGTGCACAGTCCTAGAAATTTATCAATGTGCTTGTATGGGTCTTCCTTACTCAGGCCATGATATGAGGGCAGCATCTGTATGATGGAAGATTTAATCTCATAGTTCCCTTAGACAGCAGGGAATTGAATGCAAAAAGGGGAATTGTGTACCTCTGGTGTATTGAATTCTTTCAATGTCCTAAGTTGCCCACCCATTGCAAAAATCTCATAAATAACCACAGGTGTGTATAGGGACTGCTTAGGTTTGCGAAATCTCTCAACTTCAAGATCTAAAGGAACAATCTCAAGATTCAGAGATCTTCTACCAAACATACAGACAGTAGGAACCAAGTACAACACACAAAATACAGCACAGATTTCAGCAAAAACAATTACAAAAACATACAACTATTGCTGCAGATCTAAAAATGTGCAGATCTAAAAATATAAAAGAGTTAGGAAATACAAGCTTTTGCATTGCTTGCTCCTCCAATTAGTACAATGCTCCTCTCAGAACCACAGATCCAGATCTGAAACACAAAATTAAACTACAAAAAACTACAACAATAATTAGTCAAACACAAAATAGGCAATTATAAATCTAAATCTAAAATGAGAAAAACTTCGATCTACCAATTTAAAAACACAAATCCCCGGCAGTGGCGCCAACAAATTGTTACGGATATTTCACGTGCTGATTATTAAAACAAAATAAAATAAAAAGAAAACAGAAGATGAAAACAGCAATCCCAAAAATATCTAGACCTGCAAGATACAGGGTCCTTTTGTAGTAAATTTTAAAAGTAAGAGTTTGTCCCACATGGAGTAGTGATCTAAACCTAAAAGGCAGTATAGTAGACCGCTAGATCTGGCTACAGATTTGTCAATTCTAGCCTAATATAAGAAGAAAGAGAGTTTTTCAGGTTTCACTAGATCTATTACAAAACAGAAATATAAAACTAAATCTAAAAGATTGAGGAAGATGAATGGAAAAATAAAATATAACATGGGGAGAAATAGATAGCTAGGGACTGGTTCTTATTGCAAAATAGATCAAGACATGTGAATTTGCAGTTGCCCTTCAGTTGGCTACAACCACAAGTGCAAGATAGAAGCATTCAATTAAACCAAGAGTTTGAACTGATCTTAAGGGTATGATCTATCCACTTGAATGGTCACAGATCATCCTATAGACTTCATCCAATCCAAAGGTTTAAATTGAAACAATGAAACCACTGTAGCCACTATGCTTGTAAGGCTACAAGCACTTACAACCATAGGATCAAATAATCCATGTAGATCTGGTGAGAACCACTAGAAATCACAGATTATTTAGGGATCTAAACTCAGCTGGTCATTGCTTTAAATAGCTGCAATGATCGAGCTCACAAGGCTGCAATCTCTGTATAATTCTAAATCTCTTCACTGAAAATAGATCTGAATATTAGAGCTAGAGTCGGATCTACTACAATCTTTCATTTTGCTACAAGCACAAGTGCAAAGAGGAAGAATCCAATTTCACCTTCACATCTGGATTAGTCCTAAGGGTATGATCTATCCACTTGAATGGTCATAGATCATCCTAGAGATTTACTCCAGCAGTGAGGGTAAAGGATGGAACAATAAAATTACTGCAGGCACTATGGATACATGGCTACAAGTTCAGGCAACCATAGGTGCATTGTTGGAGATTTTCTGAGTTTTTGTGCTTGTTTTATTGGTTGGTGGTAAAAGTCATTTAAAAATCAAAGAAAGAGTAAAACAGGGGATGGAATCGGCACAACTAAGAAATCCTAGACCTGCAAGATACAGGGTCCATTGTAGCAAGTTTTGATAAGTAAGAGTTTGTCCCACAGGAAAAGGTGATCTATAGCTCCAAAGGAGCCATCTCTAGTAGTCCCTCTAGATCTGACTACAGATTTGGCAGTCCTAAAAGGAGGGGAGTTTAAGGTCACTTATTCTAAGTATTCTACGGTACTCTAATGTCTAAACTACAGAAAGGGGTTGAGAGGATGGATGGAGTGTCGAAAATAAATATAAAAGGGTGAGAAGTATGTTATTGAGCCCAGATCAGAGGAGTTTTGTAACTCAAATTCAGATCTGATGTTATAGAAATCCAGTCCAATGGCTACATTATCACCACTGAGGAGAAAGGATTCAACCCATCACTCTGCCATGATTCAACCCTTAAGGTTATAACCTGTCCACTCAAATGGTCACAGACTATCCCATAGGGGAACCACATTCCAGGGATGGATCAAAACATAATAAGTAAATCATTACAGGCACTATTTCATCTAAGCTACCAGCTCAGGAATCCATAGGGAACCTCAACCTCTAAAGCTCTATGTGTGGGGATAAGGCTGTATAGGACCATGATAGCCCAGACACATAGAACCAGCAAGCAATTGAGTACAACCTTCGATCTAGCTGTCCATTGCTTGAGTGAGGCTACAATGGTCCAGTCACAAGCCTACAATCTCTACAACCAGATCAGATCCAACATCTGATGGCGGATCTATACCAATATAGGGGAGTCTGCCTCTGTACAATCTCCCACCAGGCTTCTACAAGCTCAGGTGTAAAGAAGAAGGATCCATCTTGGATCGGTGGATTAGAATCACCCTAAGGCTATACCCTGTCCACTTGAATGGTCACAGACTTTCCCAGAGGCTATCCTCCTCACGGAGCCCAAGACAAAACAAGAATATCGCTGCCACCACCATGGTCACCAGGCTACCAGCTCAAGCTCCCATGGGGATTTCAGATCTACTGGGTCCCGTGGTGGGGCTAAGGCCATATAGGATCATGATAGCCTAGACACACAGGTCACTTAGATCTGAATGGCCCTTAGAATCAGTCCTCCATTGCTTTGAAACACAGCCAAAGCAATGGCGGATCACAAGGCAGCAGCCATGCACAGAGCATCTCACATTCAAACACAAATTCTATAAAGTACAGATCCTATTACAGAACTTGCATTAATCTAGTTTAAAATGCATACAAAGGCATAGCCAGCAAGTGCTGGACTATGGAGAGAAGGAAAAAGAAAAAAAAGAAAACTACTTATGACTATAAAAAGAAAAACTAAATGATCTCAGATCAAGTCTCCAAGAAATGAGATGTGTTCCCAGCTATTCCAGGATATAGAAAGAAAAGATGGTCTAAGCTCCTGAATCCTAAGCTAAGTGTGGGTATTTATAGCAGTGGTGTGGCGGCACATTAGGGTTAGGAAACCCTAATTTTAATGATGCCACGTGGCCAAATAGTGGTCCTTCGATGCCTTGGGGCACGTGCACGGAGATTTGAGCGTGGGAGTGCATGCCCTAATCGCTAGAAATTCCTAAAAATTCCTCTACTGAAGAGATGGAAGTTTGAGGTTCAGAGCTTTGCTAGGTAGCCATTGTTTCCCAGACTTGTCGCGTGGCAGCTCTTGCTCTTCGCGAAGATGGTTTGACATTGAAGTTTTAGCCGTCATAGGGTTGGCTTGGTTTCCTCTGCAGGTAGTCGCGAGGTTGAATAGACAGCAGAGCCTCAGATGTCACGGGTTGGAGCTCAAGTAGTCATGAGGTAGCTGCGCGATCGCTGGGTTGATCTTCTCGAGGATAGATTTGAATAGCATGAGAACTTCACGAGCAGTTCTCTTTACTGGCCTTTGCGAGTTACCTTGCGAGGCTTTAATGGGTTCTGAACTGCACGAGGTTCCAGGTCTTAACTGATCTTCGCGAGGATGGCATTTCCTTCGCAAGGATGCTTTCTTCTTGAATGGTGCGAGAACTTCGCGAGGAGTTCTCTTCTGATAATTGCATCCTACGGCCACTGCACGACAGCTGTGCGAGGGGTCTCCTGAAGCTCTCTCTCCTTAGCATTTTAGAGCTAACTGTGCGAGGTTGAGAGAGGTCTGCTTTGAACTGCGCAAGACTGAGCGACATGTTCTACTCTTGAGCTTTGCGAGAGCTATGTGAGTTTATGCTTCTGGAGCTCTTCAGTCACTCATCTACGCGAGAAGTTGTTGTAGAGTCTTGGGAAGCTCAGCTAGACCGCGCGAGGCTCATTTCAGGTCTGGATTTAGAGTCCATCCTTCTGAGGGACTTCTGGTGCCAAAACAGGCTCTTTAGCAGGATTCCTAGCCTTATTTCACTACTGGTTATTACCTAAATAAAACACTTAACAAGGACTTATTAGGTGGCTATGGGTCTAATCAAAGGTTAAGTTAAGGGGTGAAAAGTGGTACTTTTCAGGTCTTAACACACCCCCAAACCTAATCTTTGCTAGTCCCTTAGCAAAGCTACATTAAACCTACTATAAAAATTAAATGCCACTTTCGTAGGGAGCACGGATACATTTAGCATATGTACCAAGCCTTTTAAACCCCTAGGTGATCCCTAGTCGAGGAGTGAAGTCTCTTGTGGGTTTTTAGTGAAGACACCCACAAACTTCTTCAATTAAACAGTTAACAAAAGTGCAATATAATTAAGTGAGCAGTCAAGGAGCAGACTTAGTTTACTCTTGAATCAATAATCATAAAAGAAATTTAATGATAATTTAAGCAGCATAAACTTCGTGAATGCTCAAAGATTTCCAATCGATTTAATAATGTAAAATCACATAAGTGTGTGCCAGCACTGAGCCCATCCTTAGGTCAAAAATCAGGTTATAAGTCATACATAATGTATTCAAGTTCAGACCTAAAACCTTTGCAGGGCATACTCTCATAAGGGTTTTGTTGAGGGGTTCATTTTCTCACAGGCTCAAGAGCAGTTACATCCCCCAAATGGGTCTGTAAGCATGAGCATAGGCAGAGTTCTTAAGTGCTGACATCATTGGCAGTTCCTCACCATAGATTGGATAACTCTTTATCTTCACATGACAGCTCACTAAACTTTGGATCTCAAGGGCTTTTAACTGGGCTGTAGTGTGGCTTATGGAGTGGGGTTGAAAGAATGGAGGGTTGAGAAGGGGTTCAAAATTGAGAAATCAGTAGGTGACAGAGGTGATTCATGACTTCACCTTCTTGAATTCAGCTCCCTTCATCTTCTTTGAGATTTTCAAATTTGAAGTGATCAGTTTCTCCTCTTGATTTTGATTCTCCAATGAAAGTTCCTCTTGACTCCTCCCTTACTCCTCTTCATTATTATTTTTGTTTCCTTTTTATGGAATTTTCTTCTTCTGTTTTTTTTTTTAAGTATTATTTTTGCTTTTCAGAAATGCCACCATGTTATCAGTTACCGTACTGCCAAAATTTTTTGAGATGCTTCTTCTCCATTCACTTAATGTTGACCATAGCTAGTCCATTTCTAACCTTTTCTCCTTTACCTTCTGAATTCTCAGAGTGAGGGTAGGTTGAAGCAGGTTCATAGGTTCAGGTTCAAGTACTCAGGTGTAATTTGAAGAAATTTAGGATTTAAAGCTCAAAGGGGGGTATGGACAAGGGCAGTTGCATTAGGGTTGGTCTTTTTAGGCTCAAACTGTCCAAGAGAAGGCCTTGATCCTTTCCAAAGTCTCATGAGTACTGTCAGTTGTTTCAACTTGGAGTTACCTAACTTCTAGTGAGCCCAGTGACTCTGCCAGTCCTTAGAACTAGAAGAGATTGCCTTGGTTACTCCTCAAAAGATGGAATTTTTTTTTTTTATAGGCCCAATTCTCACTGGTTATGGTCTTCCTTTGAACTTTTAAGTATGTCCTCACCTTTTTCTCTCTCTAATGATTCACTAAGTGCTGATACAAGTAAGTTTCCTTTGTGATATTATCATGGAAATGTGGAATATTAAAAGTTTATAATGTCAAAAGTTTGCAAAAATATTTTAAATTTCTTATTTTCATCATTCTTGAGTGAATAGAGGTCCCTTTCCATATTACTCAGATGAGTCTGCTGCACTTAGGTTAACTATTCCATTGGCAAGGTCTGCCTGCCACACCCCCAAACCTATGAGGAGCAGTGTCCTCATTGGTTCAAAGGTGACTGTGCAGCAGAGTTATTAAAGCATAAAAGAGCAGAACAAGAAACAAAATACACAACAGACAAAGCAAGATAGTAATGACAGGGGAATAAAGTCTATTAAAAATGAGAAGTGTACAAACTGCAAGGGAATAGAAGCAAAAGAGTGGAAAAATAGAGAAAATCCTATGTACAATCTAGTCAGAATCTGGCTCAAAACTTGTCCCAACCCATCTTCTTGGCATGTTCTTGAAGGTAGGCCTCCTCCTCTTTCTTTGGTCGACAGTTTTGGGTATGGTTGGAGCCTTGACCCTCAATTTTCTCCTCTTTGGTTCAGGAGAGATCTCGGAAGATTTATCAGTGGTTGGCTCAGGGGGTTTGGTGGGATATTTTCCTTTGGGGCCCTTACCTTTGGAGCTCGTCCCTTTGGAGGCTTGAGGGGGAATAAGAGGGGATTGGGCTTGTGCTGGCTCAGGGGGGACAACAGGGGATTTATCTTTTATTTTCACCTAAGGCAGGAGAGGACTTTTCCCTTTTACTAGTTTAGGGGGAGCCACAGAAGATTGTTCTTGTTCTTTGGCTGCAGGACTGGCAGGGCTCTTCCCTTTCACTGGCTGGCTTATTGGTGGTGCCTCCTCAGACTGGGCAGATTTGTCTTTACCAATTTGTAAAGAGGTAGTTGGGGGAGTAGTCCTCTTGGCAGCAACCTTCCTTCGGTGAGGATACGTTTGTTTAGCAGGGCTTGATGAAGGAGCAACAGCAGTAGTCTGGGCACTGGGATCCCTAGGTGGTGCGAAATCAAATTCTCAGTCAGAAGGAAAAAGCTCAGTGGGATCCAATCCAAGGGCAGCAGCAGCCTGTCTGCGTTCATCTTTGGAAAGTAGCCAACCATGGGGATCATCCTGAGCAGAAGCTCTGGTGACCTTTGGAGGTGGGGATGGAGGGGCTGGCCTTTTTCCTTTTTGGGCTACAATGGCTCTTTTGGAAGTGGGAGTTTTCTTAGAACGAGTGCGTTTCCTTTTGGGAGAAGGAGAGGGAACAGGGGGGGCACTGAGACAGGAGCAGGAGCT
The DNA here is from genome assembly GCA_021018995.1 of Chloranthus sessilifolius. Lineage (NCBI taxonomy): Eukaryota > Viridiplantae > Streptophyta > Magnoliopsida > Chloranthales > Chloranthaceae > Chloranthus > Chloranthus sessilifolius. The sequence continues at coordinate 84,223,441 of CM037585.1, forward strand.
ACAGTAGGGACTTTAGCAGGAGCAACAAGTTGTGTGGGTACTACAGTAGGAACTGCAGTAGGCACTTAAGGAGGAACAGGAGGGGGTACTTGAGTTGGGGCTGTCGGAGGTGGGGGAACAGGTTGTGTAGGTGTAGGGGTAGGGGGAGTGGAAGAAGATGGGGCCTCAGGGGGTGCTGTGGCGAGAGGGGTGGCCTGTATTGGTTGGGATAGTAGGAAGGCAACCCGTTGTTCCATAATCTCAATTTTCTTATTAGCCCACAGGAGATTGGTATCTGCAAGCTCCTTACTCAGTCGATTGATCTCTTAAGCATTGTTTAATTTCCTTTCTAATAACCTGTTATGCTTTTTCGCCCTTTCTGCATTGGCTTTTTCAATCTCGGTAGTCATTCTGTAATAAGTTGTCGCAGCCTTGTTCGCATTGAGTGTCTCCAAAATTGCCTCCCACCCCTTGGAAATATCTCTCAGTTGCTCACGGTGAGCAAGCTTCAAGTCACTCATTTTCTACAGCAAGGGGTATTCGATGGCTTGTCGGAGTTGGGCCATGCCATTGAGAACATCCCTCTTGATATAGGCATTGTCCCTCATGGCGTGGAGGAAGGTGAAATAGGGAGGGGTGTAATAGGAGTGTCTGGGTAAGATGCGTAGAAAGGGAGTGGATGAAGTAAAAGGTGATTGATCCTGGGGGAAAAAGTGGGTGTTGTAGGGAGGAAGTGAAGAGGAGGGGTGGAAGTGGCTGGGGTAGTCTGTGTTGAATGGTCAGTGAATTGAGGAGGTGGTGAGAGAAGAGGTGGAATGGAAGGTATGGTGTCTTAGAGTGGGAAGGGTGTAGGTAAGTCAATTGGGGTGAGGTCTGGTTGCACTGTGGAGTCAGAGGTGGAAGGGGGCTGGATGGGTGGGGTGGTAGGAGGTTGTTAGAGATGGGTGGGTTGGTCAATGTTTGAAGGGTGGATTGTATGTTGGTGATGTCAGTTTGCATTTGGGCTTGGGTCTGTGTGGTGTTGGAGAGTTGGGTTTGGATGTCATGTATGAGGGAAAGGATATGGGTAAGGGTATCTGAGGTTGGTTGGGGTGGAGTAGGAGGATAGGAGGGAACAGGTTGGAAAGGGGAAGTGGGGTCATGATGGAAAGTTGTAGGGGGAGAAGATGAAAGGACTGGTGAGTGATGTGGGGCAGGGAGTGGGGAATCTGGGAGGGGAGTATCATGGGATGGCAGGGTGTCAAGTAAGGTAGTCATGAAGGCCTGATACCCTGAAGTGGTGGCTAGGTTAAAGTCAAGGTCATGGAGTGAAGATGTAGTTGGGAGGGGTTAGACTAGGGGTTGGTCAAAATGGGGTGTGTCTGTGGGAATGATAGGGGAGGTGGAAGTAGGTAAAGATAAGGCAGGGGTTGTGTGAGAGGTTTTCTTTTTAAGGTATGTTATCAAGGGAGGGCTGTCAGGGTTGAGGTCAGATGATGTCGGAGATACTGGGGCTGTGTATTAAGGTAAGGTGGGTGAAGGGGGAGTGTTGTCATGGGGTTAAACACTTTCCACCCAGGAACGAATCACAGTGGGGGGTGGAATGGAAAAGGAGGATAAGAGAGGGAAAGGGAGAGATGGAATAGGTAAAGAAACTAGTGGAGAGGCAAGTGTGGTGGATGGAGAGGTGAGGCTTCGCGCCACCTTCTTTGGAGGGCTTTAACCTTCTTTGGGGGCGGGTGGCCTTTGCCAGAGCTCTCTCCTGCCTCGAAACAATCTGAGCTTCAGCCTTCTTCTTCTTCTTCTGGGGATCCATCAGACTTCTACTGATCCCCCATTGTATTTTGGCAAAAGTGGTGGGAGTGAGATCAGTAGATAACTCCCCCACTGGTATCTTGTATCCTCCCCTCAAAAGTAATTTGGTGATGAGTCTTCCATAGGGGAGAGTGTGGACCTTCTTTTGCAGCCCAAGCTTCACCATCATATCTTTCATGGCCTCAAAAATCAACCATGCAGCATTAAATCTGTGGCCCAAAGAGAAGGAATAGAGATCATCAGCAATTGGTGTCCTCCTCTCTTGCTGATGGCCGGAGCAATAGATATTCTTCCTCAGCACTTGATCGATGAACAACAGTTTGGGATCCAAATCTCTTCTTCTAATGGAGTCCCCTGTGGCCTTCAATCCTCTAGTAATGGCCTGTGTAATTGTGTCAATGGGGGCACTCACAGGGGAACCATAACCACAGTTGGGATAAAAAATGGCAGGGATGCCCATGACTTCAGCAATCAACGCTGGGTTGAGCAGCATCTCAAAATTGTCAACTAACACAAGGAGGCCTGGCTGCCCATGTGTGTCTGGTCTGACCCTAAGGTGTTGGTAAAAGAGTTGCACTAACCTAGGATAGGCTAGTGCAGGAATCAATTGCATCAAGGGGAACAAACCAGCCTTGCGCAAGAACTCAATGGCAGGTGCTGACAACGGCTCAGATTCAAAGAAAGATATATAAAAAATGGCTTCAGGCTCTAAGGGAATGGAAATGAAGAGCTTAGAGGGTGTAGAGTAATCAAGCGTTTTTACAGCTACCTCAGGAACCACCTCCTTCCCTTTTTGTTGTGCCGTAGAGGACTTGGCTTTCTTAGGGACAGGCTCCACGGTGGCTTGGTCCCTGGCTCTCTTCACAGGTGCACTTTTAGGAGCCATCAAGATTCTCCTGGGTGAGTGTGCAGTTGAAATTTTGAAAGGAAAGATTAAGGGCTGAGTCTTACCCTAAAAGTTAGGGTTCTGTTCAATTTGATGCACGGTGATCGCAAGAGCTCTTAGCAGGGGGCAACTGTTGATGGAAGCTTTAAGAACAAAAATCCAGAATTTCAAAGTGAGCAATGAACTGTAGACAGGATGCTGGAGGAGAGAGATTGAGAGGAGTGGGAGCTAGGGTTTCGCTGGCAGGAGAGGAAAGAGAAAGCAGTAAAGAGAAGCCGTGCGGGGTGGGATTTAAATATCACGAGGCTCGACGTGCTTTGAAAATATCCGCTCGCTGGATAGGCATGAATGGGTCGCGAGATTAGATGTTAATTTAAACTGCGCGAGTCAGCCCACCCAGCTATATCTGAAACTCGTGACAGCAAAGCAAAGTGTTTCTTTATGAACTGTGCGAGAGGAAACCAAACCAGATTTTCAAAACCCCGCAATGGCTTAACAGAGTTAGAATTCACTCACCCACTAGTCAAAGCATTAAATTCACACATCAAGAAAAGCATTCAAATAATACCATCATCATTCAATCACTTGAAATTAGCAAACAAGGGGAACAAGAATAAAAGTAGGCATAAAGCACTAAACTCAGATTCCAACAAAATCACTACAAATTCCTCTAAACTGTAAAGTACATATCATATAAAGGTGCACAGTTCTTATCATCAATTTAATGAAAGATCCCCTTCAGGGTTTGAGGATCCGTCACCAATCAAAAATTGGCCCTTGGGGTTAACCACTGGTTGACTGGGCAACCTTCCCTCTTCTCTTTTGGCCAAGGTATTCGCTAGTTGGCCAATCTGCTCTTCCATCTTCTTGATGCTCTGACCATGAGAATTCACAGTCTGAGCCAAGGAACCCAGGTTTTGTAGTGAGGTCAAGACCTGGTCCTCGAAAGAAGTATTTCTGGGTTGAGATGGGGATAAGGCCAACTAATTTTGTTGCTGATGGGGCTGTTGATGGTGTTGGAAGTTAGACCTAGGGGCATTCCCTTGATTGAACTGCTGCTGTGGCCTTTGTGGTAAGGCCAACATCTGCTGGGGCTGCATGTAGTTGTCTTGCCTCCACCTCAAATTTGGGTGGTCTCTCCATTGGTAACCAGCATTTTGGTGCTGGTATCCATATAGTTATGCATTATAGCCCCAGTTGTTCGGCCATAAGATTGGCGGACAAGATGTTCCAAAACCAATTCAGGAAATTGCCCTGCAGATGGACATTCCTCCACTGTGTGCTGTGGGGATTGGCATATCAGACATGCCTCCACCACATGACCAGCCCTTCTGGGTTGCATCACAGTCAGTAATTTGTCAAACTTCATAGGGAGGTTTGCCATCTGCAACTGCAAGTCATTGTTCCCAGACACCTCATAAACTTTTCCTCTCAATCTAGCAGCAGGCCCCACCTTTGACTCAGTTTCCTAACCAGTTCTTGCCAGGGATGGCTTTTGAAAAGCATTCTCACTAATCACCTCAAACAATTCCCATGCCTCCTCAGCAGTCTTGTGCATGTAGGATCCACCACAAGAGGCATCGACCATATCTCTATTTTTCTCATCTATCCCATTGTAGAAGCTTTGTACAAGCTGTCACTCTGAGATCTTGTGGTGGGGGCATTGTTTGAGCATTTCTTTAAACCTATCCCAGGACTGGTTAAAATCCTCAGTTGGGGATTGAGCAAAAGCAAGAATCTCTTTCCTCAACTGGCTAGTTTTGGTCTCAGGGAAGAACTTGGTCAGGAACTTGGTCTGCAGGTCTTTCCATGAAGCAATGCTGTTGTTGGGAAGAGTGGTCAACCAGGTACTGGCCCTATCCTTCAGAGAGAAGGGAAAGAGTCTGAGTCTAGTAGCCTCAGGTCCCAAACCAGTGATATTAAAAGTGGTGCACAAGGCCAAGAACTGGTCAATATGCTTGTAAGGGTCCTCCTTGCTAAGCTCGTGGAAAGAGGGCAACATCTGGATGATTGAAGTTTTTATTTCATAGTTCCCCTGAACATCAGGGAATTGAATGCTAAAAGGGGAGTTATAGTCATCCGGAGCATTCAACTCCTTGAGGGTTCTGGGTTATTCTTCACCCATAATTGCTGTCACAGATTCACTTGGGGGCTCTCCTGTGGTGTGTCTATCTCTTCTAAGTCTCCTTCCCCTTTCTAACTCAGGGTTAAGAGGCTCTAAAGCAGGGCTGAGAGATCTCCTCCCTAGCATACAAGCACACCAACAACAAGGAAAGCTTCTTGCAGGCACATTGCAAAAGAATATTTGTACAATTAACAAATTTATCTAACTAGTTTACAACTATTCACAGAATACATTTACAACTATCCTAGATACTGCTAGAAATTTTTTTAAGAAAGATAGACAGAGCTTTAAAAGTCAGAGAGTTTGCAAACAGAGGTAGCAAAGCTCCAATTGCAGTCCAACTGTCCTTAACTGCTGCTGTCTAGATCTGCAAGAAAGGTTCAAAATTATGTCAACAGTATCAATTATTCACATTTGCAAAGAATACTAAGAATACAAAAACTAAGGGTCTACTAATAGATCATCTTTCGCCGGCAACAGCGCCAAAAACTTGTTGGAGATTTTCTGAGTTTGTGTGCTTGTTTTATTGGTTGGTGGTAAAAGTCATTTAAAAATCAAAGATAGAGTAAAACAAGGGATGGAATTAGCACAACTAAGAAATCCTAGACCTGCAAGATACAGGGTCCATTGTAGCAAGTTTTGATAAGTAAGAGTTTGTCCCACAGGGAAAGGTGATCTACAGCTCTAAAGGAGCCATCTCTAGTAGTCCCTCTAGATCTGACTACAGATCTGGCAGTCCTAAAAGGAGGGGAGTTTAAGGTCACTTATTCTAAGTATTCTAAGATACTCTAATGTCTAAACTACGGAAAGGGGTTGAGAGGATGGATGGAGTGTCGAAAATAAATATAAAAGGGTGAGAAGTATGTTATTGAGCCCAGATCAGAGGAGTTTTGTAACTCTGATTCAGATATGATGTTATAGAAATCTTGTCCAATGGCTACATTATCACCACTGAGGAGAAAGGATTCAACCCATCACTCTACCATGATTCAACCCTTAAGGTTATAACCTATCCACTCAAATGGTCACAGACTATCCCATAGGGGAACCACAATCCAGGGATGGGTCAAAACATAACAAGTAAATCATTGCAGGCACTATTTCATCTAGGCAACCAACTTAAGAATCCATAGGGAACCTCAACCTCTAAAGCTCTATGTGTGGGGCTAAGGCTGTATAGGACCATGATAGCCCAGACACATAGAACCAGCAAGCGATTGAGTACAACCTTTGATCTAGCTGTCCATTGCTTGAGTGAGGCTACAATGGTCCAGTCACAAGCCTACAATCTCTATAACCAGATCAGATCCAACATCTGATGGCAGATCTACACTAATATAGGGGAGTCTGCCTCTGTACAATCTCCCACCAGGCTTCTACAAGCTCAGGTGTAAAGAAGAAGGTTCCATCTTGGATCGGTGGATGAGAATCACCCTAAGGCTATAACCTGTCCACTTGAATGGTCACAGACTATCCCAGAGGCTATCCTCCTCACGGAGCCCAAGACAAAACAAGAATATCGCTGCCACCACCATGGTCACCAGGCTACCAGCTCAAGCTCCCATGGGGATTTTAGATCTACTGGGTCGCGTGGTGGGGCTAAGGTTGTATAGGATCATGATAGCCTAGACACACAGGTCACTTGGATCTAAATGGCCCTTTGAATCAGTCCTCCATTGCTTTGAAACACAACCAAAGCAATGGCGGATCACAAGACAGCAGCCTTGCACAGAGCATCTCACATTCAAACATAAATCCCACAAAGTACAGATCCTATTACAGAACTTCCATTAATCTAGTTCAAAATGCATACAAAGGCATAGCCATCAAGTGCTGGACTATGGAGAGAAGGAAAAAGAAAAAAAAGAAAACTACTTACGACTACAAAAAGAAAAACTAAACGATCTCAGATCAAGTCTCCAAGAAATGAGATGTGTTCCCAGCTATTCCAGGATGTAGAAAGAAAAGATGGTCTAAGCTCCTCAATCCTAAGCTAAGTGTGGGTATTTATAGCAGTGGTGTGGCGGCACATTAGGATTAGGAAACCCTAATTTTAATGATGCCACGTGGCCGAATAGTGATCCTTCGATGCCTTAGGGCGCATGCACGGAGATTTGAGCATGGGAGTGCGTGCCCTAATCGTTGGAAATTCCTAAAAAGTCCTTTGCTGAAGAGATGGAAGTTTGAGTTTCAGAGCTTCGCTAGGTAGCCATTGTTTCCCAGACTTATCGCGTGGTAGCTCTTGCTCTTTGCGAGGATGGTTTGATATTGAAGCTTCAGCAGTCGCGGGGTTGGCTTGTTTTGCTCTGCAGGCAGTCGCGAGGTTGAATAGACAGCAGAACCTCAGATGTCGTGGGGTTGGTGCTCAAGCAGTCATGTGGTTGTTGGGCGATCGCTGGGTTGATCTTTGCGAGGATAGATTTGAATAGCGCGAGCACTTCTCTTTACTGGCCTTCGCGAGTTACCTTGCGAGGCTTCAATGGGTTCTGAACTGTGCGAGGTTCCAGGTCTTAACTGATCTTCACGAGGATGGCATTGCCCTCACAAGGATGCTTTCTTCTTGAATGGCGCGAGAACTTTGTGAGGAGTTCTCTTCTGATAATTACATCCCGCGGCCACTGTGCGACAGCTGCGCGAGGGGTCTCCTGAAGCTCTCTCTCCTTAGCCTTTCAGAGTAAACTATGTGAGGTTGAGAGAGGTCTGCTTTGAACTGTGCAAGACTGCGGGACATGTTCTACTCTTGAGCTTCACGAGAGCTGCGCGAGTTTATGCTTCTGAAGCTCTTCAGTCACTCATTTGCGCGAGAAGTTGTTGTAGAGTCATGGGAAGCTCAGCTGGACTGCGCGAGGCTCATTTCAGGTCTGGATTCAGAGTCCATCCTTCTGAGGGACTTCTGGTGCCAAAACAGGCTCTTTAGCAGGATTCCTAGCCTTATTTCACTGCTGGTTATTACCTACGTAAAACACTTAACAAGGACTTATTAGGTGGCTATGGGTCTAATCAAAGGTTAAGTTAACGGGTGAAAAGTGGTACTTTTCAGGTCTTAACATGCATCAGATCTGAAAAAATATAAAGCAATTGAATAGAAAAATTATAGATCTAATGGATCTTTAAAAATAGTATTTCATTGCTTAATTAAAACTTACAATGCTTTGCCCTCAAGCCTACAGTCTGTGCATGAATCCGGAGCTCTTCACAATGAATTTATTGATTTATTTATAATTAGAACTAGATCTGAGTTGCTATCTAGATCTAATCCAATAGGTTGGATTAGGGAGAGAAGGGGGAAGAGAAAAAGGAAAAATAAACTAAAACTAAACCTAAATTGAGCTAAGAAGAACTTAGGCTATTCCTTTCTTCCTAGTTTCCTTGCTAAGGAATTACAGTAGCAAGGATACTTATTTATACAAATGCAGTGATCCATGTGCCTTGCATTGCAGACAATCAGAGGAGAGAGTTTTCATTTCAATTTATGCTAATCCTTGTTTTAGCATTTCAACCAATCAGAGAGAAGAGAGAGATCTGGTTTTGTTATGCTCAATTGAAGTAGTTTGCTTCTCGCCAAGGATTTGAAAATTAGTTCATGCCCATGTGCATACTTCTCTTGTGCCTTGGAGTTCCCAAATTTTCCCCACCTGTCCATTGATATTACCAGCTGGAGCCCTAATAAAATTGTAGCCAAACTGCTGTGGATATTCACAAATTAAACTCTTAATCCTATTGGCTGCCTTATACCCCAAAATAGCCATGTTGCTGTTATTACCAAACAACCCCCAAATGGAACAATGCTCAATGTAATGGCTGCAAGGTAATATTTGATGGTTGAAACTTAATGGGGTCCAAGCTGGATGAGTTGCAGAACTATGGGCTGATGAAGGTTTAAATCTACAGCTTCAACAGTGAGGTGGAGAAGATGAACTCGAGATGATGGAGTGGAGTGCAGCAGCTTCAACATCTGTTCGTGAGGATGCGTAACTTCAGCCATCAAAATTTCGATAGGTCACTGAATGGAGGGCTGAAGCTATTCAATAGGATGAAGGAGAATGGGAGCTGCTCTTCGATAGGTTGGCTGTAGGTGTGAGCTACTGTCGACAGGATGGAAGTTAAAGACTCAAAAGGACAGCTGGGACCAATTGATAGGATGGCTGAAGTGGAAGGCTAGAGATCGACAGGTTCTGAAGGTAATCTCGACAAGTTGGTGATGTATTACATCCATTCGTGAGATTGCCTGAAGTGCAACTTGAAGATGTCGACAGGTTAGTTGCTACATTTTATGCTCGACAGGTTAAAGGTTTGGAAAATGCACTCTTCGAGAGGATTATATGTTGAAGTGCTCGACAGGTGTGCTGAAGTGCAGCTTGAATGTCGATAGAATGTTGAAGCTTCCATAGCATATCTCGACAAGTTCATGCTTCCAATGGTCGATAGGTTCGAAATTCAAATGGTCGACAGGTTCAAGCCTCAAATGGTTGACAGGTTGGATGGATAGGGAGGTTAGATGTCGACAGGCACTGAGGGAGCTGCCTCACAAGTTGACAAGATGAGATGTACATCTCGATAGGTTGCTGACAGCTTCAGTACTGCTCGAAATGATTGCTGGAGTTGTAAGCTAGATGTCAATAGGATGGCTGATAGCCACCTACACTTCATGAGGTTACTTCCATGCACTTCATGTTGTTCCAAGGCTTGGAGCTTAGCTTGCTGCAGTCGACAAGATGTTGGAACTCGACAGATTTGTACTAGTTTCAACAAGGTACATCTCAGTCAATCAATGAAGTTCATTTCTCAGCCATTATACCACAGAAATAGTTTACTTGATGCACACAACTATTAAAGTGTAGCTGCTCTTCCTTAAGCTGCTTGGATGCACTGCAGCTCAAGAGCTTATGTGTGCAGCTAGTATAAGTGCACATATCTGAAAGTGCTGCTATATTAACATGATTGAATGCACCCAACTAAAAACTCTATTGCTATTTAATTCTCAATGTGCACAGGGTTGAAAATCCAAAAGTGCTGCGGCTTGCTCAACTCCACCTTGCTGCTGCTGTAGATGAAAGCACTTGGTTGCTTTAATCCCCTCTTCTTAGCACATAAACATGCACTTGCTGCATATTATTGCCTAACTGTAAAACAATAATAAAAGACAATTATTTTACACTCTAAGCTCTAGCAAAAGCCTATTTAAGGGGTATAAAATGGTATAAATCAATGATTAACAGGGGTACCAACCATCCCCTGCATAATTGGAAACCGCATCATAGGTAGAGCCCTCTTGGACTTGGGGGCCAGTGTAAACCTACTCCCATATTCTGTATATGAGGAGCTAGGTTTGGGGGAGCTAATATCAACTTCAATTGTGCTCTAGCTAGCTGACAGGTCTGAGAGAAGACTAATGAGTGTGGTGGAGGATGTTTTGGTAGGGGTGGACAAGTTCTAATACCCTGTTGATTTCCTAGTTTTGGACATGGACCCTTCAGAAAGTAAAATCTCAATTCCTATCATCCTGGGCAGGCCATTCTTAGCCACTGCCAATGCTTGCATTCAATGTAGGTCAGGAGTGATAGAGGCGACCTTTGGGAATATGAAGGCCCAATTAAATATGTACAATGCTGCTAGGCAGCCTCAGATGGACATTGAGGATTGTTGTGCAATAGATGTACTAGATGGCCTTGTAGAAGAAGAACTATCCAATCTGCTAGATTGGGATAATGTTACTGAGAACCTGGAAAATATTTAGAGTAGGGTTGAGGAGGAGGCCCAAGCTTTCATGACAGAGGACAGCACCACAATAGAGTCTTCTATGGGCCTAGTGCAGTATTTCAGCTGGAAACCTATATTGTTGCCTCTTCCTCAAACCACCAAGGCACCTTTGTTGCCTTCCATTAAAAGTCCCCCTGATCTGGAGCTTAAACAACTGCTAGACACATTAAAGTATCCCTTCTTAGGCCAGAATAAAAACTTTCAGTGATTATCTCTTCCTCTCTCACTGGTGAGCAGGAGGAGGAATTGTTGAGTGTTCCCAAGAAGCATTAAAAGGCCATGGGCCGGACAATTACTGATCTTAGGGGGGTTGATGCATCAGTTTGTATACACAAAATATACCTGGAAGAGGTGATATTGAAAAAAATAGTAAAATTGTTAGATGCAGGGGTGATTTATCCCATTTTAGATTCAGAGTGGGTGTCACCTATTCAAGAGGTTCCCAAAAAGTCAGGCATAATAGTTATTACTTCTGATTATGAGGAGTTGATGCTAGCCAGGGAGACCACTGGTTAGAGAGTTTGCATAGATTATAGAAAACTCAACTCCAAAATCAGAAAAGATCACTTCCCTCTCCCTTTCATTGACCAAATTATAGGCAAGTCGGTAGGGAAAGAATTTTATTACTTTTTGGATGGATACTCAGGGTATAACCAAATCCCTGTGTATCATCAAGTTCAAGAGAAAACCATATTCACATGTCCCTTTGGCATCTTTGCTTATAGGTGGATGCCTTTTGGACTGTGCAATGCCCCAGCCACATTTCAGAGGTGCATGTATGCCATTTTCTCAGATATAATTGACAGGTTCCTGGAAATCTTTATGGATGATTTTTTAGTCTATGGGGATAACTTTAGTTAGTGCTTAAGTCACCTTGACCTAGTTTTGTAAAGGTGTGAAGAGACCAATTTGGTCTTAAGCTGGGAAAAGAGCCACTTCATGGTAACACAGGGAATTGTTTTAGGCGATGTGGTCTCCCACAAAGGTATAGAGGTTGACAAAGCCAAAGTTGACATGATTTCACACCTACCCCCACCTAGGACTATCAAACAAATTAGATCATTTTTAGGACATGCAGGATTCTACAGGAGGTTCATTAAGGACTTCAGCAGAATTGCAAAACCGCTATGCCACCTACTATGCCAGGATGTGCAATTTGATTCTTCTGCTGAGTGCCTTGAAGCCTTTGAGACCTTGAAAAAGTGCCTCACCTTTGCTCCTGTAATCCAATCCCCTGATTACTCTCTTCATTTTGAGCTGATGTGTGATGCATCAGACTTGACAATAGGTATTGTCCTAGGATAGAGGAAGGACAAGCTGCCAACAATGATATACTATGCCAGCAAAACATTAGCAGAGGTTCAACTCAACTATTCCACCACTGAAGGAGCTGCAAGCTATTGTTTTTGTTGTGGATAAGTTTAGACACTACTTGCTTGAGTCTTAAATTGTTGGGTTTATAGATCATTCAGTCGTCAAATACCTATTGGCCAAAAAGTATGCTAAACCTAGGCTGATCAGATGGATCTTCCTGCTGTAGGAGTCTAGTCTTGAGATCAGAGATAAAAAGGGAGTGGAGAATGTGGTGGCTGACCACCTCTCTAGAATTTTATCAAATGAATGTGCAGCTGCACTAGTTTATGATTTCTTCATGGATGGGCAAATATTTGCTATTCAGTCTATTGTGTCATGGTTTGCCAACATTGTTAATTACTTGCTTGTTGGCAGGATCCCTTCCCATTGGACTAAAATTGATAAAGACTTGTTCTTTTCACAAGTCTGGTTCTTTTTCTCGGAGGACCCTTGCCTATGAAAGTACTGTGCAAACCAAATCATAAGAAAATGTGTCCCTGATAATGACATCCCCAATATTCTGAGCATGTGCCATGAAAATACATGTGGGGGTCACTTCAGTGGGAGAAAAATAATAGCTAAGGTATTACAGTGTGGCTTCTATTACCCTTCCTTGTTTAAGGATGGATATGCACACTGCAAGGCCTATGCTAGATGTCAGAAAATGGGTGGCCTGTGCTGGGATGATGGAGTGTGTTGATATATTGTGTAATGGTAAAAGCAAAATAAAATCAAATTAAAACAAAGGATAGATTCAGCACAACTACAATCTCCTCGACCTGTAAGATACAGGGCTATTGTAGCATGTTTTGATAGGTAAGTAAGGGTATGTCCATAGGGAAATGTGCATAAATGATGGTAAATCTCCAGATCTGCAATAGATCTAGCTCTCTATCCGAAATTAAGCTATATTAAAATAGGAAAGAGGAGAGGTTTTGGATTTTTGTCACTACGAACAACTGAAATTAAATGCAGTTGATCCAGTTTTCTAAGAAAACACAGAGTGTAGGAAAATGGATAAAAATTAAAAGGATGGAGAACATCAGCTAGGGATTTGGTTTTTTACTGAGAATTAAATGAATAAGAGGCAATGCTTAAATCAGATCTGCAACACTCTTTCATCTGGCTACAAGCTTCCCAGATTTGACTTCGGCAGATGCATGGTATAAGAATCTAATCTCTACCAATGGATCAGAGCAATCCTAATGCTATGATCTATCAACTCAAATGGTCACAGACCATCCCAGAGATTATTCCAATCTATTGTTAACTAGAGAATTGAAGCAAGCCTAAGGTTATGATCTGTCCACTTAAATGGTCACAGATCATCCCAGAGATTGTATCAAGCTAATGGTCTTGATTAGAATGGGTTAACCATTTTAGATGTTGTGAATGCCAGGCTACAAGCTTCCCATTTTGGCTGGCCCACAGGAGTATCTAAACTAGGTAAATCAAATATGAATAAATGAAATATAGCTCAGAATTAACTCTAAATCCCACAATTTTTTTGCAATCTCACTACTTACAATGTTGTGCACAGATCTACAATCTGTGCAGCATCCAATCCCTTACAAAGCCTTTGAAACTCTTAATTTCAGCTCATAGCCTCACTCTAGCTACTGGAGAAGTTTTAGCAAACCATAATTGGCTAATGGAGAGGGGAAGGAGAAGAGAGAAATAGAGAGGGAAAATTAGAGAAAATTTTATTCAAACTTGGCTCTGGCTCTCCTAATTTATGGATGATTTTCAATGTGATTGCTCCTCTATTTATACCTTTTTCTCAGATCCGTTTCAGCCAATCAGAACTCAAAGGAATAATGCAGTTATGGTGATGTGGCTGATCCCTCTTCTAGAAGATTTTCTCCTATTGGTTCACAACTGACAAGTACATGTGAGGTAGTTAGAGTTCCCGCTTGTGCTCAGTTGAATACCAAAAATACCCCCTAGGGGTCGCTATCACACCTTAGATCGTGTGCGTGAAATCCAGAAGTTGTAGCTATGGAGAAGGGCCATGAGAAGTTCCCAAAATGAATGTCAAGAGATTCAAGGAAATTCTTGAGAAGTTCTTAGACTGCTTGCTCTGCATTTCGATAGGTTTGGAAAGCCTCCTGCTGAGTTGAAGTGTACAAGTTGATAGCATTGGAGTGACTCTCGATACCTTCTGTTTAGTTCCTCATTCATCCAGTCGACAAGTTACAATCCTGTCGGCTGGTGAAGTCTTCGACAGGTTGTGATTCATCTCGACAGGTTCTTGGAAGGTCCTGTCAAAAGCTTCTCTTAATTTGCTCGATAGGTTCATTTGAACCTCGCGACCTCCCCTACACCTTCAAATAAGGTGTTGATAGGATTCTTTCTCTGCAAGCACAACCTATCGACAAGCAATTGGAACCTTGCAATAGCTTACTGAATCCTCTTGACAACTTGGTATTTGAGCTTCAGAACCTCTCGACAGCTTCTGCCTTGAATTTCCTCAGCTGGCACCTATCTTTAGTGCGCTGTCTTCCATCACTTAGCAACCTCTAGGTGAGTTCGATCTGTCTTCTTTGCAACTATGCTTGGTCTCAAGCATGCCCTATTGATCCCATGACCTTCTCATGCATTTATGAAGCTCTGATTTCTTGACTGGCAGGCCTTTGGGCTATTGTGAACACATGATGAGGAGCAGATTGCTTCTTTGGCAATAGGCCACTACAAATACAATGGCCAACAATTCCTTTTCAGTTGTTGTGTAATTCAGCTAGGCATCAGTCATTGATTTGCTTGCATAGCCACTACACTTGGTGCTTTGTCCTTTCTTTGTCCAAAGACTGCACCAATAGCAAAGTCTGATGCATCACACATCAGCTCGAATGGGAAGGAGAAATCAGGAGCCTGTAAAATGGGAGCAGTAGTCAAACATGTCTTTAGCACTTCAAAGGCAGCCAAGCATGCATCATTGAATTCAAATGGAACCTCTTGGCATAACAGGTGGCAAAGAGGTTTGGAGACTTTGCTGAAATCTTTGATGAACCTTCGATAGGAACCAGCATGTCCGAAGAATGACCTAACTTGTTTGACAATTTTGGGTGGGGATAGATGTGCAATCAAATCGATTTTAGCTTGATCAACCTCTTACCCTTTGTGGGAGAGAACATGTCCTAAGACAGTGCCTTGAGTCACCATGAAGTGACTCTTCTCCCAACACAAGACAAGGTTACTTTCTTCACATCTTTGCAACACCAAGCTAAGGTGATGCAAGCATTGGCTAAAATCATCCCCATAAATGAAAAAATTATCCATAAAAATCTCTAAGAACTGATCAATCATGTCAGAGAAAATAGCATACATACATCTTTGAAAGGTGGCAGGTGCATTGCATAGCCCAAATGGCATCCTTCTGTATGCAAAGGTTTCAAAGGGGCATGTTAAGGTGGTTTTCTCTTGATTTTGAGGGTATATAGGGATCTGATTGTACCCTAAATAACCATTAAGAAAATAGTAAAATGCCTTGCCTGCCAACTTATCTAAGATTTGATCAATGAAGGGCATTGGGAAATGATCTTTGCTAGTTTTCTCATTGAGCTTCCTGTAATCTATACACAACCTCCAACCAGTGGTCTGTCTAGTTGGAATCAGCTCTCTTGAGTTTGCTTGAACTACAGTGATCTTGAATTTCTGACGCACCACCTGGGTAGCTGCCACCCATTGAGAATCCGAAATGGGGTAAATGACCCCAGCATCTCACAGCTTGACAACTTCTTTCATGACAACCTCCGGCATGTGTGGGTTCAATTTCCTTTGCATTTCTCTAGAGGGTTTAGAGCCCTCTTCAAGATGAATCTTGTGCATGCACACAGCAGGATTTATGCCTCCAAGATCTGCGATTGTCCACCCTATTGCTTTCTTATTCTTCCTTAACATATAAAGCAATGCTTCCTCTTGCTTAACAGTGAGGGAAGAAGATATTATGATTCGAAATTTCTTATTAGCTACTAGGAAGGCATACTTTAAAGATTCTGAGAGCTGCTTTAGCTCCACATCTGGGGGACTGATGAGTGAAGGCAATAGGGGTGCCTTAGAAGGTGGGGAAGAGATAACAAAGCTGGTTTCCCTGGGTGATGCTTTGTTGGCCCTACTTCAGAATTTACAGTTTGCACTTGGTCAAACTCATATGTGGAAGCTTTCCCTACAACTGTTTCATCTCAAACTTCATCAAAACCATCAAACAAATCATCACTATGCAGCAGTTGGGACAGAGTTTTGTCCACCAATTAATCCAGCAGCTCAATAAAAAAATAGTCCTCATTATCTAAATGGGGCTAATGGTTGTATTGTATACATTTAATCTGACTTTCATATTTCCAAAAGTTACTTCCATGACCCCTGATCTATATTGTATGCATGCATTAGCAGTGGCCAAAAATGGCCTGCCCAAAATCACAGGGATGGAAGTAGCACAGTTGCTTGATTTCATATCCAGCATCAGAAAATTAGCAGGATAAAAGAATTTATCAATCCCAACCAAGACATCTTCTATGATTCTCACAGGCTTCCTCTCAGATCTGTCAGCTAGTTGTAAGACCACATTGCGGGCTTGAACTCACCTAAGCATAGCTTCTCATAAACTGAGTATGGAAGAAAATTGATACTAGCTCCCAGATCTAATAAGGCTTTTTCAATGGTATGATCCCCAATGATGCAGGGGATAATGGGGACTCCAGGGTCTTGGAGCTTTGTTGGAGTTGCTATAGTCATGACTTGGTTAACTTTTTCTGTTGAAAATACTTTCTTGGATAGATGTATCCTCGATTGGCTTTTGTGGGTTCTTTTAAAAACCTGGCATAGGCTGGCACTTGCTTAATTGCATCAAGTAAAGGCAAGTTGATCTTTACTTGCTTAAATGTTTTCATCATTTCCTCTACTTTGGCATTCCCTTTATCAAAAGGAGAAGCTGCCTTCAAAGCATTGGAAAATGGCAGATGGGAAGCTGGTCTCCCATTTGCAGCCTCAGCCAACTCATCAATTTTTTCTTTATTTTTATTTTCAATTTTTTCATTTTTTTAATTTTCTGTTTGGGAGCATTAACCTTCCTCTTATTCAAAGTGGGCTACTCCTGCTGTACATTCCTTGGAACTTTTTCATTTTCTTTCTCTAAATTTTGTGAAGGCGCAAAGCCTACTTGATTGCCCACCAACCTTCCACTTCTTAATGTGGTGACAGATTTTGCTTCCTCATGGGAAGAAGAGACTTCACCTACCACATATTGTCTCTTTGGATTGTCCATGGGCTGACTAGGCAGCCTACCTTCCTCCCTCTTAATCAATGCATTAGATAGTTGACTAAGATGGTCTTCTATCTTTTTGAGGCTTTGGCTATGAGAGTGGATTGTTTGGGACAACAGGCCCAAGTTCTACAATGACACCAGAACTTGCTCTTCAAAAGAGGGTGTTCTTGAAGCTGTAGTTGGGCATTTTGTTGCACAAGTTGAACCGTAGGCTGAGCCATAGGTTGCTGGTATTGTGTCCTTGGAATAAAATTCTATTGATAGGTCTGGGGGGCAGGTTTAAAAGGCATTTGCTGTGGTTGCTAGTAGAACTGAGGTTGGAACCGCTGCTGCTGGTTTTGATTTTGACCATTTTCTTGCTTCCACCTTAGGTTAGAGTGGTTTCTCCAAGAATAACCAGTAGTTGACTGCTGACCAAAAGACTAGGTAGCATTCACATGTCCCATCACCAGTTCTAGGAATTGCTCAGCAGAGGGACAATCCTGAATGGGATGAGTGGGAGATTGACAGATGGGACATGCCTCTCCCACATTAGCAACCATTGGAGGTTGCTTTTCTTTCATCATTTTCTACAACCTTTGAGTTAAGCTGGCTACCTTTCTTTCCAAATCATTATACCCACCAATCTTATACATTTGACCTCTTATTGTACTCTCCTTCAATATTCTTCCTGGGGTGTCCACATCCCTAGCAAGAGACTCTTACTGTCATGAGTTTTCACCAATGGCATCAAACAATTCCCATGCTTCCTTAGCTATTTTATGAAGGTATGTGCCCCCACAAGAAGCATCCACCATATTTCTACTCTTAGAGTCAATTCCTTGATAGAAACTTTGGATAAGTTACCATTCAGGAATTTTATGGTGGGGGCATTGCCTCAATAGTTTCTTGAATCTCTCCCATGCCTCATGGAACCCTTCAGTTTGGAGTTGAGAAAATGAGAAGATACTCTTCCTCAACTGACTGGTTTTAGACATGGGAAAGAATTTAGCTAAGAATTGGCTCTGCATGTTATCCTAAGAGCTGATACTATTAGGGGGAAGCAGGGATAACCAGGCCCTGGCTTTATCCTTTAATGAAAAAGGAAATAACCTAAGCTTGGTGGCTTCTGGCCCTAGACCTATAATGTTAAAGGTAGTACACAAGGCAACGAATTCATCAACATGCTTATATGGGTCTTCTTTGCTCAAACCATGAAAAGAAGGCAACATCTGAATGGTTGAAGACTTGATTTCATAATTAGTTTCCACAACAGGAAACTATATGTAAAAAGGAGAATTATATGCACCAGGTGCATAGTAATCCTTCAACAACAACCTTGGTTGCTCACACATTTCAATAGATTCAGTTGCAGCAAATGTAGGTGGGGTTTGTTTAGGCCTAAGAATCTTTTCAACCTCTGGATTTAATGGAATAATCTGGGGGTTGAGAGTTCTTCTTCCAAACATACACCACTCACAATCTCAATGCACACTTACACAAATTACAGCTCAAGTTTAATACAACAAACAGGAACAAGCACACACAGCTAATTAAAACTACAAATCATAGATTAGGAAAAACAAAAAGAGTAGAGAGATACATACTTTTAGCACAACCTCTAGCACAATGCTCCTTGGAGCACCACAGATCCAAATCTGAAAAGAAAATTAAGCTACTAAAAAAAAAAAACTACAGGAGCACTTAATCAAGCATTTAGCAGGCAATCAAAATTATAAATCTAAAAATTAAAAGAAGCTTAGATCTACCAAGTTTAGATCACAGATCCCCGGCAGCGGCGCCAAAAACTTGTTGGGATGATGGACTGTGTTGATTTAGTGTATAATGGTAAAAGCAAGATAAAATCAAATTAAAATAAAGGATAGATTCAGCACAACTACAATCTCCTAGACCTGCAAGATACAGGGCTATTGTAGCAAGTTTTGATAGGTAAGTAAGGGTATGTCCATAGGAAAATATGCATAAACAATGGTAAATCTCTAGATCTGCAATAGATCTAGCTCTCTATCCGAAATTAAGCTATACTAAATAGGAAAGAGGAGAGGTTTTGGATTTTTGTCACTACAAACTACTAAAATTCAATGCAGTTGATCCAATTTTTTAAGAAAACACAGAGTGTAGGAAAATGGATAAAAAGTCAGCTAGGGATTTGGTCTTTTACTGATAATTAAATGAATCAGAGGAAATGCTTAAATTAGATCTACAACACTCCTTCATCTGGCTACAAGCTCCCCATATTTTACTCCGACAGATGCATGGTATAAGAATCCAATCTCTACCAATGGATCAGAGCAATCGTAAGGCTATGATCTATCCACTTAAATGGTCAAGGACCATCCTAGAGATTATTCCAATCTATTATTAACCAGCGAATTGAAGCAAGCCTAAGGCTAGGATCTGTCCACTTAAATGGTTACAGATCATCCCAAAGATTATATCAAGCCAATGGTCTTGATTAGAACAGGTTAACTATTGTAGATGCTGTGAATGCCAGACTACAACCTCTCCATTTCTGGCTGGCCCACAAGAGTATCTCAACTTGGAAAATCAAATATGAATAAATGAAATATAGCTCAGAATTGACTCTAAATCCCATAATTCCATTGCAATGTCACTGCTTACAATGTTGTGCTCTGATCTACAATCTGTGCAGCATCCAATCCCTTGTAAAGCTTCTGAAACTCTTAATTACAGCTCATAACCTCACCCTAGCTACTGGAGAAGTTTTAGCCAATCATAATTGGCTAAAGGAGAGGGGAAGGAGAAGAGAGAAAAAGAGAGGAAAAAATTGGAGGGAAAATGAGTTCGAACTTGGCTCTAGCTCTCCCAAAGTTTGGATGACTTTCAATGTGATTGCTCCTCTATTTATACCTTTTTCTCATATCTGTTTCAGCCAATTAGAACTCAAAGGAATAATGCAGTTACGCTGATGTGGCTAATCCCTCTTCTAGAAGCTTTTCTCCTATTGGTTAACAACTGACAACTGACAAGTACATGTGAGGTAGTTAGAATTCCCACTCGTGCGCAGTTGAATACGAAAAATACCCCCCAGGGGTCACTGTCGCACCTTGGATCGTGTGCGTGAAATTTGAAAGTTGTAGCTGCTGGAGAAGGGCCATGAGAAGTTTCCAAAATGAATGTCGAGAGGTTCAAGGAACTTCTCGACCGGTTCTTAGTCTGCTTGCTCTGCATTTTGATAGGTTTAGAAAACCTCTCATTGAGTTGAAGTGAACAGGTCGATAGGATTGGAGTGGCTCTCGATACCTTCTGTTTAGTTCCTCATTTATCCTATCGACAGGTTACAATTCTGTCGACTAGTGAAGTCTTCGACAGGTTGTGGGTCAACTCGACAGGCTCTTGGAAGGTCTTGTCGAAAGCTTTTCTTGATCTGCTCGATAGGTTCATTTGAACCTTGCGACCTCCCCTGCACCTTCAAATAAGTTGTCTACAGGATTCTTTCTTTGCAAGCACAACCTATCGACAAGCAACTGGAACCTTGCGATAGCTTACTGAATCCTCTCGGCTGCTTGGTATGTGAGCTTCAGAACCTCTCGACAGCTTCTACCTTGAATTTCCTCAGCTGACACCTATCTTTAGTGTGCTGTCTTCCATCACTCAGCAACCTCTTAGTGGGTTTGATCTGTCTTCTTTGCAACTGTGCTTGGTCTCAAGCACACCTTGTTGAGCCCATGACCTTCTCATGCATTTATAAAGCTCTAATTTCTTGACTGGCATGCCTTTGGGATGTTGTGAACACATGATGAGGAGCAGATTTCTTCTTTGACCTTTTTAGGTGGTTATCTGTACTAAGGCTACATTTTATTGCTTATCTACAAAACATACTTAAAACACCTTATTAGTCATCTCAAGGGTCCATTAAAGGTCAGGGTAGGAGGTGAAAAATGATATTTTTCACTACTAAACAGCCTGTCAAGGAAAAATTCAATGCCATTGCAGCCCATTCTTGTTGTAGAATTATTTGATATCTAGAGAATTGATTTTATGGGCCCCTTTCCTCCCTCAAATGGTTATAGTTTGATCCTTGTGGCAATTGACTATGTGTTCAAGTGGGTTAAAGCCATTACCACAAGGACTAATGACCATAAGGTTGTCCTGAAATTCATCAAAGAAAATATCTTCTTAAGATTTGGCACCCCTAGAGCCATCATTAGTGATGGGGGTAGCCACTTTTGTAACATAAATTTTGAGAGCTTCCTCAAGAAATATTCTGTTACCCATAGGATTGCAACTTCCTACCACCCCTAGACTAGTGGGCAAGTTGAAATTTCAAATAGGGAGATTAAGCACATCCTAGAGAAGACAATTAGGACAGATAGGAAAGACTGGGCCATGAAGCTAAATGATGCACGGTGGGCTTATAGGACTACCTATAAGACCCCAATTGGGATGTCCCCTTTCAAACTAGTTTATAGCAAAGCTTGTCATCTGTCAGTGGAGTTGAAACGTAGAGCCTATTGGGCTATTAAAAGTTTGAATTTGGATCTAACACCTACTGGTATGCATAGGAAGCTGTAGTTGTCAGAGCATGAAGAGTTTAGACTGGATGCATATGCCAACTCAAGGATTTACAAGGAAAAATCTAAAGCTTTCGTTGACAAGGGATTGATGAGGATGGATTTCAAGGACGGTGCCAAGCTTTGGTTATTTAACTCCAAGTTAATTTTTTTTTCAGGAAAGCTAAAATCCAGGTGGGATATACCTTATACTATCATCCATGCCTCCCCATCTGGTGCTGTGGAGATTATGGATCCCATTTATGGGAAGAGCATGAAAGTGAATGGTCAAAGGCTAAAGATTTGTGTTAAATTCTGTGGGGCCTCCTCAGACCATCCACCTTCATGAACCTCCCACTGCTAAGTGATCCATAGCTCTATAAATTGTGTACCATAGTTGCTTGCATTTGTGTGTTTTCTTTTAAAAATTTATCATGTATTATCTTTGGGTTGTTTTTGCTATGCTGTGATAGTCTATGTGATTGTGTTAGTGTTTAGAAAATTTGAATCTAATTTGATGAGCATGTTTCTGAGTGTGGTTTGTGCATGAACATGCTGTGATTTAAAGTCATTTAAATGCTAGGATTTGCACTCTGTGCATATGTATTAAATGGGCATGAGTTTATTAGAGGTGAAATAGATGAGGTGTGAAGAAATTTGGTGTTGATGCATAATGACAAGGTGCATGACAGTTTCGATGCACATGCCAATGTGCAGGCACTGAGAAGGATTGAATTTAGCTCTGTCGCGAAGCTCAGTGTCCTGCATTTCACCCTCGCGAGCAGTTTTAGGCTTTCTCACATGGCTAATGAGCCTTGCGAGCGATAAATCAAGAAAATATAGTGTGCTCGCAAGGCTCTAATATGAAATTTGCATCTTTGCGAGAGCCTCGCGAGTGAAACACCTGAAGGATGACTGAAATAGAACCTCGCGAGGCCCCTGGTTCTCTGAAAATATACTTCTCGCGAGATTCAATTTCATCTGCCCGAGATGTATTCTACTCCGCGACTACCTAGAAAGAGCCTTGCAAGGCATGGGTTTCACCCATTTATACCTCGCGATTTGCTTCATTTTTCATTATTCTTTCTCTTTGCCAACTTCTAGTGCACACCCCGAGATCTCCTTTCCCTTCTTTCTCCTTTATTGCCCATTCAACTCAAGCACTTGCACCCTGCTCCTACCACTTTGCTTCACATCAGCTTCCAACCAATTTTCACTTGGTGTGGTGGGATTTGATTCACTATGCAGCATTTCAACTGAAACCCTACTTTTATAAGGGTAAGTGCTCTATCTCCCCCCAGTTGTGATCTTCCTTTGGTAGTTCCTTTACTTTGATTGTTGTTTTTCGAGGAGTCTGTGTGGGGTAACCTTAGTGAACTGGGAGCTACCTTAGATTTGTATTTCAAGACCTATTTTTTTTGGAATTTGTGTAACCATGGCTAAGAGCTCTAAATTCATTGATAGTCTAGTAGCCTTAGTGAACCATCAACCAACTGATAGTCTCGTGGCCACAAGAAAGCCAGTGAGGATTGCAGAGGTAGCCACTATGGAGGCCAATGAGCCTGTTGCTGCCTCTAATGCCCTTATTCCAAAGAAGAAAACACCACCTAAGAAGAGGGCCAGAGACCACCCCCTGTTTTCAAAAGCCCTAAGAAATCTAAGAAAAAGCAGAAGAAGGGCATGGAGGTTGATGAGGATCCCAACCCACTGACAACTCCTTCTGGGTTTGTGGCTGCCATAAATTGGATGCTGAGACTGCATTTGATAAGGCATTCTTAGAGGAAGAGCCCTTAGCTGTTGCATCCATTAAATTCCTCACCAAGGCGTCCCTATTATCCTTGCTTAGGCCCCCATTGCAGTTAGTTTTTCCTAGACTAATGCAGCGGTTCTATCAAAACATTAGGGTCAAGGCAGGTGATGATGGAAACCCTGCACTGCTGGTCTTAATTGATGACTTTGAAATGTTGTTCAACCCAGCTGGGATTACAGAAATCCTTGGGATACCAGCCACCTACAACCCTGAGTGTGGCTTGGGTGCACTATTAGTCAATGATTTTTATCGCATTTTACCCTTTAAACCTGACTTTTGCTAAGCCTTAGAGTATATATTAATTACATTTTAATGTTGTTTTGCAAGAAGGAAGTAATTGTAGCCTTAGTGCAGTTTTCCAGTAAAAAGTGCCAATAAGGAGAGTTTTGGAACCAATTAATAGCTGAGAGTAAGAGATGAATGGAATGGCTTCAGCTCTGTGCACATTGGAGGTACTGTGAGGGTCACCTTCAACAGCTACATGTCGGATGGCTGCAATGCATTCTCAAAGGGGTGCAATGAACACTCTTGAGAAGATATAATAAATGCACACATGAACTCCATCTTCACATGCAGTAGCAACACATTAGAACTCAAGAGAGGTAGCACATCAGTTGCAGCTCCAAACCAGCACCTTTCAGCTGTACTTCGATTCAATAGCTGCACTTGATGTGCACAGTAAAGCTACCTCTCAATTCAGTGTTGAACCCAGTGTTGCACCTATAGAATGCAGCCCCAACTTCTCCAAACAGCAGCAGTTGCACCCATGCAACCAAGCTAAGTTCCAAGCCATCTGCTGCACCCATGCAAGTCTGCATGTAATTCTTTTGAATGCAAGAAGTACAAAGCCAACAACCTATTGCATGCATCTTGCCAGTAGCAGCAAATCTATTGATCGGCTGCAGTCTCAAGCTTCAGCAAGCATCATAAGAGGAGTTTCATTACCTATCAATTGCACCATCAAACCCTTCGAGCTGCAATCCAAGCCTTGTAACCCTTCAAAGTGCAGCAGACCAGACACTTATAGACATCATCAGTGCAGCCATCAGCATCCTGTCAAGTGGAGCCCCAACAGATTCGAGTTATTAAACTACAACAGCATAGAGCACCTTCAAGACAAACCTGTCAACATGAAAAGCTTCAACAACCTTCAGATGCCTTTGCCATTTGAACCTGTCGATAGGTGCTGCTTCTAAACCTGTCGACCAGCTAAGTAAACCACCTTGAAACTTATCGACCTCTTTACATTGCAGCCTTGAACCTATCAACTTGTGGAGCAACTGACGTAGCAGCCTATCGAGCAGATAAAGAGCACACAACATCCTATCGACCATTTGATGCCCCAATCCTATCGACTTGTAGGTCAACTAAATCTGTCGACCAACATTTCCATCTCCCATTGATCTTGTTGACCAGCAAAGCATCCCACCCAGCAATCCTGTCGAGTGGTTTGGCATACAATGCACACCAACCTGTTGACTTGTGAGCTGCAGCCCTCCATTCTCTAAACCTATTGATAACTCCATTGCAGCAAAGCAAAGCCTAACACAATCCTATCGAAATGCATCCCTCATCCTTAGGAAGAGGTGCCTGAAGCTACTGCTGGAAATACATCCTGTCGACACCTTCATTTGCCCATTAAATCTCCCATCAAACCTCTCGACTTCAACATGCAGCTACTTCAAAACCTGTCGACCTCCACCTCCCAACCTCATGACAAGAAGTTGTTTTCTTTTCCAAAGTTCACCATCTATCCTCTCGAGCATGTAATTTGAAACTTTAGCCAACCTGTCAAAATAGCCACCAACCTGTCGAATTTCAGTTCAAACCTCTCGACAACACACCTGAAGCTGCCATATATCCTTCATCCTCT
The DNA here is from genome assembly GCA_021018995.1 of Chloranthus sessilifolius. Classification (NCBI taxonomy): domain Eukaryota; kingdom Viridiplantae; phylum Streptophyta; class Magnoliopsida; order Chloranthales; family Chloranthaceae; genus Chloranthus; species Chloranthus sessilifolius. Next base: position 84,248,798 of record CM037585.1, read on the forward strand.
CGACCGGCAGCTCTCAAACTCCCACATCTGCTCAACATCTTGCTAAATCTGCCTTCCAAACTCTCGAGTTCATCTCCTCCATCTCACCACTGAAGCGTGTTAGGCTATTTTTAAGTGTTTGCTACTGACTTTATTGAAGACAGTGATAAGAATCGAGTGAATGAAAATGAATGAAAGGTGGATTGAAAATGACAGAGCAACAAGCCTAAAATATGCACAATCCTGCAAGATACAGGGCCTGTTGTAGCAAGTTTTGATAAGTAAGAGTTTGTACCACAGGGAAGTTGATCTTAAGCTCCAAGGGAGCCATCTTTAGTAGGCCCTCCAAATCTGACTACAGAACTGGCAATCCTAAATGGAAGGGGATTTAGGGTCACTAAAATCTAAATTCTAAGGTATCCTAATGTCTAAACTATAGAAAGGGTTAAGAAAGAAGATGGAGTGAGAAAATAAATATAAAAGGGTGAGAAGTATGCTATTAGGTTCAGATCTGATGGGTTTCATGACTCAGATTCAGATCTGCTGCTATAGAAGTCCTGTCCAATGGCTACATTATCACCACTGAGGAGAAAGAATCCAACTCATCTCTGTGCCATGATCCAATCCCTTTATGGCTATAACCTATCCACTTAAATGGTCATACACTATCCAATTGGGGAACCACAATCCAGAGATGGGTCAGAACAAGTTTATCATTGTAGGCACTACATCATCCATGCTGTAAGCACAAGAATCCATAGGGAACCTCAACCTCTAAAGTGCTATGTGTGGGGCTAGGCCTGTATGGGAGCATGTTAGCCCAGACACATAGAACCAGTAAGAGTTTGAGTGCAGCCTTAGATCCAGCTGTCCACTGCTTTAGAAAGACTGCAGTGATCCAGTCGCAAGCCTACAATCTCTATAACCAAACCAGATCTGCCATCTGATGGCGAGTCTATACACATACAGGGGAGTTTGTCTCAGCACAATCTCTCACAGGGATATAAGCACAAGTGCAAAGAAGAATAATCCGTCTTGAGTCTGTGGGTTGGCTTCACCCTAAGGCTATAACCTGTCCACTTAAATGGTCACAGACTATCCCAGAGGTTATCATCCTCACAAAGCTCAAGATAGAACAAGAAACATTGCTGCCACCACCATGTTCACAAGGCTACAAAAGCTCATTGCTCCCATGGGGACTTCAGATCTAGTGGGTCCTGTGGTGGGGCTAGGCCTATATGGGAGCATGTTAGCCCAGACACACAGGTCACTTGGATCTGAGTAAACCATAAAATCAGTCCTCCATTGCTTGCAATACATCCTAGAAATGGAGGATCTCAAGGTAACATCCTTGTACAGAACAACTCACAAAAATCCCATTAAAGTAAAACACCCTATCATAAAACTCCATTAATCAATTCCAAATAGTCATACAAAGGCATAGCCAGCAAATGCTGGACTATGGAGAGAAGAAAAAGCAAAAAGAAATCTACCTAAACCTTACTAGAGATCTACAGCTACTGCAAGAAGAAGATAGACAAAATTCTATTATAAGCAGAGAGCCCTAAAAAGCTCCCTAAACCTAAACCAGGCTTAGGTTTATATAGCAGTCAGCTTGGCGGTGCATTAGGGTTAGGAAACCCTAATCTTACCGATGCCACATGACCTAATACTGTCCTTTGGATGCCTCGGGGCACGTGCATGGAACTTGGAGCGTTGGAATGCATGCCCTAATTGCTGGAAGTTCCCAGAATGTCCTCTACAGAGGTGAGAGAGAGTAAGAGTTCAGAACCTCGCCAGGTAGCATTGGTTTCCAAGACTGTCGCATGGTAGCACGGTCTTCGTGAGATTGGATTAGCTTGAAATTCTAGCCGTCGCGGGGTTGTCTTAGTTGCAGCTGAAGCAGTCGCGTAATAGAGCATTGAATCTTCACTGGATTGCTCTGGTCTTCACGGGATCACACTTTCCTTCTGAATGGCGCGAGAATTGCACGAGCAGTTTGTTCCTCAATGGATCTTCGCGATGACGTGATGTGCATTGGTCTCTGAACTGCGCGAGAGGTTTTTCTGAAGTTTTGCATCCCGCAGCCACTGCGCGACAACGGCTTGCCGAAATACCTGGAGCTCTCTCTCCTCAGTTGATCTGAGTGAACTGCTTTCGCGAGCTACGCGAGACTGTGCGAGCATTTATATTTGAGCTTCGCGAGAGCTGCGCGAAGTATGATTCTGAAGCCCCTCTGTCACTCAACTGCGCGAGAACAGTGTAGGCAATTGGAAATGAAGTCTTGGGAAACTCGCGAGGACTGCACGAGGCTTAATTTTTGAATCCTTTAAAGCTTGTGAAAGCTGCGCGAGGTTCAATTCTTATCTGGGTTCAGCTTTCATCCTTCTGAGGGACTTCTGGGGCAAAAGTGGGCTCCTTAACAGGGTTCAGGCCTTATTGCAGCTGCTGTTTATTAACTACAGAAATGACTTAACACACATTTATTAGATGGCTAAGGGTCTAACAGAGGCTAAGTTAAGGGGTGAAAAGTGGTACTTTTCATGTCTTAACACACCCCCAAACCTAATCTTTGCTAATCCCTTAGCAAAGCTACACTAAAAATCTATAGAAATTAACTGCCACTTTCGTAGGGAGCACGGATACATTTAGCATATGTACCAAGCCTTTTAAACCCTAGGTGATCCCTAGTGGAGTGAAGTCTCCTGAGGGTTTTCAGTGAAGATACCGACAAACTTCTCAATAAAGCAGCTTAGTTAGCGCAAGATTTCAAGTCAATGTCAAGAACAGTTCACCCCTGAATCGTTAAAAATATAAGAAATTTAAATGCATTGTCTGCACAGATGTTTAAGCATCAAAAACTTCCCATGATAGCACAACATTTCCAATCAGTTCACAACAGGGAAACTACACATGTGTGTTAGCAATGAGCTCATCATTAAATTAAAAATTAGGTTGTAGGTGATGCCCAATACTTTCAATATCAGACCCAAAACTCTCTAGGGCATACTTTCACAAAGAACTTTTGAGGGTTTCATTGTCTCTCAAGCTCAAGAGCAGTTACATCCCCCAAATGGGTCTGTAAGCATGAGCATAGGCATAGCATTCAAGTTCTGGCATCATTGGCAGATTTTTACCATAGATTGGACAACTCATTATCTCCACATGACAGCTCATTCAACTTCGGATCTCAAGGGCTTTAACTGGGCTATAATGTGGCTTATGGTATTGGGTTATAAAAATAATTGGAAGGTTAAAAAAGAGGTTTGAAATTCAAAAATCAGCATGTGCAGGAGGTGATTCATGACTTCACCTTCTTTAATTTAGCTCCTTTCATCTTCTTTGAAATCTTCAGATTTGAAGTGATCAGTTTCTCTTCTTGTTTGATTTTTTTCCAATGAATGTTTCCTCTCGATTCCTCTCTTACTCCTCTTCATTATTGTTTTCTTTTCATTCTGGTGCAGTTTTTTTTTTTGTTTTTTTTTTTTGCTTTGATGAATTGCCACCTTTTTCCTCAGTTGTTACACTGCTAGAACTTCAGATAATTCTTCTCCACTCATCCAATGTTGACCCTAGCTAGTCCATCTTTAACTCTTTCTCCTTTGCCTTCTAACTTCTCAGAGTGAGGGTAAGGTTAAATCAGATCCATAGGTTCAGGTACAAGCACTCAGGTGTGTTTTTGAAGAAAATTGGACTTTGAAGCTCAAAGAGTGTATGAACAAGGGCAGTTGCTTTAGGGTTTGGTCTGTTTAGGCTCAAACTCTCCAAGAGAAGGCCTTGATCCTTTCCTAAGTGTCATGAGTGCTGTCAGTTGTTTCAACTTGGAGTTACCTAACTTTTAGTTGACAAAGTCAACATAAGTCCCATCACAAGTTATTCTCACAATAACTACTATGAACTGGCATTTCCCAGATAGTCACAGGATTTAGGGTAAAGTCAAGGTTTTAACTAAAATCTTTAATTTGCAGATTTTTCTACAAGTGTGCTAAATGCCTTATGGTAAATCGCTTGTCATTTTCAACTTCGATCTAATTTTTGAGTCCTATCAAAACTGGGTGAAGGAGTATTTGTAGCCGCATCTTTTCTAAGTAGTGGAACTCAAAAATTTGATTAGGCTTGAACATGGTCAACAAATCACTGAGATCTGTCCTCCTTTATTAGGTTATTGGGCCTTAATGTCAGGTCTATAACTCTTAGTGTCGATATCGAAATTAGGCTCTCAATGACTTTCTGGAAATCTCAGAGAGTTACCTATAATTTCCTTTTATATTTCAGGGGTCAAAAGTCAAAGTATCAAGATTTAATCTGGTCCATCCGATCAAAGGTCGGGTTTGATTACTGGCTGGGTGCCATGATCCACAGTTCTACGTCACAATGTTCCAGATTTTCCAGCCAACAATCCTAATAGAATTATCAAATGAAAATTTACCCATTTCTTAGGGCCAGGTCATGGTTTGACTTTGATTTATCCCAGATTATTTTGAAGAGGTCTTGGTTACGGAAATCATAGCTCTTCAAGGACTCTGATTTCTGGTGCAACAAGACAGCTTCGTTGCATTGTGTTTCGGGTGCCATAACTTTTAATCTGCATGGAGTTTGGGTCTGAAAATTTAACTGGGTATCAGGAACCCATTAACGTATTTAAATAAATTTTAAAGATTTTTTCAGAATTTATTTCACTTTATTTTGCTCTCTATTCTGAGAGGAAACAGTTGTGGGCCGCAAGGCCTACAGACTTGGGCTATTGATAGGGTCCACCTAGCGGTCCATCTCATACCACATATTTTTGGGTTCTCTGTCCGAGATGATTCTAGGTAAGTCTCAGATCCATCAGGATCTCGTTTCGGGTTCTTTCTATTAATTTAATCGGCACGAATCACTTGTCGGTACTACCCTATATGTCGGGTATCAACCTATCTAGCGAATTTGGATTGGCTTGGAGAGCCATCTGATCGAACCTAAGTTTTCAAGCACAATTATAATTTTCAAATCCTTTTTTGTTTAGAAATTAGTTTTACAAAAATCACGCTATTCAAAACCAATTTCGATCAGGTTTCAAGATCTATTCACTATACATTCTATAGCGTACGTAACTGGATTTTTGGGTTTTCATCGATAAGCAAGCGATCACCATTGATCATTCATGATCGACATTGGTCATGAGCTTCCAAAGTTAGGTAACTCATCAGGCCATCAGTCAACTAAAATGTTCAAACTTTAATCGATAGACCATCTAGTTGTTTCAATTAGAGTTAACTATATAGAATCTATATATCAAGATTCTTCATATTCATGCATCTATCACCATTCAAATTTCTATGATCAAAATTCAAGATTCAAGCATGCATTTCTAGAATTTACCAACTTATCTAAACTCATCAGTGGATCAAGATTCTATGATCAAAATAACACAAGCAACCAAGTTCTATGCATCTATACCATGTAATTCAATCAATTCAAGCAATTCCTATATAGTCAATCATGACCATCCGATTGGACTATCATCAAGAACATTAAATAAGCTAATTCTTTTTATATGAAATACTAATAAACTTAGTATATTCTAGCTACTAATCATACTCAAAATTTGAATGTAATCTCATAGAAGTAAGCAAGATTCAGTACTATGTCACATGTAGATTATCTAGTATCAAGCAATCTAAGCTATATATTTCGATCATGATCAATACCAGTAAATGAGGAAAATAATTTTGAGATTTCACATTGCTATTTTATCAAAATTTCTACTAATATCAAGTCACAATTCCCATAAATATACTATGAAGAGAAATGACATTAATCAACACTAGACTACTCATAGTAACCTAGTTATCAACAAGCATCTATAACCATTAATTTCACCTGGAAATCTAAGGTCAAAATATAAATTTTCAGATATCATAACCATCTAAATATCATCCACAAAATACATTGATGCTAGTCTTAAGGTCCATTTATTCTAAATGATATGGCATGGAAATATAATGCTAGAAATTAAATATTTGTACACAATGATGAGCATGGTTCATCTGTCACGCCCCCACGCCTCCCTGGTCTGTTTGCGGAGCTGAGTGGTAGTGCGTGTGTGTGATGCCATGCTTATACTTTCATATTTGGGTAACGTTCAGTTTCAACTTCTTACTTCGCATCTTTTGTCATGTAATTTGCCATATTTGTTTTTCTAAAAATCTCATGGAAAATACTTTTAAGTACGGAAACAAATTATTTTTATTTATCAAAGTATGCACGGAAACTCGAGTTAAACACTATCGGTTTAACCTTCAAATCTCAGTAACCTGACGGACATATTCAGGATTACGACTTGATTGTAGATGATTTTCAATGAGTAAAATAATATAATGAAGGCAGCTTTTAAAACCTTTTTTCATCAAAATAAAATCGTAAAAGTTAAATTGTTCATACAAGCCCACCTACAAAATATAGCCAATAATTCAAAAGTAATGGACTTAGAAACAAAACCAAAAGAAAACAGGAAGGAAACATCCTTCAAAAGTGAAGTGCGTGTGTTGCTAGCTCTATAGACAAAAGGAGTTTTAAACTATCAGCTTGTTGTCACTCCTAGATCTTTCCTTATCCAGCTTCCTCAATCCTGGCTGGGTGGTTGCTGATTGGCCTCTGAAATTTTTGGGTCATGAAACAACCATAAGCAATGAAGCTCAATAAAATCTTAGTTAGTATTATCTTAGAATTCTAGTATAAGCAGTATACAGATAGTTCATAGGTGCATGTGCAACTGGGGTTTCCAGTAGTTTTGAATATAACTAATTATCAAGCAAGAATTCTAACTATATGCAATTCAACTAATGCTAATTAACATACAAGTAAATATTTACAAAGATAATAGCAATTCAATGATATTCAATTTATTACTAAGTAGGGAACAATATGATTTAAGAGCTAAGTACAAGGTTATAATACAGATTATCACAACAATAATATGAAAAGAGGAGAATTGTAGTAATTCATTAGGCATAAGTTACAATTTCTTCAAGATTTGTCCAATATGATTAAGCATAATTTTAATTGCCTAATTATTATTAATTTTTATAAAATATAAGTTAATTATTAGCATCTTTTAATTAATTCGGTGTTGATACAAAACACCAACCATGGTCTAGACAAAATTTAGATGCCAATGTTTGTGCGAACAAAGGCCGACACTCTCCATCGTTTAGCCAATCAAGGTAAGGATTAATGACCCTGTTGGTCTAATTAGACCCGATCCTCAGCTGACATTTCAGAATTCTTTTACACACAAGACACTCATACGAACCTGTTCATGAGAATAATGATCAACTATATGAGGCCCGAACATAACAGAATAGTATGGTCTTTCCACTTTCAATTTTTTTCAATTTTTGTTACAATATCTTTCAAATTATGTATTCTTCATATGATTTAGATTTTATCTCTCATATTCTGTATTATGTGCCCCAATTTCTTGGGTATTGTAGCATATTACCTCATGTTTGAGGTTCAGATTCATATTCAAATACCCATTTCAAGTTCAGAATTTCATATATTCAGATACCCAGTTCGGATTCAGAGTTTCAGATATTCAGATACCCATTTTGGGGTCGAGAGTTTCAGATGTTCAGATTTTTATTTCAGATTCAGAGTTTCAGATATTCAATTTTTCATTTCAGATTCAAAATTCCAGATAGTAAAATTTTCATTTCATATTCGGAGTTTCAGATATTCAAATTTTCATTTCAGATTCAGAATTCTAGATAGTTAAATTTTCCTTTCATATTCAGAGTTTCAGATATTTAAATTTTCATTTCAGATTCAAAATTCCAGATAGTCAAATTTTAATTTCAAATTTAGAGTTTCAGATATTTTCATTTCGGATTCAAAATTCCAGATAGTCAAATTTTCATTTCAGGTTTAGAATTTCAAGTATAGATTCAAATTCAAGTTTAAGACCAACTATGAGTTCAAATATAGATACAAGTACCAATTTAAAATACTAGTTGAAACATGCCCAATTCAAGCTGATCATGTCACTGTCATCCATATCATTTGAAGCATTTACGGTCTTTATCATATTCATATCAAATCATATCATATCATATACTATCTTATCACACCATTGCAATATCATATCCGATCATATCATATCATATACTATCTTATCAGACTATTTTACTGTCATATTTGATCATATCATATCACATACTATCTTATCAGACTATTTTACCGATGTCATGTACCTATCATGTGCAACATGTCACTATCTGTCATATACGTATCATATACTATCAACTCATCATGTACTATCATATTATATTAACTATGATTATTTAATTGACAGTTAATCACCTGACTTATGTTATAATGTTTGGTATGACTACAGGTGCAACGAATCGTGGGTTCAATGGTTCATAGGTCTAAAAGGGTCTAAAAGAGTCTAATAGGTTCAATAGGTTATGGGTCCAACGGAGCATAAGTCCAAAGGGTTCAATAGATTATTGGTCCAATAGAGTATAGGTCCAAAGGGTCTAATGGGTTCGATAAAATATGGGTCCAATAGATTTTAGGTCCAATGGGTTCGATATAATATGGGCCCAATGGATTTTAGGTTCAAATGGTCCAATGGATTCGATACAATATGGGTTCAATGTATTTTAAGCCCGAAGGGTCCAATGGGTTTGACACAATATGGGTCCAATGGAATTTAAGTCCAAAGGGTCCAATGGGTTCGATACAATATGGGTCCAATGGGTCAATTGAGCCATTTGGCCATTCCCTAGGAAATTCCGGCCTTTACTAGATTTAAAACTAAGGTTACGAGGCTTTCCATGATCCAGGCCATGGGTATTTAGTTCTCATGGGCCTTTAGCTATAGGTCATGGGTCGGGCCTATAATAAAATTTTATCGAACTATGGGCTGGATCCTTAAACTAGGCTCTTGTCAATCTTATCAATCCTATTTACTAAAAGTTTAGGGTTTTGGGCTTTATCGGGTCATCAAAGTTGGGCCTTTGTCATAATTGGCCAATTTTCACATGGGTCTTTATCATAGGTTAAATTCATATTGACCATGTGATTGAACCTTCTCAATTAATCACGGGTCTCGGGGCAAGGTCTGTATACTAGGTCTTTTCCCTTTGTATATTTAGAATTTCCCGAAGGAATGCTGGTCAGCCTATATTAAATCAGTCGCCATTTTCGGCTCCGATCGAATTTTTGAATGTTTCTATAACTGTGGAAAAGATGATTGCTGTGAGCATATTTTCCAATTGGTGAAATCAAAAAATATGAACAGGTCCGATCATGGTAAACAGATCATCGAGATCTATTCTGTTTCATCTAGGTTTTGGGCCAGATTTATCGGGCTCGGTGTCAAGTCCATAACCTTCAGCTTCGACAAGGGAATTGAGCATTCAGTAGCTCTTTAGAAAGATCCGCGAGTTGCCAAACTTTTTCATTTATATTGTTTGGGTAAAAAATCAACGGCTCAGGACTTAATAGGGTCCATCCGATCGAGTATCGTGTATGTTTTCAGGTTGTGTGCCATTTGCCAAACTTCTGGGCTACAATTTTGCCGATTTTCTTGTTGTCAATTCTGATCAAATTGAGGGGGAAATAGTTTCGTAGGCATTAGGGACATATTAAGGTCAATAACTAATTAATCCTAGATTTTTCTGATACTTTATCGGGCTCGAAAACTGAAGCTTATTGCAATTCCATTTTTGGGTGCAACAGGGTAGATTCGTTGCATCACGTTCCGGATGCCATAACTTTCAAACCGTACGGGATTCAGGTCTAAAATTTTTACCGAGCATCGGGAACCCAATAGAGCATGTTACATAATTTTTATAGATTTTTCTGAATTTTATTTATTTTATTCCGTTCACTGTTCTGGGACTGATTTTTTATGGCCTGGAAGGTTCACAAACTTGGGCCTTTGATAGGGTCCACCTAGTGGTTCATCCAATGTCACACACTATCGGGTCTCGGTCCGGGACATTCCCAAACTAACCCCACATCCAACAGGATCAAGTTTTGGGTCATCTTATCCATTTAATTAGCGCTAATCGATTACCGATACTTTCCTAGTCACCGATATTGGTTTTTCTTTAGGATTATCAAGGCAGGCTTTGGGAGCCATCCGATCGTGCCTATCTAATTGGGCATACTTGTATTTTCAAAACATAATTTTCAAATCCTTTATTCATTAGCCTTGTTAAAATCTTTATCAAATCAATTTTAAATCCTCTTTCTTACATCTCACATTTTTTTACCTATTCATTCATCTAATCCTATCCATGCATCTAACACCATTGAAGTTGCCCATGATCAAGTCAAGGGTCAAACATATAATTTTCCAGAAATCATAATCTATATAACTCATCGAGAAATGAAAAATCTATGATTAAAATAAGCTAGTCCTAGGCATTTTTCTCAAGAAAATTCAAGCCTGTCTAGCATGTTTTCCAAGCGATCAATCGGAACCATTCGATTTTTGTGATCATCGTGATCAATATTTGAACTATATTTCTGATGTATGGACATATAAATGTGTCCATGTTCCAGCCACTTATTTATGCCAATCATCTATACTAATATTATAGAAATATGGCATATTCCCATATATATCACTTATACCTTATTCAAACGTTTAGGTGATCTAAGACCACACATTTTGTGTATGATCCAATCAACCTATGATGAGCCAACACTGAGATTATATGTAGGTATCTCATCAAATTACATCAAGCATCACATCAAAATTTTCTACTTTTAATCTAAGCAAGAATATATCACAAATATCAACACTATTCTATTCATAGAGTAAAGATGCATTTTTAACTAACATTGACCTAGAAATCCGTGAAATATATGATGAATCACAGTGATGAAATTTCATAAAACTATTCTAATGTATCCATTTCATGCATCTATATGGTTCATTTATTCTAATTCATGGCATGATAAAAAAAAATATCTAGAATAGACTATTTTCCAAATTTTGACCTTCTAGGTCAATCTAAGCCATTAGATGGCCTTGCATGTGTATGAAGATCACATGCATGGTACCATTTGGCTGAGGTACATGTCACATTATAGAATTACAGAAAAAATGCATATCAAAATTTATTTTATTCACCAAAAATATAATATCTCGTGGCTAATCTTTAAAAATTGACCTAGTTTGACCTTCTTGATCATTTGGGACCATTGGATTGCCTTGCATGTGTGTGAAGATCATATGCATGGTCATCCAATGCTCAGGTCCAACTTCATTCCATATTTCATCAAACATCTATATACAAAATGCATGTACTTTCTTTACAAAATGCAAAAATACTCAAACAAAGAGCAACATAGGTTACTTTTAACCCATTTTGGATCAATCAAAGCCATTGGATGGCCTTGAATGAGATAAAATATCACATGCATGATCAGTACATCTCAGTTGTATATATTAAATCCATAATTTCTTCAAACTTCTAAAACAAAATCAAATCTAACCATAAAAATCCTCAAAATTTCAAGATCTAGTGGTCTAGACCTATTTGGGCATCATGAACCATTGGATGACTCTAAAGTGATCCTAAAGATCACATTCAAAGACTCTAACGTGCTGGTCCCATGTGAGAACATGGTCATTCGAAAACTTAAGCCATTCAAGAACAATAAAAGTCTAGACAAAGAACTAAACTAAGATTTTACCATTGCAAAGTTCCTACTCCTTCGTGGCTTTTGCCTCAAATCGTGTGGATAAAGGGATGGAGTAGGGCTTAAAATTATATATGTTGATGTGGAGAGTGTCGGGAGTAGATTGATGGTTTTAGATCTAAGGTTTAAGGGTTGGATTAAAGGGGGAAATTTTTCTACAAACTAGGGCTTCAAGGTCTTCTAATAGAGTTTGGAGAGAGGAGGAAGGCGAAGTTTGAATGCAAATGGGGAGCCCCATAGGGAATTCGAAATTTGCAAGGGGAATGGGGAGACAGAAGTTGAAAATTTGTGACATGTGTCACCACCTCACCTTCCCAAGGTATTCTTCCAAATTTACCATGTATTCCCATAATGACTATTCTCTCTCTCTCTCTCTCTCTCCTTCCTCATCCCACACACACACCCCATCTTTGACCCATTTTGACCCCTTTTTTGCACCACACATCGATTCAAGACTTGTCATTTACAGTTTTCCATCTCCTTAAACTATGTGAATGCCCACTTTGTACCAAATCTTATGGTGCATGCAAGATTTTGCATCATACACCCTAGATTTCCCCAATGCGAATTGGGTGGTCTAAGATGGGCCAATCTTAAGTCGACAAGATTAATGGTGTAGATTGACTACAGATTTGAATAATTCTAATTTCGAATTACAAAATTTATGAAAATTAATTGTATTTACCCTTGAGTTTTTAGTGGATTTACAAGAAATGACACTCGAGTGTGAGAAGCTCTAACACTTAACTCTAGGTGTTAGTACATCTTTGAACTTTCATCTTATGAGTAAATCTTTGACTCGATACATCTAGGAATCTTGTGACATATTCTAAAATTTGATTCGTTTGTGATGATCCCCCTCATCACCCCAAAGGTCCAGACCCATTTCGGGTCAAACTTTTGTGAGTGCAATAATTCCGGTTAATTAAGAGGTATGAGATGTAGTGTGTGTCTCATTAGTTTTTCTAACACACCCATCTAATTAAGTGGGGTGCCCTATGGGTGCCACTAGTAATAGTCAGTTTCCTATTCATTTAAGGTGGGTGATTCAAGAGTTTGGGTTGACCTAGCCTCAAGAAGCTACCTGGTACAGTTAGGTCTCACCAGTATCCAGTCAACTATTTGACCAACATATAGATCTAGAGGCAGGTGTTACATCCTCCCCTCCTTAAAAAGATTTCATCCTCGTAATTGAACCTATCAGGAGTGTTTAGGAAATACCAGTGATTTCCATCAGGGTCTCAGTCGCAGCTATAATGGCGTTAAGCCTATCGATTTCCTCTCTAGCAGTTGCCAGAATCCTGTCACTCTGATCAAGTTCAGTAATCTCTTTAGTGAGGTGCCACTTAGAGTTTTGGAGTCTTCGTTTTACGTCATCCATGCGTCGGACAGTTTCACATTTAACAGATGAATTTCCTCTAAGAAGAGAAACACGAATTGCGAAGATGTGTTTCTCGCTAGTCAGATTGTTGATGCGGGTCTCAAGGTATTAGATCAACGATCTGTGCAAAGCACATTGATAGAAGAAGAAAAGCTCGTCATGTTCTAGTTTCTTCATTTTACGTGTCAGTTTCATCATCGTTTCTAGGAGATTCATTGTACTTCCTATCCATGGAAACATCAAGACTGTTTGTAGAGACATGTTTTTTTTGGTGATTTTCAATCATATAAGAATAATATTAACTTGACATATGGAATTTAAAGAGTTCTTATAGATTACTAGAAATCAGGATGTATTAATCATGCTAATTCAATCAAGACTTCTTACAATTCTCACCTTCCTTCTTTTCACGTATAACTTGTTCATAAGAGTGGATTAATTTTTGTGTTCTACATAGGTGAGATCGAGTTCTGTCATAGACGTTTTCCTCCATAAACTGGAAGTAATCTTCTCATTCATGACAGGTTTATACCATTGGAAAGTAGAGGTTCTCATCTTTCCAACGATCCAAGAATAACCTTATTTTGGGTTGTACACCAAAAGTTATGGCGATTTGAAAATTGCGCAGAAATGTAGGAAATTACACATGTGTATATACTACGTACGCATAAGCAATTTTTGGCAGAAATTGGCCATGTGTGCATAGTATGTACTCATAGGCAATTTGGCCTTTTACTTTAGAATTAGGCTCCAGACCTCTCAATTTTTTAAGGAAACACTGTTCCTAAGCTATGCGTACATACTATGTATGCATAGCTTAAAATCTTAAATTTCGTGAAAAATGGCAGATTTCAGAATTGGGGTTTGACTTGTGGACCATCCCAGATATCAGTGTGTGTTTCTTTAGGACTATTATACCCCTCCCAACTTTCAGTTTCACCATTTTGCCATCGAACCCATCTACCTATCATCCACCATTAAAACCCAAATCACACTTTTCTATATTCCCAAAACCCTCAAAAACCTTAGATCCAGGATTACCTAATTTCTAAAACCAATTAGCAACTTAAACCATCCCCTAATCTTCCCTATCTCTATAAATAGAGAGCCACCCCCCCCCCCCCTCTTATTTAAGGAAATTCTTAAAATCCAAGAGAAAAAACTCTGGCAAATCACTCCCACACCTTCCTCATTCCTAACCTTCTAAGTTCAACCCTCAGCACACATTACCCTCACAACATTACACAACCATTTCCATCCTTCCTAAGCTTTGAAGCCTTAGCATAGATCATCACCATACCCTCATTCTTAGATATCCAAGCCTTCATGCCTTAGAAGTTAGAACCCTTTTATCAATCCATCTTGCTTTCAAAATCTCACTAGTACCGCATACACGCGAAGATCCAACAAAAGATGATAAAGAGCCTAAGAGCTCCAACTCTCGCCTTTATTCCTCTGCCTACTTTTTTTTCCCTCTATCTTAGAATTTTAGCCGTTACTCCGTCGAAAGTTTGCTGATTGTGGGGGGGAGCTCAAATATGATCGAAGTGCTTTAGGGCAAGGGGAAGTGCCGCTCATTTTTTCTCTATATTTGCTATTTTATTTTTTACTTGGCCATAGTAGAGACCACTTACAAGCAGGTCAATCGAGTGCCTAACACCTTCCCGATTGATAACTGTAGTCCTTGCCTAGAGGCTTTGGCGTAGACTGGATCAAAGTAAAATCTAGCACTTTGGTGCCTACGATATTAATTTTGAGTATTTCGGGACACCAAAAGCTCTGGGTACTCCATTTTTTGAGCTCATTGTCACGATGGATCGGTGAGATCCACAGTTGCACAGATGGCCACTCCGTTGGGGACATTGTTTTAGAGCTTCTACTTGAAGTTGGCCCCATTTCATGTGCTTTTTCTTCTTTTGCTCACCTTTTGCTTTCTTTTTACTCACCCCTATGAGTCTGTATTTTTTACGTACCTTTACGATTCCGTATTTACTCACCTTAGCCGTTTGGCAGGCCTACTTAAGTATTTACGATTCAGTGTTTACCTGCCTTAGCCGTTTGGCGGGCCTACTTGTGTACTTAGCTTAAATTTCTTTCATTTACCGCCTTAGCCGTTTGGTTGACTTCATGTCCTTTACATTTCCCGCCTAGTCGCTTGACTGGCCCCATCTATTTTTTCTATTACTTGTCGTATCTCACCTATGGACGTCGGCCCATAGTGGCGGCATGGGATTTTCATAGCCTGATTTGAACGATGGCGAAAGCCCTACTTGTGGACATAAGCAAACACCCCTAAATTTGAATGATAAAATGAACCAAGGGACATAATTAATTTTTCTTACAGGTAGCCTTAGCAAATGGATTGGAAATTTAGGCTATGATACACCCGACCCGGTTCCAAGTAGAGCGGCAACCCTAGTGGTGATGATCTCGAAAAGAACCACCCCATCCAGTATTTTGGAAGGTCCTCGTGCCAGAGGTATATCGGGCGGGTGACCGAACTTGTTAATAAGCCTAAAACCATAGGGAGCACGTTAGCAGAATCGAATCAGCCTTGTATCCCTTTAGGCATAGAAAGGAAGGACCCGATAAAGCAAAGAAAAATCCCTGGAAGGCATTGCCTCAAAAACCTCAGTTCTCAAATTTGCAATCTGAAAAAAAACTAGTATATTAAACAGTGTGTACATACTATGTACGCATAGCAAAAAAATCTAGAAATTTACTCATGCGTATATGATGTTTTCAAAAATACCCTTGTAAGTTGGTTTTAGAGTCTCGATAATTCTTACATCCTACGCACCTAAACACCCTCGCCGGTCAAGAGAGGTCACCCTCTTATTGTCTCTTCCGAGGGATCGGTGTGCCGCATGGAAATCCATGCCTTTAAAAAGATCAAGAGTTCTTCTCTTTGACTCTTAAAAGGGCATCCGGGTTCCGTCATTGGAATCCTTGGGAGTCTTAAAACCATCCGAGAAGGGAGTTTTGAGGCCCCGAAAAGCATCGTAAAAGGAGAAAGAAAGAGAAGGAAATTTGTTCAAAAAAAGATCATTCCAAAAAAAAAAAATCACCAAAAAAAGAAATTTTTTTTTTTAAATCAAGAAAATAAAAAAGAATCAACAAATTGCTTGCAGTGCCATAAACACGGCATCACCAAACCCACCATCATCCAATAGGGGAAGAAGAAAAAAGATCTTTGGGCCGTACCCAAGAAACCCATATCTTACCTGCCAACAAACCATGTCATGGACGGTTGATCCGACCATCTTTGACAAGGAGTCATCCCCAATTTTCCCCTCACATCAACCCAAGCATGGTCTGCACCCAATAAATCTCTTCCATTGGGTGGGCCATCCACATCCATCCCCCTATCCGACCCCATGGCCATGATGGAGGACATGATAAGAGTCTACTCATCTTGGAAGGCTTCTCAATGTCTTCCCAGTCCACCCCAAGTACCCATAAACCCCTAGCATACTCCCCAAAATCCCCACACCCCATTAACCAATAGCACCAATCCTAACCAACCGATCATAATCCACACTACCCAAGACTCACACCATCAACCATGGAGTCACCCAAGTAGCCCACAAAGGCCACATGCCCAAACCCAAGCCCATTCCAGCCCAAACCCAAGGGCCACATTTTCAAAACCCCCACAATTCCCCCAATTTCTCACGTACACTCACACCCAACATGCACACTCCATTCCTCCCCAAATGGCAAACCCACTTCATCAACCAAGTATGAGCCATTCCTACCCACACCCACCATACCCAACCAAACAAGGGAACCCGTCACAAACCTTCAACCCACCCTGATTTACACATCCTCTCACCCCTCAACCAAATCATCCAAGTTCCCACCCACCTCAGTGGTCTCATCAAGCACCCACTCAACCCCTCCAAAATTCACAATTTACACATCCACTCACTCCACAAACCAATCATCAAAGATTCTCCCAATGGCCTCACCAAGCACTCACTCAACCCATTCAGAATCCACCATATAACCTCACCCATCCTCCACCATTCGTTGGTGCAGGCAATTAATACGAAGAGGATGAGGCTCAAAACAGTGGGGCCTATATGGGGGCATTTGCCAGTTTCAACTCCCCACAGCCCATCACGGGAACAACACTAGTATTACCATCCAAGGAGTCCAAGCTGCTAAGAGAGCAGATGGATAAAATTCAGAAATAGCTAATGAAGATGGGAGGAAGAGAGATTCACATTACCGATTTCTCATATTTGTGTCTGTTTGTCGAGGTGCCTTTGCCACCTAAATTTAAAGTGTCATCATTTGACAAATATATTGGCATCGGCAACCCAATTTCCCACTTAAAGTCGTACTGTGGAGACATGTGCTAGTATGGTGGAGAAAAGCCTTACTAGTCCCGCACCAAGATGGTTCACTTCTCTTGAGCCGTCCATGATAAAAACCTGGAAAGAGCTCTCTCACCTATTTTAAGAGCAATATGCTTATAATATCGACATTGAACCGCTCAAGTCTGATTTGGCCTGGTTGAAATAGAAACCCTAGCAGACATTTAATGAATATCTCAGAAGATAGAGGTCCCTGGCAGCCCACGTGTGGAATCGAATACCAAAAGAGGAGCAGATAGAAATGATCTTGAAAACTGCACTGTCAATCATATCCGATTTTTTGGTATACCGGCAACATGCTAGTTTTGCCGACTTAGTAAGGAATGCCAACCGCTGTGAGGATGCGGTAAGAGAAGGGCATTTAAATAAAACCGTGGCCAGTGGGGTCTACAAATTTACCAAGCAGAGGAGAGTAGGGGCCGAGGTCCAAGCAATAACACCTCCCATCCCAGCACCAGCATGACACCATTTCAATTTAGGGCGGTACACAAGTCCCAGTATAAGAAAATTAGGTGCAGAGACAGGGCAGTGTCCCATGGGCTCAACAGACCACCGAACAGAGAAGGGCCCCCCTTAACCGAGTATTCATGCCATGGGATAATCTTTGAATGTGTTGCTTCCACTAATAATTGAAATGGGGTTGGTTACTCCGCTTCAGCCATGACCTCCACCGAATCCACTCTCGAGGAATTATGATCCAAGTACACATTGCAATTTTCATCAAGAACCAGGGAACCCAACTGATCAATTCTTTCCATTAAAGCATGTAGTACAAAACTTGATTGAGGCAGGAAAGATTATATCTCTGGTACCTCCCCAAGCAAATCAGCACAACAATATCCATCATGCACCATTGTCGTCATGCAAGGGGGGATGGGCCCAAGGGCCACAATTAACATGTTAGTGGAAGACATGGAAGAATTCAACCCCATTGACTACGTCAACACAGGAGGAAGCATAGAGTTATCAAGGTAGGGGAGCCAGGGGAACGTAATCATAGGGGTAGTCGAGCCTTTGAATTAAGCTAACTACTTCCCCAATCTGACACCCCAAGCAGCACCTCTAGATTTGAGGCTCTACTTCCTAACACAGCTCCCATCAATCATGTGCAACCTAGCTTTACCTTACCTCCGCTATACCATCCATTTCCAGCACCATCCCTCATCAACCATATTACGCCCAATTTTACCTCACCTCCTCCCAATAACTATAATTGGCCTAATTTTGCCACACCACCATCAGTACATCCATCTCCAACACCAATCAATCATATCCAGCCTAGGTTGGTCTCACCATCAACCTCCATCCCTCACATTTTACCCAATTTTACTTCAGCACCAGTACTCCATTAACCTCTTGCACAGTTTAACCACATTTGGCCCAATTTTGCCATGCCACCAATCCAGTCATCATCGATACCTTCATCCACTCCATTCCAAATTTCTAGACCAACTTATGATCCCCATCAGGTCCCACTTAACTATAGCTAGATGGATGCCAATGCTAGCAGCAGCAATAATGAAGGGGCCATCCAATTCATCACATGATTGGATAGAATTTCTAAGCAACCGAAGGTGCCAGTAAAGGTCCAACCTGAAGAAAGAAGGGAACCCACAGCGGTACATCCCATGGAAAGAATAAGCCAAGAATATGCATTAGAAATGCAGCTCAGAAGAATGTCGACTCACATCACCATCTGGGACTTACTAATGACGTCTCAGCCCCACTTTCAAGCTCTAATGTTGGCACTGAAAGATGCTCAGGTATCAGACAAGGTCTCCCCAGATGAGGTGGGACAGATAATTGGACATGTGTTAGCTCCGAACGTCATCTCATTTTTAGATGCCGACCACCCAGCTAAAGAAGGCAATCATTCTCGATCCCTCAATATTACAACAGAAATAAAAAATTTGGTTTTACCTTTGATATTGGTCAACAATGGTTCAGTGTTAAATATGTTCCCTTTGAGGACTGCGACTAAGATAGGGGTCGATCCATCCATGTTCCGGTTAGCCAAGACAGGAGCCCGTAGTTTTGATAACACGAGAAGATAGGTAATAAGAGAAGTCGATCTTGAGCTCACCATTGGGCTAATGGCCTTCTCTATCCCCTTTAAAGTTATGGACATTAAGTCCACCTTCAATTTATTGTTAGGACACCCGTGGGTACAAGAAATAGAGGCACTTCCCTGAACCGTACACCAGAAGCTCAAGTTCATCTCAGAGGAGAAAGTTATAGCAATCCTGGGTGAGGGGCGAGAAGAAGGCGAAAGAGTGACACAACATAGAAAACCATAAAATGTTGGATGTGCCACACACATCAGAGAACAAAGATCTTCACAATTTTTAGTTTGATGTGTCAGCAATAGCACCAAAGCCCCTTGGAAAGGTTGCCACAAAAACTGGAGGAGGAATGATTACACCCGTAGCTATGCTCCAGAAATGGGGCTACCAAAGAGGAAAGGGTTTAGGTCCTCACCTCCAAGGCAGGATGGACCCAATCAGAGCGAAAGGCGGATAACAAATCAAATTTGATTTAGGATACAAGCCTACCGAAGATGTCTAAGAGGCCAAGGAAAATGCTCGCACAACCGTCGTTACTAAGGCCAGGGGAATATACCTGGAGTCCCGTCCATGGCCACACATCAGGAGCACCTTCATAAGCGTAGGGGTCATCAAGATTGACCAGAATGGGGCAACTCAGCTAACCCTAGATGAAAAAATGTCCATTCATGAAACCAACCCTCGAATCATTCCCCCAGAAATTGAAATAGACCTTGCCTCGCTATCACTCTTCAAGGAAGAGGTACCCTTGCCAGTACAATCACCCGTCCTTAACCATCCCAAGCATGTGTTAATATTTGACAACCGTGTTCTCGATGAACCCATGGTCAATATGGTGAAGACTGGCCCTAGAGAATCATCTCATTCCCCCTTCTACACATAACAAGGTAAGGGTGCAGCACCCAAGTTAAGGAATTGGGCATCAACGCCCATAACTTTGAAAGTGTTTGGAGGCCCAAAATTTGGCACCAACTTCTTAAAAACAAATAACCTATAAAGAAATACAATGCAGGTTTCTTCATGGTTTTAAAATACCCACAGTGGCTAGCCAATATTGTGCCAATGCCGAAGAAGGACGAAAAGTTTCGCATGTGCATCGATTTCGGAAATCTGAACAAGGTGAGCCCAAAGGATGACTTCCGTTTACCACATATCGACATCTTAGGTGATAATACTGTCAGGCATGGGATGCTCTCATTCATGGATAGATTCTTCGATTATAATCAAATCAAAATGGCAGAGACGGACCGAGAAAAGACAACGTTCATCTCTCTATGGGGCACTTTCTGTTATCGGGTCATGTCATTTGGGTTGAAGAATGCTAGGGTAACATAACAGAGAGCAATGATAACACTGTTTCACGACATGATGCATTGGGAAATTGAGGTGTATGTTGATGGCATGATCGCCAAGTCACAAGAAAGAGGTGATCATCTGGTGAACCTTTATAAGCTATTTTAAAAAATTAAGAAAATATAGGTTGCACCTGAATCCTCAGAAATACACATTCGGCGCCATGTCCAGAAAATTATTAATCTTCATTGTCAGCAGAAGGGACATTGAAGTCGACCCAATAAAGGTAAAAGCCATCGTCAAAATGTTGCCACCATCTACTTGTAGGGAGGTCACAGGTTTCTTAGGTTGAATGCAGTACATTAGTCGGTTCATTGCACAGTTAACTCGTATCTACATGCCGATTTTCAAATTATAGAGAAAGATTCACTCGTTGAATGGAACGATGACTATGAAGCCGCATTCAATAAAATCAAGAGTTATCTTCTCAGCCCGCCCGTTCTAGTAACACCAGTCCTTGGGAGGCCACTCTTAATGTATCTCTCAATGATAGAATTCTCGATGGGATGTGTCTTAGGGCGGCATGACTAAACAGGAAGAAAAGAGCAAATGATTTACTATTTGAGCAAGAAGTTCACCAACTATGAGAGACGTTATTCTCATCTAGAGAAAGCATGCCTATCTCTCATATGGGTAACACAGAGGCTTTGTCACTATTTTCCATCTCAAGTAGTTCTCCTTCTAGCATGAATGGATCTGTTGAAGTACCTATTCTAAACGTCGGCTATTACTGGACAGACCGTGCGCTGGCGGCTTCTCTTATCAGAATTTGACATCGAATATGTCACTCAAAAGTTAATCAAGGGGCAAGCGCTCGCTGATCATCTTACAGAAAATCCCTTACCTGATTATGAACCAATAAAAACCGAGTTCCCTGATGAGGAAATCTTATTCATGGCAGAGGATGACATAGAGGAGACAGAAGAGTCATGTGTAATGCACATTGATGGGGCCTCGATTGTTGAAGGTCAAGGGGTCGGTGATGTTCTAATCTCGCCAAAAGGGTCCCACATACCAGTCTTCATCAAGCTCAATTTCCCCTGCACCAATAACATGGTTGAATATGAAGCCTGCATGGCCAGCTTACAAGCAACTCTCAACTTTAAT
The DNA here is from genome assembly GCA_021018995.1 of Chloranthus sessilifolius. NCBI lineage: Eukaryota > Viridiplantae > Streptophyta > Magnoliopsida > Chloranthales > Chloranthaceae > Chloranthus > Chloranthus sessilifolius. The sequence goes on from CM037585.1 coordinate 84,270,769, forward strand.
ATAACCCACCTCAGTGTATTTGGTGACTCACAGCAGATCATATGCCAAACCAACTAGGATTGAAAAAAAAAAGATGAGAAGCTAATCTTGTACCATGAGCACCTGGAAGATCTAATCGCTTGCTTCAATGATGTTACGTTCTCCTATATCCCGCGAGTAAGAAGTCACTTTGCCAATGCACTAGCAACATTGGCATAAATTGTCAAAATTCCATATGGCATCAAGATGAAGCCCATCATGATCAGACAAAGAAACGAGCTAGCCTTCTGCCTCCAGATCGAAGGATCCACAAAGACAGATGATGAGCCTCCATGGTTCTATGATATCAAGAATTTTATCAAAACTCGAGTATTTCCTGAGGCCACATCCAAGATGGACGGGCGGACCATGCAACTTTTAGCGGCTAATTACGTCATCTGTGGCGAGTGCCTCTACAACCAATCATATAATCATACCCTGCTCCAATGCCTAACTAAAAGTGAAGCAGCAAATGTCATGAAGGGGATCCACGAAGGAGTATGTGGGGCACACGTCAATGGTCATGTGCTCGCTAAAAAGATCCTCCGACAAGGGTACATCTGAACCACCATGGAGACTGACTGTTGCAAGCACATTCGAAAATGCTACAAATGCCAAGAACACTCTAGTATGATACATGCTCCTTCTATTGAACTACACAGCATGACCACTCCATGGCCATTCGCCACCTGGGGCCTCGATGTCATCGAAAAGGTCAACCCGAAAGCTTCCAACAAACATCAGTCCATCCTTATCGTCATCGACTACTTCACAAAATGGGTAAAAGCAACATCTTACACGAACATCATAGCCAGTCACGTCGAGAAATTCATCAAGAATAACATTGTTTATCCATTTGGCATGCCTAAGGACATCATCATAGACAATGGCACTAACTTCGCGAACAAGCACATTAGGGCCTTATGCGAGTAATAAAAAATTAGGCATCATCGCTTGTCACCATATCAGCCACAAATCAATGGATTCATAGAAGCTTCCAACAAAACAGTGCATCGTATCCTTGAGAAGATGGTCGTCACATACTGAGACTGGAGTGAAATGTTACCCTACGCACTATGGGCCTATCGAACGTTGATCCTTACCACTACAGGGGCAACACCATTTTCTCTTGTGTATAGAGCCTAGGTTGTGTTGCCAGTTGAAGTCTAGGTACCCTCACCCAGTATTGTCATTGAGTCCAATCTATTGGAGGTCAAAAGTAAAAGAGCTCATTTTGAGCAATTTAGCCTAATCGATGAGAAGAGTCTCCAAGCTTTGTGTCAAACTCAGGTTTATCAAGAAAGGACTGCACACACTTACAAGAAGCATATTCACGTTCGAGCATTGAAGGTGGGTGACATGGTAATCAAGAAAAAAATTTCATCTCCACGCTGATCAAATAGGGAAATTCAAGCCCAACTGGGAGGGACCCTATATCATTAGAGAAGTTCTCCCTGGGTACGTGCTTCATCTCGCCACCATGGATGGAGATCACTTTCCTAAGCCAATCAATGCTAGATATATATGTCGATTCTACTCCTAGTCTTCCACAGCAAGGTAAGTATTGATAAAAATGGATACATGACTACTTAAGGGTCCCTTAAAAGAGGCCATCATTTCAAAGCCAAGTAGCCAAAAAGCGTCCCTGAATGCTCATACCCCTTTACTACCCAATTTGAGCTTATAGCTTTTCTTTCGTGAACCCCTCCCAAAAAGGAATAAAATGCAGATACTAAATAAAAAATGAGAGGGAGAGAGAGAGAGAGAGAAACTCCCAAAGCAAAAGGCAAAGGAGTTATCATCCAAATCCGAAAAAAAATCATCAGAAAACAAAAATCCCAAAAACTGGATGTTTGAAAAAAGCAAAAAAATAGAAAAGAAAAGGGATAGAAAAGTAATGGGGCATGTACAGTAAAAATCTCCCAAGGAAGAAGTGTATTACGGCAGCTGGAACCCAATGAAGAAAAACCTTTAACCCAACAATAACTTCAAAATTCTTAACCTATCCCTTCTAACCCATGGTCACGATACATCCCTAAAAGCCCTCTTCAAGGTCTACGAGCAGTCATGATATCCGTTGAATCAGCATGAGCCAAGCTGAGAGATAACAAAAGAATTCTATCCAGCCGGCTATGATGGAATCAACATCTATGTCGTAGCCTTTGGAAAAAGAAGAAAGAGAAAATATACAAGCTCACAGCAAAAATAGACATGGTTAAAACTCGAAAGGGTGCCATAGGTAAAAAGAACAAACTTGTGTAGACGAAGCAACCTGAATAGGTGTCAGGGGTAAAAAAGCATACCCATGTACGTAGTGAAAACTCGAAAGGGCGCTATGGATAGAAAAGAGGGCGATAACGGGCATGGCGAAAATCCAACTTGGGTGCTGAGTAAAAATATTTTAAAAGAAAAGAAAAAGTGAGAGAAGAAGAAAAAAGAAAATTAGTTACTCCTTTGATTATATTTCTGGGCCATCTGATCTTCATTTGAACCACTCATGTTAGCTCAAATTAGGTCCTAATCAGGTGTACCTTCAGATTACACCATCAAACGCATGACCAGAGATAAGGATAAAAGGTTAACACAACCCAAAGGGATGGATGTTCTAACCTTTGTAAAACTCTGAACCTCGCTCAGACCCAATCGCATGAATGGGTTCGACTACTCTCAAAATGGGACCTATTACATCCCCTCATGATTAAGCCATCAAACAAAAAAAATAGAAAAGAAAAATGTATATACCAAAAAAAAGAGTTCCGTTTTTTCAGCTTTCATTTCTATACTTTGCTTGCATCACATCCCAAAAAATAATTGGTGTGGCACCCTACTCTTTACCTTGATATTTGAAAAAGATAAAAAACCAAAAGAACAAAAACAATAAAAATTCATATAATACAAAATAATAATAATAATAATCTATTAGGGCTTTATACCCCTTTCCTTTTGTATTTTATCTACATTGAAGTATGTGCAGGATAGGTCAACAGCCCAAATCGTGCTCTAAGTCACACTTTTTCTCAAAAAGGACATCTTCGTGAGCATTTTAGCCACTCATCCATCGACCATAGAGACCTTGTAGCATATTCTGGAAGCATCCGTAGAACCAAGGATCCCATTCAAAGCTCCATCTAGACAAAGGTTTTCACAGTCTAATACCGCAACTCATTCTTGCTCTTTCTAGGCACTCCTGTAAAAATGCAAAAGAAATAATAATAAATAAAAGAAAAAAAATAAAAAATTAAGAATGATATTTAGTGGCACACACTCCCAAAATGTGTTTTGACCTCCATTTGATCCACTCAGAAAATTATGCTAAAATAAAAAGATTTTCGGGGTCAATGAGCACGCTCAAAAACCTCGAACAAAGAAAATGTATGAAAAGAAAAAATGTGTGACCTGTTAAGTTGTACACACTCCCAAAAAGCATTACAACATCAATATTCACTCCACTCGGAAAATGTGGTAAATTAACTTCAGGGTCAATGAGTATACTCAAATACCTCAAACCCTACCTTGCATAGGCGAACCCGTGCTAATCAAAGTAAGGCAATCAATGCCTCATAAGATTGGGCACAAGCTGTTGGATGTTCGCGTCATTGCTTTTCACCAATCTCAAAGAATTGGTTGACCAACCTACCAAATATGAAATTACAAATCAAACAACTGTGTTCAAACATGGGCACAAAAGGGTTCATTTCTCTTAAATCATTCTCAGTTGGGGGCTTAAAACCTACATTTAGGCAAGGTACCCTGTAAAGTGTACGCTAATGCGTCTGGGTAACCGTTGGATGGTCGTTTGTTCCTATAAATTATACTCAGTCATGGGTCGAGACATCCATTGCCTTGTTATTTATTACCCCTGATGGGCCCATGTTTATGCATAGTAGAACCGTTTTTAAAGTCATCCTTGGTAGAGACCAAGTTTTGGTGTCTCCTTCTTTGGCCTTTGGTTGTGAGCATCCAAACTCCAAAGAGGGGCATCTCTAGACACACAAATTTATCCCAAGGCTCAATTAACATACAACAGGAGTGGCATACTCTCAAGCTTCTGAAAATACCTCTTGAACCCTTACAACTTAACCCAAACCCTTAGGAACCTTCCATACCCCAAGAACCCATCTTGGACTAGATTTGAACCAACTAGAATAGCAAATGGAAGGAGGAGTGCCAAAGTTTACATAAATATCTATAAGAATTAAGGCCTATACTATTGGAAAGTAGAGGTTCCCAGCTTTCGAACGAGCAAAGAATCGCCTAATTCCGAGTTGTACACCAAAAGTTATGGCGATTTGAAAATTGCACATAAATGCAGGAAATTACATATACGTACATACTATGTACGGATAAGCAATTTTTTGTAGAAAGTGGCCATGCGTACATTGTGACAGCCCAATTTTCCCGACATTAATTTTTTTTGACACGACTCTCTGGGAAAACTAAACCATCAGATGCAGATATTCTGGTACTAATAGTGACGACCCGACATTTCCATCCACAATAATAGGAAATCCCGTGTCGTCAGATCATGCATCACAATCCATGTACAGTATAGTATTTCACAACTCAAGCAAATATATATCATATGGAAAATAGATTATATAAAACAAGATTTTTATTCTAATATTGAAGATAAACAAGACTAAAAATAAACCACCGGTAATGGGCGACCATCACCTACACAGTGGCGTACAAAATACAAGTACCAAAGTAGTTTTCTACTCTAAGGCCTTATACCGTACCATGTCCAAAGACTATAATCAACTACTGTGGATAAAATTCTGCGGGTACGTGGTCAAGGTTCACCTTGAACTCAGGGTCCCGATCTAGGTCTGCACCTATACCTGTGACGTATAGTCGATGAGTGAGCTAACAACCTAAGCTAAGTAGGAGAAGATCAATACTCACTACATTTTATCCAAGCAGATTATTAAATGCAGTGATAGAAACATAAATATAATGACCAAATTCGAAGCATTTTCATATTAATTCAAAGTTGACAGGTTTTATATTAAATATTCAAATTCAGAGTTCATCAACATTTCGGAATGAAATTCATGTTCTAATTCATGGTTGGGATTCAAAATACACGTTTGAATTCAAAGTTTAAATTGATATTCCTATTCAAATTCCAGAGTTCAGACATATTGTTCATAATTCACAGTTCAACATTCTTAGTTCATATTTTCCTGATTCAGAGTTCAAAGATTGGCGTTCAGAGTTCATTATTCAAATATACCATTTCACCGCCGTGTCGGTCCAAATGCATGGATTCATATCAGCGTTTAGAGTTTATTATTCAAATACATGGTTTCACTACTGTGTCGGTCCAAATGCACAGATTTAGATCAACGTTCAGAGTTTATTGTTCAAATTCACAGTTTCACCGTCGTGTCGGTACAAATGCACTGATTCAGGTCAGCGTTCAGAGTTTATTGTTCAAATACACGGTTTCACTGCCATGTCACTTCAAATGCACAAATTCAGATTAGCATTAAGAGTTTATTATTCAAATACACGGTTTCACCGTTGTGTCGGTCCAAATACACGGATTCACCGCTGTGTCAGTTCAGATATTCATGTTCATAGTGCCAGTATAGATACAGATCCACCACCGTATCGGTTCAAATAGATTCACCGTTGTGTCAGTTTAAATACACGGATTCACTACCGTGTCGGTTCAAATACACCGATGATCTTCTGTAACAATTAAAATTTCAGAGTTCACATTCGAAGTTCATGGTCAAGCTCATGTTCTAAGTTCATATTCGAAATTCGTGTTCAAGTTTGAATTCGTAGATCAACGTTCATGTTCAATGCTCAATGGCTTCAAAATCAAGGTTTCTAAATTCTAAGTCCAATTTTAAAGTTCAATACATTTCGGTGATTCTAAGATGTGCAATATTCAATAAGATCATATCCTAAGGATTTAATACATCAGGGTGTTCAATGCGATTCAGTTATTCAATAATTTCAATACATTTAGTGCAATGATTTTCGTGATTCAAGCTTAACAATTTCATAACTCAGAGACCCATAATTTCAAGATTCAATAATTTTCAAATTCAATAATTTCAAGATTCGGAGACTCACAATTTCCAGATTCAATAATGCTAACTTTTAAAATTTTAGACGTTCGATGCCAAACAAAGACAAGTTCATAATGGAATTCAACATTCAAAGGTTCAATTCGTTCAATGTTTCCAAAATACATCGATAGTCAAATCAAATCAAATTTTCAAACCTTCCATAGCACTCGAATACAAGTTTCAAATCAAATTCTAGTCATCATAACTTTATTTAATCTATCATGAAAATCTATGAATCAAAAACAATATGAAATTAAGCATTGAGTTTCCCCAACCTCAAAGTCGGAAATTCACGAATAACATGGCACGAATTGGAGCGAATTCCTTCTCAAAGACTCCTCGTATTCAACCTAAATCACAAGTCGCACATACCCTATATGTTAATAAATCGTACTGGTCATACACATGGCCCGGAATTGTGCTAAAGAACTCAAAAACCAAGGTTCACAGATCAGAGAACCTCACTGCGGCGAGCTACAAGGTCGCCGCGACGAGGTGTTCAGAAATCAAGTGGCACCAAAGGCCTCACCACGACGAGCGTGATCATCTCGCCTATTTTTGGTTCCTTTCTTCCATGTTCAAAACTCAAACATTTCTAGCATAATTGTTATCCCCACATGAAGTTTGACCAAATTTGTAGGATAAGGAGCACAATTAAGGCGTCCTATCGATGATTCGCACGCCTGCAAGGTCTGATAAGATCGTGATTAAGGGATTTTGGCAACAAGGCCTCTCACATTTCCGATCGTTGGGGATTTCTGTGCGAGCTACCTAGACACGAGCAAATCGACCCTAATTCTAGGGAATTCGAAATTAATAGGGCAGCTTAAACATTGACCTCTGTGAATTCTTCGCATGCCAAGTTTTCGATGTTCGGTGTTGAGGTGTCTCATAGTTTTATGTGTTCTTCCACACGATTCCTCGATTGTAGGAATTTTGCAAATCACACAGCACAGTGTGGTCATCCTCGTGGCGATTCGTCACAGTTTCATTGAGGGTTTCCTTTAGGGAGATAGCGTGAATTCGAATGGCTCAAGCTCTCCAAGAAGGAAGACGAGAGGGAAGAAGAAGGCTCTCTCACAACTCTAATTCTCAAATTCGAATCCCACACAGCTTATGTGTGGGAGTTGGCTTTATAACTTGGGTGTCTGATCTAGTGTATATTGGCATACACAAGCCCCATTGCACGGGTTTGTCTAAAGCCTCAACTAATGGGTCTAAATCTCTAGGCCAGATTGACGAACGAGTCTTGATTCTTGGGCCTGATTAACTAATGGATTTAAATCCCCATCAAGGTCTACGTTAGTACTTGCACGACTTTATACGTGCGACCAATTATAAAGGTGCACATGTATCAATGTACCATGATCGGTTTCGATCCAAGGTATCGTTCGTACGTTGTTACCTCGAATGGCTTGCAGTTACAATTTTGAAATCAGTTTGGGGTTCTTCAACTAGAAGTAAGGGGAATGAGAGAAGGGCACTTCTTTTCTCAAGTCAATCTCAGCTAAAATTCATGTAGTAATATGTGTGGGAAGTATTTCGTATAACTACTGTGTATAACTAATTGTGTGATTGACACAACCAACTCAGTGTACAGGCCTGACTAATCATGGAAATAAAGATAGAAAGACCAACAAAAGTCTGATGTCATTGGGGTGTTTAGATGCCTAGACCTCTTGGTTACACACCAAGGCATTGACTAGTGTGACGCTCTCCAAGAGCCTGTGCACCTATTCACACCATTATATACATGAATCCTTTTTACTAAAATATCCATTTTAAATTATAACATTCTAAAATTTAAGGTGTATGCCTGTTATTCACAAAAAAGTACCACTTTTCACCTCTTAACCTAGCCTTTACTACACCTTGGAGCTATCTAATAATCCTCTATTTAGTATGTTTTGTAGTTAGTAATAACAGTTGTAGCTTAGTACAAAGTCCATGCTTTTGAAGCCAAAGAAGAGAGTTTTAATGCTAAGATGTGGAGCTGAGGTAAGAACAGAGAATACACCTTCGTGGCACACACCATGGTAACCATATTGCTTGCCTAAGTGGACCCAGGAAGTCCAACAGATGAGTAGAAGTTGGACATGAGCGGAGACGATAGCTGCAACAGCATTTGCACTGCAGCAGAGGAGCAGAAGGCAGCCTCGCGCAGTCAAAATGTTCTCTCACGTAGTTTAAATCCACACAGAAGCTTCCTCACGAACACCTCGCAAGGTTAACACCTACAGCGCAAAGCATCCTCGCAATGCAGCTCGCGCAGCTCACTGAAGAGGAGCTTTAGAAATCCTACTCGCAAAGTTCTTGTAAAGTCCAGACATTTCACTCTCATTTCATGTCGCGAAGTACTCGTGCAGTAGTAGCTTCAGAAGTTTCTACTGCGTAGATCTTGCAAGGATCTCATGCACTTCAGAGCCAAAGCTAGCGACGTGATAAGGTAAATCCATCCTGGCGAGCAACCCCATGAAACTCAAGGCTTATCCATGCGAGCTGCAGAGTTCAGTGCTTCAACCACGCAACACCCACAAAATCAGAGCATCTGAAGGCCTAACTGTGTGAAAAGCTAAAGTCATCTGCACGAGCTGCGATATTCATTACAAATTGAGCCTCATGAGGGCAATTCATCCACACGAAAAGCATATCCAGCCTCGTGAAGCACGGGCTCTTGCTTTCTCTTTCCATATTCAAGAACACTTTGGGAATTTCTCGAGGTCTAGGGCACACATATCGAGGCCCTGATCTCCATGCACACATCCCAAGGCATCAAAGGGCTGCAAAAGGGCCACGTCTTCAAGAAGAAATTAGGGTTTTTCCCTTCTATTTTCTTATTGGCCAAGGCAGTGAGGACTGAGTATATAAGTTGTATTCTATTTTTAGAAAGTCATCTCTTCCTAAACCTAATTTCGGCTGAGAGCTTAGGTACGAGTTAGGTTAGGATTAGATCATCATCTTTTTCCCTTTTCTTCTTCCTTAGCCTAGCACTTGCTTGCTATGATCTTTGTAAGCAATTAGGCATAGTTTAATTTAGTTTTGTAATGGGTTGTACAAACTTTGGGATCTGTTGAGGGCTGTTCTGCACAAGGTTGTTGCCTTGATGACTTTCATTGTAAGTTCTATGTTTAATTAATGAAATGTTTATTTTAATGCTTATTCAATATGCTATTTTCCTATGTGTTTCCCATAGTATTCTTTGATCTATGCCATACACATAGGATTTACTGATTTGAAGCTCCCATGGAAGCTTGAGCTTGTAGCCCTGTAACAATGGTGGTGGCAGCAATTTTCTTGTTCCATCTCAGACCTCTATGATTTGGATAGCCTTTGTGGGAAGCCTGTGATAATTTGAGTGGATATATTATAGCCCTAGGGTGATTCTATGTCACAGATCTGAGATGGATTCTTATCCTCTGCACTTGAGCTTGTAGCCTTATGAGAGGTTGTGGCAGGGACAAGCTCCCCTCTATTTTACATTATCATCATCAGATGTTAGATCTAATTCTCTGTAGAGATTGCAGACTTGTGAGCTGAGTCATTGCAAGCCTTTTGTAGCAATGACCAGCGGCATTTATGTCCCCAAATAGTTGCTGATTAACTATGGTTTCCACTGGTTTTTTAAGAGTTGTTTGCTCCTATGGATGCCTGAGCATGTAGCCTGACAAACATATTGTCTGCAATGATTTTCATGTTCTGATTTGATTCATTGGTTGGAGGAAATCTATTGGATAATCTGTGACCATTTAAATGGACAGGTTATAGCCTTAAGATCAGTCCATTCCCTTGCATCAGATTGGTTTTTTTATTTAACTCATGTTGTTTGATCCTCTCTATTGTATAGTCTGCGACCATTGAAGTGGACATGTTAATGCCTTAAGAGACCAGGTTAAATGGCATGGGTTGATTTGGATTCTTCTACCTTACAGATGTGCTTGTAGCCATTTGAAGGATTGTTGCAGAGACAACTCTAGATCTGAGTTGCATAACCAAATTGACCTTAGCTTAGTTGTCTACTTCCCATCAATTTTTATCTTTGTTTTATCGCACACCATCATCACCTTCTTCTTAAATCTTTTCTCTAGTATAGGACTGCATTTCCTTTATATTCTTTTAGTTTTAGTTAGTTGTGACACTCAACTCCCTTTCTTTTGGATTTCCAGATCTATAGCTAGATCTGGAGGCCAATTAATACAACCTTTTTTTAGGGTTTTAGATCAATTTCTTTGTGGGACAAACTCTTACTTAGTTTACAACTTGCTACAACAGTCATGTATCTTATAGGCTGTATAATTTAGACATTTTATTTTACCCAATTTGTATCTCTTCACTCTTGATCTGTTTTCATCCACTAGTTTTAAATAAAATACCAGCAAGCATTTGAAATATAACTTCAACAAGTTTTTGGCGCCACTACCGGGGATATTGATCTTTTTAGTAGACATGAGTTATATTATATTGTATTTTAGTTTACCAAATTCTTTGAAGAAGTGCCTGATTTTGAATAAAAAGTACTTCTGATTTTCTACTGGCTATTACAGACTTTGACAGTAGTAGAAGGGAGCAAAATTAGAGCTGCAGTTGGAGCTTTGCTACCTCTAGTTTGCATTTCTTTCCCCCTACATCTCAGTTCCATTTTCTGTTGTATTGATTTCCAGTAGCTCAGAGTACTTGTCAATTATTTTTATTTGTTTATTATTTTTTTTTAGTGTGTTGTGAGTGTTTTCTTTACCTGTTGTTCTATGTGTGTATGCTTAGTAGAAGGTCTCTTAACCCTGAATTAGAACCTCCAAATCCTAAGGTAGAAAGGGTCCTTAGACTGAGAAACACCACACCAGCCCCTGTTATTGAAACTGAGCCAGTTGTGACGGTTGAGAGGCAGAGGACACTGAAGGAATATAATGTACCTGAGGAATATATATCCCCCTTTTGCATTAAATTTCCTTCAGTTGAGGGAAATCATGAAATTAAGTCCTTCACTATCAACATGCTGCCATCTTTCCATGGGCTCAATAAGGAAGATCCTTACAAGCACATAGATCAGTTCTTGGCACTTTACACCACATTTAACATTGCTGGTTTGGGACCAGAAGTCACCAAACTTAGGCTTTTTCCTTTTTCCCAAAAGGATCATGCCAACACTTGGCTCTCTAGGCTCTCAGCCAATAACTTATAGACATGGTATGATCACCAAAGCTAATTTCTGCCAAAATTCTTCTCCATGAATAAAACTAGTCAGATGAGGACAAACATACTTTCATTCACTCAATCCTCAATTGAAGATTTTTATGGAGCATGGGAAACGTTTCAAGAAATGTTAAAATAATATCCCCACCACCAAATTCCATAGTGGAAACTTGTACAAGTCTTCTACTAAGAAATTGATTCCAAAAGTAGGGACATGATGGATGCCTCATGTGGGGGTAGTTACCTCCACAAGACAGTTGATGAGGCATGGGAATTGTTTGACATTATAAGTGAGAATTCCATACAGTAGGAGTTACTGTTTCACAATGACAGCCAGACCCCAGCTAGAATGGTGAAAGAATCCACATCTAGAGGTGGCATGTATGAGGTCAAGGTGCAGAGTGAACTAGAAAGGAAGGTGGACAACCTGAGCTTAAAATTTGATAAATTGATAAATGTGATGCAGCCTAGATTGGCCGCACAAGTGGAAGAGGCATGCCTGATATGCCAATCTCCCACATATTCACTTCAAGAATATCCATCAGCCAACCAATTCTTACCAATGCTGCCCAGGCATATGGGCAGCAACCTGCTGGATACACCTAGACAAACCACCCCAATATGAGGTGGAGACAAGACACATATCAGCAGTGCTAGCTACAGCGGTTGGCAGTACCATATAGACCACAATACCAATTCAACCAGGGATATTCACCTAGGCAGAATTTTCAGCTGCTTGCCCCACAACCAAATCATTTGGTCTTGCCCCCATCACAACCCAGACCCTCTTCGTTTGAAGAGTAAATGCTAGCATCGATGCAGAATCTGAGAAACTTGGCACAAACTGTGTACTCTCATGGACAAAGCATTAAAAAAATTGAGGACCAGCTGGGTTAAATCTGCAATGCTTTGAACAAAAGAGAGGAGAGCAGGTTGCCTAGCCAACCCTTAGCCAATCCTAAAGGGCAGTACATGATTGGAGAAGGCTCCTCTACCCATGAGGAGACTAATTCAATCACTACCCTGAGGAGTGGTAGGGTGGTTTAAAATCAAGTGGGTAGGGCAGCTGAGGAGACCATGGAGAATGGAAAAGAAAAAAATGTGAGTGTAGAAGAAGATGTGAATTCATCCCCTGTTGTGGTGCAACAAGAACAAAATAAGGGAGTTGATGTTGATCCCCAACAAGAAGCGATAAATGAAGAAAAGAGAAAAAAATAAAAATGTGATCATGATATTGCTAGGCATGCAGCTATAGTACCGGCAGTACCATAGCTGCCATTTCCTCATGCACTTGCTGGCCCATCTCCTTTTGATAAGGGAAATGCTCAAATGGAGGAAATGATGGAGACCTTCAAACAGGTTAAGATTAATTTACCTCTACTTAATGCCATCTAACAGGTCCCTGCCTATGCTAAATTCTTAAAGGACCTCTGTACACAAAAAAGGACAGTAAGGGTGCAGCTATCCAAAAAGGTCTTTATTGTAGAACATGTGAAATCAGTTCTATCCATCGCCACACCTGAAAAATTGTAGGACCCAGGGATACCTACCATCCCCTGCATAAGTGGAAACCACACCATAGATAGAGCCCTCTTGGACTTGGGGGCAAGTGTAAACCTGCTCCCATATTCTGTATATGAGGAGCTAGGTTTGGGAGAGTGAAAATCAACTTCAATTGTGCTCCAGCTGGCTGACAGGTCTGAGAGAAGGCCTATGGGTGTGGTGGAGGATGTTTTGGTGGGGGTGGACAAGTTCTACTACCATGCTGATTTCCTAGTTTTGGACATGGACCATTGCAAAAGTAAAACCCCAATTCTTGTCATCCTGGGCAAGCCATTCTTGGCCACTGTCAATGCTTGCATTCAATGCAAGTCAGGGCTGATGGAGGTGACCTTTGAGAATATGAAGGCCCAGTTATATGTGTACAATGCTTCTAGGCAGCCTCAGATGGACATTGAGGATTGTTGTGCAATAAATGTACTAGATGTCCTTATAGAAGTAGAATTATCCAATCTACTAGATTCGGATAATGTTACTGAGAACCTAGAAAATGATTGGAGTAAGGTTGAGGAGGAGGCCCAAGCTTTCATAATAGAAGATAGCACCACAATAGAGTCTTCTGTGGGCCTAGTGCAGCATTCCAGCTAGAAACCTACATTGCTGACCCTTCCTCATACCACCAACGTACCTTTGCTGTTTTCTATTGAAAGTCCCCCTGATCTAGAGCTTAAGCAGCTGCCATACACATTAAAGTATGCCTTCTTGGGAAAAAATAAAAACTTTCAGTGATTATCTCTTCCTCTCTCACTAGTGAGCAGGAGGAGGAATTATTGAGTGTTCTCAAGAAGCACAAAAAGTCAATTAGCTGGATAATTGTTGATCTTGGCGAGATTGATGCCCCAGTATATATACACAAAATACACCTAGAAGAGGGTTCCAAACCCTCTAGAGAGATACCGAGGAAGCTTAACCCTCATATGCAGGAGGTGGTTTTAAAACAGATAGTAAAACTGTTGGATGAAGGGGTAATTAACCCCATTTCAGATTAAGAATGGGTGTCACCTATTCAGGTGGTCCCCAAAAAGTCAGGCATAACAATTATTACTTCAAATCCTGGAGAGTTGATGCCTACTAGGGACACCACTGGCTGGAGAGTTTGCATAGGTTACAAAAAACTCAACTCCAAAACAAGAAAAGACTAGTTTCCTCTTCCCGTCATTGACCAAATTCATGACAAACTTACAGGAAAAGCATTTTATTATTTTCTTGATGGATACTCAGGGTATAACCAAATCCTTGTGTATCCTCAAGATCAAGAGAAAACCACATTAACATATCCCTTTGGCACCTTTGCTTATAGGAGGATGCCTTTTGGACTATGTAATGCCCCTGCTACATTTCAGAGGTGCATGTATGTCATTTTCTCATATATGATTGACAAGTTCTTGAAAATCTTTATGGATGATTTTTCAGTCTATGGGGACATTTTTAGTCAATGCTTGAGTCACCTCAACTTGGTTTTGCAAAGCTGTGAAGAGACCAATTTGGTCTTAAGCTGGGAAAAGAGCTACTTCATGAAAACACAAGGAATTGTGTTAGGCCATGTGGTTTCCCATAGAGGTATAGAGGTTGACAAAGCCAAAGTTAACTTGATCTCACACTTGCCCCCACCCAGAGCTGTCAAACAAATTAGATCCTTTCTAGGACATGCTGGATTCTACAGAAGGTTCATTAGGGACTTTAGCAGAATTGTAAAACTACTGTGCCACCTGCTGTGCTAGGATGTGCAATTTGATTTTTCTGCTGAGTGCCTTGAGGCCTTTGAGACCTTGAAAAAGTACCTCACCTCTGCTCTTGTAATCTAATCCCCTGATTACTCCCTTCCTTTTGAGTTGATATGTGATGCATCGGATCTGGCAATAGGTGCTGTCTTAGGACAGAGAAAAGACAACTTGCCAACAGTGATATACTATGCCAGCAAAATATTAGCAGAGGCTTAGCTCAACTATACTTCAACTGAGAAGGAGCTGCTAGTTATTGTTTTTGTTGTGGACAACTTTAGACCCTACTTTCTTGGGTCTAAAATTTTTTTTGTTTATAGATCACTCAGCTCTCAAATACCTATTGGCCAAAAAAGATGCTAAACCTAGGCTGATCAGATGGATCCTACTGCTGCAAGAGTTTGATCTTGAGATCAAGGATAAGAACGGAGTGGAGAATGTGGTGGCTGACCACCTTTATAGAATTTTGTCAGATGAATGTGCAGCTGCACCAGTTAATAATTTCTTCCCAGATGAGCAACTATTTGCTATTCAGTCTAGTGTGCCAAGGTTTGCCAATATTGTTAATTACTGTGCTGTTGGTAGGATCCCTTCCCATTGGTCTAAAATGGATAAAGACTTGTTCTTTTAACAAGTCAAGCACTTTTTCAAGGAGGATCCTTGCCTATTCAAGTACTGTGCAGACCAAATAATCTGGAAGTGTGTCCCTGAGTGTGACTTTCCCAGTATCCTAAGCACGTGCCATAAAAGTGCCTGTGGGGGTCACTTCAGTGGGAGAAAAATAATAGCTAAGGTATTGCAGTGTGGCTTCCATTGGCCTTCCTTGTTTAAGGATTCATATACCCATTGCAAGGCCTGTGTCAGATGTCAGAAAATGGGTGACCTGTTAAGAAAAATTTCAATGCCAATGCAGCCCATTCATGTTGTAGAATTGTTTGACATCTAGGGAATTGATTTTATGGGCCCCTTTCCTCCCTCAAATGATTATAGTTTTATCCTTGTGGCAGTGGACTATGTGTCTAAGTAGGTTGAAGCCATTGCCGCAAGGACTAATGACCACAAGGTTGTCCTAAAATTCATCAAAGAAAATATCTTCTCCAGATTTGGCACGCCTTGAGCCATAATCAGTGATGGGGGCAGCCACTTCTGTAATAGAAATTTTGAGAGCTTGCTCAAGAAATATTCTGTTACCCATAGGATTACAACTCCCTTCCATCCCCAGACTGGTGGGCAAGTTGAAATTTGAAATAGGGAGATTAAGCACATCTTAGAGAAGACAGTTAGGACAGATAGGAAAGACTGGGCCATGAAGCTGAATGATGCACTGTGGGCTTATAAAACTACCTATAAGACCCTAATTGGCATGCCTCCTTTCAGACTAGTTTATGGCAAGGCTTTTCATCTGCCAGTGGAGTTGGAACATTGAGCCTATTGGGCTGTTAAAACTTTGAATTTGGTTCTAGCACCTGCTGGTATACACAGGAAGCTGTAGTTGTCAGAGCTTGAGTAGTTGAGATTGGATGCATATGCAAACTCAAGGATTTATAAGAAAAAATCTAAAGCTTTCTCTGAGAAGGGACTGATGAGGAAGG
The DNA here is from genome assembly GCA_021018995.1 of Chloranthus sessilifolius. NCBI lineage: Eukaryota > Viridiplantae > Streptophyta > Magnoliopsida > Chloranthales > Chloranthaceae > Chloranthus > Chloranthus sessilifolius. The sequence goes on from CM037585.1 coordinate 84,286,933, forward strand.
ATTTCAAGGATGGCACAAAGGTTTAGTTATTTAACTCCAAATTAAAAATATTTCTAAGGAAGCTAAAATTCAGGTGGGATGGACCTTATACTGTCATCTATGCCTCCCCATCTGGTGCTGTGGAGATCATGGATCCCATTTCTAGGAAGAGCATGAAAGTGAATGGTCAAAGGCTGAAGATTTGTGTTGAAAACTCTGTAGAGCCTCCTCAGACCATCCACCTTCATGAACCTCCCACTGCTAAGTGATCCACAGCTCTGTAAATTGTGTACCATAATTACTTGAATTTGTGTGTTTTCTTTTATAAATCCATCATGTACTGTCTTTGGTTTGTTTTTTATGTGCTGTAATAGTCTATGTGATTGTTTTGGTGTTTAGAAAATCTAAATCTAATTTGATGAGTATGCTTCTGAGTGTGGTTTGTGCATGTACCTGTTGTGATTTAAAGTCATTTGATTTCTAAGATTTGCACTCTGTGCATATGTATGCAATGGGCATGAGTTTTTTAGAGGTAAAATAGATGAGTTGTGAAGAAATTGGGTGCTGATGCATAGTGGTAGGGTGCATGACAGTTTAGATGCACATGCCAGTGTGTAGGCACTGAGAAGTATTAGATTTAGCTTTATCGCGAAGCTCAGTGGCTTGCATTTCACTCTCGCGAGCAGTTTTTGGCTTTCTCGTGTGGCTAACTCAGCCCCGCGAGCCATAATTCAAGCAAATACAATGTGCTCACGAGGCTCTGATATGAAATTTGCATCTTCACGAGAGCCTCATGAGTGAAACACCTGAAGAGTGACTGAATTGAACCTTGTGAGGCCTTTTCTTCTCTTCAAACATACTTGTTGCGAGGTTTCATTTCAAACTACACGAGCAATATTGTAAGCCACACTGAGTTGAACGATAAGTAGATATCATGTGCTTTGATCCTCATGAGAGCCTCGCGAACCAAATACCTGAAGCTTGTACTGTTAAGAACCTCACGAGGCCCCTTGTTCTCAACAAATATTCTTGTTGCGAGGTTCCACTTCAGCTGTGCAAGATGTACTCTGCTTCGCGACTATCTGGTGAGAGTCTCGTGACGCACGAGTTTCACCCATTTATACCTCACGACTGAGTCTTCTTCATTATCCTATCTCTTTGCCATAACTTCTAGTGCGCACTTCGAGCTCTCCCTTCCCTTCTTTCCCCTTTATTGCTCATTCTACTCAAGCCTGCTCCTACCATTTTGCTCCACATCAGCTTCCGACCAATTTCCACTTTGTGTGGTGGGATTTGATTCACTGTGTAGTGTTTCAATTGAAAGCCTAGATTATAAGGGTAAGTTCTCTATTTCCCCCTAGATGAGTGGACTGGGAGCTACCTTAGATTTATATTTCAAGACCTAATTTTTTTAGGAATCTATGTAACCATGGCTAAGAGCTCCAAATTCATAGAAAGTCTAGTAGCTCTGGTGAACCCTCAACCAGCTGACCAACCCGTGGCCATGAGAAAATCTATGAGGATTGCAGAGGCAACCACTATGGAGGCCACTGAGTCTGCTGCTACCTCTAATGCCCCTGTTCTCAAGAAAAAATCACCACCTAAGAAGAGGGCCAGAGACCACTCCCTGTTTCTGAAAGCCATATGAAATCAAAGAAAAAGCAAAAGCAAGGAGGTTATCCCAGAGACCAACCCACTGACAACTCCTTCTGAGTTCTTGGCTGCCAATAAATTAGAGCTTGAGACTGCCTTTGATAAGGCATTTTTTGAGGAAGAACCCTTAGTTGCTGCATCCATTGAGTTTCTAACCAAGGCCTCCCTATTACCCCTACTCAGGCCCCCATTCCAGTTAGATTTTCCTAGGCTAGTGCAGCTATTCTACTAGAACATTAGGGTAAGGACAGGTGATGATGTAAACCCTATGCTACTGGTCTTGATTGATGACTTTGAAATGCTGGTAAACCCAGTTGGGATAGCAGCAATCCTAGGTATACAAGCCACCTACAACCCTGAGTGTGGCTTTGGAGCACCACTGGCTGCACCCATTCTAGAGATTGCAAAGGAGATTACTGGAGGGATTACAACATCTAGGGTATCCATCAAAAAAAGAGACGTGGATCCAAGCCTCCTTTTTATGGATGGAGTGTTGAGGAAGAATGTGTACTGCTTTGGGCACCAGCAAGAGAGTAGGGCTCTCATAACTGATGCCCTCTATTCCTTCTCCTTGGGTCATTACATAGATGCTACCCAGATCATATTTAAGGAGATGAAGGACATCCATAAGAAGGTGAAGAAGAAGCAAAAGCCTCATGCCCTGTCTTATTGCAGACTTATCACTGCTCTGCTGAAGCTAGGGGCTACCATTTCAAGATGGATGAGGAGACAGTGAACTTGCCCCTAGTAAATGTGAGAGGAAGCAATGGGGGATTAGCCATACACTAATAGAGAAGAAGAAGAAAGAGCAGTTGGCTCAAGTAGCCCCCACATCAAAGAAGAAGAAGCTGTTACCTCAGTCACTGCAGCAGTCATCTCTGTTGCCACCTCTATCTTACCTTCCATCCCTACCTCACCCATTACCTCACCTACACCTACCATACCATTGCCAACACTTGCTTTCCTTATCCCACAGCCCACCGTCTCTGCTGTGTCTATACCTATACCCATACCTGTGTCCGTGCCTACCCTCACACCAATAGCCCCTACTCAATCATTGCCCATTTACCCAGTCCACCCCAGCCCACCTGTCAAAAGAACCTACACCGAAAGGAGAGCCACCAAAGCTCCCACTGAGCCTCCCCAGCCAACTACTATAACTGAGCTTACCCCCAATTTTATACCCATTATTTTACCTCAACCTACCTCTATACCCATTGAAACCATATCTATCCTAGACCCAACCAGTGAAAACATTGAACCTCACCCCAGCTACCCATTTGAACCCATCCCCATTGACCAGCCAACTAACTCTACACCCATAGAACCTTCCACCTTTGAATCATTTGACCAGTCCCATGACCCCCATTTCTCCACTGAGGAGTACTCTACCATGATGGACTCCATTCTGGGGGACATCAGGTATGAGTTTACTCCTTTACCTGATTCACCCCAGCCAACCCAATTCACCCAAATTCCTACTTCACCTCAACAATCTATCTTTCACCATTCACCCACTTCTCCTTTTCAACCTATTTCCACCTCCCAGCCATCAATATCAGCCACACTTGCCCCTTGCCCCAAATCCTTAGCCTCCTTCTTTACTTCCAAATCCAAATGATGGCTAACACCCAAAGCCAAACAACCATTAAGACCAGCCTTCCAGCCATTCATTCAGCCCTCCAAAACCGTACTCCCACAACCCAGCCACCTTTATCACCACCCTTACCATAGTCTACCCCTCCAATTTCACCCTTACCTAAACCTGCCACACAGCGGAGATGGCCACCCAACCTGACCATGAGCCTGACCCTATAAAGCTATCCCTTCTTAAACCATCTCCAGCCTCCACGTCCCCACAACCCCAACTTGTAATGGAGGAACTTCCAGTCTTGCTCCCTTCCCCACCTACAGTGGCTAAAGTGGATGCTGCCACAGATGTGAATGAGCTGCTTTCTACTACCTCAGTTGCCACCCAAACAGATCCTGAGGAAGATGAAGTCCCCCAGCCAGTACCCTCTACCTCCACCCTACCCATTCCATCACCTGTACCCATTCCCTACCCCAGCCTGGAGGACCCAACCAAGAGGATAATGGTTCCTGCTTCCTCATTGTCCACCCCACCGTTTGCTGCTCTTAAGAGAGCCATGGATGAGAACTCTTACATCAAGAGGGATGTGATCAAAGGGATGGAAGATATCAACATAGCAATCAAGCAGTCATTCCTCCATTCAATCAAGATGCTTAAATTGACTCATAAGATGAAGTGGAAGAAGATGAAGCATGGTTGGAGACAGACCTTGCAAATATACCAACAGGAGAAGTATAGAGCAGATGGGCTAGAAGAGAATGTGAAGAGCATTCACGTGGCCCTTAGACTGGTAGAAGAGAGAGTTGAGGATTATGCCAGGACTACTACAGCATTGCAGTAGACCTTATCTTCTATGGCTGACAGAGACTTAGCAGCTGCAGCTTCCTCTCTCCTCACTACAGCAGCTCCTCACCCTGCAACAGCTCCTCATCCCAAAAAATCAGCAGCTAGAGTCAAAATCAAAGAACCCTCTTCAAAGCCTACACCCACTCCCAAGAAAAGAAGCAATGCCAAGCACAGGAAGCCCACTACTAAGATATCAAGTCCACTGTTGCTGCTCTCAAGAAAGAAAAAGGGAAAGCTGTTGAAGACCACATAGATCTAGAGTCAGATGACAGAGATTTGTATTTGTAGTTAGTTAGGATTTCATTGATTTCTAGGAACTTTGTACTTCATTTCATTTGCATTGTATATATTACTGGTTTATGAATTAAAAATTTTTTTGGTATCTCTTGTTTGTATTTTGATTGATTCTCATTCTGTTGTACTGTCTTTATTTTAATTGTGTTCTTTTTATAAATATACCCTGCAGCCCATGTTCTTTATCTCAAAAACAGTGAGGACACTGTTCCTCATAGTTTTGGGGGTGTGGGAGAGTACGCCAATGAAGTAGTTAACCTAAGTGCAGTAGAATCAAGTGAGTAAGATAGAAATAGAGCTACGTTCACCTAAGAAATTCTAAAAATGAGGAAATTTAAAATTTTGCAGACCTTTTGGCATTAAAATCTTTTAAAATTTAACATTTCCATGAGGGGAACACCAACAAAACTCATTTGCGTCAGCACTTAGTGAACCACTAAAGAGAGAAAAAGGTAAGGACATGCCCATGAGTTTAATGGAAAACCATACCTAGTGAGATTTGGGCCTACAAATTTATTTTTTCTCTTTGAGGAGTGTCTTTGGAAATTCTTCTTGCTCTAAGGATTGGATGAGTTCATTTTCTCACTAGAAATTAGGCATCTCCAAGTTGAAACAGCTGACAGTACCCACGACATTTAGGAAAGGATCAAGGCCTTCTCTTGGACAGTTTGAGCCTAAAGATTCCAAACCTAGTAAACTGCCCTTGTGCATACACCTTTTTAGAGTTAAATTTTTATCTTCTTTAAAATACACCAGAGTACTTACACCTAAACCTACAGACCTGATTCAATCCTACCCTAACTCTTAGAATTCAGAAGGTAAAGGAGAAGAAGTTGGAGATGGACAAGCTAGGGTCAACATTTGGTGGAGAAGAAACACAGAAGGAGGATAGCAGTGTAGTAGTTAGGAAGAGATTAACATTTCAGAAAAATAAAAATAAAAAGTAAAGAAAAATATATCCAAAAGAAAAACAAAAACAGAAAAAAATAATAAAAAGGAAGAGAGAGGAGTCAAGAGGAGATTTCATTGGAAAAAGTAAAAAGAGGAGGAGAAGCTGGCCACTTCAAATCTTAAAAATATCCAAGAAGATGAAATATGCTGCATTCAAGAAGGTGAAGTCTTGAATCACCTCCTTCACTTGCTGATTTCTCACTTTTGCAACCTTTTCACCCTTCCATTCTTTGTAACCTTCACCCATAAGCCACATTACAACCTAGTCATAAGACCTTATTGATCCTAATTTGAATGAGCTGTTATATGGAGATGAGGAGTTGTTCAATCTATGGTGAGAAATAGTTAATAATGCCAGAAATTAGATGCCCTGCCTATGCTCATGCTTGCAGTACCATTTGAGGTCTGTAACTGCTCTTGGCCTTGTGTGAAAATGAAAACCCTCAAACTCAATTGTGAGACTGCCCTGGTGAGCATTGGCTCTGAAATTGAATGTATTGGACATTGTTTAAACCTAATTTTTGAATTAATGGTAAGCTTAAAACTGACATACACTTACTATTTTTCTTATTGTAAGTTGATTGGAAATGATGTGCATGCATGTAAGAGTTTTTTATGTTAAATTATCTGTGCGTTTCATATGTTTAAAACTCCTCACATTTTGAGAAAAATCAAAGGTGGACTGATACTCTGTTTAGTGAAAACTGATTTGATAATGTGTGCACTTTTGTTAACTATTTTATTGAGAAGTTTGTGGGTATCTTCACTGAAAACCCTCAGGAGACTTCACTCCTCCACTAGGGATCACCTGGGGGTTTAAAAGGCATGATGCATAAGCATCCGTGCTCCCTATGAAAGTAGTATTTACATTCCTAGAGTAGTAGTTTAAATTTTACTTTACTCGAGGACTAGCAAAGATTAGGTTTGGGGTTGTGTTATTCACTGAAAAGTACCACTTTTCACCTCTTAACCTAGCCTTTACTACACCTTGGAGCTATTTAATAATTCTCTGTTTAGTATGTTTTGTAGTTAGTAATAACAGTTGCAGCTTAGTACAAAGTCCATGCTTTTGAAGCGAAAGAAGAAAGTTTTAAAGCTAAGATGTGGAGCTAAGGCAAGAATAGAGAATACACCTTCGTGGCTCACACCATGGTGACCATATTGCATGCCTAAGTGGACCAAGGAAGTCCAGCAGATGAGAAGAAGCTGGACATGAGTAGAGAAGATAGTTACAGTAGCATCTGCATTGTAGCAGAGGAGCAGAAGGCAGCCTTGCATAGTTAAAATGTTCTCTTGCACAGTTTAATTCAACACAGAAGCTGCCTCGCGAACACCTCACGAGGTTAACACCTACAGCACAAAGCATCCTCACAAGGTAGCTCGCGCAGCTCATTGAAGAGGAGCTTCAGAAATTCTACTCGCGAAGTCCAGGCATTTCATTCTCATTTCATGTCGCAAAGCACTCGTGCAAAGCTTCTGAAGTTTCTACTGTGCAGATCTCGCAAGGATCTTGGGCACTTCATAGCCAAAGCTAACCATGCGACAAGGGAAATCCATCCTGGCGAGCAACCCCATGAAACTCAAGGCTTATCCACGCAAGCTGAAAAGTTTAGTGCTTCAACCACACGACACCCACTCGACTAGAGCATCTGAAGGCCTAACTACACGAAAAGCCAAAGTCATCTGATAGCTGTAATATTCATTGCAAATTGAGCCTCGCGAGGGCAATTCATCCACGTGAACAGCAGATCTAGCCTCACAAAGCATGGGCTCCTGCTTTCTCTTTCCATAATCAGTGACACTTTGGGAATTTCTCCAGGTCTAGGGCACACATCCCGAGGCATCCAAGGGCTGCCAAAGGGCCATGTCTTCAAGCAAAAATTAGGATTTTTCCTTTCTATTTTCTTATTTGCCAAGGCAGTGAGGACTAAGTATATAGGTTGTATTCTATTTTTAGAAACCCATCTCTTCCTTAACGTAATTTCGACTGAGAGCTTAGGTCTGAGTTGGGTTAGGATTAGATCATCATCTTTTTCCCTTTTCTTCTTCCTTAGCCCCACGCTTGCTGGCTATGATCTTTTTAAGCAATTAGGCATAGTGTAATTCAATTTTGTAATGGGTTGTGTAAACTTTGGAATTTGTTGAGGGCTGTTCTGCACAAGACTGCTGCCTTGAGGACTTTCATTGTAAGTTCTATGTTTAATCAATGAAATATTTATTTAAATGCTTATTCAATCTGCTGTTTTCTTATGTGTCCCTCATAGTATTCCTTGATCTATGCCGTACGCATAGGATTTTATTTATTTGAAGCTCCCATGGAAGCTTGAGCTTGTAGCCCTGTAACCATGGTGGTGGCAACAATTTTATTGTTCCATCTCAGACCTCTGTAATTTTGGTTATCTCTGTGGATAGCCTGTGACCATTTGAGTGGACAGACTATTGCCCTTGGGTGATTCTAAGCCATAGATCTAAGATGGATTCTTATCCTCTGCACTTGAGCTTGTAGCCTTGTGAGAGGTTGTGGCAGGGACAAGCTCCCCTCTGTTTTACATTACCATCATCAGATGTTAGATCTGATTCTCTGTTGAGATTGCAGACTTGTGAGCTGAGTCATTGCATGCCTTTTTTAGCAATGACCAGCTACATTTATGCCCCCAAATAGCTATTGAATAACTGTGGTTTCCACTGGTTTTTCAAGAGTTGTTTGCTCCTATGGATGCCTGAGCTTGTAGCCTAGCAAACATAGTGTCTGCAATGATCTTTATCTTTTGATTTGATTCATTGGTTGGAGGAATCTATTGGATAATCTATGACCATTTAAGTTGACATGTTATAACCTTAAGATCAGTCCATTCCCTTGGATCAGATTGGTTTTCTGATTTAACACATGTGGTTTGATCCTCTCTATTGGATTGTCCGTGACCATTAAAGTGGACAAGTTGTAGCCTTAAGAGACCAGGTTAAATGGCATGTGTTGATTTGGATTCTTCTACCTTGCACATGTGCTTGTAGCCATTTGAAGGATTGCTGTAGAGACAACTCTAGATCTGAGTTGCATGATCGAATTGACCTTAGCTTAGTTTTCTACTTCCCATCAATTTTTATCTTTATTTTATAACACACCATCATCACCTTCTTCTTAAATCCTTTCTTTAGTATAGGATTGCACTTCCTTTATATTCTTTTAGTTTTAGTTAGTTGTGACACCCAACTCCCTTTCTTTAGGATTTTCAGATCTGGAGGCCTACTATTACAACCCTTTTTTTGGATTTTAGATCAATTTCTCTGTGGGACAAACTCTTACTTACTTTAAAACTTGCTACAACAGCCCTTTATCTTGTAGGTTGTATATTTTAAACTTGCTGTTTTACCCATTTTGGATCTCTTCACTCTTGATTTGTTTTCATCCACTGTTTTTAAATAAAATAGTAACAAGCATTTGGAATATAACTTCAACAATGCCTTGTTAGGCTGGCGCACATAATCGGTGTGTTAGTGTTAGGCTATCTATGTTGTATGTCTATATATATACCATTAGTTTTAGGTCATTGAGATTAAACTTAGCCCGATCTCGAGGTTCGAGTTTCAAAGATTAGTTTGCATTAGGAATTGGTCCTAGATTTTCGTTTGGGTGTACTCACCCAAATGAGATAAATGGGTCAATGGCCACGTCACAGACATGAAAAGTTTGACTAAGATCAAACTGATCCAAGCAAATTGCATCATCGCCGAAAGTCAACGATTCAACATTAGCAAAAATTCGGGATGTTACATAGTATGTACGCATAGCTAATTTGGCTTTTTGCTTCAGAATTGGGCTCCAGAACGAGCTCCAAACTTCTCAATCTTTTTCAGGAAATATTGTTCCTAAGCTATTCATACATACTATGTATGCATAGCTTAAAATCTTAAATTTTGTGAAAAATGGCAGATTTCAGAATTAGGGTTTGACTTGTTGACCATCCCAGATATCAGGGTGTGTTTCTTTAGGACAATTATACCCCTCCCATCTTTTAGTTTCACCATTTTGCCATCCAACCCATCAACCTATCATCCACCGTTAAAACCCAAATCACACTTTTCTAAGTTCCCAAAACCCTCAAAAACCTTAGATCTAGGATTACCTAATTTGTAAAACCAATTAGCATCTTGTACCATCCCCTGATCTTCCCTTTCTCTATAAATAAAGAGCCACCTCCCCCCCTCTTGTTTAAGGACTTTTTTAAAATCCAAGAGAAAAAACTCTAGCAAATCACTCCCACACCTTCCTCATTGCTAACCTTCTAAGTTCAACCCGTTGCTCACATTACCCTCACACCATTACACAACCATTTCATCCTTCCTAAGCTTTGAAGCCTTAGCATAGATCATCACCATAACCTCATTCGTAGCTTGCCAATCCTTCAAGCTTTAGGAGTTAGAACCCTTCTACCAATCCATCCTGCTTTCGGAAGCTCACTGATGCCACATCCATGAGAAGATCTGACAAGCGGTGCTACAAGGGCCCGAGAGCTCTGGCTCTCCCCTCTATTCCTCTGCCTTCTTTTACTTTTCCTTTATCCTATAATTTGAGCCGTTATGCCGCCAAAATTTCGGTGATTGCGAGGGGCTTAAATAGGATCAAAATGCCTTCGAGCAAGGGGAAGTGTCGTTCACTTTTTCTTTTTATTTGCTATTTTATTTTTTACTTAGCCATAGTAGAGACCACTTACAAGCAGCCAATCGGGTGCCTAACACCTTCCCGATTCATAACCAAAGTCCTTGCCTAGAGGCTTTAGCGTAGACCAGATCAAAGTCAAATCTAGCACTTCGGTGCCAATATTGATTTTGGGTATCTCAAGACACCAAAAGCTCCAGGTGGCGACTCCATTTTTTTAGCGTATCATTGCGACGGATCGGTGATATCCACGATTGCACCGCTACAAAATCGTCATGTGTAAACAAAATTTGATCATCATTTCAAAAAGTTCATATCATTCCATTAAATTTTTCATCTAAAATTTAGCATCAAAATTGTACAAGTCTTTCTGCTCAAGGGAGCATACATAAAGACAACATGGTCATATCAAAAGGTTTCTAAATCCTATTTATAGGGTTCGGGAATATAAGTTTCAGTCTACAGCCTCTCTATGTTGGTTGTCAACTTCTTTAGGTTTCTTTCAAGGGTTTTTAAGCATTTCATGTCTTCTTTAAAGTTGACTTCTATACGTCTCAACTCTGCTTGGAGTCGAGCTCTCCTCCCCTTATCCTGTCGAAGTACACTCAAAAACTCTGGAGTGGTAGTTCTCATCAAACGATCTTCGAGCACGTTCTCATGCAAAATCTCTCGGTTATGTTCAAGCGAGCTCTTTACATAAGTGAATTGTTCTAGTAAGATCTCCCTATTGGCTTCCATAGTGTAAAGGGATCAGTATGCTGGGTTCATCTAAAATGAGGTCAAGTTCTTCTAGTAAGAATTTGAAATAAAAGAAATGTATACAATATTTTCAAATTTTCTAATTCTTTATAATCATGGTTTCCAGGACGAAGGTGTGTAGGTGTAAAGCTTTGACCAAATCAAGATAGGCATGTGGGTGATAAATATAAAATGCGATGCTATGTTAATCATGTGAAAGAATAAAAGTGACCAAATTTCAAAAGATATTTTATCAAAATGCCTAAAATATCCATTTCCAACTTTTTCAAAAAAATTTCCACAAGATTTCCATTTGCTTTTCAAAACAATAAACAAGTAAAGCTCCCAAGTTTTGTAAACAAAACAAAAATAAAATGCCAACATAAAGTTTCCACAATGTTTACAACTTTTCCAAAATGACTGGCTTCACCTCAAAATAGATGGCAAGGCACACTACCAAACACTAGAAAATCCAAAAGGAAAGGTTCTCCCCAAAAGCCTTTTAATCAAAATAGAAAATTCGACAAGGTCTTGAAATCATGCTCCTAATCTTTTCAGGAGTTCTTCTATTTCATCTAGGCGTTGGGTTATCTCACCTAGTCATTTCTCCGCTTGTTCCACGCGAGCGATGATATGGTCGTATCCTTTATCAGCATCTGCTTTCATTATGACTAATTCTTGCATTTCTTCTTCTAGGCTAGCGATACGTGCAACGTAGACTCCTCATTTTGTTGGGTTAGGCCTTGGGGTATGGCCCAACAAGTTGTGAAATATTCCACGGAGGACACGATTGTCACTCATGGTTATAGGGATTGATTCTCGGCAAATCTCTATTATTTGGAAAACTAATTTATTGTTTTCAGCTACATCATATTGGTATGCATGCTCATCCTCTAATTTGGTACCATCTTCTTCTAACCTCTCACTCAGGGTCTTGCTCATCTAAAACTAATATTTATAGAAGAAGATCAAGATCGAGGTAAGTTTTCAGTTATGTTGTCAATAGGTGCGATCGGTCTCCAATTTAGGAGGCTCCGCTGGTTGACTGACCTTGACATTTATCGCCTATGGCCTAGACCCTAAAGGTTTTTACTAAGGGAAATATTTGTTTGTCGGCAGGTGATGATTTTCGTTTCTAATTCAATCAAGAAAATCTTATTCGTTAAAACCTCTCGAGTATGTGGTTGATCGGTGACTGTTGTTTATTACGCTAAATCGACCCAAAGCGATTAGTGTCAATCAATCAATCTATTGTGCTAAATCAACCCAAAGCGATTAGTGTCAATCAATCAATCTATATCGCCATTTATGGTGATATTAAACAATCTAATCACACGTATCAAACATGTATAATGCTAATATAAACAGAATCAATGGAAAAAATCATATCATATCATGCAAAGAGATCAATCTATATTAAATGAAGTAACGCAAGAAAATCATGACTATGTTAATCTACCAAAATCAAATCATCTAACATGTGTTATAAACAGAGGGTTCTAAGTTCTATCTAGAGGTCATGTAATCAATTTCATATCATGTAATCAAATTCATATTCAGAACAAATTCGGGGTCAATATCAAACTATCAAGATCATATTCGAGCAATCGTATCAAAACATATTTAGATGATCATATTCAGGAGCCATGACATATTCAAACATATAAGCGATACTCAGACTATCTATTCAAGCAATCAAAATCATATTGAAGCAATCAAAATCATATTCAAGCAATCAAAATTTCATATCTAAAATTTTCAAAGTAATTCAGGTACCTTTAAACAAATGTGGGTAGTTTGTGCGCATTTTAGATTTCAATTCCCAATTAACGCTTTAAACGTCCTGGTTCCCCCGAAGTATCCTTACTAGAGGGAAAGTTTTATAATGCAACTGTTGTTCTTTCTTATCTAGAATTTGCACGGGTTGCTCCGTATAAGTCAGATCTTCACGAAGTTTGACAACTTCCTTGTGAAACAAGTGACTCGGATCCGGAATATATCATTGTAGTGTAGATATGTGAAAGACAATATGTACTCATGCCATTTCTTCAGGAAGTTGTAGCCGGAATGCTACGGTTCCAATCTTTTCAATTATCGAGTAAGGTCCAATATAACGGGGCTTCAGCTTACCTCATTTATCGAACCAAATCACACCTTTCGTCGGAGATACTCTAACAAAGGCCTTCTCTGCACCTTTGAATTCTATTATCCACCTCTTCTTATCAGCAAAACTCTTCTATTGATTTTGTGTGACTCTCAACTGGGATCGAATAGTTTAATCTTCTCGACAATGATTTAGACCAATTCAAGGACTTCCTTGAAAGTCGAGGATACAAGCTCACAACATATTAGAATTTGAATTATCTGTTCGGATTGTCCATCAATCTAGGGATGGTAGGCACTACTCATCTTAATCTTGGTTCCTAAGGCTTTCTGAAATGATCGCCAGAATTCTAAAGTAAAATGGGAATCTCTATCCGATACAATGGATAAAGGAACACCATGTAGCCGTACGATTTTATAAACATACAATCTAGCTGATTATTTAAGCGGAGCAGTTGATCAGTCACGGAATATACCATTTTACCACCCTTAACTTAGTAATGTTAGACGTTAGTTTATTACTAATGAGATGCTATCTATAGATATTTAGATTAATGAGTAGATTAGAGCCACAGTGTTAATCTTTGCCAAAATGAACTCAAAAAGTACTAAGAATTACTATGGTATGAAGAAACGATCCACTCGAATGAAGGACCAGTCTATGAGTAAGAAAAAGAAATATCGAACGAACGTAAATCTCAAACAAACAAAAAAGAGAAGAAGAAACAGAAATCATGATTCACAAATGTACGAAAGAAGGTATGACTGGAGGAACCAAAGTAAAATCTTGAACGTTCGACATAGCAAAAATCGTACAGAAAGAACATTCGTACACACGATTGTACACAAAGAATTAGAAGATCTCTTGGATTAGAAGTTTGGCAACTTACGGACTAGAGAAGATTGGTGAAAGAACTTAGAAGATTACTGCTACTAAAATAAAGGAGAAAAGTCCTGCATGCATCTACCATCCAGAACAAGGAAGAACTAGGATTAGAAGTAGAGTTATATGAGGAATCTCTTGTTTAGAAGTTTTCTTTTATTAGAATTAGCTTAATGTAAACCGACCCCTTATGATCTATAAATATGAGGGCTCGGCATAGGAGTAGAGTGATCGAAGGAATTCTCAGCATAAACTGATGATTGAGGTTGGGTCATTTTCCTATCAAAAGTAGAGTAGAGTAGTTTAGATATCCAAGATTTCTTGAGAAAAATTAATGCTTGTGGAGCTGAAAGATTAGAGTAGAGTGTATATAGTTTCTCCGAAGTAATTGACGCCTACAACTGTGGAACAAAAGATCTTTTCATGGCTTTCTAGTTTAGATTTATTTTCGTGCACTTTTACTGCTTTGTGAGCATCTAAAAGTTTTTTATTTGAATTGATGACTCAGATTGAGAATTTGAAGATTAGTGTAATGGTTTTACTTTTCCATCTTCACTTTTCTTGAGTTTGATTGACGCCTAAATTTTAGGAAGACTGTTGATTAGTTTTATTCTGTGTAAAGGAATTCAAGCTTTTGATTGATGCCCAAATTTCAGAGGACTGAGATACGGTGTAACGATACTTTATTTTGTAAACATCCAAGATCTGAAGGATTGTGATTGACGACCATAATCTGGAAGGAGGAGGATTTAGATTTATTTTTTGTAACTTAGTTTAAACAAACCATTCTTTTATTTATTTTTCTCTAGTAGTTTAGGATCTTAAAATACAAATAAAAGTTTTTTAAACAAATAAAAATACATCAAAATAATCACCTTCCTTGCGGGAATGATCCTATACTAGTGCTACAATTTCCATTGTGCGCTTGCAATAGGTTAAGACTTAGTACGATTAAAAGCCCAAACAAGTTTTTGGCGCCGTTGCCCGGGAAACAGATTTTATTCTTTATTTTGTTTTTTCTTTGAAAATCAATATTTATCTTTCTCTTTTTATTTTTCTTTATATCTTTATTTTTCTTTAATCACTTCTTTATCTTTCGCAGGTTTATTCGGAGTAGCAAATAAAAGGTTTCAACACTTCTTCTGACAAGAGAAGCTAGAGGCTTAGATTTGTTTTCTCTCCTTGCTTTCTAAAATAAAAATTATATAAAATTAAAATGAAAATAAACATACACAATAATCGTTCTAGCAATCCTGCTCTATTCCAATTCCATTTACTATGGTAGAGAAAGATCAATTTGTGTCTAAACCATTGGGAGAATATTATGCATTGACACCTCTTACACCTCCCTCATGTATTCAATTATTCCTTGTGACCGGCAATAGAGCCTTCGAGATCAAACCCAGCGTACTTCATTTACTTCCTATTTGTTTATGAGTTTGGTGAGGAGGATCCATATATGCATGTAATGAGTTTTCTAGAAATATGTGCAATTGTTAAGATTAAAAACTTATCAGAAGAGGCCACTCATTTGAGGCTATTCCTATTTTCCCTTAAAGAAAGGACAAAGCAGTGGCTGAACTCTTTGCCCAACAACACAATTGCTAACTGGGAAGAATTACAAACACAGCTTATTACAAGGTACTTCCCAATTAGTAAAATGAATCGAATCTAGAAGATTATCACAATGTTTCACCAATTTTCAAATGAATCTTTTGAGGGAAGTTGGAAGCATCTTAATGAGCTTTTGAACAAGTGCCCTCATCATGAGGTCTCGCGCTGGCAAATAGTATTTGATTTCTACGAAGGCCTTAATGAACAAACCCAACACATGATTGATGTTGCTTGTGGAGGAATGTTTCGTACGTTAACTATAGAGGATGCTTGGGAACTTTTTGAGACCCTCTTAGTGAGGAACCAATGCAAAACCATGCCTCGAATGAGATTGATTCAGAGAATTTAAGGAATAAGCTTCCTAAGTGGGAAAGATTTTTAGATTAAAGTTAATGATGAACTGCCTTCCAAAGTTAAAGATTTGGAAGATAAAATTTCATCAGTTGCATATAAAATTGCACCTAACAGTTCAAAAAGGAAAAGCTTGCGGTTCTAACCATAGCCCATCTCAGAAAGATCCTCCACACATTACTGTACCTTTTTGCCCCACATGAGTTCAAGACCATATTGTTGCCATAAAGGATGCTATTGTTGAAATGGTTTGTGACTGCTTCTTTTTATTATTAAAAATATGATGAAAACAATGTGAGAGAGATGAAGAATGGTAAAACAAAACAAAATGGATTGAATGCAGCACAAAACAAAGCACAGTCTTGCAAGAATCCAGGACCTGTTGTAGTAAGTTTTAAAAGTAAGAGTTTGTCTAATGGAAAGTAATGATCTAAAAACCTAAAGGCGTATAGTAGACCTCTAGATCTGCTACAGATCTAACAATTCTAACCTAGTTTTAGAAAACAGGGAAAGGAAGAGAGAATTTCGGGTGTCACAGCTAAACTAGATCTAAACTACAAAACAGAATTAAATGATAGATCTGAAAAAGGGAAAAAGGGATTAGGGAGAAAATGGGGAAGAGAAAAGGGAAAAATAAAACCTTGATCTAAACTAAAATTAGGCTAAGGAAAACTAAAGCTATTCCTTGCTGAAGAATTACAACAAAAAGGGCTGCTATTTATAGCTTTGCTGTGATCCATGTGCCTTGGTTTGCAGCCAAACAGAGAAGAGAATTTCATTTCAGTTTATGCTAATCTAAGTGTTTAGCATTCCAGCCAATTAGGAAAAAGAAGAATATTCTCATTTGTGCTCAGCTGTAATGTCTTGATTTCAGCCCAAAGAATGTTCCATTTCAGTTACAAAACAGCTTGCACATTGGCAAATGTCTCTTGTGCTTAGGAGTTTTCAAAATTGCCCCTGCTGTCCATTAATAATGACAAAAAATTAATTGGTGTCCAAGCTGCTGCAGATTTGGAGAAATTTAGAAGAACTTCTTGAAAGGATCAGGTTGGGGTGTAGCACCACTTGAAAGGTTAGAGAAATTTGTATGACAGCTCAGCACATGCCATAGCTGTTGTGAATGTCCAAAAATAACTCACAACCCACTGATGATGGTTTGCAGCTGATAAAACTTGGTAGAACCCGAGCCTCGACAAGTTGGCTGAAGCATTGAAGATCCACTCGACAAGATGAAAGCTTTAAAGCCTATCCTTTCGATAGGTTGGCTGGATGGTCTTCAGAACTGTAGCTTCAGGTATCCGTTCATGAGGTTGTTGAAGTGTATTCGATAGGATGAAAGTTGTTGTCGACAGGTTGCTGAAGTGTATTTGATAGGATGAAAGTTGCTGTCAACAGGTTGTTGAAAACCTCAAAGGACCTCTCGACAGGTTGGAGGATGCATTGATCTACTCGACAGGATGGCTAAAGGCATGATGTAAACTCGAGAGGATGAAGGTCGCAAGTCGACAGGTTGAGAGTTATTTGCAAAGCACCAATCGACAGGTTCCCTTTTAGCTTCAGCACTTTGACAAGTTAGATTTCTGTAATGTACTATTTGATAGGTACTCTTCCTTAGTATTGCACCATTTGATAGGTTGGGTACAAGGCTGAACTGCTCGAGTTAATTAATGTGGTGGCAACTACAGCTTGGCAGGTCCAAATCTATGCTTCTGCAGTACTCAACAGCTTCTTTCTCCATTATTTGTAGTTGCTTTTACAAATTGCTGCGGCAGCTGAAGATGTTGGAGTTTTTTCATGTGTGTAGTTGGTGTGCTTTAGTGTGCACACAACTGGCTAGCTGCAGCTCCTCTTTAGCTTAAGCCCACTATAGATGAATCAAATGGCTGCCTTTAATGTGCACTTGCTAAAGCTATTCTTTTCATTGTGCACAAAGTTGAAGCTCTGAAAGTGATGAGGCAGATGAGGTGCAGCTGCTGCTATGGCTTTTGAAAGTGCTGAATCACATGCACCAGTTGAAGTCTTCTTCTACTCAAGTAAGCAATAGGTAGCTGCAAGAGGCTCTTTGTTGATTCTAATCTCCTCTTCTTAGCACTTATTCATGGATGGTTGCATAATATTGCTTATCTACAAAACAAACTGAAAACCAATTATTAAATACTCTAAGTCTTAGGAAAAGTCAGGTTTAAGGGATAAAAAGTGGTATAAATCAGTGCCTAACACACCCCCAACCTAATCTTTGCTAGTCCTCGAGCAAAGTAAAAATTAAACCATCATTCTACAAAGCTTAAATGCCACTTTCGTAGGGACCACAGATGCATTTAGCATTTGCACCAAGCCTTTTAAAACCCTAGGTGATCCCTAGTGGAGCCATGAAGTCTCCTGAGGGTTTTCAGTGAAGGTACCCACAAAGTTCTCCAATAAGACAGTTAATATCAGTGCAACATTTCAAAACAGAGTTCACACATATAAAGTTTCATTCCGTACATTGTTCCTTTAATTTTTTAAAGGAGTCACATCAGTAAAACAACATTTTAATATTGAAATCATGTTTCACTTCAAACAATCAGCTCATATCATGGGTGTTGTGTGTGGAAATTAGTGCACAACTTACCATTAATTTGAGAATTCTGTTCTCATCATACCCCAAACAAACTCAATTTCAGACCCAAATCTTACCAGGGCTGCAACTCAAAATAAAATTGGAAGGTGTATTCCTTCACTCCAGCTCAAGAGCAATTACAACCCTTAAATAGGACTGTAAGCATGAGCATAGGCAATGCTACTAAGTTTTGGAATCTTCAAGCACTTTTCACCATAGATTACATAACTCCTTATCTCCACATGACAGCTAAATCCATTTCAGATTAGTAGGGTCTGTTTATTGGGTTGTAATGTGGCTAATGGTTTTGAGGTTAAAAGAATAAATGGGTAATAAAAGGATTCCAAATTGAGAAATCAGCAAGGTAAGGAGGTGGTATACACACCTTCTTCATTTCAGCACATCTTCATCTGCTTTGATATTTTCAGATTTGAAGTGATCAGCTTCTCATCTTCTTCCAATTTCCAAATGAAGTGACTCCTCTTTTCATTTTCTTTTGTTTTTTTTCTGTTTTTCTCCTTTTTGTATGCTTTTCTTTTATATTTTTCTCATTTTTTATTTTTATTTTTTATATATGGGCTGGAATGCCACAGCTACACAACTGATACATTGTTTTATTTAGATTTTCTCCCTTCTCCTTCCACCAAATATCAAACCTTGCTCCTCTATCTTCACTTCTTCTCCCTCCTCCTGAATTCTCAGATTGAGGGTCAGGCTGCATCAGGTTACTGAGGTGCTGGGTTTAAATTCTCTGGTTTTTGTCAAAGAAAACTTAGATTTTTAGGCTCAAATGGTGTGTAGCAAGGGTAGTTCAAAGGGTATGAATTTTAAGCTCAAACCGTCCAAAGAATGGCCTTACATCATCTATTTAATGTCATGAGTTCTGTCAAGCTGTTTCAACTTAGAGTGCATAACTTCTAGTGAAAAAGAATAGGTTCAATCAGTCCTTAGAGCAGAAAAATTGCCAAAACACTCTTCAAAGAATTTTTTTTTTTATAGGCCCAAATCTCACTGGGTATGGTCTTTCATCAAATTCCTGAGGTATATCCTCACAATTTCTCTCTTTTCTAGTTCACTAAGCACCAATTGTAAAAAAATCTTGACATTTTCTTCATGAAAGTGTTAGAGCTACAACAAATTTCAGTTTTAAAAAGTTTTTAATTTCCCCTTTTTACAAAAATCAGGTGGGAATTCACTTTATTTCAAAAAAATTATAAAACATTGCTTCAATAGCATTAAATATTCCATTGGTATACGCAGCCATACGCCCAAACCTAAGATGAACATTGTCCTCAATGTTTACACAGTAAGTAGCTATGGGCAGCAGGGTTTGCAATCAGTAAAGAATGAACTATATGTAGAAAGAAGAAAAAGCACAAAACTGAATTTATGGCTAGAAAAATAGAAAAAATGTTATACAAATGGAGGAATGAAAAGCATATTCCTACAAAAACAGAAAATCAGACACAAAAAATGGCAAAACAAAGTCAAAAACATGTATACAAACATAGAAAAATCAAGAAAAACAGGAAACAAAGACAGTAAACACATCTAATCTAAGAAAAAAAATAGAAAAATCAGCAAACAAACACAAAAAACAACATTGAAACTAAAACATTAAAATCCTAAGAAACAATTTGAATATCTGAGCTGTGGTGAGATCTTGGATGATTGTATTTGATGCTTATGAATCTATATGATTATGAAAAAAATATCATCATGAATAGACACATTTAAAAGCAAGATTCAATAAACAACATGATTGGTACATAGTTGAGATTAATTCATAGGTGGAAAGTGTGTTAAAGTGAAGGAATTTAGAGGATCCATAGAATTTTCAAAACATAATATGAGCCTCTCCTTATGATTCTTCCCAAAAAGTAAGCACCATGATCTCAGCAATCCAGATGGGAATATATGAATGACAAAAAAATAAAACAGCCCATCTGGATCTCAGTTGTCTAAAATTTATAAGTTTTTATATTTTTTAGTTTTATTTTTAGCAGTCGGGGCTCAACAACAACCCTTATTTAAACACTACTGGTGAAAATACAAACAAGGCTGCTGAAATAAAGAATTGGAAAAACAACCACTACTGCTGATTTCAACAATCAAAGAAATGAAGCTGTAATCAAAGAAAAAGGAAATGCAAACTCAGGTGAATCTGCTCCAGCTGCAAGAGGTTTGCTCCTCTCTTGGCTACTGCTCTAGATCTGCACAAGTCTAAACACTACAGCAGAACTTTATTCAAGCAAATGAAAGGCAATAAACAAATCGAAAACAAAACAACAAGAAAAACTCTGGCTGCTGCGCCAGATTTGTAAAAATGCAAAAGGCTATAGCAGCATTTATTCAAACACAACAAATGTAATATCAAATCTAAAGTAAAACAGTAATAAAAACTCAGAAAAAATAACAAGAAAAAAAATTAGATCTAACTCAAAAACTAGAAAAAATCAGATCTACAAAAAGAAAAACTCAGATCTACTAACTAGATCAAAACTCCTGGGCAACGGCGCAAAAAACTTGTTGAAATGGTTTGTGACTGCTTCTTTTTATTATTAAAAATATGATGAAAACAATGTGAGAGAGATGAAGAATGGTAAAATAAGACAAAACGGATTGAATACATCACAAAACCAAGCACAGTCCTGCAAGAATCCAGGGCATGTTGTAGTAGGTTTTAAAAGTAAGAGTTTGTCCCACTGAGAGTAATGATCTAAAAACCGAATGGCATATAATAGACCTCCAGATCTGCTATAGATCTGACAATTCTAACCTAGTTTAAGAAAATAGGGAGAGGAAGAGAGTTTTTCGGGTATCACAACCAAACTAGATCTAAACTACAAAACAAAATTAAAAGATAGATCTGAAAAAGGGGGAAAGTGTATGGTAAAATAAAATATAAAGTGGGGAGAAGTAGACAGTTAGGGGCTGGTTTTTATTGTAAAACAGATCAAGATTGTGCACTTGCAGCTGACCTTCACTTGGCTACAAGCACAAGTGCAAGGTAGAAGAATTCAAATTAAACAAAAAGTTTAAACTGATCTTAAGGGTATGATCTGTCCATTCCATAGCATACAAGCCTTAGGAGTTAGAACCCCATTCCATACCATACAAGCCTTCAAAAGTTCATCAAAGCAAGGCTCCTCTACGATATTACAAGGGCTCGAGGGCTCCGGCTCTCCCCTTTCTTCTCCTATCTCTTCTTTGGCTCCTCCCGTCCTCACATTTGTGTCGTTACGCTGCCGAATTTTCAGTAGGAACGGAGGGACACAAATAGGATTTAAGGCCCATTTGAGAAAAACGAAGCCATTTTCTTTTCTTTTACTTTATTTTTATTTTGGCCATTAGTAGAGACTGCGTTAAACAGGTTGATTGGGTACCTAACACCTTCCCGATCGATAATTGAAGCCCCTACCCAAGAGCCTTTAGTGTGGACTAGGTTCAGAGTCATATTTTTAGCACTTTGGTGCTCATAAAAATGAACTAGGTTTCTCGGGACACCGAAAGCTCCGGGTGGCGACTCTATATGTTTTGCAAACGAGTGCATCACCACGACGGGATTGTCACAAATCCTACGGTTGCACAGATGGCAACTCCGCTGGGGATAGCTTGTAGAGCTTCTCCTTGAAATTTGGCCTTTTTATTTTTATTTTACTAACCATTTTGCTATTTTTTTTATTGATTATTTTATTTTATTTTTGTTTTACTCACCCCTACTTTTCTATCATTTACATGCCTTAGCTGATCGGCGGGCTTACTTGTGCATTGTCTTTATTTTTTCCTTACATTTCCATCATTTTTGGTGCGTTAGCCGATTGGCAAGCCTACTTGAGCATTGTCTTTCAATTCCTTTAATTTTTCATCACTTAAAGTGCCTTAGCTGTTTGGCGGGCCTACTTGTGCACTCATATCCCAATAGTGGACGCCGGCCCGTAGTGGCGGCACAGGGTCATCACCCCTGGTCTTTGAACTAAAGAAAACTTCTAAAAAAAAGAGAAAAGCTTTGAAAAAAATTAAAATTGAACCAAGTTAGGGAGCTTAATTAATTTGTTTTTACAGGGTAGATTTTAAAAGGGTTTGGAATAGGCAAACACACAACCACCCGGGTCTTAGTATAGCAGTAGCCCCTAGTGGTGATGATCCAGAAAAGTCCCAGCCCACCTAGTATCTGAGAAGGCGCTTGTGTCGGAGGTATATCGGGTGGGTTCCCATTTCGAAGCTTAAAACCCTTGGGGAGCGCACTAGCGAGTTATACTGGACTCAAGCCCATTAGGTGCTGTAAGGAGAGAATCGATCACCCAAAAATAGCTCAGTTCCCGAAAGCCCAACTTCCATAAAAAACCAAAAAAGAGACTCATTTTGGGCTGCTATCTCTATTGTTATACATTCTGGAACACCATTTTTTGTCTGGCACAAGTATTAGTTGCGCCAGTACAAAAAAACTGGAATTTATAACTGGCACAACTAATAGTTGCGCAGGCTTTAAAATCCAAGTTTTTACCTTGGCGCAACTAACAGTTGCACCAGTGTAAAAATGGTGTCCTCCAAACTGGGCGCATGTATTAGTTACGTCAGGTCTGTTTTATAGCACACCAGCCCGAATCTGTGGTCTTCTTCACCTCTCGAGTCCCCCGATTAGTGTTCTTAGTGCCTTGTTTAGGCCCCGCCATCTCTGACACCCGATACGCCTCCGTCGGTCAAAAGAGGGCAACTTCATTTTGGCTCATTCCGGGCGATCGAGTTATTTTCCTCGATTTCCATGCCTTTAATAGATCGAAGGTTCTCCTTCGATTATTCTGAACTGCGTCAGAATCGTCGCTGTAGGTCCTTAATTAAGGTACGAGGGCCACTCAAAAAGGGAATTCCAAGGCTTCGGAACCTTTGTTTTTCAAAACTTTTTCAAAAAAATTCAAAAACTATATTAAAAAAACCCTAAAAAATAGAGTTTATGGTGCCGGCACAACGACATCATCTTGCGCTCTGTCGTCCCATAGGGGAAGGAGGAGGATTTTTAGGCCTTATCCAAGGCTCCCTTACCCGACCCGCTCCAGAAGAATGTCGTGGGTAGTGGACTCAGCTTACCCCGATCCCGACTCATCCCTGCCACATTCTCCAACCCACTCCCATTCGGGAGAAGTTTTTTCCACCATCCCCCTCACTCAACCCCCCTTTACCGTTACCGGCCCGTTTGGCACCCCCATTTTCCCAACCGATACCCCCCAAAATATCCAAAGTCGAACTCCCCATTCACCATCTTTTGCCCAAACTATACCCATGCCATGTCCATTCTCCCAATCCATATCCAGGCCTCATTTCCCATCTTCCCCCTATAGGCCCGATCCACCCACATTCACATACACCAATTCCTCCCTATCCAACCCCCCACATATCCCCCCATCTAACCAGGTGATGTACATTTTTATTGGGGCCATGCCTGCTTTCTTCCAAACATCCACACCCCACCAACCACCATCCCTAAACATCCCTAATCCCTCCCCATCCTTTACCCCACCTCAACTCTCCAATCCACCCCATATCCCACCTCTTACCATGGCCATGCCCGATCATACCGGGGCCATGTCCAATTTCCCCTCTCCACCCCCCACATCAAATCCTTCTTCCATAACCATGATGGAGGAGATGTTCCAAGCCTACTCCATGTGGAAAGCTTCTCAAAACACCTGCCCTCCTCCACACCCCACATCCCTAAACCCATCTCACACCCTAGCCAATCTCCAAGCCTCACTCCTAAATGACCGCCATCAACCCCCCATAATCAACACAATCCAAACTCTCATTACCCACATGCCCCAAGGCACAATGGCCCAAACCCCCTTTTCCCACATACCCCAAGGCCCATTGGCTGAAAACCCCCTTGTCCCACATATCCTAGGGCCCCATGACCCAATACCCCACCACCCAAACCTACCCAGGGCCCATGGCCCAGACCTATCAAGACCCCTTGGGCCAAACCCATCAAGGGCCCATGGCCCAAACCCACCAAGGGCCCATGGCCCAAACCCACCAAGGGCCCACGGCCCCATACCCACGAAGGCCCATTGAGCCAAACCCATCAAGGGCCCATGTCCCATACCCACCAAGGCCCATTGTGCCAAACCCATCAAGGGCCCATGGCCCAAACCCACTAAGGGCCCACTATCCAGACCCACCAAGGCCCATTGGGCCAGATCCATCAAGGGCCTAAGGTCGAAACCCACCAAGGGCCCAAGGCCCATACCCACCAAGGCCCCTTGGGCCAAACCCATCAAGGGCCCATGGCCCAGACCTACCGAGGCCCATTAGCCCAAACCTACCCAGGCCCATTGGCCCAAGCCCACCATGCCCCATTGGCCCAAACCTACCCAGGGCTCATGGCCCAAACCCATCAGTGGCCCATAGCCCAAAATGGCCAAGGCTTCATGACCCAAACCCAAACCCCACACTCATACCTTCCACAATACCCCCAACATTTCACCCAATCTTCACTACCAGGTCAAACCCATGCCATACCCCAAACCCAATTTTCCCATGGCCCCACACCCCAAGGTCATCTCCAAACGTTCCCCTATACCCAACGGCCCCATCAGGCCCCACCTCTAAACCAAAATCCCATAGCCCAACAAATCTTTTCTCACCTCCAACGGGCTCACCCCACCGCCACTTATGCCATTCCCGTCTAACCAGGGCAACAACAACAAGAAAATCCTGCCCTCACTACACATTATGCTGACCAACAGTATGAGGAGGACGAGATTAGGAATAGCGGGGCCTATGGTGGGGATTTGACCAGTCTTAACCCTCCTATAAATGCCCACCCCTTGGTGGCCCAAAGTGAAGTCTAGCAATGGCCGAGAAAGCGGCCCCTGCATCAAAAGAGTTAGAACAGCTGAAAGAACAGTTGCACAAAATACAGAAGCAGCTGATGAAAATGGGTGGTGTTGAAATCCACGCCACGGACTTCATAGATTTATGCTTGTTCGCTGAGGTCCCCCTGCCCCCCAAATTTAAAATGCCAGCCTTTGACAAATATAATGGCACTGGCAATCCTATTGCATACTTGAAGTCCTACTGTGGGGACATGTGCCAATACCGAGGGGATGGAAGACTACTAATAAAAGTCTTTCAGAAGAGTCTGACCGGGCCGGCTTTGAGATGGTTCACATCTTTAAAACCATCCATGATGAAAAGATGGAAGGACCTGACGCACCTCTTTCAAGAACAATATCTCTACAATATAGACAATGAGCTGCGTAAGTCAGACTTGGCCCATTTAAAACAGAACTTGAACGAGACCTTCAGCGACTACTTGGGACGCTAGAGAGCACTGGTATCTCAGGTCAGAAATAGAATACCTAATGATGAGCAGATAGAGATGATCTCAAAGAATACTCTGCCAGTGATAACTTTTTAGTGTACTAGCAGTAGTCCAGCTTTGCTGATCTGGTGAGAAATGCAAACCAATGTGAGGATGCCATCAGGGAGGGCAGTCTGAGTAAGAACATGCCAAGTGGACCCAGTGGGGTTAGGAGATTTTCAGAGCAATGGAACGATAAGAGAACAGGGGGCGAGGTCCATAACATAGCCAATAACATGCCCAATAACAACACTACCCCATTTCAATTTTAGGTAACCCCACTAGCACCAATCAGGCCTGAGTAGATGCAGAGAATAGGGAATGGGCAAGGAATGCAAATGACTCCGATGTAGAGGAGAGCTTGCTAAAACTGAGTATTTACGCCTCTGGGGCAATCATTTAGTGTACTTCTATCTTTGTTAGTAGAAATGGGATTTGTCACTATCCGTCAACCGTAACCTCCTCCTCACCCGATCCCAAGGAATTAGGACTCGAATACCCACTGCAATATTCATCAGGGTTCGGGTCACCCAACTGATCGTTGCTTCCCCTTGAAGCATGCCATCTAGGATTTGATCGATACCAAGAAAATCATTCCCCCTGCACCTACTCAACATGCTAATATTCACCAAGTTCCACTACCTCCACATCTTATCGGAGGAGCAGGCCCTAGACCCACCGTCGGAATGATAGAAGATGAGGGAGAGTTTGAATTTGACCCATATGATTATATCAGTGATCGGGAGAGTTATGTGACACCATTATCGAGGAACATGGAAGAAAGGAACATAGGGGTAATTGAACCCCTAAATTTGTTAAAATATTTCCCCAACCCGACCCCGCAATTTAAACCCTTGGATCTCAGGGTATACTTTCCATCCACCACACCCATCAATTATGTACATATCAATGCATACCAACCATATACCACCACCCCCATCAATTACCCGATGAGCCAACAGGCCCCCAATCCTACACCCGCACCCGCCAGTTATCAATGGCCTGCTCCTGCCCCATTTCCCCCAGTTCAACTATCGGCAAACTCCACCGCCCCCATCAATTACCTAATAATCCATCAGGCCCCCAATCGCACACCTGCACCCATCGATTATTAATGGCCCGTGTCCACCCCGTCACCCCAAGCTCTGCCTATGAACTCCACCACCCCGATCAATTATCTAACGGCCCATTAGACCCCCCATCTCCCACCAGCACCTACCAGCTATCAATGACCTATCTTTACCTCCTTCCCCCCAATACCACCACCCTCAAGCTTTACCACCCCCATTTGGCCCAATTTTTCCACCCAACCCTCTACCATTGAAATAAATCAGGTGTTGCCCACACCTCTTGAGCCGACAGTGCAAGAGCCTCAAGTACCGAATGTCATACCATTCCAGCTCTCGAGACCAGCCTATGATGCTCATCAGGTCTCGCTAAGCTACTAGCAAACAGATGTTAATGTCGGCAGCAGCAGCAGAGAAGGGGTAGTAGATTTTATTATCAGGTCAGGGAGGATATCAAAGCAACCAGAATCACCAACGGCAGCGTAAGCCCAACCAAAGGGGAAGAAAGACAGCGCTATGAACCCCTTCAAAAAAATGAGTCGAGAACATATACTAGAGACTCAACTGAGAAGAATGCTCGCCCATATAACCGTATGGGATCTGTTAATGACGTCTCCACTCCATTTTCAAGTATTAATGGGGGCATTAAAAAATGCGCATGTATCACTCCAAGTTTGCCCAGATGAAGTCGGGTAGATAATTAGGCAAGTGATGGCTCCAAATGCCATTTCATTCTCTGATGCTGATTTACCGGAAGAAGGGTGTAGCCACTCCAAGCCATTGAATATAACCATTGAGTTCAGAAATATGGTCATTCCCCTGGTCTTGATTAATAACGGGTCTGCATTGAACTTATGCCCGTTATGAACCGCCACTAAGATCAGGGTCGATCCATCCATGCTGAGGCCCACCAGAACCAGCGCAAGAGGGTTTAACAATACCAAGAGAGAAATAATAGGAGAAGTTGATCTTGAGCTGTTGATAGGGCCGATGACCTTTTCCATCTTATTTTAGGTCATGGATATCAAATCTTCATTTAATCTATTGTTGGGGCGCTCGTGGCAGCACGAGGTCGGAGCCATACCTTCTACTTTGCACCAGAAACTCAAGTTTGCGTCTGGGTATAAAATTATTACAATCATTGGTGAGGGGCACAGCAAGAAAGAAAAAGCTGGCAATAGCGTCAAAAAATTGAATGTGTTGGACATACCACAGACTGCTGAGGATGTCGACCTCCACAGTTTTGAATAGGAGGTGTCAGCGATACTCTCGGAGCCCATTGAGGGCATCATGCCTAAAACAGGAGGCGATATGGTAGCAGCGGTGGCTATGCTCCAAAAGTGGGGCTATCAGAAAGTCCGAGGACTCGGGCCCAGATTACAAGGCTAAAGAGAGCCAGTGGTGGCTAAGGGATAGAAAAAAAGATTCAGGCTGGGGTACAAGCCCACAGAGGACGAGGTCCAAGAGGCCAAAGAAAAAGTTAGGGTCACCGTAGTGGCAAGAGCTCGAGGAATCAACATAGAAGATAAACCTCGCCCTAGGCCGCACATCCGGGATTCCTTTGTCAGTGCTGGGTCGTAATGATCGATTGAAATGAGGTAACCCATTTGATCCCACACAAACCCACAACCCCAATACATCCTACCAATCCCCAGATCTCCCTTCCCAGCCAGGAAATAGATTTGGCTACGTTGTCCCTCTTCGAGGAACGACGACCAGTACCTGAACAAACATCCCCTGTGGTAAATCACCATAAAATGGTATTGACATTTGAGGATATCATCTCAGACAAAATGGGGGTCAATATGATGGGGGCTGACTCCAATGAGCCATATCAGTCAACACCCTCCATCCCAACAGGTAAAAGAGCAGCCCCTTAGGTACGTAACTAGGCATCTTTGCCCCAAACTCTAAAAGCAGGGAGTGGCATAAAGTTTGGCACCTATTTCCCAAAAAAAAACAACCTAGAAAAAGTGAGATAAGCCCTTGGTAGGCAATACCTGTTGGGATATTTTTTGTGCTTGCTACTGCCTTTATTGGAGACAGTGATAAGAATGGGGTTAGTGAAAATCAGAGGTGGATTGAAGAGCAGCAAGCCTAAAAATACACAGTCCTACAAGATACAGGGCCTGTTGTAGCAACTTTTGATAAGTAAGAGTTTGTCCCACAAGGAAAGTTGATCTAAAGCTCCAAGGGAGCTATCTTTAGTAGGCCCTCTAGATCTGGCTACAGATCTAGCAATCCTAAATGGAAGGGGATTTATGGTCACTATAGTCTAAATCCTAAGGTAACTTAATGCCTAAACTACAGAAAGGGTTGAGAAGAGTGATGGAGTATGAGAAAATAAATATAAAAGGGTGAGAAGTATGCAATTAGGTATAGATCTGATGGGTCTTATAACTCTGACTCAGATCTGTTGCTATAGAATTCCTGTCCAATGGCTACATTATCACCAAAGAGGAGAAAGGATCCAACTCACTCCTGTGCCATGATTCAATCCCTTATGGCTATAAACTGTCCACTTAAATGGTCACAGACTATCCAATAGGGGAACCACAATCCAGAGATGGGTCAGAACAAGTTTATTATTGTAGGCACTACTTCATCCAGGCTACAAGCTCAAGAATCCATAGGAACCTCAATCTCTAAAGTTCTGTGTGTGGGGCTAGGCCTACAACGTGCACTAGCCTGGACATACAGAACTAGCAAGAGTTTGAGTACTAACTGTTAAGCTTGACTGTTCACTACTTTAGAAAGACAACAGTGATCCAATCACAAGCTTACAATCTCTACAGCCAGATCAGATCTACCATCGGATGGTGGGTCTATACAAATATAGGGGAGTTTGTCTCTGCACAATCTCTCACAAAGCTACAAGCACAAGTGCATAGAAGAAGAATCTGTCTTAGATTTGTGAATTGGCCTCACCCTAGGGCTATAATTTGTCCACTTGAATGGTCACAGACTATCCACAGAGGTTATCCCCCTCACAGAGGTCTAAGACAGAATAAGAACATTGTTGCCGCCACCATGTTCACAACGCTACCAGCTCAAGCTCCCATGGGCATTCAAATTTTGTGAGTCTTGTGGTGGGGCTAGGCCTGTAATGTGCCTAACCTGGACACACAAGTCACTTCGATCTAAGTAAAACTTTAAAGATAATCCTCCAATGCTTACAATACAACTTAACAATGGAGGATCTCAAGGTAGCAGCCTTGCACAGAACAACTCACAAAACACCAATCCCATACATGCAATAGATCCTATTACAAAACTCCATTAAAACTATACCAAATAATCATACAAAGGCATAGCCAGCAAGTGCTGGACTATGGAGAGAAGGAAAAAGGAAAAATAAAACTCCTAAACCCTAACCTTAGCCTACTGTAATTCTATAGTCGGCTTCAAGAAGAGGGAGTACAGAAGTCAAGTTTAAAAGTCCAAGTCCTTTAAGCCTAAGCTAGGCTTAGGCTTATATAACAGTCTGCTCTCTATGAATTTGGGTTAGGAAAACCCTAATTTCATCAATGCAATTGCGGCCCATTCTTGTCCCTTGGATGCCTCGGGGTGTGTGCACGGAGATTGGAGCATTGGAGTGGGTGCCCTAATTGCTGGAAGTTCCCAGATTGCCCTTACAGAAGTGGGGAGAAGTTAAGAACCCGAGCCTCGCCAGGTAGAAAGGCTTTCCAGGTCATATCGCATGATAGAATTGTCATCGCGGGGTAACTTTGACTTGAATTTCTTACAGTCGCAGGGTTAGTACTTTGGTCATCGCAGGATTGGCCTTTCCATTTGAATGGCGCGGGAATTGCGCGCGCAGTTCGTTCCTTGATGAATCCTGCGGCGATCCCCGTGAACAAAACAATGTACATGGGCTTCTGGATCACTCGAACAGTTCCTTGAAAGTATGTGTCCCGCAGCCACTGCGCGATAACCGCACACTGGAATGCCTGGAGCTCTCACTATTCAGTGAATCGCGCAAAGGTTGAAGACTCATCTCTTGATCTACGTGAGACTGCACAAGTGCTTCGCGAGCGCTTAAGACTGAACCTTGCGAGAACCGTGTGAAGTATGCTTTTTAGTCCCTGCTAACATCCATCTGCACGCGAACGGCGCAAGGACTGCGCGACCAATTGGTGTGCTCCCTTCAGAAGCCCGTGACAACTACGCGAAGCATTCTTCCTGGTTCAATTGAACCCTGCGACATCTGCGTGAGGCATTCTTCTTGATATTTTTCTGCTTTGTTGTGCCACTGTTGCAGCCAACTCTCCGTCTGGGTTCAACCTCCTTTCTTCGGAGGAACTTCTGGGGCAACTGTAGGCTTCTTGGCATGGTTAGGTGCTTATTTGCAGCTTCTACTTATTACCTACAGGATAGACTTAAAACATATTTGTTAAATGATTCAGGGTCTAACAGAGATTAAGTTAAGGGGTGAAAAGTGATACTTTTCAGGTCTTAACAATACCTTCTATATATAGCAACCCGCCTTGCCAAGGGTCCGTCTTCGAAGAAAATAAAAAACTCAAAAACATGGAAAAAATACAAAATCCCAAAAACATTAAAAAAATCCAAAGTCCAAAAATATTGTCATTTAAAATTTAAAAAAAAATCCCACAAAAGGATGCCTTAATCGAAATACCTGTCTCACGTAAAATCGACCCCTTCCCTGTAGAAATACAAGAAGAGGTGGGTGTTACGAGTCTAGATGAGGATGGTCCTTTGGAGGAGCTCCCCAATGAGCTCCTTGATCGGTTTGCCGACTTTGAGCATGACCCTATCCCCGTTGTCAAAGAGACAGAGGATATCAATCTAGGGATTAAGGAGATTCCCAGAATTATCAATATCGGAACATCACTGTCTCTCGAAGAAAGAAAAAGCATGATTAAATTCCTTCGATCATACCAAGACATTTTTGCCTGGTCCTATGAGGACATGCCTGGTCTAGACACTGATTTGGTTGATCATGAGTTGCCTCTCTACCCTGATATGAAGCCTGTTAAGCGGGAAGCTGAGACGTCTCCGACCCGAGTGGATGTTGAAAGTCAAAGATGATGTCATCAAGCAGTATGACGCAGGGTTTCTCATGGTATCCAAATACTAGTAGTGGCTTGCCAATATTATGCCTGTGTCAAAGAAAGATGGAAAGGTCTGCATGTGCATTGATTTCCGTAATTTGAATTGAGCGAGCCCAAAAGATGATTTCCCATTTCCACACATCGACATCTTGGTCGATAACACTGCTAAGCACGGGATGTTCTCATTTAAGGATGGATTTTCAAGATACAATCAGATAAAGATGGCTGAGGTTGATCGCAAGAAGGCAACGTTCATGACTCCCAGGGGAACATTTTGCTCTCGAGTCATGTCGTTTGGCCTAAAGAATGCCGATGCAACATACCAGAGAGCTATGACCGTACAGTTTTACGACATGATGCACCAGGAGATTGAGGTGTACGTCAACGTTATGATAGCCAAGTCACCGAAGCGAGGCGATCACTTGGTTAACCTTCAGAAGCTATTTGGGAGACTGAGGAAGTACAGGTTACGTCTGAACCCACAGAAGTGTGCATTTGGTGCTATGTCCGGAAAACTATTGGGGTTCATCGTCAGCAGGAGAGGGATCGAGGTCGACCCTGTTAAAGTCAAAGCCATCACTGAGATGCCGCCAGCATCTACCGAGAAAGAAGTTAGAGGATTCCTATGCAGAATACATTATATCAGTCGGTTCATTGCACAACTAACTCCAATCTGCACGCCTATCTTCAAGCTACTAAGGAAGAATTCACCCATTGAATGGAACGACTGTCAGGCAGCGTTTGATAAAATTAAAACCTACCTCCATAATCCACCTATTTTGGTACCACTTGAGCCGGGCAGACCACTCTTGATGTATCTCTCCATGACGGAAGTCACGATGGGATGTGTTTTAGGGTAGCATGATGAAATGGGAAGAAGAGAGCAGGCCATCTACTATCTGAGCAAGAAACTCACTGATTATGAGACGCGCTATTCTCATCTAGAGAAAGCATGCTTGGCTCTTGTATGGGCTACTTAGAGGCTCTGCCATCACTTGTTATCCCAAGCCGTTCTACTTCTGGCCCACATGGATCCGTTGAAATACCTGTTCGAGAAGCCGGCCTTCACTAGATGGACCGCGCGTTGGCAGCTCTTATTATCTGAGTTCGACATCATGTACGTCACTCAGAAGTTGATCAAGGAGCAGGCACTCGCCGATCATCTTGCGACAATCCTTTGCCAGATTATGAACCTTTGAGAACTGAGTTTCTAGATGAAGATATCTTGTTCATGACGGAAGATGATATAGAAGAAGCAGAAGATTCTTGGGTAATGCACTTTGGCGGGGCAGTAAATGTCGAGGGTCAGGGAGTTGGCGCCATTCTGATTTCACCGAAAGGATCCCACGTACCCATCTCTATCAAGCTCAACTTCCCTTGCACTAACAACATGGCTGAATATGAAGCTTGTGTCACTGGTCTGCAGGCGGCTCTCGATCTGAATGTAACTCACATTCGAGTGTTTGGTGATTCACAGTTAATCATATGTCAGACGAACGATGACTGAAAGACGAAAGATGAGAAACTGATCCCTCACCATGAGCACCTAGAGGACTTGATAGCTTGCTTCTAAGACGTGACATTCTCATATGTCTCCCGGATAAGGAACCATTTTGCTGATGCACTATCAACTTTGGCATCAATGATAGAAATCCCGTATGGTGCTGATATGAAGCTGATCATGATCGAGCAGAGAAGTGAGCCAGCCTTCTGCCTCCAGATTGAGGTACCTATGAAGCCTGATAATGAGCCACCTTGGTTCTTAGATATCAAGAATTTCCTCGAGACCCTAACTTTCCCTGAGGGAACATCCAAGACGGACCGACGAACCATTCAATATTTAGTAGTAGGTTATGTCATTTGTGGGGAATGCCTATATAAGCGATCCTATAATAATATTTTACTCAGGTGCCTTACTGAAGGTGAAGCGAGCAACATCATGAATGAGATCCACGAAGGAGTATGCGGAGCCCACGTGAGCGGTCACATGCTTACTAAGAAAATTCTTCAGCAGGGATACTTTTTGAATGGTGCGAGAATTGTGGGGATGCTCTGGTCATCGCAGGATTGGTCTTTCCATTTGAATGGCACGGGTTTGGTACTTTGGTCATCGCGGGGATGCTCTGGTCATCGCGAGATAGGTCTTTCCATTTGAATGGCACGGGAATTGCGCGCGCAGTTCGTTCCTTGATGAATCCCGCAGTGATCCTCGCGAAGAAAACAATGTACATGGGCTTCTGGATCACGCGAGTAGTTCCTTAAAAGTATGTGTCCCGCGGCCACTGCGCGACAGCCGCGCGCTGGAATGCCTAGAGCTCTCTATTCAGTGAATCGTGCGAAGGTTGAAGACTCATCTCTTGAGTTGCGCGAGACTGCGCGAGTGCTTCACGAGCGCTTAAGATTGAACCTCACGAGAACCGCGTGAAGTATGCTTTTTACTCCCTGCTGACATCCATCTGCGTGCGAACAACGCAAGGACTGCGCGACCAGTTGGTGTGCTCCTTTCAGAAGCCCGCGACAACTGCGTGAATCATTCTTCCTGGTTCAATTGAACCCTGCAACATCTACGTGAGGCATTCTTCTTGATATTTTTCTACTTTGCTGTGCCACTGCTATAGCCAACTCTCTGTCTGGGTTTAACCTCCTTTCTTCTGAGAAATTTTTGGGGCAACAGTAGGCTTCTTGGCATGGTTAGGTGCTTATTTGCAGCTTCTGCTTATTACCTACAAGATAGACTTAAAACACATTTATTAAATGATTCAGGGTCTAACAGAGATTAAGTTAAAGGGTGAAAAGTGGTACTTTTCAGGTCTCAATAATACCTTGTATATATAGCAACCCGCCTTGCCAAGGGTTCGTCTTCGAAGAAAGCAAAAAACTCAAAAACATGGAAAAAATACAAAATCCCAAAAACTTTGAAAAAATCCAAATTCCAAAAATATTGTCATTTAAAATTCTAGAAAAAGTCCCACAAAAGGATGCCTTAATCGAAATACCCGTCCCACGTAAAATCGACCCCTTCCCTGTAGAAATACAAGAAGAGGTAGGCGTTACGAGTCTGGATGAGGATGGTCCTTTAGAGGAGTTCCCCAATGAGCTCCTTGACCGGTTTGCCGACTTTGAGCATGGCCCTATCCCTGTTGTCAAAGAGACGGAGGATATCAATCTAGGGACTAAGGAGATTCCCAGAATTACCAAGATCGGAACGTCACTGTCTCTCGAAGAAAGAAAAAGCATGATTGAATTCCTTCGATCATGCCAAGACATTTTTGCCTGGTTCTATGAGGACATGCCTGGTCTGGACACTGATTTGGTTGAGCATGAGTTGCCTCTCTACCCTGATATGAAGCCTGTTAAGTGGGAAGCTGAGACGTCTCCGACCCGAGTGGATGTTGAAAGTCAAAGATGAGGTCATCAAGCAGTATGACGCAGGGTTTCTCATGGTATACAAATACCAGTAGTGGCTAGCCAATATTGTGCCTATGTTGAAGAAAGATGGAAAGCTCTGCATGTGCATTGATTTCTACAATTTAAACTGAGAGAGCCCAAAATATGATTTCCCATTTCCACACATCGACATCTTGGTCGATAACACAGCTAAGCATGGGATGCTTTCATTTATGAATGGAAAGGTCTGCATTTGCTATCGAGTCATGCCGTTTGGCCTAAAGAATGCCGATGCAACATACCAGAGAGCTATGAGCATACTATTTCACGACATGATGCACTAAGAGATTGAGCTGTACGTCAACGATATGATAGCCAAGTCACCGGAGCGAGGCGATCACTTGGTAAACCTTCAGAAGCTGTTTGAGAGACTGAGGAAGTACAGGCTACGTCTGAACCCACAGAAGTCTGCATTTGGTGCTATGTCCGGAAAACTGTTGGGGTTCATCGTCAGCAGGAGAGGAATCGAGGTCGACCTAGTTAAAGTCAAAGCTATCACTGAGATGCCGCCACCATCTACCGAGAAAGAAGTTAGAGGGTTCTTAGGCAAAATACATTATATCAGTCGGTTCATTGCACAGCTAACTCCAATTTGCACGTCGATCTTCAAGCTACTAAGGAAGAATTCACTCGTTTAATGGAACGACTGTCAGGCAGCGTTCGATAAAATTAAAAGCTACGTCCTTAATCCACCTATTTTTGCACCACCTGAGTCGGGGAGACCACTCTTGATGTTTCTCTCCATGACGAAAGTCTTGATGGAATGTGTTTTAGGGCAGCATGATGAAACGGGAAGAAGAGAGTAGGCCATCTACTATTTGAGCAAGAAATTCACTAATTATGAGACGCGCTATTCTCATATAGAGAAAGCATGCTTGGCTCTTGTATGAGCTACTTAGAGGCTCCACCATCACTTGTTATCCCAAGCCGTTCTACTTCTGGCCCACATGGATCCATTGAAATACCTGTTCGAGAAGCCGACCCTCACTGGATGGTCTGCGCACTGGCAGCTCTTATTATCTGAGTTTGACATCATGTACGTCACTTAGAAGGTTATCAAGGGGCAGGCACTCGCCGATCATCTTGTCGACAAACCTTTGCCAGATTATGAACCTTTGAGAACTGAGTTTCCAGATGAAGATATATTGTTCATGACAAAAGATGATACAGAAGAAGCAGAAAATTCT
Organism: Chloranthus sessilifolius; assembly: GCA_021018995.1. Lineage (NCBI taxonomy): Eukaryota > Viridiplantae > Streptophyta > Magnoliopsida > Chloranthales > Chloranthaceae > Chloranthus > Chloranthus sessilifolius. The sequence goes on from CM037585.1 coordinate 84,323,328, forward strand.
TGGGTAATGCACTTTGGCGGGGCAGTAAATGCCGAGGGTCAGGGAGTTGGCGTCATTCTAATTTCACCGAAAGGATCCCACGTACCTATTTCTATCAAGCTCAACTTCCCTTGCACTAACAACATGGCTGAATATGAAGCTTGTGCCGCTGGTCTGCAGGCGGCTCTCGATCTGAATTTAACTCACCTTCGAGTGTTTGGTGATTCGCAGTTAATCATATGCCAAACGAATTGATGACTGAAAGACGAAAGGCAAGAAACTGATCCCTTACCATGAGCACCTCGAGGACTTGATAGCTTGCTTCCAAGACGTAACATTCTCATATGTCTCCCGGATAAGGAACCGTTTTACCGATGCACTATCAACTTTGGCATCAATGATAGAAATCTCGTATGGTGCTGAGATGAAGCTGATCATGATCGAGCAGAGAAGTGAGCCAGCCTTCTGCCTCCAGATTGAGGTACCTATGAAGCCTGATAATAAGCCACCTTGGTTCTTAGATATCAAGAATTTCCTTGAGACCCTAACTTTCCCTGAGGGAACATCCAAGACGGACCGACGAACCATTCAACGTTTAGCAGTAGGCTACGTCATTTGTGGGGAATGCCTATATAAGCGATCCTATAATAATATTTTGCTTAGGTGCCTTACTGAAGGATAAGCGATCAACATCATGAAGGAGATCCATGAAGGAGTATGCGAAGCCCACGTCAGCGGTCACATGCTTGCTAAGAAAATTCTACGGCAGGGATACTTTTTTACCACTATGGAATCGGATTGTTGCAAACATGTTCAGAAATGGTACAAGTGTCAGGAACACTCCAGTCTGATACGTGCTCCTACCATCGATCTGCACTGCATGACCACTCCTTGGCCATTTGCTACCTGGGGCCTTGTCGTCATCGAAATGATTAATCCAAAAGCATCAAATGGACAACGGTTCATCCTTGTCGCCATTGAATACTTCACCAAATGGGTAGAAGCAGCATCATATATCAACATCACGACCAGTCACGTCGAGAAGTTCCTCAGGAATAATATTGTATGCTGATTTGGAGACCCCAAAGATATCATCACGAACAACGACACAAACTTTGTGAATAAGTGCGTCCGAGCCTTCTGCGAGCAATACAAAATCAAGCACCATCACTCATCTCCTTATTGGCCTCAAACTAATGGAGCCGTGGAAGCTACGAACATGACCGTCATCTGCATCCTTGAGAAAGTGGTCATCACTTACTAAGATTGGAGAGAAATACTGCCATTTGCCTTATGGGCCTACAGAACATCGATCCGTACCGCTACAAGGGCAACACCGTTCTCCCTTGTGTATGGAATTGAGGCCGTCCTACCAGTTGAGGTTGAGGTACCGTCACTCTGAATCCTCATGGAATCTGGCTTACCCAAAGTAATGACAGAGAGAGAGATCCTGCTTTGAACAACTGAATCTATTGGATGAAAAGAGACTCCTAGCCTTGTGTCACACTCAAGTGTACCAGGAACGAATTGCACATGCTTACAATAAACGTGTCCGCGGTCGAGATCTAAAGGTAGGAGATACTGTGCTGAAGAAGATCTTCCCATCCCTCCACGCTGATCTGAGAGGAAAGTTCAAGCCGAACTAGGAAGGACCTTACGTCATTCGAGAAGTTCTACCGGGATACGCCATCCGCCTCACCACCATGGACGGAGGTCATCTTCCTTAGCCAATCAATGCTGGATACGTCTGACCGTTCTACTCTTAGTCTATCACAATAAGGTAAGTATTGGTAAAATAGATACGTGACTGCCTAAGAACCACTCAAAAGAGGCCATTATTCCAAACACAGTAGCCAAAAAGCATCTCTAAAAATGATGATATCCTTTGCTACCCCATTTGAGCCTGGGCCTTTCTTTCAATAAACCCTTTCCCCAAAAAAATGTATGTGTGTACATATACAAAAAAAAAGGGAAGTAAAGTTACTATCAAAATCAAAAAAATTGAAAAAGCAAAACATCAAAAAGAGATTGCCTGAAATGGAGCAAAAAGAACAAAAAAATGTGGAAAAAAATTATGGGGCATGTAAAGTGAAAACCCCTAAGGGAGAAAGTATGTTGAGAAAACTGAAGTTGTATCAAGGAAACCCTTTTAGCCTAACGTACCTTCAAATCCTAACCTAACCCATGGCCAAGCTACACCCTGAAGAAAGCCCTCTTTTAGGTTTACAAGCAGTCATAGTATCTGTTAAGTCAACACAAGCCGAGTTGTGAGACGACACCAGAACCCCATCCAGCAGGCTATGATGGAATCGACGTCTATGTCGTGACTGTTGAAAAAAAGGAATGAAAAAAAAATAATAAAATAAAAATAAAAGTAAAAATACAAGCTCAAAGCAAGATGGACTTGGTGGAAACCTGAAAGGGCATTACGGGGAAAAATAGCGAGCTTGTGTGTACCAGGTGAAAACTCGAAAGGGCGCTTGGGGTAAGAGAGCTAAACCCATGGACGTGGTGAAAACCCGAAAGGGTGCCACGGGTAAAAAAGGGAGATAAAAGAAAAATGAAAAGAAATGTGAAAAATTGAAATAGAAAGGTTTGGATTGATTGAGAGGATTGATGCTTGAGGAGCCCTTATTACTCTTCCTATACCCTCTTGTCTGACTGGGCTGCTCATGCTAGTTCGAATCGGGTCCCGACTAGAATTGTCTTTGTGAAACCGCACCGTCAAACATATGACTCAAGGTAAGGAGAAAGGTTTTACTCAATCCTATGGGGATGAACGTTCCGGCCTTGGTAGGACTATTGAAACTCTTTCAGAATCAACCAGTAAAAAGGGGCGGTTCGACCATGCTCAAAAGAGGACCCAGGGTTTCACAAGGTGATTAAGGCGCCGCACAAAAAATATATATATATGCACAAACCAAAAAGGCCAAAAAGTCTATGTAGATGTATATAATGAACTACCTTTTATTTATAAAATGCACCGCTTACACCACATCCCAAAAAATAGCCGGTATGATGACTAGCGTGTTTTCCTTTTTACAAATAAACAAAAAATAACAAAAACATAAAGAAAATATATATACCAAAATCTGTGTATCTATAAAGGGGTTTTATGCCCCTTTTTCTGTGTATCTGATCTGTGCAAAAAGTTCTGTGGGCAGAAAGGAGTTAGCGGCCCAACTCGTGCTTCAATGCGCTAATCTTAGCATGAAGATCATCTTCCCGGACATTCTGCTCTATCAGCCAGCAACCATGAAGGCTCTTATACCTCTTTCGAGAAGATTCGGCGACCCCAAAAGCAACACTCAGTATCCCATCAAACGAAGGACCTTGCCCACTGTTGTTTCTACTCTAACCTTTTCATGTGCCAAAAGTTCTTGTAGGACCCTCTTCTCGCCCACTAGTAGGTCGATATGGGCTCGGAGTGCCGTCTCCTTCTTTGGCTAGGGGCCTTCAGTATCAACAATCTCTGCCGAATCTGAACCTCGGTAATAGGCCGCTCAATTAATAGAAAGGCTTCGTACTCAGGAGAAATTCTAATCAAATCTCCCTGCTCAATATCACACATCAGCGTCGACTGACGTGTTTCCCAAAGAGCAGCAATCCGATCTATGTCTCTAGAGGACCCCCTAGAAAAGATCAAATAACATAGGGAGGGTTTGGCCTCACAAGGCACCTGTTGAGGGCAGCGAAATTGATGCAACACTTAGAATGGGAAGTAAAAGGTGTTGTTAGTCAATCCTAGGAGTTTGATGCCCTCACGGTCTCTAGAGCGAACTATGGGGAAGGTCTGGTCCAACCAAGGCAGCCCCCATGTCAGCTCGGCATCGGTCAACCAAAGTTTCAAAGCTGACACATCGCCCTATGGAAGCAAATGGCACCTACCTAGAAGGCACTGAGCCGCCTCACCTCGAGCAATATAAAAGCGGGGCACAGACCCACAAACTTCACCATTAGAACCGTTAAGTATAGTGCAATTAATGACAACACTGATTTAAATGTACAAAGCTTCATTCCACACCCATTCTTTAACACTTAGAGGAAACTGCAGCAGTGTTGCAGGCCATTTAAAACTTAAAAGTTAACATGTGTTTGCATAACCACCATTCATCTAAAATTAGAAATTCATTGGGTAAAAATCAGTACCCAGCTTGCCTTAAATTCAAAATTTAGGTTGGATACAACCCTAATGAAGTCAAAATTTAGACCCAATTCTCACTAGGGCTATCTCTCAACATTAACAATCTGAGGGTGTTCACATTCAAAACAGCTCAAGAGCAGTTACAGACCCCAAATGGGCCTGCAAGCATGAGCATAGGCAAAGCTTCTAATTTCTAATATCCTCATGACTTTTCACCATAGACTGGACAACTCCTCATCTCCACATGACAGCTCATTTTACTTTGGATCCACAAGGTCTTGTTGAATGGGTTGTAATGTGGCTTATGGGTGAGGGATGTACAGAATCAAGGGGTAAAAAGGGAATCCAAATTAAGAAATTAGCAAGGTAAGGAGTGATTCATGACTTCACAACCTTCATTTCAGCAAAACTTCATCTTACTTGATATATTCCAGAATCAAAGTGGCCAGCTTCTCCTCTTCTTTTCAATTTTCAGATAATGTCTTCTCTAGACTTCTCTTTCTTTTTCTCTTTTTATTTTTATTCATTCTTTTTATGATTGTTTTATGATGAACTGCCACACAACTGCCATTGATACACTACTGTTCACAAGTTGCTTTTCTTTACCTTCCACAGAATGTTGGACCATTCTCACTATCGTTAACTCCTCCTTTACCTTCTGAATTCTCAGAGTGAGGGTGAGGTTGAATCAGGTCATGAGGTTAAGGTGCAAGTATTCTGGTGTTTGTCAAAGAAAAGTATATTTTTTAAGGCTCAATTAGTATATGCAAAAGGGCAGACTTTAAAAGGTTGGATTTTCAGGCTCAAACTGTCCAAATGAAAGCCTTGGATCATTTCCTTAGTATCATGAGTGCTGTCAATTAGTTTTGATTTGGAGGTGTGCAACTTCTAATGAAAAAGTCTTGATTCAATCAATCCTCAAAGCAGAAATAATGCCAAAAACACTCTTCAAAAGAAAATGATGGGCCCAAATCTCACTAGATATGGTCCTCAAATTGACCCATGGGGTGTAGTTTCACCTGTTTCTCTCCTCTTAGGTTCACTGAGTACTAACTGAAATTTTTTTCTGATATTAGCTTCATGGTGGTGTCAAGATTTTTAACTTTTTCAATTTCGAAAAGTCTATAAAAATATTTTAATTTTTTAAAAGTTTCCTCATTGTATCAAGTTAAGTGGAAATTGACTTTATTCATCCCAGTTATACCACCATTACTGCACTAAAATTAACTATTCTATTGGCAGACCTATCCTGCCACAACCCCAAACCATGAGGAGCAGTGTCCTCACTGGTTCAAAGGCTAGACTGGATGTGTAGTAGATTGAATACAGAATAAAGAAACACAGAAGAAGACAGAGAAACAGAAATAATCAAAAATGCTAAACGGAATAGTATAGAACCAAAAGAAACATTCATTATAATAAAAAGAAAATATTACAAAAAGATGTAAAAAGAACAGACAAAATGGGGGGGGGGAGGGATCAAGGGTGAGTCGGTGGGGGAGGGTTTCACGAAGATGGTGGGGGAGATGCAGGTGGTTCAATTTTTTTCTTCTTTTTCTCTCTCTTCTCCTTTTTCTTCTCCTCCTTTGCCAGGATCCGCTGGACTTCTTCATACTCATCCCACAGAAATTGTAACGGGTCCGGCTCCTTAGGTTGTGGGGGGTCCAACCACATGGGATAGAATTTGTTAGGGAACTCGTTGGGTTTGCCACTCGCCATGGTTGTGAGGAGGGCCAAACTGCTAGATTTAGAAGAGGAAGGATGAGATGAAGGGGTGCAAATGTCCTATTTAAAAGACATGGACGGTGGAAAATGAATCGGTGTAATAAAGTTTTGTCCCTTTCCAAGCTTGGCAATAAATTGTTATTGTGCGGGGAATGAAGAATCGCACAACTGATTATGGGAAAAGAGAGCGCACAATAAATGAAGGTCTAAAGATAGGCTTGGTATTTAAGGGGATCTTGTGTATCGCGCAGCTGCACACTGGAAGGTGTGGAATTCTGGTTCGCGCACATTCAGGACTCCGCGAGGGGTTCAAACAGGGCCCATGATTGTGAAAATGTGTCCATTTTAATCCCTTGATCGAGATAAACATTCGACCTTTGGGCACCATTTGTGTTGAGGCTTGTACTTGCATCCATTCAGTTCCATCTACATCTACCCTTCACATGGATTCCTATTGCAAATGAGCATAGCCTCCCTAAATTCATCTCCCATGACAAAATTGAACAAAATGAAGACTAAAATAGAAAAAACTTAAACAAGCACACAGAACAGATCAATATACAAAAAAAAATGAAAAATTATATTAACTAGAAAAACATGTACAATTGTAATTACAAGGAGAAGATTGGAAGTGAACGAAAAGAAAAATGTAAGTACAATCTAACCTAAGAGGAGGAAGAATCAGAATCAAAATCTGTAAACCAATCCCAGCCCATCTTTTTAGCATGGTCCCTAAGGGCAGCTTTGTCCTTTTTCTTCTTTGCTTACTTTGACTTTCTTATTTGGGTTGGTGGTTTCCTCATGGTTGGAGCTTTTGATGCCCTCACTCTTATTTTTGGTTGCTTGGGTATATTTGGTTCTTTGGGTTCTTAAGGGGCTTTTCCTTTTCTTTTCGCAGGGGGGGCTACAGGGGATTTGCCTTTGCCTTCCCCAGTGGGGGCCACTGGGGATTTCTCTTTTTCTTTGGACTCAGGCTGGCCAGGAAGTTGTGCCTCTTCAGACTGGGCAGCTGGCTCTTTGCCAATTTTTATAGAGGCTGCTGTGTAAGCAGTCCTCTTAGTAGTGACTTTCCTCTATTTAGGATAAGTTTGCTCTTTTGGAGGTACAGCAGAGGCCTTGGTAGGTGGAGGTTACTCTGTAGGAGGTGAGGAAGGAGGGGCAGCAGGGGCCTTCCCTTTATCTGGCTGGAGCTTTGGTTGTGCCTCCTCAGACTGGGCAGATGGCTCTGGAGTAGCTTTAGGCTCAGGGTCTGGCATGCGAACAGAGAGTGGGGTGGGCTGCTGAGGTGCATTTCGGGCAGCAGCCAAAGCAGGTTCCAATGAGGCTATTTGGATTTTGTGTTTGAGGAGTTCAGTCTCATGGATTTCCTTTTGGAGTTTGAAGATCTCCTGGGCATTGTTGAGCCTCTTTCCAAACATTCTGGCCTTCATCTTCTCTGCAGTTGTGTTGGCTTTCTCCAGCTCAAAATTCAACAGATTATAAGCAGTAGTAGATTGGGCCTTCTGATAGGCTTCCAATATGTTAGTCCACCCCAAGGAGATGCCCAGTAGTTACTTTCTGTGAGCTTCCTTCATTTCATCAATCTGCTACAGCAGGGGGGTCTCAATTGACTACCTAAGTTGGGCCATGCCCCTCAGGACATCCCTCCTAAGGTAAGGATTGTCCCTCATGACATGGAGGATGGTGAGGTAGGGAGGGATGTAAAAATAATGTTTGGGTGCGATGGGTAGAGTGGAAGTGGAAGGAGCAAACTGTGACTGGTCCTGGGTGGGGCTAGGGGGGTGAACAGTAGGTAAGTCTAGTTGTGGGGGGAGGAAAATAGGTTCTGGGTCTGTTTGTTAGTGAATATTGGAGGGGGTAGGATAAGAGGTGGGATGGAGGGTATAGGGGGGAAAGAAAATGAAGTAGGCTCCATAGGGGTAGGTGGTGGTGGGGGAGGAAAAAGTAGAATGGTGAAAGGGATGAAAGGTGATGGGGGGGTTGTTGTCGCTCCAAGTGTGCCAATAATGTGTGCAAAAAATTAAAGAATTAAAGAATGCTAAATTATATGGATGTTAACTTATGAAAGGGATATCAGCACATTGGGGCTAACACTGGCCTGCAAGATCAGGGCCAATTGTAGCAAGTTTTAAAAGTAAGTATTTCAAGATCGTCCACAGAGAAGTTTGTCTAAAATGAGAGATAAACCTCCAGATCTGTGCTGCCAGATCTGGCTCTATAATTATCTAAAATAAAGAATAGATAAAAGAGAGTGTTGGGTTTTGTCACGTTTAACTAAAAGCAAATAAAGAAAAGAACTAACTACGTGATCCAGATCCGAGTTGTGGAGGTGTTTAAAATAAGACAAATGCAGAAATAATAGCTTCATGTATTTTAGCCTTTAAATTTTAATGGAGAATCTGTAGTTCAACAGAGCAGATTCAATCTTCATCTGGCTACCAGCACAGATGTAAGAGAAATAAATCCGAATTAAGGAATAGGTTTAGACTTATGGCTGTGATTTGTCACAGATCATCAGCTAGCTGTGGCCTATACTTTATTTCAGAACATGAACATCATCAGAATCTTTGCTTGAATTAGGTTACCAACGCTAATTCGCATTGTGGATGATGAATTAAGGGAAGTTGGATGCGGATGAGTGAATCTAAAGAAGTCTAATGCACTAAGGTGAACATTCGTAACCCTCGACATGACTCCAATGGAGAAGACACAAATTACAAAGAACCTTTTAAAATCCAACGTTACAATTACAAAGCACGGCTTTAGAGAGCCCTCGGACTTTACCTGAGCTTCTCGAGAGCCCTCGATTCTGATCTTGAATCCGAACTTGGAAGTACAAATCACTGCAATGGCTCTCAAAGGTAAAATACAAGAAGGGATTACAGGGAATCGATGAGCTTCGAGAAGATGGGGAAACAGAGATGAAAACTCTAAAACTGGATACCCAAATTGGGCAAATGGTTCGCCTATTTATAGTTTTCCCTAAGCCAGCCTCAGATGTGTATCAACCAATCGAATTGGATAGATCTCAGTATCAACCAATAGGAGTCGAGCACCGTGATCCAGATCTGTCGCCAATCGAAATGCTTGATCCGGTTCACCAATCGTGAAACAGAGGCATCAATTCATATGTAATTCAAAATCTGTTTGAGCTTCTAGAAGTTCCCGCCAAGTAATTTCATCTTTGGGTGTTCACATGGGGTGGAATATGCCTTTGGTTCGTAATCTTCCGAATGTCCTTGGGTTTTAAAACGCATTGGGGCATGCAAAGTTTCTTGAAATACCTTCTGGACGAGTAAAATCCCGTAATGCCATTTCGCATAGTTTAAGGGCTTTTTCAAGAAAGTAGTTTGGCTCGAATCTCTCTTCAGCATTTTGGCTCCGTAATCTCTTTCGCAAAGCATTTTGGCTTCAGATCTTTTTGCAAAGGACTTTGGCTGGAGATCTTTTTCGCAAAGGACGACTTCTCTTTTTCGCAAAGCATTTTGGCTTCAGAGAGGTCTATTCAAAGGACTTCTCTTCTTTTCGCAAAGTTCAAAGTTCTTTGCGAATAGTAGATGTTCTTTGAATTGAACTTTTAGCTTCCATTCTTCTTTGCGAATGGATCCTTCTTCTTCTTGTGTCTTTTCTTGCTCTTTTAGGACCTTTTTAGCCATTGCCGAGGCTATTTCTTCACTCCCTCTTTGAGTTTGACATGCGTTGTCGCTTTTTGATCATTTTAGGATGGTTTTCGATTTGGACCTGCCTTTTGGTTAGTGCAATATGAACACTAAAGCACTTATTTAGTCCTCTCAAGGGTCTTTCAAGGCTCATGTTTAGGTAAAAATGGTATTTTCACTACTTATCACACCCCAAACCTAAGCTTTGCTAGTCCCCGAGCAAAGAAACATAAAAACAAAGTAAAGAGCCACTTTTGTAGGAAGCACAGTGCATTTAGCATATGCAACAAGCCTTTTAAACCCCTAGGTGATCCCTAGAGGAGGAGTGAAGTCTCCCGAGGGTTTTGAAGGTACCCACAAACTTCTCCATGAAACACTTAACATCGGTGCAATATTATCAAATGAGCAATCAAGGAGCAGGTTAGTTACTCTTGAATCAATGATGAAACAGAAAATTTGATTATTGTTTGCACAGAATTTAAACATTTATAAACCTCATGAATGTTTCAATATTTCCAATCTGAACAAATCATAGAAAATCATACAAATGTGCCAAAGAAGAAGCTCATCCTATGGATAAAAATTAGGTTATAAGTCATACTTAAGGTGCTCAAGTTCCAACCCAAATACTCACCAGGGTATACTCTCATCGTGTGTTTTTGTTGAGGGTTCATTTTCACTCAAGCTCAAGAGCGCTTACATCTCCCAACCGGATCTGTAAGCATGAGCATAGGCATGATTCTTAGGCAATGGCATCATTGACATCTCCTCACCATAGATTGGGTCACTTCTCATCTCCACATGATGCTCACTCAACTTTGGATCACAAGGGATTTTAATCTAGGTTTGTTTGTATGGCTTATGGAGTGAAGTTTCAAGGAAAGGCAATTTGAACAGAGGTTTGAATTTGAGAACTCGTGAAGTGCAGAGATGGTTCATGACTCCACCTTTTTGAGTTTAGCTTCTTTCTTCTTCTTTTCGAGATTCTCACATTCACATGATCGGTTCTTTCTTTGATCTTGCATTTTCAACATAAGGTCCCTTTTTTGCCTTTTTTGCTTGCAACTTTTTCACATTGTTTGTCTCTTCTTTTCTCACCATATTGCCTGCTTTTGAGGTATTTTCTTCATTTTCTTGATGTTGCCCGTAAATGGTCCATCTTCAGCTTCTTTCTCCTTTACCTCTTGAATTCTCGAGTGAGGGAAGGCTGAATTGGTTCCATAGGTTCGGTGCAAAAAGTACTTTTGAGTATTTTTGATGAAGAATTGTAGGATTTATACCAAATGGGGTACAAACAGGCAGATTTTTCTTGGTTGGTTCATTAGGTTCAAGTCGCCTAAAGAAGGCCTTGATCTTTTCCTCGCCCATGAGTGTCACATTTGTTTTAATTTGGAGTTTCCTAACTTCTAGTGGATCTAATGCCTCACCAATCCTTTGAATCGTAAAAATTGCCTCACCACTCTTCAACGAGATGGAAAATATATGGGCTCAATTCTCACCGGTTATGGTTTTTCCTTGAGCTTTTAAGTATATCTTTACCTTTTTCTCTTCCTTTTGACTTACTACGTACGATACCAAGATGTTTTTATGGTGTAATCATCATGGAAATGTAGAATATCGCAAGGTTTAGAATGTCTAAATTTGGCAAAGGAATTTTAAATTTTCTAGTTGTCATGATTCTTAAGTAAATTAATACATTTCCTAATTACTTAGGTGATTCTCACGCCTTATGTTAACTATTCCCTAGGCAGACTTGTCCGCCACACCCCAAACCTATGGGGAAAAAGGTCTCACCGGTTCAAAGGTGGTGGACAATTATTAGGGAAGACAGCAGAAACAACAATAATCTGACAAGCATACAAGCACATCGTAAATTTGGATAGAAAATAAAAGGAAAAAGGGAAAGGGAGTAGGGGAGGGGTTGTAAGTTTTTCCAAATAGGGAGAACAAAAACAGATCGTTAGGCACAATAATAAGTAAAAAAATTGCAATAGAATAAAAAGGTAAAATAAGAAAATAAGAAAGAGACAATTGATGTAATTGGGCTTGTAAACCGGTAGGGGCCGATTCTCCTACTTCCCTCATTCTTCTTAACATGGCCTCACTTGTGGTCCGTGCTTTCTTGCCAAAGTTGTGAGGAGGAGTACCTCAAAGGGCTCTTCCCTATCAATGTCAAACTTGGCTCTTAAGAGGGTCAGAATGAGTCTTCCAAAGGGGAGGCCAAAGAATCTTCGTCTTTTTACCTTGGCACTCACATCACCATTGCTTTCAGATCAAGATGGGGCATTGAAGAATTGCCCCTTAGAGAAGTGAAAGAGGGCTTCTAAGATGGGGGTTCGCCTCTTGGTGTGCCCAAGAACATAAAAACTCTCTCGAGTATGGAATCCATCAAGAGATATTAGGGGCAGATCTCTTCTCACTATTGATTGCCCAACCCACCATGCCCTCGTGTCAAATGGGCAGCCATATCTCCGAAAGAGGCAACTTCAGAGCAGTCAAGGGTCCATCAGATTGAATTGAAAAGGTATCCCTAGGGCATGTCCAATGTCCTCAAAGTCAGCTTAAGTCACAGCTTGTCTATAAAATAACTAGGGTTGGCACATCAAGATGTTCCTCTCGTGACTGTGGTGAGGTTCTCGATACCACCCTTTGTCATCCTTGGGTAAATTTTCTCGTAATGGAGTGAGGATGGTGTTTGAGAAGCCTCACTGAGATATCTTAAAGATATACGAATCGGGTTTGGAGGAGAAAAAGTTTCATCCACCAATAGCTCGGTATGAGCTTCGGGCATCAATGAATGGGTTAGGCAAAACCAAAGGAATGGGTAATGGGGACGGCTCGGACTACTGGGCTCGGCGGGGTGGGCTCCTCATGGCGTATTTTTTTTCTTTTCAACCCTATCTGCTTTGTCCATTGAAAGTTTCTCTTTCTGGTTCTTGGCTTTGCCTTTGGCTTTTGGGGGTGTTTTGCCTTCTTCAAGATTTAGGGAACATGGCAAGAGATTTCTCGGTTTTTCCCATATTTAAAATGGCCTCAAATGTAGCTTAAGTACCAAAGAATCACAGAAAGAATAAGAGTAGAAGCGATCATGATCCGAGGGTTTCCTCTGTGAGTTTCTTTGCTCAAAAGATCGCTAGTGATCTACACCTTTGATTTCGACAAGAGAAAAGGCACAGAGGATTAGAATAGATGGTGGAGTCTTTACCTTGCGAAATGTTTGTAAAGACTCCTCCACTCATCAATGATGTCAACATGGAAACATTCCTCACAGAGAATTGAGGTTGAGTAACGATTATACACATTCAATTTAACTTTCATATTTCCAAAAGACACCTCCATGATGCCACTGCATTGAATGCATGCATTAGTCAGAGCTGTGAATGGTCTTCCCATAATGACAGGATGGCTGGTACTTTTGGTTGGTTCCATGTCCAACACCAAAAAGTCAGGTAGAAAACTTGTCTACTCCTACCAAAACATCTTCAATCAACCCCATAGGTTTCCTTTCAGATCTAGTCAGTGTAACACCACTTGAGTGGGTTTCAATTCTCCCAAACCTAGCTTCTCATAAAGCAGCAGTTGACACTAGCAGCCAGATCTAGCAAGGCTTTCTCAATGGTGTGCTCCCCAATGATGCAGGGGATTGTGGGGATTCCAGGGTCTTGCATCTTAGGTGGTGTTGCAATTGATAGCACTTGGTTGATTTTCTCCACAGCAAAGGCCTCCTTGGAGAAATGTATCCTAGATTGCCTTTTATGGGTGCCCACCTCTTTGAGAGATTTTGCATAAGCAGGGACCTGTTAGATTGCATCAGGCAGAGGTAGATTAATTTTAACTTGCTTGAATGTCTCCATCATTTCCTCTATTTTTGTGTTCCCTTTGTCAAAAGGGGAAACTGACTTCATTGCATCCGGAAATGGCATGTCCGGAACAAATTTCTCCTCCCCATCTTTCTCACCAATTTTGTTCTTTTTCTCTCTTTCATTTTTTTGAATTTTCTGATGTAAATCATCACCATATTGCTATCCAAATTGCTTTTTACTTGTTTTGATCAGCCCGCTCAACAAGAGCCCTTATTTACTCAAAATAATGAGAAACAACTTCAGATTTTCTATTTGTGTTTTCACTTCTTTTATTTTGTATTTGGTTTTGTAAAAAAAAAAAGATGCCTAAAAGACAAAGAAATTATAATCAAAACAAACATTAAACACAAGAGAATCGCTGGTTCTCAAGAATTTAAAATAGAAAATGAATGCAAAGGAGAAGGATGCAAACTCAAGCAGATCTACTCCAGCTTTGGTCCAGATACTCCTTGTTGGACGGCTGCTCCACGTCTGCAAACTTCCAAAAACTGCAGTAGTACCTTATTCAAGTATTGACAACAAATCCAAAGAAAAACTCAAAGCTCGCCAAATTTGACAAAAAGACAAAGAGTGGCGTGACAGATTTATTCAAATAACTAGAAGGCAAGAATAAAACTTCGAAAAAAAAAAAAATTTCACTGAAATAAAACAGTTTTCTATACAAAAAGACATTTAATCAAGCACTTGGAATGCAAAGTGCAGGTTTAAAGAAAAATTAAAATAAAATCAAATCTACAAAATAAAAAACTTAGGTCTACCTATTTTAGAACAAACTTCCCGACAGCGGCGCCAAAAACTTGTTGTCGCTCCAAGTGTGCAAAAAATTAAAGAATTAAAGAATGCTAAATTATATGGATGTTAACTTATGAAAGGGATATCAAGACATTGGCTAACACCGCCTGCAAGATCGAGCCAATTGTAGCAAGTTTTAAAAGTAAGTATTTCAAGATCGTCCACGAGAAGTTTGTCTAAAATGAGAGATAAACCTCCAGATCTGGTGCTACGATCCGCTCTATAATTATCTAAAATAAAGAATAGATAAAAGAGAGTGTTGGGTTTTGTCACATTTAACTAAAAGCAAATAAAGAAAAGAACTAACTACGTGATCCGCATCCGAGTTGTGGAGGTGTTTAAAATAAGACAAATGCGAAATAATAGCTTCATGTATTTTAGCCTTTGAATTTTAATGGAGAATCAGAGTTCAACAGGCAGATTCAATCTTCATCGGCTACCAAAGACAGATGTAAGAGAAATAAATCCAATTAAGGAATAGGTTTAGACTTATATCGTGATTTGTCATAGATCATCGCCTAGTCGTGGCCTATTCTTTATTTCGAACATGAACATCATCAGAATGTGCTTGAATTAGGTTACCAACGCTAATTGCACAGGATGATGAATTAAGGAAGTTGGATGCGGATGAGTGAATCTAAAGAAGTCTAATGCACTAAGGTGAACATTCGGAACCCTCGACATGACTCCAATGGAGAAGACACAAATTACAAAGAACCTTTAAAATCCAACGTTACAATTACGAGCACGGCTTCTTGAGAGCCCTCGGACTTCAATCGAGCTTCTCGAGAGCCCTCGATTCTGATCTTGAATCCGAACTTGAAGTACAAATCACTGCAATGGCTCTCAAAGGTAAAATACAAGAAGGGATTACAGGGAATCGGATGAGCTTTCGACCGAATGGGGAAACAGAGATGAAAACTCTAAAACTGGATACCCAAATTGGGCAAATGGTTTGTCTATTTATAGTTTTCCTAAGCCCTCGATGTATCAACCAATCGTAATTGATAGATCAGATCAACCAATAGGAGTCGAGCACCGTGATCCAGATCTGTTCGCCAATCGTAAATGCTTGATCCGGTTCACCAATCAGAAACAGAGGCATCAATTCATTATGTAATTCAAAAATCTGTTTGAGCTTCTAGAAGTTCCCGCCAAGTAATTTCATCTTTGGGTGTTCACATGGGTGGAATATGCCTTTGGTTCTGCTAATCTTCCAATGTCCTTGGGTTTTAAAACGCATTGGGCGTGCAAAGTTTCTGAAATACCCTTGGACGAGTGCAAATCCCGTAATGCCATTTCGCATAGTTTAAGGGCTTTTTAAAGTAGTTTGGCTCCGTAATCTCTCTTCGCAAGCATTTTGGCTCCGTAATCTCTTTTCGCAAAGCATTTTGGCTTCAGGAGATCTTTTCGCAAAGGACTTTGGCTTCGGAGATCTTTTCGCAAAGGACTTCTCTTCTTTTCGCAAAGCATTTTGGCTTCAGAGGTCTTTTCAGGACTTCTCTTCTTTTCGCAAAGTTCAAAGTTCTTTGCGAATAGTAGATGTTCTTTGCGAATTGAACTTTTAGCTTCCATTCTTCTTTGCGAATGGATCCTTCTTCTTCTTCAGGTCTTTTCTTGCTCTTTTAGGACCTTTTTAGCCATTGCTGAGGCTATTTCTTCACTCCCTCTTTGAGTTTGACATGCGTTGTCAGCGTTTTGATCATTTTAGGATGGTTTTCGGATTTGGACCTGTCTTTTTGGTTAGCTGCAATATGAACACTAAAGCACTTATTTAGTCCTCTCAAGGGTCTTTCAAGGCTCATGTTTAGGGGTAAAAAATGGTATTTTTCACTACTTATCAGGGGTTGGGGGGAGAAAAGAGATTATAGGTGTGGGATGGATTCAGTTTGGGTTTGTTTGTCAGTGAAAAGGACCAGGGGGGTTGTAGTGGATTGTTGAGGGATGGGTGGGTTGGTTAATGTCTTAAGGGTGGATTGGATGGATGTGAGTTCAGTCTGCATCTGGTCCTGTGTGTGTGTAGTGGTGGATAATTGGGATTGGATGTCTTGGATGAGGGAGAGGATGAGTGTTAGTGTGTCTGGGCTGAGAGGTTGAGTTTGTGTAGAGGGTGGCACAGGTTGGAAAGGTGAGGAAAGTGCATGATGGAAAGTGGAAGGAGGGGGAGAGTGAGGTTCTGGTGAGTGATGGTGTGATGTAGTGGGGGTGTCGGAGAGGGGGGTGTATTGGCTGGGCATGGTGTCATGGAAACTAGCCATAAAGGCTTGGAATCCTATGGTTGGGTTAAGGTTTAAGTCAATGTCTGTGAGGGGGGATGTAGTATGTATGGCTGGGGTGGTGTCTTCTTCAAGGTGAGTTGTGTCAGTGGGGATAGAAGGGATTGTGGGAGGTGTTTGGGATATGGTGGGGGTTATCTTAGTAGTTTTCTATTTTTTATAGGAAATGAGTGGAGTGCTGTTAGGTTTATGTGAAGCTGATAGGGGTATTGGGGCTGTGTATTGAGGTAAGGTATGGGATGGGGAGGGGCTTGCATGGGGGGTGGTGTCCTCCCAGGTACCAATCACAGGTGAAGGGGGAGTGGGCATAGATGATGAGGACAGAGGAGGGTGAGAGAGAGATGGAATAGGTGTAGTGGATGCTGGAGTAAAAGGTTGAGTGACTGAGGTGGCTGCTGCAGCAGCGGTGCTCATGACAGGCTTTGGAAGCCCATCTTTGGTAGCAGGGGTAGACCTTGGGACAGCTTCCTCAGCAGCTTGCTTAGGAGGGACCTGAGCCTCAGCTTTCTTCTTCTTCTGGGCCTCCATCAGGCTCCTACTGATTCCCCATTGCCTCTTGGCAAAAGTAGTAGGGGCAAGGGTGGTAGTTCCCTCAGTTTTAGCTATCTTGCACCCCCTTCCAAAAGTAGCTTGGTAAGGATTCTGGCATAGGGGAGTGTGTGAAGCTTCTCTACTAGGTCTTTCATTGCCTCAAGGATGAGCCAGGCTGCATGGAAGCCATGGCCTAGAGAGAAAGAATAGACAACATCCGCAATGGGAGTTCTCCTCTCCTACTGATGTCCTGAGCAGTAAATGTTCTTTCGCAGGACTTGGTCAATGAAGAGGAGTTCAGGCTCCAATTCTCTTCTTCTGATCGAATCTCCTGAGGCCTTTAATCCTCTAGTCAAAGCCCTTGCAATTATATCATTGGAGGCGCTCAGAGGGGGCCATATCCACAGCTAGGATCGAATGCGGCTAGGATGCCCAATACTTCTGCCATCACTTTGGGGCTCACTAGCATCTCAAAATCGTCAATCAGCACCAGCAAGCACACTTGTCCATCCTTGTCCTTTTTGACGCTGATGTGCTGATAAAATAGTTGCACTAACCTAGGGTAGGCTAGTGTTGGAATTCCTCTCATCAAGGGTGTAAGGCCCGCTTTGCTCATAAACTGCATGGCAGGGGCAGAGAGAAGCTTCTTCTCAAAGAATGGTAGGTCAAAAGCTGTTTTAGGCTCCAAGGGGATTAAAGCCATGAGCTCTAAAGGAGTAGAAAACTCAGGGGTTAGCTCCTCCGCCTCCGCAACCACTTCCTTCCCTTTTTTAGGTGCCTTTGAAGTCTTGGCCTTCTTAGGGGTTGTCTCAACAGGGGCCTTATCCTTGCTCCCCTTCTTTGGTGCACTCTTGGGGGCCATTACAACTTCTACCTTTGAATATGAGAAATGGAGACTGAGATCTAAGTGCTTACCCTAAAATCCTAGAGTTTGGTTTGATCTGACTCACAGGGCACCGCGAGATCTCTGAGTAGAGGGCAATAGATGGGGGTGATGCTAGGAACAAATCTGTTGATTCCTGGTGTGAATGATAGGTTGTATAGTGGACGCTGGAGGAGAGAGGTAGAAGAGCGCCAGAAGCTAGGGTTTCACAGAGTGAAGAAGGAAGAGAATACTGGAAAGGGAGACAAGCACGGGACTTAAATACTTATCACGAAGTTCGACGCGCTTTGGAACATCTGGCCGTGAGATTGGAAATGAACCTAGCGAAGGTGTTATTCAACTTGGACTGTGTGACAATCTCCCAGGTTAACCTTGGAGCGCGCGACAGTATGTGAAGAATTCATGTGAATTGCGAGAGTGGCTCCCAGGTCTCCATTTGGATTGCACGAAAAACTCTAAGGTTCACTTTGAATCTCGTGACAGCCTTAGAATCTCACGACAGCTAATGAAGTATGCTCTTTGTATTGCGCGAGACTCTCCCAGGCTTCCTGCTGAACCCCGCGACAAGCTTTGAATCTCGTGATGGCTAATGAAAAACTCTATGTGGATCGCGCGAGAGGTTCTCAGATGCACTTGAACCTCGTGACAGCTATTGAATGGTTCTATGTGAACTGTGCGAGGGTCTCTCAGGCCTCCTTTTGGACCCAGCGACAGCAAAGTATCAAACAAAGAGCATGTGCTCTCTGTTTTGCCATTTCCAGTTGTGTTGTGGTTGAATCCTAGGCATGACTCTCACCATGGGTACCTCTAGACACATTAAAAATCGACCATTCAAGCAAGGACAATGAAAATCAACCTCCCACATTATGCATTAAAATAAAAACTATCAATTAAAAAGCAGTAAGCATCAAACCAAGCAGAAAAAGTTCATACCAGACAAGTTCAGATTCAAATGGGACCACTAGCAGTTCCTAGAGAATTTGAACAAAAGAAAGCAAGATAGATCTACCAAAACCAAAGTACACATGATACAATAATGACACACCTGTAGATCAGTTTAAAGAAGGATCCCCTTGAAAGTGAATGGTGTCCATGGGTTCGGCAGGTTTTTCAAAACAAGGCTTAAGCCTCTGACCATTCACCTTCAAGGTTTTCCCAGACTTGGGATCCTTGATTTCCACAGCACCAGATGGGAAAACATGCATGACAATGTAGGGACCTTCCCATCTGGATTTCAATTTGCCAGGAAAAAATTTAAGTTTGGAGTTAAACAACCAAACCTTGTCACCAACTATGAGGCTCTTTCTCAACCGACCCTTGTCAAAGAAAACTTTGGACCTTTCCTTGTAGATCCAGGCATTGGCATACGCATCCATCCTTAGCTCATCCAATTATGATAGCTGCAGCAACTTGTGATGATCAGCAGAAGTTAGGTCTAGATTTATATGTTTAATGGCTCAATAGGCCCTGTGTTCTAACTCCACTGGGAGATGACAAGCCTTGCCATAAACCAGTCTAAAAGGGGACATACCAATGGGAGTCTTATAGGCAGTCCTATAAGCCCATAGTGCATCATTAAGCTTGTCAGCCTAATCCTTCCTATCAGTCCTCACAGTCTTCTCAAGGATGTGCTTGATCTCCCTATTAGAAATTTCAACTTGCCCACCAGTTTGTGGGTGGTCGGGAGTAGCAATCCTATGGGTGACAAAGTATTTCTTAAGCAAGCTCTCAAAATTTCTGTTGCAGAAATGGCTACCCCCATCACTGATAATGGCTCTAGGGGTACCAAATCTTGAGAAGATATTTTTCTTTATAAACTTGAGGACAACCTGATTATCATTAGTTCTTGTGGCAATGGCTTCTACCCATTTGGAAACGTAATCCACTGCCACTAAGATGAAATGAAAACCAATTGAAGGAAGAAAGGGACCCATGAAATCAATACCCCAGACATCAAACAGTTCCACAACAAGGACGGGCTGCAAAGGCATTGAGTTTCTTTTAGACAGCCCTCCTAATTTTGGACATCTTTCACAGGTCCTGCAGTGTGTATTGGCATCCCTGAATAAAGAAGGCCAATAGAACCCACACTGCAAGACTTTGTCAGCTATTTTTCTTCCACTAAAGTGGCCTCCACGGGCATTTTTATGGCACATGGCCAGAATACTAGGGACATCACTCTCGGGAACACATTTCCTAATGATTTGGTCTGCACAATACTTGTACAAGCAAGGTTCTTCCCAGAAAAAGAATTTGACCTGTAAGAAAAATAGGTCTTTGTCCATTTTTGTCCAATGGGTAGGAATCTTGCCTATAACTAGATAATTGACAATATGTGCATACCAGGGAGCCAAGGATTGGATGGTAAACAATTGCTCATCCGGGAAGACATCATTTATAGCAAGGCCATCAACAACTTTTTCCAAAACAATTCTGGACAAGTGGTCAGCCACCACATTTTCTACACCCTTTTTATCTTTGATTTCAATGTCAAACTCCTGCAACAGGAGTATCCATCTAATCAACCTGGGCTTCGCATCCTTCTTGGACAATAGGTACTTTAATGCTGAGTGGTCAGTGAAGATTACAATTTTAGACCCAAGTAGGTAAGGTCTAAATTTGTCCACAATAAAAACTACTGCCGAAAGCTCTTTCTCAGTTGTGGTATAATTCAGCTGAGCTTTAGCAAGTGATTTGTTGAGATAGGTAATGACCACAGGCAGCTTATCTTTTCTCTGACCCACACAGCACCTATTGCCAGGTCGGATGCATCACACATCAACTCAAAGGGGAGTGTATAGTCAGGTGTTTGGAGTACAGGGGCAGAGGTGAGGCAAATTTTCAAAGTTTCAAAAGCCTCAAGACATGCAGCAGAAAAGTCAAAGGGCACATCCTGGTAGAGCAGGTGACACAATGGTTTAGTAATTTAGCTAAAGTCTTTGATGAACCTCCTGTAGAATCCAACATGTCTAAGGAAAGATCTGATTTGTTTGACTGTTCTTGGAGGGGGAAATTTGCAATGAGGTCAACCTTGGCCTTGTCCACCTCAATTTAATCTTTAGAGAATACATGGCCCAACACAATACCTTGTGTTACCATGAAGTGGCTCTTTTCCCAACTTAAGACCAAATTGGTCTCCTCACATCTTTGTAAGACCAGATGGAGGTGTTACAGGCATTGGCCAAAACTGTCCCCATACACAAAAAAATCATCCATAAAAATTTCCAAGAATTTGTCAATCATATCAGAAAATATGGCATACATACACCTCTGAAAGGTGGCTGGGGCATTACACAGCCCAAAAGGCATCCTTCTGTAAGCAAAGGTGCCAAACGGACAAGTAAATATAGTTTTCTCTTGATCAAGAGGGTGCACAGGGATCTGGTTGTACCCTGAATACCCATCAAGAAAATAGTAGAAAGCTTTCCCAGCCAACTTATCCAAAATTTGATCAATAAAGGGGAGAGGGAAGTGGTCTTTTTTGGTCTTGGAGTTGAGCTTTCGATAATCGATACAAACTCTCCAGCCGGTGGTCTCCCTGGCTGGTCTCAGCTCTCCAGACTCAGTTGTGATCACTGTTATGCCAGATTTCTTGGGCACGACTTGGATAGGTGCCACCCATTCAGAATCAAAAATGGGGTAAATCACCCCAGCATCCAACAATTTAATGATTTCTTTCAAGACCATTTCCTGCATGTGAGGATTCAATTTCCTCTGCATTTTCCTGAAGGGTGTTGAGCCCTCCTCTAGATGGATCCTATGCATACAGATTGATGCATTAATCCCTCCTAGATCAGCAATGGTCCAGCCAATTGCCTTCTTGTGCTTCCTCAAAACTGTTAACAATTCCTCCTCTTGCTCATTGGTAAGAGAAGAGGAGATAATTACAGGAAGTTTTTTATCTTTCTCAAGGAAAGTATATTTCAATATATCCGAAAGCTTCTTGAGCTCTAGATCAGGGGCTTGTCGGATGGATGGCAGGATTGGTGCTTTGTTGGTTTGAGGAAGGGTCAGCAATGTAGGTTTCCAAAGAGAATGTTGTACTAAGCCCACAGAAGACTTCAATGTGGACATGTCTTCTGGCATTAAAGCTGGGCTTCCTTCCTCTACCATGTTTCAAACTTTAGTTAAATTTGTGACAATGTTGCCCCACTCCAGCAGAGTGGGTAGTTCTTCTTCAACAACTTCTTCTAGTACATCCACTGCAAAGCATTCCTCATTGTTCGGCTGAGGGTACTTTGCATTGTTGTACACATTAAGCTTAACTTTCATATGTCCGAAAGTTACCTCCATGATCCCAGACCTGCATTGAATGCATGCGTTGGCAGTGGCCAAGAATTATCTGCCCAAAATAATAGGTATCGGGGATGTACTCTTATTACAGCCCATGTCCAAAACAAGGAAGTCTGCAGGGTAGAAGAACTTTTCTACCCCCACCAAGACATCCTGGACCACTCCCATGGGTCTCCTCTCATACCTATCAGCCATCAACAACACAATGGGGGTGGGTTTTAGCTCTCCCAAACCTAACTGTTGATACACACTGTATGATAGCAGGTTAACACTGGCTCCAAGGTCTAGAAGGGCCCTTCCAATTGTGTGGTCTCCAATTATGCAGGGAATAGTGGGTATCTCTGGGTCTTGCAACTTCTCTAGCATTGTCATGCTTAATACAGAATTGACTGTATCAGTTGTAAAGACCTTTTTTGACAAATGACCTCTAGCTTTCCTTTTCTGAGTACAAAGGTCTTTCAAAAATTTTGCATAGGTTGGACCTGTCAGATAGTATCAAGCAGGGGTAAATTGATTTTTACCTGCTTAAAGTTCTCCATCATTTCCTCTATCTGTGCATTCCCCTTATCAAAAGGGACAGGGCCACTCAAAGCTTGAGGAAATGGCAGCTGAGGGACTGCTGGTTCCTCAACTGCAAGCCTATGACTAAACTTTTATTTTTTTCCTTTTTCATCTTTTATTTCCTGGTGAGGCTCAACTACAGCCTCTTTATTTTTCCCTTGTTGAAGGGTAGCAGGCAATTCTTGACTCTGTGCTCTAGCAAAGTCCTTATCACTTTCACTCGACAGTTCTTTAGGAATTACCTCTCCTTGTTCCTTTCCCACCTGGTTGTCTACCAACCTGCCAGACCTTAGGGCTATGATGGCATTAGCCCCCTCAAAATTTGAGGAGCCTTCTCCAATCAAATATTGGCCCTTAGGGTTGGCTACTGACTGGCTTGGCAACTTGCCCTCTTCTCTTTTGGCCAAGGCATTGACTATTTGGCCTAGTCTTTATGCTTTGTTGTGAGAAGTCAGTCGATTCAAGGTCCAAGGCTTTGCAATTGGGTCAAAACTTGGTCCTCGAAAGAAGCACTTTGAAATTTGAGGTGGGGAACTACCAATTGATTTTGTTCTTTGATTGCTATTTGACCTTGAGGCATATCCCTGGTTAAATTGTTGCTGTGGCCTTTGAGGTAAGGCCAATATCTGTTGTGGCTACATATAATTGTCTTGCCTCCACTACAAATTTGGGTGGTCTCTCCATTGGTAACTAGCATTTTGGTGCTGGTATCCATATGGCTGTTTGTTGTAGCCACCAGATTGTTGTTGTCCAAAAGATTGGGCAGTAGCAGCCTGTTCCATCACATACTCAGGGTATTGCCCTGCAGATGGGCACTCTTCCACTGTGTGTTGTGGAGATTGGCATATCAGACATGCCTCTATGACTTGTATAGCCAATCTGGGCTGCACCACAGTTAAAAGTTTATCAAACTTATTTGAAAGATTAGCCATCTGCATTCTCAGGTCATCATTTCCCCTAACTTCATACATCTTTCCTTTAGAAGTTTCAGCAAGCCCCAGCTTAGGACAAGGCTCTTGGACAATTCTAGATGAGGACATCTTCTAGAAAGCATTTTCACTGATAACCTCGAACAAGTCCCATGCCTCATCAGCTGTTTTATGCATATACATTCCACCACAAGAGGCATCTACCATGTCTCTACTTTTCTCATCAATCCCATTATAGAAGCTCTGGACAAGCTGCCAGTCAGGGATCTTGTGGTGGGGACATTGTTTGAGCATCTCCTTAAATCTGTCCCAAGATTGGTTAAAATCCTCAGTTGGGGATTGGGCAAAAGCAAGTATGCCTTTCCTCAACTGGCTGGTTTTGGTCTCTGGGAAAACTTTGGTCAGAAATCTTGTCTGGAGGTCTTTCCACGAAGTGATGCTATTGTTTGGGAGAGTAGCTAACCAGGTGCTGGCCCTATCCTTTAGGGAGAAAGGAAAGAGCCTTAGCCTAGTGGCTTCTGGTCCCAAACCAGAGATGGAGAATGTTGTGCATAGGGCTAAGAATTGGTCAATGTGCTTGTAAGGGTCTTCCTTGCTAAGCCCATGGAAAGAGGGAAGCATTTGGATGATGGAGGTTTTAATCTCATAGTTTCCCTGAACATCTGAGAATTGAATGTTGAATGGAGAATTATAATCATTAGGAGCATTCAATTCCTTGAATGTTCTGGGTTGCTCTTCACCCATGACTGTTGTCTCAATTTCAGTAGGGGGCTCGACTGTGGTGTGTCGGTGCCTTCTTGGTCTTCGACCCCTTTCTATCTCAGGGTTAGGAGGCTCTAATGTAGGACTGAGGGATCTCCTTCCTAACATGCACACACACCAACAGCAGGGAAGACTACTCGCAGACACATTGCACTTAACAAAATTACAACTATCCTAATCAACTGCTATGGAATTTTCGAAGGAGAAATAGACTGAGGTTTTGAGGTATAGAGAAGTGCAAACAGAGGTAGCTAGACTCCTAGTGCAATTCTACTCCCCTTCTCTGCTATTGTCCAGATCTGTAAGAAAATTTTCAAATGTAAATCAGCAGTATCAATTATTCACAAGTACAACTACCAAAGAATAAAGAATACAAAAATCTAAGGTCTACTAATAGATCAAGATTCCCCGACAACGGTGCCAAAAACTTGTTGGGATATTTTTTGTGCTTGCTACGGCCTATATTGGAGACAGTGATAAGAATGGGGTTAGTGAAAATCAGAGGTAGATTGAAGAGCAGCAAGCATAAAAATACACAGTCCTGCAAGATACTAGGCCTGTTGTAGCAAGTTTTGATAAGTAAGAGTTTCTCCCACAAGGAAAGTTGATCTAAAGCTCCAAGGGAGCTATCTTTAGTAGGCCCACCAGATCTGCCTACAGATCTGGCAATCCTAAATGGAAGGGGATTTATGGTCACTATAGTCTAAATCCTAAGGTAACTTAATGCCTAAACTACAGAAAGAGTTGATAAGAGTGATGGAGTGTGAGAAAATAAATATAAAAGGGTGAGAAGTATGCTATTAGGTACAGATTTGATGGGTCTTATAACTCAGACTCAGATCTGATGCTATGGAAATTCTGTCCAATGGCTATATTATCACCAAAGAGGAGAAAGGATCCAACTCACTCTTGTGCCATGATCAAATTCCTTATGGCTATAACCTATCCACTTAAATGGTCACAGACTATCCAATAGGGGAACCACAATCCAGAGATGGGTCAGAATAAGTTTATCATTGTAGGCACTACTTCATCTAGGCTACAAGCTCAAGAATCCATAGGAACCTCAACCTCTAAAGTTCTGTGTGTGGGGCTAGGCCTAGTACGTGCACTATCCTGGACACACAGAACTAGCAAGAGTTTGAGTACTAGCTTTTAAGTTTGGTTGTTCACTGCTTTAGAAAGACAGCAGTGATCCAGTCATAAGCCTACAATCTCTATAGCTAGATTAGATCTGCCATCTGATGGTGGGTCTACACAAATACAGGGGAGTCTGTCTCTGCACAATCTCTCACAAGGCTACAAGCACCAGTGCAGAGAAGAAGAATCTGTCTTAGATCTATGAATAAGCCTCACCCTAGGGCTATAATCTGTCCACTTGAATGGTCACAGACTATCCACAGAGGTTATCCACCTCACAGAGGTCTAAGACAGAATAAGAACATTGTTGCCGCCACCATGTTCACAAGGCTACCAGCTCAAGCTCCCATGGCGATTCAGATTTAGTGGGTCCTTTGGTGGCGCTAGGCCTGCAATGTGCCTAACCTAGACACACAGGTCACTTGGATCTAAGTAAAACCTTAAGGATAATCCTCCATTTCTTACAGTACAACTTAGCAATGGAGGATCTCAAGGTAGCAGCCTTGCACGGAACAACTCACAAAACACCAATCCCATACATGCAATAGATCCTATCACAAAACTCCATTAAAACTATACCAAATAATCATACAAAGGCATAGCCAGTAAGTGCTGGACTATGGAGACAAGGAAAAAGGAAAAAGAAATCTCCTAAACCCTAACCTTAGCCTACTGTAATTCTACAGTCGATTTCAAGGAGTACAGAAGTCAAGTTCAAAAGTCCAAGTCCTTTAAACCTAAGCTAGGCTTAGGCTTATATAGCAGTCGGCTCTTTGTGAATTAGGGTTAGGAAAATCCTGATTTCATCAACACAATTGCAGCCCATTCTTGTCCCTTGAATGCCTCGGTACGTGTGCATGGAAATTAAAGCATTGGAGTGCGTGCCCTAATTGCTAAAAATTCTCAGATTGCCCCAGCAGAAGTGGGGAGAAGTTAAGAACCCGAGCTTCACTTGGTAGAAAGGCTTTTCAGGTCTTATCGCGTGATAGAATTGGCATCGCGGGGTCGCTTTGACTTGAAACTCTTACAGTCGCGGGGTTGGTACTTTGGTCATCTTGGGATTGGTCTTTCCATTTGAATGGCACGAGAATTGCGCGCGTAGTTCATTCCTTGAAGAATCTCGCGGCGATCCTCGCGAACAAAACAATGTACATGGGCTTCTGGATCGCGCGAGTAGTTCCTTGAAAGTATGTGTCCCACGGCCACTACGCGACAGTCGTGCGCTGGAATGCCTGGACCTCTCTCTATTCAGTGAATCGCACGAAGGTTGAAGACTCATCTCCTGAGCTGCGCGAGACTGCACGAGTGTTTCGCGAGTGCTTAAGACTAAACCTCGCGAGAACCATGCGAAGTATGCTTTTTACTCCCTGCTGAAATCCATTTACGCGAAAACAACGCGAGGACTACGCGACCAGTTGGTGTGCTCTCTTCAGAAGCCTGCGACAACTGCGCGAAGTATTCTTCCTGGTTCAATTGAACCCTGCGACATATGCGTGAGACATTCTTCTTGATATTTTTCTGCTTTGTTGTGCCACTGTTGCAGCCAACTCTCTGCCTGGGTTCAACCTCGTTTCTTCTGAGGAACTTCTGGGGCAACAGTGGGCTTCTTGGCATGGTTAGGTGCTTATTTGCAGGTTCTGCTTATTACCTATAGGATAGACTTAAAACATATTTATTAAATGATTCAGGGTCTAACAAAGATTAAGTTAAGGGGTGAAAAGTGGTACCCTTCAGGTCTTAAAAATACCTTCTATATATAGCAACCCGCCTTGCCAAGGGTCTGTCTTCGAAGAAAACAAAAAACTCAATAACATGGAAAAAATACAAAATCCCAAAAACATTGAAAAAATCCAAAGTCCAAAAATATTGTCATTTAAAATTCTAGAAAAAGTCCCACAAAAGGAAGCCTTAATCGAAATACCTGTCTCACGTAAAATCGACCCCTTCCCTGTAGAAATACAAGAAGAGGTAGGTGTTACGAGTCTGGATGAGGATGGTCCTTTAGAGGAGTTCCCCAATGAGCTCCTTGACCGGTTTGCCGACTTTGAGCATGGCCCTATCCCTGTTGTCAAAGAGACGGAGGATATCAATCTAGGGACTAAGGAGATTCCCAGAATTACCAAGATCGGAACGTCACTGTCTCTCGAAGAAAGAAAAAGCATGATTGAATTCCTTCGATCATGCCAAGACATTTTTGCCTGGTTCTATGAGGACATGCCTGGTCTGGACACTGATTTGGTTGAGCATGAGTTGCCTCTCTACCCTGATATGAAGCCTGTTAAGTGGGAAGCTGAGACGTCTCCGACCCGAGTGGATGTTGAAAGTCAAAGATGATGTCATCAAGCAGCATGACACAGGGTTTCTCATCGTATCCAAATACCAGTAGTGGCTATCCAATATTATGCCTGTATCAAAGAAAGATGGAAAGCTCTGCATGTGCATTAATTTTCGCAATTTGATTTGAGCGAGCCCAAAAGATGATTTCCCATTTCCACACATCGACATCTTGGTTGATAACACTGCTAAGCATGGGATGCTTTCATTTATGGATGGAGTTTTGAGATACAATCAGATAAAGATGGCTGAGGTTGTTCGCGAGAAGACAACGTTCATTACCCCCTGGGGAACCTTTTGCTACCGAGTCATGCCATTTGGCCTAAACAATGCTGATGCAACATACCAGAGAGCTATGACCGTACTATTTCATGACATGATGCACCAGGAGATTGAGGTGTACGTCAACGATATGATAGCCAAGTCACCGAAGCGAGGGGATCACTTGGTAAACCTTCAGAAGCTGTTTGAGAGACTGAGGAAGTATAGGTTACGTCTGAACCCACAGAAGTGTGCATTTGGTGCTATGTCCAAAAAACTGTTGGGGTTCATCGTCGGCAGGAGAGGGATCGAGGTTGACCCAGTTAAAGTCAAAGCTATCAATGAGATGCCGCCACCATCTACCGAGAAAGAAGTTAGAGGATTCTTAGGCAGAATACATTATATCAGTCGGTTCATTGCACAACTAACTCCAATCTGCATGCCGATCTTCAAGCTACTAAGGAAGAATTCGCCCGTTGAATGGAAATACTGTCAGGCAGCGTTCAATAAAATTAAAAGCTACCTCCTTAATCCACCTATTTTCGTACCACTTGAGCCTGGGAGACCACTCTTGATGTATCTCTCCATGAATGAAGTCTCGATGGGATGTGTTTCATGGCAGTATGATGAAACGGGAAGAAGAGAGGAGGCCATCTACTATCTGAGCAAGAAATTCACTGATTATGAGACACGCTATTCTCATATAGAGAAAGAATGCTTGGCTCTTGTATGGGCTACTTAGAGGCTCCACCATCACTTGTTATCCCAAGCCGTTCTACTTCTGGCCCACATGGATCCGTTGAAATACTTGTTCGAGAAGCCGACCCTCACTGAATGGACCACACACTGGCAGCTCTTATTATCTGAGTTCAACATCATGTACGTCACTCAGAAGTTTATCAAGGGGCAGGCACTCGCCGATCATCTTGCCGACAATCCTTTGCCAGATTATGAACCTTTGAGAACTGAGTTTTCAGATGAAGATACCTTATTCATGACGAAAGATGATATAGAAGAAGCAGAAGATTCTTGGGTAATGCACTTTGACGGGGCAGTAAATGCCGAGGGTCAGGGAGTTGGCACCATTCTGATTTCACCGAAAGGATCCCACATACTAGTCTCTATCAAGCTCAACTTCCCTTGCACTAACAACATGGCTGAATATGAAGCTTGTGTCGCTGGTCTGCAGGCGGCTCTCGATCTGAATGTAACTCACCTTCGAGTTTTTGGTGATTTGCAGTTAATCATATGCTAGACGAACGATGACTGAAAGATGAAAGATGAGAAATTGATCCCTTAACATGAGCACCTCAAAGACTTGATAGCTTACTTCTAAGACATGACCTTCTCATAGGTCTCCTGGATAAGGAACCATTTTGCCGATGCACTATCAACTTTGGCATCAATGATAGAAATCCTATATGGTGCTGATATGAAGCCAATCATGATCGAGCAGAGAAGTGAGCTGGCCTTCTGCCTCCAGATTGAGGTACCTATGAAGCCCGATAATGAGTCACCTTGGTTCTTAGATATCAAGAATTTCCTCGAGACCATAACTTTCCCTGGGGGAACATCCAAGACAGACCGATGAACCATTCAACATTTAGCAGTAGGCTACATCATTTGTGGGGAATGCCTATATAAGGATCCTATAATAATATTTTTCTTAGGTGCCTTACTGAAGGTGAAGCGAGCAACATCATGAAGGAGATTCACGAAGGAGTATGCGGAGCCCACGTCAGCGGCCACATGCTTGCTAAGAAAATTCAGCGGCAGGGATACTTTTTGAATGGCGCGGGAATTGTGGGGATGCTCTGGTCATCGTGAGATTGGTCTTTCGATTTGAATGGCGCAGGGTTGGTACTTTGGTCATTGCGGGGATGCTCTGGTCGTCGCGGGATTGGTCTTTCCATTTGAATGGCGTGGGAATTGCGTGCGCAGTTCATTCCTTGATGAATCCCGTGGCGATCGTCGCGAACAAAACAATGTACATGGGCTTCTGGATCACGCGAGCAGTTCCTTGAAAGTATGTCTCCACGCCATCGCGATAGCAGCATTGAATGCTCGGTGCTCTCTATTCAAAGGAATCGCGAAGGTTGAAGACTCATCTCTTGAGTCATGAAAAGCCATGAAGCGCTTAAGACTGAACCTCGTGAGAACCACGTGAAGTATGCTTTTTACTCCTTGCTGACATCCATCTGCGTGCAAATGACGTGAGGACTGCGCGACCAGTTGGTGTGCTCCCTTCAGAAGCCCGCGACAACTGTGCGAAGCATTCTTTCTGGTTCAATTGAACCCTGCGACATCTGCGTGAGGCATTCTTCTTGATATTTTTTTGCTTTGCTGTGCCACTGCTGCAGCCAACTCTCTATCTGGGTTTAACCTCCTTTCTTCTGAGAAACTTCTGGGGCAACAATAGGCTTCTTGGCATGGTTAGGTGGTTATTTCCAGCTTCTGCTTATTACCTACAAGATAGACTTAAAACACATTTATTAAATGATTCAGAGTCTCACAGAGATTAAGTTAAAGGGGAAAAGTGGTACTTTTCAGGTCTTAACAATACCTTGTATATATAGCAACCCGCCTTGCCAAGGGTTCGTCTTCGAAGAAAACAAAAAACTAAAAAACATGGAAAAAATACAAAATCCCAAAAACATTGAAAAAATCCAAAGTCCAAAAATATTGTCATTTAAAATTCTAGAAAAAGTCCCACAAAAGGAAGCCTTAATCGAAATACCTGTCCCACGTAAAATCGACCCCTTCCTTGTAGAAATACAAGAAGAGGTAGGTGTTACGAGTCTGGATGAGGATGGTCCTTTAGAGGAGCTCCCTAATGAGCTCCTTGACTGGTTTGCCGACTTTGAGCATGGCCCTATCCCCATTGTCAAAGAGATAGAGGATATCAATCTAGGGACTAAGGAGATTCCCAGAATAGCCAAGATCGGAATGTCACTGTCTCTCGAAGAAAGAAAAAGCATGATTGAATTCCTTCGATCATACCAAGATATTTTTGCCTAGTCCTACGAGGACATGCCTGGTCTGGACACTGATTTGGTTGAGCATGAGTTGCCTCTACTCGATATGAAGCTTTGCGAAAAGTCGAGACGCTCCACCCGAGTGCATGTTGAAAGTCAAAGATGAGGTCATCAAGCAGTATGACGCAGGGTTTCTCATGGTATCCAAATACCAGTAGTGGCTAGCCAATATTGTGCCTGTGTCAAAGAAAGATGGAAAGGTCTGCATGTGCATTAATTTCTGCAATTTGAACTGAGCGAGCCCAAAAGGCGATTTCCCATTTCCACACATCGACATCTTGGTCAATAACACAGCTAAGCATGGGATGCTTTCATTTATGGATGGATTTTTTAGATATAATCAGATAAAGATGGCCGAGGTTGATCGCGAGAAGACAACGTTCATTACCCCCTTGGGAACCTTTTGCTATCGAGTCACGCCGTTTGGCCTAAAGAATGCCGGTGCAACATACCATAGAGCTATGAGCGTACTATTCCACGACATGATGCACCAAGAGATTGATGTGTACGTCAACGATATGATAGCCAAGTCACCGGAGCGAGGCGATCACTTGGTAAACCTTCAGAAGCTGTTTGAGAGACTGAGGAAGTGCAGGTTAGTTCTGAACCCACAGAAGGGAGCATTTGGTGCTATGTCTGGAAAACTGTTGGGGTTCATCGTCAGCTGGAGAGGGATCGAGGTTGACCAAGTTAAAGTCAAAGCTATCACTGAGATGCCGCCACCATCTACCGAGAAAAAAGTTAGAGGGTTCTTAGGTAAAATACATTATATTAGTCAGTTCATTACACAGCTAACTCCAATCTGCACGTCGATCTTCAAGCTACTAAGGAAGAATTCGCCTGTTGAATGAAACGACTGTCAGGCAGCATTCGATAAAATTAAAGCTACCTCCTTAATCCACCAATTTTGGTACAACCTGAGCCGGGGAGACCACTCTTGATGTATCTCTCCATGACGGAAGTCTCGATGGGATGTGTTTTAGGGCAGCATGATGAAATGGGAAGAAGAGAGTAGGCCATCTACTATTTGAGCAAGAAATTCACTAATATGAGACACGCTATTCTCATATAGAGAAAGCATGCTTGGCTCTTGTATGGGCTACTTAGAGGCTCCGCCATCACTTGTTATCCCAAACCGTTCTACTTCTGGCCCACATGGATCCGTTGAAAGTACCTGTTCGAGAAGCTGGCCCTCACTGGATGGACCGCACATTAGTAGCTCTTATTATCTGAGTTCGACATCATGTATGTCACTCTGAAGTTGATCAAGGGGCAGGCACTCGCCGATCATCTTGACGACAATCCTTTGCAGATTATGAACCTTTGAGAACTGATTTTTTAGATGAAGATATCTTGTTCATGACGGAAGATAATACAGAAGAAGCAGAAGATTCTTGGGTAATGCACTTTGACGGGGCAGTAAATGCCGAGGGTCAGGGAGTTGGCGCCATTCTAATTTCACCGAAAGGATCCCACGTACCTATCTCTATCAAGCTCAACTTCCCTTGCACTAACAATATGGCTGAATATGAAGCTTGTGTCGCTGGTCTGCAGGCGGCTCTCAATCTGAATTTAACTCACCTTCGAGTGTTTAGTGATTCGCAGTTAATCATATGCTAGACGAACGATGACTGAATGACGAAAGACGAGAAGCTGATCCCTTACCATGAGCACCTCGAGGACTTGATAGCTTGCTTCCAAGACGTGACATTCTCTTATGTCTCCCAGATAAGGAAGCATTTTACCGATGCACTATCAACTTTAGCATCAATGATAGAAATCCCGTATGGTGCTGAGATGAAGCTGATCATGATCAAGCAGAGAAGTGAGCCAGCCTTCTGCCTCCAGATTGAGGTACCTATGAAGCCTGATAATGAGCCACCTTGGTTCTTAGATATCAAGAATTTCCTCGAGACCCTAACTTTCCCTGAGGGAACATCTAAGACGGACCGACAAACCATTCAACGTTTAGCAGTAGGCTACGTCATTTGTGGGGAATGCCTATATAAGCGATCCTATAATAATATTTTGCTCAGGTGCCTTACTGAAGGATAAGCGATCAACATCATGAAGGAGATCCACGAAGGAGTATGCGGAGCCCAAATAGCGGTCACATGCTTGCTAAGAAAATTCTATGGCAGGGATACTTTTTGACCACTATAGAATCGAATTGTTGCAAACATGTTCAGAAATGCTACAAGTGTCAGGAACACTCCAGTCTGATACATGCTCCTACCATCGATCTGCACTGCATGACCACTCCTTGGCCATTTGCTACCTGGGGCCTTGTCGTCATCGGAATGATTAAGCCAAAAGCATTAAATGGACAACGGTTCATCCTCGTCGCCATTGAATACTTCACCAAATGGGTAGAAGCAGCATCATATATCAACATCACAACCAGTCATGTCGAGAAGTTCCTCAGGAATAATATCGTGTGCCAATTTGGAGACCCCAAAGATATCATCACGGACAATGACACAAACTTTGCGAATAAGCGCGTCCGAGCCTTCTGCGAGCAATACAAAATCAAGCACCATCGCTCGTCACCTTATTGGCCTCAAACTAATGGAGCCGTGGAAGTTGCGAACATGACCTTCATCTGCATCCTTGAGAAAATGGTCATCACTTACCGAGATTGGAGTGAAATACTGCCATTTGCCTTATGGGCCTATAGAACATCGATCCGTACCGTTACAGGGGCAACACCATTCTCCCTTGTGTATGGAATTGAGGTCGTCCTACTAGTTGAGGTTGAGGTACCCTCACTCTGAATCCTCATGGAATCTGGCTTACCCGAAGCAGAGACAGAAAGAGAGATTCCGCTTTGAACAACTGAATCTATTGGATGAAAAGAGACTCCTAGCCTTGTGTCACACTCAAGTGTACCAAGAACGAATCGCACATGCTTACAATAAATGTGTCCGCGATCGAGATCTAAAGGTAAGAGATACTGTGCTGAAGAAGATCTTCCCATCCCTCCATGCTGATCTAAGAGGAAAGTTCAAGTTGAACTAGGAAGGACCTTACGTCATTCGAGAAGTTCTATCGAGATACGCCATCCGCCTCACCACCATGGATGGAGATCATCTTCCTTAGCCCATCAATGCTGGATACGTCTGACGGTTCTACTCTTAGTCTATCACAATAAGGTAAGTATTGGTAAAACAGATACGTGGCTGCCTAAGAACCACTCAAAAGAGGCCATTATTCCAAACACAGTAGCCAAAAAGCATCTCTAAAAATGATGATATCCTTTGCTACCCCATTTGAGCCTGGGCCTTTCTTTCAATAAACCCCTTCCCAAAAAAAATGTATGTGTGTACATATACAAAAAAAAAGGGAAGTAAAGTTACTATCAAAATCAGAAAAATTGAAAAAGCAAAACCTCAAAAAGAGATTGCTTGAAATGGAGCAAAAGAATAAAAAAATGTAGAAAAAAATCATGGGGCATGTAAAGTGAAAACCCCTAAGGGAGAAAGTATGTTGAGAAAACTGAAGCCATATTAAGGAAACCCTTTTAGCCTAACTTACCTTCAAATCCTAACCTAACCCATGGCCAAGCTACACCCTGAAGAAAGCCCTCTTTTAGGTTTACAAGCAGTCATAGTATCTGTTAAGTCAACACAAGCCGAGTTGTGAGACGACACCAGAACTGATTGAGAGGATTGATGCTTGAGGAGCCCTTATTACTCTTCCTATACCCTCTTGTCCGACTGGGCTGCTCATGTTAGTTCGAATCGGGTCCCGACCAGAATTGTCTTTGTGAAACCGCACCGTCAAACGTATGACTCAAGGTAAGGAGAAAGGTTTAACTCAATCCCAAGGGGATGAACGTTCTAGCCTTGGTAGGACTATTGAAACTCTTTCAGAATCAACCAGTAAAGAAGGGGGGGTTCGACCATGCTCAAATGAGGACCCAGGGTTTCACAAGGTGATTAAGGCACCACGCAAAAAATATATATATATGCACAAACCAAAAAGGCCAAAAAGTCTATGTAGATGTATATAATGAACTACCTTTTATTTATAAAATGCACCGCTTACACCACATCCCAAAAAATAGCCGGTATGATGACTAGCGTGTTTTCCTTTTTACAAATAAACGTAAAACAATAAAAACATAAAGAAAATATATATACCAAAATATGTGTATCTGTAAAGGGGTTTTTATGCCCCTTTTTCTATGTATCTGATCTATATAAAAAGTTCTATGTGCAGAAAGGAGTTAGCGGCCCAGCTCGTGCTTCAATGTGCTAATCTCAGCATGAAGATCATCTTCTCGGACATTCTGCTCAGTTAGCCAGCAACCATGAAGGCTCTTATACCTCTTCCGAGAAGATTTGGCGGCCCCAAAAGCAAAGCTCAGGGACCCTTTCAAACGGAGGACTTTGCCCTCTCCTGTTTCTACTCTAACCTTTTCATGTGCCAAAAGTTCTTGTAGGACCCTCTTCTCGTCCACTAGTAGGTCGGTATGGGCTCGGAGTGTCGTCTCCTTCTTTGGCCAGGGGCCTTCAGTATCAACAATCTCTACCAAATCTGGACCTCGGTAATAGGCCGCTCAGTTAATAGCAAGGCCTCGTACTCAGGAGAAATTCTAATCAAATCTCCCTGCTCAATATCACACATCAGCATCGACTGACGTGTTTCCCAAAGAGCACCAATTCGATCTGTCTCTAGAGGACCCCCTAGAAAAGATCAAATCACATAGGGAGGGTTTGGCCTCACAAAGCACCTGCTGAGGGCAGCGAAACTGACGCAACACTCAGAATGGGAAGTAAAAGGTGCTGTCAGTCAATCCTAGGAGGGTGATGCCCTCATGGTCTCTAGAGCGAACTATGGGGAAGATCCGGTCCAACCAAGGAAGCCCCCATGTCAGCTCGGCATCGGTCAACCAAAGTTTCAGAGCTGACACATCGCCCTATGGAAGCAAATGGCACCTACCTAGAAAGCACTGAGCCGCCTCACCTCGAGCAATATAAAAGCGAGGCACAGGCCCCAAGATAGCGAGGTGCTCACCCAACCAGACCTGAAGCAGCAAGGGGCACCCCCGAAGGCCCTCTACCATGCCCAAAGCAAATGAATCAAGGCCTCGATACAACTCGACAAGAGCCAAATGCATCATGGATCGGCCCACCTCCAGCTCTGTCAAAACATCGTAAAATGCCAATGAGAAGCTCTCCCCCAGTAAAGAATAGGATTTCAGAAATGAGACCAAGTGCTAGAGCTTTGACATTGAAAATATTCCTAATCGGCAATCTTCGGAGGCTTTTGTCACCGAAAAGTTCTTTGAGGAATTTTAGCGAACACCTTACGGGCCCCCCCAATGAGACTTTTCTCATACATAAGTTTCTTCAAACCGAGAGTAAGGTGAACAGATTTGGAGTTGCCTGACCAAGGCGTGACTCTTGCAAGGCCCTTGTGAAGCTTCAGGCCAGACAGATTGGATAGCTCCTCAAGGGTTGGGGTTAGCTCCTGCTTCCCTAAACGGAATACATGGGAATTCACATCCCAAAAAGAAGCGGCAGCGAAAAAGAATTCCCACCGTGGAGGAACCTCTAGAAAGGAAGGAAGGCGAGATAGCCCAAGGCGCTCCAAGTCAGAGAGCTCACTCTCATTCAAGCTCCCAAACTAGGTTGTTAGAAATTTGGGCCCCAAGCCCAAGGAAGGGGGTAAATTGGCTTAGAGCCCTCCATGTAAGGGAGGGTTAGAAAGCGGGTCCATGAACGTACAAAGATCTTTTGAGAAGATAAAAATTGATGCATGGTGATGGATCCACCTTGGAAATGTAAGAGCAAAAAGAATAGGTAAAAGGGGCCAAGTCAAACTGAGAAGGGACAAGTTTGGGTTGTCTCGCGTATATAAGGACGACAGCTCCCCAGGTTAAGCCTGGCGCAACTATTAGTTGTGCTAGTGCATTTTGTCCCCATTTTTGCCTGGCAAAACTATTAGTTGTGCCAGTACAAATTCCCTGGGATTTAGCCTGGCGCAACTATTAGTTGCTCCAGACTATAGATCCCCCTCCCCAGCCAGCTCGGGACACCCTTTTTTTGTTTTCTATAGCTACGCTTCCGATCACTAACGGTTTGGGAATTACTTTGTTTATTTGCAGGATTGATCCTACATTAAGGCATGCGACCCAAAAAGTTGCTTTCTGAGAGGATTTGGCAGACACGTCCTGCAGAAAAATAGATACGGGGCAAGGAAACCATGGCATAAAATCAAAACAAAAGTACTAAAAATATTTTCCAAAAAAAATATATCATCCAAAGTGTCACATCATCCACCCAAAAAAGAAACTGTCTAAACAAACAAATCCAAATCAAATTTCCAAGAGTACTGAGTTTTCAAAGCTAAAACTAAAAGCCTAGTCCTTGCTTGTGCCCTTTGATTTCTTGCGATGACGAGAGGAGCTCTGGAAGGTCCGAATGTCCCCCACCCTAGACCATGCCTACAAGATCCTACTGAGCAAAGAATGCGATTCCTTAGCATGAGCACGCTGCAAGGCACAGTCAAAGTCAAGAGTCAGGATCCGTTAAGAGACAAATAATAATGAAATGAATGAGAGGAGTAGGGCAGCAAGGTACTCACCGTCTCCACCTCCCTAAGCTCTGCAGGATGACGATGGTACTTTGTATATTCCATGGCCGAGTTGAAATCCTATGTTCAAAACAACATAACATTAATTATCAGGGCACTCTTAAAAAGCATATGCAGAAGGAAACCGAAATGAAGAGAGATTGGGCCATCAGAAGACTTACCCCTAAAAGCACCTCAGGAGGAGGAACACGGGCCGCCTCAGATGAAAGTTGCACCTATCGATCTACATTAGTGCAGAGGCCTGAAAGGAAGCTATCATCCAAGCGTCGGAAGGTCCCACAAACCACAGGCAGATCACCACTAGGGATACTGGCATGAGAGGTACCCGACGGACCAGCACCCGAGGAGACCTCGCCCGAGGGACCCGCACCAGAAGGGCCAGCACCAGAGGGATCTTCCCCTGACATATCAGCTGTACCCGCCCCATCGTCACCATCTGAATCATCCCTAGGAGCAAATTGTGAACAAAATAAAGATCTGCTTAAAAGGAATTAAGGACCGAACTAAAGCATAAAGGGAACTAATCCAAGCTAGAAAGAATTACATGGCCGAGAGGACCGCCGAACGCAAGGAAATTGGTGCTAGGTACAAAGCGCGGCAGGATTAACCGGTACGTCAGGCACTCATACCAAAGATGATAGTCCACGGGCACGTGGAGAGCATGAATGGGAAGTCCATTGTTGAAGAAGGCTGCGGTAAGCTCCTCGATACTGCCAACAGGATACCAAACATCCATCAGAAGATCCACAGGTATGGCATAATGGCCCTGGAACTGGTGCACGACTCGTTCCCCCAAATAATAGAATTTGCCCATGCTCCATAGAAGAAAACGATGCGACAATTGTTAAATAGGCGGGAAGCGCCTACAGCTGCTCGGTCCCAGAAGGGGGATGCAAGGTGTGGGTCAAGAAGGATCTGCCCAAGTAAAAAAAAAAGGAGAATCCAAGCAGTTAGCACATCAGTAAAAGGAGATTCTCGAGCTAAAAGAAAACAAAGTTGAAAGAGAGTTTTACCTGCTCAAGAGCCATCAAGTCGAGTTGGGACCTCAGACTCGTCTCCAAGTGCTTTAAATCTACATCACAGCGCTGAGCCTGATTCCAGTTGTTGAGGAGGGGATAGGTGAGCACCTCCGAGAAAAGAAGCGGGCGCTCAGGGTGAATGTGATGATATCCCCATACCTAAAAAGGGGGGGGGCATTGCACAGGAGCAGGTCAGTAGAGTATATGGATCATTCAAAAAAAAAGAATGGCAAAGGCAGAGGAGTAAGGAATTACCTCCAGGTCGGCCCAGAATCCAACAGCAGACTTTGAATCACTGGTCGTGAGCCGAGACAAATTGTACATCAGCCATGCATACCCCGCCCCTCCCCAGTCATACCTGTAGACGTCACCCCAGTTGTCCATCACACCCAGCATGGCTAGGCTGACTCGGCCACCGCTCATGTTGGTGAAAAGGGTTTTACTAAGTAGGACCAAGAGAGTGATGCGAGCTAGGACGATCGTCCGCTCGGGTGCGATGTAGAGCATCCTGTCTGGCTGACCCAGATCCACTAACTCATTAGGCATGTAAAGCAAGGACAACCAAGACATCTTGACCTCTGTGCCATGGGTCTGCCCCCGAGGGGGATAGGCCCGAATAAATCGAATGATGTCCTCTCGACTTAACACCGCGAGATCGGATATCGGTATCTCCCCTATCCTGACGC
The DNA here is from genome assembly GCA_021018995.1 of Chloranthus sessilifolius. Lineage (NCBI taxonomy): Eukaryota > Viridiplantae > Streptophyta > Magnoliopsida > Chloranthales > Chloranthaceae > Chloranthus > Chloranthus sessilifolius. The sequence goes on from CM037585.1 coordinate 84,362,800, forward strand.
CAATAATCATGACCCAATCAACGGGCGTCAAATTCATCTCTGCATACGGCATGTGATAGGTCATTGTCTCAGGGCGAAACCTTTCAATCAGGGCTTTCAGATAGGCAGCGTCGGCCCTCATGGCAGGGCAAGATAGAAATTCTTCGAAGCCCACCTATGCCAGCAAGACCTTCACCATGGGAGGGACATAGAGGTAGAACTCATGGAAGTCGAGCCACCCGCCACGGAATACGATGTTAGGCAGGTCATGCACCCAAGAAAATGCACATTAGACCACAAAGACAGCAAAAACTGCATAATAGAAATAAATTGAACCTCTCTTTTACCTTGCCCACTATCCCGAAATTGGAAATGTGGGTATGTTGTTGGTGAAGGAGGCCGACTCAGGCAGCCTCAGCTTGCATCTCGAGCCATGGGCCCGCCCTCCGCTCTACCCAAATAAACTGTTCCCCCCACGGGCTGTATACAATCTCGGGCCCCTCCTCGTGGCCCTCCTCGGGAATTGCTCACCTCACACGACATTCTGGGGCAACAAAAAGTAATCACGTCAGAGCAGATCACTGATAAAGAGCCATGATATTCTATGCTGCAAACAGGAGGTAAGTATGCTCACCCTTCCCCTTTCTTTTCATATATTTTCAGAAATAAGAGATACACATGCCTAAACGAAAAAGAGAGATCCCTTTTAGGTTGAAAATGCAAAAAAATCTTTCCTTCAGAAAATGACAAAAATAAATAAAATTTCCCCTTCTTGTTTTCGAAAATAAAGTAAGTTAAAATCATTTATGTTTCAAAAGAAATTAAAATAAAAAAGGGAGCCCTTCTCTCTTACAAAAGCAAAAAAAAAAAACCTTCACTTTGCTTACAAAAATCGTAAAAACAAGAAATCCTTGCTTTATAAAAAACAAAAACAAGAAAGACCCTTTACTTTGCTTAAAAAAAAAAATCATCATAAAAAAAAAATCCTTTGCTTTATTCTAATAAAAACAAAACAAAAAAAGAGAGAAGTCTTGCTTTAGGTCTTTCTTTTAAAACAAAAAAATAGAGAAAAAGTCCTTATGTTTTATAAAAAAAAAAAACAAAAACAAAACCAAAAAGCCTTTTTCTTTAGTCGATTTTAAAAATATATATGCAAAAAACCATCATCATTTTCCTTAACTTTCAAAAAATAGAGAGCAAAAATCATTTCTTTTTTTAATATAAACAAAAAAATCTCTCTTTTTCCTAAATCAATATTCACAAAAATAATAACCGAAAATCCATTGCTTTATATGCCAAATAAAAACAAGAAAAAATAAACAAAACAATAAAAAAACAAACAAAAAGCAACAAAAAAAAAGCATTCCGTATACACAAATAGAAATAACAAATATATATATATTAAGCACCAATAAATCCATAAAATAATAAAATAGGGCATTGCACATAAAGAATCATCCACACTTCATCAGATAAACATACACACCGTAAAAATAGACCATCACTCATCAAAGAATACAAGATCATGATCATATCTACAAGAAAAAGCAAAACAAATCAAAGAAAATAAGTTTTAATGGTTATCTTTAGAGAGAAAAGGGGGTCTTTGATCTAGCGTGTGCCGACGATCGATCCACACAAGCAAAGAAACGACGAGGCGGCACGCGTAGAGGGAATGTAAAGGAACCCTAGGAGGAGTTGGTTTTCGGTTTCAAAGATAAAGGAGGGGGGAGAAAGATTCAAAATAAAGCCCCCAGCCCGAACTCGGGCTATTTAAATTCCCTAGTTGCGCCAGGCAAAATTGTGCCCACCTCTTGCTTGGCGCAATTATTACTTGCGCCTTAGTTGCGCTAGGCAAAATTGTGCCCACCTATTGCTTGGCGCAACTATTAGTTGCGCCAGGCTATTTTGAGGCCCCTAGTGACCTGGCGCAACTAATAGTTATGCCAGTCACTTAGGCCGGGTCTTGGGCCTGGTACGGGCCAGATGAGAAGACCGGTCCCCCCCCCCCTCTTTTTTTATTCTGTCGCCTCGGCAGAGGCATGCACTCCCAAGGTAGTATTTCGATCATCCTTCGACTTGCCAAGAGAGCCATGCTAGAACAAAAGCGAACCGAGATCAGTGAGCACCCCAATCCTACAACAAAAAAAAGAAAAAAAATCTAAAAAATCCCCACAGAGAAGCAGGAAGTACTCCCATGAAAATTCACATAAAATAGTAGTTTCAAAATTCTAAAAAAAAATCACATAAAATAATAAATTCCAAAAAAATCACATAAAATAACAATTCAAAAATTCAAAAAATCGCACAAAATGATAGAAAAATCAAAAACAAATTTGTATTCCCCAGAGAGACGCACACTTGCATATTTTTCAATGCGATAAAATGTCAATATTTTATCAGCAATGTAGTTGTGCCATAGTAATGGCTCGAGTCTAGGGTTCACCTCAGATCTTTGGATCCTGCTTTAAGGTAGGAGCAACGGTATCAGTCCCGATCAAACAGTCAATGTTTCAATCAAGTTGACTCAATTGCTAAATCTTTGCGATAAGTGCTCTGTTACGGATTCATGTGAACTGAAGTGTCTTAAGCTTCAAATTCTCCGTTGGAAAAGGTCAATCGTTGAAACCAACCTATTGAGAATGAGATTAGGTATCAATCAAACTATGTGCAACCATGCATTCAGAAGGGATCATCTCCCTATTTTATTTTCTGCAAGCTTAAAACCTGTATGGGCAGCGGTATCCCTGTAAAGTGTACGCCATGCATCTAGATATCCGTATGATCGTCGTTTATCCCCGTAAATTGTACCTGGGCGGGTCCGGGTTGGGGCTTTTATCGCCTTTATTGTTGCTTATTGCCCTTGATGGGTGCATGATTATGCATTGTTAATGGATGTTTATGATCATTGTCAGTAGAGACCAGGATTGGATGTCCCTTCATGGAGATACCCCAAAATTTGGTTGGATCTGTTCAAGGTAATCAAAGATGGATGCTCTAGGCCATGTTAATCTAAGGCATGCTTTCGAAAATGGCACGCACTCTAAAAAAGCGTTGTGACATCTATTCACTTCGCTCGGGTAGTCATGCTAAATAAACTTTGGGATCGATGGGTTCGCACAAAGACCTAGAATCCTACTTTCAGTAGGGGCACCCGTGAATAGTCCAATGGGGCCATTAATCAGTTTTAAAATGTACCCTTGTAAGTTCACAAGATCAGTTGTAGCACGGTAAAATTAAGGGTGTCGAACCCACAGGAAAATGTGAAATTTAATCAATCCTTAAAGAGATTTGAAAAGCCCAAGGAAGTACCAAGGGGAAAGTTCAGTTTCCTAACAATTAACATGCTATTCTAGATGTAAGAAAAATAAAACTAATCTGAGCAAGGCAATTTCTGGTAAATAAAATGACAACTTTGAGAAATGATCAAGGACTTTGCTACCCCAGATTTATAACCTTTCTACCATTAAACCAACAATTCCAAAACGCACAAATCACACCATCATTTATCTAGAAAAATGAATCGTAAGAAAGCGTGATTATCGATCCGGCATACCCTATCTAAAAACGAAGACTCAGCCTATCATTGCGGTACGAGTCATATAAAAAGTATAGCGTATCTCAAGATTCTTAAATCACGACCATGAGCATATAATCACGCAGCAGCTGAGATCGGCTTGCAGGTACAGATCTGACGATTATGGTTGTTGATAACATAGATCAACGATCATAATAAAGTATTCAAAAGATTTTCTGTTTAAGCACACTTTTAGCATAATGAATCCATGATGAAATTGAGAAACTATGGAATTAATCATATAATGTTACTTATCTGGAGATCGCATCCTCCTTAAATAAATGATTTAGCCGCTCATCCTTGGTGTGCGATCTCGTTGTAAACTTGAAGCCATTAAATATGCACTTTTTATTTATCACCAAAGATCTTACAATGCTTTCCCTAAATATAATTTATGATCCCACAAACTGTAAAGAAAAGAAAATGTAAAAGCCTAAGTACAATCTACCCCGAGAAAAACCCTAAAAGAAAAAGAAGAAAAAAGATGAGAGGACAGAATCAAGAATAGAGATTAGAGATCCGAGAGCCCCCTAAAGTAAAGACGTAGCTTTCTTTATAAAGGGGTGAGCAAAACATTTCCCTAATAACCTCAATCGATTGAAATTTAATCCTCAATCGATTGATTTTGAATTCAAAATAAGAGGGCAAAGTTGTCTTCTCTTGTCAATCGATTGACAATTGATTCTCAATCGATTGACACATAAGGGTAGATTCTTCATTCTCTTTATGGATATTGAGCTACTTCACGGATTTCTATGCTTCTTTTGACCTTTTTGGTCCATAGTTCTTGCGTAACCCTTAATTGTCCTCTTTTATGTTCTTTAACGATCCAAAGGTCAGAAACCCCTGTAAACATTGAGACTACATAACAACCATTAGATGCTTTCATCGGCTAGCTAGATATAAATTTTAAGGTATGAAATATAGTCACATTTTGACACTGATCACACTCCCAAACCTACACTTTGCTAGTCCTCGAGCAAAGAGAATGAAAAATAGCTAACAATTGAGCAAATAAAATGAATGCCACTTTCATAGGGAACACGATTGCATTTAGCCTATGCAACAAGCCTTTAAACCCTAAGGTGATCCCTAGTGGAGGAGTTGTGTCTCCGAAAGGTTTCTAGTGAAGATACCTACAAACTTCATAAACTAATAAATTTCAGAATTGTAACCATGCCCTTAAGTAGTTAAATGCCCATGAAAACCCTTAGGATGCTTCTGTCCATGCTCATTCTATTAATACTGATTCAACTCAATTCATTGTTTTTTTTCCAATGATTATAATTCATACCTAGAGTTTTATGCACTTATCACTGCTAAAGTTCTTTTATCTGAGAATAAGTTTAAACTAGAAGCCTTTAGATTCCATGTCTAGACTCAATTCTCACCATAGGTATGCACTCAAAATGAAATCGCTCCTGATGATTAGTTTCATTTTTCACTCATATGTGAGATAGAATTATAATACAAATTAGAAAAATCTCACATGTTATAAGAAGGATGGTGCATCAAAGAAATTTTAAAAGAACTCTCATTAAGAAAAATATTTATATTTTAAGCATGCATATACCAAGCACCATAGACATTATATAATCACTCTCCATAAGGCATTTACCACTCATGATTGGATCAAAAAGGTTTTTCAAAGGTTGTAATGGGGCTCGAGTGAAGGTTACGAAAGAAAGGAAAAATTGGATTCACGTTTCTCTGAGAAATTGGTAAAAGACACAATTGATTTTCTTATATTTTTCGTACTTTCAAATTTTCTAGAACCTTTTCCTCTTCTTCACACACTATTCTCTTTCTTTTCTTTTTCTTTTTAACACCACTTTCATATATTTCTCAACTTCTTGCACTAAGCTGAATTTAATTTATTTTATCTTATTTTATTTTTTTTCCCCTTTTATGTTTTTCTGCCATATATTCCTTACAGTACCATTGTCACAACTCTCTATTTCCCATTTTGCTCTCATCCCTCTTTTTTACTTTCTCAGAGAGATTAAAGGGTAAGGTCGTTCAAACTGGTGTTGGGTATGGTTAATATAGCTTAACAAGGAATATTTTAGGATAAAATTCTTCAATCAAGGCTCAAAGGGGGTGCAACAAGATAAATCATTATATGGTGGGAAGTTTTGGGCACAAACGAGCCAAAGGTGACCTTTGATCATCTCCTCTCATGATGGTAATAATGCCTATTTGCCTTGAGTTTTTCACACAGTGAGTTCTAACGTAATGGTATAACACACGTGAAATCAACAAATCAAGATAAAATATATGAGATTTTTTAAACAAGCAGAAAATTCAAAGATACTCCAAAAATTTTCGGCACTCATCAAAAACGAAAAAATGGTTCCAAAGCTTTTTAGGTTTTAGCCTTTCTTTAGAATCTTTGGATTTCAAGTTCTATACTTAATTATCAGATTTTGGATCAAAGTAACGTGATGGTACAAAAAAAATTTAGGCATAGATCATGAACATCATTATTCAATATATATTTGAAATTTATGAGCATTCGTAGAACAACCATGGTGTGACGACAATCTCTAAACGAATTTTCGGTCATCTACACTTTGAGGCCATGAAGCCTCATTAAAAAATTTATTAGTTTTATGGATCATCAGTCAATCAATTGACTCAATTTCCTCAATCGATTGATTGCTGCAAACTTCAAATAGGCTAATGGTCATCAGTCGATCGATTGAGACAATTTCTTCAATCGATTGATTGATACACTTTTAATATCTAAAAAACAGCCTTCTCTTTCTGTTTTTTTTTAACTTGAAATCTACACATGAATCGAAAGAAATACCCCCCCCAAACCTGAACCGTTCAATGTCCTCATTAGATTTTTGGAAAGTGAATGAGATCCCGAAACCTGTTTAATTGCAATCGAGGACCAAAAGCTGACCAGGTGAAAGGTATTGTAACCAAAATAGAAAACACAAATATTTAACTAAACTAAACTTTTATTAAACTTGTGCAATTTATTACACTTTATTAAAAATTCAAAGAAAATAACCTAACCTGAAACAAATCTAAGAAAAACCTAAGCTAAAACATTAAGGAAAATAAAATCTAAAAATATTAAAATAACCTAATCTAGATCCTAAGACTAACATTTCAAATCCTTTAGTCGTCCATGGAGGATCTCCTTTCCTTCGGCATCGGGAACACATAATTCCACATCTCCTCTGTGATCCCGTCCTCGTTGGGTGGTGGAATGGGTGCTTGTGGTGGAGATGTTGGTGGGGTAGAAGGTGGTGGTATGAGAGGCAGTGGCGGATTCAATTCTGCCCATAAATAGGTCAGAATCAAATTCTTTGATGGGTCGTTTACGGCATCGATGGAACGATCAATGCTCGATTTGACTTCTTGATTTGATTCTAAATCGAGATCGATGACTTTGCGATTTGACAAATCATGCCGTGGTCGAGGTGAGTGGTAGCGTGCACGTTTTTGAGCCGGCTCCATCAATTTCTTTACCACAGATAGGGTACGATATCGGATGGATGCCATAGCTAAAGCTTGGGGAGGAGGAAGGAATTTTTGACTAAAATGATTGAAGAAACTACCCTAAAAAAGGTTTAAATAAAGAAAATTTTCTAAACACAGACTCTAAGGACTCAAAGAAATCTTCAAACTATGGACTCTAAGGGTCTCCAATATCTATTTTCGGAGCGGAAGTGGTATTTTTTTGGAAATATACCTCAGTCAATCGATTAAGACTTTAGTGTCAATCGATTGACACTAGATGTTCTGGTGCACAGTTCAAATTCTACTTTTTTCGAAATAGTTTCATTGTAGAACCTTTCTGTTCCTGACAGATAGACAATTCTATCCACACAAGTGTCAATCGATTGAGGGTTATACCTCAATCGATTGAACAAATCCAATATGCACTTACAGAAACAAACTAAAAGGCTAGGACATTCACAATCGATTTGACTATTGGGAGTTGCTTTTCGAGAATTTGAGAAATTGAAGTTATCAATCGATTGAGAATTTCATCTCAATCGATTGACTGAGGCACTTATGCACCCACCCGAGAATGAATAGAAAAATTACACACTAAAAACACTAAAATTTCATTGATTTAACTGATTTGATTACACCCAACGTGATCCCATCATCAACAGAAGATTAACTAAACAAACTATGATTAATCATACTTAAAAACAAAAACTAAAAACACACAAAACAAATTAAAACAACAAACACTAACACTAACACAAACAAAACAATCACTAATCATCATCATCATCTTCATCTTCACGGTCTCCCCCCTCCTCCATCGCCGCTCTCGCTCCTACGATGAATCCGTCGGCAGCCCCAGGAAATGATTCTCGGGCCATCCACATGAGAAGTGAAGTCTGAAACCTGGACCATCAATCCACACCTCCCAACGTTGCAATCATCCCGTCCATCCATGCCTCGAGGCGAGCAATTGCTGCCTCGGCGTTGAAATCGGGGATCTCTTCGGGACGAGGTCGTCTAATGCTGCCGCATTGGCGTTGTCCAGGGTTTGGTCAGGGAGGAGGAGATACATCATCAACGTCGATAGGTGGTCGTGTAATACACAAAATGGTCTTGATGCTCTTGTCCTAAACGTTCATGCCACAGTGATAAAATTACATATCACCCATCTCTTCATCATTGTAAATAGGGCATCCAATTTGGTTCAAAAGATGCATCATGTAGTGCGGAAAATGTAAAAGAATAGCTTCTCGCTTCTTTCGTGTGGTGGTGATCACGATGTCGCTGTGACACCGATACATTTCTTCAAGCATCAATCTCAGAGCGTCAAACCACGTATTCGTGTGCGCTGCATAAAGTGCCAACACCCTATTCTTCATCCTCTCGCTCTTTCGTGCCATGCAGTAAGAGATTGTTTGACATAACAATGTCCCAAAACAAGATGTCCATTGGTAGGACGGCTCGTTTAGAAATTAAATGCATGGGCAAGATCAGCGGCATGTAAGTTATACGTCCAGTTGTCAATCCCGAGGTGGATGAATGGCAAGCCCATCGGCGATAGGGTGGCTGATACCCATTTCATGTTTTGATAAAATAGCCGCAAGATACGCAATGAGACATCTATAGGCGGAGGAGCGAGCAACATCTCCAAGTGCAGAGCCTCGATGAATTCGATCGAACGAGCGGCTTTGGCGATGCATCGATATTTTGCAAGATCAAAGAAATTCTCCTTTTGAAACTAGCGATCCACATACTCGTCATTTGGGATGCTCATAGGAATGTTGGCGGGATGAGGTGGTCGGTAGATCAGTCGACCAGGTGCCACCATTTCGATCGTGTAGGAGGAGAATGAAAATAGAATTCAATGCTCGGATTAGAGGGGGATTGTGATGAAGGGGACCACAGGTGTCCCCATTATATAATATGATCGTCAATCGATTGAGAGGCTAGTTTCAATAGATTGACACCGGTTGGCCTCCACCACGTTGTGAGAATGTGAAAGGGTAGATGCGATGTGGTACAATCTACTCGAGTACTCTTAATGTCAATCGATTGAGAGGCTAGTATCAATTGATTGAAAACCACTTTATCGCAAAAGGTCACATAGTTTAGGAGCCTTGGGAACTAGCGGAGTTAATAGGCAATCAAGTCAATCGATTAAGAGGTTAGTCTTAATCGATTGACATTGACGTGCCCCTTGACTTATCCACCAACGAAAGTATGTGTCGATTGACGCTCCAATTTTCGAAAACTGACCATTAACTCGAGGTACTGTCAAATGATCAAAATTTGGGTCTCAATCGATTGACATAATAGTTGTGCCGATTGGTCAGACACACACATGCAGGGCTGAGATGATAATGATTTGGGAAATCAATCGATTCACAGATCAAGTATCAATCGATTGATTCAATCAGGTCAATCGATTGACTTTTCTAAAGTCAATCAATTGAGAAAGACTCTTTTTCAATCAAAAATACAAACAATAATAAAACACACTGGGTTACTTCCCAGGAAGCGCTGAGTTTATGCGTCGACAGCTTGACCACTTCATTGTTCACTTTTCTTGGTTACTGAGGTACATCACTTCAATCTTGAACTGGGTTATTGGCTCAACCATTGGTTTAAGTCGTGGCCCATTTACTTTGAAAGTTCGATTGTCCTTAAGACTTCTGATCTCAATCGCACCATGCACGGTAGTGGATACAACCTAAAATGGTCCTTCCCACCTTAATTTTAATTTTTCTAGATGGAGCTTGAGTATGGAATTAAACAACCAAACCCTTTGTCCGATGTGGAACTCCTTCCGCGAAATTGATTGATCGTGTAACTTTTTATACTACTCCTTGTACATCTTTGAATTTTCATACGCATCATAGCGTAACTCTTCTAATTCTTTCAGCTGTAACCTACGATTGGACCCTGCCTCTTGCATATCGAAATTAAATCTTTTTATAACCCAGAATGCCTTATGCTCTAATTCGACCGGGAGATGGCATGCTTTCCCATATACACTCCTAAATGGAGACATTCCAATCGGTGTGTTGAATGCAGTACGATATGCCCACAAAGCATCAGATAGCATGCTCGACCAATCTCTTATATCCAGTCGTACCGTCTTTTCTAAAACTCGTTTGATTTATCGATTCGACACTTCCATTTGACCACTAGTCTGCGGGTGATACGGCGTTGCTACCTTGTGGGTGACGCCATATTTCTTCATTAAAGTGGCAAAGTGGCTGTTGCAGAAGTGCGAACTGCCATCACTAATGATTGCTCTTAGGATCCCAAATCTATTAAACACATTTTCTTTCAAGAATTTAACCACGACTTTGTGGTCATTCGATCGGGTTGCCACAGCTTCTATCCATTTTGAGACATAATCAACAGCCACCAGAATGTATAAATAACCGAATGATGGGGGAAAAGGACCGATGAAGTTGAACCCTTAAACATCGAAAATCTCAACAATCAGAATTGGTTTAAGTGGCATCATATTTCGTCGTGAAATATTTCTAAGCTGTTGACATCGTTAGCACTTTTTACAAAATTTTGTAGTGTCCCGAAAGATGGAGGGCTAGTAGAATCCTGTTTAAAGAATTTTTTGTGTTGTCTTTTGTCCTCCGAAATGACCTCCACAGGCCCCAGCATGACAAAAATTTATGATGCTCAGTTGATCTTCTTCAGGCACACATCTTTTGATGACTTTATCTGAACAGAATTTGAACAACTGTGGTTCATGCTAAAAATAGTATTTAATCTGGGAGAAAAATAGATTTTTATCATTCTTACCCCACTGCGTAGGGATTCTGCCAGTGACCAGATAATTCACAATATTGGCAAACCAAGGAACTTTTGTACCTGTTGTATCAATTGCCATTAACTGCTTATCCAGAAATGTGTCACGGATAGCCTCAGATACAGATGATTCTTCAGACAAAATTTTTAACAAATGATCAGCTACAACATTTTCAACCCCCTTTTTATCTTTGATCTCGAAGTTAAATTCTTAGAGGAGCAAGATCTATCAGATCAACATTGGTTTTATGTCCTTTTTTGCCAATAGATATTTCAATGGAGAGTGGTTTGAAAAGCCCACTATTTTCGATCCAAGCAAATAGGAACGGAATTTATCCAATGCATACACCACCGCTAGCAATTCCTTCTCAGTTGTAGTGTAATTTAGTTGTGCATCAATCAGCGTCTTACTGGTGTAGTAGATCACATGAGGTAATTTTTTTACCCTTTGCCCTAAGACTGCTCCAATAGCATAGTCGGATGTATCGCACATGAGTTCAAAAGGTAGAGAATAATCTAGTGGTTGGATTATCGATGCATTTGATAATAATTCAGCCACTTTTAGGAAGGCCTTCATGCATTCCTCATCAAATTCAAATAGAACATCTTTTCCAAGCAAGGTACACAACGATTTAGCCACCTTGCTAAAATCTTTGATGAATCGTCTGTAAAATCCAGCATGACCCAAAAATGATCGGATTTGATGAACATTTTTTGGTGGAGGCAGACTAGCAATTAAGTCAACTTTTATCTTGCCGACTTCAATCCCTTTTTTCGAAATGATATGCCCGAAAACTATTCCTTGTCGAACCATGAAATGGCTCTTCTCCCAGCTGAGAACAAGTTTAGATTCTACACAATGTTGCAACACTTGTGCAAGATGATTCAAACATAATTCAAACGTCTTCCCGAAAACAGAGAAATCGTTCATGAATACTTTGATGAATTTGTCAATCATATCCGAAAATATGGCTAACATACATCATTGAAAAGTGGTCGGAGCATTACATAGGCCGAATGACATTTTGCGATATGCAAAAGTTTCATAAGGACACGTGAATGTTGTCTTCTCTTGATTTGCAGGAAATACAGGCACTTGACTGTAGCCCAAATATCCATCGAGAAAATAGTAAAACTCCTGTCCTACTAACTTCTTAAGAATTTGATCAACGAATGGAAGGGGAAAATGATCTTTTCTGGTAGCCGTGTTCAATTTTTGATAATCAATGCAAACGCACCACCTAGTAGTTTCGTGATTAGGTACCAATTCTCCTTCAGTAGTCTTTTTCACTGTTATCCCAGACTATTTGGGAACAATTTGAACTGAACTTACCCATTCACTATCCAAGATTGCATAGATTATTCCAGCATCAAGTAATTTGATGATTTCCTTTAAAATGACTTCTTTCATGTTTGGATTAAGTCGCCTCTGTGGTTCTCTCGATGGTATACTATCATCTTTCAGATGTATTTTGTGTATACATACTGACGGATCAATCCCCTTAAGATCAGCTAAGGTCCATCCGATAGCCTTTTTATGATCTTTAAGTACTTTTAACAATTCATGCTCTTGCTTTTCCAATAATGTTGATGAGATAATTACCGAAAGCGTTTCTTGAGGTCCCAGAAAAGCATATTTGAGTGACTCAGGCAGTTGCTTTAATTCAATGATTGGTGGCTGCTCGATTGATGGAGTCAGCTCATCCTTTACCTCAATAGGTAATGGTTCCACCTTATTCTCAATTTCACATAACTTATCATCTTCACTTGATGAATTCATCCTCTTCTCTTCTGGCTGTTTCTTCTCCGATCCTTTCTCCTCATGGATAGCTAACAAAGTAGTTTCAAAATTTTCTTTCGTAAGCATTGATGGTAAAGTTTCATCCACTACTTCGTCCACCTGATCGATGTAGAAACAATCAACCTCATCCTCATTGGGAAAATGGTTCATCGCATGAAATATACTGAGCCTGACTTTCATATTTCTAAAAGAAACATCCATGACTCCCATTCCACAATTGATGCAACCATTAGCAGTTGCGAGAAACGGACGTCCAAGAATGATTGGGACTTGATTGGTGGATTTAACTGGTGGTTCCATGTCCAACACAACAAAGTCTACTGTGAAGAGAAATTTTCCTATTCCAACCAAAACATCCTAGATGATACCCATAGGTCTTCTTTCTGACCTATCAGTAAGTTGGAGTGTAACTGTCATGGGTTTCAATTCACCCAGTCCTAATTTCTCGTACACTGAGTATGGGATCAGATTGACACTTGCTCCCAAGTCCAGTAATGCCTTACCAATTGGTTGTCCACCAATGACACATGACACAGTTGGGACTCCAGGGTCCTTAAGTTTTTGAGGGGCATCCAATTGCAATATCGAACTGACTTGATTAGTCAGGAACACTTTCTTTGAAACTTGAGTACGTGCTTTTCTCTTAAGAGTGCATAGATCTTTAAAAAAATTTGCGTACTCAAGAATTTACTTGATTGTTTCAAGTAATGAAAGATTTATCTTTACTTGCTTGAATGTTTGAAAGATTTCTTCCATTTTTGACGCCCCTTTCCCCATTCTAGATGGAGGTGTTAGGCCCTCACGGAATGGTGCCCTTGGGGTATAGGAATGGGGTTCATTTTCTAGTTCTTCTTCAGGTCCTTGTTGGATAATTTGAGGGGACTCTTTCTCTTTTCCTTTCTCTAGCCCTTTGCCTTTTGTCGCTTCTTTTTCTTCTTCCTTATCAGGTTTCACTGGCATTTCCACTTGATTATCAACTACTCTCCCACTTCTCAACACAGTAAAAATTTTCAATTGTTTACTATTCGATGGTCCTTCATCAGGTGATGCTTGACCTCGAGGATTGTTGATGGGTTGGCTAGGAAGCCTACCTTCCTCTAGTTGACTCAGTTGATTGGTCAATTGGCTGAATTGGTCCATCATCATCTGCTGAAAAGCTTACATATTTTACATAATCTTTTCTTCCAAATCAGAATCCTTTGAAGAGGCAGTTTGAGATTGGTTAAAATTCTGATTGAAATTCTGATTTTTATGGAACTCAGAGTTTGGATGATAATAAGGAGAATTCTATTGAAAATTAGAATTTTGTTGTGGACTAAAGTTCTGTTGTCCATTCGTTATGTTGGATCTGTACTGCTTGTTCACCTGTCCAGTTTGGTTTGATCCTCCCCATCTTAAGTTGGGGTGATTTTTCCATTCTGGATTGTAGGTGTTTGAGAATATGTTCCTACCCTGTCATTGATACGATTGAGTCAAATTCACCTACTCTTGAGGAGTAGGTTCATTAGGGAAGAATGATAAGGAAGTAGGACACTTGTTAGCCATGTAACCTGGGTGGTCACAAAATGAACAAGCCATGGGGTTGTTGGGACTTTTTGCTTGCTTGGTTGCAGCTAACAGCATGTTCATTTGTTTGGACAACAGGTCAACTTTTTATTGATAAATCTGAGGTGTTGTTGTTGACATCATATAGTCCATCTCTAATCAACACATGAGATTTAGCTGCCACATCCAAGTTAGTTCGCCCCAGTGTTGCATTTTGTATTGAGGTTTGATACAACTATTCAAACAACGTCCATAATTCATAAGCCTCTTTTGTGGCGCATGATCCTCCACAAGATGCATCAACCATACGTCTCTCTTCTGGAATCAATCCATTGTAAAAACTTTGGACCTGTTGCCACCTGGAAGTTGATGATTAGGATAACTTCTGATCAATTCCTTAAAGCGCTTCCAACATTCATGAAATGTTTCTGTAGGTTGTTGGGAGAAAAATTGAATCTTCTGGCGTAACTCAATGGTTTTGGTGATCGGAAAATATTTTTTAAGGAATTGATGATGTAGCTCTTCCCAACTCTGGATAGATTGTGGTTCTAACGAATAGAACCAAGTTTTTGCCTTATCTCTTAAAGAGAAAAGAAAGAGTCGTAGCTTAGCTATCTCGTTGATGACGTTGTAAACTCTGAACATTTTACACACCCCAGTAAACTCATTTAAATGAACATGTGGATTCTCATTGGATAATCCATGGAAAATCGGTAACATTTGAATCATCGAATATTTGAATTCATAATGGTTTCCTGGAATGAGGGCATGCATGGTACTATCCTGATCCTCGTAAAAATCAGGATCATTATAATATTTCAATGTTCTTGGGCCCTCATCAAGATTATTATTCCCATTATTTCAATTATTTATGTTTTGATTGTTCCCATTCATTTCTGGCCTTTGATCTGCCATGATTTCAGTATGATAATACTGATTCCTTTGGATTTTGCGATTCTCTCTGCAAGATCGTTCGATCTCAAGATTAAATGGTTATAGATGTGGGTGATGAGATCGAGTAAAACTCATGCACCAACACTAAAAACAAGGATTGATGAATCCACAATGAACTCACAGATTTCAGTTTCAATCGATTGAGGCAATGGTCTTGATCGATTGAAACAAAACACACAACAATATTCTAACAGAGACTTATCCGTCAATCGATTGATGTATTAAAATCAATCGATTGAGGTTCAAAATTCTAGCTGGACAACACAAAAATGCCAGTTGAGAAGGTAAGCAACAGAGGTTTAGTTAATCGATTGACAAAGAAATGTCAATCGATTGAAAGAGTTCCAAAAAAAATTTCCTCACCAATAATATTCCAGTCTCAATCGATTGACAGAGAATTTTCAATCGATTGATTTCTAAGATGAACAGTAGCCACTATTAGAAGAAAAGAAAAATAATTTTTTTTTTTTTTTTTGTATGTATGTAATTCGAATTCCGAAATTCAAACTCAAAAATTAAAATTTTAAAATTGAAAGTCAAAATTTAAATTTCAAAATTTTAATCCAAATTCAAAATTCAAAACTCAAAATTCAAATTTTGAAATTCAAAATTTCAAATTTCAAAAATCGAAATTAAAATTCAAATTGAAAAATTTAAATTCAAATTTCAAATTTCAAAAATTGAAAAAATTTTAAATTTTAAAAACAAACCCACAAAATCTTATAAAATCTTACCTAAAAGAGGCAAAGAAGGAATAGAATAAAAGACTCCTATAAATCCTAAACAAGAGATCCTAAAAATCCTCTACTTCCTAAAAGAACTCTACAAAATCTTATCAAAAAGAATAAAATAAAGAAAAGAATATTTTGCAAATCAAAAATTTAATCCAAATTTTAAATTTGAAAATCAAAATTCAAACATGAAAATAAAAATTCAATTTAAAAATTAAATTTCAAAATTCAAATTGTAAATTTCAAAATTCAAAAATCTTTCAAGATCCATATTTTAGATTTCAACAATCTCAAAATTTTCATCATTCCAATTTCAAAAATCCAAAATTTCAATATTCAAAATTTCAAAATTAAAAATTCAGATTTTTATTCCTTGGAAATTTAAAAATTAACACTCAAAGCAGTCGATCGATTGACACTTTCGAATCAATCGATTGACACATCAGCACGCCACAACCACAAAAACTAGTCGATCGATTGAGAGAGAGGTCTCAATTGATTGACTATCACACAATTCTACACAAATCTCTTTCCGAATTTATCAAAATTTTGCCGATTCCCCGGCAGCGGCGCCAAAAACTTGATCGGTTTTAAAATGTACCCTTGCAAGTGCACAAGATCAGTTGTAGCACGTTAAAATCAAGGGTGTCGAACGCACAGGAAAACATGAAATTTAATTAATCCTTAAAGAGATTTGAAAAGCCCAAGGAAGTACCAAGGGGAAAATTCAGTTTGCTAAAAATTAACACGCTATTGTAGATGCAAGAAAAATAAGACTAATCTGAGCAAGGCAATTTCTGATAAATAAAATGATAACTTTGAGAAATGATCAAGGACTTTGCTACCCCAGATTTATAACCTTTCTACCATTAAACCCACAATTCCAAAACACACCAATCACACCATCATTTATCTAGAAAAATAAATCGTAAGAAAGCGTGAGTATCGATCCGGCATACCCTATCTAAAAATGATGACTCAACCTATCATTGCGATATGAGTCATATAAAAAGTATAGCGTATCTCAAGATTCTTAAATTACGACCATGAGCATATAATCACGCTGCAGCCGAGATCGGCCTACAAGTACAGATCTGGCGATTATGGTCGTTGATAACATAGATCAACGGTCATAATAAAGTATTCAAAAGATTTTCAGTTTAAGCACACTTTTAGCATAATGAATCCATGATGAAATTGAGAAAGTATGGAATTAATCATAAAATGTTACTTATTTGGAGATCGCATCCTCCTTGAATAAATGATTTAGCCGCTCATCGTTGGTGTGCGATCTCGTTGTAAACTTGAAGCCGTTAAATATGCACTTTTTATTTATCACCAAAGATCTTACAATGCTTTCCCTAAATACAATTTATGATCCCACAAACTGTAAAGAAAAGAAAATGTAAAAGCCTAAGTACAATCTACCCCGAGAAAAACCCTAAAAGAAAAAGAAGAAAAAAGATGAGAGGACAGAATCAAGGATAGAGATTAGAGATCCGAGAGCCCCCTAAAGTAAAGGCGAAGCTTTCTTTATAAAGGGGTGAGCAAAACATTTCCCTAATAACCTCAATCGATTGAAATTTAATCCTCAATCGATTGATTTTGAATTCGAAATAAGAAGGCAAAGTTGTCTTCTCTTGTCAATCGATTGACAATTGATTCTCAATTGATCGACACATAAGGGTAGATTCTCCATTCTCTTTATGGATATTGAGCTACTTCACGGATTTCTATGCTTCTTTTGACCTTTTTGGTCCATAGTTCTTGCGTAACCCTTAATTGTCCTCTTTTATGTTCTTTAACGATCCAACGGTCAGATATACCTGTAAACATTGAGACTACATCACAACCATTAGATGCTTTCATCGGTTAGCTAAATGTAAGTTTTAAGGTACAAAATATAGTCACATTTCAATACTGATCAGCCATCAAATGCCTCGTAGGATTGGATGCAAACTATGGAGCCTTGCGTATATTTACTTCGCACCGATCTTTGAATGTGGGTCGATCACCCCTCTTACTCATGAAGCTGTTGCATTCAGAATGAATTTTAAACTTCAGTTATTCCCAGTACTATCGCTAAGCGCTTGGGAACCGATTACCTCGAGAAATGAATGTTTAGCCTGACATCCAGGGCTTTCATTTTCTCACAGTATTACTCATTTGATGTTTGAAGTTCATTCTGAATACATCGGACCTGTCAGTAATGCCTTGGGCCTCTTCGGATGTCTCTTTTTCTTTGGCATTCGATCATTAGTGATTGGATAACAAAGAGGGGCATCTGTAGACACCCAAATTTGGCCCAAGGCCCGATCGAAATACCTTTCGAGAGAGGTGCAATTCTAAGCTTTGGATGATGATAAGTAGTGAAAAATACCATTTTTCACCCCTAAACATGAGCCTTGAAAGACCCTTGAGAGGACTAAATAAGTGCTTTAGTGTTCATATTGCAGCTAACCAAAAAGACAGGTCCAAATCCGAAAACCATCCTAAAATGATCAAAAAGCTGACAACGCATGTCAAGCTCAAAGAGGGAGTGAAGAAATAGCCTCAGCAATGGCTAAAAAGGTCCTAAAAGAGCAAGAAAAGACCTGGAGAAGAAGAATGGAAGCTAAAGCTCAATTCGCAAAGAACTTCTACTATTCGCAAAGGAAAAATCAAGTTAAAAGTCAATTCGCAAAGAAGAATGGGAGCCTAGAGTTCAATTCGCAAAGAACTTCTACTATTCGCAAAGAACCTTGAACTTTGCGAAAAGAAGAAAACACTCCTAATAGAAGAATGACCTTTGCAAAAGAAGAAAAGTTTAATTGAACATAATGAAACCCCACGAAAAGAGCTTCAGAGCCAAATTACTTTGAAAAGACCCTTAAACTCTAAATGGCATCGGGGATTTACCACTTTGAAGGGCATTTTAGTAAACTCAGACGCGCCCAATGTAATTAAAGCCCAGAGACATTCGAAGATTCCAAGCACAAACCAAAGGCATATTCCGCCCCACGTGAAAACCCAAAGATGAAATCACTTGGCGGAACTTCTAGAAGCTCAAACAGACTTTTGAATTTCCATAATGTAATTGATGCTTCTAACCTGATTGGTCAACCAGCATCGTAGCATTTTCATTGGCCGTAACAGATTTGGATCCGTGCTCAACGGCCATTGGGCAATCCAGACCGAGCACTTCGATTGGTCAACTCATTGTGCGTGATAGAGGAAAGCTATAAATTGAGAAGACATTTGCCCAATTGGGGCATCCAGATTTTAGAGTTTTCATCTCTGCTTTCCCTCATTCCGGCCGATAGTTTATCCGAACCCCTGTAATCCCTTCTTGTAGTTTACCTTTGAGAGCCATTGTGAGTGATTTGTACTTCCAAGTTCGGATTCACGATCAGAACTGAGGGCTTCGAGAAGCTCAGATCGTAAGTCCGAGGGCTCTCTAAGAAGCCGTGGTTCGTAGAATTGTAACGCGTTGGATTTTAAAAGGTTGTCAGTAATTTGTGTCTTCTCCATTGGAGTCATGTCGAGGGTTCGAATGATCACCTTAGTGCATTAGACTTCTTTAGATTCACTTATCCGCATCCAACTTCCCTTAATTCATCATCCACAATGCAATTAGCGTTGGTAACCTAATTTAAGCGATTTACATGATGTTCATGTTACGAACTAAAGAATAGGCCCTGACTAGTACGATGATCTGTGACAGATCCGCATAAGTCTAAACCTATTCCTTAATTTGGATTTATTTCTCTTACATCCGTGTTGGTAGCCGATGAAGATTGAATCTGCCTGTTGAACTACGATTCTCCATTAAAATTCAGAGGCTAAAGTACATGAAGCTATTATTTCTGCATTTGTCTTATTTTAAACATCTCCCCAACTCGGATCTGGATCATGTAGTTAGTTCTTTTCTTTATTTGCTTATAGTTAAATGTGACACAATCCAACACTCTCTTTTATCTATTATTCTTTTTAGATAATTATAGAGCCAGATCTGGTAGCACAGATCTGGAGGTTTATCTCTCAGTTTAGACAAACTTCTCTGTGGACGATCTTGAAATACTTACTTTTAAAACTTGCTACAATTGGCCCTGATCTTGCAGGCCAGTGTTAGCCCCAATGTGCCGATATCCCTTTCATAAGTTAACATCCATATAACCTAGCATTCTTTAATTCTTTAATTTTTTATTCATAATGCACACAATTATGGCACACTTGGAGTGACAACAGATGACATGTATGAAACCTTTAGGGCCCCCCTAGAACCCTTAGAAACTTTTCCAAACCCTTATGAATCACCCTAGATCCATTAGGAACCTGCTCGAAACCTTTATCAATCGCGACCTTAGAACCCATTCTGAACCCAAACCTAACCTTATCCGGCAAATGATTGAGGAGGGGTGCATTGGAATTGGCTATGGCCCTCTACTATGATCAAATCACTTACCATTGAAAAGTAGCAGTCTTCAGCTTCCAACAGTCCATGAATCGTCCCAATCGGAGGTATATATCAAAAGATACGGTGAACCGAGCTCGGAGGGCATAAGAGTAAAACCAGGACACCCCCCTGGGGATTTGGTGCAACTAATAGTTGCGCCAGTGATAATTTTGCCTGGTGCAACTATTAGTTGCGCCATGCCACTTCTCCTCGGATTTAAGCCTGGTGCAACTAATAGTTACGCCGGTATTAATTGTGGACCCCACCCTTGTGAACCAACTTCCAAGCACTATTTAAAACTATTTTACTGTACATTTGCCTGACGCAACTATTAGTTATGCCAGGCATATGAACAGTAACCCTGGGATTTTGCCCTAAAAATTGTGATTAGGGTTTGACTTGTTGACCACCTTGACATTTGGGGTGTGTTTTGCTAGGTCTGTTGTACCCATTCACTACCTATTTGCAACCCTCAAGTGGCTTAACGCCTCACCCCATCATCCACCATTGGAGGATCCTTCCACACATCTCAAGGCCCCAAAAACCCATGGAATCCTTAGATGTGAGATTACCTAATTGCTAAACCCATTTCGCTCTTAAGTAGCCTCCTAACCCACCGTTTTCCTATAAATAGAGGCCCCCACCCCTTTGTTTAAGGGTTGAGAATTTTGGCCTAAGAGAGAAAGAGCTTAAAGTGAGAAAATCTTTCTCCCTTTGGTGCACACTTCCCATACAAAATCTAGAATTTTAAAATCTCCTTTGAGTGATATTTTTCACCTTAGATCCAATAGCTTAGGTATATGCTACCCATTTACCTTCCCTCTCTACTTCCTAGCTAGCAAGTCTTAGGAGTTAGAACCCCATTCCATACCATACAAGCCTTCAAAAGCTCATCAAAGCAAGCTAAGCAAGGCTCCTCTACGGTGCTACAAGGGCCCGAGGGCTCTGGCTCTCCCCTTTCTTCTCCTATCTCTTCTTTGGCATTCCCCATTTGTGTCGTTATGCCGCCGAATTTTATTAGGAACAAAGGAGCACAAATAGAATTTAAGGCCCATTCGGACAAGAGGAAGCCATTTTCTTTTCTTTTACTTTATTTTTATTTTGGCCATTAGTAGAGACGTCATTAAGCGGGCTGATCAGGTGCCTAACACCTTCCCGATCGATAACCGAAGCCCCTACCCAAGAACCTTTGGTGTGGACTAAATTCAGAGTCATATTTTTAGCACTTCGGTGCTCATAAAAATGAACTAGGTTTCTCGGGACACCGAAAGCTCCAGGTGGCGACTCTATATTTTTTGCAAGCAAGCGCATCGCCGTGACGATATCGTCACAAATCCCACGGTTGCACAATATGTGCATTATTAGAAAACCTTCATACCCTACAATCTAAGACGTGTTGAATACATTCGATTGTAAGGACCTCTCATATGTAATATAATCACCTTCAATGTATGGATTTATGATCTTTTGTGATTTATTAAAGTCGAATCATAGCGACTATGAATCGACGTGCACAGTCTTAATACTATTTTCGAGAATTGTAAATGACAATCCTAGGGAAAAGGAGAATCCAGTGATGAGTCTGATAGGTTACTTTGGATGTCGAGCCCACTTATGTCGTGAAGGAAGCAAACAAGCATCGCACTTATGACCACCAACTGCAACTTACCCCACCTAACCGAGTTTTAATGCTTAGTCTTCAAAAATTAATTAGAAGTGATGGTTTAAAGTCCCAGCCTTTCATTATAAAACCATGCCTTCACCAAGCAAACTCCATCTCTTTCGCTTTTCCTTTCAAAAACCCTAGACCTTATGGTGAAAGAGCCTGACCAAAGCAACTTCAGCAACATACTTGATCGAATTCTTGAGATACAAAGGCCTTGTTATTCTCTGAAAAATATCATTTTTTACCTCCTAACTTGACCTTTGATGGACCTTTGAGCTGATTAATATTGTGTTTTAAGTATGTTTTGTAGATCGCAGGACAATAAGAGCATAGTGTAGCAAACCATCCTTTTAGTGCCAAGAAGAAAGAATTTTATGCTAAGCTTTGGAGCTGATGGATTTATTGAGAAAGGACCATGGTGGTGTGCACCATTGGAACTGCATTGTGCATGCTCTGGCTCTTTGAAGTCCTACTGAGAGAGAGAGTGGTGAAGCCCAAGCTTTAAGGACTGCTACTGCAATGAATTATACATTGAGCAAACCAGCAATGCAGCAATTTATATATTCTGCAGTGTTGCAATTCAAATGGTACATGTGCAGCTGTTGCTAAAGCAAGCTTTGATACATAAGAGTAGTTGAACCAACATGTCAAAGCTTAGAGCGAAGCTAGTATTGATGTTGTCTCAACACACTTGAACAATATCTGAAACCATTAAAGATATGAGCACTTTAGTGTAGATGCACCAAGCTATAGAACTGCAATGCCAGCATGCATAGCTGCCTTGAAGAACTCGAATAGTTGGCCGAAGTGTCATTACTTCACTCAGCAATTTTTAGTGCTGCAAACCAAGACCTTCAAACAGTACTATGGCTGGAAAATGAGCCACATTAGTAGCATAGTTGCTATTTTTGAAGGACTCGAGAAGATGTCAAAGCTGGAATGTTGAGTGTAGTGCTGAAGTGTGTTGGAAATGAACCACTCGAGTGGTTTAAAATGAAGAGAAACCAGCTGTCGAGTAGTGTAGCAGGCTGGAACAGCCTCTCAAGGTGTTTAAATGTGTTTGAAAAGAACCCCACGAGTGGATTAAATCAGCAGAAGCAACCCCACGAGCTATTAATGCAGCTAGAATGAACCCCATGAGGTGTTTGATTGCTGCCATCCAACTCCACTAGTGGTTTAAATTGAGGGAAATGAACCCGTCGAATGGTTCATGTGGCTGTTTTACAACTCCATGAAGTGCACATGAGGCTGGAAGTGAACTCCATGAAGTGTACATGCTAAAAAATCAACTCCACATATAGTTCAATGTTGAAAATGAACTTCATGTGAGGTTTTGAGGCTGAAATTGAACCTGCCGAGAACCTGTCGAACAGTTGAATGAACATGTCGTGAGGTTCCGAGGCTGAAATTGAACCTGTCGAGAACCTGTCGAACAATTAAATGAACCTGTCAAAAGGCTCTGAGGCTGAAATTGAACCTATCGAGAACCTACCGAATATTTGAATGAACCTGTCAAGTAGTACATGAACATGTCGAGTTCTGCTAAATCTTGAAACTAATCCTGTCAAACAGATGCCTGAACCTGTCGAACAGATGCATGAACCCGTAGAGATTGAAGTTCTGAAGCTCCAACTGCACCAGGCACGGGTTCCAGCCATATATTTCACATTTCAGGGATATTTTGAGGATTCCAATGCTTCTAGGGCACACATCCCAATGTCCCACGCATCTCTTGGAATCCAAGGGCTAAAAATAAGCCATGACACTAGCTCTAAAAGTAGTTGTTCTTTCTCATTTCTGATTAGCTAAAGCTTGTAACTGACATCCCCTTATGGGTTTTTAGCTTTTTAGGGTTTAGTTTCCTTTTTTATTTTCCCTTTTCTTCTTCCTTAGCTCAGCAGCTATGCTGAGTTAGATCTATGTAGCAACTAGGTTTAGTTAAAGTTGTAATTTAGTTTTGCAAGAGAATTGTGAGCAGTTTTGGGGAATTTTTTGCATAGACTGTTACCTTGAGGGCAGATCATTGTAAGTCCTTTTGTTCAATGAAATGCTATGTTCAATGCTTCATTAGATCTGTATTTTCCTTCTATTCATCAATAGATCTGTATGGATTTGATGCTCCCATGGGTGCATGTGCTTGTAGCCATGCACACATGGTGGCAGCAGTAGTTTTATTATTCTAGTTTTGACCCTATGGCTGGACCACATCTCTTGGATGATCTGTGACCATTCAAGTGGACAGATCATAGCCTCAGGATGAATCCAGATCACAGGGCTGCTAGATTCTTTTTCCCGATTTTTATACTTGTAGCCAAAGGAGGGACAACTGCAGATCCACCTCCTCTATTTTGCAAAGCTATTTTCAGGGAATAGATTTGAAATCTTATAGAGATTGCAGACTTGAGAGCTTGGTCATTGCAAGCCTCTTTGTAGTAATGACCAGCTGATTCTAAAGCCCCAAACCATCTGTGAAATCTAGTGGTTCTTACCAGATTTACATAAATTGTTTGATTCTATGGTTGCATGTGCATGTAGCCTTTCAAACATAGTGTCTGCAATAGTTTTCTTGTTCTAACTTTAACATCCTTCCTAGGATAATTTTTGACCATTTAAGTGGATAGATTATAGCCTTAAGAGCAATCCAAATTACAGCGTTGAGTCGGATTCTTTTACCTTCCACTTATGCTTGTAGCCAAGTGAAGGAATATTGCAGATCTAGCATCTTGATCTGAGTTGCAGTGAAGATTATTCCACAGTTGTCTACTTCTACGCATTTTCACTTTATTTCACCTCATCATCATCATCTTTCTTTAACCCCTTTCTTTAGATCTAGTATTATTTCTGTCTTTAGTTTTAGTTTAGTTTTGTGACACCTAAACACCCTTTCTTTACCTTGCTTTCTAGTGTAGGTTTAGAGTTGTCAGATCTGTAGCCAAATTTGGAGTTTACTATACAACTTTAGGTTTTTAGATCATCACTCTTCGTGGGACAAACTCTTACTTTCAAAACTTACTTGAACAGCTCTGTATCTTGCAGGACTAAGTTTAGAATTGTTGTTTTTGTGCTGATTTTATTCCATTCCACTTCCACTTTTTATTTGTTTTTACCACATTTTATAACAAAAATAATAGCACATCAATTTTAACCAACAGGGCCAAGCTCTTGGTTGCAATAAAGAAAGTTGAAAAACTGAAGCACCAAAGAACCATACTAGATGTTGAATCGTCCACCGAAACCACCCATTACCCTAAACCTTACCCAAATTTGAAACCTCATTCCAAGAACTCATCTTGCCCACTTCTTAACCATTCTACCATCACAACCCACCCCGAGTGTGAGTTCCTTTATGATGGAGGTGGGATGTAATTTTAAGGGTCATCTCCCATCTCTTCCTTATTTTTCTCGCCACTCTTCTCCATTGCTCATTTTCTCCCCTTGCCTGCATTACATTCTCTTCACATAGTCTTCACAGGGGAGTAATATAGGTTGTGAGAGGTTGGAGATGCGTTCACTTCCCACTCTTCAAAGCGCTCCCCATGTGCATTCCATTTCAGCTGAGGAGGTGCATCATGTGCTCTGTTTGGGAGAGACGTTTGGAAGAAAGGGAGTGCGACTCTGCCAAGGTGGGGATAGTCTCTAAAAGAGGAGGGAGATAAGACTCTAATTAAAGCAGGACAATTTTAAACGTAAGCCGAGGGCCGATCTTTATCGAAGAAATCTTTTGCCTCGGATGACTGCTGCCAGTGTCATATTTAGGCTGTCTAGATTTTTCCTAGGTTTTATTTTTTATGTAAGCACTTTTACTCCTTTTTAATGTAATTTGTAAATAGTTGGTGGGCTATATAAAATTCTCTCTTGATTATTTTTATTGTTTCCAATTTTATTTGGATGATTATCTTTCTATGAAACCCACGGCGGATGTGATTTCTCTCAGTATGGGGAAATTTTTTGACTATTTCTACAGATTATAAACCCGGAATACACAGGTATGGTCTAAAGTTTTTGAGTATCCCTTGTTTTTGGAAAACAATGATGATATTGTCTTATTTTAGTTTGGGGGGATACACCTTTCTGTGTATATTAGTTTTGCTTAGTTTATTAACCTTTAGTTACTTTATTTTTCTATAGTTTTACTTTTTGCATAAATAAATAAATAAAAATCTTTTTAGTTCTTAAAGTAGACCCTTTATACTTTCTTTTCTGAATGGCTAGTCATTGTATGTGAGTTATGATAGAAAAAATTATGATTCCATAAACTCTACAATCCATCGTAGTAAAAGTTCAACAATCACAATAGAGCAGTTACGATTCATGCCTAGCTCTCTTGAACATTGTATCAGATTGAGTGTTTGAAACTGTACTTTGATTTAAATAGCAATATTTAGATTATATTTTTGAAATTATATAATCAGTGAGCTTTTGAGCCATATTTCCTTTTTTATTCTGATAGAGATTGCTCTCTATTCGAACTTAAATTTTCTTTGAACTTCTTGACTGCATTATAATGAAATCTCATATTGCTGAAAAATTGAATCAAATACTCTATAATTATGATAACTTGTCATTCTAGAACTGTTTATTAGATACATCAAAATAGTATGACAGTCATGCTAGTGAATCATGAAAATGATAAAAGGTTATTCTTTTCATTCATTAGGGCCAAAAAGCCAAAATTCCATAAATTTATTATCCCCTTGAACCCACATTAGAAGCTTAAACCGAATTTCTTTGTACCCCTTAACCATATGTACTACTAGAAGCTTTCAACCGTTTTGCCCATATTATTTTTTGAGAATTTAGAATGCAGAAGGGAAGAAGAGGGAGTGAAAGGAGTAAAAGAATAACATATAAGGATATGCAACAAAAAGGGTACACCTGAGAAGGAAATAAAATAAAGAAAAATATGGGAAATCAAGAGAATTCGTAAAATAAGATTCTACAAAAAGAAAAGCAAGAAGCTTCCAAGCTCAAGAAAATGGGATTTATTGAAAAAGAAATACAAGAAAATGTGAAGAAGTTATCCAACTTTTTGGATACTTACTGAAGCAGAAATAGAATGACGAGAAGAAAATAGAAGAAAGATGAGTTGAATTCTCAGAATTTTCGAATCCTTTCTACCTTTCTTTACAAAACTCTTAACCCAAAGCCCCATTACAAGCCAAAAAAAGACCTTGATTTATGGTTTACAATAGCAGAAGCCTAGTAGAGATATATATAATAAATACTATAGAGAAACAAGAAAGCATATGAATAGAATTGATTATCCATTTCATGAGATTTTCGTCTATGTCAATTATCCTTTGAGCATTCATCATATATATCATATTTAGAGAACACAAAACTTTCAATATTCTTTGTGAGAGTATGCTAATAGTGAGAGTTTGGATGAAAATATTTTCTAAATCTGCAGTTTAGAAAAATCTATGATGAATAAACTTTTCACTGATACGCACACAATCCACGCTGAATATGAATTGGAATTGTTGAGTTTTGATCAAGGATTACAGCTAGGATGGAAAGCAAAGGATGTCAGGATCATGCTTTTGAAACTGTGACAACCGTATAATGCTCAACTCTTACAGTTTAGTGTAAAAAATTTAGTTTTGAAATTTAAAATTTTTGCTTTTCTTTTAAGAAATTTTTTGAAAAATCTAAAGATATTTGAAGTTTATAGGAACCTTCACGGAAAACCTTCAGGAGACTACAACTCCTCCACTAGAGATCACCTAGGGGTTTCAAGGCTTGTTGCATCTACTAAATACAATCGTGCTCCCTACGAAAGAGGCATTTAATTTTTAGACTAGTTATTTTTTCCTTGTTTGCTAGGGACTAGCAAACCTTACATTTGGGGATGTGATCAGTCGCAGAATATACTATTTTACCACCCTTAACTTAGTAATGCTAGACCTTAGCTTGTTACTAATGAGATGCTCTGTGTAGATATTTAGATTATTTAGCATATTAGAGCTAAACTGTTAATCTTTTGCTAAAATAAACTCAAAGAGCAGCAAGAATTATTATCGTACAAAGAAACGATCCACTTGAATGAAAGACCAGTCAATGAGCAAGAAAAAAAAATATCGAGTGAACATAAATCTCGAATGAATAAAAAAGACCAAGAAATAGAAATCATGATTCATGAACGTACGAAAGAAGCTACGACTGGAGGAACCAAAGCAAAATCTCGAATGCTCGACATAGCAAAAATTGTATAGAAAGAAGAACAATCATACACACGATTGTACAAGATAAAGCTCATGCTGCTGATCCCGTGAAGTCTACAGCGCCAAGCACAAAATTAGAAGATCTCTTGGATTTGAAGTCTGACAACTTACGGATCAGAGAAGATTAGTAAAGGAACTTAGAAGATCTTTGCTACTAAAATAAAGGAGAAAAATCCTACACGCATCTGTCATCTAGAGCAAGGAAGAACTAGGATTAGAAGTAGAGTTATATTAGGAATCGTTTATTTAGAAGTTTTCTTTTATTAGAATTAGCATAATGTAAATCGACCCCTTATGATCTATAAATAAGAGGGCTCGGCATAGGAGTAGAGTTATCGAAAGAATTCTCACCATTAATTGATGGCTGAGGTTGGGTTTTCTTCTGATCAAAAGTAGAGTAGAGTAGTTTAGATATCCAAGGTTTCTCGAGAGCAATTGACGCCTGTGATCGGGAGCTGGAAGATTAGAGTAGAGTATCTATAGTTTTTCAGAAGCAATTGACGCCTGCAACTGAGAGATGGAAGATCTTTTCATTGCTTTCTAGTTTAGATTTATTTTCATACCCTTTTACTGTTTTGTAAATATCAAAAAGTTTTTTTATTTGAATTGACAGCTCAGAATGAGAATTTGTAGATTAGTATAATAGTTTTACTTTTCCATCTTCAATTTTCTTGAGTTTGATTGATGCCAAAATTTTAAAAGATTGTTGATTAGTTTAAATCTGTGTTAAGGAATTCTATCTTTTGATTGATGCCCAAATTTTAGAGGACTGAGATACGTGTAACGATACTTTATTTGGTAAACATCTGAGATCTGATGATTGTGATTGACAACCATAATCTGGAAGGAGGAGGATTTAGATTTAATTTCTGCAACTTAGTTTAAACATACCATTCTTTTATTTATATTTTTCCAGTAGTTCAGGATCTTAAAAGACAAATAAAAGTTTTTTAAACAAATGAAAATATATCAGAATAATCACCTTCCTCGTGGGAACAATCCTATACTACTACTGCAATTTCCATTGTGTGCTTGCAATAGGCTAAGATTTAGTTAAATTAAAAGCCTGAATAACAGTCCGCTTCATAGCCAAGAGATGTGCTGATTTGGTCAGGCGATCCACGATTACCCATATCTTGTTATAACCTTTACTAGTTGTAGGGAGTCCTGACAGAAAGTCCATAGTGAGGTGCTCCATTTCCACTGAGGGATATCTAATCGTTGTAAAGGTCCTACAGGTCTTTGATGTTCTGCCTTCACTCGCTGACACACCAAGCATCGACGAATAAATTCTAAAACATCCTTCTTCATTCCTGACCACTAGTAGTCGTTTTAGTTCATGATACATCTTCTTACCTCCTAGGTGAATGGTATACCTTGAATGATGTGCTTCCGTCAAGATTTCCTTCTTCAATTCAGTGTCATTCGAAACACACAATCTCCTCCAGAATCATAGGGCTCCATCAGAAGAAATAGAAAAGTCAGAGAGTGCACCATCACCCACCTTCTGTCAGTAGGTCTCCAATTAAGGATGTAAGTGTTGTTCTTCGATCACCTTATTTTTGATTAAAGGCTTCAATTTCAAACTAGTAATTACCAACTTCAGAACAATACCATTTAAGGGTGTTGTACTACAAGTCAGATGAGCAAGAGTGGAGACTTGGTTAACTTTCCTGCTCAAGGCATTAGCAACTAGGTTTGCTTTCCCCTTATGATACCGTATTTCACAATCAAAGTACTTCATGATTTTCTTCCAACGTCTCTATCGCAAATTTAATTCCTTTTGAGTGAAAAGGTACTTCAAACTCTTATGGCTGGTATAGATGACCAATTTTCATCGTACATGTAGTGTCGCCAGATCTTGAAAGCAAACATGACTGCAACCAATTCTAAATCATGCGTCGGATAGTTCCTCTCATGGTCTTTCAATTATCATGACGTTTAAGAAATCACTTTACCCTTTTGCATCAACACGCAACCCAATCCCAAGTGGGATGCATCGTAGTAGACTTCATATCCATCACATTCTGAAGGAAGTGCTAAAATCGGTGCAGTGGTTAACTGCTTCTTCAACTCCTAAAAACTATAATCATGAGTTGACTTTCCTACTGAAGGCATTAGCGACTAGGTTTGCTTTCCCCTCATGATACCGTATTACACAATTGAAGTCCTTCACGGTTTTCATCCAGCATCTTTATCGTAAATTTAATTCCTTCTGAGTGAAAAGGAACTTCAAACTCTTATGGTCAGTGTAGATGACCAATTTTTCATCGTACATGTCAGATCTTGAAAGCAAACATGACCACAACCAATTCTAAATCATGCGTCGGATAGTTCCTCTCATGGTCTTTCAATTATCGTGATGTATAAGCAATCACTTTACCCTTCTGCATCAACACACAACCCAATCCCAAGAGGGATGCATTGCAGTAGACTTCATATCCATCACATTCTGAAGGAAGTGCTAAAATTGGTGCAGTGGTTAACCGCTTCTTCAACTCCTAAAAACTATATTCATGAGTTGGGGTCCATTCAAACTTAGTCTTTTTCTTAGTTAGCTCCGTGAGTAGTTTTTCCAACTTAGAGAACCCTTCCATGAACTGACGATAATATCCAGCTAGTCTGAGGAAGCTACGAACCTCAGTCACACACTAGTCTGTCTCTTCCAACTCAACATGTCTTCGATCTTAGCGGGATAAACGGAAACTCCATTTCCCGACACCACATGTCCTAGGAAGGCAACTTTCGTCAACCATAACTCACATTTCGAGAACTTCGCATATAATTGCTGCTCTCGAAGAGTTGTAAGGGTAATCCCCAGGTGTCTCTAGTGTTCTTCTAGATCGACGAGTATATTAGAATCTCTTCAATGAAAACTACGATGAACGTATCAAGGTACAGTTTGAAAATCTGATTCATCAAGTCCATAAATGTAATCGGGGCATTCGTCAGACCAAAATGCATAACAGTAAATTCGTAGTGACCGGATCGGGTTCTAAAGGCAGTCTTCAAAATGTCTTTTTCACAAAATCGCAACTAATGATAGCCAGTACATAAGTCAATCTTGGAAAAGACTCGGGCGGCTTACAGTTGATCAAGAAAATCGTCAATTCAAAGTAGAGGGTATTTGTTCTTTATCGTTACTTGGTTTAGTTTATAATAGTCTATACATAATCGTAGGGTACCCTCTTTCTTTTTGACAAACAAGACTGGAGCTCCCCAGGGTGAAGAAATCTGTCTAATATACCCTTTATCTCCAAGTTCTTGCAACTGCTTTTTCAATTCGTCCTGTAATATCCCCAAATTTTTTAACAGAATATGTTCCATTAAATGTACATATCAGTTGCCATGCCTAATACCATTTCAGATTTTTGGATGAATTATTTGGATTGTTCTAGGTCCATTTTAACTTGTAGACTAGAGATATAACACCTGGCTTAGGTGTATAGGGTTCACAAATGAACCAAACTATTTGACAAACACCCATGTGTGTGTGTATGCTTCACATTGAAGCAAGCCAAGAGTATAAGAGAATGGTAAGCCATTTCTCTTTACTTTTGTTGGAAATAGAGAGAAGAAGAAGTGAGAGAGTTTTTCCTCACGTGAGAACCTTGACGCATCAAGACCAAGATCTTGGGCGATCTACCGTGCAATTCATTCTTCCATCTCATTCGTTGATGTAAGAGGTGACTGTTGAAGCGATTGATTTCAATTTGTAATGAGAGTGAGAGTCGTTTCTATGAAACCCTTTTCATAGAGAATCTATCTTGAAATCACCGTAGAACGTGAAGAGATTTGGTTGTGTGAATTGGAAGGAATTAATCTTCGC
Organism: Chloranthus sessilifolius; assembly: GCA_021018995.1. NCBI lineage: Eukaryota > Viridiplantae > Streptophyta > Magnoliopsida > Chloranthales > Chloranthaceae > Chloranthus > Chloranthus sessilifolius. Next base: position 84,394,816 of record CM037585.1, read on the forward strand.
TTGGGTCATGATCCGACCTTAAGAAGTTGGGTTTTCAAACCCATGGTATGAGTGTGGTGGGAGTGCTACTAGTTTCGGATCGAAATGTAAGATCTCGTCGATCATTTATGATTAGATTGTTGGAGGTTTTACCATGAATACTACGATTAATTGGGGTTTATTGTGTTTTAAATTTAGCAATTATTGCCCTAAAGGTTAGGCATTTAATGTAGGTTTAAAAAGGAGAAAAAGGGAAAGAGAAAGAAAATTAGATTTCGGGAAGAAATACTGAAATCCTTAAAGTCGCTGCGTGACTTTAGATCTCATGCACGCGACATGAGGTTGCTCACATGAGATAAGCTTTAGAATAGGCATGAAAGTGAGTGGAAACATACGCTCGTATGACTAAGAGTGTGCTAGGAGAAGTCACTCGTGTGACTTGGAACTCGTGCATGACTGTCTCAGACGGTTTTGATAAGAAATAAGTGGGAACAGTCGCTCACGTGAGGCCGCGTGGCTGGGGTGTGCCATGGATAGTCACTCGCATGACTGAACTAGTTTTGGCTATTCTAAATATTTTGGAAAAATTCTCTAAAACTTCGATGAGTATGTTTCCTTTGGCATTGACTCATGCCCTTTGGATGTATTGGAATGTAGGTTATAAATTGGATATTTGCACTAGGACCTTCGCCTCATTTTGCATGATTTACGTGGTTTCATGAGCCATGAGGTGGGGGGAATTCAATAACATTATATTTGATGAAATTTGTATATATAATGTGATGTGATAAGGCAATTGTGAAAAGTTCAAATATGCATTTCAATCTTAACTTATGAATCTTTTAAACAAGCTTTATATATGAATTCTAAAATTCATGATTCGAAATGTGAACATGATTTGTATGTGTGTGTGACTTCGAATATGAACTTCGTGTTTGAGCTTTGAATTCTATGTTTCTGAAACTAGCTATAAAATAGTACATTTCACGGTGTTAAACTATATGTTAGAATTTCCATAATGATTTAAGGTTCACGCGGAATGAATCCCCATCATGTACCTGTATGGTGGCATATCCGTATATTTACACTAGCCAAAGGTAAACTTATCCGCACAAGTGCCCTCATAGCCTAGGGGGGCTTGCGCACTTTAAAAATGGTTCCTTGAACGACGATGGTTTGGGGATTTCCATCGATATATGTGTGGCTCTTAATGCTATATTTTACTTGAGAGACTATTTAAGTTATTGTTTTATGTCATAATGAGATATGAAAAGGCATTTAAAATCTGAAATTAAGTAAGAAATGAGAAACTAAGAAACCAATTCCGAATGGGTATTTGAATTTTGTTTTGTTTCGATTCAAGCATCTTGAAAATTCAGTTTATGTGAAATTTGTTTTCGAAATCAGTCATGAAATCTGTGCTTTGAAATATGATATGAATGCTGTTGATATTCCTCCTATTGAGTTTAGACTGTTAGCTCACCTATCGATTATACGTCATAGGCATAAGTGTAGATATGGCCATTGAGGACTCAGGGCGTGAGGAGGACGCTGATTACATTCTGAAAGAAGATTCAGATCTTCCACCAGACAATTACTTCCCTTAAGGGATGTCAGATTATTTTGAAATCTTTTGACTAGGGCTTCGTACGTTCAACCATTATTTGTTGTAGAAATTTGGATACATGAAATGTTGTGCGAATATTTTTGTGTGAACCACTGTTTAGGTGATGGTCGGTCATCACCAATGGTTCATTTTGGTTCTATCAGACTTGTGATCTGTATAAAATAGAACAATTATTTTGTCTCTAATCATATTTGTATATAGAATTGGAGATTTCTTTTGTCTTAAGAGTATATCTGCTTTGAATTCTGTTGTGCGTGTGAATGTGCCAAGTGTTCCATTTAGGGATAATCGTTATCGGTGGTCTGACGGTCCGAATTTTGGGGTTAGGAAATTTGGTCTATCATAGTTTGTATCCGATCTTATGGCTTTAGAAATTTTTGACAAGACCTTGACTTATACTAAGAGTTTAAGATTTTGTCAGAATATTGGGACCGACTGTTAATAAACTTTTGTTTCATGATAATAGATCAGGATGTCCATTAGAGGTAGACCAAGAGGTGGTCGTACCCAAAACACAAGGAGTGGGGAGGGAATCACCACTGGTCCAAATAGGATTCCAATTGGTGAGAGAGATCCTCCAGCAGAAGAAAATCAAGGAAGAGATGAAAGGGAGAGAATGGCCCAAGCCATGGAGACTGTGACCAACGCAATGGCACGACAGACGGTTTTGATGGCTGCAAACAATGCGAATAGTCATCAACCTTAGCCTTCGGCATTCATAGAGTTTAGGAGGATGTGTCCTCCAAGTTTCTCAATATAGGCCAATCCACTTGAGGTAGAAAAGTGGCTCAATGAGATGGAGAAAATTTTTAGTGTGTTTATACCTTGTAGATTTTCTCGTCCGACTTCAGGACCATTTATGCCTATGCCTAGTAGATTTTCTCGTCCACCACGTCCTACTATGGTGACCAGAGCATCTGTTACACAAGGTCATTCTCGAGTAGCATAATCTACTCTGATAGAAATATGCGCTCATTGTGGAAAATCACACAAGACTACAGATTGTAGACGAAACTCAGGAGCGTGTTTTAAATGCGGCAAGATGGGACACATGATTAGAGATTGCCCTGATATCATAAAGGAAGGGATAACATCAGCTACAACACAGAGACCTACATGCCCCACGCAACCTACCGTTCAAGGTCGTGCATATGTTGTTACTGTCATGGATGCTTAGACATCCAAAGATGTCATCGAAGGTATAATTTAAATTGGATTATTGATTTTGCTTTAGTTCCATTAGCAGATGCCATTATAGTTGTTTGCAAATAATTGCAATTCATGAGTACCACCGCACACACTTTTACACTCTAAATCGAGTTTTATGTTGACACGTAGGTACCCTACAAATATATCAGAGTACCGCCACTTGCTATCACAAAGCATGGGTATTGATAGACCCAAGTTCTATGCACTCCTTCATAACTCCATAGTTCGCAACTGAATTGAGTGTCATTCCTGAACCTTTAGATTTTATTTTGGATGTGTCAGTTCCTAAGGGAAGTGCAATGAACACATATGTTTTGTCGATCAATTGTCGTTTCAGTTGAGGGTCACGAGACGACGGCAGATCTCATCCTATTAGACATGAAATGATTCAATGTGATCCTTGGCATGGATTGGCTATCCGCTTACCATGCAAGCGTAGATTGCCTATGGAAAATGGTTACTTTTCACCCTCCAAAAGGAAAGTCATTCTGATTTCGTGGTGTTAAGACGAGCGTAACACCGTTTATCTCTGCGATTCTTGCCGAATGACTTATGAGAAACAAGTGTAGTCGATACCTCACATTTTTACAAGAGCAACGGGAAGAGAAGAACAACATTACTGATATTCCAGTTGCATGCAAGCTTTCATATGTATTTCCTAAAGAACTACCAGGATTGCCACCAGATAGAGAGGTTGAATTTACAATTGACTTAGCCCCGGGCACAAAGCCAGTATCTAAGGCACCTTATATGTGACACCCTGTTAGGTCACTCTCGGGTAATTTAGGACCTGTGCCATACCACAAATCAATGGGCCTCGAACAAGAAGAATCCACTTAGGCACTGGTCATGTGAAACCCATAGGGAACCATTTCATTAAAAACTCAGATGAGGACCATTGGGATTGAAGGCCTGTTTGAGCCAAACCAATCTTGGGTCTCTTTGGGAATTAAATCCTCATGGGCCACCTTGAATGCATAAGTTAGAAGGACTAGTCACTTTTGACCTGGTAGAACCATCAGGCCACTTGAACAGTGTAGAATTCGATGGGCTAAGACCCATTCGGACCGAGGCATTTGAGCCCATGAATTTGAAGCCAAGAGATGTTGGCATACACAATATTGGTGTATATGGGTTATACATCAAATCCTAGCCTTTCTATTTAACCAACCCCTCACGTCTATATGCAAATCATTGCATTAAGGGAGCCGGATGTGAAACGTGTAGTAGAAACGAGAGGAGAAGAGAGCCATTGCTCTTTCCCCTGTCTGATTTCTTGAAGCTTGAACCCCAATCTATCATGAGATCCCTTTCCATTTCATAGAGAAATCCTTTTCTTCTATATTTAGGAACCATACACTCTATGGTTCACTTGATTGAGGTGAGGAGTACAGAATGGATCGTTGAATCGGCATTTCAACGACGTTGATCCGCCGTTGGCAAGACGTAAATCTCTGCATGCGAGAAAGCTAATAGAGGTAACCCTTGTAACGCATGTGTGGTGGTTTAGAGTCCAAATCTTGTTATCAAGTAATGATAGTCAAATCCGCATGCAACGATTTCCAAGGATCGAACGCGTGCAAATCAAGAGAATGCAAGCATTGGTTTTGATCGTGAAAACCCTTGTATGTGCTTCGAAATGGGGGATAATTAGTATGTTTAAACCTCCGGAATGCATGATATTATGGTGTGATTTACATGTGTTCGAAAGGAAGCTTTGTAGGCAAAGAGTAACTTATTTAGGGTATGTATGATGTGTTGGTTGAGCCTGTCCGAGAAGCCATGAAGGCCAGCTCAAGCAGAGGTATCAAACTATTAAAGATGACAATTCTGAGATGTACGGTCGAGCGTGAATTAGGATCGCTAGAGCGAAAAATCACCTAAAGCCTATGCTTGAGCGGGAATAAAAGGTTTAAACCACTCAGAAGAAAACCGCTCGACCGTAAACTAGGAGTTTACATGGGAAAACAGCTCAAACGTGATTGGAACTGCTCAAGCGGGAAAAGACCTGAAGCGTAAGCTCAGGCAAGAAGCCTAGACCGCTTTTGCTCGGGTCCAAACCGCTCGAGCGAGATCTGGGAAATTGTGTTCGGAATATGCTCGAGCGTGATTGGTGTCGCTCGAGCGAAAAAACACGTGGAGCCTACACTCGAGCAGAATGTGTAGGTTTATTTCACTCAAGTTAAAACTGCTTGAGCAAATTCGTATGTGCCACTGGGAACCGCTCGAGCAGGATTGAGCCACACTCGAGCGTGAAATTCTATTTTGGCAATATTAGACTAGTGTGCTTGGGACTTGGCTTGTATACTCGTGAGTTATACACAGGTGAATGTACTGAGTACTGATAACTGAGACATGTATTGGGCCTTGTGATATAGGAGAAAAACATCAGGAAATGCCTTGAACGAGCGTGTGAGAATCATGACATGTGTGCTTGATGTGACTTAAGGTAGGGAAAACACCTTGGTCAATTATATTTTCTCTAGAAGTCATGTTTACGATGCGATTTTTGGATGAACTATATTCTCGCCATGATTTATATTTATGTATCTTAAAATTGTGAATATAAAGATTTGATGTTACTTTGACAGTCACGTCGTGCGTGATCCTTTGTACACTCCTCTTGATCTCATGTTGTACCCGACTTGTAGTGTTTCCATTTTCAAAAGATGCTCGGTCTATGTGTACCCGACCTATGCTTAAGTGTTATGACTCTGTGAGCATGTGCAAGGAGGAGTGGAGCCTCCATGAGAGGGGTGGAGTCCCCGGGATTACAACCTTGTGTCCTAATATGGGCTGCTCAATTTCCTAATATGGGATGCCTTGCCATTTGACTTGTTTCCAAGTGCATTAGTTGTAAGGGGAGTGGAGTCTCCATGAGAGGTGTGGAGTCCCCGAGGTTACAACCCTATGTCTTAATATGGGCTACTCAATTCCCTAATGCGGGATACTTACCCTAATGCCATATGATATTACATGTCTCAAACCGTGCTATTTGATCCACTATGATATAAATCCATGCTATGCATCCTAAATTGTTTCGAGTCTCGATTATATGTGTCCATGCTCGTTCCGTTGATATGCTTCATTTTGTGTTTTTTCGACTCTCTTGTCTCGATATGCATAGTGTAGCATGTTTTACCGCCTTCATGAATTGACTTGTTCAGCTTTCATAAATGTTATTCTTGAATTCAATATATTTTGAATAAAAATTGGAAGTTTCGATTGCTTTTATTTATGCATCAAGAATATGAATTAGAATGATGAGGTGTGATTTAGGCTGGTATTTTTCTCTACAAAGCTTGGATGAAGCTCATCCCTCGACTATACGTCATAGTTGCAGGAGCTGAGAAGTAATTTGATTAGGAATGAGAAGAGGATCCAGACTGCAATCCTGCTAAAGAGGAGGATCTGCCTGAGGAGTATTTCCCTTGACAGCTTGTGTGGAGTTTGGGTGGCTCTTGCTGAGATAGTTGATAAATGATACTTGAAGGAAATGTAATTACGTATGATAATATGTTTTGATCCACTGTTTAGGCGGAGGTTGGCCTTAGTCGGTGGATGTTTACTTTGCTTTTAGGACTTGAGCATATGACAGCTAGTTTTTGAGATTATTTTTGCCATTCTATATTGTTATAGCTCTGTATTGTTTCCGCTTTACGTACTTTGCTTCTACTTTTGTGAGCTTACCATTATGAGATGGCTCGGTCCTCCCTATTATTTAATGTGAGGAAAGATCTAGCTGTTAGGAGGTGATGTTGTACGACGATACCATAGCATCACTGTATCTCGGTTCTTGTGTGTGATCCGATGGCATGGGTTTTTATGGTAAGGAAAACCCGGGCTATCAGAGGTGGTATCAAAGCCCAAGTGTTAGATCTTGTGGCATACAGAGCTATGATGTAGGCTAGAAACAATGGAATTAGGCTTTGTTGTTAGGCTCCAACAATAAGACTAATAGTCTTAACTCGACCTAACTTAACGATTACATGTTCATGGCAGGACCAAATGCCTCCTAGATGCGGTAGACCAAGGAGCGTGAATGTAGGAGATACCCCAACTAGGGAGGGATTCATTTTGCGAGCGAATGTTATCCCTGTAAATAGCAACTGCAATGCACTGGGAGCTAATGAGACCCCTGCAAACAACAATGCATCAGGATCGAGGAACAATGCTGGAAATGCCCCAGGAGGGGATAGCAACCACCAATTGCATGAAACCATGGTGAACACCATGGTGGTGTTGGCTGAAAGAAGATAGCCATGTGGATTTCAAGACATCTGGAGATTGATACCTCCGAGTTTCTATGGGCAGGCCGACTCAATGGAGGTCAAAAAGTGGATGAATCAAATTGAGAAGGTACTTCAATGTGTTCGCTGTACAGAAGAGGAAAAGGTGAGTTGGGCTTCATTCCAACTCAAGGGGAAAGCGGATCCGTGGTGGAAGTCAGTGGAGAGGACATGAGCTCCAGGGACACCCTAGACTTGGGCGGAATTTACTGCAGTCTTCCACGAAAAGTACTTTCCAACGACCGAGAAACGTTAGCTACAAATCCAATTTGTGAATTTAGTTCAAGGACAATTGAGTGTCCAGGAGTATGAGACTGAATTTACTCGGTTGTTGTGATTCCCACCGGCTTTGGTAGCCATTGAATTAATGAAGACGCAGAAGTTTGAGTATGATCTCAAGCCCGCCATCAAGGGACGGAGATCATTATTTGAGGCAGCCACATACGAGAGGGTAGTGAGACTGACCCTCATAGCTAAAAGAGATCTTGAGGAAATATATAAGGCAAGAGATGAGCAAGTAAGGAATAGAAAAGCTCAATATGAAGTGAGAATCCGGAGCAGGCCAGTAAAACGCCGAGGTAGTCAACGCCGCCACCATCACAACACACTCCTACGGCATCAGTGGGGTCTATTGATCCGGAGGTCTTGTCACCTTTACCCCCAAGACCCTTTAAGGAATCTGGTTCGGCAATCACGGGAGTGGCAAAGACACAACCTGTAGTTTCTTGTACCGCTTCCACCACACCGTCAATAGTATGTGCAAAGTGCAGGAAATCACATAGGATGGATCAGTGTCATAAAACCACGGGAGCCTATTTCAAATGTGGATAGTTGAGGCACCGCATTAGAGATTGCCCATAGATGAAAAGTGTTGCAAACATCACAACACCGAATCTAAGATCTACACGGCCCACGATATAAGGTCGACCATATGTAGTCTCAGCACATGATGCCCATGCCGGTAATGAGGTCATCCAAGGTATGATTTTTCTTGAATTATCAGTTCATTTACTTACATTTTAGATGAAGAAAGTGCATCAATATAATAATCATTACAATCATCATACTTCACACCATACCACGTTAGATATACTTCTAATTTTCTAGTGTCGGTTGAATCTAGGTGTCATCCGTTTGAGCAAAGAGAAGGATATATGTAATTACAAGGCATTGGCGTTGATAGACCCACGGTGTACACATTCGTTCATTACACTGAACTTTTCCATGGAGATAGGCTACACACCCAAGCCTTTAGACTTTGTTCTTGCTATCTCGACCCCAACGGGAAATCCTGTGAGAACGGAAACATTTTGCCGACCAGTCATCATCACCATGGCACATCGACAAACTACGACCGATTTGATCTTGCTCAAAATGCAAGGTTTCGATGCCATCCTAGGTGTGGATTGGCTAACCAAACTACCAGCTAAGGTAGATTGCCGAGAGAAAGAAGTCACCCTCTACCCCAAGAGAGGGAAGCCATTCATATTCATTGCTGTTTGACCAGCCGTCGTACCCTTTATATCCTCAATTCGAACTGAACGACTGATCAGTAAAGGATGCCAAGGATACCTTGCATTCATTCAAGGGAAACAGGACAAGATGGTTGATATCTCAGAAATCTCGATCGCCTGTGAGTTTCCCCATGTCTTCCTTGAAGAGCTACCAAGTTTACCACCAGATAGGGAAGTCGAGTTTATGATAGACTTAGCTCCAGGCATAGAACTCGTGTCAAAGGATCCATACCGAATGGCACCAACTAAGTTGAAAGAGTTAAAGGAGAAGTTGCAAGAGTTGCTCGATAAAAGATTTATTATACCCAGCGTGTCTCCATGGGGAGCACCGATGCTATTCGTTAAAAAGAAAGATGGTTCAATGAGACTGTGCATTGACTACTGACAATTGAACATATTGACCATAAAGAATCGGTATCCATGCCCTAGGATCGATGATCTGTTCGACCAGTTGCAGGGAGCTAAATTCTTTTCTAAGATAGACCTACGGTCCGATTACCATCAGATGAAGGTGAGAGTTGATGTTCCTAAAACAACTTTTCGCATGAGGTATGGTCATTACGAGTTTCTCGTAATGCCATTCGGGTTGACAAACACACCAGCATTGTTCATGGACCTCATGAACCATGTATTTAAGCCATATCTAGACTGATTTATAGTTGTCTTCATTGATGACATTCTCAAAGACGCGTGCAGAACACAAACATCATTTGCAGTTGGCATTGAAAACACTATGAGACTCTCAACTATATGCAAAGCTCGACAAGTGTCAGTTCTGGTTGGAACAAGTAAGCTTGTTGGGCCACATCATTTCAAAATTAGGTGTAGCGGTTGATCCATCTAAGATAGAGGTCGTGGTAAAATGGGAATAGCTAAGAACTGTCACTGAAGTTCATAGCTTTCTCGGATTCACTAGCTACTATCGTAGATTTGTTGAAGGGTTCTCGAAAATCGCTGAACCACTCATGCAGCTCACACGAAAGGGCATCAAATTTGAGTGGACTGAAGCATAAGAGAAGAGCATTTAGGAGCTTAAGAAAAGACTGGACTCCACACCTGTGTTTATACTACCATTTGGCACTGAAGGATTTGTAGTGTTACTGATGCATCTCACACTGGCCTAGGTTGCATACTGAACCAGCATGAACAAGTTGTTGCTTATGGTTTCAGACAGTTGTAAGACTACGAGAAGAATTATCCCACACATGACCTAGAGTTAGCTGCGATCATCTTTATATTAAAAATCTGGAGACACTAACTCTATGGTGAAACCTTTGACATGTTTACTGATCACAAGAGCCTCAAATACTTATTCACACAGAAAAATCTAAATCTAAGGCAGAGAAGGTGGATGGAGTTTTTGAAGGATTATAATTATGTCATCCAGTACCACCCAAAAAAAACGAATGTGGGAGCTAATGCACTTAGCCGAAAATCAATCACTCAGTTGTCTCACCTTGTGGCCAGAATACATAGATGGAAGTTGGTTGAGGACATCACCTTTGGTGACACTCAGTTTGAAGTAAAAGGATCGAGAGCACTCTTAGCAAATATCAAGATCAATTCAACCCTCTTCGATAGGATCAGAGAAAGCCAATTAAAAGATCCAGAGCTTATGACTATCAGACAGAGGATAGACAATGGCAATCAGCCAGAATTCTTTGTGAATGGCAATGGCTCATTAGTATTCATGGGCCAAGTTTGTGTACCAACCAATGTTGAGTTGCTACAGGAAATATTAGAAGAAGCTCACAAGTCTGCATATGCTATACACCCGGGCAGCACCAAGATGTACCATGACATGAAAAAGAGTTTTTGGTGGAAAGGAATGAAATGAGACATTTTCGAGTATGTAGCCAAGTGTTTGGTCTATTAGCAAGTTAAGGTAGACCATTTCTAGCTTATTGGAGCCTCTACCAGTCTCGGAATGGAAATGGGAGAATATTTCGATGAACTTCATACTAGGTTTATCGAGAACTCAGAAGGGGCATAACGCTACTTGGGTGGCTGTTGACCGACTAACCAAGTCAGCACAGTTCTTTCCATACAGTACGCGTTACACTGCAAGCAAACTGGCTGAACTATATCTGAAAGAAGTTGTAAGGCTACACGGCATACCTTCAAGCATCGTGCTAGACCGGGACCCACTCTTCACATTCTAGTTCTGGCAGCGTTTTCAAGAGGGGATGGTTTCAAAGCTAGAATTCAGCTAAGCTTTTCACCCTTAGACTGAAGGACAAACTGAAAGGGTAAATCAAGTCATAGAGGACATCTTAGGGCATGTATGTTGGACTTCCAAGGATCATGGGATAAACACTTGCCCTTGATAGAGTTCGCGTACAATAACAGCTACCAAGCAAGCATCGGCATGGCACCTTTTGAAGCATTATATGGTCACCGCTATAAATCTCTGCTAAATTGGGAAGAAGTTGGAGAGCCTATCTTATTGGGTCTGAAACTCATTGAGAGCACAAATGAGACCATTCGACTTATTCATGAATGTTTAAAGATCGTTCAAAGCTGTCAGAAGAGTTATGCCCACCATAAGAGATCAAGTGTTGAGTTTCAGGTGACATTTACACCAATACTATGTTATATATCAGTTCAATGTGTAAATGTTCTAAAAGTTGTACCCCTTGCAGGTTGGAGATCGCGTCTTTATAAAAATTTCGCCAACCAAAGGCGTGATGCGGTTTGGCAAGCGAGGGATGCTAAGCCCACGATACATTGGTCCCTTTGAAGTATTAGGCCGCATTGGCGAGGTAGCCTATCGTGTTGCCCTACCACTGCAACTGTCAAGCGTCCATAACATTTTCCATGTCGCAATGCTAAGAAAATATGTAAAAGACGCGTCACACATGCTAGATTCTCAAATGATTGAGGTTTGAGAAAATTTAACACTGATAGAGGAACTAATCAGGGCATTGGATCGTAAAGAGCAAATTTTAAGAACCAAATGCATTCTGCTCGTTCTAATTCAGTGGCGCAACCACTTCGTCACGGAAGCGACATAGGAATGAGAGACGGAGATTTGAGACCAATACCCAAATCTGTTCGGTTGAAATTTTTTGAGTTTAAAACGAATGTAATCCATCGAGACAAATTTTGAATGTATGGGACTATAGGTGTAACAAATGTACCTCTTCATATGTTAAAAGGAGAAAATTTTGCTTTATAGATACGACCATATGTGTTCTAACCTATGTAGTGTGAGCACAGGTAACTTCATCTCTGGCGGTAAATGCATTCATACTAACCAAAGTATTGAGTTCATAGCAATTTAAAGACAGGATTGAAATGCTACGCACCCCTACACAAAACAACCACAACTAATACAGGCCCGCTCGAGCTTGAAACTTTCGCTTGAGCGCCCACTTAAATCACACTTGAACGTCCTTCTAGACCTCCCGAGCGGCCATCGAGTCAATAAATAGGGCAGAAAACCCTTTTTCACTCCCACGACGTTTCAAAGCATTCTCCTGCTCAGTTTTCCTCCTTTCTCCATAAGAAGAAGCTCAAATCCGTGACAGGGGATGCCATTTCTCCACACTAGGGCAAGATTCCTTCAGATTTAGACTCTTGATCTCGTGCACACCTTCCTTTACCCCATGGCTTCAAGAAGTAAATAGTTTCTAAACCATCTAAATCATTTAACTCGAAGCCACAATCTTCAAATGATCGAAGAGTGTTCCAAAATCGACCCCAAAACTAACCCTAGAATAGCCTGCCGCATGGTGGGGCAATAAGACCTTAGAGCCCGAATGGTCTTTCAGCCTAGACCTTTTCACCGACGAGGACACTACCTCCTGGGCAATCAACTATATACACCGAGGAAAACTAGAGGTTTTGTTTCAACCCTTTCACAAGCACTATTGCCCGCGACTCGTCCACTTATTCATCAAAATATGGAAATCGTAGCCAGCGACCATGTCGTAACACTCACCACAAATATTGATGATTGGACCTTCTACATTGAAGTCCGTGACATCGCTAAAACCATTCGTTGTACCATGAACTTCTACGACAGCGACTGCCTATGTCAACCACACTCCAAGGACGTACCGATTCACCGTGTTGCCACTAAAATGGCCGATGATGGTTTGGTGGTCAATGGTGCCATTCGTAGAGCCCAGTTGCTACCTAAGATGTGGCTGTTAGATGATGTGCTTAGAAAGAACCTTTACCCTCTTCATCACGAACAAGAACGAAGAGGACCCCTTTTACAAACACTGTTTGCGGCACATGGTGAACATTGGTTTAACGCGCCCAAACTGATCTTTGACGGCGTTGTATATGCCCATGACCAATTACTGAGCACGACCTCCAAATAAATAAACTACATGCCATATGCCCGTCACATTTCCTGAATGTTAGAAAACCATGAGGACACTGAAGCAGATGAACCTCACCAAGTGTTGGCTGGTGAGGAGAAATGTACCGACAAACGTCCATCAATAGACGATGCGTGATTCGAGTCAGACTTTAAAAATGCTACAACGCAGCGCTAAAGATCGGTGCCTTCATCAACTACAAGGGGGGACCCAATAGGCCCCAGTATAACATGAACCTGTAGTCGAGGGTGCTCAACAACACTTTAAGCTCTCTGAATTCAATCGCCAAATGGACATCCTCCAACAGCTCCACCGTCAAACCCACGCTCAGCTCTCCACACTACGCCAAGACAATCACATGCTCCATCAGAGATTGGACTTCCACGAGGAAATCTAGATGCGCCTCATCGAGAAGGCATACCCGATGGCACATACACCCTTTATTGCACACGCGAGGATGTATACGTCGGAGTACACATCGAGGTTCACGCAAGGAGCCTCCGCTTCGAGAGCTGGACCATCTACCTCAGGAGCTAGGCGTAACCAAGAACAAGCTGCTGAACAACCTGGTGAGCCTAAAGTTCATTAACACACTCAGTCTTACTATCTGTTAGACTCATTGTTTTCATTTGATCTGATTCCTAATATATAAACATATTGATAGATTGCTAGTTAATGCTAGGAAACAATATTACATTTTTGGTTTTTTTTTTCATAACTTCAATTTCCATGATTGAAACTCTTGAGGTGATGGTGTAAGATCAATAGAGTAACTACTTGTAGTAGCATCAATATACCTACTATTGAATTTTTGTATACCTTTGCAATGACTTCGGGAAAACGGATAATTGCTTAGTATATGCGCCCTTTCTGTAAATCATCTGGTATGCATATTACCCTCTCAATAGGCATACGCTTGAACACAATACTCTCTTTACTTTCATAATAGAATAGATAATGAACCAATTAGAACCTTACCAACTTATGCTCTTTCTCTGACTACTTCCTTCAATTTTTGAGGACAAATATTCTCATAAGGAGGGGAGGATGTGACACCTTGTAAGGTCACTCTCGGGTAATTCGGGACCTATGCCATACCACAGATCACTGGGCCTTGAACAGGAAGAATCCACTTAGGCATTGGTCACATGAAACGCATAGGGAACCATTTCACTGGAAACCCAGATGAGGACCATTGAGATTGAAGGCCTATTTGTACCAAAACCATCTTGGGTCTATTTGGGAATTAAATCCTAATGGGCCACCTTGAATGCAAAAGCTAGAGGGACTAGTCACTTTTGACTTGGTAGAACCATCTGGCCACTAGGACCAGTGTAGAATTCAATGGGCTAAGACCCTTTTGGATCAGGGCATTTGAGCCCATGAATTTGAAGCCAAGCGATGTTCGCATACACAATATTGGTGTATATGGGTTATACATCAAACCCTAGACTTTCTATTTAACAAACCCCTCACGTCTCCATGCAAATCATTGCATTAAGGGAGGCAGCTATGAAACGTGAAGGAGAAAAAATAGAAGAAGATAGCCATTGCTCTTTCCCCTGTCTGATTTCTTGAAGCCTGAACCCTGATCTATCGTGAGATCCCTTTCCATTTCAATGATAAATCCTTCTCTTCTATATTTAGGAACCATACACTCTGTGGTTCACTCAATTGAGGCGAGGAGTACCGAGCGGATTGTTGAATCGGCATTTCAACGACGTTGATCTGCTGCCGGCAAGACGTATCTTTGCATGCGAGAAAGTTAATAGAGGTATCCCTTGTAATGCATGCATGGTGGTTTAGAGTCCGAATCTTGTTATCAACTAATGATAGTCGAAGTTGCATGCAAGGATTTCCAAGGATGGAACACGTGCGAATGAAGAGAATGGGAGCATTGGTTTCGATCGTGAAAACCCATGTATGTGCTTCAAAATTGGGGATAATTAGTATGTTTAAAACTCAAGAATGTGTGATATTATGTTGCAATTTACATGTGTTCGAAAGGGAACTTCGTAGGTAAAAAGTAACACATTTAGGATATGTATGATGTGTTGGTTGAGCCTGCTCAAGAAGCCAAGAAGGCCAGCTCGAGAAGAGGTATCAAACTATTAAAGATGACAGTTCTGAGATGTACTCTCGAGCATGAATTAGGACTGCTCGAGTGGAAAATCAGCTGAAGCGTACGCTCGGGCAGGAATCATAAGTTTAAACCACTCGAGAGAAAACCGCTCAAGCATGAACTAGGAGTTTACATGGGAAAACTGCTTGAGTGTCATTGGAAAAACTCGACTGGGAAAAGACCTAAAGCGTACGCTGGAGGGGAAAGCCTAGACCAATTTAGTTCGGGTCAAAACCGCTCGAGCAAGATCTGGGAAATTGTGTTGGGAATATGCTCGAGTGTGATTGGTGCCGCTTGAGTGAAAAAACACCTGAAGCCTACGCTCGAGCAGAATGTGTAGGCTTATTTCGCTTGGGTTAAAACCAGTCGAGCGTACTCGTATGTGCCACTAGAAATCGCTCGAGCGGGATTGAACCACACTCAAGCATGAAATTCTATTTTGGCTATATTGGACTGGTGTGCTTGGGACTTGGCTTGTATACTCATGAGTTGTACACGGGTGAATGTCCTAAGTACTTATAACTGAGACATGTATTGGGCCTTGTGATATAGGAGAAAAACAAGGGGAAACACTTCAACGAGCATGTGAGAATCATGACACGTGCGCTTGACGTGACTTAAGGTAGGGAAAACACCTTGCCCAATTATATTTTCTCTCGTAATCATGTTTACAATGCGATTTTCAGATGAACTATATTCTCGCCATGATTTGTATTTATGTATCTTAAAATTGTGAACATAAAGATTTGATGTTACTTTTACACTCACGTCATGCATGATCCTTTGTACACGCCTCTTAATCTCATGTTGTACCCGACTAGTAGTGTTCTCATTCTTAAAAGTTGCTCAGTCTGTGTACCTGACTTGTGCTTGTGTTATGATTCTGTGAGCATGTGCAATGAGGAGTGAAGCCTCCATGAGAGGGGTGGAGTCCCCAGGGTTACAACCCTATGTCATAATATGGGCTGCTTAGTTCCCTAATTAGGGATGTTGTGCCATGTTCCTTGTTTCTGTGTGCATTAGTCGTAAGGGGAGTGGAGTCTCCATGAGAGGGGTGGAGTCCCCAAGGTTACAACCCTGTGTCTTAATACAAATTGCTCAGTTCCCTAATGCGGGATACTTACCCTAATGCCATATGATATGACATGTCTCGAACCATGTTATGTGATCCGCTATGATATGAATCCATGCTATGCATCCTGAATTGCCTCAAGTCTTGATTATATGTGCTCATGCTCGTTCCATTGATATGCTTCATTTTGTGTTTTTTTGACTCTCTTGTCTCAGTATGAATGGTGTAGCATGTTTAACCGCCTTCATGAATTGACTTGTTAAGCTTTCATAAATGTTCTGCTTGAATTCAATATATTTTGAATACAAATTGCAAGTTTCGATCGCTTTCATTTATGCATGAAGAATATGAATTAGAATGATGAGGTATGATTTAGCATGGTATTTTTCTCTACTGAGCTTGGATGAAGCTCATCCCTCAACTATAAGTCATAGCTGCAGGAGCTGAGCTGGAACATGATCCAAAATGGGAAGAGGTTCCGGACTACAATCCTACTGAGGAGGAGGATCTGCCTCAGGAGCATTTCCCTTGACTGCTTGTGTGGAGTTTTGGTGGCTCTTGCTAAGATAGTTAATAAACAGTACATGAAGGAATTGTAATTAAATATGATAATATGTTTCGATCCACTCTTTAGATGGAGGTCGGCCTTCATCGGTGGATGTTAATTTTGCTTTTGGGACTTGAGCATATGATAGCTAGTTTTTGAGATTATTTCGGCCATTCTGTATTGTTATAGTTCTGAATTGTTTCCGCTTTGTGTACTTTGCTTCCGCTTTTGTGAGCTTTCCATTATGAGATGGCTCGGTCCTTCCTATTATTTAATGTGAGGAAAGATCAAGCTTAGGTGGTGATGTTCTATGATGATACCATAGCATCACCGTATCTCGGATCTTGTGTATGATCCGATGGCACGGGTTTTTTTTCTAAGGAAAACCTGTGTTGTCATATTATAGGATTGCTACAGCTGAATTGAAGGAGATGAAAGAGCAATTGCTGGAACTCTTAGATAAAGGGTTCCTAAGACCAAGTGTTTCTCCTTGGGGAGCACCAGTCTTATTTGTTAAGAAGAAGGACAGGTTGATGAGGTTGTGCGTCGACTATCATCTATTGAAGAAGTTAACGATCAATAACCGTTATCCTCTTCCAAGGATTGATGATCTCTTTGACCAGTTGCAGAGAGCAAGGTTCTTTTCCAAGATCGATTTGACATCCGGCTACCATCAGTTAAAGTTAAAGTCGTTGATGTTCAGAAGACGGTATTCTGAACTAGATATGGTCATTACGAGTTCTTAGTGATGCCTTTTGGCTTGACTAATGCACCAGCTTCATTCATAGATCTCATGAATAGGGTGTTCAAATCATATCTCGATAAATGTGTAGTCGTGTTCATAGATGATATTCTCATTGACTTGAAGTCAAAGGAGGAACACAAGCAACATCTACAGATTATTCTACAAACATTACGTCAACACCAGCTTTATGCGAAGCTCAACAAGTGTGAGTTTTGGTTAGAACAACTGAGTTTCTTAGGACATGTTGTCTCTGAAACGAGTATGACAGTCGATTCAACAAAGATTAGGCCATTGTACAATGGGAATAGCCGAAAACCGTAACAAAAGTACAAAGGTTTCTAGGATTGGCTGGCTACTATAGAAGGTTTGTAGAAGGCTTTTCCAAGATATCAGGACCACTCACACAACTTACGAGAAAAAATGTGAAGTTTGAATGGACTAAGTCATATGAGAAGAGTTTTTAAGAACTTAAGAGAAGACTTACCTTTGTACCAGTGCTTGCTATTGCATCAGGCACTGGAGGTTTTATCGTGTTTAGCGATGCTTCACATAGTGGGTTAGGCTGTGTGTTTAACTAGAACCAAGAAGTTATTACCTACAGTTCTAGACAGCTCAAGGATCATGAAAAGAATTATCCAACTCATGATCTTGGACTAGCAACAGTAATCTTTGCATTGAAGATATAGAGGCATTACCTTTACTCGAAACCTTTGAGATATTCATTGATCATAAGAGCCTCAAGTACCTATTTACCCAAAAGGATCTGAATATGAGCCAGAGAAGATAGATTGAGTTTCTCAAGGACTATGATCGTATAAGATGATTTGAGTCAAAAGACATCGGCTCAGTTATCGAGCCTCATCATGGGGATCCGTAGATGGAAATTATTAGAGAACATCTCATTATATGACAAGAAGATCGAGGTGAAAGATTCAGGAACCTTAGTGGCAAACATCAATATCCGATTGACGATCTTCGATGACATCTACGAGCTTCAGATGAAATATATGGAGCTTACTGAGATCAGACGAGGTGTGACCGATGGTACTGGGCCAAATTTCTCCATCAAGTAGGATGGCTCGCTACTGTTCAGAGGGCATCTATGTATACCTTCACATGCCGATCTCCGACATGCTATCCTAGAAGAGGCCCATAAGTGAAAATATGCTATTCATCCAGGTGGTACCAAGATGTACCAGGATCTAAAGAACTTTTGGTGGAGAGATTTGAAGAAGGATGTCGCCGAGTACATCTCAAAGTATTTGGTGCGTCAGCAAGCGAAAGTGGATCACCAACATCCATCAGGTCTATTACAACCTCTACCAATACCAAAATAGAAATGGGAATCCATTTCCATGGATTTTATTTTGGGATTACCAAGAACGATGAAGGGACATAATGCCATATGGGTAATCATCGATAGGCTAATCAAGTCAGCTCATTTCATGCCGTACAACACCAAGTATACAACGAGTAGGCTTGCAGAAATGTAACTAAAGGAGATCGTTCGATTACATGGTATTCCTATGAGCATTGTTTCTAATAGAGACCCATTGTATACATCACAAGTTTGGAAAAAAATCTAAGAGCGAATGGGCTCAATGTTAGACTTCAGCTCTGCATTTTACCCACAAACAGATGGACAAACCGAAAGGGTGAACCTGATTATAAAGGGCATGCTCTGAGATTGTATGCTTGATTTTGAAAGATCGTGGGATCAACATTTACCATTATTCAAGTTCGCATACAATAACAGTTATTGTTGTTGATGATTGTTGTGCTAATATGTTATTAAAAAGTGTGGTAAAAACAAATATAAAAAAGGAGTGAAATGAAATGAAGTAGTATAAAAATAACAATCTAAATCACAGTCCTGCAAGATCCAGGGCATGTTGTAGCAAGTTTTGATGAGTAAGAATTTGTCTCACAGAGAATTGTGATATAAAATGTAACAAATCTCCAGATCTGGCAAATCTAATCCTATTCTAATTTAAACTAAGAAAAACAGAACAAAGAGATAGAGTTTTGGTTGCCACTACACTAAAAACATAAATGACATAGATCTAATTAAAAAATAAAATTAAAAACCAGATCAGAGATAAAGGAAGGGAGAATTGAAGAAGATAGCAGATGTTTTAGTAAAAGAAAACTAAAATATGCAAAAGTAAACAGCCAAGGAATAGTTTTTCACTGCAAAATTGATTTGCAAAGCAGAGCATAAGCTGGGTTTACAGCAATCCTTCATTTGGATACTAGCACAAATGCAAGGTAAAAGGATCCAAATCAGCCCTGAGATATACTCTGTCCACGCAAATGGTCACAACGTATCCCATGGATATAATCTAGTCATGGGGGAAAGAGATGAAATAGTAAAATCACTACAAATGCTATGGATGCAAGGCTACAAGCTCATGCCTCCATAGGTACATAAAATCTATAAATCAAATGAAAATCACTAGATCTTATAGACTGAATGAGTAATAGAATCAGTTATTCATTGATGTACAAAGATTACAATGAATCAGAGCTCAGATCTACAATCTCTGCAATTTCCACACTTCTTACAATGCTTTGACAAGTCAAATAACAGATGAAACTAGCCCAAACTGTTAGAGAGATTTAGCCAGATATGGCTGCACTAAGGAGAGAAGAGAAAAAGAAGAAGAAGAAAAAGGCAGGAGTAGCTCCAAAAGTTCCTCAATCTCTCGATCCCCAAATCTAATTATTTCTCCCTATTTATACAATTCCTAAGTGTACTTGATTTGTCGTGGCCAATCAGAGAAGAGGAGAATCAAATTAGTTTAAGACCTAATGACGTGGCTGAATTTTGTCTATGTATTTCCCCAAATTCATTAACAAAGCAGTGCACACATGGGGCAGTTTTGTCAAGTGTCCTCTTTATTAATGGAGTTCCCAAAATGTCCTTTAGAGCTGACAGATTCATGCTTGAACCCATGCCTCGAGTGGTTGAGCTTCAGAACCAATCTTGAGAGGTTCTTGAGCAGTTGGAGTGTCTTTAGGATGGATCTTGAGTGGGTCAGTGGGCTTCAGGACTACAACTTGATTAGTTCAGACAGTAGCTCGACAGGATCATTGCTTCAGGTTATCAAACTCGAGAGGTTCTGGAGTAGGTTCTCGACAAGATGATTTGAAGCTTATTTCAGCACTACACTCGACAAATTGGCTTCAGCAGTGTTTAAGCAACTCATCAGGTTCAGGCAACCACTCAAGAGGTTAATTCAATAGCTACAAACTGCTCGAGTGGTTAAAAGATGACACTTTAAAGTTCTCGAGTGGCTTAGCGTTGCAGAAATGAATTGCTCGAGTGGCTTACTGTTGTAGCTATGAACCACTCGACAACAACAATGCAGCTTCAACACTGCTTGAGTTTGCATCAGATCTGTTCGATAGTTGCTTTAACTACTCGAAAAATTCTCAAGTTTCTTGTTCTGAACCTCTACTGCTGTGCATATTTTGTTGCAACACTCTGTCATGCATGGGTCCTCAGCCAGTGGTTGACTTTGATCTCCCTCTTTTTAGCTTTTGCTACATAGATTTCTGCACTTCACTATAGATTATTGCTAACTACAAAATAACACTCAAAAAGTAATTATTAAACAGCTCTAAGGTCTAATAACGGCTAGGTTAGGAGGTGAAAAGTGGTACTTTTCAGTGATTAACACACTCCCAAACCTAATCTTTGTTAGTCCTCGAGCAAAGAAAAAAATAAAATACTTACTCTAACAATTTAAGTGACACTTTCGTAGGGAGCACAGATGTATTTAGCTTATGCATCATGCCATTTAAACCCCTAGGTGATCCCTTGCGAGGGTTTTCAGTGAAGGTACCCAAAAACTTCCTAATGAAGATAGTTAAAACAAGTGCACATAGTGACAAGTCAGATTTCAACATACCAAGCTTCATTCCAAACCTTGCTCTTTCAAATTAGATGAGTTTTAAAATAGTAAATGCAAGCAATTTAATTTCTAAATCCTCAGCATGCTTATCACAACCAATATGAAGACATCAAGAGTGTAGTGTGTGCAAATCATTATAAAGCTCACCCTTAATTCAAAAATCATGTTCAAACAGTGCCCCAATAAATTCAATCTCAGACCCAATCCTCACCAGGCCTGCCTCTAACAAATGAATTGAAGGGTATTCAATTTCACTCAAGCTCAACATCAGTTGCAAACCTCAAATAGGCCTACAAGCATGAGCATAGGCATTTGCTTCTATTTCCTGACTTCATCATGTTCCCTTCACCATAGATCAGGAATCCCTTCATCTCCACATAGCAGCTCAATTCACTTTGGATCACAAAGGCTTTTATTAGGTTGTAATGTGGCTTAGGTTTAGGGTAAAAAAGAATGAAGGGGTAGCATGAATTCAAAATTGAGAAATCACCAAGGGTAGGAGGTGATTCATGACTTCACAACCTTCATTTCAGCACAACTTCATTTTCTTTGATGTTTTTCAGATTCAAAGTGGTCAGCTTCTTCTCTTCCTTTTACTCTTTCATATGAAATACTTCTCTTGACTTCTTTTTATATATATATATTTTTGTTTTTTTCTATTTTTTTTCTTTATAAATTGCCACACATAGACCACTGCTACACAACTATTTTTTTTTTTCTTTCTTTTCTTCTCCTTTACCAAATGTTGAACCCAGCCTACCTATCATCAACTTCTTTTCTTTTACCTTATAAAATCTCAGAGTGAGGGTAAGGTTGAATCAGGTTATGAGGTTTAGGTGCAAGTACTCTAGTATTTGTCAAAAAAAAAATTGGATTGTAAGGCTCAAAGAATGTATGCAAAGGGGCAATTGAATGGGTAGAAATTTTAGGCTCAAATTGTCCAAATAAAGGTCTTAGATCATCTCCTTAGTATCCTGAGTTCTGCTAAACAGTTTCAATTTGGGAATGCCTGACTTCTAATAAAAAGATTTGAGTCAGTCAATTCTTAGAGGATAAAAAATTGCCAAAAACACTCTTCAAAAGAAAAATTTTATGGGCCCAAATCTCACTGGGTATGGTTTTCGTTTGAACTCATGGGGGATGTTCTCACCTTTTTCTCTCCTTACTGGTTCACTATATACTGATTGTGAAAATTTTTTTGATGAACTCTTCATGGAAGTGTTGAGTTTTTTTTAAAAAAGATTTCAGTATTAAGCAGTCTACTATATATTTTAATTCTCCCTTTTTCAAAATTGCTTGGGTGGAACTTTAGTTCATTTGTTAGAAATCAAATGACTTTAAATCATAGCAGGTACATGCACAAACCACAATGAGAAGCATACTTATCAAATTAGATTCAGATTTCTAAACACCAAAACAATCACACAAACTATTATAGCACATAAAAAACAAACCAAAGACAGTACATGACAGATTTATAAAATGAAACACACAAATTCAAGCAACTATGACACACAATTTATAGAGCTATGGATTACTTAGCAGTGGGAGGTTCATGAAGGTGGATGGTCTGAGGAGGCTCCACAAAGTTTTCAACACAAATCTTCAGCCTTTGACCATTCACTTTCATACTCTTCCCATAAATGGGATCCATGATCTCCACAACACCAGATGGGGAGACATGAATGACAGTATAGGGTCCATCCCACCTGGATTTTAGCTTCCCTGGAAATTTTTTAAACTTGGAGTTAAATAACCAAACCTTGGCACCATCCTTGAAATCCTTCCTCATCAGTCCCTTGTCAAAGAAAGCTTTAGATTTTTCCTTGTAAATTGTTGAGTTGGCATATGCATCCAATCTCAACTCCTAAAGCTCTGATAGTTGTGGCTTCGTCTTTATACCAGCAGGTGTTAGATCCAAATTCAAAGTGTTAACAACCCAATAGGCTCTATGTCTCAACTCCACTGGTAGATGACAAGCCTTGCCATAAGCCAGTCTAAAAGGGGACATGCCAATTGAGGTCATATAGGCAATCCTATCAGTCCACAGTGCATCATTCAGTTTCATGGCCCAGCCTTTCCTATCTTTCCTAACTATCATCTCTAAGATGTGCTTAATCTCCCTATTTGAAATTTCAACTTGCCCCCTAGTCTAGGGGTGGTAGGGAGTTTCAATCTTATAGGTAACAGAATATTTCTTGAGCAAGCTCTCAAAATTTTTGTTATAGAAGTGGTTGCCCCCATCACTGATGATGGCTCTAGGGGTGTCAAATCTAGAGAAGATATTTTCTTTGATGAATTTCAGGACAACCTTGTGGTCATTAGTCCTTGTGGCAATGGCTTCAATCCACTTGGACACATAGTCCACTACCACAAGGATAAAACTATAACCATTTGAGGGAGGAAAGGTAGGGCTGTCAATAGGCCGAGCTTTAGCCTGGCCCGACCGAAATGGGCCGAGTTCGGGCCCAATTTTTTAGAAATTTAATAAAGGGGCCTAGCCTGGCCCGACCCGTTTAAGAAACGGGCCCGAATTCGGGCTTCAAAGTTTAAGGCCCGTCCCGGTCCGGCCCGTCCCGTTTAGATGAGGTCCTTTAAGAAAAAATAAAACTTAAAATTTTTGTTAAAAATTGTTTAAAACCTAGCCTGAACCCGGTCCGTTCCGACCCATTTAGCTAAACTAGCCGGGTTCGGGCTACATAATTTAAAATAGGGTTGAGCCCGGCCCATTGAAAGCCCTAAGGAAAGGGGCCCATAAAATCAATTCTCCAGATATCAAATAATTCTACAACAAGAATGGGCTACAATGGCATTGAATTTTTTCTGGATAGGCCACCCATTTTCGGACATCTGACACAAGCCTCACAGTAGGCATATGCATCCTTAACAAGGAAGGCCAATAGATGCCACACTGTAATACCTTAGCTGCTATTTTTCTCCCACTAAAGTGACTCGCACAGGCATTTTCATGGCACATACTCAGAATATTGGGGATGTCACTATCAGGGACAGATTTTCTTATAATTCGGCTTGCACAGTAATTGAATAGGCAGGGGTCCTCCCAGAAAAAGAACTTGACTTGTAAAAAGAACAAGTCTTTATCCACTTTGGTCCAACAGGAAGGGATCCTACAAACAACTAAGTAATTAATAATGTTGGCAAACCATGGCACAATAGACTGAATAGCAAACATTTCCCATCCGGGAAGAAATCATTAACTAGTGCATCTGCACATTCATCTGATAAAATTCTAGAAATGTGGTCAGCCACCACATTCTCCACTCCCTTTTTATCTCTGATCTCAAGATCAAACTCCTACAGCAGCAGGATCCATCTGATCAGCCTAGGTATAGCATCCTTTTTAGCCAATAGGTATTTAAGAGCTGAGTGATCTATAAACACAACAAT
This sequence comes from Chloranthus sessilifolius, assembly GCA_021018995.1. Lineage (NCBI taxonomy): Eukaryota > Viridiplantae > Streptophyta > Magnoliopsida > Chloranthales > Chloranthaceae > Chloranthus > Chloranthus sessilifolius. The sequence goes on from CM037585.1 coordinate 84,419,576, forward strand.
TTTAGACCCTAGCAAGTAGGTCTAAACTTGTCCTGTGACAGCCTGAATTTTGGTGCCCTAAAATCCGTGCCATCATCACGACCCTCAAGGTCATGCACCTTAGATCTATGCGGGACATCTATAAACAAGCACAAGCCAACAATTTAAAATAGCCCGAGCTTTAAACTAGTTAAGTCTCAATGTGTTAATGAAAGTCTAGCAACATAACAGACAATTCTGGTCTCATGCCAATTCATGAGCAGAAGAACTGTCCCGAACCATCGGTGGTAACCCGATCACCCCAGATGGTCCGCCAGAATAATTTATGGCATTTAGTTACATTTAAAAGAATAAAGTTTGACATACCAAGCCAAAGTTACTCTCTACTCACTCGCAATACGTAAAGAAACTTCTAAAAGAATTCTTCAGGAGGAGGTTCTAACTCTTCTCCGGTCACGTAATCCGGATCTTCTGGATCCACGTCTCCCGAAGCCTCAGCTGCCGCTAGAATTTGACCTGTGACGTATAGTCTAAGGGGTGAGTTACATCCTAGCTCAATAGGGAAGCAAAATGAACATATAGATTAACTCTCACATATGTGTTAGCAGTTTTAAAAGCACACTTTATCAAATATCTCTTTTGGAAAACAATTGAAATAACTGGAATAAAATAATGATTTCGACTGTTACTTTGCATGGTTTTGTTTGTTCTCACTTTACTAGTTTAGTTGTGAAGTCGGCCTAATAACTTAAATCTTTAACTTAAGTAGTCCCCGAGCAATATAGCATCGAGCCCCGATGGAATACCCACCATCGTCGTCTAACTAGACAGTTCTCATATGTATTCCCTGGGAATACTGCCCAAGCCCCTTCTCATAGGCGGTGGGGTCTATTCTCAATTTTACATCCCTGGGATGTGCTATAAGTGTACGGATTGGCCGCCGTATCGGTCACGGATATCCTGCCTAGTCAGTCGTGGGTATCCCGCGATGTCGGTGGGGTATTCTAATCAAACCTTAAATAACAAATATATCGAATGTGCTCTACATATAGTTATTCACCGTGATTGTGCTAATTTTATTATATTAGGCCTTATCACCTTCTTCTGTTTCACTGTTAGATTTCATCTGCATCCCTGGGATGCCACTGACTTAATGCATCGTATAGATGCCCACCGTTACATATTTACGTCCCCTGTGGTCCTCATAATTAAAACTTACATGTTTTAAAACTTACACACACACACCCTTTTTTCGAATGGTCATGTAATACTTGACTATTTATATGAAATATGCTACATATATGATTTGACGAAATAATGTACATGTTTCAAGAATAATCCCTACCTCAAAGCAAAACCTTCGATTCAAAGCACTCCCTTCTCCTAAACGTGTGGACGCGAAGATTTCACGCCAATTCTAGATTGTATATGCCAAGAGTATGCTTAGAATGGTCATTAGGACCCTAGGAGTATATAGCCCCCCATAAATTGTACTTAAAATTTATAAAATCCAAGTAGCGTCTCGCGCGAGCGGGAACTATTCCTCGCTCGAGCGGTCACTTAACTTCGCTCGAGCGAGTATTCAACCTCGCGTGAGTGGTTAAAACGAGGTATCAACCCTCGCACGCGCGGTCACCCTAAATCGCTCAACTGACTTCTTTTCATCGTGCGAGCAGTTAAAACGAGGTGTTCAATCCTCGCGCGAGCGAGTATTATTCATCTCTCGAGCGGTTAAAATGAGATCGTTTGAGCGGTTAAAACGAGCCATCTGAAGCTCTACGTAATGCCTCGCTCGAGCGAGCCTCTCCTTTACTTTGGGTCTCGCTCGAGTGAGCTCAGAACGAAATCTGTTCTCAGGTTTTATATTTTGTCCTCGCTCGAGCGAGCCATTTAGACTGCTCGAGCGGACCACGACAGAATTAAGTGCTCGATTAGTTCGAGAAAAATATTTCTTTTTCCATTCCAAGGCTTATAAATGTTAAAATCATTCATCTATTATTTCATACTCTATTAAACACACACATAAACATCTCAACCCATACCTCAATCGATAGACCCCGTATAATCTCGATCTTAGTTTCGAAACATATGAAAGGGGTCTCCATGGTTTCTTGTTATCTACCAGCCTCCATCTTTACAAACTCCTCTCTCGTTATTCTCTATTTTTCTCTCCTCTCTATTTTTTCTTCTCTCTAACTAGGAAGAATTAGGTTATGTATGAGAGATTCTCTCACTTTTCTCTTATATAGTCTTGGTTTCCTTGTGAACCACACATACATGTGTATGATACATGACGTATACGGTTTACAAAAATCTGGGGTTATGACATTCACCCCACCTTATATGATTTTCGTCCTCGAAAATCGATGATACTCGAGTGACTAGAAACGCCTATTACTAGGTTGTGCAATAGGCTAGTTCCATACATCCTCAGGTAACTAAACAATGGTCTAATTTCGTAACGACTTGCGTTAAACCATATCAACTTATACCCATATAGTCAAGAATAATGATGATAAAATTTTATACTATCAGGTATTTCCACCATCATGATACTAATTGATCGTATGATAAAACTATAGACAATTGCCATTATTGTATCAATACCCAAAATATCTGTGACAACCATGTCACAATAGTTTATGTAGTCAAAAAGCCACATCACCATCAAAACGATCATATCCAAAATATTACCAACAAATTATTATAACCAAATTTCATTACCGTTCCAACGAAAAGTAAAATGACTATCTAATCATCATCCTCCTCATACTCGTCGTCCTCGTTGCCGGAGCCATCATCATCGTCGTAGTCCTCGTCATCCTCATCCTCTTCAACCACCCTGGCGGTAGTGGTACCCCCTGTAGTGCTCCTCGTAGCAGGGCCTGAGCTAGACGCTCCAAAAATAGCGTCTCTCATGGCACCGATGCGCTCCATGTATGATTGCGGGTATGCCTAGCCCATGAGGTCTATAAGTAGCGCCTCCTGAAACCTCTGATGTAACCTGATCTCCCGCCCCTGCTGGAGGAGCTCTCGCATCATGCCGGTGTCGATGGTGGGTAGGGGCTGTGAAGATGAAGTAGAGGGAGCAGTTGGTCCCGCCGGTGGTTGTTGCGTGGCTTGTCGGGAAATTTGGCGGTCTCTTTTCTTGTTGACACTAGTTTGAAGGCTCTTTAAGTTTCGGCTCCAGTCTTGGGCTAAATAGGGGACGACATTATCGGTAAGAGATAACTCGTCGGTTCGGATCTTGAATCCCTCTTTTTCATTTCGGGAGTCGAGGAGTCGGGAAATCAAACGTGCATACGGTAGGCGGTTGATAGGTGGGGAATAGCGCCCCTGACATTTCTTCTATAGGCATGCACCATGACTTTGATAACTACCATGGGTGCACTAAACCACCTGTTGTGAAAGGAGGAGTGCAGGGCTCGCAAGAATGCATCTCGGCGCTCTTGATCATGGCTGGTAGGGTGTAAATTCTTCTTAAAAATAATATCTAAAAGCCACATGTGTGGCGGTAGCTGAAACGGGTGATTGATTGGCCTGATGCGGACGTGCCGCCAGTAATATCCAAAATGATAGTTGGGAATTCTACGTTCCCGGTAAAAGGTGGTTGAGTGTGTGGGCTCGGGGCATACGTATTAGGGCAATTCATGGCGGTGGAAACATCACCACTTCCAAAGGTTAACTCTTTTTCGTCGATTGTGACGAGGATGGTGTCCTCATTCACATTCATATTGAGAGTTTGATAAAACAGTTTTACTAGCCTCGGGTAGTACCGAGCTCCGAACGGTGTTAGCAATGGTCATAGTTAGTTGTTTGTTAGAAAATCTGAAGTCCATTTAGTGGACATCGGATTGACAAAACAAGAGGGATGAATTTCCCATTCGGTTTCCATGATCTTGGCTCCCCACCAATCGTTTAATTGGATAGGAGTGGTTGATGGGCATGGTTGTGGTGGTTGTGGCGCCTTGTTGCGCGATGATGGCGATCGAATCGCCATTCGTTTCTTTGGTTGGGGATTTGGGCTTGAAGAAGCCATAATGCTTGTTTAGAACAAAAAGAAGCGGAATAGGATAGAAATTGGGTAGATTTTACCTTTTGAATCATTTTGGACGGATCGGATCGTCCGAATCTGGTTCGAATCAAACAGAAAAGATTGAAGATCAAAAGCCCTAAACCCTCGCTCAGCTCGGACTCCTCGCTTGAAGATGAAATGGACGTTTAACATTCTGTCTGTAATTTATAATCTGTCCTCGCTCGAGCGGTCGTTAGTTATTGCTCAAGCGAGCCCAGAATGCTCACTGATATAATTTATGGCCTCGCTCGAGCGGTTACTAATCGTCGCTCGAGCGATGCCAGAATACTTCCTATTTATAGTCTGTCCTTGCTCGATGCCAGAATACTTCCTGTTCGAATCAAGAATACTAATCCTTGCTCGAGCGATGCCAAGCGACGTTGTTCTGGTTCTCTTAAGTCCACATCTTCACTGGTCTCGTGTAGCATTTAGAACACCTCTCACACATGACTTTGTATGTTGCACATTTACAATTTAAATCACATGAAAAGTTGTTCAGGCAAAAAGCTTATTTATTATGCATGAATTTGTAATTGCACTCATTTGATTTGTTCAAGTATGAATTGATAGACTATCAATTTTATTTTTTTATTTTTTTTACCTTATCATATTTAAGAAAAACAAAAAGTACAACTAGATAGCGTTCTCAAACAAGTTGGGATATTGTTCTCTGACATCCGCCTCCCACTCCCATGTTGCTTCCTCGGCCGCATGATTCTTCCATCGAACAAGTACTAAGGGAATGACTTTGGTACGTAGCACTCGTTCCTTCTTATCCAATATCTCCTTCGGTTCCTCTATCATGCTCATGTCTTCGTGCATCTCCAGTGGTTGACCTTCCAAAATGTGGGAGGGGTCACCCACAAACTTCCTAAGCATAGAAACGTGGAAAACGTTATGTACCCGATCGAACACTGGAGGTAATCCAATGCGATATGCAACTTTGCCAACTAGGGCCAACACTTCAAATGGTCCAAGATATCGTGGACTCAATTTCCCTCTTTTTCCAAATCGCATAACACCCTTCATCGGTGACACTTTTATGAAAACGTGTTCACCCACCTTATAATCTACACTGGTTCGCTTGATGTCAGTGTAGCTATTCTGCCTGCTTTGAGCTGACTTAAGTTTTTCTCTAATCATTTTGACGATTGTAGCATTATCTTCCAACAACTCGAGCCCTAAAACAAATTTCTCACCAGTCTCTTCCCAATTGATGGGTGATTTATACCGTCTTTCGTATAATGCTTCATACGGTGCCATCCCAATGCTTGTCTGAAAACTTTTGTTATATGCAAATTCGATCAACAGTAGATGTTGATCCCACGATCCTTGCATTTCTAGCATACACGCTCTGAGCATGTCTTCCATTACTTGATTTACTCGCTCTGTCTGTCCGTCGGTTTGCGGATGGAAAGCTGAACTAAAATCTAGTCGCGTTCCCATTCCTTCTTGAAATTTCTTCCAAAACTTTGATGTATATAACGGATCTCGATCGGACACTATGCTACTTGGGATCCCGTGTAGGCGTACTATTTCCTTCATATAGAGTTCTGCGAGTTTTCCTGCCGTGTACATCGTATTGTAAGGTAGGAAGTGTGCTGACTTGGTCAGTTAGTCCACAATTACCCAAATGGCATTATATCTCTTTGCCGTACGCGGTAGTCCAATGATGAAGTCCATAGATATTGATTCCCATTTCCATTCCGATATAGGTAGGGGCTGCAATAAGCTTGCGGGATGTCTATGATCGATTTTGACTTGTTGACATGTCAAACATCGCGATACATACTTTGCGACGTCTTGCTTCAAACCTCTCCACCAATAATTCTTTTTCAGATCTTGATACATCTTCGTGCTCCCTGCATGGATAGCATAGCTTGACTTGTGGGATTCATCAAGAATCGTTCGTCGTAAATTGGCATTGTCCGGAATACAGAGACGGCCCTTAAAGAATAAGGAGCCATCCTCCTTGATTGAAAAGTCGGATCTGATACCCTCGATTACATCTTGACGTATCTTGGTCAGTACTGGGTCTTCTACCTGAAGTTCTCGTATATGTTCGAATATCACCGGTTTCACTGATATATTGGCTAAAAAGGCTCCTGTAGCTGGTGACTTGATGTCCGCACCATATAGTGCTAGATCTTCCAATAGTTTCCATTGGTGTATACCCAAAACTAGACTAGACAACTGAGCTGAACTCTTCCGACTCAAGGCATCGACCACTACATTAGCCTTGCCTGGATGGTACTGTATGGAACAATCATAGTCCTTGAGGAACTCCATCCATCTGCACTGCCTCATATTTAGTTCCTTCTATGTGAACAGATATCTGAGGCTCTTATGGTCGGTGAAGATTTCAAACGTTTCTCCATATAAATAATGTCGCCATATCTTCAATGCGAATATGACCGCTGCTAGCTCTAGATCATGTGTTGGATAGTTCTTCTCGTGCTCTTTCAACTGTCTTGACCCGTAAGCTATTACCGTTTTATGTTGATTTAGTACACAACCTAAACCGTTATATGAAGCATCACTGTAGACTGCAAATCCTCCACTGCTTGATGGAATGGCTAACACTGGAGCTGAAGTGAGTCTCCTTTTGAGTTCTTGAAAACTCTTCTCACACGCTTCACTCCACTCAAATCTTGAATCTTTTCTTGTAAGCCTCGTAACAAGTCCCGAAATCTTTGAAAACCCCTCAACGAAATGTCGATAATAACCTGCCAGTCCAAGGAAACTTCGGACGTCTGTCATGGTCTTTGGTTGCTCCAAGTTCACTACTACCTCGATCTTAGCGGGATCTACTGTGACACCATGCTTTGAGACGACATGTCCCAAAAAGCTAACCTCTTCTAACCAGAAATCACATTTGTTGAGATTGGCATATAATTGGTGTTCACGCAAAGTTTGTAGAGCAACCCGCAAATGTTCTTCATGCTTCGTCTTCAATTTTGAGTAAATAAGAATATCGTCAACAAACACGACAACGCAGGAGTCTAAGTGGGGTTTAAATACCTGATTCATTAAGTCCATAAACTATGCTGGTGCATTAGTCAATCCGAATGGCATCACCAAAAACTCATAGTGTCCATATCGTGTTCTGAATGCTGTCTTCTGTATGTCCTCAACCTTGACTCCTAACTGATGGTATCCAGATCTTAGATCGATCTTGGAAAAGTACTTCGCTCCTTGGAACTGATCAAACAAGTCATCTATTATTGGCAACGGGTATCGATTCTTCACAGTGAGTTTGTTCAATTGTCGATAATCATTGCACAACCGCATCGACCCATCTTTCTTTTTCACAAACAGAACTGGTGCTCCCCATGGAGACACGCTTGGTCTTATGAACCCCTTATCCATGAGCTCTTGCAATTGTTCTTTTAATTCTTTCAACTCAGCGGGAGCCATCTTGTATGGTGCCTTTGAAACAGGCTCCGTTCCTTGTGCTAAGTCGATAGCGAATTCCACTTCTCTCTCTGGGGGTAATCCTGGCAATTCTTCGGGAAATATGTCTTCAAATTCCCGCACTACTGCTATCTCAGAGATAACATTCTTTTCATCTTTATCTCCCTTCAGAAATGCCAAATAACTGCTGCACCCCTTTTTGATTAAACGTTCTGCTCTGATTGCAGAGATGAGTGGCACTTGTGTCGACCTCTCTCCTCGAAACTGAAACGATCTCCTCGTGTTTGGTCAGAAAATAACAACATTGTTCTTGCAATCCACCGTTGCACAATGATGGGATAGCCAATCCATGCCAAGGATCACGTCAAATCCTTACATCTCTAACAATATTAATTGTGCGTCCAATTCGTAGACAGCGTTATCCCAGACGCCCACTACTACCGATTTACAGACTAACTCTATGTCCACTAATTCTCCCGTTGGGATAGACACTGATAACACAAAGTCCAGTGTCTCCGGAACAATCTTCATTTTCTTTGCAAATCTAGGGGTGATGAAGGAGTGGGTAGACCCTGGGTCTATCAACACTCGTGCGTCACGTGGTACATAGCACCCTTTTTCATAGACTTGTAACGTACCTATAGCACATACATATACATAAATAACACATACTTTATTTAGAATTTTCTAACGTACAAACACGGTTCTACACACTGTTCTAATGAATGTACCTTCTCTATCTAAAATTGTATTAAATTGAAATTCTTCAATAAAAAGGAAATCTTACCTTGAATGACGTCATGTACACTCCCTGCTTCTTGGGCGATAACTGCGTAGGCTCTCCCTTGAACAACTGGCTTCCGTGATTGAATAGGTCGTGGCATGGAAGCTGAGGCCGTCTTTTCCTTAATTGCTTCAGGGCAATCTCTAATTACGTGGCCTATCTTGCCACATTTAAAATAGCCTCGCTTTCCTTGCCTGTGATTCGCCGTTTTGTGGGACTTGCCACACTTGGCACAAGTCTCCCTTGGTGTTGAAGAAGCAGCTCTTGAAAAGCCTTGTGTAGCTATAGCTCCGTTGGAAATAGCAGGACCCTCATACCTCATCGGTCTCCCTGATGCTAGCAATGGAAATTTTTGATGAGTAGTTTATAGGTCTGGAATGGTTGCCTCGATGGTTGCTCTGAAACCTCGGGTTCTTATTCATTGATTCATAACTCCCAGTCCTGCTTTGATCTATGCTTCCTCTTCCCTGTTGTTCCCTCTGACGCTATCGGTTAGTGTTTTCTTCTTCGACCACTAATGCCTTACTCATGACCTCTCCGTAGGTCTTTAGCTGAAAGGGCGCAACCCCTCCTCGGATGTCCGACCTTAAACCCTGTTGGAACCTCTTTGCTTTCATCACATTAGAAATTACGTAGTCTGGAGCGAAACGAGCCAGTCTCATAAATTCTACTCAGTACTCTCTCACGGTCATCCTTCCTTGCATTAGTTGTAAAAATTGAGTCTCCATCTGATTTCTCACAACCTCCGGAAAATACTGCTTATTGAACCCTTCGACAAATTCATCCCAAGTCCAGGGCATATCTGGAGTTTCTTGAGCTCTAGTTCGTGAAACAGATTTCCACCAAGGTCCAGCTTCTCCATCTAGCATATACGTTGCCCAACGGATGCTCTCGTCCTCTGTGCATGTCAATACGCTAAACACCTTCTCCATTTCACCCAGCCAATTTTCGGCTGCCATGGTGTTTGCCTACCCTGAAAAGTTAGGAGGTCTCATCCTCCTGAATTCGGTAAATGCTGAAGCCACTGTTAGTGTAGGTCCTACTGGAGGCGTAGGTGTCTGATGTGATTCTGGGGCTGCATGTGCATCCAAGGATGCTGCTTGCTGTGCCATGGCAGTTGCCATGGTTTCCATTGTGTGCATCATCCTCTGACGCTCCTCTCTTTCTTCATTTCTCTCCCTCACTATATCTTATTCCCTTTGATCTCGATCCTGACGATCTCATTTTTGCTTTTCTTCTTGATTTTGATTTTCTCCTTGGCCACTGCACTCAGGAATCTCCCTATTTCCTAATGGTACCCTGTTCGTAGGCGAGACGAACCCATCTCTACTGCGCAAATTCCTATCATGACCACCCCTTGGTCGACCTCTTCTTCCAGAAGACATTACGATCTGCATATGAAACTAACTCTCGTCAGTAGAAGTCCCTATGCTCTGACAAAAAGAGTGATTGTCAGAATTTCTAGAAGAAACTGCTCTGATACCAACTGTGACAGCCCGAATTTTGATGCCCCAAAATTCGTGCCATCATCACGACCCTCAAGGTCATGCACCTTAGATCTATGCGGGACATCTATAAACAAGAAAAAGCCAATAATTTAAAATAGCCCGAGCTCTAAACTAGTTAAGTCTCAATGTGTTAATGAAAGTCTAGCAACATAACAGATAGTTCTGGTCTCATGCCAATTCATGAGCAGAAGAACTGTCCCGAACCATTGGTGATAACCTGATCACCCCAAATGGTTCGCAAGAATAATTTATGGCATTTAGTTACATTTAAAAGAATAAAGCTTGACATACCAAGTAAAAGTTACTCTCTACTCACTCGCAATACGTAAAGAAACTTCTAAAAGAATTCTTCAGGAGGAGGTTCTAACTCTTCTCCGGTCACGTAATCCGGATCTTCTAGATCCACGTCTACCGAAGCCTCAGCTGCCGCTAGAATTGGACCTAGGACGTATAGTCTAAGGGGTGAGCTACATCCTAGCTCAATAGGGAAGCAAAATGAACATATAGATTAACTCTCACATATGTGTTAGCAGTTTTAAAAGCACACTTTATCAAATATCTCTTTTGGAAAACAATTGAAATAACTGGAATAAAATAATGATTTCGACTGTTACTTTGCATGGTTTTGTTTGTTCTCACTTTACTAGTTTAGTTATGAAGTCGGTCTAATCACTTAAATCTTTAACTTAAGTAGTCCCCGAGCAATATAGCATCGAGCCCCGATGGAATACCCACCATCGTCGTCTAACTAGACAGTTCTCATATGTATTCCCTGGGAATACAGCCCAAGCCCTTTTCTCATAGGTGACGGGGTCTATTCTCAATTTTACATCCCTGGGATGTGCTATAACTGTACGGATTGGCCGCCGTACCGGTCACGGATATCCTGCCTAGTCAGTCGTGGGTATCCCGCGATGTCGGTGGGGTATTCTAATCAAACCTTAAATAACAAATATATCGAATGTGCTCTACATATAGATATTCACCGTGATTGTGCTAATTTTATTATATTAGGCCTTATCACCTTCTTCTGTTTCACTGTTAGATTTCATCTGCATCCCTGGGATGCCACTGATTTAATGCATCGTATAGATGCTCACCGTTACATATTTACGTCCCCTGGGGACCTCATGATTATCGTTTTTAAAACTCACACACACACACACTTTTTCCGAATGGTCATGCAATACTTGACTATTTATATAAAATATGCTACATATATGATTTGATGAAATAATGTACATGTTTCAAGAATAATCCCTACCTCGAAGCGAAACCTTCGATTCAAAGCACTCCCTTCTCCTAAAGGTGTGGACGCGAAGATTTCACGCCAATCCTACATTGTATATGCCAAGAGTATGCTTAGAATGGTCATGAGGACCCTGGAGTATATAGCCCCCCATAAATTGTACTTAAAATTTATAAAATCCAAGTAGGGTCTCGCGCGAGCGAGAACTATTCCTCGCTCGAGCGGTCACTTAACTTCGCTCGAGCGAGTATTTAACCTCGCGCGAGCGGTTGAAACGAGGTATCAACCCTCGCATGCGCGGTCACCGTAAATCGCTCAACTCACTTCTTTTCATCGCGCGAGCAGTTAAAACGAGGTGATCAATCCTCGCACGAGCGAGTATTATTCATCGCTCGAGCAGTTAAAACGAGCCATCTGAAGCTCTACGTAATGCCTCGCTCGAGCGAGCCTCCCCTTTACTTTGGGTCTCGCTCGAGCGAGCCCAGAACGAAATCTGTTCTCAGGTTTTATATTCTGTCCTCACTCGAGCGAGCCATTTAGACCGCTCGAGCGGACCATGACAAAATTAAGTGCTCGATCAGTTCGAGAAAAATATTTCTTTCTCCATTCTAAGACTTATAAATGTTAAAATCATTCATCTATTATTTCATACTCTATTAAACACACATGAACATCTCAACCCATACCTCAATCGATAGACCCCGTATAATCTCCATCTTAGTTTCGAAATAGATGAAAAGGGACTCCACGGTTTCTTGTTATCTACCAGCCTCCATCTTTACAAAACCCTCTCTCCTTGTTCTCTATTTTTCTCTCCTCTCTATTTTTCCTTCTCTCTAACTAGGAAGAATTAGGTTACATATGAGAGATTTCTCTCACTTTTCTCTTATATAGAGAAAACTAGTGTGTTTTGCACACACACACCCTCAGTGTGTACATGATAGTCTTTGTTTCCTTGTGAACCACACATACATGTGTATGATACATGACATGTACAATTTACAAAAATCTGGGGTTGTGACATGTCCACAGCAAAAACAACAACTAGCTGTTCCTTCTCAGTTGTGGTATAGTTTTGCAGAGCCTCTGCTAATATTTTGCTGGCATAGTATATCATTGTTGGAAGCTTGTCTTTTCTCTGTCCTAAGACAGCTCCTATTGCCAGATCTGATGCATCACACATCAGCTCAAAAGGAAGGGAGTAATCAGGGGATTGGATTGTAGGAGCAAAGGTGAGGCACTTTTTCAATGCCTCGAAGGCCTCAAGGCACTCAGCAGAAAAATCAAATTGCACATCCTGGCACAGCAGGTGGCACAGTGGTGTTGTAATTTTGCTGAAGTTCTTAATGAATCTCCCATAGAATCTAGCATGTTGTAGACACCCCCATTTTACCCTCTCGGAATATACAAATTTTTTCGATCAACCTTTGACCTCGCCCGTGACTTTTTAGAAAGAGCTTACCTTCTCTGAAAGTTTCACAACCCTAATGTGGGACCATGCACTGAAACTATAGTACATGGCTGAACACAGGCTGAAATAATAGCTCTGTGGCTCAAATCCCGACGTAGGGAGACTATATATTGAAGCAATAGTATATAGTCGAAATGCAGACTAAAAAAATAATTCAGCCTTTCAGACCCTCTAACCCTAACGTAGGAACCATGCATTGAAATAATAATACATGATTGAACATAGACTGAAATAATAAATCTATGGCCCAGGTCCCAACATAAGGAGACTATATATTGAAACAATAGTATATAGTTGAAATGTAGGCTAAAAAAATAGTTTGGCATTACAAGACCCGGACAACCCCACGCCTAAAACCACCCGCGCAATTTGATCGCATGCTAAGCCACAAACGTGCAATCAGTCCCCCTCTTAGACCAGACTTCCTTTCCCAGACCACCTCGAGACTCGATCATGCATGCCACATGGCATGCACGATTAGATTGAGCGCCCCACCATCGGCGCACAATTTGCCTATGCCCGACCTAGTCTTATAATCCTTGACTCCCAAGCTTCCTCGATCAAGCACTTCAAATGAAGTATTTAATAGGATTGCGTAATCCACACTAGGCGCGCAATTAGTCCTAACATTGTTAAAACTAGGAAGCTCGCTTAGCAAGTCAGCCGGTCGCTCATTGAGTCGGTGATCGACTCAGTGAGATTAAGCACCGAGAGACCGGTGTGCAATTTAGTTAAACGCCTGAAACATGCCGTTTAATTAGAAAAAAAACCTATAAAAGATTTAATTTTAATTCGACCCACACACACAAGAAGAGGCTGAAAATTTCACAGAAAGAGAATGGAAAAATACAGAGAATTTTGAGAATGAACACATAGAGAAACAAAGCCATGATTTCAAGATTTAAGCTTCGAATTTATGAGATTCCCCTCCACAGCCCCGACCTTTGGTAAAAATTTAGTTTTTAGTTTCCGACCTTAGTTATTTTTTCTAAAAATTTAGGTTTTCTTAGTCTCAAAAAATAATATTAAAATTTTCAGTCTTAGACCGTAGCACCCCTTTTTTAGACCGTAATTTTCAATTGTTGGTTCTACTTCTTCGAATCTAGAACTAGTCCTTAATCTGACGGCCTAATCACCGACCTCAGGACTTTAATTTCATTCTGAAATCTTAATCTCTAGTCCTATCACTAATCCCTGGTTCTAGTACTTCAAATCTAGAACTAGTCCTTAATCATACGGCCCAATTTTCTGATTTCGGACCCGAATAACGGGGACCAAGAGGAACTCAGAAAAAGTGTGCACCAACAAACTGGCGATCGCGATGGGACACGTTTGGTAAACTCTTTCATTGTTAGATAGTTAGTTTTTATTTTTATTTTCCTGGTTTTTCCTTCCATCGCATCATTTCAAATTCCTTTCCATATATGAGTCTTCGTCAAAGACTTGAGATATCCAGTATACGAAGAGTGAGTTTAGGAGACCCTCCGTTGTGGGGATATCACAATAACCCTGTTTACGAGGAAGAATCACTTTACGATTTTAGCCTACAACAACTTGAGATTAACATGGTTGGCGATCAAGAAAATCCCTTCTCTACCCCGCACACCGGAAATAATCATAACGAGAGAGATAGTAACACCAAACAAAATCTCACCGCTCACCAAATTGTAGAACTCAGTATTCAGAGAATACAAAGAGGAGATGATGACACCAAGGAATTGCTTTAAGGACTGCCTACCGCCTACGAGACCGTTAGGGCACGATATTATTCAAAAGAATAAGAATGGCAGGAGAGACTACCTCCTACCCCGAGCACGGTGTCAGCCCGCGCCTCACCATTAATACAACCTATTCACACGTTCTTCAACGATGATTCTTCGGACAAGGTTTGGTTGTGAGTTGCTCCAAAAGATAACACTATCATGATCGAAGATCTCCCAAAGATGCTCGATGTGTACATGGCCAAGAAAGAGCGCCCTGGTCACTCATTTTGATTCGACAAATTTTGTGGGGATATCAAATTTAACTTACCAACAGGATTCAAATTGCCAAAATTTACTAAATACAATGACATGAGAAATCCAAACCATCACCTAGCCCTCTTTGTAATGATTGTCGACCCATACGCGATAATCAAGGACTTCTCATTCATTATTTCCAATGCTCATTAGAAGGAGAAGCTTTAGATTGGTTTGCGGGACTCCCGCTGTATAAGATAGAAATGTTCAATGACTTAGTCGATCAATTCCTAGACCAATACAAACACTTGATCCAAGAGACAGCTAGTCTCAGTGATCAAAATGGTAGCAAAGCAAGGACTCGATGAAGAGTTCGCCAACTTCGTCACCAGATGGAGGAAACTCGCTACCGAGACCGGCATTTCAATGAAAGAGAAAGACTCAGTTGACATTATCATCGATAACACTAGAGAACCATTGAAGAGTGCGCTTGTCATAAGTGATTGCCCCGACTTCACTACACTCCACTCTCGGGCATCCTGACTAGCACGACACATCAAAGGCTGAGACCTCGCCCTATCCATAGTCATGTCGAAAGTAGGCTCTTCTAGTCAATCTAAGTCAAAAAATAATAAGAAAGCCTCAAGAACCAAGCAGGTTAACACCATTGTCAACCAAGGATAGAACTCTGGCAACAGAAACTTCCAATCGCAAAATTTCGGGCAAAATCATAATCAACAACCTGTACACAAACCAAAATCAAGGCACTAATCAACAAAGATATGCAAACAAAAACCAAGGCCAAAACCAGAATCAGGGCCAATACCATAACAGAAACCAATATCCTAACACCTACCAGAACCAGAATACCACACAGAATCGGCCGGCCCACGCATAGAACTATAATAACGTATCCCCATCGCAGAACTTCAACCCAACTAGAGGCCCCTACCAGCCAAGATGAGAAGACTATCCCACTTTGGCTAATACAATTCCTAACATCCTCTGTCTCCTTAACACTCAGAATCTCCACCGACCCCGAGCTTGGCTGACAAATTTAGACTATAGCAAATACTACGCATTCTATCGATAAGCGGGACACAATCTGGAAGACAGCTGGGTCCTCCAGGATGTGATCTATGACATGAATGGCCGAAACCAAATTGACTAGGAAGCACTTAGGAATCCTAACCCTAACATTAACCAACCCCAACAGAACTTAGGAATCATTAATAATCCTATGTATTAATTAGTGAAAAATGCATGTTTTCACCCTTTACGCTGACCTGTGACAGACCTGTGAGTATAATAATAAATGCTTGTTGAGTATGTTTTGTAGATAGCAGTAAAAGGCAGTCATAGTGCAAAAATTCACCCAAAAATGCTTCACAAGAAGGTCCATCTCTGTTGTTGGTTCTTAGTGTGCATGATTCATTTGTGCTTTGAAAACAGACTTACAAATAATGAATTGTACTGAATTTGGAAAACTAAAAAGAATAAGAAAATATCAGCACAGAGAGAACATAATTAGCCTGCAAGATCAGGGCCAATTGTAACAAGTTTTAAATGTAAGTGAGTAAAAGATCGTCCACAGGGAATTGATTTAAAATGTAAGATAAACCTTCAGATCTGACCTCTGATCCTATCTACAAAGCACATAAGATGGGAGGTTGAATTTGTCACATTAACTAAATGATAAAAGTAAAAATTAAAACTAAATGATCCAGATCCGAGTTGGGGAGATTTGATGTAAATTAGTAAGAATGGAGAAATAATATCTAACTTCGATTTAGTACTTGATTGCAGAATGAGAATAAATGTAAAACAAATGAGATATTATCCAATCTTCATCTGGCTACCAGCACAGATGCAAGAGAAAGTAATCCAACTCAAGGATTGGAATTGAGTTGGACTTATGGCTATGGTCTGTCCACTTCCATGGACACAAATCATCCAATAGTCTTCAATTCGCATCCGTGATTCAAAATAAAAAACACCACTACAAATGCTGTGAGAAATTAGGTTACAAACGCCAATTCTCACAGGGATAATGAATTAAGGGAAATTGTTTTAAAAATATTAAATCTAAAGGAATCTAATGAAATAAGGAGATCACAGGGAAACCTTAACACGAATCCAGTTGATAACATACGGTTCGCAGCAACCTTTTCAAATTCACCATTACAATTACTGAGCACAGCTTAAACAACTTTCGGATTTGTAGTCTTGAATACAATTCTCACTTGAATTACTAAAGTATCTCATAGTTTTCAAGTACAAATAAAAGCTAGGCTATTACAGAAGTTTCAGACAAGCTATCTGAATTGGAAATGGGGCAATAGAAATGAAACTCAAAATCTGGATACCCAAATTGGGCAAATGGTTCGTCTATTTATAGTTTTCCCTAAGTTCAGCTCAGATGTGTATCAACTAATCAGAATTGGTTAGATCTGTATCAACCAATAGGAGTCGAGCACAAGGATCCAGATCTGTTTTGGCCATTCAGAACTGCTTGATCTAGTTCAGCCAATCAGGTGACAGAAGCATCAATTCTTTTATGTAATTTAAAAATCTGTTTGAGCTTCTAGAAGTTCCCGGCAAGTAATTTCATCTTTGGGTGTTCACATGGGGTAGAATATGCCTTTGGTTCGTGCTCAGAATCTTTTAGAATGTCCCTAGGCTTTTAAATGCATTGGGGCGCGTGCAGAGATTACTGAATTGCCCTTACAGATGCTGGGAATCTTCCGAATATCATTTTGCACAGTTTGGAGAACTTTTTGCAAGGTACTATGACTTCTGAAGATCTATTCGCACAGATTGGAGACCTTTTCGAAAAGAACTGTAACTTCTGGAGATCTATTCGCACAGATTGGAGACTTTTTCGAAAAGCATTGTAACTTCTGGATATCTATTTGCAAAGATTGGGGATCTTTTTGCAAAGATTAGGGACCTTTTCGAATAGCATTCTGTAGTGCATTCTTCTTTTTGAATAGCTCCAAACCTCTTTCCAGGTTGAAACCAGGCCTTTGTCCTCTTTATTTTAGGCATTTTGACAGCCAGTGAGGTTGTCCTTTCTCTTTCTTCCTCCAGATCAAGATGGGTCATCATCTTTTAAGCTACTTTCAAGATTAAGCCTGCCTTTATTATTACCTGTAAAACAAGCACTTAAAACACTTATTTAGTTCTCTCAAGGGTCTATCAAGGCCCAGATTAAGGGGTGGAAAATGGTATTTTCCAGTTCTCAACACACCCCCAAACCTAAGCTTTGCTAGTCCCTGAGCAAAGACAAAATAAAAAACAAAGTAAAAAGCCACTTTTGTAGGGAGCATAGTTGCATTTAGCATATGCAACAAGCCTTTTAAACCCCTAGGTGATCCCTAGTGGAGGAGTGAAGTCTCCTGAGGGTTTTCAGTGAGGGTACCCACAAACTTCTCCAATAAATCAGTTAAGATCAATGCAGTTCTGTTAAAACAGACTTTCATCCAATCAGATTATTCACACTTGCATCAGTCAAGCTATAAGAGAATCCTTAAGAAAACATCAGCTCAAAACTAAAATTCTGCTGTAAGTCCTTTTACCATTCACTCAATTTGTGTCAAAAAGTTTTTTACAAGAAAAATTAATGAACAACTTGCCTTCTATTTGAGAATCCAGGTTTGATGTTACCCCAAATAAGTCAATTTGAAACCCAACTCTCACCAGGGTTTTCACTCAACATGCAAGTAGGAGGGTTGTACTATTTCACACAGCTCAAGAGCAGTTACAACCCTCAAATAGGACTGTAAGCAGGAGCATAGGCATTGCTTTTCAGTTCTGAACTTACTGCTCTTTTCACCATAGATTACACAAATCCTTATCTCCATGTGACAGCTCAATCTATCATTGATCAGTAAGGACTTTAACTTGGGTTGTAATGTGGCTTATGGGTGAAATTTATCAAGAATAAAAGGGTTCGAATGGAGTTCAAAATTTTAGAAGTCAGTCAAGGTAAGGAGGTGGTATGGACACCTTCTTTATTTGAGCACAATTTCATCTTCTTCTTTGAATTTTCAGAGCCAAAGTGGCCATCTTTTTCTCTTTCTTTTTCAAACTTCCAATGAAATGACTTCTCCTTTTCTTTTTCATATATATATATATATATTTTTTTTTTTCAAAGCAACATTAACTGAAATGCCACATTTCTTCTGCTGATACATCATTGCCTTCAATTATTTTTCTTTTTACCAAACTGATACCCAACTCTTTTTTCTTCAGCTTCTTTTCCTTTACCTTCTGAATTCTCCGAGTGAGGGTTAGGCTAAATGAGGTTGATGAGGTTTCATAGAAATCTTAGATTTATAAAGCTCAAATGGTGTGTATCAAGGGCAGTTTCAAAAGGTGGGGCTTTTTGAAGTTCAAACTGTCCAAAATGAGGCCTTACATCATGTCTTTAATATCATGATTGCTGTCAAACTATTTTAACTTGGATATATGTAACTTCTAGTGATAACAAGTAGGTTTAAACAGTCCCTAGAGCAGAAAAAATTGCCAAATCATAACTCCAAAGAATACATTTCAGGCCCAAATCTCACTGGGTGTGGTTTTCTATCAAAATCCTGAGGTATATCATCACTGTTTTTTCTCTTTTTAGGTTTACTAAACATCAATCTTCTTTTGGAAATTTGCTGACATTCACTTCATGAAAGTATTAGAATTACACTAGGAAATTAATTTTAAAAAGTTTTAACTTCCACATTTTTCAAAACAATAGGTGTGAAATTACTTCATCTTCAAAAATTCTGCTGATCATAAGCTGCACTGATGTTAACTAAACTATTGGCAATTCTGCCACACCCCCAAACCTATGATGAGCAGTTTCCTCACTGGTCTAGGAGTGCATAAGTAACGAAAAGAACAAAAAACATAAATCATATTGACAGAGAATAAAGAAAAGAAATGCACAGTAATTACAAATTAACAAAAGTTAACAGAAAACAGGAATTACATACTACAGACCCAACAAAATAAACATGTACAATGTATTCTAATAACTGCGGTCAAAATCTGTATCATAAGTTGGTTCAATGGGTTCAAAACTGGAATCACTGTTAGAGTCAGAACTTGAGTTAGTATTGGAGTCTAAACTCGATTTAGCCTTCTCCTAGATTGTGGCTTGCAGCTCGGTGTATTCCTCAGATTTGATCTTTTTGGTGAGGCCAATATATTTTTCAAGTCTAGTACCCCTCAATTTTTCTTGTTCAAGCTGTGCTTGCAACATGGTAACCTTGTGTTGTTCACTCCTAACCATCTGAAAAGTTTGGCCCAACAGGTCCTGCATCTTCTCTCTCTCAAATTTCATAAACAGCTCCAGTTTTCGAATCTGGTCTTCATAAGGGGTTTTGATGTAAGTGTGGAAATCGGCAATCCCCTTAAGGACATCACGAAAGATGTAAGGGTTATCTTCCATAGCCCTTTTGAGAGTGGCAAAACGTGGGATGGGAATGGAGTGGTAGGGGACCATATGTATTCCATCAGTGGGGGAAGGGGAAGATGAATCTACAAGCACTACCTCAGGGCCAGTTTGAGTGGCTTGAGCAGAGACATTGAGGATGGGTGCAGGTGAATCCAAAAGTATTGCCTCAGGTTCGAATTGGGTAGCATGGTCAGACACAGTGAGGATGGGTGGATCTAAAACTATTACCTCCGGATCTGTTTGGGTTGCTTGGTCAGAAACAGGAGGTACAGTGGCTAAAGTGGTTGTTTGGGATGTGGAGGCTAAGGTTTGGAGAAGGGAATTTGTCACAGACTGACTGTCTGTGTTGTTTTGTAGTTGGGCTTGGAAGGATTGGAGAAAGGTAAAGATTTGGCTAATTATGTCAGTTGTGGGTGTGGTATGCAAAGTAAGGGCTGGTAAAATTGATGTAGATGGTTGAGGGGCAATGGGTGAAATGGCTGTAAAGGGGGAAGTAGCCAAATGGGTGAAATGAGGGGTATGAGTGATTTCAGGTGTATGAGTTGAATGAGCAGGTGAACCTGAGAAGCTTTGGAGAAGGGGAGTGCTAGGAGAGTGTTCAACAAAATTTGTGGCCATATCTTGGACATTGTTAGGTGAATTTGGTGGTGTAAGTATGGATGGAGTGTTTGGTGTAGAGGGAGAGTCTGCAATTGGGATTATGGTGGTTATGAGTGATGGAACTGCTGGAATGGGTGAAGGAATAGGACCTGTGGTAGGTGAAGTCGGTAAGATGATGGCCTCTTCAACAATGGGTGCAGCTAAAGACCTGGTCACCTCAATAATGAAAGCTTGTTCAATGTCAGCTGCAAGTGAAATAGGTGCAGCTAAAGAGCTGGTCACCTCAGGGTCTGGTAAAGCAGGTTCAATGGCAGCTGCAGGGGCTGATACAGGTATAGCAGGTTCTTGGGCTGGCTCAACCTCTTCCCTCATTCTATTCAACATGGTTTGGCTTGTAGTCTAAGCCCTCTTCCCAAAAGCATGAGGAGAGACAATCTCAAATGGATCTTGCTCATCAATGTCAAATTTGGCTCTTAGTAGGGCTGTGATCAGCCTACCAAATGGTATTCCAGCTATTTTCTGCTCTTTCTTCATCTTGACACTGATGCCAGCCATGGCTTCAAAAATTAGCAAAGGGGCATTGAAGAATTGCCCCTTAGAGAAATGAAAGAGGGCCTCCAAAATGGGTGTTCTTCTTTCCTGGCTATGCCCAGTGACATAAAAACATCCCCTCAAAATGGAATCCATCAGCAAAAATTGAGGTGCTAAGTCTCTTCTCATGATGGATTGCCTAGTTCCAACTATGCCTTGGGTTAGATGTGCAGTCATTTCTCTAAAAGAAGCTGTCTCTGGTGCAGCCAAAGGACCAGCCCGATCATGTTGAAATGGTATCCCCAAGGCATTTCCAATGTCTTCATAAGTGACTGTTAAATCACAATCATCAATGAAAATTACAAGCGTTGGGACATCAGCATCCTTCTCAGTCACTTTCACCATATTTTGGCACCATAATCTCACCATTCTTGGATAGATTTTCTCTGGAAGAGGGGTTAAGATATTGCTCAGTGAAGCATCCCTGATGTAGTTCAATGATAGCTTACATTCAGGTTTGTGTGAGAAAAAGTTCTCATCTACAATAAGCTCTAGGATCAGCTTCTGAGCTTCAATGAATGGGTTTGGCAGTACCAAATGCAAAGGCAGAGGAGGAAGCTCAGGCTCAGGACTAGGAGCTGCTGTTGGGATGGGTTCCTCATGTCTAACCTTCTTCCCTTTCTCAATCTTATCAGCTTTATCCATTGACAATTTCCTCTTGGCTGAGGTTTTAACTTTTTCTTTTGTGGAGGGTTTACTAACTTTCTTCACAGACGACTTCGGGAACATTGCAGCCAGTGATTTTTCAGCTTTCCCATTTTAAAACTTTGTTTGAATTTCACACAATGTATGGTGACACAGAAATTAACTTTGCAAAACGCAAACAGAGGATATGCACAGAAAAATACCGAAATCTAGGGTTTTTCTTGAAATCTTTGATCGCTTGACTAAATCTACCAGCATCAGAAGCAAAGGGTCCCTCTCTTCAAGCTTAATCAATGGAACAAATATGAAGGAAATTGGATCTGAACTCTAAAAGCATGCAGGGATGGAAGGAAAATGGGTTTTCTATGAAACAAGACACTCTGGGAAGGCTTTCAAATATGAAACCCTTGCTTCGCAAGGGTTTAAATATGCTCAAAATGATTTTCGCAAAGCATCTTTGAAGTTTTCGAAAGTTCAAAACAATCCTTTTTACAAAGGAGAATGGCATCAGTACCATTCGAAAAGCAAAAGGCTTCTGAAACAACTTTTCGAAAAGCAAAAGGCTTCAGAACCAACTATTCGAAAAGGTAATCATTCTTTTCGAGCAGTTAGTTACAGGTTCAGATCCTTTTCGAAAAGAAAATTAAACTTTTCGAATTGAATTTTTTTCTTTGCGAATTAATTTTTCACATATTGTAAACTTCTCGAATTGAGTGTAAAACATGATTAAAAACAGAGAGACATAAACTAAAACAAACACAAATAAAATACATATGATACAGTTGTTTATCATCAAAATTTTGGAGGCTCTTGATGATAGATGGTCAGCACAGGCTCTAGGGTATTTTCAATGCATGGTTTGAGCCTCTGACCATTTACTTTCAAGGTTCTCCCATCACTTGGGTTCATAATTTCAACAGCCCCAGAAGGAGATGCTTGAATGACAGTATATGGCCCTTCCCACCTGGGTCTCAGCTTTCCAGAAAAAAACTTAAGTTTCGAGTTGAATAGCCATACCTTTGAGCCAGCTATGAACTCTTTTCTCAGCAAATTTTTGTCATAGAAACCCTTAACTTTTTCTTTGTAAGATCTTGCATTGGTGTATGAATCCATTCTCAGCTCCTCCAACTCAGCAAGCTGCAGTTTCCTGTGATTACCAGCAGTAGTAAGATCCATGTCCAAGGTTTTAATAGCCCAAAAGGCCTTATATTCTAGCTCCACTGGTAAATGGCATGCTTTGCCATAGACCAATCTGAATGGGGACATGCCAATTTGAGTTTTATAGGCTGTCCTATATGCCCACAATGCATCATTCAGCTTAAAGGACCAATCTTTTCTGTCCTTCTTCACAGTCTTTTCCAGTATATGTTTGATTTCTCTATTGGAAATCTCCACTTGTCCACTGGTCTGTGGATGATATGGAGTAGCTACTCTATGAGTCACAGAGTACTTTTTCAATAGAACTTCAAAATGCTTATTACAAAAATGGCTTCCTCCATCACTAATAATGGTTTTGGGGGAACCAAACCTGGAAAAAATGTTATCCTTTAAGAATTTAAGGACAACTCTGTGGTCATTGGTTTTAGTGGCTGTGGCTTCAACCCATTTGGATACATAATCTACAGCTACTAAGATGAAATTAAAACCATTTGAAGGAGGAAAGGGTCCCATGAAATCTATCCCCCAAATATCAAACAATTCAACTACCAAAATGGGTTGTAAAGGCATTGAGTTTCTCTTGGAAATGCTGTCCAATCTCTGGCAATTCTGAAAAGACTTACAGTGCTGCAGTGCATCTTTAAAAAGTGTAGGCCAATAAAATCCACGCAGCAAAACCTTTGCAGCAGTTTTGTTTCCACTAAAATGACCTCTACAGGCCTGTTCATGACACATGAAAAGTATGCTATGAAAGTCCTCTTCAGGGACACATCTTCTAATTATTTGGTCTGCACAAATCTTGAACAGATAAGGATCCTCCCAAATAAAATGTTTAATCTTTGAGAAGAAAAGATCTTTATCCATTTTATTCCAGTGTTGAGGGGTTCTTCCATTAGCCAAAAAGTTGACTATATTTGCAAACCAAGGAGTGTGTACACTGATAGCAAAAAGTTGCTCATCAGGGAAAGATTCATTGATAGGCAGCCTATCAATCTCAGTAGTTAGAATTCTAGACAGGTGGTCAGCCACCACATTCTCGACACCCTTTTTATCTTTAATCTGCTAATCAGACTCCTCTAATAGGAGGATCCACCTGATTAATCTTGGTTTGGTATCCTTCTTAGACAAAAGGTGTTTCAGGGCTGAGTGGTCAGTGAACACCACAATTTGTGAACCCAAAACATATGACCTGAATTTCTCCAAAGCAAAAACAATTGCCAACAGCTCCTTCTCAGTTGTTGTGTAATTGAGCTGTGCATCAATCATTGATCTACTGGCATAAGCTATGACATGAGGCAGCTTATCCTTTCTTTGCTCGAGAACAGCTCCCAAAGCATAATCTGATGCATCACACATCAACTCAAAAGGAAATGAATAATCTGGAGACTGTAGCATTGGAGCTGAAATCGAATAATTTTTTAGGAATTCAAATGCCTTCAGGCATTCATTATTGAAAAACAAAGGAACATCTTGGCACAGTAAATGGCAAAGAGGCTTGGATATTTTACTGAAGTCCTTAATGAACCTCCTGTAAAATCCAGCATGTCCCAGAAAACTTCTGATTTGTTTAACAGTTTTGGGAGGAGGCAAATGTGCAATTAAATCAATTTTTGCCCTGTCCACCTCAATGTGATTGTGGGAGACAACATGGCCAAGGACAATGCCTTGGGTGACCATGAAATGGCTCTTCTCCCACCTCAAAACTAGATTGGTTTCTTCACATCTCTGTAACACCAAGTTGAGATGATGTAAACACTGGGCAAAACTGTCTCCATATATTGAAAATTCATCCATAAAAATCTCCATAAATTGGTCAATCATATCAGAGAAAATGGAGTATATGCATCTTTGAAAGGTAGCAGGAGCATTACAAAGACCAAAAGGCATTCTCCTATAGGCAAAAGTGCCAAAGGGGCAAGTGAATGTGGTCTTTTCCTAGTCTTGTGGATACACAAGAATCTAGTTGTAACCAGAGTAACCATCAAGAAAACAATAATAAGCTTTTCCTGCTAGCTTATCTAAAATTTGATCAATGAACGAAAGAGGGAAATGGTCTTTTCTGGTCATTGTGTTTAGCTTTCTGTAATCAATACAGACCCTCCAACCAGTTGTTTGTCTGGTTGAAATAAGCTCACCAGAATCTGAGGTTACAACAACAATCCCAGATTTTTTAGGTACCACCTGTGTAGGTGCCACCCAAGCTGAATCTGAAATGGGGTAAATGACCCCTGCATCCAACAACTTAACAACCTCTTTCATGACCACTTCTTGCATATGAGGATTCAGCCTCCTCTGCATTTCCCTAGAAGGCTTTGCATCTTCTTCCAAATGAATTTTATGCATACAACAAGCTAGACTGATTCCTCCCAACTCAGCAATAGTCCAGCCAATTGCCCTCTTATGCTATTTCAATACATTCAACAATTTTTTCTCCTGCTCCTCAGTGAGGGATGAAGAAATAATCACAGGCAATATTTTATGGTCTCCTAAAAACACATATTTCAGATTTTTGGGCAACTTTTTCAGCTCAACATCAGGTGGACTGACTAAAGAAGGTAGCAAAGGTACCTTGGCTGTTTGTGGATGGGGAAGAACAACAGGTTTCCATAAAAAACACCTTGCTGATTGATCATGAGTTCCTTGCACAGCATTCACTTCCTCAAACTTTGAGGTACAAACTGTTTCTTCCACAACATTTCTCCAAGCATCTTTAAAATCTGTGGTTAAATCTTCACACTGCAAAAACTATGGTAAAGTTTCTTCTACCAATTCATCCAACAAATCAACAAGAAAGCATTCCTCAGAACTGAATTGAGGATGTGTAACTGCATTGGAAACATTTAACTTCACCTTCATATTTCCAAAAGTGACTTCCATAATACCAGATCTGCATTGAATGAAAGCATTGGCTGTAGCCAGAAATGGTCACCCCAAAATGACAGGGATGGATGTTCTGCTTTTTGTAGGTTCCATGTCTAATACCAAAAAATCAGCAAGGTAGAAAAACTTATCTACCCCTACCAATACATCCTCAATCATCCCAACTGGCTTTCTTTTAGATCTGTCTGCTAGTTGTAACACCACATGAGTGGGTTTTAACTCTCCCAAACCTAGTTTCTCATATACAGAATATGAAAGCAGGTTGACACTAGCACCCAAATCTAATAAAGCTTTTTCAATGGTATGTTCCCCAATGATGCAAGGGATTGTGGGGATTCCAGGATCTTGAAGTTTAGGAGATGAGGTAATGGACAAAACCTGTTTAACTCTTTCAACAGCAAAGTCCTTCTTGGATAACTGTATCCTAGATTGTCTTTTGTGAGTGCAAATGTCTTTCAAAAATTTTGCATATGCTGGGACTTGTTTGATTGCATCAAGCAAAGGTAGATTTATCTTGACTTGCTTGAAAGTCTCCATCATTTCATCTATTTTTGTGTTCCCTTTATCAAAAGGGGATGCAGATTTCATGGCATGGGGAAATGGTAAATGAGGAACTAATCCTTCATTTATAGCTTTAGAATCATCACCAAAATATTTTTGATTTTTGATTTTTTGATTTTTTTGATTTTTCTGAGGTATATCAATACCCCCAATGCATATATCATGCTGCCCCTGCTGCATATCTCTAGCAGTTTCCTCAATTTTTTCTTCTTCTTTTTTAGGATTCACATTGTTATTTACAACTCTTCCACTTCTCAAAGTAGTGATAGCTTTTATTTCTTCATGTGAAATAGAAGCATCTCCAACCATGAACTGTCCTTTAGGATTGTTCAAGGGTTGGCTGGGTAACCTGCCTTCCTCTCTTTTAGCCAAAGTATTTGAAAGTTGACCCAATGTTTTCTCAATCTTTTTTATGCTCTGACTATGAAAGTTTACGGTCTGAGTTAAAGACCCTAGATTCTGGAGTGAAGTTAGAAATTGGTCTTCAAAAGAAGGGGATCTGGAAGGGGTTTGAACTGGAGCAGATTGCTACACAGGTTGTGCCATCTGTTGTGGAATGGGCTGCTGAAATTTTGGCTTGGTATAAAAATTCTGCTGGTAAGGCCGAGCAGTTTTGAAAGGTATTTGGTTCTTTGGTTGCTGCTGTTGTTGTAATTGATAATTGCCCTGCCTCTACCTTAAATTGGGGTGCCCTCTCCATTTATATTCATTTGACTGCATCTGTCCAAATGATTGAGCAGCATGAGCTTGCTCCACCACTAGATCTGGGAACTGTGGTGCAGCTGCACATTGATCAAGTGAATGAGTAGGGGACTGGCATATCAGACATGCCTCCTCTACTCTTGCAACCATTGGATTTTTAAGTGAGTCCATCAATCTATCAAACTTAGTGGTCAAATTATCCATTTTCCTTTCCAACTCATTCACCTCATAAATCTTTCCCTTGGTGGTCTGTTGATTGTTCAACCGAGCAGGATTCTCAATGTCTCTTAACAGAGATTCCTGTTGAGTTGAATTTTCACCAATCACTTCAAATAAGTCCCAGACCTCCTCAACTATTTTTTGCAAGTAGGTGCCTCCACAGGAAGCATCTACCATATTCTTGCCCTTTTGATCAATTCCCTGATAGAAGCTTTGAACAAGCTGCCATCGGGGAATTTGATGATGAGGACATTGCCTTAAAATTTCTTTAAACCTTTCTCATGCTTCATGGAAAGTTTCAGTTGAGTGTTGTGAGAAGGAAATAATATTTTGTCTCAACTGGCTGGTCTTAGACATAGGAAAGTATTTGGCTAAAAATTGACACTGCAAATCATTCCAAGAAGTGATACTATTTGGTGCCAACATAGACAGCCATGCTCTAGCTTTATCCTTTAATGGAAAAGGAAAGAGCCTAAGCTTGGTTGCCTCTGGACCCAGTCCAGTTATGTTGAATGTTGTACAAAGAGACAAGAATTCATCCACATGCTTGTATGGATCTTCCTTACCCAAACCATGGAAGGAGGAAGCATCTGGATGGTTGATGATTTAATCTCATAATTTCCTTCAACAGTAGGAAATTGGATACAAAATGGGGAATTATATGCACCAGGTGCAAAGTAATCCCTCAAAAGTCTAGGTTCTTCACCCATAATAGCAGTCTCAGCAAAATTCTGTGATGTTTGTCTGGTTCTTAGTAGCCTTTCAAATTCTAAATTTAGAGGGACAATCTCAGGATTGAGAGTCCTTCTACCAAACATACAACACAGAAATAGAGAAGAAAAAAATAATAATAATAATTATGCAAAGCAAACCTTCAAAACTGAGTAGATTCCAAGCTCAAATGTAACTGCACAGATTTAAGCAACAGAACAGTTAGCACTGATGTAAAAATAAAATACAAAAAAAAACTTAGGTCTACCAATTTTAAAACAAATTCCCCGATAACGGCGCCAAAAACTTGTTGTTGGTTCTTAGTGTGCATGATTCATTTGTGTTTTGAAAACAGACTTACAAATAACGAATTGTACTGAATTTGGAAAACTAAAAAGAATAAGAAAATATCAGGACAGAGAGAACATAATTAGCCTGCAAGATCAGGGCTAATTGTAGCAAGTTTTAAATGTAAGTAAGTAAAAGATCGCCCACAGGGAATTGATTTAAAATATAAGATAAACTTTCAGATTTGAGCTACCAGATCTGACCTCTGATCCTATCTTCAAATCACATAAGATGGGAGGTTGAATTTGTCACATTAACTAAATGATAAAAGTAAAAATTAAAACTAAATGATCCAGATCCGAGTTGGGGAGATTTGATGTCAATTAGTAAGAATGGAGAAATAATATCTAACTTCGATTTAATACTTGATTACAGAATGAGAATAAATGTAAAACAAGTGAGATATTTTCCAATCTTCATCTGGCTACCAGCACAGATGCAAGAGAAAGTAATCCAACTCAAGGATTGGAATTGAGTTGGACTTATGGCTATGGTCTGTCCACTTCAATGGAGACAGATCATCTAATAGTCTTCAATTCGCATCCGTGATTCAGAACAAAAAACACCACTACAAATGCTGTGAGAAATTAGGTTACAAACGCCAATTCTCACAGGGATAATGAATTAAGGGAATTTGCTTTAAAAATAGTAAATCTAAAGGAATCTAAAGAAATAAGGAGATCACAGGGAACCCTTAACATAAATCCAATTGAGAACGTATGGTTCACAACAACCTTTTCAAATTCACCATTACAATTATAGAGCACAGCTTAAACAGCTCTGGATTTGTAGTCTTGAATACAATTCTCACTTGAATTACAAAAGTATCTCACAGTTTTCAAGTACAAATAAAAGCTAGGCTATTACAGAAGTTTCAGACAAGCTATCTGAATTGGAAATGGGGCAATAGAAATGAAACTCAAAATCTGGATACCCAAATTGGCAAATGGTTCGTCTATTTATAGTTTTCCCTAAGTCCAGCTCAGATGTGTATCAACCAATCAGAATTGGTTAGATCTGTATCAACCAATAGGAGTCGAGCACAAGGATCCAGATCTGTTTTAGCCAATCAGAACTGCTTGATCTGGTTCAGCCAATCCGGTGACAGAAGCATCAATTCTGTTATGTAATTCAAAAATCTGTTTGAGCTTCTAGAAGTTCCCGGCAAGTAATTTAATCTTTGGGTGTTCACATGGGGTAGAATATGCCTTTGGTTCATGTTCAGAATCTTTTAGAATGTCCTTGGGCTTTTAAATGCATTGGGGCACGTGCAGAGATTACTGAACTGCCCTTGCAGATGCTGGGAATCTTCAGGATATCATTTCGTACAGTTTAGAGAACTTTTCGCAAGTTACTGACTTCTGAAGCTCTATTTGCAAAGATTAGAGACCTTTTCGAAACGAACTGTAACTTTTGGAGATCTATTCACACAGATTAGAGACCTTTTCGAAAAGCATTGTAACTTCTGGAGATCTATTCGTAAAGATTGGGGACCCTTTTGAATAGCATTCTGTAGTGCATTCTTCTTTTCGAATAGCTCCAAACCTCTTTCCAGGTTGAAACAAGGCCTTTGTCCTCTTTATTTTAGGCATTTTGACAGCCAGTGAGGTTGCCCTTTCTCTTTCTTCCTCCAGATCAAGATGGGCCATCATCTTTTAAGCTACTTTCAAGGTTAAGCCTGCCTTTATTGTTAGCTGTAAAACAAACACTTAAAACACTTATTTAGTTCTCTCAAGGGTCTATCAAGGCCCAGGTTAAGGGGTGGAAAATGGTATTTTCCAGTTCTCAGCAATCTCTCAGTACTGCTCAGACCCAACAATAGCACAGAAGAGGGTTGCACACCAATGCCCACTTGGGGCATGCAGCAACAATAAAGCAATTTTGCAGAAGTGAAAGCAGGCTGAAAACAACCTTTTGAGAGGTTATTAGAACCTGTCGATAGGATCTGAAGGCTAAAAAAGGAAGAGGTGATGAAGATGGGAGAATTTGATAAGATCCAGAATCTATTGCACAGTCAGAAATAAGAAGGGAGCATCCTATCGATAGGTTGCCTGAGCTTGAAGAGAACCTATCGAGAAGTCTGAAACCTGTCGATAGGAGCTAGAAGCAAACCTATCGAAACTTATTGCGCAAGAGGTCAACATGTCGAAAAGATCCTTCAACCTATTGAATACACTAGATGAAGGCGGCGGATGCTGGAGCTCTATTGGAAGGATCAACCTATCGGAACCTATTGAAAGGATCCTAAATCCTAGTGAAAGGAACAAAATGCCTGCTTGGAACTTGTCGAAAGCTTCAGGAACCTATCAAAATTGACTGAAGGACTCCTCAAAAGAACATGTCGAAAGCTTCAGCAACCTAACCGACCCACCCCAACTCTAACTAACTCATAGGACCTTCTAGAAGGGGAATAAAAAGGGAATAACAGAATCAACCCAACTAAGCTATGATTGGCGGGAAAAATAGATCTGAGGCAGAGGGGGAGAGATATAAAAGGAGGGAAGTTGCCAAAAAGAGGTGGACCATTCTGAAGATCAGAGCCTGTATCAAAATTTTCATTCGAATTCATATTCTTTCTTTTAGTCCAACTATGGTAGGCTAATTTCTCAAGAGCAGTAAGGAGTGAGGTTGGACCTGTAATTGGGGAAGGTTGAGAGGGTTATTGAGAGTCAGATGATGCACAAACTACAAATTTGAGAGCATTTCATTGTATAGTGAGTTTATTTTAATGCAATGTTGGTTTTATTATTTTAATTAGATCCATAGTTCATTTGGTTTCATTTGGTGCTCGATCGGATTTGTGTAGATGGGAATCAGCTCACCCACCTAACTAGTAGACCTCTTGGATACCATTTGATCTCCCTAGATCTGATGTTCCTACAATTTCTTGTGTCTGTGGCGTGGCAGTTGCAGTGTTTGCAGTGATTATAATGTTTTGATGGAAACCTGAGAATGGAGTAAATCTATTGGATGATCTGTGACCATTGAAGTGGACAGATCATAGCCTTAAGATCAATCCAAATCTCTAGCTTAGATCAGATTCTTCTACCCTACAGCTGTGCTTGTAGCTAGATGAGGGATTGGTGCCCTTTGAACTCTTTGTAACACTGTCAGCTCAACCCAATTGCAGCAAGACCAAACTTCAAGCTTCTTCTCTCCATTTTCTATTTTTTATTTTACCAAAAATTCCCCTCACTTGTAAGATCTGAACTCTGGACTTGATCCCAATTAATTTCAACATTTAATTGTGTTTCTATAGTTTAGTTTAAAGTGACAACCCCTTAAAACCTCTCCCCTTCCATTTGCTATTTTAGTATTAGGTAGGGTGCCAGATCTATTATAGATCTGGAGATTTACTTGATTTTCAGCTCACATTTCCCTGTGAATGTTAAGTGGTGAAAAATGCCACTTTTCACCCTTTAACCTGACCATTGATGGACCTGTGAGCACACTAATAAGCCTCTGTTGAGTGCATTTTATAGATAGCAGTGAAAGCTGGTAATAATGCAGAAAACCACTTAAGAATCCCCACAAAGAAGCCATCTCTCAGCACCATGCAGACCCAACAACAGAACAAGGGGAAGGAAGCGAAGATAGGTCTAAAATATCCTATCGAGAGGATGTCTGAAGACTTCGATAGGAGCTGAGGGTTAAAAGGAAGGAATTCGTGCAGTTGAGAAGGGTTCGATAGGATCAGAAGGCAGAGAAAGGAAGAATTCGTACAGAAGTGAAGAATTCGACAGGATCCAAGAACCTATTGAGTAGTTGAAAGAGAAAGAGAATTCAACCTATCGAAAGCTGGCTTGAGGGAAAAAGGAGACCTATTGGAAGATTCACTGAACCTATCGAAATAGAAGTGTTGAGACAATACCTATCGCAGAATGATTTGAACCTTTCGATAAGAACAAGGGACATCCGATCGAAGCAATGGAATGTGAATCCCCAACCTATCGAATTACTCTTCCAACCTGTCGAAGGCCCCAGATTAAGTGCAGTGAAGCTGAAGCATCTAAGCCAAACCTATCGGAACCTATCGAAGAGACCAGGGAACCTATCGAAAGGGGCTACAAACTCCTTTTCAACCTATCAGAAGCTTCTCCAACCTGTCGAAATCGTGTGCAGGACTTCTCAGAAATTCAGCTGTGCACCTGCAGTGACTTGGTGACTTGTTGCACGCAAACTGAGGCATTTTGATGACTGGCACGACATTCTAGAAGATGCCCTAGAAAGCCCTAACCGACCCATGTGCTCTAACAGAACCCTAACAAACTCAAAGGACCTTCTAGAAGGGATTTTTGGCGGGAAAAATAGAGGAGAAAGTTATATAGAGAGATCCCTAATTCCCATTGGGGAGGATCAAAATTCTGAACAATTTCCTAGAGATCAGAGCTTGCAGCGAGATTCTATTTTCCTTCCTTTAGCCCAACCATGGTTGGCTAATTCCTCTGGAGCAGGAAGGAGTGAGTTAGATCTGTGATTGGGTAAGGTTAAGAGTGTTGCTGGGGTTAATTGCTGCATAGACTATAGATCTGAGAGCATTCCATTCTAAGAGTGACCTTGTTTGCAATGTAAATGTTGTTTTCAATGTTTCAATTAGATCTAAAGCTCTTTTGATTCCTTTTGGTGCTCGATCGAATTTGTGTAGAGGAGTTGCTTGATCAGCTCACCCACTTAATTGGTAGACCTCTTGGATATCATCTGAATTCCCTGGATCTGATATCCCTGTAATTTCCTGCGTCCGTGACCTAGAAATTATAGCATCTGTAGTGGTCTTAATTGTTCTAATTGAGGCTCTGGCTTTGTAGGAGAACTCTAGGATGGTCTGTGACCATTAAAGTGGACAGATCATAACCTTAAGGTAAATCTAAGCTCAGGCCGCAATTGGATTCATCTGCTACAATCCATGGATTCGGTAAAGTCTATAGGATGGTCTGTGACCATTAAAGTGGACAGATCATAGCCTTAAGACCAGGTGGATCCTGTGTTTTGGAGTAGAATTTATACCCTGCAGTTGTGCTTGTGGCCAACTGAGGGACTTCTGTGCTTTTGAACCCCTGTAATATGCTTTTCTCAACCTGATTATAGTGAAAACAACCTCCAAGTTGTTCTTTTCCATTTTTTGAGTTTTTAAACCCTCCATTTGCAAGATCTGAGGCTCCAGATTCGATCAAAGACAATCTGCATTTTAATTGTAGTTTAGATTAAGTGAAATTCCAATCTAATCTCTCCCCTGTCTTTCAGCTAGATCAACATTAGTTAGGGTGCCAGATCTCTTACAGATCTGGAGATTTACCCAATTCCAAACTGCCTCTCTATGGACTTCCCTTTACTTACTTTTAAAACTTGCTACAAAGGACCCTGCATCTTGCAGGCCTAGGATTTCCCAGCTTTGCTGAACCCATCTCTATTTTCTCTTGATGTTCACACCATAAATCAGCACACTGGAATTCCACAACAGTGG
The DNA here is from genome assembly GCA_021018995.1 of Chloranthus sessilifolius. Taxonomy (NCBI): domain Eukaryota; kingdom Viridiplantae; phylum Streptophyta; class Magnoliopsida; order Chloranthales; family Chloranthaceae; genus Chloranthus; species Chloranthus sessilifolius. The sequence continues at coordinate 84,453,342 of CM037585.1, forward strand.
ACATTCCCTTACTCACTCTTTAAAACTTGCTACAACAGGCCCTGAATACTTGCAGGTCTGTGTGTCTGCTTGCTTTGGTGTGTGCCACCAATAGATCCTTTAATTATGTGATTTTAACCCTCTTTTCGAACACAAGGTAAGAAGTCAACAACTTTTTTGTGCCGCTGCCGGGGATCTCTGCACTTAAAATTGGTAGATCTAAGTTTGTTTTAGTATAGATTGTAGATCTGTAATAGCCTGTTTAAGTTTTCACTAACTACTTTTGAAAGTTTTTGTTGTTTAGGAGTAGTTTTTGTTATTTCATCTGATTGGAAGTTGTTTCTAAGGAGGAGCAATGTGTTGGAGGTTGCTCTAAAGTTTACATCCCTCTACTCCTCTTATTTTTCTAATATGTGGATTTGTAGATTTATTAGTTAATTATGCTTGTTCCTGATTGTTGTGTTAAATTTGCTCTGCATTTTGTTTGCATTAAGATTATGAGTGGTGTATGTTTGGAAGGAGAATTCTCAATCCTCCGATTGTTCCACTAAATTCAGAGGTTGAAAGAATTCTTCGATCTAAACAAATCTCGCCCACATCTGCTGTATCTGAATCTACTGAAATGGGTGAGCAACCTAGAAACTTGAAGGAATTGAATGCACCAGAGGTTTACAATTCCCCCTTCTGCATTCAATTCCCTGCTATTCAAGGGAATTATGAGAACAAGTCTTCCATAATCCAAATGTTACCCTCATTCCATGGCCTAACCAAAGAAGACCCATATAAGCATATTGATGAATTTCTAAGACTGTGCACTACATTCAATATTACAGGTTTGAGGGAGGAAGCAACCAGGATGAGACTCTTTCCTTTTTCATTAAAGGATAGAGCCAAGACTTGGTTGTCAATGCTCCCACCCAACAGTATTCAGTTCTGGAGTGATCTGCAATGTAAGTTTTTGGCTAAGTTTTTTCCCATGTCAAAGACAAGCCAGTTGAGGAAGGGCATTATCTCATTTGGTCAAGACCCAACTAAGGACTTTCACCAAGCGTGGGAGAGATTCCAAGAACTCCTGAAGAAATGTCCCCATCAACAAATCCTTGAATGGAAACTTATTCAAAGTTTCTATCAGGGAATTGATTCTAAAAGTAGAGATATGGTAGACGCCTCATGTGGTGGTACTTACCTCCACAAAATTGTTGAGGAGGCCTGGGAGTTGTTTGACATCATCAGTGAGAAATCCATGCAGAGAGAGACATTGTCCAGGGAATTGGACATCCCTAGAATGGTGAAAGAAAATACCACAAGAGGAAAGATGTATGAGGTGAGTGGGCATAATAATTTGGAAAGGAAAGTGGACAGCTTGACCTAGAAATTTGATAAGCTCAAGGGAACAACGCAGTCACCTATGGCTGCTAAAGTGGAGGAGGCATGTATTATATGCCAGTCCCCCACTCACTCCTTTGAGGAATGCCCCTCAGCTGTTCAATTTCTTGACTTTGTGATGGAGCATGTGACTACCACTCAGTATTTTGGGCAACAGCCTACTGCTGGTTACCAATGGAGAAACCACCCCAACTTGAGGTGGAGACAAGATACTTTTCTAAACCAGTAGCAACAGCCATAGCAGTCCATGCCTTATAAAAATGCTCAGCCCTACCACCAGAAGTACTTTCCAAGGCCACACTACCAACAACCCATGACTCAGCCTATGGCTCAGCCTGTGCAGGAAGCTGTATCCCCTCCAGCTGCTAGATCACTTTCTTTTGAGGAATAAGCTCTGAATTCATTGCAGAACTTAGGATCCTTGTCTCAAGCTGTGCACTCTCATAGCCAAAGCATTGAAAAGTTAGAAGACCATCTTGGTCAACTGTCTAATACTTTGACTAAGAGAGAGGAAGGGAGGCTGCCTGGCCAACCCATGGACAACCCAAGGAGACAATATGTGGTAGGTGAAGTTTCTTTTTTCCATGAGGAAGCCAAATCTGTCACCACATTAAGAAGTGGAAGGTTGGTGGACAATCAAGTAGGCTGTGGGCCTTTAAAAAATTTAGAAAAAGAAAAAGAAGTGGTTATAGAGAAGGTACAACAGGAGCAACCCATGTTAAATAAAATGGATAATGATGATCCTCAAGAAAATAATAAAATCAAAATGAGAGATGATGAGTTGGCTAAGGATGCAAATAGGGGAGCAGTCCCACATTTTCCATTTCCTAGGGCAATGCATGCACCTTCCCCTTTTGATAAAGGGCATGCCAAAATAGAGGAAATGATGGAAACCTTTAAGCAAGTAAAGATCAACTTGGCTCTACTTGATGCTTTCAAGCAGGTTCCAGCCTATGCCAAGTTTTTTAAAGACCTTTGCACCCATAAAAGATAATCAAGGATACATTTATCCAAGAAAGTTTTTTCAACAGAAAAAGTGAAACAGATACTGACTATTGCAACCCGAACAAAACTCCAAGACCTTGGAGTCCCTACTATGCCCTGCATCATTAGGGATCATACCATTGAAAAAGCCTTGTTAGATCTAGGAGTTAGTATGAATTTACTTCCATATTCAGTGTATGAGAAGTTGGGCTTAGGAGAGTTGAAGCCCACACTTGTGGTCTTACAACTAACTAACAGATCTGAAAGGAAGCCTTTGGGGACCATTGAAGATCTCTTGGTACGGGTTGACAAATTCTTTTATCCAGCTGATTTTTTGGTGCTGGACATGGAGCGAAGCAAGTGTGCTACTTCTATCCCTGTGATCTTAGGCAGGCCCTTTTTGGCCACTGCAAATGCTTGTATACAATGTAGATCAGGGGTCATGGAAGTATCTTTTGGTAATATGAAAGTTCAGCTGAACATGTACAATGCAGCTCATCAGTCCCACTTAGAGAATGAGGACTGTTTTTCCATTGATGTGCTGGATGAGTTTGTGGAAGAAAATCTGCCTCAGCTGCTGCATGGTAATGATTTATTTAATATTTTTGAAGAAGTATGGAATGAAATAGTGGAAGAGAAAGCTTCCACATCTTAGCTTAAGCAAATGAAAAGTGTAAATTCTGAAGGCCAGCAAAGCATCACCCATGGAATCCTACTTTACTACCCCTTCCACCACATTCTAAGGCACCCTATTGCCTTCACTCATCAGTCCCTCAGATGTGGAGTTAAAGCAACTCCCAAAATCTTTAAAATATGCCTTTTTAGGAGCCAATCATAGACTTCCAGTGATAATCACTTCTTCCATCACTCTTGAGTAGGAAGAAGAATTTCTGTGTGCTAAAAAGGCATAAGAGAGCAATAGGGTGGACCATTACAGATTAGGAGGGGATAAATCTAGCTGTGTGCATGCACAAAATTCATCTTGAAGAGGGCTCTAAACCTTCTAGAGAGATGCAAAGGAAACTCAACCCACACATGCAGGAAGTTGTTATGAAGGAAGTAGTCAAACTTCTTGATGTTGGGGTCATTTACCCTATCTCAGATTATCAATGGGTGGCACCTACCCAGGTGGTGCCCAAGAAATCTGGGATCACAGTAGTTCAAGTAGACTCAGGTAAGCTGATTCCAACTAGACAGACCACTAGTTGGAGGGTATGCATAGACTATCGCAAGCTCAATGAGAAAACTAGCAAAGATCACTTCCCATTGCCTTTTATAGATCAGATCTTAGATAAGTTGGCAGGTAAGGCTTTTTACTATTTTCTTGATGGTTATTCAGGATACAACCAGATTCCTGTTTACCCTCACGATTAAGAAAAAACCACATTTACTTGTCCATTTGGAACCTTGGCATACAGAAGGATGCCATTTGGGTTATGTAAGCACCTGCCACTTTTCAAAGATGTATGTATGTTATTTTTTCTGACATGATTGACAAGTTTCTAAATATTTTTATGGATGATTTCTCTATTTATGGGGATGATTCTAGCCAATGCCTACACCATCTCAGCCTTGTGCTGCAAAGGTGTGAGGAGACCAACCTGGTTTTGAGTTGGGAAAAGAGTCATTTCATGGTGACTCAAGGCATTGTCCTAGGGCATGTGGTTTCTCAAAGAGGAATAGAGGTTGATCAAGATAAACTTAATTTAATAGCATATTTTCCCCCTCCTAAAACTGTTAAACAAGTCAGGTCATTCTTGGGCTATGCTGGTTTCTACAGGAGGTTCATCAAAGACTTTAGCAAAATTTCCAAGCCTCTTCTCCACTTGTTGTGCCAAGAGGTTCCATTTGTATTCAATGATGAATGCCTAGCTACTTTTGAACTTCTGAAGACTTGTTTGACCACTATTCCTATATTACAAGCTCCAGATTTCTCTCTGCCATTTGAGCTGATGTGTGATGCATCAGATTTTTCCATTGGTGCAGTACTGGGACAAAGGAAAGACAAAGCACCATATGTGGTGGCATATGCTAGTAAATCAATGGTTGATGCTTAATTGAATTACACTACAACTGAAAAGGAGTTGTTGGCTATTGTATTTGCTTTGGAAAAATTTAGATCATATATGTTGGGATCCAAGATTACTGTGTTTACTGACCATGTAGCCTTGAAATACCTCTTGTCTAAGAAGGAGGCTAAAGCTAGACTAATTAGATGGATTCTTCTTTTGCAGGAATTCAACTTGGAAATCAAAGACAAGAAGGGGGTTGAAAATGTGGTTGCATACCACCTATCAAGGATCCCAGATATTGAAATAGAGAGTTTGCTCATCAATGATTCTTTCCCAGATGAGCAGCTTTTTGCTGTGGAGATAAGTATGCCCTGGTTTGCCAACATAGTAAACTATCTTGCTGTGGGAAGGATACCCCCACATTGGAGTAAGGATGATAGGAATCTATTCTTCTCACAAATTTGATATTACATGTGGGAGGATCCTTACCTCTTTAAGTATTGCATAGACCATGTGACAAGATGTGTACCTGAAACTGAGCTTGAAAACATTCTAACCATGTGTCATGAATAGGCTTGTGGGGGCCATTTCAGTGGCAACAAGACTGCTGTAAAGGTACTTCAAAGTGGTTTCTATTGGCCCACTCTTTTCAAGGATGCCATACAGCATTGTAAAGCTTGTTATAGATGCCAGCAAATGGCAAGTATTACAAAAAGAAACTTCATGCCCTTGCAACCTGTGCTTGTTGTTGAATTATTTGACATATGGGGAATTGATTTTATAGGACCTTTTCCCCCCTCCTATGGATATAATTTCATTCTTGTAGCTGTGGACTATGTGTCCAAATGGGTAGAGGCCATAGCTACAAGAACGAATGATCATAAGGTTGTCATTAAGTTCTTAAAGGACAACATCTTCTCTAGGTTTGGCAACCCCAAAGCTATTATTAGTGATGGAGGAAGCCACTTTTGCAACAAACCTTTTGAAAAGTTGTTGGAAAAATATTCTGTGACCCACATAATTGCTACTCCCTACCACCCACAAACCAGTGGGCAAGTAGAGATTTCCAACAGGGAAATCAAACATATCCTAGAGAAGATTGTGCGAGCTGATTGGAGAGATTGGTCCATAAAACTGCCAGAAGCCTTGTGGACTTATAGGACTGCCTATAAACCCCCATAGGGATGTCTCCATTTAGGCTAGTACATGGCAAGACATGTCACTTGCCTGTTGAGTTAGAATGTAGAGCATATTGGGCTATTAAAACATTAAATTCTGACTTAACCTCTGCTGGTGTGAACAGGAAACTACAATTATCTAAGCTTGATGAGTTAAGGTTGGAAGCATATTCAAATGTCTGAATTTACAAGGAAAAAACCAAAGCCTTTTGTAGACGCCCAAATTTGGCCCAAGGCCCGATCGAAACACCTTTCGAGAGAGGTGTATTTCTGAGCTTTTGATGGCATGTACGGAACCCTTAGGAATCACCCTAAACCCTTAGGAATCACCCTAGATCTCTTAGGAACCTATCCCAAATCTTTAGAAAACAATCTCGAACCCTTAGGAATTAATCATACCCTTCCCAGACCTATTAGAACCCTTCCCGGGCACGATTCGAACCCCCCTAAACAGTGGTTAGAAAGAGGAGTGCTAAAGTTTTTTGTGGATAGTTGCCCAACCTAAGGTATATACTATTGGAAACTATACTTTTCCAGCTTTCCAACGAGCCATGAATCGCCTAATTTGGAGTTGTACATAAAAAGTTATGGCAATTTGAAAATTGCGGATTTGTGCAGGAAATTGCAAACCTGGCCGGGCCCCTGCGAGTCTTCAACTTCCAACAGTTTGGACCTGGTTTTCCTTCAAAAAATGGCCAAAATTGACATTGGGGGTTTGACTTGTGGACCATCCCAAAGTCTAGGGTGTGTTTCTTTAGGACCCTAGTGACCCTATTAGCTTAAGTTATCACCCTTTCGCCATTCATGTCACCACCCTATCATCTACCATTAAACCCAAATCCCTCTTCTCCAAGCTCTAGAAAACCACAAAAACCTTAGATTGCCCATTACCTAATTGCTAATCTAATTAGGACTTTAACCCTCACTAATCCTCCCTTTCTCTATAAATAGAGATCCACCCCTCTTGCTTAAGGGTTGAGAGTTTTTACCTAAGAGAGAAAGAGCTTAAGTGAGAAGATCTTTCTCCCATTGGTGCACCATCCCCATACAAATTCCAGAATTGAAAAAGCCCCTTTAGACCTTAGTATTTCACTAAAAACCTCTAGGTTAGGTGTGTGTTACCCCCTAGCTTTCCTTCTCTTCCTCTTAGTTTCAAGCCTTAGTAGTTAGAACCCCATTCCATACCATACAAGCCTTCAAAAAGCTCACCGAAGCAAGCCAACGCAAGGCTCCCCAACGGTGCTACAAGGGCCCAAGAGCTTCGGCTCTCCCCTTTATTCCTCTACCTTCTTTGCTTTTCCTCTATCCTTGAATTGAGCCGTTACGCTGCCCAAATTTTGGCAAGCGGGAAGGGCTCAATAGGATCGATGTGCCTTCGGGCAAGGGGAAGTGCCGCTCATTTTACTTTCTTTTATATATATATAATTATATATATATATATATACTATATAAACCAGCCCCACATAGACCTGGCCTTAAGTAGAGACCGCATTTAGCGGGTTGATCGGGTGCCTAACACCTTCCCGATCGATAACCGAAGCCCCTACCCAAGAGCCTTTGGTGTGGACCGGATTCAAAGTCATATTTTTAGCACTTCGGTGCTCATAAAAATGAACTAGGTATCCCAGGACACCGAAAGCTCCTGGTGGCGACTCTATATTTTTTATAGTTAGAGAGTTCATTGTTGCGACGGGATCATCACGATTCCCACGGTTGCACAGATGGCGACTCTACTAGGGAAGTAGCTAGTACAGCTTCCCTTTGAACTAGGCCTGTTTTTTTTTTTTCTAACATTTTATTGCTGTTTTTTTTTTTTTTTTTTGCTTTTTTTTTATCACTCACCCCTCCGATTACGTCATTTTACTCGCCCCTACGATTTCGCTTAAAATTTCAGCAATCTTTGCCTAGTCACTTGACTGACACCTTTTATTGCACACCCCTACGATTCAGCTTTAAATTTCAGCAATTTTTGCCTAGTCATTTGACTAGCACCTTTTTTACTCACCCCTACGATTCCGCTTTAAATTTCAGCAATTTTTGCCTAGTCGCTTGGCTGGTACCTTTCTTTTACTCACCCCTATGTTTCTGCTTTAAATTTCAGCAACTTTTTGCCTAGTCACTTGACTGGCACCTTTTAAATTTCAGCACTTTATATTTCCCGCCTAGTCGCTTGACTGGCCCCGTCTTTTTTATTATTCATATCCTAACAGTGGACCCCGGCCCGTAGTGGCGGCACGGGATCATCACCCCCGGTCTTTGAACTAAAGAAAACTTCCAAAAAAAAAAGAAAAAGCTTTGAAAAAATTAAAATTGAACCAAGTTGGGGAGCTTAATTAATTTTTTTTTTTTATGGGGTAGATTTTCAAAGGGTTGGGTTTAGGCACACATACAAACACCCGGGTCTTAGTATGGCGGCAGCCCTAGTGGTGATGATCCAGAAAAGTCCCAGCCCACCTAGTATCTGAGAAGGCGCTCGCGCCGGAGGTATATCGGGTGGGTTTCCATTCCAAGCGCGCTCCCCAAGGCGCTCGCACCTTGGGGAGCGCGCTAGTGAGTTATACCGGACACAAACCCCTTAGGTGCGGTGAGGAGAGAATCGATCATAAAAATAAAAAACTGCTTAGTTCCCGGAAGCCTAGCTTCCACAAAAAAAAAAGAGACTCATTTTGGGCTTGCTGTGCACACTATCAAACCAAGTCGAAGAACGGTTTTGCGGTAGCGTATATAATATATACCAAATCATCTGCTTAGTTTTGGTCAGGCGTATATAATACATATGCCCAGTATAAATTGGGTTTAAGCAGCCTGAATCTGTGGCCTTCTTCACCTCCCAAGTTCCGCGATTAGTGTGCTTAGTGCCTTGTTTGGGCCCCGCCATCTCCGACACCCAATACTCCCTCGCCGGTCAAGAGAAGGCAGCTTCTTTTTGACTCATTTCGGGGGATCGGGTCGTTTGCCTCAATTTTTATGCCTTTAATAGATCGAAGGTTCTCCTTCGATTCTTCCGAAGTGCATCGGAACCGTCGCCGCGGGTCTTGAATTAAGGTACGAGAGCCACCCGAAAAGGGAATTCGAAGGCCTCGGAACCTTTGTTTTTCAAAAATGTTCTCATAAAATTCAAAAAAATATATAATCAAAACCAAAAAAATATTTAGTTTGTGGTGCCGGCACAACGGCATCATCTTGCCCTCCGTCGTCCCATAGGAGAAGAAGGACGAGGATTTTTGGGCCTTATCCAAGGCACCCTTACCCGATCCGCTCCCGAAGAATGTCGTGGGTAGTGGACCCGGTTTACACCGATCCCGATTCATCCCCACCACATTCTCCAACCCACTCTCATTCGGGAGAAGTCTTTTCCACCATCCCCCTCACCCAACCCCCTTTTACCATTACCGGCCAATTCGGCGCCCCCATATTCCCAACCACTACCCTCCAAAATATCCAAAGTCCAACCCCCCATTCCCCATCTTTTGCCCAAACCATGCCCATGCAAAACCCTACCCCATTTTTCCAATCCACATCCATGCCCCAATTCCCATCATCCCCCTATAGACCCGATCCACCCACATTCATATACACCACTTCCACCCTATCCAACCCCCCGCAAAATCTTTCATCCATCTGGGTCATGCAATTTTTTACCAGGGCCATGCCCACTTTTCCTCATCCATCCTCATCATGCCCCCAATCATCCCAAAACATACCCAACACATCCCCTCATCCACCCCATACACCCCCACCTACCGTGGCAATGCCTAATTATACCAGGGCCATGCCCAATTTTTCCACCACCTCTACCCCATCCATACCCAATCGTCCATTAAATCTACCATCCACATCTGACCCCCCTTCCATGGCCATGATGGAGGATATGTTCCAATCATACTCCTCATGGAGGGCTTCCCAAAATATCTCTCCTCCACACCCCACATCCATGAATCCATCTCATACATTAGCAAACCTCCATGCTTCACTCCCCCATGACCCCCATCAACCTCCCATAATCCACACCATCCAAACCCCCATCACCCAGATACCCCAAGGCCCCATGGCCCAACCTCCCATAATCCACACCATTCAAACCCCCATCACTCACATACCCCAAGGCCCCATGGCCCAACCTCCCACCTTCCATACACCCCAAGGCCAAATGGCCCAACCTCCAAACTCCCACATACCCCAAGGCCCATTGGCCTAAACCCCCTTTTCCCACACATTTCAGGGCCCCATGGCCCAATACCCCACCATCCATGACCTCCAAGGCCCCATGGCCCAATACACCACTACCCATCATCCCCAAGGCCCATTGTCCCAAAATCCCATTACCCATATCCCCCAGGGCCCATTGGGCCAAACCCATCAAATCCAAACCCATAAGGGGCCCATGGCCCAAATCCACCAATGGCCCATGGCCCCGACCCAACAAGGCCCATCGGACCAGACCCACCAAGGGCCCATGGCCCAGACCCAATAAAGGCTCATGACCCAAACCCACCAAGGCCCATTGGGCCAGACCCACCAAGATCCATCGGGTCAGACCCATCAAGGGCCCATGGCCCAAACCCATCAAGGCCCATTGGGCAAGACTCACCAAGGGCCCATGGCCCAAACCTACCCAAGCCCATTGGCCCAAACATATCCAGGGCCCATGGCTCAAACCTACCAGGGGCCCATGGCCGAAAACAATCAATGGCCTATGGCCCAAAATGATCAAGGGTTCATGGCCCAAACCCAAACCCCACACTCATACCTTCAACAATACCCCCAACACCTAACCCAACCTTCACAGCCGGGTCAAACCCATGCCATCCCCCAAACCCAATTCCCCCATGGCCCCGCACCCCAAGGCCATCCCCAAACCTTCCCTCACACCCAATGGCCCTATCCGACCCCATTTCAAAACCAAATTCCCATCACCCAACAAGCCTTTCCACACCCCCAATGGGCTTATCCAACCCCTACTTATGTCATTCCCATCCAACCCATGCAGCAACAAGTTGATAATCTCGTCTTCACTGCACATTACACCGATCAGCAATAGGAAGAGGATGAGATTAGGAACAGTAGGGCTTATGCTGGGGCTTTGACCAGCCTCCACTCCCCTCCCATAATCGCCCATCCCCTAGTGGCCCAGAGTGAAGTCCAACTGACGGCCGAGAAAGCAACCCCGGTATCAAAAGAGTCAGAGCAGCTGAAAGAACAGTTAGAGAAAATATAAAAACAGCTGATGAAAATGGGTGGTGCTGAAATCCACGCCACGGACTTCACAGACCTATGCTTGTTCACTAAGGTCCCCTTGCCCCCCAAATTTAAAATGCCAGTATTCGACAAATACAATGGAACAGGCAACCCGATCGCACACCTCAAGTCCTATTGCCGGGACATGTGCCAGTACGGGGGGGATGAAAGACTACTAATAAAAGTCTTTCAGAAAAGCTTGACCGGACCGGCCCTGAGGTGGTTCACGTCTCTTGAACGATCCATGATGAAGACATGGAAAGATTTAGCGCATTTGTTCCAAGAGCAGTATGTCTATAATACTGATATTGAACCACGCAAGTCTTATTTGGCCCGTTTAAGGCAGAATCCAAATGAGACCTTCAACGACTACTTAGGGCGATGGAGAGCACTGGCAGCTCAAGTCAGAAATAGAATACCGGATGATGAGCAGATAGAGATGATTTCTAAGAACACTCTACCAGTGATTTCTGATTTTCTTGTATATCAACAGCAGTCCAATTTTGCTAATTTGGTGAGGAATGCCAACCGCTGTGAGGATGCCATCAGGGAAGGGTGGTTGAGTAAGAATGCATCAGGGGGCCCTAGCGGGGTTAGGAGGTTTACTGAGTAGAAGAACGACAGGAGGATAGGGGCAGAGGTGCAAAATGTTGCGAACACTCGGCCCAATAATAACAATGTAGCCCCGTTCCAATTCCAAGCAGCGCAACTAGCTCCCGTCAGGACAGGGCCAGTACAAAGAGCAAGGAATGGGCAGGGAATGCAAATGACCCCGGAGAGGAGAGTCCGTTATGATCGAGTTTTTACGCCTTTAAGGCAATCCTTGAGTGTACTTTTGCCATTATTAATTGAAAAGGGTTTAATAACTGTTCTCCAACCACGACCTCCTCCCAATCCGATTCCATATAATTTTGACCCTAATACTCATTGCAATTTTCATCAGGGTCTGGGTCACCAGATTGATCGCTGCTTCCCATTAAAGCACGTGGTCTAGGACTTAATCGATGATGGAAAGATCATTCCCCCTGCACCCACCCAAGCAAACCAGCATGTGAATATCCATCAGGTGCCTTTACCACCACACCCTACCGGAATAGCAGGTCCCAGACCCACCATAGGGATGGTAGAGGAATTTGAAGAAGAATTGGAGTTTGATCCGTCAGACTTCATTTGTAATCCAGAAATGTTTGTGGCACCAAGGCAAAGAAATCTAGGAGAAGGAACTGTTGGGGTGATTGAACCCCTTAATCTGGCAGATTATTTTCCTACCCCTACACCAACAGTTAAACCCCTAGATCTTAGGGCCTATTTCCCACCATCCACTCCCATTAACTACATACAAATGAATGTGTATCAACCATATTCCACCACCTCCATCCATTATCCAATAAACCAACAAACCACCAATCCCCCACCACCAATAAATTACCAATGGCCTGCTCCCACCCCATTATCGTAAGCTCAATCACATGCAAACTCTACCACCCCTGTCAATTCCCTCATGGCCCATCAAACCCCGAATCCTCTGCCTGCACTCATCAATTATCAATGGCCTACACACACAACATTACCCCCGGTGCAACCATCATTAAACCTCACCACTCCTACCTAGCCAAATTTTGCTACCCCCCAATCCATCACAGAGAAAAGCCATGTCTTACCTACCCTCCCAGAGCCATCAGTACATGCACTGTGAATCCATATCATTCTAGCTCTCAGGACCAACCTATGATCCACATCAGGTCCCGCTGAGCTAAGAGCAAACCAATGCTAACGCCGGCAGCAGCAGCAAAGAGGGAGCCGTGGACTTTATTACCAGGTTGGGGAAGATCTCGAGACAGCCTGAGAAAATAGCAGCAGCAGCAACAGCAACAGCAGCAACAACACAAGCCCAACCCGCGGGGAAGAAAGAGAGCACTGTGAATCCATTTGAGAAGATGAGTCGAGAACATATACTGGAGACTCAGCTGAAAAGAATGCCGGCCCATACTACTGTATGGGATTTATTGATGACATCCCCACTCCATTTCTAAGCATTAATGGGGGCATTGAAAAATGCTCATGTATCACTTCAAGTCAGCCCGAATGAAGTTGGGCAGATAATTGGTCAAGTGATGGCACCCAATGCCATATCTTTTTCGGATGCGAACCTGTCAGAGGAGGGAAATAGTCATTCTAAACCTCTCAACATCATTGTAGAATCTGGGAACATGATAATTCCCTTGGTTTTAATTGACAACGGATCTGCATTAAACGTGTGCCCATTGAGAACTACCACCAAAATTGGGGTAGACCCCTGCATGTTGAGGCCAACAAGGACCAGTGCTCGAGGTTTTGATAACACAAGGTGGGAGATCATGGGAGAAGTTGACCTTGAGCTCGTAATCGGGCCCATGACCTTTTCCATACCATTCCAAGTGATGGATATCAAATCCTCTTTTAATCTACTAATAGGACGCCCATGGTTGCATGAGGTTGGGGCGATACCTTCTACCCTCCATCAAAAATTGAAATTTATATCAGGACAGAAGGTGATCATCATCATTGGTGAAGGGCACGATGAGAAAGACAAGGCCACCAACAGCAATGAAAATCCTAAGGTAGTGGATGTACCACATACTGAGGAAGACACCGACCTGCACAATTTTGAATATGAGGTGTCGACTGTAGACCCAGAACCCCCTAGAAACATCACTTCAACAACCAACAACGGAATGGAAGTAGCGGTGGCGATGCTCCAAAAGTGGGGCTATCAGAAAGGAAGGGGTCTGGGATCCAAATTACAAGGCCGAAGAGAGTCAGTGGTGGCTAAGGGATAAAAAGTAAGATTTGGGCTAGGATATAAGCCCACAGAGCAAGAGGTCTGAGAGGCCAAAGAAAAGCCAGGGTCGCCGCAGCAACAAGAGCTTGAGGAACCAGCATAGAAGAGAAACCTCGCTCTAGGCCGCACATCAGGGATTCCTTTGTCAGCGCAGGGGTCATAAAGATCGATCGAAATGGGGCAACCCATTTGACCCCACACAAATCTAAAGCCCTAGTCCATCCCAACAATCCCCAGGTCTCCCTTCCCAGCTTGGAGATAGATTTGTCCGCGTTGTCCCTTTTCGAAGTACGACGATCGGTACCTGATCAAACCCCCCCTGTGGTAAATCACCACAAAATCGAGTTATCATTTGAAGACATGATCTCAGACGAAATGGGGATCAACATGATGGAGGCTAGCTCCAACGAGCCATATCAACCAGCACCCTCCATCCCAACAGGTAAAGAAGCGACCCTCAGTGCATGAATCGGCATCTTTGCCCCAAACTCTGGAAGCAGGAAGTGGCCTAAAGTTTGGCACCTGTTTCCCAAAAAAAACCAACCTATAAAAAGTGAGATAAGCCCTTGGCTGGCAATACCTTGTGTATATAGCAACCCGCTTGGCCAAGGGCCCATCTCCGAAGAAAACAAAAATCTCAAAAACATAGAAGAAAACAAAAATCTCAAAAACATGGAAGAAAACAAAAATCTCAAAAACATCGAAAAAATCCAAAGTCCAAAAATATTGTCATTTAAAGTTCCAAAAAATGTCCAACAAAAGGACGCCTTAATCAAAATACCCGTCCCACGTGAAATCAACCCCTTCCCTGTAGAAATACAAGAGGTAGGGATCACGAGTCTGGACGAGGATGTCCCCTTCGAGGAGCTCTCCAATGAGCTCCTTGACCGATTTGACGACTTTGAGCATGGCCCTACCCCCATTGTTGAAGAGACCGAAGATGTCAATCTAGGAACTGAGGAGGTTCCCAGGATAACCAAAATCGGATTGTCACTGTCTCCTGAGGAAAGAAAAAGCATGATCGACTTCCTTCAGTCATACCAAGATGTTTTTGCCTGGTCGCACAAGGACATGCCTGGTCTAGATAATGATTTGGTCGAGCATGAGTTACCCCTCTACCCTCATATGAAGCTAGTCAAGCAGGAGCTGAGATGTCTCTGACCCGAATGGATGCTGAAAGTCAAAGATGAGGTCATCAAGTAATACGATGCAGGGTTTCTCATGGTATCCAAATACCCGTAATGGCTAGCCAGTATCGTACCTGTGCTAAAGAAGGATGGAAAGGTCCGCATGTGTATCGATTTTTGCAATTTGAACAGAGCAAGCCCGAAGGATGATTTCCCACTGCCACACATCGACATCTTGGTTGATAACACAGCTAAGCACGGGATGCTTTCATTTATGGATGGATTCTCAGGATACAATCAAATCAAATGGCAGAGGTTGACCGTGAGAAGACAGCGTTCATTACCCCTGGGGAACCTTTTGCTATCGAGTCATGCCATTCGGGCTGAAGAATGCCGTGCAAACGTGCAGAGAGCTATGACATGACATGATGCACCGAGAGATTGAAGTATATGTTAACGACATGATAGCCAAGTCACCGGAGCGAAGTGACCATCTAGTAAACCTTCAGAAGCTATTTGAAAGGCTGAGGAAATATCGACTACGTCTAAATCCACAGAAGTGTGCATTTGGTGCTATGTCAGGGAAACTGCTAGGGTTCATCGTAAGCAGAAGGGGGATTGAGGTCGACCCAATCAAAGTCAAGGCCATCACTGAAATGCCACCACCGTCTACCGAGAAAGAGGTTAGAAGATTTTTGGGCAGAATATAGTATATCAGTCGGTTCATTGCACAGCTAACTCCAATCTGCACACCGATCTTCAAGTTACTAAGGAAGAATTCACCCGTTGAATGGAACGACGATTGTCAGGCCGTGTTCGAAAAAATCAAAAGCTACCTCCTTAATCCACCTGTTTTAGTACCACCTGAGCCAGGGAGACCACTCTTGATGTATCTCTACACGACTGAAGTTTCGATGAGATGTGTCTTGGGGTAACATGGTGAAACGGGAAGAAGTTTATTGATTACGAGACGCGCTACTCTCATTTGGAGAAAGCATGCCTAGCTCTTGTATGGGCTACTCAAAGGCTCCGCCACTACTTACTATCCCAAGCCATTCTGCTCTTAGCCCGAATGGACCCACTAAAATACCTATTTGAAAAGCCAGCTCTCACTGGACAAACCGCACGATGGCAACTTTTATTATCTGAGTTTGACATCACGTACATCACTCAGAAATCAATCAAGGGGCAGGCGCTTGCTGATCATCTTGCTGATAATCCTTTACCTGACTATGAGCCGTTAGGAACTGAATTCCCAGATGAAGATATCTTGTTCATGATGGAGGACGATATAGAAGAAGCAGAAGAATCATGGGTAATGCACTTTGATGGGGCAGCAAATGTCGAGGGCCAAGGAGTTGGCGCTATCCTAATTTCACCAAAAGGATCCCATGTACCGGTCTCTATCAAACTCAACTTCCCTTGCACTAATAATATGGCTGAGTACGAAGCTTGCGCCACTGGTCTGCAGGCGGCTCTCGATCTGAATGTAACTCACCTTCAGGTATTTGGCGATTCACAGTTAATCATATGTCAGACGAATGGTGACTAGAAGACGAAAGACGAGAAATTGATCCCCTATCATGAACACCTCGAGGATCTGATAGCTTGCTTCTAAGATGTGACTTTCTCATACATCCCTCGGATAAGGAATCACTTTGCCGATGCATTAGCAACTTTGGCATCAATGATTGAAATCCCCTATGGTGTTAGATGAAGCCGATCGTGATCGAGCAGAGGAATGAGCCAGCCTTCTGCCTCTAGATTGAGGAACCTACAAAGCCTAATGATGAGCCACCTTGGTTCTTAGATATCAAGAATTTCCTCGAGACCCTGACCTTCCCAGAGGGTACATCCAAGACAGACCGACGAACCATTCAACGTCTAGCGGCAGGTTATGTCATTTGCGGGGAATGCCTCTACAATCGATCATACAATAATATCTTACTCAAGTACCTTACTGAAAGTGAAGCGGTCGACATTATGAAAGAAATCCATGAGGGAGAATGCGGAGCCCACGTCAGCGGTCACATGCTCGCCAAGAAAATCCTACGGCAGGGATACTTTTGGACCACCATGGAATCAGATTGCTGCAAACATATTCAAAAATGCTACAAGTGTCAAGAACACTCCAGTCTGATACACGCTCCTGCCATTGATCTTCATTGCATGACCACTCCTTGGCCATTTGCTACCTGGGTCCTTGACGTTGTCGGATTGATTAATCCAAAAGCATCAAATGGACATTGGTTCATCCTCATCGCCATTGAATACGTCACCAAGTGGGTAGAAGCGGCGTCATATGCCAACATCACGGCCAGTCACGTTGAGAAGTTTCTCAAGAACAATATTGTGTGCCGATTTGGAGTACCAAAAGATATCATCACAGACAACGGCACAAACTTCGCAAATAAGCCCATCCGAGACTTCTGCGAGCAATACAAGATCAAGCACCATCGCTCATCCCCTTATCGGCCTCAAACTAATGGAGCCATGGAAGCCGCGAATAGGACTGTAGTCTGCATCCTCGAGAAAATGGTCGTCACTTATTGAGAATGGAGCGAAATGCTACCATTTGCTTTGTGGGCCTACCGAACATCGATCCGTACCACTACAGGGGAAACACCATTCTCCCTTGTGTATGGAACCGAGGCCGTCCTCCTGGTGGAGGTTGAAGTACCCTTACTCTGAATCTTTATGGAATCAAGCTTACCCAAAGCAGAAGGAGAAAGATCACGCTTTGATCAGCTGAACTTATTAGACGAGAAGAGATTCCTAGCCTTGTGTAACACTCAAGTTTACCAAGGGCGAATCGCACGCGCTTGCAATAAACATGTTCGCGGTCGAGATTTGAAGGTAGGAGACACTGTGTTGAAGAAGATCTTCCCATCCCTCCACGTCGATCTGTGGGGAAAATTCAAGCCAAACTGGGAAGGACCTTACGTCATCCGATAAGTGCTGTCAGGATACGCCATCCGCCTCGCCACCATGGACGGAGATCATCTTCCTGAGCCCATTAACGCTCGATATGTCCGACGGTTCTACTCTTAGTCCATCACGACAAGGTAAGTGTTGGTGAAACAGATACGTGACTGCTTAAGAACCACCCGAAAGAGGCCATCATTCCAAGCACAGTAGCCTAAAAACATCCCTAAAAATGATGATATCCTTTGCTACCCCATTTGAGCCTAGGCCTTCCTTTCAATAAACCCATTCCCCCAAAAAAAAATATATACGTGTACATATACCAAAAAAAAAAAGAGAGAGAGAAAAGATGAAGTAGAGTTACTATCAAAATTCAAAAAAATCGAAAAAGCAAAACCTTAAAAAGAGATTGCCTGAAATAAAGCAAAACGAACAAAAAAAAATGTAAAAGAATCATGGGGCATGTACAGTAAAAACCCCCACGGAAGAAAGTATGTTGAGAAAACTGAAGTTGTATCAAGGAAACCCTTTTAGCCTAGCATACCTTGAAATCCTAACCTAACCCATGGCCAAGCTACACCCTGAAGGAAACCCTCTTTGTAGGTTCGCAAGCAGTCATAATATCTGTTAAGTCAACATGAGCAAAGTCGTGAGACACTAGAACCCCATCTAGCCGGCTATGACGAAATCGACATCTATGTTGTGGCTCAAAAAAAAAAAAAAGAATAAAAAATATAATAAAAATACAAGCTCAAAGCAAGATGGACGTAGTGACAACCCGAAAGGCCATTACGGGTAAAAACAGGGGGCTTGTGCAAACCAGGTGAAAACCCGGAAGGGCGCTTGGGGTAAGAGAGGTAAACCCATGGACGTGGTGAAAACCTAAAAGGGCACCACGGGTAAAAAAGGAGATAAATGAAAAAAAAATAAAAAAAAAAGGAGAGAGAGAAGGAGAATGAAAAGAAAAAGGAAAAGAAAAGAAGGTTTGGACTGATTGAGATTATTGATGTTTGAGGAACCCTTTTCTTACTTTTCCTATACCCTCTTGTCCGACTGGGCCGCTCATGCTAGTTCGAATCGGGTCCCGACCATAATTGTCTTTGTGAAACCCACACCGTCAATTGTATGACCCGAGGCAAGGAGAAAGGTTTAACTCAATCCAAAGGGATCAACGTTCAGGCCTTGGTAAAATCTGGAAACTCACTTAGGTTTGACTGCATGAAAGAGTTCGACTATGCTAAAAATGGGACCCGTTACTCCGTCTCACTATCAAGGCATAAAAAAAAAAGAGCCAAAAACAAAAAAAATCAAGAAAAATCCAAACTCCAAAAAACTGTGTATATATTTCTACTCATTTTCATGTACATATTTTCAGCATCATATTTCAATCTCAAAAATGAAGAAAAATAACAAAAAAATCTCCAAAAACAAAAACCCAAAAAAAATATCTTGAAAATGAAAAAGTATAGGTAGAAATCTACTTTTTCTTTTATTGTTTAGGATGCATTTTCTTTATATATATAAACAAAAAAGGGACTGACGTTTTCTCGAGAATGTGCAGGAACATCACACAGTCCAAAGCCTCGAAGCAGGCAACTTCTCAGCGATGGACAAATCAGATAAAGCATCTCACCGCCGACATCAGGTCTAACAAAAAAATGATGAAAATCATTTTGAAAAGAAAAAGAAATCTATGTTTTCATACGACGCACATGCGTGTTTTGATGCGGTAAAATGTCAATATTTTATCGACAACGCAGATGTGCAAAATTAATGTCCTAGGTCAAAGGTTCGCCTTGGATCCATGGATCCTACTTCAAAGTAGGAGTAACGGTGTAAGTCCCGGTCAAACATTCAATGTTTCTGTTCGGTCAACTCCACTGCTAAATATTTTGAGCGATGAGCGCTCTGTTTTGGATTCGTGTGAACTTGAGTTGTCTTAAGCTTCAGATTCTCCGTTGAAAAAGGTCAATCGTTGGTTGAGACCAACCTGTTGAAAATGAGATTATGTGTCAATCAAACTATGTGCAACCATGCATTTAGAAGGGTTCATTTCCCTTTTTATTTTCTAGAGGCTTAAAACCTGTATGGGCAGCGGTATCCCTATAAAGTGTACACCATGCGTCTAGGTATCCGTATGATGGTCGTTTGTCCTCGTAAATTATACCCGGGTGGGTCTGGGTCGGGGCTTCCATCGCCTTTGTTGTTGCTTATTGCCCCTGATGGGTGCATGATTATGCATAGTTAATTGATGATTATGATCATTGTCAATAGAGGCCAGGATTGGATGCCCCCTTTTGGGAGGTGCCCAATGTTTGGCTGGATCTGTTCAAGGAAGTCAAAATT
Organism: Chloranthus sessilifolius; assembly: GCA_021018995.1. Classification (NCBI taxonomy): domain Eukaryota; kingdom Viridiplantae; phylum Streptophyta; class Magnoliopsida; order Chloranthales; family Chloranthaceae; genus Chloranthus; species Chloranthus sessilifolius. Next base: position 84,473,338 of record CM037585.1, read on the forward strand.
GGATACTCTGGGTCATGTGGATCTGGGGCACGCTTTAAAAAAATGGCACATACTCCCAAAAAGCGTTGTGACATCTATTCACTTCGCTCAGGTGGTCATGCTAAATAAACTTTAGGATCGATGGGTTCGCCCAAAGATCTCAAACCCCGCTTTCAGCAGGGCCACTTGCGAATGGTCCGATGGGGCCATCAAATGCCTTGTAGGATTGGACGCAAAATGTGGAGCCTTGTGTATGTTTAGTTCACACCTATCTTTAAATATGGGTCGATCACCCCTCTTACTTACGAAGCTGTTGCATTCATAATGAATCTCGAACATCAATCACCTTCAAATCATCTCAAGAAGCGGGCGTTTTTCCCGACTAACGGGCTTTCGCAACTCGAGAGGTGAACGGTTTTCCCAGCTATTGGGCTTTCGCAACTCATTCCACCTTGGTTATGCCCAGTAATGTCGCTAAGCACCTGGGAATCGATTACCCCGAGAAACGAATGATTGGCCTAGCACCCCAGGGCTTTCGTTTTCTCACCGTGTTACTCACTTGATGTTTGAAGTTCATTCTGAATGCAGCAGACCTGTCAGTAATGCCTTGGGCCTCTTCGGATATCTTTTTACTTTGGCATACGATCATTAGTGATCAGATACCAAAGAGGGGCATCTGTAGACACCCAAATTTGGCCCAAGGCCAGATCGAAACACCTTTCGAGAGAGGTGTAATTCTAAGCTTTTGATGGCATGTATGGAACCCTTAGGAATCACCCTAAACCCTTAGCAATCACCCTATATCTCTTAGGAACCTACCCCAAATCTTTAGAAACCAATCTCGAACCCTTAGGAATTAACCATACCCTTCCCAGACCTATTAGAACCCTTCCCGGGCATGATTCGAACCCCCCTGAATAGTGGTTAGAAAGAGGAGTGCTAAAGTTTTTTGTGGATAGTTTCCCAACCTAAGGTATATACTATTGGAAAGTATACTTTTCCAGCTTTCCAACGAGCTAAGAATCGCCTAATTTGGAGTTGTACATAAAAAATTATGGCAATTTGAAAATTGTGGATTTGTGCAGGAAATTGCAAACCGGGCCGGGCCCCAGCGGGTCTTCAACTTCCAACAGTTTGGACCAGGTTTTCCTTCAAAAAATGGCCAAAATTGACATTGGGGGTTTGACTTGTGGACCATCCCAAAGTCTAGGGCGTGTTTCTTTAGGACCCTAGTGACCCTATTAGCTTAAGTTATCACCCTTTCGCCATTCAAGTCACCACCCTATCATCTACCATTAAACCCAAATCCCTCTTCTCCAAGCTCTAGAAATCCACAAAAACCTTAGATTTCACATTACCTAATTGCTAATCTAATTAGGACTTTAACCCTCACTAATCCTCCCTTTCTCCATAAATAGAGAGCCACCCCTCTTGCTTAAGGGTTGAGAGTTTTTACCTAAGAGAGAAAGAGCTTAAGTGAGAAGATCTTACTCCCTTTGGTGCACCATCCCCATACAAATTCCAGAATTGAAAAAGCCCCTTTGGACCTTAGTATTTCACTAAAAACCTTTAGGTTAGGTGTGTGTTACCCCCTAGCTTTCCTTCTCTACCTCTTAGTTTCAAGCTTTAGGAGTTAGAACCCCCATTCCATACCATACAAGCCTTCAAAAAGCTCACCGAAGCAAGCCAACGCAAGGCTCCCCAACGGTGCTACAAGGGCCCGAGAGCTCCGGCTCTCCCCTCTATTCCTCTACCTTCTTTGTTTTTCCTCTATCATAGAATTGAGCCGTTACGCTGCCCAAATTTTGGCAAGCGGGAAGGACTCAATAGGATCGGTGTACCTTCGGGCAAGGGAAAGTGCCGCTCATTTTACTTTCTTTTATATATATATATAATTATATATATATATATACTATATAAACCAGCCCCACATAGACCTGGCCTTAAGTAGAGACTGCATTTAGCGGGTTGATCGGGTGCCTAACACCTTCCCGATCGATAACCGAAGCCCCTACCCAAGAGCCTTTGGTGTGGACCGGATTCAGAGTCATATTTTTAGCACTTCGGTGCTCATAAAACTGAACTAGGTATCCCGGGACACCAAAAGCTCTGGGTGGCGACTCTATATTTTTTATAGTTAGAGAGCGCAACGGGATCATCACGATTCCCATGGTTGCACACCTTTCATGACAGGCACTTGTTGCGGAAAGAATTCAAAATAGGTGACAAGGTATGGTTGTTCAATTCAAGATTAAAATTCTTTTAAGAAAAATTGCAGTCCAGATGGGATGGGCCCTACACAGTTTTACATGTTTTCCTATCCGGGGCTGTAGAAATCATGGGCCCTATAGATGGTAGGGCCATGAAAGTCAATGAGCAGAGGCTAAAAATTTGTGTTGAAAAAATTCGTGAGCCTGAGGAGACCATTGATCTTCAGGACCCTCTAATTTTTACCTGATTTCAGTGTGTATCATATGTAATGTATTTTGGTTCTGTTTTAAGTGATTAATTTCTGTTTTGATGTTTTTTTCATTTACAATAAAATTGCCATGTTAGAATTCGGTCATCATATCAATCTTATCAGCAGTCTAGGGACCATGGGAGAATGTAAATAATGAAAACAAATTGAATGGAAGCACAACAAAAGAATTTACTGGGTGCTGAGGTTGAACACAACACAAAAATGCAATTTTTATGGGCATATGGAACCTTTCGATAGGTAATTTGAGGATTTTGATAGGCACTAAGACTTGTTGATAAGTGAAAACAACTCTTTGATAGGTTCAAAAGGTCAGAAAGAAGTTTTCGATAGATTCTGGATACCTATTAGGAACCTATCGTGAGGAAGGATTTGACCTATGGAAGCATTCCACCTGCATGCCGTATTCTTTATAGTGTTCGACAGGATGCCTTGACCTATCAAAATCACCCAGCTCATCTTATCGAAATCGATTCTCACTCTTTATATACCTGTTGTTAGGTCATTTTTGCTCCATTCAACACCTTCTGCAAAACCTTAGATCTCTCTTCCTCTTTTGTCACTGCTCTCATTTTCCGCTAAATACTCTAAGGACTTTTCGCCGTTCAATTTGCCATCCCTCAAGTTCATTCAACCCGCAGAAAGGAGCATTTTGCACCTGATTTTTGTGGAATTGGAATTGTGCATCACGATTTCTGCAAAACCCTAGGAGTTTTGGGTAAGTTGTCCTGCTTTCACTCTGTTCTTTTTCTAATTGTTTACTTCAGAGTTTTAATACATATTGGTCAGTGAGCCTTACGAGATCAACTTTTGAGAGTAAAATGGTCGATTCTGAAGAAACCCTAGTTGACCTATTGCGGCAACCAGCTTCATCCACCCCAAAGTCCTTCAAAAAATCAAAGCCTACCACCAAATCACCTACCAAAAGGAAGCTCCCTAAGGGGACGCCCAAGAAGACTCCTAAAGCAAAAAAGGCCAAGTCTGCAGCAATTCCAGAGACTGACGCAGAAATACCTGTGGAGAGATCTACTCCAGCTGGGGAAGCACCATTGCCCACCCCTGACATATTACCTGAGGTGGAGCTTCCTACTGCGTTAACCACTCCTAATGAGTTTGTGGATGGTTTGAGCCTTGTCCCTGAGACAGATTTTGACCTTGCGTACTTTGCCAAGATAGAGGAGTTCCAGGGGACACTCATGTATCTGAAGAATTAGGGATTGTTACCCCTACTTACACCCTTGAAGGAGACTGTGTACCCCAGGCTGGTTAAATTGTGGTATCAGAATTTGGCAAAGAAGGTGGTGCCTGGGACTGAGGCTATGCTGGAAATTTTGATTGATGATTGGCAAATCACTGTGGATTGCAAGGATATTGGGATGGATTTGAGAGTTCCACATCGATTTAACTCCACTACATCTGAGGGAGCACCCAAATGAGTTGCATTTAGAGAAATGGCTAAACAACTCACCAATGGAATTGCAGGATCTGGTGAATCTTTAATGAGAAGAGACCTCCAACCCAACCTCAGATTCATCAATACTATTCTGAGGAAGAATGTGTATGTCACTGGGCACCTGCAGGAGAAAAGGGCCCCAGTTGTAGATGCTTTGTACTATTGTTCAAGAAGGTAGTTTTTGAATGCACCAAATCTGATTTTTGAGACAATGGTAGACATTAATGATAAGGTGCTTAAAAGACAAGCATTTGCTAAAGGTGATGGGTTGCCTTTCAGCAGGCTCAATACATGTTTTCTAAAGGCTGAGAAATATGTGGTAAAGAGGAATGAGCCAATAGAGAAGTTGACCCCCAAAGAGTAAGGAAAAAGGGCATGGTCCACCAGTCTGACCCTGATAAAGAAGAGTAAGCTAGTTGAGATGGAGGAGGTTGAGGAGGTGCCCACTACCACTGTAGCAGATCTTACTACTGAGATTCCCTCCTCCATCCTTTCACCTACCTTACCCACATCATCACCAACACCTCCACCCACTTTTATTTTCCCCTTTGTATGAGCTCCTTTTCCCACAAACCCCCCTCCTCCTACCTCTGAGCCAGTTTTACCTCCACCCACCACTTCAGTTCTCGAACCTGAAGTCCTTGAACCTCCAACACTACCAGACCCTACCCCTACCCTTTCTACACCACCCTTTGACCAACCCATTTCTGACTTTTCCCCTCACCAACCCCTACTTCATATCCAAGGCTTAGACCAGTTTACCACTGTTGGGTTCACTGCTCTAATGACATCCATTGTGGAAGATGTTGGGCATGAGTACACCCCACTCCCTGACTCCCCACACCCCACTCCCCCTCACTTCAACCATGCACCCTCCTCCCCTTTCCATCGCATCTAAACACTTGTCCCCTCCAACTCCACCATTCCTGATACTTTCACATAATTTGTCTCCCTCTTAGAGTCCATTCAAACTCAATTGACCACCACCACCAACAACCAAGCCATCATGAGCTCATGCCTTCAATCCATTCAGTCCACCCTTATCCCATCCTCTTCAGTTCCCAACCCCTTCACACTTCTCCTCTTTCCCCTGTCCAATCACCTCTCCATTTATCTCCTCCATCTTCACCCATAGCTCCACTTCCCACAGCTGCTACCCAGTCTGAGGAGGTAGCAGCTCAACTTTTCCCCATACCTATCTCACCACCATCTTTTACTCCTTCCTCACCAGCTGTAGTAGCTACTGCAACTGTTGTGTCACCTACCACCCAACCACCCACTCTCCCTCCACCTGTCCTCAAAGTTGCCACAACCCAAACTGATCCATTTGAGGAACTAGTTTTCTCCACCCCCCCTCTCCCTGCACTCTACCCCTTTCCTTGCCCATTGTACTCAAATACCCCATCTACATTTTCCCTTACCTCACATTGCTATATGCAATGAGGGACAACCCCTACATCCATCGGGATGTCCTGAGAGGTATGGCTGCCATCCAAGCTTCCCTTGAAGCCTCCTATGAGGAGAGGATTGCTAACATGGAATTGGAGCATAGAATCATGCTCTAGGATATCTCTGAGGGGTGGAAGAAAATCCTGACTCCTTATGAGTTTGCAAAACTACTTGCTGCTGCTCAGCGTAGCACTGCCGAGTTTGAGAAGAAGAATGCTGAACTTCTTCAGAAAAAATTAGCCAATGCCAAGGAGATACTTAAGGCTACCCAAGAACTCTCTGAGTCCAACCTGCTTTATGCAACAAAGAAAATCAAAATTTTGGAGAGAAAGATTGCTTCATTAACCTCTCAACCATTTCAACCAGCCCCTCTAGCTACAGCTCCTCCTACCAATCCTTCATCCACCCATCCCTGTACACCTTCTTCCACTCAACCTACTCCTACCCCATCTGTGGATGTTCCCCCTCCTCCAGCCCAAGATCCTCCTTCCTCTCAACCTACCCCACCAAAACCTTAGAGGACTTACACAAAAAGAAGAGTCACTTCTAAAAGATCTGTTTCTTCTACTTCTGCTCGCAGAAAAGGGAAGGAACCTTCTACGCAGTTTGAAGAGGTAGTCCCCACAAAGCCCCCACCCCCACATGACACCTCCTCCACCTTACTCTACAAGGAGGAAAGAAGGCAGGCTGCTGCTGCCCTTCGCCTAGATCCTACTGCCCTCTTCCCTTCTGATTCTACGGATGCTTCTGCCAAGCAAGACAAGAAATTTGCTACCCAGTCAGAGGAGGCCCCCCAGCAGTCCACCTAGAAGTCCCAACCTAAAGGAAAAGCTCCTTTAACCAAGAAAGATTTGAAAAACTTGGCAGACTTGTATGATTGGCCTGATGATGCTTGTAAATAGTGTATATTATTTTAGCTTGTTTTCAATTCCTTACTTGTATCTCGTACATTTCTTTTTGGATATTATTAACATTTTGTTTTCCGTATCTGTGTCTCTCTTTGTGCATAATTGTTCTATATTTTTTTACCTCACCCTTCTCATTGTTTCCATGCTGTTTGAACAATGAGGACACTGTTAACTTAGGTTTGGGGGTATGGCAGGTGTGCCAATGGAATGAGTTAATGCTAATGCAGCTATGTTGAAAAGGAAAAGTTTTTGCAAATAAAGTGATTTCCCACCTGATATTTGATAAAAGAGGAAATTAAAAACTTTTTGAAACTGAAATATGTTGTAGTTTTAACCATTTTTCATGAAGCAAATGTCAAGAGTTTTCAAAAAATTGATGTTTAGTGAACCTGAAAGGAGAGAAAACTGTGAGGATACACCCCAGAAATTTGATGGAAGGCCATACCCAGTGAGATTTGGGCCTGAAAAATATTCTTTGAAGAGTGTCTTGGCAATTTTTCTGCTCTAAGGACTGATTGGATCTAGTTTCGATCACTAGAAGTTAGGCAAATCTAAATTAAAATAGCTTGATAGCATTCACGACATTGAAGACATGAAGTAAGGCCATCTCTTAGACAGTTTGAGCTTAAAATTTCCCACCTTTGAACTGCCCTTCATACACACCTTTGGAGCCCTAAAAATCCTAGTTTTCTTTGATGAAAATCAGAAAATTTGAACCCAAAACCTTTTGACCTGTTTCAGTTCACCCTCAATCTGAGAAATCAGGAAATAGAAGGAAAAGTGAGGTTAAAGGCTCAAGTTTTGACAATTTGGTGAAAGAAGAAGAAAATACATTTGAAGGCAAGTGTGATTCATAGTGGTGGCATTCCAACCCTTATAAGAAAAAAGAAAAAAAAAAAAACAGAAAAATAAAACAAAAGAAAAGAGAAGTCACTTCATTTGAAAATCTATAAGAAGATAAGAAGCTGATGAAGCTGATCACTTCAAGTCTGTAAATTCAAAAAGAAAATGAAGATGTGCTGAAATGAAGAAGGTTGAGTTGTAAATCACCTCCTTTCCTCTACTAATTTCTCAATTTGAATCCTTTTTACCCCTTTATTCTTTTGTAAATTTTACCCATAAGCCACATTAAAACCCAATAAAAAGACCCTACTGATCTGAAATGGATTGAGCTGTCATGTGGAGATGAGGATTTGTTTAATCTATGGTCAAAAGAGTTAGAAAATTTCAGAAGTTAGAGCAATGGCTCTGCTCATGCTTGCAGTCCTATTTGAGGGCTGTAACTGCTCTTGAGCTGTGTGTAATGATGCACCCTTCTATTTTTATTGTGAGTGATAGCCCCGGTAAGGTTTGGGTCAGAAATCAAAAATTGATTGGGGCATTATCAAAACAAAATTCTTAAATTAAAGGTGGGCACTGAATTAATTTTCAGGCACAATGCCTTGACATGAACTGATTGATGATGAAGGAATTACAACAGAATTTCAGGTTTTGAACTGGTGATTTTTCTGCTAAGAATCCTCTAAAAACTGAATGGACATGGTGTGGAATTTATTTTATTTACTTAAACTCTGTTTTAGCATGTTGCATTAGTACTAACTGATTTTGTTGGAGAAGTTTGTGGGTACCTTCACTGAAAACCCTCGGGAGACTTCCCTCCTCCACTAGGGAGCACCTAGGGGTTTAAAAGGCTTGATGCATATGCTAAATGCATCTTTGCTCCCTACAAAAGTGGCATTTTAGTTTTCTTTATTCTTCCTTTGCTCAGGGACTAGCAAAGCCTAGGTTTGGGGGTGTGTTAATTAGTGAAAAATGCTAGTTTTCACCCTTTAACCTGACCTGTGATAGACCTGTGAGTAGACTAATAAATGCGTGTTGAGTATGTTTTGTAGATAGCAGTAAAAGGCAGTCATAGTGCAAAAATTCACCCAAAATGCTTCATAAGAAGGTCCATCTCTCAGTACAGCTCAGACCCAACAATGGCACACAAGAGGGTTGCACACCAATGCCCACTTGAGGCATGCAACAATAGTAAAGCAATTTTGAAGAAGTGAAAACAGGCTAAAAATAACCTATCGAGAGGTTATTGGAACCTATCGATAGGATCTGAAGGCTAAAAAAGGAAGAAGTCATGAAGATGGGAGAATTCGATAGGATCCATAACCTATCGCGCAGTCAGAAATAAGAAGGGAGCATCCTATCGACAGGTTTCCTGAGCTTGAAGAGAACCTATCGAGAAGTCTGAACCTGTCGATAGGAGCTAGAAGCAAACCTATCGAAACTTATTGCGCAAGAGATCAACTTTTCGAAAAGATCCTTCAACCTGTCGAATACACCAGATGAAGGCTGCGGATGCTGGAGCTCTATTGGAACGATCAACCTATCGAAACCTATCGAAAGGATCCTGAATCCTAGCGAAAGGAACAAAATGCCTACTTGGAACTTGTCGAAAGCTTCAGGAACCTATCGAAATTGACTGAAGGACTTCTCAAAAGAGTTGTTGTGCACACGCTGCAAATTGGTGACCTACTGCACGCAATTTGAGGCAATCTGGTGAGTGGCACAACGGTTTTAGAAATGCCCTAGAAAACCCTAACCGACAAACGTGCTTTCTCCCAACTCTAACTAACTCAGAGGACCTTCTAGAAGGGGAATAAAAAGGGAATAACAGAATCAGCCCGGATGAGCTGTGATTGGCAGGAAAAACATATCTGATGCAGAGGGGGAGAGATATAAAAGGAGGGAAGTTGCTAGAAAAAGGTGGACCATTCTGGAGATCAGAGCTTATATCAAAATTTTCTTTCGAATTCATATTCTTTCTTTTAGCCCAACTATGGTTGGCTAATTTCTCGGGAGCAGCAAGGAGTGAGGTTGGACCTGTAATTGGGGAAGGTTGAGAGTGTTATTGAGGGTCAGATGATGCACAGACTACAAATCTGAGAGTATTTCATTGTATAGTGAGTTTATTTCAATGCAGTGTTGGTTTTATTATTTTAATTAGATCCATAGTTCATCTGGTTTCGTTTGGTGCTTGATCGGATTTGTGTAGATGGGAATAAGCTCACCCACTTAACTGGTAGACCTCTTGGATACCATTTGATCTCCCTAGATCTGATGTTCCTACAATTGCCTATGTCTGTGGCCTGGCAGTTGCAGCATTTGTAGTGATTATAATGTTCTGATGGAAACCTGAGAATGGAGTGAATCTATTAGATGATCTGTGACCATTGAAGTGGATAGATCATAGCCTTAAGATCAATCCAAATCTCTGGCTTAGATTTGATTCTTCTACCCTATAGTTGTGCTTGTAGCCAGATGAGGGATTGGTGCACTTTGAACTCTTTGTAACACTTTCAGCTCAACCCAATTGCAGCAAGACCAAACTCTAAGCTACTTCTCTCCATTTTCTATTTTTTATTTCACCAAAAATTCCCCTCAATTGTAAGATCTGAGCTCTAGACTTGATCCCATTTCATTTCTGCATTTAATTGTGTTTCTGCAGTTTAGTTTAAAGTGACAACCCCTTAAAACCTCTCCTCTTCCATTTGCTATTTTAGTATTAGGTAGGGTGCCAGATCTACTATAGATATGGAGATTTACTTGATTTTCAGCTCACATTTCCCTGTGGACATTCCCTTACTCTTTAAAACTTGCTACAATAGGCCCTGAACACTTGCAGGTATGTGTGTCTGCTTGCTTTGGTGTGTGCCACCAATAGATCCTTTAATTGTGTGATTTTAACCCTCTTTTCAAACCCAAGGCAGGAAGTCAACACTATGCCCAACCACAACCAAGGAACCCGGTCCAGGTCACCACTATAGATCTGCCCGGTCAATCCTCCTTCTAGCTCTCCACATTAGTCACTCACATGCAACCCTCTAATACTTTTGCTACCCCTGTGAGAGTTCCTTCACCCCCGCATCCCTTGGCCTTGATCACTCGCATCGTCCTGCCGAACCCACCGCCTTACCCAAAATTCACCCAAATACGGGTGCACTCCTTTAGGGCTCGAAGGCCATTCCTCCATAGCTACTCACCAGAACCTTCAACCCCTCTGAATCCTGAACCAACGCCATTGCCACCCCCGTCGTCTGATTCTGAGCCCGAATATGGAGATCATGTTCTTTAAATCGTGACCTAAATTGCCACATGGGTAGATAGTTTCACTAGAAAGACTCCAAGCCAAGAAAATAAAACAATCGAATGTTTGCTAAACGTAGGAGAAAGTGAGCAAGAAGAACATTGTAACTCATGCGAGACAGTGGTCTCTGCTTTCCTAGAAGAAGAGGATTACACACAGTACCTCTCACCATGGAGTGACACAATGCAAGTACGTGCTCCAACCTCGAATTTTACTCACTTCACAGATACATCAACGTCGAGAAATGTCGGGTTTGGTCAACAACTGACTTGCCTGATTCTTAAATCAGGAACCAATTATCCACCTCTGCCTTTCCCTCGAAATAAGGATTTCACAAATGTACAACCACCAAAGGGGAACGTGAGAGAAAGAGAAGTTAACTTGCCACCCCCACCTCACATTATCCCTCTACCAATCCATGCACCTCAACCACTCCAACCACTTGCACCCAAGACTCATCGGCCAGGCAAAGAAATTACACTCAAGCCAAGGCAAGAATATGACCTTCTGCGACATCTCCAAAAGATCCTGGCCCAAATATCTATACTAGAACTCATCAAGAAATTGCCTGACCATCACCAGTTGTTGATAAGGACACTTGAAGACACACAAGTGGACGAGGACACAACATTTGATGAGCTTCATCAAATTGCCTCGGTCATGGCGCAACCTCCGACACTCACTTTCACAGACACAGACATGCCCAAAGAGTCCCTCCGTGGAAGTGCGGCTGCCATATACCTTACAGTCATAATTAGAGGATCCTCTGTACCCCATGCGTTGGTCGATACAGGAGCAGGACTCAATATCTGCCCTATCACAATGTTAAAGACGCTTGAATACATAGAGCAGGATGTTAGGCCCTCAGCACTATCTCTTATAACCTATGACGGCTCGCGTTGTTTCTTCAAAGGAACTATCAAACTCCAGGTTTGCCTCGGACCTGTAACAAAAGACGTCACTTTCCATATTTTTTATTCTTCCAGTATGTACAATCTTATCTTAGGAAGAAACTGGTTAGAGTCAATGAAGGCCGTCGCATCCACATAACACCAATGAGTCAAATTCCCATACGAGGACTCCATTGTCCGTATATACACTGATGCAACTCTCCAGGAGATGGACAATGATTACGCGGCAACCATTCCGACAACCCATGATTTCATGTTGAACACAGGCCACATTCGAAAGGCCCGAATCCCTGAGGAGACAATTGTTGTGGTAGTTCATCCCCCTACCCTTCCTAGTTCTCCCTCAACGTGTCAATAAAAATTAATGAGAAGAGAGGTCGGCTGTTGTCGCTCCAAGTGTGCCATAATTGTGTGCATTATGAATCAAAAATTAAAGAATTAAAGAATGCTAGGTTATATGGATGTTAACTTATGAAAGGGATATCAGCACATTGGGGCTAACACTGGCCTGCAAGATCAGGGCCAATTGTAGCAAGTTTTAAAAGTAAGTATTTCAAGATCGTCCACAGAGAAGTTTGTCTAAACAGAGAGATAAACCTCCAGATCTGTGCTACCAGATCTGGCTCTATAATTATCTAAAATAAAGAATAGATAAAAGAGAGTGTTGGATTGTGTCACATTTAACTATAAGCAAATAAAGAAACGAACTAACTACATGATCCGGATCCGAGTTGGGAGGTGTTTAAAATAAGACAAATGCGAAATAATAGCTTCATGTACTTTAGCCTCTGAATTTTAATGGAGAATCAGAGTTCAACAGAGCGATTCAATCTTCATCGGCTACCGACAGATGTAAGAGAAATAAATCCGAATTAAGGAATAGGTTTAGACTTATGGGCTGTGATCGTCCACTTAAATGGTCACAGATCACACTAGTCAGGCCTATTCTTTAGTTCGTAACATGAACATCATCAGAATGCTTTGCTTGAATTAGGTTACCAACGCTAATTCGCATATTAAGGGAAGTTGGATGCGGATGAGTGAATCTAAAGAAGTCTAATGCACTAAGGTGAACATTGGAACCCTCGACATGACTCCAATGGAGAAGACACAAATTACAACCTTTTAAAATCCAACGTTACACTTATAGAGCACGGCTTCTTAGCGAGCCCTCAGACTTACGATCTGAGCTTCTCGAAGAGCCCTCATTCTGATCTTGAATCCGAACTTGGAAGTACAAATCCTCACAATGGCTCTCAAAGGTAAACTACAAGAAGGGATTACGGGGGTTCGGATAAGCTATCGGATAGAAATGAGGAAAACTCTAAAATCTGGATGCCACAATTGGGCAAATGTCTTCTCTATTTATAGCTTTCCCTTGATCACCCGCTGAATTGACCAATCGAAGTGTTCGGATCTGGATTGCCCAATGGCGATTGAGCACGGGATCCGGATCTGCTTACGCCAATGAAAATGCTCGATCTGGTTGACCAATCTAGAAGCATCAATTACATTATGGAATTCAAAATCTGTTTGAGCTTCTAGAAGTTCCAAGTGATTTCATCTTTGGCGCTCACATGGGTTGGAATATGCTTTTGGATCTTGATTGGAATCTTCCGAAATGTCCCTGGGTCATTAAATGCATTGGGCGTCAGAGATTACCTTGAAATGCCCTTTAAACAAGCAGTAATTCCCCGTAATGTCCTTTCGTAGAGTTTAAGTGCCTTTTCGCAAAGTGTTTTGGCTCCGTAAGTTCTTTTTCGCAGCAATTTGGCTTCGGAAAAGTCTTTTCGCAAAGGACTTCTCCCGGATCTTCTATTCGAAAAGGAAATTTCAACTATTCGAATGAACATGGTTCTTTTCGAGTAGTTCATTACAGACTCGTAATCAATTCGAGCAGAACTTTGACCTTTTCGAAAAGTACTTTTTACTTTGCGATTTGAACTTTTAACTTGATTTCTTCTTTGCGAATGGATCCTTCTTCTTCTTGGTCTTTTCTTGCTCTTTTAGGACCTTTTTAGCCATTCTTTGAGGCTATTTCTTCACTCCTCTTTGAGCTTGACATGAGTTGTCGACTTTTGATCATTTTAGGATGCTTTTAGGACTTGGACACTGTCTAATTGGTTAGTGTAAAATGCACACTAAAGCACTTATTTAGTCTTCTCAAGGGTCTTTCAAAGCTCATGTTTAGGGGTGAAAATGGTATTTTTCACTACTTAACACACCCCAAACCTAAGCTTTGCTAGTCCACGAGCAAAGAAACATAAAAAACAAAGTAAAGAGCCACTTTTGTAGGAAGCAGTGCATTTAGCATATGCAACAAGCCTTTTCAACCCCTAGGTGGTCCCTAGAGGAGGAGTGAAGTCTCTGAGGGTTTTCAAATGAAGGTACCCACAAACTTCTCCATGAAACAGATTAACATCGGTGCAAAATTATCAAATGAGCAATCAAGGAGGATTAGTTACTCTTGAATCAATGATGAAACGAAAATTTGATTATTGTTTGCACAGAATTTAAACATTTTAAGAACCTCATGAATGTTTCAATATTTCCAATCCGTGAGCAGCCATAGAAAATTGTACAAATGTGCCGGTGAGCTCATCATCCTAATAAAAATTAGGTTGTAAGTCATACTTATTATGCTCAAGTTCCAACCCAAACACTCACAGGTATACTCTCATCAGTGTTTTTGTTGAGGGGTTCATTTTCACTCAAGCTCAAGAGCGCTTACATCTCCCAAATGGATCTAAGCATGAGCATAGGCATGATTCTTAGGCAATGGCATCATTGACATCTCCTCACCATAGATTGGGTCACTTCTTATCTCCACATGACTCACTCAACTTTGGATCACAAGGGCTTTTAATCTAGGTTTGTTTGTATGGCTTATGGAGTGAAGTTTCAAGGAAAGGCGTTTGAGCAGGGTTTGAATTTGAGAACTCGTGAAGTGCAGGAGATGGTTCATGACTCCACCTTTTGAGTTTAGCTTCTTTCTTTTCGAGATTCTCACATTCACAAAGGATCAGTTCTTTCTTTGATCTTGCATTTTTTCATCATAAGGTCCCTTTTTTGCCTTTTTGCTTGCAACTTTTCACATTGTTTGTCTCTTCCTTTCTCGGTCACCATATTGCACATTTTGAGGTATTTCTCTTCATTTTCTTGATGTTGCCCGAAATGGTCCATCTTGATTCTTTCTCCTTTACCTCCCTGAATTCTCGAGTGAGGGAAGGCTGAATTAGTTCCATAGGTTCAAAAAGTACTTTTGGGTATTTTTGATGAAGAATTGTAGGATTCTGACTCAAATGGGGTACAAACAGGCAGAATTTTCTTGGTTGGTTCTGCATTAGGTTCAAGTCATTCAAGAAGGCCTTGATCTTTTCCTCAGTTTCATGAGTCTTTGTTACTTGTTTTAATTTGGAGTTTCCTAACTTCTAGTGGATCTAATGCCTCAGTAATCCTTTGAATCGTAAAAATTGCCTCACCACTCTTCAACAGAGATGGAAAATATATGGGCTCAATTCTCACCTGGTTATGGTTTTTCCTTGAGCTTTTAAGTATGTCTTTACCTTTTTCTCTTTCCCATGACTTGCTAAATCGATACCAGTAGGTTTTCATGGTGCTAACATCATGGAAATGTAGAATATTGAAAGGTTTATGATGTCTAAATTTTGCAAAGAAATTTTAAACTTCCTAATTGTCATGATTCTTAAGTAAAATAATTCATTTCCTGATTACTTAGGTGATTCTGTTGTCCTTAGGTTAACTATTCCTTGGCGGGACACATGCCCACACCCCCAAACCTATGAGGAGCAAAGTGTCCTCACTTTGGTTCAAAGGTGGTGGCATAGTCCACGTTATTAGGGAAAAGCAATGAGAAAAATAATAGCAAGGAATTGCGAAAGCAAATTGCATGAACCAGAAATTTGAGAAAATAAAAGGAAAAGAGGGAGGAAAGGGAGTAAGGGTGAGGGGTTTATTTTGTCTTTTTTTTCAAGTAGGGGACTAAAGTGGGTGCAAATGGGGAGGGAGGGTAAGAGAGGGTCGGTTTGGGTAGCTATCTCACCGGAAGGGGAGGTAAGGCTACTGAGGTTGGTGTGGTTTGGGTAGCCTGGTGGTAGTGGAGGAAGCACTAGGACTTACAGGTCTGCATTTGGGTTGCTTGTGAGGCAACATGGAGGCAGTCTTTGGGGGTGGGTAAGGGTGCGATTAGGGCTTGGATGAGCTCCAATGTGGAAGGGTGTGGGGTGGAAGGGTGTGGGGAATAGGGTACCGTGTAGTGGCTGGTAGAATGGGTGCAGTGGTGCAACTAGAGAGCTGGTCACCACAGAAATGGTTCTGTAAAATGGCATGGCCGAGTGCAAAGTGGTGGTGGAGGCTCCATAGCGATTTAAACCTGGCAGCAGGGTATCTCTTGGACTCAGGCTAGTTCACTCACGTGTTCATGTACATGAGGGGTCCATAGGTGGTTGTTCAGCCCACCCACACTTGCAGTGGCTAGGTTCCCTGTCAGCTTAGCAGCAGGAACTGCTCTGGCTCGGTGCTCTGGCAGAATGGGTTCAAAAGGCGGGGCAAGAGCAGGGGCATGTCGGATCTCCTGCTCTCATTCTCCTCAACATAGCCGACTTGTGGTCCGTGCTTTCTTACCAAAGTTATGGGGGTGAGGACTTCAAAGGGCTCTTCCTATCTATGTCAAACTTGGCTGTTAGGAGTGCGACAAGTAGTCTTCCAAAGGGGAGGCCAGCAATTTTCTGTTTCTTCTTTATCTTGGCACTCACATCAGCCATTGCTTCCAGGATGAGCATGGGGGCATTGAAAAATTGCCCTTTAGAAAAGTGGCAGCTAAGGATTTCTCAGTCTTTCCCATATTTAAAATGGAGGAAAACAAAAGCCCACACACTGGCTAACACAGATTTAGATTTTTCTAAAAAGATTGAGCGAGAATGGATAGAAAAAATACCACGATCTAAGGTTTGTGCTTGAACTGAGTCGCTTTGTTTGTAAAGATCGCCCAACTGACAGTCTGACTGTGATCTCATCAGATTGTTGGAGATTCGTGATGACAGATGGGCAGCACAGGCTCCTGAGTGTTGTCAATGCATGGCTTGAGCCTCTGACCATTTACCTTAAGGATTCTTCCATCCTTGGGATCTGAAATATCCACAGCTCCTGAGGGGGAGGCCTTGATGACAGTGTATGGCCCTTCCCATCTGGATCTCAATTTGCCCGGAAAGAATTTAAGTTTAGAGTTGAATAACCATACCTTGGACCCCGGTATGAACTCTTTTCTCATTAAACTCCTATCATGAAATGATTTGACTTTCTCCTTATACAATCTGGAGCTTGTATAAGCATCCATCCGCAGCTCTTCCAATTCAGTGAGTTGAAGTTTCCTGTGATTACCCAAGAAGTTAGATCCATATTAAATGTTTTAATAGCCCAAAGCTTTGTATTCTAACTCTCTGGCAAATGACATGCTTTGCCATAGACCAGTCTAAAGGGGACATTCCAATTGGAGTTTTGTAGGCGATTCTGTATGCCCACAAAGCATCATTAAGCTTAAAGGACCAGGTCCTTTCATCCTTCTTTTCTTTTTTTTCCAAAATGTGTTTGATTTCTCTATTGAAATCTCCACTTGTCCACTGGTTTGTGGATGATAGGAGTGGCTACTCTATGAGTGATGAGTACTTTTTCAATAGAGCTTCAAAGCTGTTTGTTACAAAATGGCTTCCCCATCCGATGATGGCTCTGGGAAAACCAAACTGGAAAAATGTGGTCCTTGAGAAATTTCAAAACCACTTTGTGATCATTTGATTTAGTAGCTATGGCTTCAATCCACTTGGAGACATAGTCCATCGCTACTAAAATGAAGTTATTTCCATTAGAAGGAGGAAAGGGGCCCATAAAATCTATTCCCCATACATCAAAGCTCAACCACGGAATAGGGTCAGAGGCATTGAGTTTCTTTTGGAAATCTTGCCCAATTTTTGGCGATTCTGGCGGATTTACAGTCTTTGTAAGGCATCTTTAAAGATTGTGGGCCAATAAAACCACACTGCGAAATTTTTGCAATTTTTTTTGTTACCACCAAAATGACCTCCACAGACTGTTCATGACACATTGACAATATGCGGAGAATTCATGGTCAGGACACATCTTACGATCACTTGGTTGCACAATTCTTGAATAGATAAGGATCTTCCCAAATGAAATGTTTAACTCGTGAGAAGAAAAGATCTTTATCCATTCGATTCCAATGTTGAGGAATCATCCGATGCAAGAAGTTGACTATGTTTGCAAACCAAGGATCGTGGGTATTGATGGCAAAAGTTGCTCATCGAAATGATTCATTAATGGGTAAGCTATCATCCTCAGATTGAGAATTCGGATAGGTGATCACCACCACATTTTCCACTCCTTTCTTATCCTTAATCAGTAGATCAAACTCTGTAATAGGAGGATCCACGATTAATCTGGGCTTGGTATCCTTCTTAGGCGATGAAGGTATTTTAGGCGAGTGGTGAGAAACACCACAATTTGTGAACCTAAAACATAAGACACGAATTTTTCCAATGCAAACACAATGGCCAGCTCTTTCTCGGTTGTTGTGTAGTTGAGCTGGGCATCTATCATGGATCTGCTTGGCATAAGCTATGACATGGGAAGCTTATCCTTTCTCCCTAGGGCAGCTCCTAGGGCATAGTCTGATGCATCACACATCGCTCAAAGGGCCCTTTGAATAGTCGGGGGATGCAAGATGGAGAAATCGACATTTCTTAAGGACCTCAAAGGCTGTCATGCATTCATTAGTAAACACAAAGGAACATCTTGACACAAGAAATGATGAGTGGCTTGGAAATTTCTGAAATCTTTGATGAACCTCCTATAAAATCCTGCATGCCCTAAGAAACTTGATTTGTATGATTAGGGAGGAAATGTGCAATTAGATCAATTTTGCTTGGTCCACCTCTATGCCTTTATGGGAGACCACATGTCCTAGGACAATGCCTTGGGTGACCATAAAATGACTCTTTTCCCTTAGAACCAAATTGGTTTCTTCACATCTTTGCAACACCAACTTGAGGTGGTGTAAGCATTGGGAAAAACATCTCCATAAATTGAAAAGTCATCCATGAAGATCTCCATGAATTGATCAATCATGTCGAAAAGATGGCATACATGCATCTTTGAAAAGTAGCAGAGGGGCATTGCAAAGACCAAAAGGGCATCCTCCTATAGGCAAAAGTGCCAAAGGCGTGAAGGTGGTCTTTCTTGGTCCTGTGGTACACGAGGATCCTGGTTGTAACCAGAGTACCCATCAAGGAAGCGATAGTAAGCTTTACCCGCAAGCTTATCAAGGATTTGGTCAATGAAGGGAGGAAATGGTCTTTCCTTGTCATGGTATTTAATTTTCAGTAGTCTATGCGGACCCTCCATCCAGTTGTTTTGTCCGGTGGACGTAAGTTCACTGATTAATTCTACTACGTGATGCCAGATTCTTAGGCACCATGTGGGTGCTACCCAAGCGAATCTGAAATGGGGTAAATGACCCCAAAGATCTAGCGACTTGACAACTTCCTTCATTACCACTTCTTGCATGTGAGGATTCAACCTTCTTTGCATTTCTCTAGAAGGCTTGGCATCCTCTTCCGTGTGGATCTTATGCATGCATACTGGGTTTATTCCTCCTAAATCAGCAATGGTCCACCAATTGCTTTCTTTCTTGCTTTAGAACTACCAATGCCTCCTCTTCTTGCTCCTTTGTAAGGGAGGAAGAAATAATCACAGTAGTGTTTGATGATCTCCCAAAACACATATTTCAGATTTTGGGGAGTCGTTTGAGTTCCAATTGTGAAATGAGAAAAGAGGGCAGCAAAGGTACCTTGGTAATTTGTGGAAGAGGAGAGGAGCAGGTCTCCAAGAGGAGAACTTGAGGATTGTTTGTGAGTGCCTTGCACAAAGCGGACTCCTTTGAATTTGATCTCCTTTTCCTTCTTTCTCAAAGGATTCCCAATCATTTTTAGTTCTGTGGTGGAGTCTTCACCTGCAGAAATTTTGCAAAGACTCCTCCACAAGTTCATCCATGATGTCAACATGAAAGCACTCTTCATTGAGAAAATTGAGGTTGGTTAATGACATTATAAACATTCAATTTGACTTTCATATTACCAAAAGAAACTTCCATGATACTGACCGACATTGAATACAAGCATTTGTGTAGCTGTGAATGGTCTTCCCTAAAATGACAGGATGGAAGTGCTGCTTTTGGTTGGTTCCATGTCCAACACCGTAAAATCAGCAGGATAGAAGAATTTATCTACTCCTACTAGCACATCTTCAATCAATCCCATAGGTTTCTCTCGGATCATCGACTAGTTACCTAACACCACTTGAGTGGGTTTAATTCTCCCAAACCTAGCTTCTCATATGTGAATAAGGAAGGGTTGACACTAGCTCATCTAGCGGCTTTCTCGATGGTATGCTCCCCAATGATGCAGGGATTGTGGGGATTCCGAGGATCTTGCATTTTAGGGGTGTTGCAATGGATAGTACTTGGTTGATTTTCTCCACAGCAAAGGCCTTCTTAGATAAATGTATCCTAGATTGCCTTTTGTGGGTGCACACATCCTTTGAGAAATTTAGCATATGCGGGGACTGTTTGATTGCATCAAGCGGTAGATTAATTTTAACTTGCTTGAATGTCTCCATCATTTCCTCAATTTTGTGTTTCCTTTGTCAAAAGGAGAAATCGACTTCATTGCATGAGGGAATGGGAGGTGGGAACAAATCTCTCCTCCTCATCTTTTCAACAATTTTTTTTATTTTTCTTTTTCATTTTTTGGGTTTTAGGGTAAATCAACAACCTCATTGTTTTCATCATCTTTGTGCTTCTGCACATCTTGTTCTTCTTCTTTTCCTCTTCACTACCTGTGTTTTTTATTACTCTTCCACTTCTCAAAGTGGTCACGCTTTAATCTCCTCATGGCCATTTGAGGATTCTCCAACCATGAACTGTCCCTTAGGATTGTTCAAAGGTCGGTTGGGTAGTCCGCCTCCTCTCTCTTAGCTAATGAATTTTAGAGTGGCCCAAAGTTTCTTCAATTTTTTAATGCTCATGTGAAGGTTCACGATCGAGATAGAGTTCCTAAATTTGAAGTGAACTTAAGACTGCTCTTCAAATGACAGGGACCTAGGAGGGCAGGGCTGGTGTAGAATCTTGCATGGGTTCTTTGTGGGTTAGGTTGTTGAAAATTTTGTTTATTGTAAAAATTCTACGATATGGTGAAAGCGTGTTTGAAAGGTATTTGATTTTTGGGCTCTTTGCTTGTTGTAATTTCCTGCATTCCACGAGATTAGGATGAGATCTCCATGGGTAGTCATTGGATTGCATCATCCATAAAAATTGCATGAGCTTGTTCCATCATGAGTTCGAAATTGTGATGCGTATGACAGGACATTGATCAATTGAATGAGTAGGGAGGCATATCGACATGCCTCCTCTACTCTTGACCCATTTGGAGCTTTAAATGAGTCCATCACTATCAAATTTTGTGGTCAAATTATCCACTTTCCTTTCCAGCTCATTGACTTCATAAACTTTCCTCTTGTGAATTGGGGATTATTCACCCTAGCTGGATTCTCGGTGTCTCTTGGCGGATTCTCTTTGGGTTGAATTTTCTCCAATCACCTCAAAGAGGTCCCAAACCTCTTCAACTGTCTTTTGTAAGTAGGTACCTCCAGAGGCATCCACCATGTTCTTGCCCTTGATCAATTCCTTGATAGAAGCTTTGAACAAGCTGCCATTTAGGAATTTGATGGTGAGGGCATTGTCTTAATGATTCTTTGAATCTTTCCCATGCCTCATGGAAAGTTTCATTGAGTTTTGGGAGAAAGAGATGATTCTTTGTCTGAGTTGGCTGGTTTTAGTCTTTGGGAAATATTTTGACTAAAATTGACATTGCAAATCATTCCATGATGTGATGCTGTTTGGTGCTAACATAGATAACCATGCTCTAGCATTGTCCTTTAATGAAAAGGAAAGAGCCTCTTGGTTGCCTCTGGACCAAGTCCATTATGTTAAATGTTGTGCACAAAGCCGAAATTCATCAATGTGCTTGTAAGGATCTTCTTTACTTAATCCATGAAATGAAGGCAACATTTGGATGGTTGATGATTTGATCTCATAATTTCCCTCCCTTTGTGGGAAATTGAATGCAAAAAGAATTATAGGCACCAGAGCAAAGTAGTCTCTTAACAATCTAGGTTCTTCACCCATTGTAGCGAACTATGCATGGTGTATGTCTGCTTTCTTAGGAGTCTTTCAACTTCGAATTAAAAGGAGAATCTCAGGTTGAGAGTTCTCCTACCAAACATACAACGCGAGAGAGAATTTGGTACCTGCAAACCTCAATTAGGTGCTTTCCTTTCCTTTTACGCATTGTATTTGTAACTTGCATAAAGATAACAACAAAAAATTAATAAATAATAAATAAAAGAGAATAAACATAGGTCTATCTTTTTTAGAACATACTTCCCCGGCACCGCCGCCAAGAACTTCTTGGCGCGGGAAGTGAGCCATAATTGTGTCCATTATGAAACAAAAATTAAAGAATTAAAGAATGCTAGCTTATATGGATGTTAGCTTATGAAACGGATGTCAGCACCTTGGGGCTAACAACGGCACTGCAAGATCGGGGCCAATTGTAGCAAGTTTTAAAAGTAAGTATTTCAAGATCGTCCACGGAGAAGTTTGTCTAAAATAGAGATAAACCTCGGATCTGTGCTACGGATCTGGCTCTATAATTATCTAAAATAAAGAATAGATAAAGAGAGTGTTGGATTGTGTCACATTTAACTATAAGCAAATAAAGAAAAGAACTAACTACATGATCCGGATCCGAGTTGGGGATGTTTAAAATAAGACAAATACGAAATAATAGCTTCATGTACTTTAGCCTCACGAATTTTAATGGAGAATCTGTAGTTCAACGGAGGCAGATTCAATCTTCATCGGCTACCGGCCGGATGTAAGAGAAATAAATCCGAATTAAGGAATAGGTTTAGACTTATGGCTGTGATCATCCACTTAAATGGTCACGGATCATCGACTAAATTGTGGCCTATTCTTTAGTTGAACATGAACATCACTTGTAAATCTTTGCTTGAATTAGGTTACTAACGCTAATTCGCAGGATGATGAATTAAGGGAAGTTGGATGCGGATGAGTGAATCTAAAGAAGTCTAATGCACTAAGGTGAACATTCGTAACCCTCGACATGACTCCAATGGAGAAGACACAAATTACAACCTTTAAAATCCAACGTTACAATTACAGAGAGCACTATTTAGAGAGCCCTCGGACTTACGATGAGCTTCTCGAGAGCCCTCAGTTCTGATCTTGAATCCAACTTGGAAGTACAAATCACTCACAATGGCTCTGAAAGGTAAACTACAAGAACGGATTACAGGGGGGCCAGATAAGCTATCTGACCGGGATGAGGGAAACAGAGGTGAAAACTCTAAAATCTGGATGGCACAATTGGGCAAATGTGTTCTCTATTTATAGCTTTCCCTTGATCCTGCACAGGGCTGAATTGACCAATCAGAAGTGTTCAGATCTGGATTGCCCAATGGCAGCTGAGCACGGATCCAGACCGTTTCGCCAATGAAAATGCTCGATCCGTTCACCAATCAGCGCTAGAAGCATCAATTCTGTTATGGAATTCAGAAATTTGTTTGAGCTGCTAGAAGGACAGGCCAGGTGATTTCATCTTTGAGCGCTCACATGGGTGGGAATATGCTTTTGGATCTTGATTGGAATCTTCCAAATGACCCTCGGGTCATTAAATGCATTGGGGCGTCGCGAGATTACTTGAAATGCCCTTTAAACAAGTGTAATTCCCCGAATGTCCTTCGTGAGTTTAAGTGCCTTTTCGCAAAGTGTTTTGGCTCGAAGTTCTTTTCGCAGCAATTTGGCTTCGTAAAGTCTTTTCGCAAAGGACTTCTCCCGGATCTTCTATTCAAAAGGAAATTTCAACTATTCGAGCAGAACATGGTTCTTTTCGAGTAGTTCATTCTGACTCGTAATCAATTCAACGGAACTTTGACCTTTTCGAAAAGTACTTTTTACTTTGCGATTTGAACTTTTAACTTGATTTCTTCTTTGCGAATGGATCCTTCTTCTTCTTCAGGTCTTTTCTTGCTCTTTTAGGACCTTTTTAGCCATTGCTGAGGCTATTTCTTCACTCCCTCTTTGAGCTTGACATGAGTTGTCAGCTTTTTGATCATTTTAGGATGCTTTTCGGACTTGGACCTGTCTAATTGGTTAGCTGTAAAATGCACACTAAAGCACTTATTTAGTCTTCTCAAGGGTCTTTCAAAGCTCATGTTTAGGGGTGAAAAATGGTATTTTTCACTACTTAACATCGGCCCAGACCTCGCCAAACTTTACGACATCAACCCTACCGCGATAAAAAGGTTGGGACCTTATGTATCAGCTCGGGTACATCACCCACACCGGACGCGGTGAAAACTAGCAAGGTTGTATAGGACCTATTGTCCCAAGGAAAATATGCACAAACATAGGGTTAGGTTACCAATCGGACGGCCCACAAGAAAACTTGTTCCCTACCTCACCAAAATGGTCTCTATATGACCACTTCATCTACGGGACCACTGAGAAAGCAAATGTATCAAGGCAGAAGGAAGTGTCCTTCACTAGATCCTAGGAAGCAGAAATCGAACGAATGGCTAAAGCATTCAATGATTTAACAAATTTGAATGACGATATTGATAACCCGCCCGAAGGAGTCAAACCCTTGTTTGACACTAAGGAACCTAAAAAAGAGAGAAAGGCAGAACCTCCCGAACTTGAGCCACGAGTAGGAGATGGGGAATCCACTGACGAAGAAGATTTTCATATACCTGCCTTACAAGATGATGAAGAGCACTTACACTCAACGTGGGAAGAGGATGACACCCCACAAGAAAATCTTAGCTTGCATAGCATCCACCTCTGCCTTGGCCTTGAAGGATGGGAATGCCCCTAGGATTTCCCTTTTATCGCTCACCCATACCAACCCTGCTGTAGGGCATGCACCAACATATTAGAAGACTTCGCTAGTTGGATTTGACACTCCACGATAGTAGGAATGAATGACTTGCACCTCGTAACGACCGAAGAGAGTACTGGCCTACTAATTCGGCTATCGGCACAAGAAGAGAAAAATCCCAATAGTCATTTGGTCGACCCAGGGGGAGACACCCAACACGCCCTTATAGAGTTTGAAGAGGAACTCGAACTAGACACTCCTTTGTCCCCCGACATGTCGCAACTCTAAATATTCTAGAAATCTCTCGAGGAAGAGTGGTAACCCCCTCCAAGCGATGACAAGGACTACTGGATAGACCTCCCTACACTCGAGTTAGCAGAGCAGGATAACCTAGGACTTTAAGCATTGTCAGATCAAGAAGAGGAGTTCGATACCAACCTTAACTCTGACTCAGAAGGATGGGAATGCCCTTGGGGATCTCCCTGCATTTCCCACCATTATCAGCCTCATTGTCGAGAATGCACGCTTATCCTAGCATATTACGAAGTTCAAGGGAAAGAGCTCGCTACCCTGAGGATCACTTAGGAGGTCACCCCCGATCGGAAGAGCAACTATATTCTAACTCAGAGGATGATAGTTCGATCGATTACGATCACCAGAGGTTCATTGAAGATAAGGTGATCAATGTGATAGACGAAATTCGAATGTCAATACCGCTGCCACCAGTGTCACTTATTCAAAAGATCTCATCAGATGAGGACTCCAAAAAAAAACTAAAAAAATGCCAAATTCAGAATAAGTCCACATTTCCTGAAGAATGGCCCGAACAGCACCGAGAGTCGTCTCGCTCCCTCAATTAGAGGAAGTAACTCTCTCGACACCTCTTGAGGCGATCGACCCTGTACCATATCTACTATCAAAAATCAAAAAAATAGAAAAAGCAAAAAACCCTAAAAATTCATAAATACAAAATCCAAAAAACTTAGAAAACCTCGAAAAAGAAAGGAAACCTGTCATCCTGATTCAATTTTGTAACCAGCAAGGAGATTTTTTTCCTAAGACTTCTATCCCATCTCCTGTACGAGGATGAAAAGCACCTAGGCTAAACAACAAGCCGGTGATCATACCAGACAAGATACTTCATGACCTTGAGAAAAGAATCAATAGCCTTGACCTTCACCTTACCGAAGATTTCTCAGTCATAAATTGTACCGATGAAGGGTTACCTTTCGCAAAATCCAATCCCTAGTGTAGTAATTTTGTAGTATATGAGCTTACTGAGGATGAAGAAGGAACACCAATTGTCGAGGAGGCACAGGACATCCTAAGGATTATCAAGCGTTTCGACGAGAAAACCCAAGCTGTCGTGGAACTCAGAGAAGAAATCAACTGTGGCACTGAAGAGAAACCCAAGAAGCTACTAATTAGCGCGACGCTTAATTCCAAGGAACGTCAACAAATCATACAAGTCCTGCAAGAACACCTTGACTCCTTTGCGTGGTCTTATGAAGATATGCCTGGTTTAGACCCAAGCTTAGTAGAACACCATCTTGTCTTGGAACCCGATACAAAACCTATTAAGCAGAAACTCCGAAGGATGAACCCACAAACTGCCCTTCAAGTTAAAGAGGAAGTTGACAAGTTACACAATGCCAAATTCATTTGATTCATCCTCTACCCCAAATGGGTCGCCAAAGTAGTACTTGCCGCCAAGAAAGATGATAGAGTATGGGTTTGTATTGACTTTTGAAACCTCAAGCAGGCATGCCCAAAAGATGACTTCCCACTTCCTCACATTGATACTCTAGTCGACAATACCGCTAGGCATGAGATGCTATCCTTTATGGATGGTTTCTCTGGATATAATCAAATCAAATTAGCAGAGTCCGACCAAGAGAAGACTTCTTTCATTACACCATAGGGAACTTACTGGTACGTCGTTATGCCTTTCGAGCTCAAGAACACAGGAGCCACATATCAATGCACTATGATGGTTATTTTTCACAACACGATGCATAAATGTGTAGAAGTCTACGTCGATGACATATTAGTGAAGTCCCAAATGTGGGCAGGACATGTTGAAGCACTCCAACTGGTGTTATAAAGAGCTGAAAAGTATCAGCTAAAAATGTGTCTTTGGAGTCACCTCCAGAAAATTACTTGGATTCATTGTCAACAAGCGAGGAATCGAAATCGATCCTACAAAAGTCAGAGCTATCCTTGAGATGCCACCTCCCAGTAATATCAAAGAATTACGAGGCCTGATAGGAAGATTGAAATTCATCAGGAGATTTAACTCCCAGTATTCGGACAACTGTGATCCTTTCTATAGACTACTTGAAGGAGGAACTGAGTACAAATGGGATGCCCAATGTCAGCAAGCCTGCGACAATACCAAGAAGTACCTCCTTAACCCGCCAATACTATTGCCACCAGTTCCCGGAAGACCCCTAATCCTGTACCTCTTAGCAAACGACAATGTAATGGAAGTAATTCTAGGACAATATGAAAAAGACGACAAGAGAGAGAAGGCGATCTACTTTAGTAGGATGATGGTCGAGTACGAACGAAAATACACTTGAATGGAGAAGACTTGCGTCACACTGGTGTGGGCCTCAACCAAGTTACGACACTACTTCGGAGAACATAAGATACTAGTACTTGCCTGAATGGACCCTTTGAAATATGTATTTGAAAAGCCTGCAATATCAGGAAAGATCGCTCGCTGGCATATGCTCTTGCAAAAATTCGATATCACTTATGTCACGCAGAAGTCGATCAAGGGACAAGCAATAACAATTTACATCGCAGATCTCCCACTCCCAAGCAATGAGTACACGTGGATTTTCCTGATAGAGACCTACTCATAATTCATAATGAAGAGCCTGATAAGACGTCATGGACCATTTACTTCGACGGTACTCTAAATCATAAAGGAAAAGGCATCGGGATAGTCCTCCTAAGCCTAGAAGGAGTGGTCATACCTAAGGCCATTCAACTAGACTTCCCTGTTACAAATAATGTTGTAGAATACGAAGCTTTCATAGCTGGACTACGAGTAGCACTATAATTAGGCGTTAAATAGTTGAAAACCATCAGTGATTCCAAGCTTGTAATTTCGCAAGTTATAGGAGAATGGAAAACTAAGGAAATGAGACTAATGGCATATCTAGAAATCGCTCAATATTTGGTAAAAAAATTTGAAAGAATCTCTTTCACACACTTCCCTAGATTAGAAAATAAGCTCACAGACTACCTTGCCACGTTAGCCTTGGTCATCCAAATACCCATTGGATAAAGTACCAAGACCACCTTTGTCGCAAAGCTGACAGTACTCGCCCACGAGGTAGCATGGATCGTTAAGAGAGAATTATCAATCCCCCCCACGAGCACAAGACCGCATGAAGCAATCACGACAAGACAGGAATCGAAGTCGCTATGTTCAGGTTTGAAAAATTACCAACCGATGAAGACAGCCATGGTATTTCGACATGTGAAACTTCTTGAAGCATCAATATGTCCCTCTATATGCAACAAAGGTCGAACAGAAGACTATAAGGAACTGATGTGTCCAATTCTGCATACTTGGAGAAACACAATACAAAGAAGCCTTCACCAAAGGAGTACTGCTATGATGCGTCACAACCGCTGAAGGACAATACATCATCCAAGAAGCACATGGCAGTACCTGCGGTGCCCATGCAGGTAGACAGAGACTCACCGATAAAATTATGCGAGAAAGTTACTTCTGGCCGACAATGATAAGAAATTGCCACCTCTATGTCCAATTTGGCAAATAATGCCAAGAACACGCCGCACTTATCAAAACTCCATCAGGTGCATTGAACACTATGGCCTCACCGTGGTCATTTTCGATGTGGTCCTTTGATGTCATCGAACCATTCACAGACACAGTTGGGAACACTCACAAGCACACGTTCATACTCACGGCAACCAAATACTACAATAAATGGGCAAAAGTTGAATCCTACGTCAAAATCACCGCTTCAACACTCGTGAGGTTCAATGTTTGGAATATTGTTACCAGGTTTGGAGTACCCACCGAAAATGGACTGTAGTTCATCGCAGAGAAGAAGTTATGTAAGAAGTTTGGCATCGATCGACACTACTCATCACCATTCTACCCTCAAGGAAATGGACAAGCAAAAGTTACAAATAAAATGCTAATTCGAATCCTAAAACACATGGTAGAGATGAGCAATGGAGACGACTGGCCCAAACGACTACTAGAAGCACTCTGGGCCTATAGGACCTCTATTCATACAGCCACTGGCCAAAGTCCCTACCTCCTTACCTACGGGATAGAGGCAGTCCTACTATATAAAATACAAGTATCATCCTTACGGATTAAACTCAATGATGAGCTATCCTTAGACGAGAAGAGAATTACCCTACTTGCATAGTTAGAGCAACTCGATGAAACATGTCTAAGGGCAGTTGATCACGCTCAGGTATATTAGAGGAGAGTGGCTAGGGCTTACGATAAGAAATTCCTTAAACGAACCTTTAATATTGGAGAATTAGTCTTGAAGAAAATCATGCCTTCCAAGCACGCCCATCCAAAAGGAACTCTAAAACCGAACTGGGAAGGCCCTTATTTTATAACAGCTGGTTACCCTGGGAATGCATACAAATTGGCGAATCAAGATGGAGAAAAACTCTCTAGCCCTTGGAACACCATGTACCTTAAAAAATATTACCCTTAGCCCTGTGATCATCACATCCCGTGGCTAGGGGGAGAACAAAATTATTGATAGCCTTCTCTTTACATGTGCAGATACGAAGCAACCTTCAACCATCACCAAGCCAGCTCAGGAAGCATCTAAGTCCTAATGACGACTGACGGCACTCAAGGTAAATGGTAGATGCAAGAGGTAACTAAAAGAAAAGGAGCCAATCAGATACATCTAAAACCAAAAATCTCTATACATATATAAATTTTCTTTTTTTACATCTGTCACCGGAGGCATAGCCCCTGTATACACAAGGCACACACACACAATGGACAAAAAATAAATACACATGCACCTCTATCATTGACGACCGATCATCACTGGCCCCAAGATTACCACCGAGGTCCTAGAGATCGGTCCTTTAAAAATATGATCCCGACACCTGAAGTCCATGGAACCTCTAGACGACGAGGCCCCGCTATAGAATCCCTCTCGCTCACCTGGCTAGCAGACCGCCTCGATCGAGAACGAGGAGGATATCCAACAAGCATATCATGAATGACATAATCCTCATGAGCATACTCCCTGACGCGATCATGTGACGTGCGACGAGACTACCCGACCGAGGAACCCGTAGGCCTCGACTCTGATTTGTCAAGATGACCAACCAACCTCTGCACTCCCCACTCACTCCTCATCAGCCGATACTGTAGTTGATCTAGGGACACCTGCATCTTTGCGCCTTAGTCTGAGTCTTCTGTGCCTCCTCAAGCTCACGTACCTATGTTACCACACCAAGTTAAAGAAAACCAACATATATATATATGAACATAGAAAAACTTTGAAAAGAAAAGAATCATACCAGATACCCCCTCTCCCCAAGAAGTCGCTCAACCGTCGCAGCAGTCACTAGATCAGCAGGCGACACGGAAGGAACAATAAATGTAGGCAACTACAACAAATACAAACAAATTCATCATATAACACTACGATGACGAATAAACCATAAACACAATAATTAAAACATACCTGAGTAGGAATAGGAGTAGACCCTAAGGGGGAGCCTCAGGAGCGGAGTCCGGAACGGCCTGAACAAATAACCAAACAAACCATCACAAGATATGTTAGAACAAAATGAAATGAAATGACCTAAGCTGAATTACACCAAACTAGAAACTAAACCTGACTCTCAGGGCATAGAGACGCAACAGTCACCTCCCTCGTCTGAAGGTCCTTGACAACTTGACGCTTAAATACCACATAATGTTAGTAAACTATTAAGGAAAGCGAAATAATAACACCCAACGAACTATTACAATTATACAAACGATTCAAAAGATTAAAGAAGCTCACCCAGTGCTCTAGCTCGGCTCGAAGCTGAGCCATCATTGGATCCTCTCGACTAGAAGAGGCAACTAAAGATGGATCAAATGTTAGAGCAAGACCTCTAGCATCGAGCTCGACTCTCTATGAATAATAATAAACACATCAGCTGGCAAGCTTATGATGCCAACAATTGATGAACTTGCAAGGAACTTACCAATCGATCAATCTCAGATCATAGACTGGCCTCCATCTCCCGGCCAGCCTGCAGCTGACCACGTAACAACTTGACCATCGCCGCATGACCGGCTACCTCGACCTCCCTCTTAGTCTGACCAAAAGTAAAGAAGACACCACAACTACATGCGAACAACTGGAAGATTAAGTCACCATAATACACAAATAATTAAATCAATAAACTAACTCACCAGGAGCCGTCGAGTCTCTGCTAGCTAAGCCCTCACCTCATCCTTTGCTCCCTTAGCCTGAGCAACAGAGGAGGAGAGGGACCCCAGCATCTCCTCATCAAGACGAGGAGCACACCCCATCTGCTCCATTGCCCTATGAAGGGCATCTATTGCTCCTCGCACACTCGCCATGGGATGGCCCTGCTCTAATGCAGCCAACCTCTCCCTCAATGCCGACGCTGAGTCAGGCCCACCGATAGCAAAAGAACCACTCTCATGGAAGGAATGTGTGAAGAGGTACCTACAACCCAATGCCCCGAACCATGTCACAAACTCTCATACATCCACCTTGTCACGCGCCCCCGTGACCCTGGTCCCCCCAGCTCTAAAATCCGCCATCTGAAGCGCCATCCGCTCTGTAAAGTTCTGGCCAGGGGGGTTGGTCATCCTCTTCGCCACTTTATGGTGAATCTCCAGTGGGACTCCCTAAGCGGTTCCCAGCTGTCGCACCACTCGAGATAGGTGGATCCTCTTCACCTTCTCAAAACAATGGACCCATATGTCCACATCGAAGAAAGGCTAGCCAGACTGACTCACTGGCACGCTGGCATCCTCCTCGGCTGTGTATGGCCTCTAAATTACCTGCAACCAAATAAGCAAGCCAACCCATCAATGAAGCCTTAGAGCCTAAAAGCCCGAAACAAACAAAACAAAATGTGTACATGATGATATATACCTACCCCTCGTGCATATCCTCAAAAAGACCACTCGTGGTCTGAGTATTCGAAGACCAACGACGACCCTGCAGTGTTGTCCTCCATACATGCATATGCGGAAACGTGAACGTAACCTCCAACGGAACCCATGGGCGAAGAAAGGCAAAATGATCATACGCCCAAAACTAGAAAACATAAAAAAAAAAAATACTAAATAACTTCTACAAGCAAAAAAAAAAAAAAAAAAAAGACACTATGACACCAATTAACTGAAACTCACCTGGAGGAAGGGAAGGAAACCTTCGATCGTCGTAATGCCTCGTCCCCGACGATAAAGCTACTCATAGAGATGCGCCAATGTGGCCACACCCCACGCATAAGTAGGGACCCAATCCAAGTCCTTGAGATCCATAAAAAACAACCCAGTGACGCATCCCCGAGTCGAAGAAGAAAAGAGTACCGCATCGAGGAAGTGCATCAAGAATGATCAAAGCACCCTATCCGTAGGCAACCCCGGATCAAGTACGGGCTCCTTACCCGCCGCCACCACGGAACGCGCCTCATAAGATGTCCTTGCACACCTGGCCCCGATCCACTTGACTTATATGTTACACCTAAAATCTCCTCTCACACCTCCAAAAAATCTCCTGCCATCCTCCCAGTGATCGGCTCACCCTCGAAACGAAGATCGGTAATGTGGACCCAATCCTCTAGAGTCGGCAGCAACATACCAACTGGAAAGAGAAGCGCCTCATGCTCCTCCCTCCACCTCTCCAGAATTGCCGCAATCAAACCACGATCGACCTGAAAGGGCTCTAGTTCCAGGATCGGCCCAAAGCACAAAGACACCAATCGCGCCCACTGAAACTCTGGCAAGGCACGGCACCAAGTGTGAGAATCCATGTCGAGCTGATAGCCAGCTGCGGAGGCTAATACGAAACTAAACACAAGCAAAAAAAAATAAGACTAACATACATACATGTGACAGGAAACAAGTAAACCTAGAGCTAAAAGCAAATAAGGTATATTAAAGATGCCCAATAACAATTCATAACTAACACGTAAAACATGATAATAACAACAAGACAGAAATGTGTCCTATCCCTAGACACAATCATGATGCATGAGTGAGCACAAAATCAATAATCGATGCAAGTTCGACATAAATTAAAAGGGTTTTCGGATCCTGATAAGTCTATGTCATAAGCTAAATGCCTAGAAAAATGAAGAAACACTTGCTCACTGGTACCTACCCGGCCTCGAGCGAAGAAATCCTCTAGTGGGAAGTGTCTGTGATCCCGACGCTCCTCACCCTCGGCTCTCTTGCCCTCAGCCTTGCCCTCACCTCTCTCACCCTCATCCTTAGCTACACCCTACTCAATCTTAGGTACCTCCTCCTTGACCGCCACCTGGTTACCCTCTGGTACCTCCTCTCTAACTATCTCCCCAACGTCCTCTTCCATGACAATAGTGCCGGCCCGAGCCTCGGAAGTTTCACCTATCTCCCCCATCATCATCCTCTCCAACTCAGAGACAGTAAGGTCATGTCTACCACCACTCTCAAACTCCATCCTAAAGGAAAGAGCTCGAAGAACTACAAAGAACTAAAGAAATGGCACCTGAAATGGACGGTCGGATCACAAGATATCATGAAAAGACAAAAACTAGAGTGTAAGGAAACAAGGAAACTAGAGAATCGAAGACAAAAACAGATAGCGTGGAAAATGTAAAATTTTGAACTATATATAGAACACGGCCAAATCGCGCACATAAACCGACGCGCTTCATCAAATCACGCACCAGTCTCCTCGTGCTTAATTTGGATCAAACTTCTATCCTTGACGGCGCAAACAGATCATTGCTCGCTCAAACTAACCCGACCACCTGGTTGAGCGCATCTTAATAGACGCATAATTATCTCCAGTGTCCATACCGCAGCGTAAATACCAATGGTCACCCGCACAGTGACCGGCCACTGCCCTAATCCTGTGCCCCATACCATGCATTTAAATCGGTTAAACGACCGGACACCAACTCTTAATGACCTTCCGACGCCATGAAACACATGCGCCCATTCCAATGCGCTATTTATTTATCTGCTCGGAGTGAAGCGCGCAATGCTCCAGGTAAGACATAAAAAAAATATGCCCAGAACAGCGGGCCGAGGCCTAAGTTAGGAGATTTTAGACACTAATTATCAACCCAAATTACACCCTTGTTAAGAGCAATCTGAAGACACCCCTAACTTAGGAAAGATACACCCCAAAAATGAAAAAAATGGCCCCCATCGCTTATGCACTCCATCTAAGACCCAAACTAAACTAAAACCAAAAATGCCCCAACACACCCCAAATCAAAATAAATAAGCCGAATAAAACCAAACTTAAACAGATAAGCATTGCACTCAAAACAAGTCAAGTAAGCCACAAAGCAAAGTAAACCAAAAATTTACTAAATAACCACAAACAGAATTAAAAGCATAATCACTTCATAAATAGATGAAATAATTACAAAAAACATCAAGGGCATACCTCTGAATATATAACTTCAAATAAAAAATTTAAAATCCGCACGTTCAGGCAATGCCCGAATTCGGATCTATTCGAGAAACAAGAAATCTCGGAGAAGCCCGGAGGAGGAACGCACCCTGAACAAATCCTGACAACGACAACCCTTCCTCCCACCAAGCCGACAGAAAAAACAGAGTGGCTCACAAAAAGCCACCCAGGACTTGTGGGATCCACCTTTGGAAGCTCACCCTAGAAAGCATAACAAGGAGGAGCTATTAACACTGAATCTGCAGAGCCTACCGAGGAAAAATAGGTGTCGGTCCCGAGAACTCTGACCCCGCCTTATCCTTGGGTTTCCTTTCTACCACCTTCTTCTCTTTCATCTCCTCTCCCAATGGGGTGACACTTCGAGTTGGATTGATAGCACCAACCCTAGTATCACCCCGAATTCCCAATCCCGTCCATTCCCAATAATTCCCTCAATAAACACAATTCTTCGGGTTCAATACCTAGGATACAAAATAAAAAGGAAGAAAAGACATTAATAAACAAAAAAATGCCTAAAATCACAAACAAAAAAATGCCCCAAAACTTTTAATCCTAAGCTTAAAATAAGGTTCAAAATAAAACCCAACGCCTTTGGCTCACACTTATAAAAACTATACCTCCTAAACCACAGAGTGACAAGTGTCACATATTTAAACCCTCCCAATCTAGTTAAATCTAAACCAAACACGTACCCCCTGAAAGACCATAATCTATGACAAACCTAGATAAACCAATAGGATTTAAACACTTTACACCCATCTGGGAATTTAAATTTACACAAGTACCATCCCAAATCAAACCTAAGACCAAAATAAAAAATCTTAGAATGCAAAACCAAAAAAACTCTCTAAAATGAGACCCTGACTCATCTAGACCACAAGGTCACCTCAAGATAATCTTCTTAAAAAAAAAAAAAATGCCTCAAAAAACCCAATATGATCAAGTAAACCCTCTAAACAAAACTTAATAACACAAATTAATTCCAATATAAACCCTGAATAAACCCAGAATAAATTCAAAACTCTAAGCTAAGTCAAATCCTAAATAAATCCAAACAAATCAAACAGGTCTAACTAATCCATTAACAAGTTTAAACAAATAAGTAAGCACAATAAACAAAAATATCTCTGTATTTATAACTTAAAATTTTACTAGTACCACCGGAGGCATACCTTCTGAACTTATAACCCAAAACAAAAACCTAGAAGCTAACTTACAACCCAAAACCAAAATTGGAGACCCGAAATCAACACTAAGTGAGAAGCAGAGCGTCTAATCGGAGGCGTTAGAAGGACCATAGCCCAACTTAGAGCGTCCAATCAGAGGCTTCAGGAAGGATTTGTTGGAGAATACAGAGGCTTCAGGAAGGATTTGTTGGAGAATACATCTCTCCATTTGTAACACCTTCACTTATGCCATCTTCACCTCCTCTACGCAGCCTTCATTGATCCCTAAAAGGGACCGATGTGAAGACTACCATCCTCAATCCCAATACCACCCACTCCCAAGATAATGCAGTCCCCGAGCATCATCGCAGGACCAAGATGACATGAAATCACAAACATAGGAAGAAATGACATCTCAATCGGATGGTTAGACCACCCGATATCGTTAAAACATGAATTTTAAAACATAAGAGACTTAGAAAAACGTAAAACTTGAGACTAAATCAAGGAATGAGAAACAAATGAAGGCTCCCTTGCTTATATAGAGTACAGACTCAATCACGCAACCAAACACGTGCGCCTAACTCAGTCACGCGCCGAGCATATCACGCTCAATCCAAAACACGCGCGTGATCGAAGTGTCGCATGGTCGCCCACGCCGACCACGGGACACTTTGATCACGCACTCATCACAGACCGCGCAACCCTATTAAATGATCCACTCACACCACACAATACCAAAGGTCGCCCACACAGTGACTTGGTGACGCCTCCGTCACGCGCTATTATTAGAGCACGTGATCCAATCACACGCACACTTCCAAGCATGTAAGCAACTCCTTCGAACCTTCAATCGCATGCCTGAAATAGGCACACAATCATATCGAATGCCCAAAAATAGGCACGCGATACCTGACTTTAGACAAAATCTACACCCTCACACATTTTTATCCCATCTTGGCCAAAATTCTCCTGTCCCATTGTGTAGCCTCACAGGCTATTCAAAGAGAAAGAGGGAGAGCTGCTCACCCTTCTCCCATCACATAGTTCTACAAGAGACATTGACCGCACCCCTAGTCCCATTGCGACAGGACATACCTCCCTTATCGTGACACCATCACTTTCCCTGATCCCCTCACGATCCCACTAGAGAGGGAGAACCCCATCACATAACCCCTTCACGCATGTCCCCATTGTGACGAGATACACACACACTATACCACCCTAATATCCAAACTCATTGACCTAAATCAGCCATCTCATAGCTGACTTAGATAAAATCTACACCCTCACACCTTTTTATCCCATCTTGGCCCCAATTCTCCTATCCCATCGCGTAGCCTCACAGGCTGTTTAGAGAGAAAGAGGGAGAGCTGCTCACCCTTCTCCCATCACATAGCTCTACAGGAGACATTGACCGTGCCCCTGGTCCCATTGCGACAGGACATACCTCCCTTATCGTGGCACCATCACTTTCCCTCATCCCCTCACGATCCCACTGGAGAGGGAGAACCCCATCGCATAACCCTAGCATGTCCCCACATTGACGAGATACACACACACACGATACCACCCCAATATCCGAACTCATTGACCTAAATCAGCCATCCCATCACACATCCTCTCGTGTGAAGCTAAATACAAAGCCCATCGTGGCACAACCACAACCTATTCTCATAAATCTCAAGATCTGCCAAAGAAAGAAACATGACACACCTATCGCATAAATATCCTACCAACGTCCCATCGCAAACATCATCACCCGAAACATCCAGACACAACCCCACCAAATATGCACGAACATGCCCCATCGCGACACAACAATCTCATCTTATCTTGTAGCCTATCACCAATGCACCATCATGGAAGCATAGAGTCAAACCTTCTAAAGGTCCCATCGCTAACCATGCTCAACCAATAACCCATCACAGAAGCATAGGGATTCCTCCCACGTCCCCTCGCAAAAATAAAAAAACCACCATGATCTAAAGGCTCCCATCAGGCCTACAACCAACAATCCCCTAGATCTTAACACAGACCCCCAATGTCCCATCACCTCTATGATTCGCTATGACAGGAAGAAAGACAAAAGCCTTTCTCACACCTCATCGCACATGCAACCCCCGAGACTCACCCCAACACACAACCGAAGAGAGGAAAAGTCACCAATGTCCCATCATGACATCACCTCCCCAAGACACTGCATCACATTGGCGACCGCCAATCTCTGCCATAGTGGACATGAAGAAAAGAGAAGATATCTCTAAAGTCCCATCGCAGTATCACGCTAACAACCCATCAGTCCCATCCCGGACCACACAAGCTACACATAATTTCGGTAAGTATCACCCTTCTCTTTTACTCGAAATTTCTTCAAATATATATATATATATATATATATAGTTAGCTATGACTAAGTCAAAATATTTTCAAAACTCATCTCTCTTGACTCGCGAATCACTGTAGTCCTCCCATAAGAGACAATCATCAGTATTCATCGAGAAAGTTAGATGGAGTATCCGACAAGCCAAGTGTCGTCTTGACAACAACACAAATGGTCAGGTCCACAAATCCCGTACCGGTGGATCTGCTTAGCGACGTCTTAGAACCCACATTTTCTGAAGTTTTACCACATAATTGATCTTAAGATAAAAATCTTGAATTTTCTAAAACCCCTTACTTGCTCCCAAAAAAAAAAACCTTACTTCCAAAAAAAGAACACAAAAATATTTTACTCTCAAACAATGAAACAACAAAAACAAAATAATAATAACTAAAGAGACTTTACCTACATAAATTTACTTCAATTACTAACCCAAATCAGCCATTCTCGTGAGAAACTAAACAACGAGTATATTTAATCTAAGAACTTACAAATGCCTATTGGAAAAGGAACGCCTGCCACGCATTGGTGTGAGCAATGACGTGCCCGATCTGACAGGACTTACAAAAGCCTTCGACATTATATTGCATTTTATTATTGGTCCCTAGACCTTATTTATGGGCATTTGTATGACACCCCGCGGTACCTCAACTACATCATATCCCTCTGTTTGACTACCCCTTGCAAAAGGTTTAGATATGTAGTGGGATGCCCCTTGCACCCACAGATTATGATTTGATGATTCTCCTTTCCATTTGACTGTCACTCACAGTAGGTAACACCATGTGACGGGATGCCCCTTGCACCTGCCGAATAGGATACGCTGACTTCCCCCATCAACTATCTATGACAGTAAGTCACGATACGCGACGGGATCGCCCCTGGGCAACCACGGCATGGAATACACCTTTCGACAACTACCACAGGGCCCCCGATTGCTCCATTTTAGCTTGCACTGATAGATAAAAAAGCCAAGCATGTCAGCATCCCTAGTTTACATTTATGATTTTCTAAGAGAAACAAGAAGACACCTCGAATGAGGGTGTCTAGTTGTTCGACGCATTCTTACTTCACAAGAGCGCGCTGAAGAGGGGCATCTGTAGGCACCGTCATTGTGCCCCCTCGGAATATACAAATCTATTCGATCAACCTTTTACCTTGCCCCTGACTTTTCAAAAAGGACTTACCTTCTCTGGAAGTTTCACAACCCTATTGTGGGACCATGCACTGAAACAATAGTACATGGTGGAACACAAGCTAAAAAAATAGCTCTGTGGCTCAGATCTCGATGTAGGGATACTATATATTGAAACAATAGTATATAGTTAAAATACAGACTAAAATAATAGACCAAAATTTTAGATCCCCTAACCCTAATGTGAGAACCATGCACTGAAACAATAGTACATGGCTGAACACATGCTGAAATAATACCTTTGTGGCTCAGGTCCTAACATAGGGAGACTGTTAAGACCTGAAAAGTACCACTTTTCACCCTTTAACTTAACCTTTGATTAGACCCTTAGCCACCTAATAAGTTCTTGTTAAGTGTTTTGCGTAGGTAATAATCAGCAGTGAAATAAGGCCAGGAATCCTGTTAAGGAGCTAGCTTTGGCACCAGAAATCCCTTAGAAGAATAAACTCTTAATCCAGTCCTGAAATGAGCCTCGCACAGCTGACCCAAGCTTTAGAGGATTCAGGAGAAATATGCCTCTCACAGTTCAACTGAGCTTCCTAAGACTTTACAGTAACCTCTCGTGCAGATGAGTGACTAAAGAACTTCAGAAACTCAAACTCACGCAGCTCTCACGAAGCTCAAGAGTAGAACACATCGCGCAGTGTCGCACAATTCAAAGCAGACCTCTTTCAATCTCACACAGTTCACTCAGAACGGCTGAGGAGAGAGAGCTTCAGAAGATTCCTCGCGCAGCTGTCGCGTAGTCGCCGCGAGATGCAATTATCAGAAGAACTCCTCGCACAGTTCTCACGCCATTCAAGAAGAAAACATCCTTGCTAAGGTAAAGCCATCCTCGCGAAGATCAATTAAGGCATGGAACCTCACGCAGTTCAGAACTCATTAAAGCCTCGCGAGGTAACTCGTGAAGTCTAGTAAAGAGAAGTGCTCACGGAGTTCTCGCGTTGTTCAAATTCACTCTCGTGAAGATCAGCCCAGCAAAGACTGAGCAACCTCGCGACTACTTGAACTTCAACCCCGCGACATTTGAGACTATGTTTTCTACTCAACCTCGCGAAGCCCAATCCAGCGAGAGCACAATTCTCTATCGCGCGACTGCCTGAAGAGCAAACCAAGGCAACCTCGCGACGGCTGAAGCTTCAATGTCAAATCATCCTAGCGAAGAGCAAAGAGCTACCACGCGACAAGTCTGGGAAACTATAACTACCAAGCGAAGCTCTGAACCTAAACTTCCATCTCTTCAGCAGAGGACCTTCTGAGAATTTCCAATGATTAGGGCACGCACTCCTATGCTCAAATCTCTGTGCACACGCCTCGAGGCATCTAGGGATCACTGTTAGGCCATGTGTCATTGTTAAAATTAGGGTTTCCTAACCCTAATGCACCGCCACCCCACTGCTATATAAACCCATACCTAGCTTAGGTTTAAGTATCTAGGAACACATCTCAGATCATTTTTCTTTTCTCTTTCTTTTTAGCTGTAAGTAATTTTCTTTTTCTTTTTCCTTCTCTCCATAGTCTAGCACTTGCTGGCTATGTCTTTGTATGTATTTTGAACTAGATTAATGGAAGTTTTGTAATAGGATCTGTAATTTGTGGGATTGGTGTTTGTGTGTGAGATGCTCTGTGCAAGGCTGCTGCCTTGTGATTCGCCATTGCTTTGGCTGTGTTTCAAAGCAATGGAGGACTGATTCTAAGGGCCATTCATATCCAAGTGACCTGTGTGTCTGGGCTATCATGGTCCTACAGCCTTAGCCCCACCATAGGACCCACTAGATCTGAAATCCCCATGGGAGCTTGAGCTGGTTTCCTTGTGACCATGGTGGTAGCAGCGATATTCTTATTTTATTTTGGGCTCTGTGAGGAGGATAACCTCTGGGATAGTCTGTGACCATTTAAGTGGACATATTATAGCCTTAGGGTGATTCTAATCCACCGATCCAAGATGGATCCTTCTTCTTTATATCTGAGCTTGTAGAAGCCTGGTGAGAGATTGTACGGAGGCAGATTCCCCTATATTTGTATAGATCCGCCATCAGATGTTGGATCTGATCTAGTTATAGAGATTGTAGGCTGGTGACTGGACCATTGTAGCCTCACTCAAGCAATGGACAGCTAGATCGAAGGTTGTACTCAATCTCTTGTTGGTTCTATTTGTCTGGGCTATCATGGCCCTATACAGCCCTAGCCCCACATATAGAGCTTTAGAGATTGAGGTTCCCTATGGATTCTTGAGCTGGTAGCCTGGATGAAATAGTGCCTGCAATGATTTACTTGTTGTGTTTTGACCCATCCCTGGATAGTGGCTCCCCTATGCGATAATCTGTGACCATTTGAGTGGACAGGTTATAGCCTTAAGGGTGGAATCATGGCAGAGTGATGGGTTGGATCCTTTCTCCTCAGTGGTGATAATGTAGCCCCTGGACAGGATTTCTATAACATCATATCTGAATCTGAGTTATAAAACTTCTCTGATCTTGGCTCAATAACATACTTCTCACCCTTTTATATTTATTTTCCACACTCCATCCATCCTCTCAACCATTTCTATAGTTTAGACATTAGAATACTTAGAATAAGTGACCTTAAACTCCCCTCCTTTTAGGATTGCCAGATCTGTAGTCAGATCTGGAGGGACTACTAGAGATGGCTCCCTTGGAGCAGTAGAACATTTTTTCCCTGTGGGACAAACTCTTACTTATCAAAACTTGCTACAATGGACCCTATATCTTGCAGGTCTAGGACTTCTGAGTTGTGCTTAATTCATCCCTTGTTTTACTCTTTCTTTGATTTTTAAATGACTTTCACCACCAACCAATAATGTAACCACACTCAGAATCCGCCAACAAGTTTCTAGCGTCGCTGCCGGGGAAAAGATGATCTATTAGTAGACCCTTAGTTTTTGTATTATTAGTATTCTTTGCACATGTGAATAATTGGTACTGCTGACATAATTTTGAATCTTTTTTACAGATCTAGATAGCAGCAGCGAAGGA
Source organism: Chloranthus sessilifolius (assembly GCA_021018995.1). NCBI lineage: Eukaryota > Viridiplantae > Streptophyta > Magnoliopsida > Chloranthales > Chloranthaceae > Chloranthus > Chloranthus sessilifolius. The sequence continues at coordinate 84,515,145 of CM037585.1, forward strand.
CAGTGGACTGCATGTGGAGCTTAGCTACCTCTGTTTGCAAACTCTCTGACTTTTAAAACTCTGTCTATCTGTCTTAAAAAAAATTTTCTAGCAGTATCTAGGATAGTTTAAATGTATTCCTTGAATAGCTGTAAACTAGTTAGATAAATTTGTTGGTGTACAATTATTCTTTCACAATGTGCCTGCAAGAAGCTTTCCTTGCTGGTGGTGTGCTTGTATGCTAGGGAGGAGATCCCTTAGCCCTGCTTTAGAGCCTCTTAACCCTGAGTTAGAAAGGGGAAGGAGACTTAGGAGAGACAGGCACACCACATGAGAGCTCCCAAGTGAATCTGTGACAGCAATTATGGGTGAAGAACAACCCAGAACCCTCAAGGAGTTGAATGCTCCGGATGACTATAACTTTCCTTTTAGCATTCAATTCCATGATGTTCAGGGGAACTATGAGATAAAAAATTCAATCATCCAGATGCTGCCAGCTTTCCATGGGCTTAGCAAGGAGGACCCTTACAAGCATATTAACCAGTTCTTGGCCTTGTGCACCACTTTTAATATCACTGGTTTAGGACCTGAGGCTACTAGGCTCAGACTCTTTCCCTTCTCTCTGAAGGATAGGGCCAGTACCTGGCTGATCACTCTTCCCAACAATAGCATTGCTTCATGGAAAGATCTGCAGACCAAATTCCTAACCAAGTTCTTCCCTGAGACCAAAACTAGCCAGTTGAGGAAAGAGATTTTTGCGTTTGCTCAATCCCCAACTGAGGATTTTAACCAATCCTGGGATAGGTTTAAAGAGATGCTCAAACAATGCCCCCACCATAAGATCCCTGAGTGGCAGCTTGTACAAAGCTTCTACAATGGGATTGATGAGAAAAATAGAGATATGGTCGATGCCTCTTGTGTTGGATCCTACATGCACAAGACTACTGAGGAGGCATGGGAATTGTTTGAGGTGATTAGTGAGAATGCTTTTCAATAGCCATCCCTGGTAAGAACTAGTCAGGAATCTAAGTCAAAGGTGGGGCCTGCTGTTGGATTAAGAGGAAAAGTTTATGAGGTGTCTGGGAACAATGACCTGCAGCTACAGATGGCAAACCTCTCTATGAAGTTTGACAAATTATTGACTGTGATGCAACCCAGAAGGGCTGCTCATGTGGCGGAGGCATGTCTGATATGTCAGTCCCCACAACACACAGTTGAGGAATGTCCATCTGCAGGGCAATTTCCTGAATTGATTTTAGAACATGCTGCTGCTGCTCAATCTTATGGCCAACAAAAATCTGGGGGCTATAATGGGCAGCCATATGGATACCAGCACCAAAATGCTGGTTACCAATGGAGAGACCACCCAAATCTGAGGTGGAAGCAAGACAACTACATGTAGCCCTAGCAGATGTTGGCCTTACCACAAAGGCCACAGCAGCAGTTCAATCAAGGGAATGCCCCTAGGTCTACCTTTCAGCACCATCAGCAGCCCCATCAGCAGCAAAATCAGTTGGTCTTACCCCCTTCTCAGCCTAGAAATGTTTCTTTTGAGGACCAAGTCTTGACCTCACTGCAAAACCTGGGTTCCTTGGCCCAGACTGTGAACTCTCTTGGTCAGAGCATCAAGAAGATGGAAGAGCAGATTGGCCAACTAGCGAATACCTTAGCCAAAAGAGAAGAAGGAAGGTTGTCTAGTCAACCAGTGGTTAACCCCAAGGGCCAATTTTTGATTGGTGAAGGATCCTCAGACCCTGAAGGGCATCTTTCATTGAATTGATGATAAGAACTGTGCACCTTTGTATAATATGTACTTTACAGTTTAGAAGAATTTGTAGCAATCTTGTTGGAATCTGAGTTTAGTACTTTATGCCTACTTTTATTCCTGTTCCCCTTGTTTGCTAATTTCAAGTGATTGAATTATAATGGTAGTATTTGAATGCTTTTCATGATGTGTGAATTTAATGCTTTGAGAGTATGGGAATTTGTGAATGCCTTATAATGCTTATGGGTGTCCCTGGAAGAGAGTCTGTGACAGAATCCACCCACAAAGTCAGGGTCAAAAAGCTGACTAGTGGGTGAGTGAATTCTAACTCGGTTAAGCCATCGCGGATTCTGAATAACGGGTTTGGTACCCTCTCGCACAGTTCATAAAGAACTACCTTGTTTTGCTATCGCGAGCTTCAGATATAACTGGGTGGGCTGCCTCGTGCAGTTTAAATGAACATCTAATCTCGCGACCCATTCATGCCCATCCAGCGAGCGGATATTTTCAAAGCACGCCGAGCCTCGCGATATTTAAATCCCACCCCGTGCTGCTTTTCCTTACTACTTTCTCTTTCCTCTCCTGCCAGCGAAACCCTAGCTCCCATTCCTCTCAATCTCTCTCCTCCAGCTTCCTGTCTATCTACAGTTCATTGCTCACTTTGAAATTTTAGATTTTTGTTCTTAAAGCTTCCATCAACAGTTACCCCCTGCTAAGAGCACTTGAGATCCACTGTGTGTCCAATTGAATAGAACCCTAACTTTTAGGGTTAGACTCAGCTCTTGATCTTTCCTTTCAAAATTTCAACTGCACACTCACCAAGAAGAATCTTGATGGCTCCTAAAAGTGCACCTGTGAAGAGAGCCAGGGACCAGGCCACCGTGGAGCCTGTCCCTAAGAAAGCCAAGTCCTCTACGGCACAACAAAAAGGGAAGGAGGTGATTCCTGAAGTGGCTGCAAATGCACCTGATTACTCTACTCCCTCTGAGCTCCTCATTTCCATTCCCCTAGAACCTGAAGCCATTTTTGACATATCGTTCTTTGAATCTGAGCCGCTGTCAGCTCCCGCCATTGAGTTCCTGCGTAAGGCTGGTTTATTCCTCTTGATGCAAATGATCCCTGCACTAGCCTATCCTAGGTTAGTGCAACTCTTTTACCAACACCATAGGGTCAGACCAGACACACATGGGCAGCCTGGCCTCCTTGAATTAGTTGGCAACTTTGAGATGTTGCTTAACCCAGCATTGATTGCTGAAGTCATCGGCATCCCTGTCATTTTTTATCCCAAGTGCGGTTATGGTGCCCCTGTGAGTGCCTCTCTTGATACCATTGCCCAGGCCATTACCAGAGGCTTGAAAGCCACAGGGGACTCCATCAGAAGAAGAGATTTGGATCCCAAGCTGTTGTTCATCGATCAAGTGCTAAGGAAGAATATCTACTACTCCGGCCATCAGCAAGAAAGGAGGACACTAATTGCTGATGCTCTCTACTCCTCTCTGGGCCACAGATTTAATGCTACATGGTTGATTTTTGAGGCCATGAAAGATATGATGGTGAAGCTTGGGCTGCAAAAGAAGATCCACACTCTCCCCTACGAAAGACTCATCACCAAATTACTTCTGAAGGGAGGGTATAAGATACTAGTGGGGGAGTTATCTGCTGACCTCACTCCCACCACTTTTGCCAAAAGACAATGGGGGATCAACAGAAGTCTAATGGATCCCCAGAAGAAGAAGAAGAAGGCTGAAGCTCAGAGTGTTTTCGAGCAGGGAGAGGGAGCTGCTGTGGCAAAGGCCACCCCTGCCCCCAAAAAGAAGGCTAAAGCCCCTGCTCAAAGAAGGTGGTGCGAGCTTCTGTCACCTCTGCTTATGCAGCAACTCCTCCATCCACCACACTTGCCTCTCCATTAGTTTCTTCACCTATTCCATCTCTCCCTTTCCCTCTTTTATCTCCTCTTTCCATTCCACCTCCCACTATTATCCGTACCTGGGAAGAAAGTGTTGAACCCCAGGACAACACTCCACCATACCTCAATACACAGCCCCAGTCTCTCCCATATCATCTGATCCACACCCTGACAGCCCTCCCCTGATAACCTACCTCAAAAAGAAGCCCTCTCACACAACAACTACCATTCCTCTACCTTCCCCACCAAACCCTATCATTCCCACAGATTCACCCCATATTGACCAACCCTTACTCCAACCACTCCCAACCGCATCTCCACCCCACGATCTTGACTTTAACCTAGCCACCACTTCAGGGTATCAGGCCTTCATGACCACCTTGCTTGATACCTTGCCCACCCATGACATCCCTCTCCCTGAGCCCCCTTTCCCTTCACCACATCATTCACTAGACCCCTCCTCTTCTCCCCCTACAACTTTCCAACATGCCCCCACTTCCCCTTTCCAACCTGTTCCTTTCTATTCTCATACTCCACCTCAACCAACCTCCGATACCCTTACCCATATTCTTTCCCTCATACATGACCTCCAGACCCAGCTATCCACCACAACCCAGACCCAAGTCCAAATGCAAACTGACATAACCACCATACAATCCACCCTTCAAACATTGACAAACCCACCAATCCCAACACCACCTCCTCCCACCCCATTGATCCAACCCCCTTCCACCTCTGACTCCACAGTTCCACCAGACCTACCCCAAGTTGCCTTATCTACACCCTTCCCACCCCATGATACCATACCCCACCACTCCTTCCCCACTCTACCTATCCTTCCCCCCCTCATATTTCCTCCACCACAATTTACCAACACTTCTACCCAAACAGACCCCATTCCCTTCCCATCCACCTTTCCCATTTCACCCCCCCTATTTGCACCCCCACCCCTTCCATTTCAACCCTTCAACATCCCCTTCTGCCCTTATCCTGAACCATCCACATCCGCTGCCCTTCCTTCATTTCACTTTCCACCCATACTTTCCATTCCCCCTCTTCTCCCACCCCCTCCTCAATTCACTGACCATTCAACCCAGACCACCCCAGCCATTTCTACAACCCCCACTTTTCTCCCCCAGGATCCATCACCATCTACTTCTTCCACTCCATTTCTACCAATCTTGCCCAACCACTCCTATTACACCCCTCCCTTCTTCACACTCCTCCATGCCATGAAGGACAATGCTTATCTCAAGAGGGATGTTCTCAATGGCATGGCCCAACTTTGACAAGCCATCGAATACCCCTTGCTGCAGAAAATGAGTGACTTGAAGCTTGCTCACAGCGAGTAGTTGAGAGATATTTCCAAGGGGTGGGAGACAATTTTGGAGACACTCAATGCTAACAAGGCCGCAACAACTTATTACAGAATGACTACTGAGATTGAAAAGGCAAATGCAGAAAGGGTAAAGAAGCACAACCAATTGTTAGAAAGGAAACTCAATAATGCTCAAGAGATAAACCGACTCAGTAAGGAGCTTGCAAATACCAATCTCCTGTGGGCTAACAAGAAAATTAAGATTTTGGAACAGAGGGTTGCCTTCCTACTATCCCAACCAATTCAGGCCACCCCTCTCGCCACAACACCCCCTGAGGCACCATCCTCTTCCACACAACCAGACCCATCTTCTTTCACACCCCCTGCCCCTACACCTACACCACCTGTTCCTCCACCTCCCACAGCCCCAACTCAGGTACCTCCTCCTGTTCCTCCTCCAGTGCCTACTCCTGCTAAAGTCCCTTCCCCAGCTCCTACCCCTGTCTCTGTGCCTCCCCCTGTTGCATCTCCTACCCCCAAAAGGAAACAGACTGCTTCCAAGAAATCTACCACTTCCAAAAGAGCCACTACCGCCCAAAAAGGAAAAATGCCAGCCCCTCCATCCCCACCTCCAAAGGTCACCAGAGCTTCTGCTCAGGATGATCCCCATGGGTGCCTACTTTCCAAAGAGGAACACAGACAGGCTGCTGCTGCCCTTGGATTGGACCCTACTGAGCTCTTTCCTTCTGACTCAGAATCTGATGCTGCACCACCTAGGGATCCCAATGCCCAACCTACTGTTGTTGCTCCTTCATCAAGCCCTGCTGTACAATCTTTTCCTCAGCGAAGGAAAGTTGCTGCCAAGAGGACTACTCCCCCAATTGCCTCCTTGAAAATTGGTAAAGCCAAATCTGCCCAGTCTGAAGAGGCCCCACCAAAAAGCCAGCCAGTGAAAGGGAAGAGCCCGACCATTCCTTCAGCCAGAGAATAGGATAAATCTTTTGTGCCTCCCCCTAAACCTGCAAAAGGGAAAAGTCCTCTCCTGCCTCGGTAAAGCTAAATCCTGTTGCCCTCTGAGCCAAAGACCACCAACCACCTCTTATTCCCCCTCTACCTCAGCAAGGGCAAGCCTCCAAAGGAAAGAGCCCCAAAGGAAAATCTCCCACCAAACCCCCTAATCCAACCACTGCTAAATCTTCCGAGGTCCCTCCTAAACTAAAAAGGAGAAAAATGAGTCAGGGCACCACCTCTCCCCAAAACTCCCAAGCAAAGAAAGACAGAGAGGGAATGAAAGAAGAAAGAAGAAGAGGCTCTCCTGCAAGAGCATGCAAAGAAGATGGGATGGGACAAGTTTTGAGACAGATTCTAACTAGATTGTACCTAGGATTTTCTCTGTTTCTTTTGCTTCCGTTTTCTTGTATTTTGTACATTTCTAATTTTTCATAGACTTTTCCCCTGTCTTTACAATCTTGCTTTGCCTGTTGTGTGTTTTGTTCCATGTTCTTTCCTTCTCTTTTAGCCTCAATAGTTCTACTACACATTCACTTTGAACCAGTGAGGACACTGCTCCTCATAGGTTTAGGGGTATGGTAGGCAGACCCTGCCAATGGAATAGTTAACATAAGTGCAGCAGACTCATCTGAGTAATATGGAAATAGATCTATGTTCACTTAAGAATCATGCAAATAAGAAAGTTAACATTTCTGCAAACTTTAGACAGTATAAACTTTTAATATTCCACATTTTCATGGTAATATCACCAAGGAAACTGACTTGTATCAGCACTTAGTGAATCATTAGAGAGAGAAAAAGGTGAGGACATACTCGAAAGTTCAAAGGATGACCATAACCAGTGAGAATTGGGCCTACAAAATTTTTCTATTCTTTGAGGAGTAACTAAGGCATTTATTTTAGTTCTAAGGACTGGCTGAGTCGCTGTGCTCCCTAGAAGTTAGGTAACTCCAAGTTGAAATAGCTGACAGTACTCATGAGACCTAGGAAAGGATCAAGGCCTTCTCTTGGACAGTCTGAGCCTAAAAAGACCAATCCTAAAGCAACTGCCCTTGTCCATACCCCCCTTTGAGCTTTAAATCCTAAATTTCTTCAAAATACACCTGAGTACTTGAACCTGAACCTATGAACCTGATTCAACCTACTTCAACCTACCCTCACTCTGAGAATTCAGAAGGTAAAGGAGAAAGAGTTGAAGATGGACTAGCTATGGTCATCATTAGGTGAATGGAGAAGAAGGATCTCAAAAATCTGGCAGTATGGTAACTGAGAACATGGTGGCATTTCTGAACAGCAAAAACAAAATAAAAAGAAGGAAACTCCAATAAAAAGAAACAAAAATAATAATGAAAAGGAGTAAGAGAGAAGTCAAGAGGAACTTTCATTGAAAAATCAAAATCAAGAAGAGAAACTGATCACTTCAAATCGGAAAATCTCAAAGAAGATGAAGGGAGATGAATTATGGAAGGTGAAGTCATGAACCACCTCTGTGACCTACTGATTTCTCAAATTGGAACCCCTTTTCAACCTTCCATTAATTTTAACCCTACTCCATAAGCCACATTACAGACCAGTTAAAAGCCCTTGTGATCCAAAGTTAAGTGACCTGTCATATGAAGATAAGGAATTATCCAATCTATGGTGAGGAACTGCCATTGATGTCAGCACTTAAGAACTCTGCTTATGCTCATACTTACAAAACCATTTGGGGGATGTAACTACTCTTGAGCCTGTGAGAAAATGAACCCCTCAACAAAACCTTTATGAGCGTATGCCCTGCAAAGTTTGTGGGTCTAAACTTGAATGTATTATTTATGACCTATAACCCAAATTTTGAGCTAATGATGAGCTCAGTGCTGGCACACACTTGTGCAGTTTTCGATGGTTGTAAACTGATTGGAAGTGTTGTGCATTCATGAGAAGTTTATGCTATCTAAATCTCTGTGCAATCAATGGATTAAAATTCTTTTATGTGTACTGATTCAAGAGTAAACTAAATCTGATTCCTTGACTGCTCATTTAACGATACTGCACTCTTGTTAGCTATTTCACTGAGAAGTTTGTGGGTGTCTCCACTAAAAACCCTCAAGAGACTTCACTCCTCCACTAGGGATCACCTAGGGGTTTAAAAGGCTTGGAACATATGCTAAATGTATCTGTGCTCCCTACGAAAGTGGCATTTAATTTTTAGAGTAGAATTAATGTAGCTTTGCTAAGGGACTAGCAAAGATTAGGATTGGGGGTGTGTTAAGACCTGAAAAGTACCACTTTTCACCCCTTAACTTAACCTTTGATTAGACCCTTAGCCACCTAATAAGTTCTTGTTAAGTGTTTTGTGTAGGTAATAATCGGCAGTGAAATAAGGCCAGGAATCTTGTTAAGGAGCCTACTTTGGCACCAGAAATCCCTCAGAAGAATGAACTCTGAATCGAGACCTGAAATGAGCCTCGCGCAGCTGACCCTAGCTTTAGAGGATTCAGGAGAAATATGCCTCGCGCAGTTCAACTGAGCTTCCCAAGACTTTACAGCAACCTCTCGCACAGATGAGTGACTGAAGAGCTTCAGAAACTCAAACTCGTGCAGCTCTCGCAAAGCTCAAGAGTAGAACACATCGCGTAGTGTCATGCAGTTCAAAGCAGACCTCTCTCAATCTCACGCAGTTCACTCAGAATGACTGAGGAGAGAGAGCTTCAGAAGATTCCTCGCGCAGCTGTCACACAGTCGCTCAGGGATGCAATTATCAAAAGAACTCCTCGCACAGTTCTCGCGCCATTCAAGAAGAAAACATCCTTGCGAAGGCAAAGCCATCCTCACGAAGATCAATTAAGACATGGAACCTCGCGCAGTTCAGAACTCATTAAAGCCTCGCGAGGTAACTCGCGAAGTCTAGTAAAGAGAAGTGCTCGCGGAGTTCTCGCGCTGTTCAAATTCACTCTCGCGAAGATCAGCCCAGCAAAGACCGACCAACCTCGCGACTGCTTGAACTTCAACCCTGCGACATCTGAGACTGTGTTTTCTACTCATCCTCGCGAAGCCCAATCCAGCGAGAGCGCAATTCTCTACCGCGCGACTGCCTGAAGAGTAAACCAAGGCAACCTCGCGACGGCTGAAGTTTCAATGTCAAATCATCCTTGCGAAGAGTAAAGAGCTACCACGCGACAAGTCTGGGAAACTACAACTACCTAGTGAAGCTCTGAACCTAAACTTCTATCTCTTCAACAGAGGACCTTCTAAGAATTTCCAGCGATTAGGGCACGCAATCCCATGCTCAAATCTCTATGCACGCGCCCTGAGGCATCCAAGGATCACTGTTAGGTCATGTGGCACCATTAAAATAAGGGTTTCCTAACCCTAATGTGCTGCCACCCCACTGCTATATAAACCCATACCTAGCTTAGGTTTAGGTATCTGGGAACACATCTCAGATTGTTTTTCTTTTCTCTTTCTTTTTAGTTGTAAGTAATTTTCTTTTTCTTTTTCCTTCTCTCCATAGTCTAGCACTTGCTGGTTATGTCTTTGTATGGATTTTGAACTAGATTAATGGAAGTTCTGTAATAGGATCTGTACTTTGTGGGATTGGTGTTTGTGTGTGAGATGCTTTGTGCAAGGCTGCTGCCTTGTGATCCGCCATTGCTTTAGCCGTGTTTCAAAGCAATGGAGGACTGATTCTAAGGGCCATTCAGATCCAAGTGACCTGTGTGTCTGGGCTATCATGGTCCTACAGCCTTAGCCCCGCCACAGGACCCACTAGATCTGAAATCCCCATGGGAACTTGAGCTGGTAGCCTTGTGACCATAGTGGTAGCAGCAATATTCTTATTTTGTTTTGGGCTCCATGAGGAGGATAACCTCTGGGATAGTCTATGACCATTTAAGTGGACAGATTATAGCCTTAGGGTGATTCTAATCCACCGATCCAAGATGGATCCTTCTTTTTTACACCTGAGCTTGTAGAAGCCTGGTGAGAGATTGTACAGAGGTAGACTCCCCTATATTTGTATAGATCTGCCATCAGATGTTGGATCTGATCTGGTTATAGAGATTGTAGGCTGGTGACTGCACCATTGTAGCCTCACTCAAGCAATGGACAGCTAGATCGAAGGTTGTACTCAATCTCTTACTGGTTCTGTGTCTGGGCTATCATGGTCCTATACAGCACCACATATAGATCTTTAGAGATTGAGGTTCCCTATGGATTCTTCAGCTGGTAGCCTGGTTGAAATAGTGCCTGCAATGATTGACTTGTTGTGTTTTGACCCATCCCTGGATAGTGGCTCCCCTATGGGATAATCTGTGACCATTTTAGTGGACAAGTTATAGCCTTAAGGGTGGAATCATGGCAGAGTGATGGGTTGGATCCTTTCTCCTCAGTGGTGATAATGTAGCCCCTGGACAGGATTGCTATAACATCATATCTGAATCTGAGTTACAAAACTTCTCTGATCTTGGCTCAATAACATACTTCTCACCCTTTTATATTTATTTTCCACACTCCATCCATCCTCTTAACCCTTTCTGTAGTTTAGACATTAGAATACTTAGAATAAGTGACCTTAAACTCCCCTCCTTTTAGGACTGCCAGATCTGTAGTCAGATCTGGAGGGACTACTAGAGATGGCTCCCTTGGAGCTGTAGATCATTTTTTCCTAGTGGGACAAACTCTTACTTAACAAAACTTGCTACAATGGACCCTGTATCTTGCAGGTCTAGGACTTCTGAGTTGTGCTGAATTCATCCCCTGTTTTACTCTTTCTTTGATTTTTAAATGACTTTCACCACCAACCAATAATGTAAGCACACTCAGAATCCACCAACAGAGACTATATACTGAAATAATTGTATATAGTCAAAATACAGGCTGAAACAATAGTCTAGCATTTCAGGACCCAGACAACCCCGAATTACTCGCCTAAAACCACCTGCGCAATTCGATCGCACACTAAACCACAAACATGCAATCAGTCCCCCTCTCAGACCAGACTTCCTTTCCCATACCACCTCGAGACTCGATCACAAGCGCAACATGGCACGCGTGGTCGGATTAAGTGCTCCACCATCGACACGCAATTGGCCTATGCTCAACCTAGTCTTACAGTCCTTGACCCCCAAGCTTCCTCGATGAAGCGCTCAAATGAAGTATTAAATCAGATTGCGCAATCCACACCAGGCGCGCAATTAGTCCTACATTGTTAGAACTAGGAAACTGATTGAGCAAGTTAGCTGGTTGCTCACTGAGTCGGTGACTGACTAAGAGCGATTAAGCACCGGGAAACTTACACGCAATTCGGTTAAATGCCTGAAATAAGGCATTTAATTAGAAAAAAATATATAAAAGATTTAATTTTAATTCGACCCACACACACACGAAGAGGCTGAAAATTTCATAGAGAGAGAACGAAAAAATATAGAGAATTTCGAGAACGAACACAGAGAAACAGAACCATGATTTCGAGATTTAAGCTTCGAATTCATGAGATATTTCTCCACAGCCCCGACCTTAGATAAAAATTTAGTTTTTAATTTCCAACCTAAGTTAGTTTTTCTAAAAATTTAGGTTTTCTTAGTCTTAATTAATAATATTAAAATTTTCAATCTTATACCGTAGCACCCCTTTTTTAGACTGTAATATTCAATCCCTGCTTCTAGTTCTCCAAATCTTGAACCAGTCCTTAATCTGACGGCCTAATCACCGATCTTAGGACTTTAATTTCATTATGAAATCTTAATCTCCAATCCTATCATTAATCCCTATTTCTAGTTCTCCGAATCTAGAATCGGTCCTTAATCGACGGCCTGATTTTCTGATTTCGGACCCGAATTCAGTGCTTCAATTTTAAATTCTAGTTTTAATTCCTTAATTAAATATTTTAAAAAATCCCAATTTATAATTTAGTCTTCTAAAATTCTAGTTTCATAATTTAATTCATAATTATAATTCAAAAAAAACTTTAAAAATTCAAAAATACTATCTTATAATTCAAAGTCCAATTTGCTTTAGTCTTAGCCACCCGATTTGCCCAAGGGAGCTTATGGAGGGTACTCGAGAACGAGGCCAATCCTCCTTAGCATTGCGGGCCCAAAACTCCTTTTTCCAGAATTTTAGTAGAATTAATTAATCGGTTTAATTAGAATTAGTAAGTTAGTTCCATTATTTTTTCCAGAATTTTTGTATAATCAATCTATTACTTTGATCATAATTCTAGTAAAATTAGTTCCTTTATTTTAATTAGATTTTTAGTATAATTAATTCATTTCTTAAATTAGAGTTTTACTATAGTTAATTCATTGCTTTAATCAGAATTTTAGTAAAATTAGTTTATTTGCTTTAATTGGAATTTTAATAAAATTAGTTCATCGCCTAAATTAGAGTTTTAGTAAAATCAGTTCTCTATTCCAATTAGAATTTCAGTAGAACTGGTATAGTTGCTTTAATTAGAATTTCAGTCAAATTAGTATACTTGCTTTAATTCGAACTGCAGTAAAATTAGTATATTTACTCTGCTTAGAATTTCAGTACAATTAGCATACTTGATTTAGTTAGAGTTTCACTAGAATTAATATCTTTGCATTCCTAGTACGATTAGGAGACTAATTAATTGGATTTCTGGTGGAAATTAAATTAATTTGACTTTTAACAAGAGTAAAACATTAAAATTAATTAAACTCCTAGTAGGATTAGGAGACTTAATTAATTAGACTTTCAATAGGATTAAAAATATTAAACTAATTAGACTCATAGTAGAATTAGGGAATTTAAGCCAAGTAGAATTACCACAATCACAAGGAAAGAAAAGGAAAACTAAACTATCTAAAATATAAGGAAAGTCATAGTTGCTGACGTTTAAGTAAAGAAGTAACCCAGACCCGCTCTAATGCGTGATCACTGACGTGTTACGGCATCGATAAATATTTGCAGCTAGCGATCACAACAAACTAGGAATCTTCCTAGAAAACCCTCTCATTTTCAAACATTCAAAACACCACATTGCCAGAGTCCACTAGCACAGAATTGGGCCACTGATTCAACAGGGACTGAGAGGAACCAAGAAAAAGCGTGCACCAACACATGTCTTAGAAAGGATCTAATTTGTTTGACAATTCTGGGTGGGGGCAGGTGTGAGATCAAGTAAACTTTGGCTTTGTCAACCTCTATCCCTCTATGGGAAACCACATGGCCTAACACAATTCCTTGTGTTACCATGAAGTGGCTCTTTTCCTAGCTTTAGACCAAATTGGTCTCTTTACACCTTTGTAAAACTAGGTTGAGGTGACTCAAGCACTGATAAAGCTGTCTCCATATACTAGAAAATCATCCATAAAGATTTCCAACAACTAATCAATCATATCAGAGAAAATTACATACATGCACTTATGAAATATTACAGGGGCATTACACAGTCCAAAAGGCATCCTCCTATAAGCAAAGGTGCCAAAGGGACATGTGAATGTGGTTTTCTCTTGATCTTGAGGATACACAGGGATTTGGTTATACCTAAGTATCCATCAAGAAAGTAATAAATTACTGTTCCTGCAAGTTTGTCCAGAATTTGGTCAATGAAAGGGAGAGGAAAGTGGTCATTTCTGGCTTTGGAGTTGAGTTTTCTTTAATCTATGCAAACTCTCCAGCTACTGGTCTCCCAGGCTCGCATCAACTCCCTAGAATTAGAAGTAATAACTATTATGCCTGACTTTTTAGGAACCACCTGAATAGGTGACACCCATTCTGAATCTGAATTGGGGTAAATTACCTCTGCATCTAACAATTTTACTATCTCTTTTAAACCCACCTCCTACATATGAGGATTAAGCTTCTTCTGCATCTCCCTAGAGGGTTTGGAACCCTCTTCTAGGTATATTGTTTTCATACAAACTGAGACATCATTCCCCTAAGATCAGCGATTGTCCAGCCAATTGCCTTTTTATGATTCTTGAGAACACTCAATAATTCCTCCTCCTGCTCACTAGTGAGAGAGGAAGAGATAATCAATGAAAACTTTATGTTCTGCCCTAAGAAGGCATACTTTAATGAGTCTGACAGCTACTTAAGCTCCAGATTAGGGGGACTTTTAATAGAAGGCAACAAAGGTGCCTTGGTGGTTTGAGGAAGGGGCAACAATGTAGGTTTCCAGCTGGAATGCTACACTAGGCCCACAGAAGACTATTGTGGTGTTGTCTTCCGTCATGAGAGCTTGGGCCTCCTCCTCAACCTTACTCCAAATATTTTCTAGGTTCTCAGTAACATTGTCCCAATCCAACAGATTGAATAATTCTTCTTCTACAAGGCCATCTAGTACATCTATTACACATCAGTCCTCAATGTCCTTCTGAGGTTGCCTAGCAACATTGTACACATTTAACTCAGCCTTCAGATTTCCAAATGTCACCTCCATCACCCCTGACCTGCATTGAAATCAAACATTAGTAGTGGCCAAGAATGGCTTGCCCAGGATGACAGGAATTGGGATTTTACCTTTACAAGGGTCCATGTCCAAACCTAGGAAATCAGCAGGATAGTAGAACTTGTCCACCCCACCAAAACATCCTCCACCACACTCATAGGTCTTCTCTCAGACCTGTCAGCCAGCTGGAGCACAATTGAAGTTAATTTTAGCTCCCCCAAACCTAGCTCCTTATATATAGAATATGGGAGCAGGTTTACACTGCCCTCTAAGTCTAAGAGGGCTCTACCTATGGTGTGGTTTCCAATAATGCAAGGGATGGTAGTTACCCCTGGTCCCACAATTTTTCATGTGTGGCTATAGATAGAGCTGATTCCACATGTTCTACAGCAGAGACCTTTTTGGATAGCTGCATTCTTGCCTTCCTTTTTTGTGTACAAAGGTTCTTTAAGAATTTGGCATAGGCAGGGACCTGTTTGATGGCATCAAGCAGAGATAAATTAATCTTGACTTGCTTGAAGGTCTCCATCATTTTATCCATCTGAGCATTCCCCTTATCAAAAGGACATGGGCCAGTAAGTGCATGAGGAAATGGCAATTGTGGTACTGCTGGTACCACAGCTGCATGCCTAGCAATATATATCATGATCAAATTTTATTTTTTTTCTCTTTTCTTCATTTATTGCTTGTTCTTTTGGCTCAACATCAGCCCCCTTATTTTGTCCTTACTGCTCCACAACAAGAGATGAATTCACATCTTCTCCTACACTCAAATTTTTTTTATTCTCCATGGTCTCCACAGCTACCCTGCCCACTTGATTGTCAACCAACCTGCCACTCCTCAGGGTAGTAATTGCATTAGCCTCCTCATAAGTAGGAGATCCTTTTCTAATCATGTACTACCCTTTAGGGTTGGTCAAGGGTTGACTAGGCAACCTACCCTCCTCTCTTATTCAAAGCATTACAGATTTGATCCTGCTGGTCATATATTTTTTTAATACTTTGCTCATGAGAGTTTACAGTTTATGCCAAGTTTCTCAGATTTTGTATTGATGTTAGCATTTGCTCTTCAAAAGAAGAGGATCTGGGCTGTGATGGAGGCAAGACCAAATGGTTTGGCTGTGGGGCAGGCAGCTGAAAATTTTGGCTAGGTGCATATCCCTAGTTGAATTGGTGTTGTGGTCTGCATGGTACTGCCAACTGCTGCTGCTTATATGTGCCTTGTCTCCACCTCAGATTAGGGTTGGTTCTCCAGGTGTACCCAGCTGGTTGCTGCCCATATGCCTGGACAGCATTGTCATGTTTCATAAGCAATTCAGGGAACTGAATGCCTGATGGACATTCTTGAAGTGAATATGTGGGAGATTGGCATATCAGACATGCCTCTTCCACTTGTCTAGCCAATCTAGGCTGCGACACATTCATCAATTTATTAAATTTGAAGCACAGATTGTCCACCTTCCTTTCTAATTCACTCTGCACCTGGACCTCATACATGCCACCACTAGAGGTAGATTCTTTCACCATTCTAGTTGGGGTCTAACTGTCATTGCGAGACAGTGACTCCTGCTGCATGGAATTCTCACTTATAATGTTAAACAATTCTCATGCCTCATCAGCTATCTTGTGGAGGTAACTACCTCCACATGAGGCATCCACCACGTCCCTACTTTTAGGATCAATTCCTTGGTAGAAGACTTGTACAAGTTGCCATTGTGGAATTTGGTGTTGGGGACATTATTTTAACATTTTATGAAACCTTTCCCATGCTCCATAAAAATCTTCAGTTGAGGATTGAGTGAATGAAAGTATATTTGTCCTGATCTGACTAGTTTTATTCATAGGGAAGAATTTTGCTAGAAATTGGCTTTGGAGATCATTCCATGTCTGTATGCTGTTCGCTGGGAGCCTAGAGAGCTAAGTGCTGGCTTTATCCTTTAGGGAAAAGGCAAAAGCCTAAGTTTGGTGGCCTCTGGTCTCAAGCCAATAATGTTAAATATGGTGCAAAGTACCAAGAACTGATCAATGTACTTGTAAGGATCTTCCTTACTGAGCCCATGGAAAGATGGCATGATGTTGATAGTGGAGGACTTAATTTCATAATTTCCCTCAATTGAAGGAAATTGAATGCAGAAGGGGGATGTATATTCCCCAGGTGCATTCTATTCCTTCAGTGTCCTCTTCCTCTCAGCCATCACAGCTGGCTCAGTTTCAATAACCGGGGCTGGTATGGTATTTCTCAGTCTAAGAACCCTTTCTATCTCAGGATTTCAAGGTTCTATTTCAGGGTTAAGGGACCTTCTACCAAGCATACACACACAGAACGACATGTAAAGGAAACACTAACAGCACACTAAAAAAAATTTAATAAATAAATAAAAATTTTAAAACAAGTACTCTGAGCTACTGGAAATCAATACAACAGAAAAGGGAACTGAGATGTAGGGGGAAAGAGATGCAAACTAGAGGTAGCAAAGCTCCAGCTGCAACTCTAACTATGCTCCCTTCTACTACTGTTTAAGTCTGTAAAAGCCAACAGAAAATCAGTAGCACTTTTTATTCAAAATCAAGCACTTCTATAAAGAATTTTGTAAACTAAAATACAAGACAATACATCTCAAGTATGCTAAAAAGATCAATATCCCCGGAAGCAGCGCCAAAAATTTGTTGGTGTAATATTTCAAATGCTTGCTGCTATTTTATTTAAAAACAGTGGAGAAAATAAATCAAGAGTGAAGAGATGTAAAATGGGTGAAATAGCAACTTTAAAATACACAACCTGCAAGATACAGGGCTGTTGTAGCAAGTTTTGAGTAAGTAAGAGTTTGCTCCATAGAGAAATTAATCTAAAACCCAAAAAGGGTTGTATTAGTAGGCCTCCAGATCTGGCAATCTTAGAGAAAGAGAGTTGGGTGTCACAACTACACTAAAACTAAAACTAAAAGAAGAGAAAGAAAATGTAGTCCTATACTAAAGAAAGGGTTTATGAAGAAGGTGATGATGATGTGTGATAAAGTAAAGATGAAAAATGAAGGGAAGTAGACAACTAAGCTAAGGTGATTTCAGTCATGCAACTCAAATTTAGAGCTATCTCTGCAGCAATCCTTCAGATGGCTACAAGAACATCTACAAGGTGGAAGAATCTAACTCAACTCCTATGATTTAACCTGGTCTCGTAAGGCTATAACCTGCCGACTTCAATGGTCACAGACTATCCAATAGAGAGAGGGTCAAAACACATGAGTTAAATCAAAAAACCAATCTGAACCAAGGGATTGGACTGATCTTAAGGCTATAATCTGTCCCCTTAAATGGTAGCAGATTATCCAATAGATGTCCTCCAACCAATGAATCAAATCAGAACATAAAAATCATTGCAGACACTATGTTTTCTAGGCTACAAGCTCAGGCATCCATATGGGCAAACAACTTTTGAAAAACAATGGAAACCATAGTTATCAAGAAGCTATTTAGAGACATAGATGCTATTGGTCTTTGCTACAAAAGGCTTGCAATGACTTAGCTCAGAAGTTTTCAATCTCTACAGAGAATCATATCTAACATCTGATGATGGTAATGTAAAACAGAGAGGAGTTGGTCCCTACTACAACCTCTCACAAGGCTACAAGCTCAAGTGCAGAGGATAAGAATCCATCTCAAATCTGTGGCTTAGAATCACCCTAGGGCTATAGTCTGTCCACTCCAATGGTCCCAGGCTATCCACAGAGGCTATCAAAATCACAGAGGACTGAGATGGAACAAGAAAATTACTGCCACCACCATACTTACAGGGCTACAAGCTCAAGCTTTCATGGGAGCTTCAAATTAGCAAAATTCTGTGTATGGCATAGATCAAAGAATACTATGTGGGACACATAGGAAAATAGCAGATTGAATAAGCATTAAAACAAACATTTCATTGATTAAACATAGAACTTACAATGAAAGTCCTCAAGGTAGCAACCTTGTACAGAACAACCCTCAATAGATCCCAAAGTTCACACAACCCATTACAAAACTGAATTAAACTATGCCTAATTGCTTACAAATATCATAGCTAGCAAGTGTTGGGCTAAGGAAGAAGAGAAAGGGAAAATGATGATATCTAATCCTAACCCAACTCTGACCTAAGCTCTCAGCCAAAATTAGGTTAAGGAAGAGATGAGTTTCTAAAAATAGAATACAGCTTATATACTCAGTCCTCACTGCCTTGGCCAATAAGAAAATAAAAGGGCAAACCCCTAATTTCTACTTGAAGATGTGGCCCTTTTGCAGCCTTTGGGTGCCTTGGGATGTGTGCATAGAGATCAAGGCCTCGGGATGTGTGCCCTAGACCTTGGGAAATCCCTAAAGTATCCTTCAGTATAGAAAGAGTAAGCAGGAGCTTGTGCTTCTCGAGGTTGGATCTGCTTCTCGCATGGATATGTGTTGTTGTCGCATGGATGAAATGCCCTCGCGAGGCTCAATTTGTGATGAATATCCCCAGCTCACATGGATGACTTTGGATGTTTACATAGTTAGGCCTTCAGATGCTCTGGTTGTGTAGGTGTCGCATGGATGAAGCATTGTACTCTGCAGCTCGTGTGGATAAGCCTTGAGTTTCGTAGGGCTACTCACCAACATGATTTTCCCTTTTCATGTAGTTAGCTTTGGCACTAAAGTATGCGAGAGCTATGCGAGCGACCTACTGAAGTTACCTTCTTCATGAGAGCTGTGCTACGGAACATTCTTAAGTTGCATCTTCGTGGGAGCTGCACGTGCGACTGGAGTCTGATAGGTAAATGGACCTTGTGAGATGCTTGTGAAGCACATTCTGGTTGTTTTAATCTACACAAGAACCTTTCATTGGATTGTGTGAGGTTGCATATGTTGTAGGCCTATGAACCTCGTGCCAACTATGCGAGGCATTTTTTTGTGTTCTGTGGCTGTGCTCCTTCTACTGCAGCAGCCTCCAATACTTGTGTCCACCAACCATTCCTCCTCTGGACTTCTAGGGTCCACCTTGGCATGCAATATTATCACATGGTGTGTGCCACTAAGGTGTATTCTCTGTTCTTGCCTCAGCTCCACATCTTAGCATTAAAACTCTCTTCTTTGGCTTCAAAATCATGGACTTTGTACTAAGCTGCAAATGTTATTACTAACTATAAAACATGCTAAATAGAGGACTATTAGATAGCTCCAAGGTGTAGTAAAGGCTAGGTTAAGAGGTGAAAAGTGGTACTTTTTAGTGAATAATAGAGGCTTCAGATTTGTAACCTCGAGTGATTCCTCGACAGGTTGAGTTACACTGGATTTGTCCTATCGAGGCACTTTAAGCATAAAAAGGTTCAGAAAAATAACTCGTGCAGTTCCTCGAGTCGTTCTCGAGTAGATTACTTTGGCAGTGGAAACCTCTCAAAACATCTTCACTTTCAGAACAAATGGCTCAAGAGGATACCTGATCCTCTTGAGAAGCAATGACTCTTCAGAAAATAACACTCGAGATGTTACCATTCAGTGATTGAACCTCTCGACAAGCACCCAAAACCTCTCGATAGCTCTCATTCCTACATAATGCTCCACACCCAACAACAACAATGTTTACAACTCAGTACCAGTAGAGGCTAAACACATTTTTTACCAGAAATAAGCATCAAAGCACCCAACATTTTCAGACATTACAACCAAATTCAGAAATTACAGAAAACCTAGGTAGAAATTATAAAAATTTCCAAACTAATTGGCATATATGATACACATGATACAGGTTCGAGATCATTTTCAACTAGGAGGTTCTTGGAGGTTGATGGTCTCAGAAGGCTCCACAGTATTTTCAATACAAGGTTTGAGCCTCTGGCCATTTACCTTCATGACCCTTCCCAATTTAGGATCCATAGTCTTAACAGCTCCAGATGGGGATGCATGTAAAACATTATATGGTCCATCGCATCTTGATCTCAATTTGCTCGGAAAGAACTTTAATTTTGAATTGAACAGCCATACCTTCGCACCTGTATCAAATTCCTTCCTAAGAAGGTTCTTGTCATAGAAAGCCTTGGCTTTCTCCTTATAGATCCTTGAATTGGCATAGGCATCCATTCTCAGTTCTTCCAACTCAGATAGCTACAATTTCCTATTCAGACCAACAGTAGTTAGATCAAAGTTTAAAGCTTTAATGGCCCAATAGGCCCTATGTTCTAACTTCACTGGTAGAGGACAAGCCTTGCCATACACCAGTCTGAAAGGGGACATCCCAATTGGGGTCTTATAGGCAGTCCTATAAGCCCATAGATCATCCTACAACTTTCCTGTCAGTTCTCACAATTTTCTCTAAAATATGCTTGATTTCTTTGTTAGAAATTTCCACTTTCCCACAGGTCTGTGAGGGGTATGGAGTAGCTATTCTATGTGTAAAATATTACTTTTTAAGTAGGCTCTCAAAATGTCTGCTACAGAAATGACTCCCCCCATCACTGATGATAGCTCTGGGGGTGCCAAACCTGGAGAAGATATTGTCCTTCAAAAATTTTAGGACAACAGTGTGGTCATTAGTTCTTGTGGTAATGACTTACATAATCCACAGCCATAAGAATGAAATTGAAACCACATTAGAGCACTGTAGCTGCAGTCTTTTTTCCCCCAAAGTGACCTCCACAGGCTTGTTCATGGCACATTATGAGAATATTGTGAAACTCACTCTCGAGAACATCTTCTGACCACTTGGTCTACACAACACTTACAAAGGTAAGGATCCTCCCATAGAAAATATTTGACCTGAGAAAAGAACAGGTCTTTGTCCATCTTGGACCAGTGTGGGGGAATCCTACCAACAGTAAGGTAGCTTACAAAGTTGGCAAACCAGGGAACACTGATAGTTATGGAAAATAGTTGCTCAGTAGGGATGGAATCATTCAAAGGTATATTAGCACAATCAGCGACCACAATCCTGGACAAGTGGTCAGCTACCACTTTATCAACACCTTTTTTGTCCTTGATCTTAAGATCAAACTCCTACAGAAGGAGGATCCATGTGATCAACTTGGGCTTTGCCTCTTTCTTGGATAGCAGGTACTTCAGGGGAGAGTGATCAGCAAAAATTACAATTTTAGACCCTAAGATATAAGGTCTAAATTTTTCCAAAGCAAAGGCTACTGTCAAAAGCACTTTCTCAGTGGTGGTATAATTCAGCTGAGCATCTTTCAGTGTCTTGTTGACATAGTAAATTATACTAGGCAGTTTATCTCTTCTTTGCCCCAAGACTGCACCAATTGCACAAACAGAGGCATCACACATTAGCTCAAAAGGAATAATAATCTCGGGCCTGTATCACAGGAGTAGAAGTCAAACATTTTTTCAACCCCTCAAAAGTAGCCAAGCATTCACCAGTAAACAAAAAGGGCACCTCTTGACACAGTATGTGTGTTAGGTTATTTTTAAGTGCTTGCTACTGACTTTATTGAGGACAGTGGTAAGAATGGGATGAAAAAAAATATGGATGAAAGATAGAGTGAGAATTATGGAGCAGCAAGCCTAAAAATACAAAGTCTTGTAAGATGCAGGGCCTGTTGTAGCAAGTTTTGATAAGTAAGAGTTTGTCCCACAGGGAAGTTGATCTTAAGCTCTAAGGGAGCCATCTTTAGTAGGCCCTCCAGATCCGACTACAGAATTGGCAATCCTAAAGGGAAGGGGATTTAGGGTTACTAAAATCTAAATTCTAAGGTATCCTAATGTCAAAACTATAGAAAGGGCTAAGAAAGAAGGGGGAGTGGGAAAATAAATATAAAAGGGTGAGAAGTATGTTATTAGGTTCAGATCTGATGAGTTTCATAACTCAGATTCAGATCTGCTGCTATAGAAGACATGTCCAATGGCTAGATTATCACCACTGAGGAGAAAGAATCCAACTCATCTCTGTGCCATGATCCAATCCTTGTATGGCTATAGCCTGTCCACTTAAATGGTCACAGACTATCCAATTGGGGAACCACAGTCCAGAGATGGGTCAGAACAAGTTTATCATTGTAGGCACTACTTCATCTAGGCTACAAGCACAAGAATCCATAGGGAACCTCAACCTCTAAAGTGCTATGTGTGGGGCTAGGCCTGTATGGGAGCATGTTAGCCCAGACACATAGAACTAGCAAGAGTTTGAGTGCAGCCTTAGATCCAGCTGTCCAGTGCTTTAGAGAGACTGCAGTGATCCAGTCGTAAGTCTAGAATCTCTATAACCAAACCAGATCTGCCATCTGATGGCGGGTCTCTACACATACAGGGGAGTTTGTCTCGGCACAATCTCTCACAGGGCTACAAGCACAAGTGCAGAGAAGAATAATCCGTCTTGAGTCTGTGGGTTGGCTTCACCCTAAGGCTATAACCTGTCCACTTAAATGTTCACAGACTATCCCAGAGGTTATCCTCCTCACAAAGCTTAAGATAGAACAAGAAAAATTGCTGCCACCACCATGTTCACAAGGCTACAAAAGCTCATTGCTCCCATGGGGACTTCAGATCTATTGGGTCTTGTTGTGGGGCTAGGCCTGTATGGGAGTATGTTAGCCTAGACACGTAGGTCACTTGGATGTGGGTAAACCATAAAATCAGTCCTCCATTGCTTGCAATACGTCCTAGCAATGGAGGATCTCGAGGTAACAGCCTTGTGCAGAACAACTCACAAACAAAAATCCCATAAATGTAAGACACCCTATCATAAAACTCCATTAATCTATTCCAAATAGTCATACAAAGGCATAGCCAGCAAATGCTGGACTATGGAGAGAAGAAAAAAAGAAATCTACCTAAACCTTACTAGAGATCTGCAGCTACTGCAAGAAGAAGATAGACAAAATTCTATTAAAAATAGAGAGCCCCCTAAACCTAAACCAGGCTTAGATTTATATAGCAGTTAGTTTGGCGGCATATTAGGGTTAGGAAAACCTAATTTTAACGATGCCACATGGCCTAATACTGTTCCTTGGATGCCTCGGGGCGCCTGCACAGAACTTGGAGCATTGTAATGCGTGCAACTAAGACTGTCGCATGGTAGCATGGTGTTCTCGAGATTGAATTAGCTTGAAATTCTAGTCGTCACGAGGTTGTCTTAGTTGCAGCTGAAGCGGTCGCGCGATAGAGCATTGAATCCTTGCTGGATTGCTCTGGTCTTTGCGGGATTACACTTTCCTTCTGAATGGCGTGGGAATCGCGCGAGAAGTTTGTTTCTCAATGGATCTTTGCGAGGATGTGATGTGCATTGGTCTCTGAACTGCGCGAGAGGTTTTTTTGAAGTTTTACATCCCGCGGCCACTGCGCGACAGCTGCGCGCCGAAATACTTAGAGCTCTCTCTCCTTAGTTGATCTGAGTGAACTACGCGAGGTTTGAGAGCAGCTTTCTTGAGTTGCACAAGACTATGCGAGCATTTATATTTGAGCTTCGCGAGAGCTGCGTGAACTATGCTGCAGGAGCTCTTCTGTCACTAAACTGCGCGAGAACGGCGCGGACAATTAGTATGATGTTATGGGAAACTCGCGAGGATTGCGCGAGGCAGGCTTTTTGAGTCATGTTAACCTTGCGACAGCTACGCGAGGCTCATTTCTTTCTTTACTGCTATTATGCTCTGCCTTCATGCAGTCAGGCTCTCTGTCTTCCATTCTTCTGGGAGACTTCTGGGGCAAAAGTGGGCTCCTTAGCAGGATTAAGGTCTTATTGTAGCTGCTGTTTATTACCTGCAGAACAGGCTTAAAGTACTTTTATTAAATGATTAAGGGTCCAATAAGGATTAAGTTAAGGGGTGAAAAGTGGTACTTTTTAGGTCTTAACACACCCCCAAACCTAATCTTTGCTATTCCCTTAGCAAAGCTACACTAAAAATCTACAGAAGTTAAATGACACTTTCGTAGGGAGCATGGATACATTTAGCATATGTACGGAGCCTTTTAAACCCCTAGGTCATCCCTAGTGGAGGAGTGAAGTCTCCTGAGGGTGTTCAGTGAAGATACCCACAAACTTCTCAATAAAATAGTTAACAGTAGTGCAAGATTGGCTAGTTAGCAGTCAAGAAATAGAGTATCAGTTCACCCTTGAATCGGTAAAAATATAGGAAATTTAAAATACATTGTCTGCACAGATGTTTAAGCAACATAAACTTCCCATGATGGCACAACATTTCCAATCAGTTCACAACAGGGAAACTACACATGTGTGTTAGCACTGAGCTCATCATTAAATTAAAAATTAGGTTGTAGGTCATGCCCAATACATTCAATATCAGACCCAAAACTCTCCAGGGTGTACTCTCACAAAGAACTTTTGAGGGTTTCATTATCTCTCAAGCTCAAGAGCAGTTACATCCCCCAAATGGGTCTGTAAGCATGAGCATAGGCATAACATTCAAGTTCTGGCATCATTGGCAGATTTTTTCCATAGATTGGACAACTCATTATCTCCACATGACAGCTCATTCAACTTTGGATCACAAGGGCTTTAACTGGGCTGTAATGTGGCTTATGGTATTGGGTTATAAAAAGAATTGGAAGGTTGAAAAAGGGTTTTGAAATTCAGAAATCAGTAGGTGCAGGAGGTGATTCATGACTTCACCTTCTTTAATTCAGCTCCTTTCATCTTCTTTGAAATCTTCAGATTTGAAGTGATCAGTTTCTCTTCTTGTTTGATTTTTTTTTTCCAATGAATGTTTCCTCTTGATTCCTCTCTTACTCCTCTTCATTATTGTTTTCTTTTCATTCTGGTGCAGTTTTCTTCTTTATATATATATATATATATTGATGAATTGCCACCTTTTTCCTCAATTATTGCACTCCTAGAACTTCAGATAATTCTGCTCCACTCATCCAATGTTGACCCTAGCAAGTCTAAAAAATAGGTTTAGGTACAAGTACTCAGGTGTGTTTTAAAGAAAATTGGACTTTAAAGCTCAAAGAGTGTATGAACAAGGGCAATTGCTTTAGGGTTTGGTCTGTTTAGGCTCAAACTGTCCAAGAGAACGCCTTGATCCTTTCCTAAGTGTCATGAGTGCTGTTAGTTGTTTCAACTTGGAGTTACCTAACTTTTAGTGAACACATTGACTCAGCCAGTCCTTAAAGCTAGAAGAAATTTGCCTCAATCACTCCTTAAATAAAAAAAAATTTTGTAGGCCCAATTCTCACTAGTGATGGTCTTCCTTTGAACTTTTAAGTATGTCCTTACCTTTTTCTCTCTTCAATGATTCACTAAGTGCTGATACTAGTGAGTTTTCTTGGTGTTCTCATCATGGAAATGTGAAAAGTTAGAAATTTATAATGTCTAAAGATCTGCAAAAAGTTTTAAATTCTTTAATTTTCATAATTCTTAAGTGAACACAGCTCCATTTCTATGTTACTCACATGATTTTGCTGCACTTTAAGTTAACTATGTTATTGGCAGACCTACCTGCCACACCCCCAAACGTAGGAGGAGCAGTGTCCTCACTGGTTTAGAGGTGAGAATAAATGGTAGAATCCAAGGAAACATACAGAAACAAACACAGAAGAAGAGAGAGAAATAAAAATACAAAGCCGAACAGTATGGAACTAAAAGAAAACTTTCATTAAAAGAAAAAGAAAATATGACAAAAAGATGGAAAAAAAAAAGAAAAGAGAAAAAAGGGGGGGGTTAAGGTGTAGCCGTGGGAGGGTTGGAGGAAGATGGAGGGGGAGATGCAGGTGGTGCCAGATTTTTCTTTTTCTTTTTCTCTCGCTTCTCCCTTTTTTTCTTTTTCTTCTCCTCTAACTTCTCTCTTTTTTTCTTTTTCTTTTCTTTTCCTCCTTGGCCAGGATCCGCTGGACCTCGTCATACTCATCCCAGAGAAATTGCAAGGGGTCCGGCTCCTTAGGCGGTGGGGGATCGTACCAGATGGGGTAAAATTTGATTGGGAAGCCAAAGGGGCTGTCATCCGCGATTTGTGTGAGGAGGTATGAACTTCTAGGGTTAGAAGAGGGGGGATGAGATGAAAAGGGACTGAGGGCCAGTTTAAAAGAGAGGGATGAGGGAACATGAATCGACGAAATTGAAATTGCGCCCATTTTCACACTTGGCAATAAATGAGGGTTGTGTGGGGGAAGAAGAAAATACACAACTGGCTCTTTGGAAAAGAGAAGTAGCATTAAATGAATGTCCAAAGAGAGGCATGGAATTTAAAGAGGTAAGTGTAGCGCGCGGGGATCCTCGCGAGGAGCAATAAGTGATGAGGAAAGGACATTTCTCGCACAGCTGAGTTGGGGATCTTCGCGAGGTACACCTACGATGGCACATCAATTTGAAGAAGGAGCCATTGCAATCCTAGAAGCAGGTAATTGTACAAATTTATAGAAACACCATCTCCGCGACATGGATTACTGGTTCAAAGAAAAATATCCCCCCCAAAAACTCTTCTCCATGAATGACAAAAAGAACAAAATCATAAGTAACAAACAATCAGAAAGAAACACAGAGTACAAAGCAATAGATAAAACTAGAATTTCGATTAAAGTGGAATAGAAATAGTTACAAGTGGAATTATAAAAAGAAAAACCTAAGATACAATCTAGAAGCTAGGACCTAATCTGAATCAAAATCTGTAAGGAAATCCCACCCCATCTGTTTAGCCTTTCCCTTAAGGGCAGCTCTGTCCTCTTTCTTCTTCTCCTCCCTTGCCTTTTTCTTCTCGACTGGTGTTTTCGCGGTAGTTGGAGCTTTATGTGCCCTCATCCTTACTTTTGGCACCTTGGGGGCCTTTGGTTCCTTGGTTTCTTGAGGGGCTTTGCCTTTACGCTTATCAGGGGGGGTGGCAGGGGATTTTCCTTTGCCTTTGCCTTTAGCTTCAGATTCTGCAGGGGAGACCACTGGGGATTTCTCTTTTCCTTTAGCTTTGGGTTCCTCAGTGGGGACCACTGGTGACTTTCCTTTAACAGTGGACTCAGGTTTGGTAGGGGACTGTGCCTCTTCAGACTGGGCAACAGGCTCTTTGCCAATTTTTAAGGGGACAACTTTGGGAGCAGACCTCTTGGCTGTGACTTTCCTTCGCTGCGGATACACTTGTTCTTGTGGAGGTGCAGTAGAGGCCTTGGGAGGTGGAGGCTGCTCAGTAGTTGTAGGCTGTGCCGTTGGAGGTGAAGCAAGAGCTTTTCCTTTATCTTTTTAGGGCTTAGGTGGTGCCTCCTTAGACTGGACAGGTGGAGCTGGAGTAGTCGTTGGCGCAGGCTGAGGCACGTGAATAGAGAGTGGGGTTGGGTGGTAAGGTTCATTTCTAGCAGCGGCCAATGCGGATTCCAATGAGGCTATCTGGACTTGAAATTTGAGGGCGTCAGTCTCATGGATCTCCTTTTGGATTTTTTGGATTTCCTGGGCATTGTTAAGTCATTTTTCAAGCATTCTTACCCACGAACGCGTGACATTGGATTTCTCATACTCCCAATTAATCTGATAATAAGTAGCTGAAGCTTTCGTCTTCCGATATTCCTCCATAATATTTTTCCACCCCAAGGAGATGCCCAGTAGTTGCTTGCTGTGGGCCTCGTCATCTCATCAATCTTCTCCAGCAGGGGGGTCTCAATTGATTGGCGTAGCTTGGCCATACCCCTCAGGACATCCTTCCTCAGGTAAGCATTATCCCGCATGTGATGTAGGATGGTGACGTTAGGAGGGCTATAGAAATGATGTTTGGGTGCAATTGGCAGATAGGAGGTGGAAGGAGAGAAGTGTGCTTGGTCCTGGGGGGGAAGGGGGAATGATAGTAGGGAAGTCAAGTGGTGGGAGAATGGGGTCAGGTTAAGGTGCATTTGGGTAGATTTGGTAGAGAAGGTGGGAGGGGGTAGGATAAGAGGGGGAATGGAGGGTATAGGGGGAAAGGTGAAGGGTGTAGGCTCAACAAGAGTTGGGGGGTGATGGGGGATGGAAAATTGGAATGGGGAAAAGGGGTAAAGGAAAAGGGTGGGGAAGAGGTAATGGAGATGGTGGGAGGGGTAATGATTTAGGAGGGCAGTCTGTTTGGGTGGTCTTGTCAGTGAACAGGACCAGGGGGGTTGAAGAGGAAGGGGTAGGGATGGGTGGGGTGGTTAAGGTGTGTAGGGTAGATTAGATGGAGATGAGTTTAGCCTGCATCTGCTCCTGTTTATGGGTATTGGTGGATAACTGGGCTTGGATGTCTTGGATCAGGGGTAGGATGAGGGTTAGTGTGTCAAAGTTAGGAGGTGGGGTTTGGGAAGAAAAGGGTACTGGTTGGAAAGGGGAGGAAGGAGCATGATGGAAAGTGGAGGGAGGGGAAGAGTGGGGTTCTGGGGAGTGGTGTTGTGAGGTAGTTGGGGAGTCTGGCAGAGGGGTGTAGTATGTAGGCATGGTTTCAAGGAAGGTGGAGATGAAGGCTTGGAAGCCTATGGATGTGTTTAGGGTTAAGTCAATGTCGAGGAGAGGAGATATAGTAGATATGGCTGGGGTGGTGGTTTCTTCAAGGTGAGGTGGGTCAATGGGAATGGAAGGTAGTGAGGGTGGTGTCTAGGAGATGGTTGAGATGGTCTGAGTAGGTTTTCATTTCTTGTAGGAGATGAGTGGGGGGCTGGCAGGCTTAGTTGGAATGGAGGGGGGAATTGTGGCAATGTACTGTGGTAAGGTAGGGGAAGGGGAGTCCTCCCATGGACCAAGCACAGGTGAAGGGGGAGTGGGCATGGAGAATGGAATCAGAGGGGGGTGAGAGATGGATGCAAGAGGAGTAGAGGATGCAGGAATAAAAGGTGGAGGGGGTGTGGGTGCTGCTGCAGGGATGGAAGTGATGAGCTCTGGAGGCACTGCTTTTGTAGCAGGGGTAGACTCTGATTCAGCTACTTCTGCTTGCTTGGGCAGGGCCTGAGCCTCAGCTTTCTTCTTTTTCTGACCCCCCATCAAGCTTCTGCTAATTCCCCATTACCTCTTGGCAAAGGTAGTAGGGGTAAGGGTGGTGGTTTGCTCGGTCCTTCCTATCTTGTAGCCCCCCTTGATCAGCAGCAAGGTAATGATTCTTGCATAGGGTAGGGTGTGAGGCTTCTTGTTTGACCCTAATTTCGCCACTGTGTCTTTCATAGCTTCAAAAATCAGCCAGGCTGCATGGAAGCCATGGCCCATGTGATAGGAGTAGACAGAATCCGTAATGGGCATTCTCCTCTCCTGCTGATGTCCTGAGCAATATATGTTTTTCTGCAGGACTTGGTCAATGAATAGCAGCTCAAGTTCTAGTTCCCTCTTTCTGATTGAGTCCCCGGTGGCTTTTAATCCTCTTTTTAAGGCCCTTGTTATTGTGTCAATTGCTGCATGCAGAGGGGGACCATATCCACAGCTAGGATTGAATGCTGCTGAGATGCCCAATACTTCAGCAATCATCTTAGGGCTCACTAACAAATCAAAATCGTCAATCATTACCAGCAAGCACTCCTGTCCATTGTTGTCCTTCTTGACCTTGATATGCTAGTAAAACAGCTGCACTAGCCTTGGGTAGGCTAGTCCAGGAATTTCTCTCATCAATGGCATCAGGCCCGCTTTACTTATGAACTGTACTGCAGGGGCAGAGGGAGGTTCTTTCTCAAAAAAGGGTGCATCAAAGGTTGTTTCAGGCTCTAATGGGATTGACTCCATGAACTCAGAAGGGGTAGAGAACTTAGTGGTTGGTACCGCCGCCTC
This sequence comes from Chloranthus sessilifolius, assembly GCA_021018995.1. Lineage (NCBI taxonomy): Eukaryota > Viridiplantae > Streptophyta > Magnoliopsida > Chloranthales > Chloranthaceae > Chloranthus > Chloranthus sessilifolius. Next base: position 84,545,156 of record CM037585.1, read on the forward strand.
CTCAACCACTTCCTTTCCTTTTTTAGGGGACTTTGCAGTCTTGGCCTTTTTAGGGGTGGTCTCTACAAGGTCCTTGTCCTTCCCCTTTCTATTTTGTGCAATTTTGGGAGCCATTTCGAACTCTGTCCTCTAGTATGAGCAATGGGGATGGAGAACTAGGGTTTTGTTTGATTTGACGCACAGGGCACCTCAAGATCTCTGAGCAGAGGGCAATTGATGAGGGTGATGCTAGGAACACTTATATAGATTTGTGGAGTGAATGATGAGCTGTAGGAGTGATGCTGGAGGGGAGAGCGGCAGAAGCTAGGGTTTCACAGAGGGAAGGAGGAAGCAGTTAATGAAAAAGGGACAAAGCGCGGGGTTGAAATACTTATCGCGAAGCTCGGCGCGCTTCGGAACATCTGGTCGCAGGGTTGAAAATAAACCTAGCGAGGGTGTTGATTACATCTGGATTGCGCGAAAAGCTCTGAGGTTCATTTTGATTCTCGCGACAGACTTAGAATCTCGCATCAGTAAATGGAATATGTATGTTGAATTGCACGAGATTCTCCCAGTTTATCTTGTGAACCTCGTAACAGCCTGATAATCTTACAAAAACTACTAAATAGCTTGATGTGGACCGCGCGAGAGGTTGTTAGGTACGCCTGAATCTCACGACAGGTAATGTATGGTTCTATATGAATTGCGCGAGAGGCTCTCAGCTACACATGAATCTCGCGACAGTGAATAGAATGTGTCCAGGTGAACTGCATGAACTTCTCCCAGACTTCCTCCTTTAAGCTCGTGAGAGCTTATGAATCTTGCGACAGTCTCCCAGGCTTCCATTTTGGATCAAGCGACAGTAAGGTATAAAACAGAGAGCATGTGCTCTCTGTTCTGCCCTTTTGCATTTTTGCTAAGGTTGAATCTTGGGCATGACTCTCTCCTATGACTGCCTTTAGACACATGTAAACTCAATCATACACTCAAGGACAACAAAAATGGCCTTCCACATTAGGCATTCAACAGAAGCTATCAATTCAAACGCAGTAAGAATCACGCCAAGCATCATAAGTTCACAACAGATAGGGCAAAATTCATATAAGGCCACTAGCAAATCCTAGAGAATAGAAACTAAAGAAAGCAAGATAAATCAACCAAAAACTAAGTGCATATGCTACAGTAATGACACACCTGTGGAATCAGTTTGAAGATGGATCCCCTTGACAGTGAATGGTGTCGAAAAGGTTGACAGCTTTTCAAAACAAGGCTTAAGCCTCTGACCATTCACCTTCAGGAGTCTCCCAGACTTAGGATCCTTGATTTCCACAGCACCAGATGGGGAAACATTCATGACAATATAAGGACCTTCCCATCTGGATTTCAATTTGCCTGGATAAAATTTAAGTTTGGAGTTAAACAACCAAACCTTATCACCAACATTGAAAGTCTTTCTCAGCAGCCCTTTGTCAAAGAAAGCTTTGGACCTTTCCTTGTAGATCCTTGCATTGGCATATGCATCCATCCTTAGTTCTTCCAATTCGACAATATGACCAAAGAATCTAGATTTAAATGTTTGATGGCCCAATAGGCCTTGTGTTCTAACTCCGGGAGATGAGCCTTGCCATAGATCACTAAATGGGACATACCGATGGGGTCTTATAGGCGATCCTATAAGCCCCGATTCTATTAAGCTTTGTCAGCCCAATCCTTCCTATCAGTCCTCACAGTCTTCTCAAGGATATGCTTGATCTCCCTATTTGAAATTTCAACTTGCCCACTGATTTGTGGGTGGTAGGGAGTAGCAATCCTATGAGTGACAAAATATTTCTTGAGCAAGCTCTCGAAATTTCTATTGCAGAAATGGTTCCCCTCATCACTGATAATGACTCTAGGGGTACCAAATCTGGAGAAGATATTTTGCTTTATGAACTTGAGGACCACCTGATTATCATTAGTTCTTGTGGCAATGGCTTCTATCCATTTGGAAACATAATCCACTGCCACTAAGATAAAATGAAAACTATTTGAAGGAGGAAAGGGGCCCATAAAATCAATACCCCACACATCAAATAGTCTTACAACAAGGATGGGCTGTAAAGGCATTGAATTTCGTTTAGACAGCCCTCCTAGTTTCTGACATCTTTCATAGGCCTTGCAGTGTGTATGGGCATTTCTGAAAAGAGAAGGCCAATAGAAACCACACTGCAACACTTTGTCAGCTATTTTTCTCCCACTAAAGTTACCCCCATAGGCATTTTCATGGCACATGGCCAGAATACTGGGGATATCACTTTCGGGAACACATTTTCGAATAATTTGGTCTGCACAATACTTGTAGAAGCAAGGTTCCTCCCAGAAAAAAAATTTGACCTGTGAGAAAAATAGGTCTTTATCCATTTTTGTCCAATGGGAAGGGATCTTGTCTATAACTAGATAATTGACAATATGTGCATACCAAGGAACTAAAGATTGAATGGCAAACAATTTCTCATCTAGGAATACATCATTTATAGTGAGGTCATCAACACCTTTCTCCAACATAATTCTGGACAAGTGGTCAGCCACCACATTTTCTACACCTTTCTTGTCTTTGATTTCGATGTTAAACTCCTGCAACAGGAGTATCCATCTAATCAATCTGAGCTTTGCATCCTTCTTGGACAGTAGGTACTTTAATGCTAAGTGGTTAGTGAAGATGGCAGTTTTATACCCAAGTAGGTAAGGTCTAAACTTGTCCACAGCAAAAACCACTGCCAGAAGCTCTTTCTCAGTGGTTGTGTAGTCCAGTTGAGCTTCAGCAAGTGATTTGCTGAGATATGCAATAACCACAGGCAGCTTATCCTTTCTCTGGCCCAAGACAGCACCTATTGCCAAGTCAGATGCATCACACATCAACTCAAAGGGTAGGGTATAGTCAGGTGTTTTGAGTACAGGGGCAGAAGTGAGGCAAATTTTCAAAGTTTCAAAAGCCTTCAGACATTCAGCGGAGAAGTTAAAGGGCACATCCTGGTAGAGCAGGTGGCACAATGGTTTAGCAATTTTGTTGAATTCTTTGATAAACCTCCTGTAAAATCCAGCATGGCCAAGGAAGGATCTGATTTGCTTGACTGTTCTTGGAGGGGGCAGCTTTTTAATGAGGTCAACTTTGGCCTTGTCTACCTTGATTCCATCTTTAGAGACTACATGGCCCAACACAATTCCTTATGTTGCCATGAAGTGGCTCTTCTCCCAACTTAAGACCAAATTGGTCTCTTCATAACTTTGTAGGACTTGATGGAGGTGTTGTAGACATTGGTCAAAGCTATCCCCATAGACCGAAAAGTCATCCATGAAAATTTTCAAGAATTTGTCAATCATATCAGAAAAAATGGCATACATACACCTCTGAAAGGTGACAGGGGCATTACACAGTCTAAAAGGCATCCTTCTGTAAGCAAAGGTGACAAAAGGACAAGTAAATGTAGTTTTCTCTTGATCAAGGGGGTGCACAGGGATCTGATTGTACCCTGAGTACCCATCAAGAAAATAGTAAAAAGCCTTCCAAGCCAACTTGTTAAAAATTTGATCAATAAAAGGGAGAGGGAAGTGGTCTTTTCTGGTCTTGGAGTTGAATTTTTGATAATCAATGAAAACTCTCTAGCCAGTGGTCTCCATGGCTGGTCTCAACTCTCCAGAGTCGGTTTTGATCACTGTTATGCCAGATTTCATGGGTACCACTTGGATTGGTGCCACCCATTCATAATCAGAGATGAGGTAAATTACCCCAACATCCAGCAACTTAATGATTTCTTTTAGAATCACCTCTTGCATGTGAGGATTAAGTTTCCTCTGCATTTCCCTGGAGGGTGTTGAGCCCTCCTCTAAATGAATCCTATGCATACAGATTGATGCATCAATTCCTCCTAGATCAGTAATGGTCCAGCCAATTGCTTTCTTGTGCTTCCTCAAAACAGTTAGCAACTCCTCCTCTTGCTCACTGGTAAGAGAAGAGGAGATAATCACAGGAAGTTTCTCTTCTTTCTCGAGGAAAGCATATTTTAATGTCTCTGGCAGCTTCTTGAGCTCCAGATCAGGGGCTTGTTGTATGGATGGCAGGATTGGTTTATTGTTGGTTGGAGGAAGGGGCAGCAATGTAGGTTTCCAATTGAAATGCTGCACTAAGCCCACAGAAGACTTCATGAGGGGTATGTCTTCTGCCATCAAAGCTAGGCTTCCTTCCTCCACCAAGTTCCAAACTCCAGTTAAATCAGTGGCAATGTTGCTCCACTCCAGCAGAGTGTGCAGTTCTTCTTCAACAATTTCTTCTAGTACATCCATTGCAAAGCATTCCTCATTGCCCAGTTGAGGGTGCTATGCACTATTTTACACATTAAGCTTAACTTTCATATGTTCAAAAGTGACCTCCATGATTCCAGACCTGCATTGAATGCATGCATTGGCAGTGGCAAAGAATGGTCTACCCAGAATAACAGGTATCGGAGATGTACTCTTGTTGCAGCCCGTCCAAGATAAGGAAGTCTGTAGGATAGAAGAACTTGTCTACCCCTACTAGGACATCCTCGACCACTCCCATGGGTTTCCTCTCAGACCTATCAGCCATCAATAGAATAATGGGAGTGGGCTTCAGCTCCCCCAAACCTAACTGCTGATATACACTGTATGGCAGCAAGTTAACACTAGGTCCAAGGTCCAAAAGGGCCCTTCCAATCGTGTGGTCACCAATAATACAGGGAATAGTGGGTATACCTGGGTCTTGCAACTTCTCAGGTATTGTCATGGTTAATACAGAATTCACTGTATCAGTCGCAAAGACCTTCCTGGACAAATGGCCTCTGACCTTCCTTTTCTGAGTACAGAGGTCTTTCAGAAACTTTGCATAGGCTGGGACCTATCGGATTGCATCAAGCAGGGGTAAGTTTATCTTGACCTGCTTAAAGGTCTCCATCATTTCCTCGATCTGTGCCTGGCCCTTATCAAAAGGGGCAGGGCCACTCAAAGCTTGAGGAAATGGCAGCTGAGGTACTGCTGGTTCCTCAACTATAAGCCCATGGCTGAACTTTTGTTTTTTTCTTTTTTCTATTTTTATCTCCTGCTGAGGCTCAACTACAACCTCTTTATTTTTCCCTTGTTGAAGGGTAGCAGGCAGTTCTTTACTCTGTGCCTTAGCAAAATCCTTATCACTTTCACGTGGCCTTTCTTTAGGATAGACCTCTCCTTGTTCCTTTCCCACCTGGTTGTCTACCATCCTACCAGACCTTAGGGTAGTTATGGCATTGGCCCCCTCAAAGTTGGAGGAGCCTTCTTCGATGGAATACTGGCCCTTAGGGTTGGCAATTGGTTGGCTTGGCAACCTGCCCTCCTCTCTTTTAGCCAGAGCATTGGCAATTTGGCCAAGCTGCTCTTCTATTTTCTTAATGCTTTGACTGTGAGAAGTCACAGTCTGATTTAAGGGTCCAAGGCTTTGCAATTGAGCCAAAACCTGGTCCTCGAAAGAAGCACTTCGGGGCTGGGGTGGTGGAACTACTAATTGATTTTATTGCTGGGCTGCTGTTGTTGGAAATTCGACCTCTGGGCATAACCCTGGTTAAACTGCTGTTGTGGCCTTTGAGGTAAGGCCAACATCTACTGTGGCTGCATATAATTGTCTTGCCTCCACCTCAAATTTGGGCGGTCTCTCCATTGGTAACCAGCATTTTGGTGCTGGTATCCATATGGTTGTCTATTGTAGCCACCAGATTATTGTTGTCCAAAAGATTGGGCAGCAGCAGCCTGTTCCATTACAAACTTAGCGTATTACCCCACAGATGGACACTCTTCTACTGTGTGCTGTGGAGATTGGCATATCAGACATGCCTCCATCACTTGCGCAACCATTCTGGGCTGCACCACAGTCAAAAGTTTATCAAATCTTTCAGTAAAATTGGCCATCTGCTTTCTCAGGTCATCGCTTCCTCTAACTTCATACATTTTCCCTTTAGAAGTTTCAGCCACCCCCAGCTTAGGAGATGGTTCTTGAACAGTTCTAGAAGAGGACATCTTCTGGAAGGCAATTTTGCTTATGACCTCGAACAAGTCCCATGCCTCATCAATTTTTTTATGCATGTATGTTCCACCACAAGAGGCATCTACCATGTCTCTGCTCTTCTCATCAATCCCATTGTAGAAGCTCTGGACAGGCTGCCAGTCAGGGATCTTGTGGTGGGGACATTGTTTGAGCATCTCCTTAAATCTGTCCTAAGATTGGTTAAAATCCTCAGTTGGGGATTGGGCAAAAGCAAGTATGCCTTTCCTCAACTGGCTGGTTTTGGTCTCTGGGAAAACTTTGGTCAGAAATCTTGTCTGGAGGTCTTTCCACGAAGTGATGCTATTGTTTGGGAGAGTAGATAACCAGGTCATGGTCCTGTCCTTTAAGGGGAAAGGAAAGAGCCTTAACCTAGTGGCTTTTGGTCCTAAACCAGCAATGGAGAATGTCGTGCACAGGGCCAAGAATTGGTCAATGTGCTTGTAAGGGTCTTCCTTGCTAAGCCCATGGAAAGAGGGAAGCATTTGGATGATGGAAGTTTTAATTTCGTAGTTTCCTTGAACATCAGGGAATTGGATGCGGAATGGAGAATTGTAATCATCCGGAGCATTCAATTCCTTTAATGTTCTAGGTTGCTCTTCACCCATAACTGCTCTCTCAATTTCAATAGGGGGCTCAACTGTGGTGTGTCTATGCCTTCTCGGTCTTCTACCCCTTTCTATCTCAGGGTTAGCAGGCTCTAATGTAGGACTGAGGGATCTCCTTCCTAACATGCACACACACCAATAGCAGGGAAGACTATTTGCAGGCACATTGCACTTAATAAAAATTATAACTATCCTAATCAACTGCTATGGAATCTTCAAATGAGAAATAGACTGAGTTTTGAGGGTTAGAGAAGTGAAAACAGAGGTAGCGAGACTGCCAGTGCAATTCTACTCTCCTCTTCTACGGTCCAAATCTGCAAGAAAAATTTCAAATGTAAATTAGCAGTATCAATTATTCATAAGTACAGCTACCAACGAATAAAGAATAAAAAATCTAGAGTCTACTAAAAGATCAATATCCTCAGCAACGACACCAAAAACTTGTTAGGCTATTTTTAAGTGCTTTCTACTGACTTTATTGAGGGCAGTGATAAGAATGGGATAAAAAAAAATGGATGAAAGATAGAGTGAGAATTATGGAGCAGCAAGCCTAAAAACACGTAGTCCTACAAGATACAGGGCCTGTTGTAGCAAGTTTTGATAAGTAAGAGTTTGTCCCACAGGGAAGTTGATCTTAAGCTCCAAGGGAGCAATCTTTAGTAGGCCCTCCAGATCTGACTACAGATCTGGAAATCCTAAAGGGAAGGGGATTTAGGGTCACTAAAATCTAAATTCTAAGGTATCCTAATGTCTAAACTATAGAAAGGGTTAAGAAAGAAGGGGGAGTGGGAAAATAAATATAAAAGGGTGAGAAGTATGTTATTAGGTTCAGATCTGATGGGTTTCACAACTCAGATTCAGATCTGCTGCTATAGAAGTCATGTCCAATGGCTACATTATCACTACTGAGGAGAAAGAATCCAACTCATCTCTGTGCCATGATCCAATCCCTGTATGGTTATAGCCTGTCCACTTAAATGGTCATAGACTATCCAATTGGGGAACCATAGTCCAGAGATGGGTCAGAACAAGTTTATCATTGTAGGCACTACTTCATACAGGCTACAAGCACAAGAATCCATAGGGAACCTCAACCTCTAAAGTGCTATGTGTAGGGCTAGGCCTGTATGGGAGAATGTTAGCCTAGACACATAGAACCAGCAAGAGTTTGAGTGCAGCCTTAGATCCAGCTGTCCAGTGCTTTAGAGAGACTGCAGTGATCCAGTCGCAAGTCTACAATCTCTATAACCAAACTAGATCTGCCATCTGATGGCGGGTCTCTACACATATAGGGGAGTTTGTCTCAACAGAATCTCTCACAGGGCTACAAGCACAAGTGCAGAGAAGAATAATCCATCTTGAGTCTGTGGGTTGGCTTCACCCTAAGGCTATAACCTGTCCACTTAAATGGTCACAGACTATCCCAGAGGTTATCCTCCTCACAAAGCTCAAGATAGAACAAGAAACATTGCTGCCACCACCATGTTCACAAGGCTACAAAAGCTCATTGCCCCCATGGGGACTTCAGATCTAGTGGCTCCTGTGGTGGGGCTAGGCCTGTATGAGAGCATGTTAGCCCAGACACACAGGTCACTTGGATCTGGGTAAACCATAAAATCAGTCCTTCATTGCTTGTAATACGTCTTAGCAGTGGAGGATCTCAAGGTAACAGCCTTGTACAGAACAACTCACAAACAAAAATCCCATAAATGTAAGACACCCTATCATAAAACTCCATTAGTCTATTCCAAATAGTCATAAAAAGGCATAGCCAGCAAATGCTGGACTATGGAGAGAAGAAAAAAAGAAATCTACCTAAACCTTACTAGAGATCTGCAGGTACTGCAAGAAGAAGATAGACAAAATTCTATTAAAAATAGAGAGCCCCCTAAACCTAAACCAGGCTTAGGTTTATATAGCAGTTAGTTTGGTGGTGCATTAGGGTTAGGAAAACCTAATTTTAATGATGCCACATGGCCTAATACTGTTCCTTGGATGCCTCAGGGTGCGTCCATAGAACTTAGAGCATTGGAATGCGTTCCCTAATTGTTGGAAGTTCCTAGAATGTCCTCTGTATAGGTGAGGGAGAGTTAGAGTTCAGAGCCTCGCCAGGTAGCACTGGTTTCCAAGACTGTCACGTGGTAGCATGGTGTTCTCGAGATTGAATTACCTTGAAATTCTAGCCGTCGCGGAGTTGTCTTAGTTGCAGCTGAAGCGGTCGCGCGATAGAGCATTGAATCCTCGCTGGATTGCTTTGGTCTTCGTGGGATTGCACTTTCCTTCTGATTAGCGCGGGAATCGCACAAGTAGTTTGGTTCCCAATAGATCTTAGTGAGGATGTGATGTGCATTGGTCTCTGAACTATGCGAGAGGTTTTTCTAAAGTTTTGCATCCCACGGCCACTGCGCGATAGCTGCGTGCTGAAATACCTGGAGCTCTCTCTCCTCAATTGATCTGAGTGAACTGCGTGAGGTTTGAGAGCTGCTTTCTTGAGCTGTGCGAGCATTTATATTTGGGCTTCGCGAGAGCTACGTGAACTATGCTGCAGGAGTTCTTCTATCACTAAACTGCATGAGAATGGTGCAGACAATTGGTATGATGTTATGGGAAACTCGCGAGGATTGCGCGAGGCAGGCTTTCTGAGTCATGTGAACCTTGCGACAGCTGGGCGAGGCTCATTTCTTTCTTTGCTACTGTTGTGCTCTGCCTTCATGCAGTCAGGCTCTCTGTCATCCATTCTTTTGGGAGACTTCTGGGGCAAAAGTGGATTCCTTAGCAGGATTAAGGCCTTATTACAGCTGCTGTTTATTACCTACAGAACATGCTTAAAGTACTTTTATTAAATGATTAAGGGTCCAACAAGGATTAAGTTAAGGGGTGAAAAGTGGTACTTTTCAGGTCTTAACAATGTGGCACAGTGGTTTGGAGATTTTGCTGAAGTCTTTGATAAACCTCCTATAGAAATCAGCATGTCCTAGAAATGAACTGACTTGTTTGACAGTTTTTGGAGGAGGTAAGTGTGAAATCAAATCAATTTTTACTTCATCCATCTCAATCCCATTCTTGGACACCACATGACCAAGAATAATTCCTTGGGTGACCATGTTGGTGCGCGCTTTTTTTCTGGGTTCCTTTCAGTCCCCAGAATCAGCGGCCCAATTCGGTCCAAATGAACTCTGGCGAAGGGTGGTTGAGTAATGGATTTGGACAATGATGAGTTCCAAAATTAAAGAGGTAAATTCAGGACAAAGATACCTAGTTCATTGTGATCGCCAGCTATAAATATTAAATGGCACTGCAGCACGTCAATGACCAAGCTTTAATGGGAGGTGAGGGTTCCTTCTTTACTGAATCGTCGGCCTACCAATGTCAACAGCATTGGGTTGCTATTGATTTTGTCTACAGGTGTCTAAATGCTGATGTTTATTTAAAATGATGAGATGGTAAAATCAGAATACAAAGGTGGAGTAAAAATAGCTATGAAATCAGTAACCTAAAGTACACGCAGCCTGCAAGATATAGCGCTATTGTAGCAAGTTTTGATAAGTAAGAGTTCACACAGAGAAATTGATCTAGAACCTAAAATGGGCTATAATAGTAGGACTCCAAATTTGGCTACAGATCTGACAATCCTAAAGAAAGGGAGTTGGGTGTCACAACTACACTAAACTACCTACTAAAAGAAAAGAAATAAAGTGTAGTCCTATCCTAAGAAAGGGTTATGAAGAAGGTGGTGATGGTGTCTGTTCAAATAAAAATAAAAGGATGAGAAGTAAGCAGTTTAGGCCAAGGTTAATTCAGTTATATAACTCAGATTTAGGGTTGTCTTTGTAGCAAATCCGTACTGAAGTGCTATAAAAAACCTCAGCAAGGTAGAAGAATCCAACTTAACCTATGCCATTTGGGCTGCTCTTAGGGCTATACTCTGTCCACTTAAATGGTCACAGACTATCTGATAGAGTCTGTCAAATCCCATTGATTAAATCAGAAAACTAACCTAATCCAAAGGAGTGGACTGATCTTAAGGCTATAATCTGTCCACTTAAATGGTCACAGACTATCTAATAGATTTCCTCCAAACAAAGAACTAAATCAGGTCATGAATACCATTGTTGACACTATGTTTGCCAGGCTACAAGCACCCCAAATTTGCTACAGATCTGGCAAACATTTATAGGAGCAAACAGACCTTCAAAACCTGGTGGGAACCACAAGGTATCTCAGGCTGAATGAGGATTTAGATTCAGCTGATCATTTCTATAAAGCGTATATAATGACTCAGCTCACAAGTCTGCAATCACTACAGAGAAGCCAGATCTAACATCTGATAGTGGTCAAGTAAAACAGAGGGGATCCTGTTCCTGCAAGAACCCCTCACTAGGCTACAAGCTCAAATGCAGAGAAGAAGAATCCTTCTTAGATCTGTGACCAAGACCTGCCCTAGGGCTATAGTCTGTCCACTCAAATGGTCACAGGCTATCCACAGAGGTTGCCTTATAAACAGATGATGAGATGGAATATGTAAACTGCTGCTGCCACCATGGTCCCAGGGCAATAAGCTAAAGATCCCATGGACCTTTCAATCAGCTCAAATCCTAAATACATACTATAGCCTAAACAAAACTACAGGCAAATAGGAAAATAATAAATTAAATAAACATTTAAAGCATAAATTCCATTGATCTAAATTACCAACAATGCAATTTCTCAAGGCAGCAGCCTTGTGCACAGCAACACTTCACAAAATCTTAATGTTTAAATGAACTATTATAAAACTAAATGAAACTACACCTAATTGCTTACCAAAGATTTAGTCAGCAAGTGGTTGGCTAAGAGAGAAGAAAAAATGAAAAAAGAAGTGATCAAACCCTAACCCCAACCGTAATCTGCTTGACCTCTTAGCCGACAGAGGTTGAAGGAGAGAGTGATTGATAAATTCTAAGTTACAAGCACAGCTTATATACTTGGTCCTAATGCCTTAGCTCAGAGAAGAGTAAACCCTAATTTTTCTAACAGATGTGGCATTGTTACAACCCTTAGATTGTTTGAAATGTGTGTCCTAAGATCAGTGCCTCGAGATGTGTGCCCTAGACCTAGGGAAATTCTTAAAAGGTTCTTGAGTTAAGATTAGGAAGTGGAGAGCCCGAGCTTTGCGAGGCTGCCTTCTACATAATACTTATGTCGCACAGCTTCCAGAGTCCTTGATAGGAAGGATTTAGCTTGAAAGGTTTGTTCACTTGCACAACTTGCACTTGGGATGATTGCGCAACAGATCCGGCTTTGAATGCACTAGCATGGAAGAGTTTATATTACTTCGCTTGCTTGCGCAGTAGAGCTTCAGAATCCCTTGTCATGAGGTACTCACGCAAATGCTTTGACATCTCTCTCAGTACAGGGTTAAGCTTCTAGGCACATGAGAGAACTTCTGGGCGTCTCTCTCCTTCAGAGCCACGCGAGAACTTTGCGAGGTCGTGGCTACTATTTGGACAAATTGGTCTCGTGAGGTAGTGCGCACGGCTGATTTAAGGGTTGATTCTCGTGAGAGCTTCGTGAGCTTTATTTCTAGAGGCTTAGCACGCGACTACTTTGCGAGTTTCTTTAGATGTTGATTACAGCTAAAGTGTGCAACTGCTGCGTGCAAGGCTGCTTTATGATAACCCCTTCACTGAGCTGGGTGATTGCTTTGTGAGCTCTAGTATGCTGCATATCTTAGCTGCACGAGGGAGACTTTGCTAGTCAATTTTAACAGTGCGAGGCAGTATCTCAACTATGCGAGATAGGTCATTTGTTCCTCTGCTGCTACACACATACTTCTGTTGCAGCTTTCTCCACTCTCATCTATACTTCTTTCATTTGCTAGACTATCTTGGTCCATTATGACATACAAAATAGTCACCATGGTGTGTATCATCATGGTGTTTCATCACTCTTTGGCTCAGCTATCATCTTTTGCTTGAATTCTCTCTCTTCTTGGCACCAAAGATATGGACTTTTTGTTAAGCCGTACAAGTCATTATTAATCTACAAAACAAGCTAAGCAAGAGTTATTAGTCAGCTTCAAGGTCTAGCAAGGGCTAGGTTAAGAGGTGAAAAGTGATGCCTTTCAGTGAATAACACACCCCTAAACCTAATCTTTGCTAGTCCCTGAGCAAAGCAAAATTTAAACAGCTACTCTAAGAATATAAATGCAACTTTTGTAGGGAGCACGGATGCATTTAGCTCATGCATCAAGCCTTTTAAACCCCCAGTTGATCCCTAGGGGAGGAGTGAAGTCTCCAGAGGGTTTTCAGTGAAGGTATCCACAAACTTCTCAATGAAACAGTTAACAAAAGTGCAAAATTGTTAAGTCAGTTTGAAATAAATACAGTTCATTTCACCCTTTCTCAGTCAAAATTAAAGGAGTTCCAAGTAGTGTATGCAAACAATTTAATACCTCAGTCATGCATGCATGCTTGTCACATCCAATCAGCTGACACCAAAAAAACAATATGTGCAAAATAGTACTAAGATTACCAGTACATCAAAATTCTGGTTTAAACAATGCCGCAATGATTTCAATCTCAGACCCAATACTTTCCAGGGCTGTCTCTCACAAATGAATTGAAGGGTGTACCATTTCACGGAAGCTCAAGAGTAGTTACATACCCCAAATGGGTTTGTAAGCATGAGCATAGGTAGTGTTTCTAATTTCTGACTTCGTAAAGTACTCTCAACATAGATTAGACATTCCCTCATCTTCACATGATAGTCCATTTGACTTTGGATCAACAAGGGCTTTTCATGGGTTGTAATGTGGCTTATTGATGTGGGTTATAAAGAATAAAAGGGGTAAAGTGGGATTCAAAATTGAGAAATCAACACCGGTAAGATATGATTCATGACTTCACCTTTTTCATTTCAACACAACCCCATCTTCTTTTGAAACATCAGAGCTAAAGTGGCCAACCTCTTCTCTTCTTTTCAACTTTTCCAATGAAATCCTTCTTTTGACTTCTCTTTCATTTCACTTCCCTTTTTATTTCCTGTATTTATTTATTTATTATTTTTTATGAAGGTTGCCACACATCCACAACTGCTATATTGTTAATTATAGACCTCCTCCTCTCTTCTTTTCCTTTCACCAAATGTTAAACTCTACTCACCCATCTTCAACATCCTCTCCTTTACCTTCTAAATTATCAGAGTGAGGGTAGGGCTGAACTAGGTTAAGAGGTTCAGGTTCAAGTACTTTGGTGTTTGTTGAAGAAAAATGGGGGTTTAAGGCTCACAAAGTGTATGCACAAGGGTAGTTTCACAGGTTTGATCTTTTAGGATCAAACTGTCCAAATGAAGGCCTTCATCTTTTCCTTAGTGTCATGCTTACTGTCAAACAGCTTCAACTTGGGGTGTCTAACATCTAGTGAAAAGGGCTTGACTCAGTCAGTCCTTAGAAAAGAACAAAAGTTGCCACAGACACTCCATAAAAAAAAAAAAAATTTATAGGCTCAAAGCTCACTAGGTATGGTCTTCATTGAACTCAAAGGGGTATGCTTTCACCTGTTTCTCCCCTTACTGGTTCACTAACTATTGTTTATCTTGATGTTCACCTCATAGAAGTATTGAATTTCAAATGATTTTAGTATTAAAAAGGTCTGCACAGTGTTTAAATTTCCTCACTTTCAACATTGCTTAGGTGAAGTTCATTCTATTTATTCCTCACTTAGTTAAGACTGTTGCACTTAGGTTAACTATATCATTGGCAATCCTTGCCACACCCCCAAACCTATGAGGAGCAGTGTCCTCACTGATTTGAAAATAAAGGGCATGTGCAGCAAGGAACATAGATAAAATCTGACACAAAATAAAGTAATTAAAAGCATTAAGCAAGGCACACATTAACAACTAAAACAAACTAAGCAGATATGAAGCAGAAAGAAAACCAAAGAACAGATAACAAAAGGAAATTTCATATATAGACAAAAATTTGTACACTGTAAGGAAAAAGTGATCTACAAAAAGTATATCCTAACTAATTACAGGTGCATATCTAATCATTTAAATCCCCTTCTCCAGCGGGTGATTCTTGAATTCCTTTGCCCTTTGCTTGCTTCAAACCAGCTACAGCAGACTGTGACCTTTTAGAAGTGGTGTTTCTTGGCTGGGAGGTGCTTTTCTTTTTGGGAGTAGGCACTACCTTTGAACTAGGTTCTTTGATTTTGATTCCAGGCCGGACTTTGCGAGACTCCATGGGTTTAAGGGTTGTTTCCATTTGAGGTACATCAGGGTTTAGTTATTTGGAAACATCTTCAGCTAACTCCCGATCTTTATTTTTAGTAAAGGTCTTTTGCAATGTTGCAATAGTGACACCATAGCCATAGGCCTTGTCCTCAGCTAATCTCAAGTCTGTCTACAATTTCCTGATGGCATCCTCCATCCCCTCAGCCCTATTCTTCTCTTGATTGTATTGGATCATTATCTCTCTCCAACCTTGCTTGATTCTCTTCCTCTCCAACTTATGAGTGAGTATCAGAAGTTTGATTTTCCCTAGGAGAGGTTGCTTGAGAGTGCTTCTCAGGTCGGCCATGCCTCTAATTATATCTCTCTTGTTGTAGGCATTATGCTTCATGGCTTGAAGAAGGGTGTAGTATGGAGGCATGGGGTTAAAAGAGGCAGGAAGTATGGGCAGCTCATTAGTGAAGGAAGGGCCAGCCAACAATGATGGAGGGATGGGTGGTGGCATGGGTGGGGTGGGAGTAGAGGGTATTGTCAGTTCTATCATCTCATGGTCAGTTTGGGTGGAGGCATTGCTAAAGGAAGGAGGAAAAATGTATGGAATAGGTTCAATGGGTGTAGTAGCAGGTGTGGTGAATTGGATAGGTGTAGGGATAGGTGTCTATTGGGATGGTTGGGTTAAAGTTGTCAAGGTTGATTGGATGGCTTCTAAACTTGTTTGGATTGAGGCTTCGTTTTGTAGGGTGGAGTTTATGGTTTATAGATTGGCTGTAATTGATGATTGGGTTTGGGTATCGGCCAACACTTAGGCTGTAAGGGAGAGTAATAGGTTAAAGATTTGGGGTAGGAAATCAAGCGTCATGGGTGGAATTGGTTGAAATGGGGAAGTGGGTGCATGAGTGAAGGTAGTGGGCTGTGGTGATGGAGGTGTAAGGGAAAATTGATGGGGTTGTGGTGAATCTGGGAGAGGGGTAAACTCATAGTTGATGTCCCCTATGATTGAGGACATCATGGCTGAGTATCCCTCTCCTGAAAGTGGGATTTGGTCATTGGTAGGTGAGGATGGAATGGATTGGCCTAAGGGTTCAAGGAACTCAGGTGGAATAGGTGTGGAGGTTTCAATGGGCTGGGGGGTGTAGTGGGGAGCTATGTGGGATTTCAAGGGTGT
Organism: Chloranthus sessilifolius; assembly: GCA_021018995.1. Lineage (NCBI taxonomy): Eukaryota > Viridiplantae > Streptophyta > Magnoliopsida > Chloranthales > Chloranthaceae > Chloranthus > Chloranthus sessilifolius. Next base: position 84,561,186 of record CM037585.1, read on the forward strand.
GAGGTTCAGGTTCAAAGGCTTGGGCTGTTGAGGTAGGTGGTAGGCCAATGGTTTGGTCTAGTATAGTTGTGGCTTCAGAAATTGGGATGGTTTGAGAGACATAGGTGGGTTGGGGCTTTGTGTGGGCTTTGATTAATTTTTTTTTCTTTTTATAGGTGGCCTTCACAGGTGGGCTAGGGTGAGTTGTAGGCAAGGGTACAGGTATGGGTAATGAGACTATTGAAGGTTGTCAGGCTAGGGTTGAGGGAGTAGTGACTGGTATGGAAGGTGAAGGGGTGGTTGGTGAGGCAGTGGCTGCAGATTTTGAGGTGGTGCTGGCTGGCATATAAGAGTGGGCTGCTTCATAGAGGGCAGCAGTGGGTGGAGCCACAGAGGCAGTAATAGTAACAACATCAGAGGTTGCTAGTACATCTGCCTTCTTCATTTTCTTCTTCTCAATGAGAGTGCCACTGATCTCCCATTGCTTCTCTTCAAAATTTCTTGGGGTCAAGGGGATGGTCTTCTCATCCATGTGAAATTGGTACCCCCCCAACTTTAGCAAGGCTGTAATGAACCTGCAGTAGGGAAGTGAGTGGGGTTTCTACTTGGTCTGCACTTTCTCCACAATGTCAGTCATTCACTCAAAAATTAACTTGGCAGCATCCAAGTAGTGGTTCTTGTAGAGGGATAAGAGTGCATCAGCAATGGGAGACCACCTCTCCTGCTCATGGCCAGAGCAATACCCATTCTTCCTGAACACCCCATCCATAAAACTGAGGTGGGGGTGCAGATCTTTCTTCTTAATTGATACCCTTGATGCAGTGACACCTCGAGTCAATTCCTTATCAATTTCTGGGATGGCGGCTTTCAAAGGGGGACCCAGGCCACATTCAGGGCTATACTTGGCTAGTATCCCAAGTATTTTAGCAATGGCTGCCTGATTGAGCAGCATCTCAAATTTGTCAATTAGAACCAACAATGCTGGGTTCCCATCATCCCCAGTCTTGATTCTGATATTTTGGTAGAACAATTACACTAGTCTAGGGAAGAGTAGCTGCATTGGGGGCTCAGTAGGGGCAGAAATGAGGTTTTGGTGAGGTATCCCATGGAGGCAGCTGTCTTAGATAGCTCCTCAAAGAAAGCTTTATAAAAAATTGTCTCTGCATCCAGCTTAATTGCTATAATAAATTTAGAGGGGACCCTGAGGTATTCATTATCTTCTTCCTCTTCATCCTAAGGGACCTCAGGGGCTACTTCCTTGCCCATTTTCTATTTCTTCTTTGATTTCTCAGGGCTTTGAGCTAGTAGGTGCTCTCTGGCCCTCTTCTTAGGAGCAGATTTCTTTTTGGTACCTTAGGCATCAAAGGCCACGCCCTTTCCTTTCTTCCCAATTTGCTCAATTTTGGGCTCCTTAGTGGGTGCAGTTACCATAAGGGTCTCCACATTGGAGGCCTTTGTAATCCTTGTAGATTTCTGAGTGCCCATAGGGGTCCTAGCGGGTGGTGGGGTAACCAAAGCAGACAGAGTATCTGCAAATTTTGAACTTGTGGCCATAGCTATTCAATTCCTTCAAATTAGGGTTTGAAACTCCCAGCAGGTGTAATGCACACTTCAGAAATAAAATAGACCCCAAATTGCTCTCTACTTACACTAAAGTACTCTCCAATTAAATCAACTGAGAGAGAGTGAGAAATCTTATCAAATGACAGCTAAGGTTTCACCTCACACATTGCTTAAATGTTCAAATCCTCCCAAACCTAGCTCAAAGTGAGCAGGACGTGATGGGGAGTAAAATGGTATGAGGAAATTAGCTGAGGTTGAATGGAAAGGATAGTATAGAAGAAAGAAGAAAAGTGGGAACTCAGAAATGCACAATGAAAGCTAGGGCAAAGAGATAGAGTGAAGAATATGGAGAAAATCGCAGGGTTTATATGGCTGAACCCGTGCCTCGTGCAGCTGTTGCCAGGTTCTTGTGGAGTAAATTTCTTATGCATTAAACTTCCAACCACGCGAGAAGTTCTGTCATAGAGAAGAATAGAGCCTTGCGAGGTCATAAAGTCTCTCAATCTGGGCCTCACGAGGTCTCTTCACGGAGATGAAACTGGGCCTTAGCGTGCGAGGCAGCCTTGCATCCCTCGCGCGGCTGGAGTAGAAAGGCCTCACGAGGCTTAAAATGTGAGTCTCAGGTACCTCGTGAGGCTCACTATCAGGCTTCAGCAGACACCCTTTTGCTTGTGAAGCTCTTGTACGGTACAAAATCTTCATCAGAACCTCACGAGGAAACAATATTTTAGCCCATTAATTTAGTGCTGCACATTGGCCAGTGCATCCATACTGTTATGCACCTCTCCATTGTGCATGAGCATTAAATCCTTCACATGTACTCCATTTTATCAAGACAATATGGTTACCCTTTATCAACATTTAAACATCAAAAACTCATAATTCTAAAGATACACTTTCAGATCAAATTCATGACAATTATTATGAGAGCATCTCAACCATCAGCAACAAACATGAATATCAAATTTAGATGACTGATATGCACATGTACTCAAAACATAACAGAACAAAACAAAATCTAACAACCAAGCAAAGCATCCCCCTAAAAGCAGTAATTGAAAGATTCCTAAGCACACAAAACAAGATAAAACATTCAACACATATGGTTTTTTATTTTCACCACTCACCTTCTTTTCATTTTCACTATCTATGACCTCGTCAGTTGCCTAGTCCAACTAAATTATTAACCACCCTGCCACTACTCAGGGTAGTGATTATATTAGCCTCCTCATGGGTAGAGGATGCTTCTCCAATCATGTACTGCCCTTTAGGGTTGGCCAAGGGTTGAATAGGCAACCTACCCTCCTCTCTTTTATTCAAAGTATTATAGATTTGACCTAATTAGTCCTCTATTTTCTTAATGCTTTGCCCATGAGAGTTCATAGTTTGGACTAAGCTCCCCAAATTCTGCATAGATGCCAACATTTGCGCTTCAAAGGAAGAGGATCTGGGCTATTGTGGGGGAAAGGCCAACTAGTTGGGCTATGGGGCAGGCAACTAAAAATTCGATCTTGGTGGGTATCCTAGGTTAAACTAGTGTTGGGGTCTGTATGGAGCTGCCAAATTTGGGTGTTCCTCCATGTGTACCCAGTAAGTTGCTGCAGCATTGGCATGTTCCATTACAAAACCAAGAAATTGGTTGGCTGATGGATAATCTTAGAGTAAATGTGTGAGAGATTGGCATATTAGACATGCCTCCTCCACTTGTGCAACCATCCTAGGCTGCATCACATTCATCAATTTATCAAACTTTAAACTCAAATTGTCCACCTTCTTCTCCAAATCACTTTGCACCTTCATACATTCCACCTCTAGGGGTGGACTCTTTCACCAATTTAGCTGGTGTCTGGCTGTCATTGTGAGACAGTGACTCCTGCTGGATGGAATTTTCCCTTATAATGTCAAACAGCTCCCAGGCCTCATCAGCTATCTTGTGGAGGTAACTACCACCACATGAGGCATCCACCGTATCCCTACTCTTGGAATTAATTCCTTAGTAGAATACTTGCACTAGTTGCCACTATGGAATTTGGTGGTGGGGACATTGTTTTAACATCTCCTGAAATCTCTCCCATGCTTCATAGAAATCCTCAGTTGAGGACTGAGTAAATGACAAAATGCTTGTCCTCATCTGGCTGGTTTTGTTCAAAAGAAAGAATTTAGCCAAAAATTGACTTTGGAGGTCACTTCATGTTTGAATGCTATTGGCTGGGAGCTTAGAGAGTAAAGTGCTGACTTTGTCCTTTAGTGAAAAAGGAAAAAGCCTCAATTTGGTGACTTCAGGTCCCAAGCCAGCAATATTGAAAGTGGTGTAAAGTGTCAAAAATTGGTCAATGTGCTTGTAAGGATCTTCCTTACTAAGCCTATGAAAAGATGGTAGCATGTTGATGGTGGACTTGATTTCATAGTTTCCTTCAACTGAAGGGAATTATATGCAGAAGGCAGATGTGTAATCCGCAGGTTCATTGTATTCGTTTAGAGTTCTTTACCTCTCAGCCATGTCAGCTGGCTCAGTTTCAACAGTAGGGCCTTCTGTGGTGTTTCTTGGACTAAGGACCCTTTCAACCTTAGGATTTAGATGTTCCAACTCAAGATTAAGAGACCTTCTTCCAAGCATACACACACAAATTCAACAAGTAAGGAAAATGCTCACAGCACGCAAAGAATTTTCAAACTAAATTAAAACTAAACAACTTTACAACTAGACTAATTACAGAGAATTCAACATTAAAGGACTGAGTTTGAAGGTAAGAGAAGTGCAAACAGAGCTAGCTAAACTCCAGCTACAGTTCAAGCTTTTCCCTTCTACTGTTATCCAATTCTATAAAATTCCAAAAAAAATTAGTAGTACTTTTTATTCTATTTATGGCACTACTACAAAGAATTTTCTAAACTAAATTATAATACAACTCAGGTCTATTAAAATGATCAATATCCCTGACAGCGGCACCAAAAACTTGTTCATTTTGTCTCCAGGTGTTGAAATGTTGAACTTTTTTAAAATGATGAGATGGTAAAATCAGAATACAAAGGTGGAGTAAAAATGGCTATGAAATCAGCAACCTCAAGTACACATAGCCTGCAAGATACTGGGCTATTGTAGCAAGTTTTGATAAGTAAGAGTTTGTCCCATAGAGAAATTAATCTAGAACTCAAAATGGGCTATAATAGTAGGCCTCCAGCTCCGGCTACAGATCTGACAATCCTAAAGAAAGGGAGTTGGGTGTCACAACTACACTAAACTACCTACTAAAAGAAAAGAAATAAAGTGCAGTCCTATCCTAAGAAAGGCTTATGAAGAAGGTGGTGATCATGTGTGTTAAAATAAAGATAAAAGGATGAGAAGTAAGTAGTTTAGGCCAAGGTTAATTCAGTTATGTAACTCAGATTTAGGGCTGTCTTTGCAGTAAATCCTTAAGTGCTATCAAAAACCTCATCAAGGTAGAAGAATCAAACTTAACCCATGCCATTGGGCTGCTCTTAGGGCTATACTCTATCCACTTAAATGGTCATAGACTATCTGATAGAGTCTGTCAAATCCGATTGATTAAATCAGAAAATTAACCTAATCCAAAGGAGTGGACTGATCTTAAGGCTATAATCTATCCACTTAAATTGCCACAGACTATCCAATAGATTTCCTCCAACCAAAGACCTAATTCAGGTCATGAATACCATTGCAGACACTATGTTTGCCAGGCTACTTCCACGCCATATCTGCTACAGATCTGGCAAACATTCATAGGAGCAAACAAACCTTGAAAACATGGTGGGAACCACAAGGTATCTCAGGCTGAATGATGATTTAGACTCAGCTGATCATTGCTACAAAGGGTCTATAATGACTCAACTCACAAGTCTACAATCACTATAGAGAAGCCAGATTTAATATCTAATAGTGGTCAAGTAAAATAGAGGAGAGGCTATTCCTGCAACAACCCCTCACTAGGCTACATGCTTAAGTGCAGAAGAGAAGAATCCTTCTCAGATCTGTGACCAAGACCTGCCCTAGGGCTATGGTCTTTCCACTCAAATGGTCACAGGCTATCCACGGAGGTTGCCTTACCCATAAATGATGAGATGGAACATGTAAACTGCTGCTGCCACCATGGTCCCAAGACTACAAGCTCAAGCTCCCATGGGCCTTTTAATCAGCTCAAATCCTAAATGTATGCTATAGCCTGAACAAAACTACAGGCAAATAGGAAAATAACAGATTGAATAAACATTTAAAGCACAAATTCCATTGATCTAAATTACCAATAATATAATTTCTCAAGGCAGCAGCCTTCTGCACAACAACACTTCACAAAATCCTAACATTTAAATGACCTATTATAAAACTAAATGAAACTACACCTAATTGCTTACCAAAGATTTAGCCAGCAAGTATTGGGCTAAGAGAAGAAAAAATGAAAAAAGAAGTGATTAGACCCTAACCTTAATCCTAATATGCTTGAGCTCTCAGCCGACAGAGGTTGAAGGAGAGATTGATTGCTAAATTCTAAGTTATAAGTACAACTTATATACTTAGTGCTAATGCCTTGGCTCAGAGAAGAGTAAACCCTAATTTTTCTAGCAGATGTGGCACTGTTACAACCCTTGGATGCTTTGGAATGTGTGCCTCGAGATCAGTGCCTTAGAATGTATGGCCAAGATCTGGGGAAATCCCCAAAAGGTCCTTGAGTTAATATTGGAAAGTGGAGAGCCCGAGCTTCGTGAGGCTACCTTCTACATAATACTTCTATCGTGCAAATGATTTGTGCTCTTTAGTTATGTCGTGCAGCTTGCAGAGTCCTCGTGAGGTAGGATTTAGCTTGAAAGGTTTGTTCATTCGCGCAACTTGCACTTGGGATGATCGCGCAGCTGATATGGTTTTGAATGCATTTGCGCAGAAGAGTTTGCAGTACTTGGCTTACTCTTGCAATAAAGCTTCAGAATCCCCTATCATGAGGTACTTGCGCAAATACTTTTACATCTCGCTTGGTATAGGGTTAAGCTTCTAGGCGCACGAGAGCTACGCGAAAGAACTTCTGGGCGTCTCTCTCCTCCAGAGCCATGCGAGAACTTCATGAGGTCGTGGCTACTGTTCGTGCAAATTGGTCTCACGAGGTAGTACGCGCGACTGCCTTAAGGCTTAATCCTCACGAGACCTTCGCGAGCTGTATTTCTAGAGGCTTAGTGTGCGACTACTTCGTGAGTTTCTTTATATGTTGATTGCAGCTGAAGTGCGCAACTACTGTGTGAGAAGCTGCTTCGTGATAACCCCTTCACTGAACCACGTGACTGCTTCGCGAGCTCTAGTATGCTGAATGTCTTAGCTGCGTGAGGGAGACTTTGCTAGTCAATTTTAACAACGCGAGGCAGTATCTCAACTATGCGAGATAGGTCATTTGCTCCTCTGCTGCTGTGCACATGCTTCTGTTGCAGCTTCCTCTACTCTCATCTATACTTCTTTTATTTGCTAGACTATCTTGGTCCATTATGATATGCAAAATAGTCACCATGGTATGTATCATCATGGTGTTTCATCACTCTCTGGCTCAGCTGTCATCTTTTGCTTGAATTTTCTCTCTTCTTGGCACCAAAGGCATGGACTTTGAGTTAAGTTGCACAAGTTATTACTAATCTATAAAATAGGCTAAGCAAGAGTTATTAGTAAGCTTCAAGGTCTAGCAAGGGCTATGTTAAGAGGTGAAAAGTGGTGCTTTTCAGTTAATAACAGTTGCCTGGGAGTTTAGATAATCTAGCTTTTCTGTTGTTGCTCCGATTCTAATTGATTTTGGTTTCTTAATTTAACTAGAGATCTAATTATACTAACCTCCTATTTTTAATCTAATGGACTTAAGTGTCAAAATTAATTAAGAGTCTAATGATCTCTAATGTCTTACTCATGTTAAAAGTCTAATTATTTCGAGGTATTCTAATTTATTTAGGAGTCTAACTAATCTCAAGCTTCCTACTCATATTCAAAGTCTAATTAATTTAAATGTCCTAAGCCTATTGGAATTCTACTTACTTTAAGTTTCCTATTTATACTAGGGATCTAATTGATTGAAATATCTTAATTCTAATCTATTTAATTAAGTCTCCTAGTCCTACTAGGAGTCTAGTTTGAAAAAGTCTCCTAACTCTACTAGGAGTCTAATTAATGTATCTTTATCCTATTAGAAATCTAATTAATTAAGACTCCTAATCCTACTAGGAGTCTAATTAATTTAGTGTCCTACTTGTACTAGGAGTGTAATTTTTACTAAAACTAATTAGGAATATACTAATTCAATTGAAACTCTGATTAATTAAAAATATACAAATTCTAATTAAAGTAGATGTACTAATTCTATTGAAATTTTAATTAAAGTAGATATCCTAATTCTATCGAAATTAAGATGCTAATTTTATTGAAAATCTAAAAAAAAGGGGGGGTTTGGCCCGTTATGCTAAGAAGGATCGACCTCATTCCCGGGTACCCTCCGTAAGCACCCTTGGGCTAATCAGGTGGTTGAGATTAAAAGAAACTAAATTTAAATTATAAAATAATATTTTCTATCTTTTTTATGGATGAAAAAAATCGATGACTGATAATTACAGACTAAATTTTAAGACTAGAAATTAAAAACTAAAATTATAAATCGGATTTTAGGATCTAGAACTATGAGAAATTAAAAATTCAGACTAAAGTCTAAAATCTAAGGACTGAAATTGGGATCGAAATCAGGACATTCTAACAGTGAGATTAAGGACTGGTTCTAGAAATTAAGAACTAGAACCAGAGATCAATATTAGAACTGAAAATTAAAGTATCGAGGTAAAACTAAGACTTAAGACTGAAGATTAGATGAGAAATTGAAAGGACAGGCTCTTGAAACTAAGAAATAGAACCAGAAACTGAAAAATACAGACAAAAAGGGGATTTTACGGTCTAAGACTAAAAATCAGAACTAATAATTAAGACCTGAAAATCTAAACCTAAGGACTAAAGGCTAAAAGAGTCAAAAGACTAACCGCTAGAATTGAAATCTAGAACTAGAACCTAGAAACTAAAACTAGAGAGCGATCAAATGAACCTAAGGATGGGAAATCTCGAAGTTCGAAGCCCGAAGAACTCGAATCTCAAAATTGGGTCTAGAGTCGTTGTGGTGTGTGTGTAATCCATTTTCCTTTCGATCGGGGTGAAGGGGTAGTATTTATAGGCATTTTACTAATTACGCCCCCTGTGGGGTGCACTTAATTAGCGGGCCAACTTCAATTACGTGCCCTATCTGGGGTGCTTAATTGAATTGCGTGCCTGGCTCTCGGTGTTTGATCACTTTGAGTCGGCCTCGGACTCAGTGAGGGACCGACTGACTAGCCCAGCTGGGTGTCCTAGTGCTAACCCAATTAGAACTAATTGCGCGCCCAGTTCAGGGTGCTCAATCCATTTAATTACCTGTGTTCAGGAGTTTAATAGGGGAGCTTCTACAGTCTAAGGAATTAGAGACTAGGTCCAAGATGGACCGATTACATGCCAGTGATTGGGCGCTTAATCCGGTTGCACGTGCCAATTAGGGCACGCAATCAAGTCTCAAGGCAGTCTAAGGAAGGGCGAATTTAGTCTAGAGGGGGCTAATTACAAGCTGGTGATCTGGCGCGTAATCGAATTGCACATGTGGTTCAATGCACGTAATTCGGGATTATCCTGAGTCTAGGTCAGGTCTGAAGTGCAAGGCTATTATTTCAGTCTAGGTTTCAACCATATACTATTGTTTTAGTATATGGTCCCTAACTTTGGGTCATGGGATCTGAGACACAGAGCTATTGTTTCAACCTGTGTTCTGCCATAAACTATTATTTTAGTATATGGTCCCCACATCAAGGTTTAAAAGCTTTCAGAGAAGGTAAGTCCTTTCTAAAAGTTCGGGGTGAGGTCAAAGGTTGATCGAACAAATTTCTATACTCTGAGAGGGAAAAATGGGGTTGTCTACAGATGCCCCTCTTCGGCGCATCCTTGCATAGTAAGATTGTGTCAAAGAAGTAGGCACCCCTCATCCGAGGTGCCTTCTCATTTCTTTAGGAATCACAAATGTGAACCGGGGAGCTGACATGAAATGCTTGTCTTTCTTATCTATAAGCACAAGCTAAAATAGAGCATTCGGGGGCCCAATGGTAGCTGTCGAAAGGCGTGCTCCATGTTATGGATGCAAGTGATCCTGTTGCATATCGCGACCTACTGTCAGTGAAAGTCAATGGGGAAAGTTGGCGTATCCTAATCTATGGGTGCAAGGGGCATCCCGTCGCATGTCTCAACCTGCTGCAAGGATCAATCAAATAAAAAGGAGAAACATCAGATCCTAATTTGTAGGTGCAAGGGGCATGCCATCGCATGGCGCGACCTACTGCAAGGGGCAGTCAAATAGATGGAAATGACGTAGTTGAGGTACCGAGGGGCATCATACAAATGTCCAGAGATAAGGTCCAGAGACCGATAATAATAAGATGTAATATCATATAATGGCGAAAGCCTTTGTAAGTCATGTCAGACTGGGCGCGTCACTACTCACACCAATGCCCGTCAGGTGTCCTTTTCTAGTCAACATTTTTGATTTATTAGAATTGAGTATATCCAATGTTCGATTTCCCAGGGGAATGAATGGATTGGGGAGGTTAGAAGTGACTTTGCTATTTGAAATTTGTTGATTATCATTATTATTTATTTATTTATATATATTTTTTGAAAATTTAGGATTTTTTGAAATTTGGGATTTTAACTTAAGATCAATTCGGATGTAAAACATAAAAAAATGTGGCTTTCGAGATGCCATTGAGCAGATCCACTGGTACGAGATTTGTAGACCCGACCGTGTATGTGGTTGTCAAGATGACACTTGGTGTGTCGGATTCTCCGTCTAACCTTCCCAGAATACTGATGATTGTCACTTGTGGGAGCACTACAGTGATTCACGGATAGAGAGAGATGGGTTTTGAAAAATATTTGACTTAATCATAGCTAGCTATATTTTAGAAGAAATGTTGTGTATAAGGGAAGGGGGTGGTAATACTACCTAGTTCATAGCCGACTGGAGGCTTTTACATGCGATGGGACTGACCGGCTGTTGAATCTATGATTGTGTCATGATGGGACATTAGAGCGTTTCCTCTCTTTTCTTCATTCCTGTTATGGCAAGGCCTGATGGTTGCTAGTGTGATGAGCTATCTTAGGGAGGTGAAGTTCACGATGGGACATGGTGGCCCTCCCTTTTTTGTTGCATGCTGAGATGAGTGTTGGAGGTTGCAGGTGTGATGGGACGCAAGGGGATTTTGATGGGTTATTCGCACTGGGACTTGATATCGATTGAATGCGATGGGACATGTGGGGAGTCCTAATTCTTCATATGTTTCTGCTGGAATGGTGTCTGGCCACTGTTATGTAGCGAGGGATTTGGGAAGTGGGCTCTTTGCTTTGGCGGTGGGACATCTGTTGAGCCTTCCCCTTAGTTTGCTATGCAGAGTCATGTTATGGGGTTTAGCTCTTTTGCGATGGGACTTTTGGTGAGCCTCTCCTCTTTTGGTCATGTAGGGGGTTACGTCTGAACATTTGGGGTAGTGATGTGATATCGAAGGATTTTTTATGAAGGGCTCGCGACGAGCCATGGTAATTGCTATGTGCAAGATGTCCAGATCGCTTAGTGAGATGTCTGCGATGCGATGTGTGACGGATATTCATGTGATTTCTTTCTTTGGCAGATCTTGGGTTATATGAGATCACGTTGTGGTTGCATCATGACGGGTCTCGCCTTTGACTTCAATTGTGTGCCTGGGTTTTTGGAAAGTTTTCTTGTGGGATGGGGTTAGGCGATTTAGGTTAATGAGCTTAGGTATTAGGGATGGTGTTGTATGTGTGCCTCTTATCATGAAGGGACATGTGGGATGATGTTACGCGATGGGACTCTCCTTCTTTGATCGGGTCGTGATGGGATGAGGGAAAGTGATTCTTGCTTTTATGGTGTCATGACAAGGCATGCATGTCAGGGGTGTGGTCAATGCTTCTTATAAGCCTATGTGATAGCACATGAGAGAAGAATCTTAACCGAGATAGAAAAAAGGTGTTAGGGGATGTGTATTCTGTCTAAAGTTAGGTATCACGTGCTTGATTTTGGGTGTTTAATTGAATCACGTGCTTGTTTGGGAGCGCATGATTGGGGATTTGAAAGGGTAAATTATGCGTCTTCATGCGTGCGTGGAATCTGATTACGCGTTCTAAACGTAGGGCGTGATTAAAGCGTCACCAAGTCACTGTGCGGGTGACGTTTCGTATTACGCACTATTCATACTGCAGGCAATTGGATTCCGTGCTTTGATTAGGGCACAAGATTAGGGTGTCCCACCCGCTAGGCGAGAGGAAGTTGGGTTATGCATGATGTCTTTTGTGCAAAATTGGGGTTATGCGCCAACTGAGCGGCGCGTGATTTGATTACGTGCGGCATATTGGGCACGCGATTTGATTACGTGCCACATACTGAGCACTTGATTCAGCCAAGCTCTACATAAGGAGGGAGCTCTTCATTTCTTCCATGCTTTCAAGTTTTGAGTTGACTTTTCTTGATTCCTTTGTACTAGGGTATCCGTGTTTTTGTGATATTGTGTGATCTGATAGTCCGATCGTGATGTCGTTTCTTCTTGTGTTCATTGTTTTGCTTGATCTTCAGCCTGAGGTGATGTTCAGTGATGGGGTTACTCTGAGAATGGACGGCGTTGGGAAAGAGGAGCTTGGTCTTCACATCGATCCCTTTTTTGAAGCAATGAAGGCAGCGTAGAGGAGGCTATGGCGGAGGAGGTGAAGATGAGCGAAGAGCCGGGGTTACAAGTGGAGGTATGTGTTACCCAACCAATCCTCCGTCTCCCCTTCTGAAGCCTCCGATTGGATGATCCGAGCTGGGTCTGCTCCTCGCTTTATCTTCATTTTAGGTCCAGTTTTCATTTTGGGTTGCAGATTAGATTTTTTTAGGTTTCCATTTTGGGTTGTATGTTCAGGATGTATGCCTCCGGTTATTTACGTACAATTTCATTTATGTGAATAAAAGAATATATATTGTATTTGTCTTGGAATTTGGTTTGAAAGGACATTTATTATTTGGTTATTTTGATTTGAGGAATTTTAATTTATCATGGTGAGAGCATGAGCCCCATGTTTAAGTTTAAGGTTTATTTGTTTTGGGTCTAATGTCTGATTTTAGGATGGCATTTGGTTAGAAATGTGTGAGTTTGGGTTTAATTTTTTGAAAGTTCTAGATGGGGTTAGATGTTTTAATCTTATTAGCTCATCTATTTTGGAGTGGATTTGTGTTTCTTGAAGGGGTTAAGCGTTGTATGATCATTGGTTCATCTAAGTTTGCCATGGCTTGTGGCTCTTCTTTCCGGGGTATGTGTCTAGTTTAGATTTAATTAGATTGAAGGGATTTAAGAATGTGACACTTGTCACTTTGTGATTTAAGAGGTGCATGTTATAAATAGAGGTTAAAGAGGTTGGTTTTGTTTTGAATTTTATTTTAAATTAAGGTTAGGATTTTGGGGCAATTTTTTTAATTTTTTTTTTAGAAATCTGGGGTTTTTCTTAGTTTCTTCTTTTTGTTAATGTCTTTTCTTCCATTTTATTTTGTGTCACGCGTATTAAATCCTAAGAAGATTGTAATTATCATTTGTTGATCATTAGGAATGGATGCTATTGGGAATTCGGGGTGGTGCTCGAAGTGCCACCCCATTTGGAGAAGAGATTGAGGAGTTGAAAGTATAAGAAAGGAAACCCAAGGGTAAGGCAGTGTTAGAGTTATTGTGACTGACGCCAATTGTTCCTTGGTAGACTTTGCAGATTATGTGTTAGTTGCTCCTCTCTTGGGAGTTTCCAGGACCAGCCTTCCATAGGCACATCCATTAGATCCTGGGTGGCTTTCTTTAAGTCACTCTTTCTTTTTTATTGACTCGAGGCATCGAGATGGTGCTTTTTTGTCATGTGATTCGAAGAATTGTACAGCAAGACGTATCTCTCGAAAAAAAGGAGGAGAAGAGGATGTTATCGTCGGAATTCATTCAGGGTGTATTTCTTATCCGGGCCTCTCCAGGATCTCTTCTTTCCTGAATTGATCAGGATTTGGGCGTTGCCTGAACGTGTTGATTTTAAATTCTTTCTTTTAAGTTATATATCCAGAGGGTATTCCCTTGGTGTAACTTGTAATGATTTTATTTATTTATGGAAGGAAATTTTTCGTTAAGTTTGAATTGAGTGTAGTGCATTTTTTTTGCTTTGATTAATCTTCTTTATATTGTGGTCGATGTACTCTAGTGTGGTTTTGGCTTGGTTGATGTGAACTAGGTGCCAAGTAATAGTATTTTAATACGTCTATGTTTTGATGTTTCAATAGTGGTGAATTCCGTCTTGGACTTTCGGATTTTCAGAGTGTATATGCTTGAGTTAGAGTGTACGTGCATATTCTGTGCTGTTGGCGTTGCTTGATTGTCGATGCTCAGGCCTGTAGCTTCCATTTCTGGTTGTTGCAGCTGGGCACACATTTTTTTTGGTCAGGCTTCAGTAATTACGCGCTGGCCTCAGGGCGCACAATCAAGTTACACGGCTAGGAGAGGTTGCGTGAGGGTAAGGGCGAAAGGAAGATTGTGGGCCGGAAGGTGCTCGCATGATTCAGTTACATGCCCTATACTGAATGCGCAACTAGAGCGTCACTAGTTTTCTATGCGAGTGGTTTTGGGGAATTATGTGTGAATTTTGTGACGCATAAATGGATCTCACACTGGTAGGTGGGCGCGTGATTGTTGGGCTGCGGATTTTCGAACGGGCGACGTCTTCATTACGCGCTGCATCTGGTGTGCGTGATTCAAATTATGCGCCAAGCGTCGAACGAGCTTTTAAATTGCGCGCCGGATTGGTGGTGTGTGATCAGGTTGTGCGTTATAAAACTGGAAGGTCTTCATTTCTTGCCGCGGTATCCATTTTTTTCTTTGATTCTCTGCTTCCTTATCTTCTTGCATTCCGATTTTTGTGTTTTCCTTGATATCTTGCGATCTACTAGTCCGTTTCGGGTGTGATTTCTTGCGTTCTTTCTAGTTTTTTAAGTTCTTGTTTCTAAGATGGACTCTGGGGTAGTGATCAGTTTTACATGACTATTTCAAAGGTGGAGTGGATGATAGTGGCGGAGGCTGGTGAGATTTTCGAGGTTTAGATTGGTGTTGGTGCTACGATGGAGGGTGTTGAGGTGGTAGTCAGGGAGGAAGTTCCTGAGGTTGGTGAGGTCGACGAGGCTGAGGATGCCGAGGATGAGGGGGTTGAGAATGAGCGAACTGAGGATGAGGGTGCTCAGCGTCAAGGTGGCACACGCATCCCATTGGAGGAGTTCTTTGCGCGAGACCAAATAGGTACCCATGAACAAGAATTCCTTCCATTTTTTAGACATTTAGATCATGATGTAGGCTCCTTAGGATGGAAACCCCTTTTTAATTTTATGTCGAACCTTCATTTATTATTGATTGTGTGTGCATTCATGCATCATGATTATATCTAGCTTTAGGTCATGTTTCTTTTTATCACTCGTCATGTTTCCATCATGTCTTGTGTGCTTTATTGTTGATTGTTATTGAAGTTTATCGTATGCTTTATTGTTTTAGCATTTGGTCTACTCATCGCTTTTAGTCTTATTGTAGTTGTAGTTGTTAGTCTTATTGTAGTTGTAGTTGTTAGTCTTATTGTAGTTGTTAGTCTTTCATTTGTGTCATTTTTATCACTTGGTAGGAGCCTCTGTAGCTTGTCTTCAGCTCGACATGGTCCGAGTCCCATATGTGGTGTCGTGCTTTACCAGAGTTCCAGCGAGTACGGCTGGCATTTTTTAGCCTCGGGTCAATTCTGGAGTTGGAGCCCTTTCAGGTTGACCGTGGTCTGATCGCGGCAATTATAGAGAGGTGGAGGGAGAGGTAGCAAGTGTTGCTTTTACCGATTGTGATGTTGCTACCGACCCCAGAGGACTGGGTCCACATTACTGGGTTTTAGTTCGAGGATGAGCCGATCACGGGGCAGATGGCAGGGGATTATCTGGGGGTGTGTATGGAGATTCTCGGTGTTTCGAATCGGTCTAGCAGATCGGGCCCGGGTATGGTCCGAGTCACCTGGTTCATTGATACTTTTGCTAGTGGGTTCATCCCTCTGAGGCGTCATTCGGAGCCAGGGGAGTTGTTTGAGGCACGTTGCGTGGTGATGGCACGCCGATAGCCCTTGGTTGAGCCTAGATTGGCAGCGGATAGGGTGCTCCTGGCATTTTTGATGCACTTCTTTGGTGCAATGCTCTTTTCTTCTTTGACATGGGGGTGTGTTACAGGGTTATTCTTAAGGCTTCTTGGGGATCTAGATCGGGTTCCTACTTATGTTTGGGGCGTTGGCGCATCTCTACGAGAAGTTGTACTGTCGGGGGTGAGTGTCGCGACAATTGGAGGTTTTCTTCCTATCCTCCAGGTGGGTTTTAGTCAATTGTTAGCGTCATTGTGTCTATGTTGTCTATTCTTTCGTCATAGTGACTATTTCGGCATTTCGTGTTCTAGTTTTGGGCGTACGACCATTTCGCTTTCTTGAGCCCACAGGTCCCGACAGAGGTTACCTTCACATTTTCGCAACTGCACGTATGGAGGATAGCGCTAGGGTGTCGTCATTGGGCCTCGGATCTTCAAATTATGCGGGGTCTTTTCAAGGATATATACGAAGGACAAGTATAGGTTGTCTATATTGTCGACGTGTTTTGGTCTTGGGTCTTATCATTTCTTTACTAACGGGTCTATTCGTTTGACTATAAGTGATTTGGAGGCCCTATGCGGCCGGGAATGACGCTGATGTGCCAGTGATCCAGACTGGTGGGCCCTTTATTGATGTGGATATTTAGGTTCATTGTTATGAGAAGGTGGAGTGGATCCACCTTTCTCGAGTGACACGTTAGCTGGGGCTCCCACAGGGAGTCCCTCCAGAGATTTGCCACAGGATGGATAAGAGGATGACTGGTCCCCCTAGTTCAAACTTTGCTAGACGGATGGTGGACTAGATAGCAGATTTTAGAGTTGGTGGGTCTAGGGTGACGGGAGCACGAGATGAGGTGGATGCTCAAGAGTTTGTGAGATGGTTTGAGGCATTGGGTGGTGGGCGTCTCTTCACACGTCCTTTTCATGAGAGTGGCTCCTTTACGGTCGGCGGTCCCGAGTCAGCGTCAGCATTAAGGGAGGGATTGGAAGTACTAGAGCAGGACCATCTTACTGCGGGTGTTTGTGGAGCATTGGACGCCCTCCATAGGGTGATGGAGCAGACGAGGTGCACTCCTTGTCCTGATGAGGAGATGTTATGCTCCTTGCCTGCCTCGATGGGTTAGGCTAGGGTAGCGGAGGATGGGCTGAGGGCCAGTTGGCGGAGACCCGACGCTCTTTGATTAGTGCCTAATTGTAAGTTTTGTTCATTGTTATTTCTAGTCTTCTTAATGTGATAGTCTCATTCGTTTCTTGTTTGTCAAACTGAGAGGGAGAGCGAGGTCGCTCGTCAAGCGGTGTTGCTTGAGTGCTACCGTAGTCAGTAGCAAGCCGACCAGGAGGTAGCCGCTAGCCTACGTTCAGAGATTGATCGATTGGTGAGTGTTTGTTTTGGTTTAGTTGTTAGCGTCGTGAGCTTATCGTATCTTATGTGTTTGCTGATATTGGCAGAGGGTGGAGCTCGCCGCTGTTGGAGATGTTGCTCCGGCGGTTGATCCATCTTTAGTGGCCTCTTCCAGTCGGGAGGATCCGACGATGGCTCAGCTCCGGGTCGAGCTAGAGCATTGGGTCAGTCTCCTCGATCTTCTAAGTCATCTGGCTATGTTTTATTTAGTAGTTCATTGATGTTACATGTTGGGTCTTTTCAGCGTCGTCTTGCTAAGGATCTCTAGATGAGGGAGGCGACTGCCACTTCTTTGTGCCCAGAGAGTCAGGTATGATTTGTGTATTTTGTTTGGTATTGGTTTGCTTGCTAGTCAATTTAACTAATGATTTTTGTCTGTATTGATCTTGTTTTTTATGTGCAGGTCATTCCTGACTCCGCTCTTGAGGCTCCTCCTCAAGTGTCTACTCCAGCTCCTACTCGGTATATTTTAGTTCGTGCATTTATGACGTTATCATTCCTTTAGCTATGTAAGAATATCTGATATAGTTCTTTTATTTACACTGTAGTCGTCCACATTTTTTCTTCCCTCAGTGCTACCTGCAGATCGAATGACTGTTGCGATCGTTGAGCGCCTTCTCTGAGATAGGGCGGGCCTGGTGTGCTTCTCTTCTCTTCAATTTCCTTTTCCTTTTTTTACAAATACATATATATATGGGTTGTCTTAACACGGTGTGGTCGTGCAGGCTTGTCAGATCAAGGAGACACGTCTAGAAGCGACGCAACCGCGTGCCACTCCCGAGGCGAGACGGGTTCTTAGTGATGCACATAACCGCGAGGATTTGTTCTTCGAGCTAATCGTCGCTCAGGGGACTCAGACTGAGGCGATAGAGGCGGCTCAAGGGATAGTGCGGGCAGAGATGCAGGCAAGGATAGATCAACTGTAGTATCATCTGGCGAGGGGTGAGTGCGGAGTGTGTGGGATGGTCGATCATCTTGCACGATTAGAACCAGTGGCCACGGGCTTCCAAGCTGGGCGGGCTCATCGTACGACACAAGAGCGTGTCAGGGACTATGTTGAGGAGGACTCCATTATTTAGGAGTTACTTGTTGGGATTCCTTCTTGATCTCGATCAAGGCAGACGACCAATCTGACGAGTGAGGGGGATTCCGTTGCGGGGGCCTTCTGCACCTCGGGATTCTCTGCCGACTCCGGGTGCTGGGAATGAGCTTTTAGAGGATCAGACTCATGACCTCCAAGCTGATGACACTGGGGATAGCGGTGATCGGCCATCTCAGAGACAGCGTAGGGAGTAGTGGTGTATATGTTTTTTTGTTTTTTGTCGTATTCATTTCCCACTGGGGATAGCGGATTGAGTTCTTTTGGTTCAGATATACCTGGCTTTGCTCTTTTCCTTTTGTTACCTTCTGGATTTTGACTCTTGCTTTTGGTGCCGCCAACTGTTATTGGGACTTGGATGCTTCCTGAGCTGGCCCATCAATAGTTGAAGGTTGCTCTGTATCTGCACATGAAAGGTAAGGCTGTTTGTAATTTTATTGTCCCCCTTGCTGATTGTCAAGGGGGGAGGTATGTTAGATCGGGGTCTATGTTAAGACCTAAAAAGTACCACTTTTCACCCCTTAACTTAATCTCTGTTAGACCCTTAATCATTTAATAAATGTGTTTTTAAGTCTATTCTGTAGGTAATAAGCAGCAGCTGCAAATAAATCCCTAACCATGCCAAGAAGCTCACTGTTTCCCCAAAACTACCTCAGCAGAATGAAGGATGAACCCAGACAGAGAGTTAGTTGTAGCATAGGCACATCAGGGCAAAAATAAACCAAGAAGAATGCCTTACGCAGATGTCATAGGGTTCAATTGAACCAGAGATAATGCCTTCGCGCAGTTGTCGCGGGCTTCTGAAGACAACACACAAACTGGTCGCGCAGTCTTCATGCTGTTCTCGCGTGGTTTGCTGCCAGAAAGAATCTGAAAAGCAAACTTCGCGAGGTCCACGTGAGGATCAGTCTTAAGCTCTCGCGCAACTCATGAAAGGAGTCTTCAATCGTTGCGCGATTCATTGAAGGGAGAGAGCTCTAGACACTCCCACGCGCAGTTGTCGCGCAGTGGCCACGGGATACAAACCTTCAAGGAAATGCTTGCGCGATCCATAGGCTCATTAACACTGCTTCATCGCAAGGATCCGTCGCGAGATTCACAAAGGGACGAACCGCGCGAGTAATTCCCGCGCCATTCAAAGCTGAAAGAGCAATCTCGCGACAACCATTAGTATCCCGCGATGACCAAAATGTCAATCACACGACTGCATGAACTTCAAGTAAATTCAACCCCACGATGCCAATTCTACCACGCGAAAAGATATGCAAATCTTCTCTACTCAGCGAGGATAGGGTTCTTAACTTCTCCCCACTTATACAGGGGTGATCTGGGAACTTCCAGTAACTAGGGCATGCACTCCAATGCTCAAATCTTCGTGCACACGCCCCGAGGCATCCAAGGGACAAGAATGGGCCGTAATTAAAAAGATGAAATTAGGGTTTTCGTAACCCTAATTCACACACAGCCGACTGCTATATAAGCCTAAGCCTAGCTTAGGTTTGAGGACCTTTGAACGGACTTTAGACTTAGACTTTTTCAGACTTCGTCTTCTCGATTAAGCTATAAATTTCAGTAGGCTATGGTTAGGTTCTAGGTAGTTTCTTTTTCCTTTTTCTTTCTCTCCAAGTCCAGCACTTGTTGGCTATGCCTTTTGTATGATTATATGGTATAGTTTTTAATGGAGTTTTGTAATAGGATTTATTGCATATATGGGATGATGTTTTTGTTGTGAGTTGTTCTATACAAGGCTGCTGCCTTGGGATTCCCCATTGCTAAGTTGTACTGTAAGCAATGGAGGATTGTTTTTAAGGTTTTATTTAGATCCAAGTGACCTGTGTGTCCAGGTTAGGCACATTACAGGCCTTCCCCCACCACAAGATCCACTAAATCTGAATCCCCATGGGAGCTTGAGCTGGTAGCCTTGTGAATATGGTGGCGGCAACAATGTTCTCGTTCTTTCTTAGACCTCTGTGAGGAGAATAGCCTCAGTGGATAGTCTGTGACCATTCAAAAGGACAGGTTATAACCCTAGGGTGAAGCCAATCCACAGATCTAAGACAGATTCTTCTTCTCTGCACTTGTGCTTGTAGCCTTGTGAGAGATTATGTAGAGACAGACTCCCCTATATTTGCATAGATCCACCAATAGATTGTAGATCTGATTTGCCTGTAGAGATTGTAGGCTTGTGACTAGATCACTGCAGTCTTTCTAAAGCAGTGAACAACCATGCTTAAAAGCTAGCACTCAAACTCTTGCTGGTCCTGTGTGTCCAGGCTCGTGCACTTTGTAGGCCTAGCCCCACACACAGAACTTTAGACGTTGATGTTCCTATGGATTCTTGTGCTAGTAGCCTGGATGAAGTAGTGCCTACAATGATAAACTTGTTCTGACCCATCTCTGGATTGTGGTTCCCCTATTGGATAGTCTATGACCATTTAAGTGGACAGGTTATACCCATAAGGGATTGGATCATGGCACAGGGGTGAGTTGGATTCTTTCTCCTCTTTGGTGATAATGTAGCCATTGGATAGGATTTCTATAGCAACAGATCTGAGTCAGAGTTACAAGACCCATCAGATCTGTACCTAATAACATACTTCTCACCCTTTTATATTTATTTTCTCACTCCACCATTCTTCTTAACCCTTTCTGTAATTTAGACATTAAGCTACCATAGGATTTAGATTATAGTGACCTTTAATCCCCTTACATTTAGGATTGCCAGATCTGTAGTCAGATTTGGAGAGCCTACTAAAGATAGCTCCCTTGGAGCTTTAGATCAACTTTCCCTGTGGGACAAACTCTTACTTATCAAAACTTGCTATAACAGGCCCTGTATCTTGCAGGACTTTGCATATTTTAGGCTTGCTGCTATGTAATTCTCACTCCACCTTTCATTCATTTTCATTCACCCCATTCTTATCACTGTCTTCAATAAAGTCAGTAGCAAGCACTTAAAATAGCCTAACAGTCTGGTAGCAAAAGATGGATACAGATATTATAATTTTTTTTTAAATGAAAATAATGCAACAGGGAAAGTAAATAACTAAAAGAAAATCTAATAACAATAAAAAAAATGCCCCAGTGTAGGAGTGTGGTAGAATCAACAGTGTAGTACCCTCGGTTGCATTCCTCGGGTGGTAAACTGACGCGCTCGATTGAATCGCGCACTAATCTCCTCGCGCTTAATTCGGATCAAATGCCCATCCTTGAGCACGATAATAGATCATTGTCTACTCAAACTAACAAGACCACCTGGTCGAGTGCATCTTACCAGACGTGTAATTATCTCCAGCGCCCACACCGAGGTGCGTAAATGCCAAAGGACAACCGCACAGTGACCGGCCACCGCCCTAATCCTGCGCCCCATACCACTCATTTAACTCGTTTAAACGATCAAACATTGATGCTTATTGACCTTCCGACCCGCTGAAACGCGCACGCCCATTCCGGCGAGCAATTTGTTTATGCGCTCGGAATGAAGTGCGCAATGCTCCAGGTAAGACATAAAAAAAAATATGCCTAGAACAGCAGGCCCAGGCCTAAGTTAGGAGATTTTTGACACTAATTACCGACCCAAATTATACCCCTGTTAAGACCAATTTGAAGACACCCCTAACTTAGGAAATATACAACCCGAAAATGAAAAAATTCCCCCCATCACTTATGCACTCCATCTATGACCCAAACTAAACTAAAACCAAAACTGCACCCAACACACCCCAAATCAAAATAAATAATTCGAATCAAACCAAACTTAAACAGATAAACATTACACTCAAAACAAGTCAAGTAAGACACAAAGCAAAGCAAACCAAAAATTTACTAAATAACCACAAACTGAATTAAAAACATAATCACTTTATAAATAGATAAAATAATTATAAAATACACCGAGGGCATACCCTCTGAATATACAACTTAAAACAAGAAATTTAAAATATACACGTTCAGGCAATGCCTAAATCCTGATTTATTCAGGAAACAAGAAATCTCGGAGAAGCCCGAAGGAGGAACACACTCTGAACGAATCTTCACAACGACAACCCTTCCTCACTCCAAGCCGACAGAAAAGAAAGAGTGGCTCACGGAAAGCCATAGAGGACCCGCGGGATCCACCTTTGGAAGCTCACCCTAGAAAGCATAACAAGGAGGAGCGACTAACACTGAATCCACAGAGCCTACCAAGGAAAAATAGGAGTGGGTCACGAGAACTCTGACCCCGCCTTATCCTTGGGTTTCCTTTCTACCACCTTCTTCTCTTCCATCTCCTCTCCCAATGGGGTGACACTTTGAGTTGGATTGATAGCACCAACCCTAGTATCACCCCGAATTCCTAATCCTGTCCATTCCCAACAATTCCCTCAATAAGCACAACTCTTCGGATTCAATACCCGGGATACAAAATAAAAAGGAAGAAAAGACATTAATGAACAAAAAAAATGTCTAAAATCACAAACAAAAATAAATCCCCAAAACTTTTAATCCTAAGCTTAAAATAAGATTGAAAATAAAACCCAAAGACTTTGGCTCACACTTATAAAAACTATACCTCCTAAACCAAAGAGTGACAAGTGTCACATATTTAAACCCTCCCAATCTAGTTAAATCTAAACCAAACACATACCCCCTGAATGACCATAATCCATGACAAATCTCAACAAACCAATAGGATTTAAACACTTTAAACCCATCTGGGAATTTAAATTTACACAAGTACCATCCCAAATCAAACCTAAGACCAAAACAAAAAATCTTAGAATGCAAAACAAAAAAACCTCTCTAAAATGAGACCCTGACCCATCTGGACCATGAGGTCACCTCAAGATAATCCTCCTAAAAAAAATAAAAAAATGCCCCGACAAACCCAATATGATAGAGTAAACCCTCTAAACAAAACTCAATAACATAAATTAATTCTAGTATAAACCCTGAATAAATTCAAAACTCTAAGCTAAGTCAAACCCTTAATAAATCCAAACAAATCAAATAGGTCTAACTAATCCATTAACAAGTTTAAACAAATAAGTAAGCACAATAAACAAAAATATCTCTTTATTTATAACTTAAAAATTTTACATGTACCACCGGAAGCATACCTCCTGAACTTACAACCCAAAACGGAAACCTAGAACCTAACTTACAACCCAAAACAAAAACCTAGAACCTAACTTACAACCTAAAATGAAAATTAGAAACCCGAAATCAACACTAAGCGAGGAGCAGAGTGTCCAATCGGAGGCGTCAGAAGGAACACCGCCCAACTCGGAGCGTCTAATCGGAGGCTTCAAAAAGGATTGGTTGGGGAATACATCCCTCCATTTGTAACACCTTCTCTTCTGCCATCGTCACCTCCTCTGCCGTTGCCTCCTCTACATTGCCTTCATTGCTTCCTAAAAGGGACCTATGTGAAGACTAACGTCCTCATTCCTAATATCGCCCATTCCCAAGATAATGTCATCCCCGAGCATCATCTCAGGATGAAGATCGTGTGGAATCATGAACATAGGAAGAAATGACATCTCAATCTGATGGTTTGATCACCCGATATCGCTAAAATACAAATTTTAGAATATAAGAGACTTAGAAAAAGTAAAACTCGAGTATAAATCAAGGAATGAGAAACAAATGAAGGCTCCCTCTCTTATATAGAGTATGGACTCAATCACGCTCAATCCAAAACACGCGCCCTGACTGGAGTGCGCAATGAAATCATCGCCTATGCCGACCATGCGACGCTTCGATCATGTGATCGTTAGAGACCACGCAACCCTGTTAAATGATCCACTCACGTCGCATAATACAAAAGGTCGCCTGCACAGTGACCTGGTGACGCCTCGATAACGCGCTATTATTAGAGCATGTGATCCAATCACACGCATACTTCCAAGCGCGTAAACAACTCCTTTAAACCTTCATACCCACGCCCAAAAATAGGCACGTGATCATATTGAACGCCCAAAAACAAGTGCGTGATACCTGACTTTGGACAAAATCTACACCCTCACACCTTTTTATCCCATCTTGGCTAAAATTCTCCAGTCCCATCGCATAGCCTCATAGGCTGTTCAGAGAGAAAGAGGGAGAGCTGCTCACCCTTCTCCCATCAACTGGAGACATTGACCACGCCCCTGGTCCCATTGCGACAGGACATACCTCCCTTATCGTGGCACCATCACTTTCCCTCATCCCCTCATGATCCCATCAGAGAGGGAGAACCCCATCGCATAACCCCGTCACGCATGTCCCCATCGCGACGAGATACATACACATGATACCACCGCAATATCCAAACTCATTGACCTAAATCAGCCATCCCATCACAAAGAAGGAAATATGACGCACCTATTACGCAAATATCTCATCAACGCCCATCGCAAAGATCACTACCTTAAACATCCAGACACAACCCCGCCACACATCCATGAATATGTCCCCTCGCGATGCAACTACGACTCGATCTCATCACATAGGTCCTATCACGACACAGCAACTTTATCTCATCTTACATCTCAGACATCAATCACACCTCCCCGAAATCCTCATCATAAAACCTTGCATAGAGTCAAACCTGCTAAAAACCCCATCTCCAACTTTGCTTAACCAATGTCCCATCACAGAAGTAGAGAGCCTACCTCCCAAATCCCTAGCTACGCAGTAGTTCCTAGACTCCAACAGAAGTAGAGGGATTCCTCCACGTCCCCTTGCAAAAATAAAAAGACCACCACGATCTAAAGGCCCCCATCAGGCCTACAACCAATAATCCCTCGGATCTTAACACAGACCCCCAATGTCCCGTCACCTCTATGATTCGCTACAACAGGAAGAAAGAGAAAAGCCTTTCTCGCACCTCATCACACTTCCAACCATCGGGACTCATCCCCGCACACAATCGAAGAAAGGAACACCTCCCCAAGATACTGCATCACATTGGCGACCGCCAATCCCTGCCATAACGGACATGAAGAAAAGAGAAGAAGTCTTAAAAGTCCCATGCTGGTATCACCCCAACAACCCGTCAGTCCCATCACGGACCACACAAGCTACACATAATTCAGGTAAGTATCACCCTTCTCTTTTACTCGATATTTCTTCTAAAATATATATATATATATATATATATAGTTAGCTATAATTAAGTCAAAATGTTTTCAAAACCCATCTCTCTCGACTCGAGAATTACTGTAGTCCTCTGATAAGAGATAATCATCAGTATTCGTCGAGAAGGTTAGACGGAGTATCCGGCATGCCAATTGTCATCTTGACAACCACACAAACGGTCGAGTCCACAGATCCCGTACCGGTGAATCTGCTCAACGACGTCTTAGAAGCCACCTTTTTGAAGTTTTACCATCGAATTGATCTTAAGTTAAAAATCCTAAATTTTCAAAAACCCCTTACTTGCTTCCAAAAAAAAAAACCCTTACTTTACTTCCAAAAAAGTAGCTCAAAAATATTTTACTCCCAAACAATGAAACAATAAAAAAAATAATAATAAACAAAGGGACTTTACCTATCAAAATTCACTTCAATTACCAGCCCAAATTGGCCATTCCCTTGAGAAACTTAACAATGAGTATATTTAATCTAAGAACTTACAAATGCCTATTAGAAAAGGAAAGCCTGATGTGCATTGGTGTGAGCACTAATGTGCTCGGTCTGACATGACTTTGTACACACCCAAAATTAGCCCAAGGACCGATCGAAACACATTTCGAAAGAGGCGCATCTTTGAGCTTTTGATGGCATGTACGAAACCCTTAGGAGCCATTCCGAACCCTTATAAGTAATCCTAGATCTCTTAGGAACCTTCTCAAATCCTTAGAAACCCATCCCAACCCTTAGAACCATTCCAGACTTAAACTTAGCTTTCCTGAGCAATGGATGAAGTATGGTATATAGGGACTAGCTATGACCTTCTATAATCAAATCTCATACCATTGAAAATTAGAAGTCCTCAGCATTCCAACGAGCCAAAAATCACCCCAATCAGAGCTGTGTGCGAGAAGATATCACATCCCGAAGAGTAAGGGCAAAATGGTAAAATCAGCTAAACCTCCTAGGGATTTGGCGCAACTAATAGTTGCACCAGTATTAAGGTGGGTCCCCACGTGGACAGCCAACTTCTAGATCACTATTCAAGCACTATTTTACTATACATATGCTTGGTGCAACTAATAGTTGCGCCAGGCATATGAACATTAACCCTGGTTCTTTGCCTCAAATTTTGAGATTGGAGCTTGACTTGTTGACCATCTTGATGTTTAGGGTGTATTTTGCTAGTTGTATTGCACCCATTTACTATCTATGTGCAACCTCTTAAGTGGTTTAAAGTCGCACCCTATCATCCACCATTGGAGCAAATCTTCACATTTTTCAAGGCTCCAAAAACCCTAGGAAGCCTTAGATTGCTCATTACCTAATTGCTAATTCAAATTAGCTTCTAAACACCTTCCTAACCTCTCTTTTTTCTCTAAATAGAGAGGCACCCCACCCTTTACAAAGGCTTTAAAAAATTTACAATTAAGAGATTAAGGAATCCCTTCTCTCTCTCTCTCCTCTAGTATACCATTCCCATACAAATTCTAGAACTTCAAAACTTCCTTTAGACCTTAGCATTTCATCCAAAAGCTCTAGGTTAGGTACGTGTTACCCCCTAGCCTTTCCTCACTACCTCTTAGCTTTCAAGCCCTAGGAGTTATAACCTCATTCCATACCATACAAGCTTTCAAAAGCTCACCGAAGCAAGCCAACGCAAGGCTCCACAGCAGTGCAATAAGGGCCCAAGAGCTTCGTCTCTCCCCTATATTTTTCTACCTTCTCGGTTATCCCTCTATCCTCCCATTTGTGCCATTATGCCGCTGAATTTTCAGTAGGAGCGGAGGGGCACTAATAGAATTTTAAGACTCTTTGGGCAATAGGAAGCATTTTTATTTTCTTTTATATTATTTTTATTATTGCCATAAGTAGAGACTGCACTAGGCGAGATGATTGGGTGCCTATCACCTTTCCAATCGATAACCGAAGCCCCTATCCAAGAGCCTTTGGTGTAGACTGGATTCAGGGCCATATTTGTGGTACTTCGGTGCTTATAAAAATGATCTAGGTTTCCTAGGACACCAAAAGCTCCAGTGACGACTCTAAATATTTCATTAAAGAGCACATTGTCGCGACGGGATCGCCACAAATCCCACGGTTGCACAAATGGCGGCTCTGTTGGGGATAAGCTAGTAGAGCTCCCCCTTGAATTTGGCCTATTTATTTTTTATTTACTAACCCTTTTATTACTATTTTTGTTATTTATTTTTTTACTCACCCCTTAGATTAAGTCATTTTTCTTACCCCTACTTTTACATCATTTACGAGCCTTAGCCATTTGGCGGGCCTACTTGCGCACCGTCATTTAATTTCTTTACATTTCCATCATTTCAAGCACCTTAACCGATCAGCAGGTCTACTTGTTTATTGTCATTTAAATTCTTTGCAATTTCATCATTTCAAGTGCCTTAGCCATTTGGCGGGCCTACTTGCGCTTTTAATTCTGCAATCATATTTCGCTAGTGAACACCGGCCCATAGAGGCGGCACGGGATCCTCACCCCTGGTCTTTGAACTTAAGAAAACTTCTTTAAAAGTGAAAATAAAATTGAACCAACAAATGGGATTTAAATTGATTTTTACGGGATAGATTTTTAAACTCTCGAGTCTTAGTACAGTGGTAGCCCCTAGTGGTGATGATCCGGAAAAGTCCCAGCTCACCCAGTACCTGAGAAAAGTGCTTGCACTTGAGATATATTGGGTGGGTAAACTTATCGTTACCAAGCTTAAAAATCGATAAAAAGAGAACAATAGTGAACCCAATTTGGCCTCTAAACCCTTAGGATCGGTGAGAAAAGAGACGTATCATTAGAACGGTCAATCCCCGAAAGCCCAACTTTCAGAAAAAACCAATTAGGAGACTCATTCAGGCTGGAACTGTTGCTGTCAAACAAACTGGAACCTAATTTTTTCCTAGTGCCACTAATAGTTGCGCCAAGCCAAAAAATCCTCAAAATTACACTGGCACATCTATTAGTTGTGCTAGCATAAAAAGAGGCATTTTTTGCTCTAGTGCATCTATTAGTTGCACCAGCTTAGGGTACACAGCAGCAACCCAAATCTGGTGGCCTGCTTCACATCTCGGACTCCCCGATCAGTGTGTTTAGTGCCTCTATTTTGGCCGGCAACTTTCGGTAGCCAATACGCCCTCGCCAGTCAAAAGAAGGTGACTTCTTTTTTATTCGTTTCAGGGGATCGAGTTGTTTGCATCAGTTTCTGTGCCTTTAATAGATTAAGGGATCTCCTTTTGATTCTTCTGGAATGCTTCGGAACCATTACCTCGGGACCTATTTAGGGTATGAGTGCCACCCGAGAAGGGAATTCAAAAGGCCCTAGAATCCTCATTTCTTTTTCACATATAAAAATTCAAAAAAAATTAATTAATTAATTAAAAATAAAAATCTAAAAATAGAGTCTTGATTGGTGTCGCCACAATGGCATCATCGTACCCTCCGTCATCTCCTAGGGGAAGAAGGAGGAAGCTTTCAGGCCCCATCCGAGGCACCCGTACTAGACCCGATACTGAGATATGTCGTGGGCCATGGACCCGGCTTATGTCAATCCCTACTCATCCCCGCCACATTCTCCAACCCATTCCCATATCGAAGAAGCCTTTACTTCCACCCCCCTCACCCAATCAACCCTCACCATAACCGGCCCATTCGGTGCCCCTATTTTCCCTTCCACCACTTCCCAAAATACCCAAAATCTAAATTTCCCATCATTTTCCCAAGCTATGCCTCCATCCAAGGTCGTCTCCAACACCCATCTCACCTTCCTTCCACACCCACTCAAAATCCATCCTCCACCTTAACCAAAATACCCTATTTCTCATCCGCCCAACCCAATCCACCCACATCCATCCATACCACAGCCAATCTCCCACACATCCCTCTATTTACCCAAGCCATGCCCATCTTTCTGAGGCTATGGCCAATTTTCCTCTCTGATTCTCCACCTCCATGCCCCATACATCTTCCCCATATATGCCCATTCCATCCACCAATGCCCATTCCTTCAACCCCTCTCATATCCCGCCTCTTACCCGGGTCATGCTCGATTTTACCGGGGCCATGCCCAATTTTTCCTCTTCACACACCCCTCCAACCATCAAATAAGGCATCTCCATCTGATCCCCCTTCCATGTCCATGATGGAGGAGATGTTCCAAACCTACAATAGGTGGAAGGCCTCCCAACACATTCCCCCTCATCCACACCATACATCTATGGATCCATCCCATACCCTATCAAACCTCCATCCATCATTCCCCCTCATCCACACCACACATCTATAGATCCATCCCATACCCTATCAAACCTCCATGCATCATTCCCCCATGACCCACATGATCCACACTATCCAAACCCCCATTTCCCACATGCCCCAAGGCCCAATGGCCCAGACTCCCATTACCCACATACCCCAAGGACCCATGGCCTAAAACCCCATAACCCATACCCATACCCATCAAGGGCCCATGTCCAAGACCAGTCAAGGCCCAATGAGCCAGATCCACTAAGGGCCCATGGCCCAGACCCATCAAGGCCCGATGGGCTAGACCCACTAAGGGCCCAGACCCACCAAGGCCCACTGGGTTAGATCACCAAGGGCCTACGACCCGGACCCACCAAGGCCCACTGGGCCAACCCATCAACGTCTCATGGCCTAGACCCATTAAGGGCCCACGACCCAAACCCATCAAGGGCCCATAGCCCAAACCCATCAATGGCCCATGGCCCAAACCCATCATGACCAAGGCTTTCTGGCCCAAGCTTCCCAAGGGCTCGCAGGCCAAACCTTCATAGCCCAACCCTCCCAAGACTTCATAACCCAAACCCAAGCCCAACAAAACTTTAGAGCCTCACACCCATACCACTCACTATTCCTCCAAAATTTCACCCATTCACAACCATCATAACCAGCTCAAACCTATTCCTTACATCATCCCCAATTCACCCATATCCCAACATCCCAAAGTTAGTTTTAAGCCTTTCCCTAGGCCCAATGGCCTCATCAGTCCCCACTCAAAAATCTAACTCACCCCATCATCCAACAAACTTTTCCTCATCTCCAATGGACTCACCCAACCAGCAATCATGCCATTCCCACCTAGTCCATGTAGCACTAGCAAGAGAATCTTGCCCTCAATGCACCCTATATAGACCAGCAGTATGAAGGGGACAAGATTAGGAATAGTGGAGCCTATGCTAGGGTATTGACCAGCCTTAACCCTACTCCTCTAATAGCCCATCCCTTGGTAGCCTAGAGTGAAGTCCAACCGACTGCTGAGAAAGTGGCCCCCATGTCCAAGGAGTCATAGTAGTTGAAAAAATAGTTGGACAAAATTCAGAAGCAATTGTTGAAAATGGGTGATGCTAAAATCCACACAACAGACTTCATAAATTTGTGTTTGTTCACTGAGGTCCCCTTGCCTCCAAAATTTAAAATGTTCGCTTTTGACATGTACAATGGCACCGACAATCCTATTGCACACCTCAAGTCCTATTATGGGGACATGTGCCAATATAGAGGGGATGAAAAGCTACTAATAAAGGTCTTTCAGAAGAGTTTAACTGGTTCGACCATGAGATGGTTCACATCTTTGGAACCATCCATGATGAAAACATGGAAGGACTTGACACATTTGTTCCAGGAATAATATGTCTACAACATAGAGATTGAATCGCGTAAGTCAGACTTGGCCCATTTGAAGCAGAACTTGAATGAGACCTTCAGCGATTATTTAGGGCGTTGGAGAGCACTGACAGCTCAGATTAGAAATAGGATACCTGATGATGAACAGATAGAGATGATTTTGAAAAATACTCTACCAGTGATCTCGGACTTTTTAGTATACCAGCAGTAGTCCAGCTTTGCTGATCAGGTAAGGAATGCGAATCACTGTGAAGATGCTATCAGGGAAGGTTGCCTGAATAAGAATATACCAAATGGAGCCAGTGGGGTTAGACGATTTTCAAAGTAGAGGAACAAGAAGAGAATAGGGGCTGATGTCCAGAACATTGCCAATACCAGGCCCAATAATAATATAACCCCGTTCCAATTTCAAGCGACCCAGCCAACACCAGTCAGAATTGAGCAGATGCAGAGAGCAAGGAATGGACATGGAATGTAGATGATGCCGAAGCAGAGGAGAACCCGCTACGATTGAGTGTTTACACCTCTAGGAAATCACTAAGTGTACTTTTACCTTCACTAATAGAAAAGGGATTAGTTACTGTTCGTCAACCACAACCTCCTCCCCACCTGATCCTAAAGAATTATGACCCTAATACTCACTATAATTTTCATTAGGGTTCGGGTCACCAAACTGATTACTACTTCCTATTGAAGCACGCTATCCAGGATTGAATTGATGCTAGGAAAATCATTCCACCTGCACCTTCCCAAGTAAACCAACATGCAAATATTCATCAGGTGCCATTACCCCCACATCCTACCGGAGGAGTAGGTCCCAGACCCACCATTGGGATAGTAGAGGAATGTGAGGAGGAATTTGAATTTGATCCCTATGATTACATCAGTGATCGGGAGAGCTATGTGGCACCATTGTCATGAAATTGTGAAGAAAGGAATATTGGGGTGATTGAACCCCTGAATTTGTCAGATTAATTTCCCAACCCGACACCACGAATTGAACCCTTAGATCTTAGGGTTTATTTTCCATCACCCACACCAATCAATTATGTGCATATAAATGCATATCAATCATACACCACCACCCACCCCCATCAATTACCCAGTAGCCTATCATGTCCCCAATCCCCCACCAGCTACTATCAGCTACTAATGGTTTACTCTTACCCCTTTTCTCCCAGTGCCACCACCCTCAAGCTTCACCACTCCCACTGGCCCAATTTTACCACCCAAACAACTATCATCGAAGTAAATCAAGTGTTACCCACACCTCCGGAGCCCGCAATACAAGAGCGTTCGATACCGGTAGCTATACCATTTCAGATTTTGGGACCAACCTATGATCCTCATCAAGTCTCGCTAAGTTATGAACAAACAGATATCAATGTTGGCTGCAACCAGAGAAGAGGTAACAGACTTTGTGACTAGATTTGGAAAGATTTCAAAGCAGTTGAAACAACCAGCAGCAGCGCAAGCCCAACCAGAGGGAAAGAAAGATAGCACCATGAATCCTTTTGAGAAAATGAGTCGAGAACATATACTGGAGACTCAGCTGAGAAGAATGTTTGTCCATATAATTGTACGGGATTTGTTGATGACATCCCCACTCCATTTTCAAGCATTAATGGGGGCGTTAAAGAATGTGCATGTATCACTTCAAGTTATCCCAAATGAAGTTTGGCAGATAATTGGTCAAGTGATGGCTCCAAATGTCATTTCATTTTTGGATGTCGATTTATGAGAAGGAGGTAGTCACTCAAAGTCCTTAAATATAACTGTTGGGTCTGGAAATATGATAATCCCTTTAGTTTTAATCGATAACGGGTTTGCGTGAAACATATGCCCATTGTGAACCGCCACCAAGATCAGGGTAGATCCTTGCATGTTGAGACCCACGAGAACTAGTGCTAGAGGCTTCAATAACACACGAACATAGATAATGGGAAAAGTTGACCTTGAGCTACTGATTGGGCCAATGACCTTCTCCATATTATTTCAAGTGGACATCAAACCCTCATTCAATATGCTATTGGGGCACCCATGGCTGCATGAAGATGGAGCGATCCCATCCACACTGCACCAAAAGCTCAAATTTGCATTCGGGCATAAGATCACAATTATCAGTGAGGGGCACAGTGAGAAAGAAAAAGCCACCAATAGCATAGAAAAACCCAAAGTGCTGGATATGCCACACACCACTGAGGACGTAGACCTCCACAGTTTTGAATATGAGGTGTCAACGATAGTCCTGGAGCCCATTGAGGGCATCATTACAAGAATTGGAGGTGAAATGGTAGCAACAGTGGCCATGCTCCAAAAGTGGGGCTACCAAAAAGGAAGGGGACTTAGGCCCAGATTGTAAGGTAAGAAGGAGCCTGTCACAGCTAAGGGGGGCCAAAAAGTCAGATTTGGTCTAGGTTACAAGCCCACGGATGAAGAGGTGCGAGAGGCTAGAGAAAAAGCCTGTGCTATGACAGCTGGAAAAGCTAGGGGGATCCACATTGAGGAGAAGCCCCGTCTCAGGCCTCATATAAGAAATTCATTTGTGAGTGCTGGAATTGTGAAGATTGACCGGAATTGGGTAACCCGTTTAACCCCACATAAGCCCATAGCAGCAGTTATCCCTCTTTGAGGAGCAACGACCCGTGCCTGAACAAACTCCCCCTGTGGTGAATCACCATAAAACTATGTTAACATTTGAGGATATCATATCAGACGAGATGGGGATCAACATGTTGTAGGTTGACTTTGAAGAGCCGTACCAGTAAGCTCCCTCCATCCAAACAAGTAAAGGAGCGGCCCCTTAGGTACGCAACTGGGCATCTTTACCCCAAACCCTGGAAGTGGGGAGTGGCCTAAACTTTGGCATCCGTTTCCCTAAAAAACCAACCTATAAAAAGTGAGATAAGCCCTTGGTAGGTAATACCTTGTATATATGCGGACTCGCGCTGCCAAGGGTCCGTCTTCGAAGAAAACAAAAATCCCAAAAATATTGAAAAAGTACAAAATCCAAAAATATTGTCATTTAAAATTCTAAATAAATTCCCATAAAAATATGCCTTAATTGAAATACCCGTCCCACGTAAAATCGATCCCTTTCCTGTAGAAATACAAGAAGAGGTAGGTCTTACGAGTCTAGACGAGGATATTCCTTTGGAGGAACTCCCTAATGAGCTCCTTGACCGATTTGCCAAATTTGAACATGACCCTATCCCCATTGTCGAAGAAACGAGGACATTAATCTAGGGACTGAGGAGATTCCATGAATTACCAAAATCGAAATATCGCTATCTTCCGAAGAAAGAAAAAGCATAATTGATTTCCTTCGGTCACACCAAGATGTTTTTGCCTGGTCATACGAGGACATGCCTAGTCTGGACACTGATTTAATCAAGCATGAGTTGCCTCTCTAACCAAATATGAAGTCGGTTAAGTAGAAGCTGAGACGTCTCTGACCCAAGTGGATGTTGAAAGTCAAAGACATGGGGTTTCTCATGGTATCCAAGTACCCGTAGTGGCTAGCCAATATTGTGCCTATACCGAAAAGGATGGAAAGGTCTGCATGTGTTTAAATTTTCATAAGTTGAACAAAGCAAGCCCAAAGGACGATTTCCCATTAGCGCACATAGACATCTTGGTCGATAACATTGCTAAGCACAGGATGCTCTCTTTTATGGACGGATTGTCTGGACATAATCAGATTCAGATGGCAGAAGCAGATCGAAAGAAGATAGCATTTATCATCCCGTGGGGAACCTTTTACTATAGAGTTATGTCATTTGGGCTGAAGAATACCGGTGCAACATACCAGAGAGCTATGACCGCACTGTTTCACGACATGATGCACCGAGAAATTGAAGTGTATGTTGATGATATAATAGCCAAGTCACCAGAGTGAAGCGATCAACTGGTAAACCTTTAGAAGCTATTTGAGAGGTTGAGAAAGTACAGGTTACGCTTGAATTCACAGAAGTGCGCATTTGGTGCTATGTCCAGAAAATTGTTAGGAGTCATCATAAGCAGAAGAGGGATCGAGGTCGACCCAGTCAAAGTTAAAGCTATCACAAAAATGCCGCCACCATCTACTGAGAAAGAAGTTAGAGGGTTCTTGGGCAAAATATAATATATCAGTCGGTTCATTGCACAACTAACTCCAATCTGCACGCCGATCTTCAAGCTACTTTGGAAGAACTCACCCGTCAAATGGAACGACGACTGCCAGGTAGCATTCGATAAAATCAAAAGCTACCTACTTAATTCACCTGTGTTGGTATCACCCGAGCCAGGGAGACCACTCTTGATGTATCTCTCCACAACGAAAGTTTCGATGGGAAGTGTCTTAGCGCAACATGATGAAACGGGAAGAAGAGAGCAGGCCATCTACTATCTAAGTAAGAAGTTTACTGATTATGAGGCACGCTATTCTCATCTGGAGAAAGCATGCCTGGCTCTTGTATGGGCTACTCAAAGGCTCCGCTATTACTTGTTATCTCAAGCCATTCTACTTTTTGCCTGAATGGACCCGTTGAAGTACCTTTTTGAGAAGCCGACTCTTACTGGAAGAACTGCACGATGGTAGATCTTATTGTCAGAGTTTCAAATCACGTACGTCACTCAAAAGTTGATGAAGGTACAGGCACTCACCGATATTCTTACCCGACAATCCTTTGCCAGATTATGAACCTTTGAGCACTGAGTTCCCCGATGAGGACATCCTATTCATGACGGAAGACTATATAGAAGAAGCAGAGGAATCTTGGGTAATACACTTTGACGGGGCCGCAAATGTCGAGGGTCAAGGAGTTGGCATCATTCTGATTTCGCCAAGAGGATCACATGTACCGGTCTCTATCAAGCTCAACTTCCCTTGCACTAACAACATGGCCAAGTATGAAGCTTGCGCCGTTGGTTTGGAGGCGGCTCTCGATCTGAATATAACTCACCTCCAATTGTTTGGCGATTCGTAATTAATCATAAGTCAGACGAATGGTGGCTGGAAGATAAAAGATGAGAAACTAATCCCTTACCATGAGCACCTTGAGGATCTGATATCTTGTTTCAAAGATGTGACATTCTCATATGTTCCCCGGATAAGGAATCGCTTTGCCGATGCACTAGCCACTTTGGCATCAATGATAGAAATCTCGTATGGTGTTGAGATGAAGCCAATCATGATTGAGCAAAGGAATGAGCCGGCCTTCTGCCTCCAGATTGAGGAACTTACAAAGCCTGGAGATGAGCTACCTTGTTTCTTAGATATCAAGAATTTCCTCGAGACACTAACCTTCCATGAGGGCACGTCCAAGACGGACCGATGAACCATTCAACGTCTAGCGGCAGGTTATGTCATTTGTGGGAAATGCCTTTACAAACAATCGTATGACAACATTTTGCTCAGGTGCCTTATTGAAAGTGAAACAACCAATATCATGAAGGAGATCCATGAGGGAGTATGCGATGCCCATGTCAGCGGTCACATGCTTTGGAGTACCCAAGGACATCATCATGGACAATGGCACAAACTTTACAAACAAACGCATCAAGGCCTTCTGCGAGCAATACAAAATCAAGCACCATCGCTCATCACCTTATCGGCCTCTAACTAATGGAGTCATGGAGGCTGCGAACAAGACAGTTGTCTGCATCCTTGAGAAAATGGTCATCACTTACCGAGATTAGAGCGAAATGCTGCCATTTACTTTGTGGGCCTATAGAACGTCGATCTGTACCGCTACAAGGGCAACACCATTTTCCTGTGTGTATGGAACCAAGGCCATCCTACTGGTAGAGTTTGAAGTACCCTCGCTCCAAATCCTCATGGAATGAGGCTTACCCGAAATAGAGAGAGAGAGAGATCCCGCTTCGTACAATTGAATCTATTAGACGAGAAAAGACTCCTAGCCTTGTGTCATACTCAAGTTTAGCAGGAGAGAATCTCACGTGCTTACAATAAACGTGTCCACGGTTGAGATCTGAAGGTGGAAGACATTGTGCTGAAGATCTTCCCATCCCTCCACGCCGATCCGAGAAGGAAATTCAAGCCGAACTGGGAGGGACCTTACATTATCCGAGAAGTGTTGTCGGGATACGCCATCCGCCTTGCCACCATGAACGGAGATCATCTTCCTAAGCCCATCAACTTTTTTATATATGAGTGCCACTAGATACGTCTGAGAGTTCTACTATTGGTCTATCACGACAAGGTAAGTATTGATGAAACAGGTAGGTGACTCCTTCAGAACCACCCAAAATAGGCCATCATTCCAAGCATCGTAGCCAAAAAGCATCCCTAAAAATGATGATATCCTTTGCTACCCCATTTTGAGCCTAGGCCTTTCTTTCATTAAATCCCTTCCCCAAAAAAAAAAGTGTGTACATATACAAAAAAGGGGAAGAAAAATCAAAATCCAAAAAAAATTGAAAATTCTAAACCTCAAAAGGAGATTGCCTGAAATAAAACAAAGAAAAAAGAACAAAATATAGAAGAACCATGGGGCATGTACAGTAAAATCCCCCAAGGAAAAAGTGTGTTGTGAAAAAAAAAAATTGAAGCCGCATCAAGGAAACCCTTTTTAGGCCAGCATACCTTCAAATCCCAACCTAACCCATGGCCAAGCTACACCTTGAAGAAAGCCCACTTTGTAGGTTCACAAGCAGTCATAGTATCTGTTAAGTCAACATAAGCCAAGTTGTGAGATGACACCAGAACCCCATCCAGCCGGCTATGACGAAATCGACGTCTATCTTGTGGCTCTCGAAAAAAGAAATAAAAAGAAAAATATAATGACAATACAAGATCAAAGCAAGATGGACGTGGTGAAAACTTGAAAGGGCACTACGGGTAAAACAGCGTGTTCGTGCGGACTAGGTGAAAACCTGAAAGTGCGCTTGGGGTAAGGGAGTTAAACCCATGGACTTGGTGAAAACTCGAAAGGGCACCACGGGTAAAAAGAGGGCGAAAATGGGCACGATGAACCAACCATGGGCGTTGTGAGTTAAAGGATTAAAAACTTAAGAAGAGAAGTTGAAAAAGAAAGGTTTGAATTGATTGATAAGATTGATGTTGGAGGAGCCCTCTTGGTTACTCTCCCTGATCCCCTTTTCCTGACTGGGCCGCTCATGTTGGTTCAAATCAGACCCCGACCAGAATTGTATTAGTGAAACTGCTTTGTCAAACATATGACTCAAGGTAAGGAGAAAGGTTTGACTCAGTCCAAAGGGATTGATGTTCCAGTCTTAGTAAAGCTACAGAAACTCACCCAGACTCGACCATTTAAAGAGGGGTTCGACCATGCTCAAAAGGGGACCCGAGATCTCACCCTATGATTGAGGCATCAAACCAAACAAAAAGAGAGTAAAGGGCAGGGAGGATGGCCCCGTTTGGTCAAAAATAATAATTTCCCTTTTCCACTTCCATGCCCAGGCTGTGCACATTCTGAAAAGGGACCCATTAATAAAAAAGAACAACAAAAAAGATAAGTCTTTGTAAATATAATAGAGTTTCCTTTTCCATTTACAACTACACCACTTGCACCACATCCCAAAAACTAGTCGGTGTGATGTCTAGCTTTTTTTTTTCTTTCTTTTTACAAAAGCAGGAAAAAACTAAAACATAAAGAAAATATGTATATAAAAAAATGTGTATCTGTAAAGGGGTTTCTTATGCCCCTTTTCTGTGTATCTGATATGTGCAAAAAGATGTATGTGCAGGAAGGAATCAACAGCCCAGCTCACGGTTCAAGGTATTAATCTCAATGAGAAAACCATCCTCCCAGACATTCCGCTCAGTCAACCAATGGCCATTCAAGCTCCTATACCTCTTCCGAGAAGCATCCGTAGCCCCATGAGCCACACTCAAGGATCCTTCCAGATGAAGGACCTCGCTCTCAGCTATGTCATCTCTGGTCTCTACTACCTCTGCTCTAACTTTTTCTTATTCCGAAAGCTCTTGCAGGACCCTCTTCTCATCGGTCAATGACTCTATACGAGCTTGAAGCGCCGTCTCCTTCTTCGACTATGGGCCTCCCATGTCCATGCTCTCCATTTGATCCTGATGATCAGCAGTAGGCTGCTCAACTAATAGCCAAGCCTTGTACTTAGGGGAAGATTGAACTGAATCTCCTTGCTCCATATCACACATCAGCGTCGACTAACGCATCTCCCAAAGAGCAGCAATCCGATCCACGTCCCCAGAGGACCCCCTAGAAAAGATCAAGTCATATAGAGGGGGTTTTACCTCGCAAGGCACCTGTTGAGAGCAGCCGAACTAATGC
Organism: Chloranthus sessilifolius; assembly: GCA_021018995.1. Taxonomy (NCBI): domain Eukaryota; kingdom Viridiplantae; phylum Streptophyta; class Magnoliopsida; order Chloranthales; family Chloranthaceae; genus Chloranthus; species Chloranthus sessilifolius. The sequence goes on from CM037585.1 coordinate 84,600,518, forward strand.
AACACCCGAAATGGGAAGTAGAAAGTGTTACCAGTGCTGAGGAGAGGGTAAGTGTATGCGTATGAATGGAGAAGCGTGCGCTCAGGCTAAAAGTGATGGTACCCCCATACCTGAGAGGAGCAGTGCACAACCCACATACCTGAGAGGTGTAGTGCACAAAAAACAAGTCAGTAGCATACAAAGATTATCAAGTTAAAACTGATGAAAGTGAAAGAGTTAGGGATTACCTCCAATGCCGCCAAAAATACAACAACGGATTTGGCCTCCTCGATAGATACCCGGGCTACGCCATACATCAACCACGCGTATTCGGCCACGCCCCAATCGTACCTATGGACGTCGAGCCAGTTATCCATAGTGCTCAACAATGCCAAGCTGACTCGTCCACTGCTCGCATTCATAAAGAGGGTCCTTGCCTAGCAAAAGTAGAAGCGTGACAGTGCCCAAGATGATCGCCCGCTTGGGCATAATGTAAAGCTCCCTATTCGGCTGGCCTAGATCTACTTGCTCACCAGCCCCAAAGAGCCTAGATAACAAGGTCATCTTGACCTCGGTACCGTGCATCTACTCACGAGGGGGATAATCCCCTATCAATCTAACAATGTCCTCTCTGCTTGGTACCGTAAGGCTGGCTATCGATATGCCCCCCACCCTTATGCCAGTAATCATCGCCCAATCTACGGGCGTCAATGTCATCTCGACATAGGGCATGTGGAAGGTCATAGTCTCCGAACGGAACCGCTCTATCAGGGCCTTCGGGTACGCGGCATCGGCCCTCATGGAGGGGCAAGATAAGAGCTCCCCAAAACCCACCTACTCTAACAGATACCTCACCACAGGGGTGACATAGCGGTAGAAATCGTGAAAGTTCAACCTGCCCCCGCGGAACACGATAGGGGGCAGGTCCTATGTCAAGAGAGAGAAATGCATCAGATCACGAAAATAAAGTAAAGTTGCACAAAAGAAAGAACTGAACATATCTTTTACCTTGCCTGCTATGACGAACATGGAGATATGAACATATTGTTGATAAAGAAGGCCAGCTCGGGCGGAGCCAAGGACCCACCTTGCGCTCTATCACAAAAAATTACTCCCCGCAGGGTCCATAGACTACCTCAAGCCCCTCCTCATGGCCCTCCTCAGGTATGTACTCTTCGTTGTCGGACATTCTGGGCAAAAACAAGCAATCACACCAAAGCAGATCAGTGATAGAAAACTATTTTTATGACACATGCCAAGGGAAGGTAAGCATGCTCACCCTTTTTCTATTTTCATAAATAAAGATACACACATACATAAAAAAAAAAAAATCCCTTTTAGATTGAAAATGCAAAAAAATCCCTTCCTTTTTATCTTCAAAAGTAAATAAAACTAAAACAAAGTTCCTTTTTCTATGTTTAAAAATAAAGCAAGTTAAAATTAAAAAAAAATCATCATTTCCTTATGCTTCGAAAATCAAAGCCAAAAAAAGAAAAAGTGAGAGTCATTCTTTTATGTTTAGAAAAACCCAAGTTAAAAACAAACAAAAACAAAAGTCTTTTTTATGTACAAATAAAAAAATCATTTTCCTTAATTAATTTCCAAAAAAATATATATAGAAACCAAAAAATCCCCTTTTTAATGTCCAAAAAAAATCATGAAAAAGACCAAAAATCCTTCCTTTTTTTCAAGATGAAAACAAAAAAGAACAAAATAAAATCCCTTCTATATGTACAAATAAAAATAAAATATATATATATATATATATATATATATATTAGGAACCAATAAAACCCATAAAATAACAAAAAGAAGGCATTATCCACAAAAAAAATCATCAACACATCATCAACAAACATATTCACAACAAAAATAAACCATTATTCATCTAAGAATGCAAGATCATGATAATATTTGCAAGAAAAAGAAAGAAAAATAAAAAGAATGGGTTTTAAATGGTTACCTGTGAAGAAAATAGGGTCTTAGATCTATCACAATGCGGACGTTCAAACGGCGCGAGCGAATGCCGGCAATGAGCCACGCATAGAGGCAAGGTAAAGGAACCCTAGGGAGGCTTTGTTTTTTTATTTAGAGAGGGGGAGAGAGTAGTTTTGAAAACACACGGTGGCTGCCCGAACTCGAGCTGTTTAAATTTGTTCCCCAGCCATGCTTAGTGCAACCAATAGTTACGTCAGGATATTTTAACCCCCATTTTGGCTTGGCACAACCAGTAGTTGTGCCAACTACTGATAGGTCTGGTTTTGGGCCTAGTACGGGCCAGATGCATAACCCAGTACCCCCTCTTCTATTCATTTTAATTACTCTCAGTAGATGCAATCGCTCCCTAACGGTATGTTGATCCTCATTCGACTTGCCCGAGAAGCAGTACTAGAATAAAATGGACCGAGATCAACGGGCATCCCGATCCTACATAGAAAAGCGTGAAAAAGTTTAAAAAATGATGAAAAAATTGCCGCATAAAAGCCAAAAACAATTTACATAAAATGATGGAATAACTGACATAAATAATAGTTCTAAAAAACCAAAAAATCCCATAAAATGATAGCTTTAAATAAAAAAAACCAAAAAATTGCATAATATGATAACTTAAAAGTCTAAAAATCCAAGAAAAAATAAATAAATAAAATAAAATAAATCCTAAAAATAATTCACATAAAATAATAGAAGTAATAAAGTGATAAAATCACATGAAATAATAACTTAAAATGCATTACATCACATGAAATAATAACTTAAAACCCAAAAAAAGAATCACATGAAATGATAAAACCCAAAAAAAATCACAAAAAATGATGACTCAAAAATCTAAAAATCACATAAAATGATAAACACAAAAAAATGTCAAAAATTCCTCACATAAAATAACAAAATATATGTTTTGAAAAAATAGCATGTACTCCTGAAAATTGTTGCGACATCTATTCATTCCACTCACATAAAATGATAAACACAAAAAAATGTCAAAAATTCCCCACATAAAATAACAAAATATATGTTTTGAAAAAATAGCACGTACTCCCAAAAGTTGTTGCGACATCTATTCATTCCACTCAGGTAGTCATGCTAAATAAACATCCGGATCAATGGGTTCACCCAAAGACCTCGAACCCTGCTTCGCGCAGAGACACCTGCAATCGGTCAAAAGAGGGGGTCTATACCTCATATGATTGGACGCACATGCGTGTTTCAATCCAGGAAAATGTCAATAGTTTATCGGCAATGCAGCTGTGCTAAATCATGTCCTAAGTCTAAGGTATGCCTTGGATTTTTAGATCCTACTTCAAAGTAGGAGCAACGGTGTCAATCCCGATCACGTGGCCAAATGTTTCGATCGATTCGACTCCACTGCTAATCTTCGAGCTAAACGCTTTGTTTTTGGATTCATATAAACATAAGTGTTTAATAACAGATTCATCACGAGCTATTTTGGAGGTGTGGACCCTCGATCTACGTTTTTCGAGCGTGCGCCCTACAGGGTTTTGAGGTCCGGCTAACTCCGTTATGAAAAAGGTCAATCATTGGTTGAAACCAACCTGTTAAAAATGAAACTAGATGTCAATCAAACTATGTGTAAACATGCATACAAAAGGATTCATCTCCCTTATTTTTGTAAGCTTAAAACCTGTATTAGCATGGTATCCCTGTAAAGTATACGCCTTGCGTCTGGGTATCCGCAGGATGGTCGTTTCTCCTCATAAATTATACCCGGATAGGATCTAGGTCGAGACTTCCATCACCTTTATTGCTGATCAGCCCTAATGGGTGCATGATTATGCATAGTTAAATGATTTGTATGATCATTATCGGCAGAGACCAGGATTGGATGCCCCTTCGGGGGGACCCGATTTTGGTCGGATCTATTCTACATTATTTAAGGTTGAATGCTCTAGGACACGATGATCTGGGGCACATTGGAAAAGTAGCACATACTCCCAAAAAGCATTGTGAGAACTATTAGCTTTGCTTGGGTAGTTGTGCTAAATAAACCCGTGACTAGTCAGATAAGGCAACCAATGCCTCATATGATTGGACACAAACTGTGGAGGCTTGTGTACTTATTTCGCGCCTATCTCTAAATGTGGGTCGATCACCCTCCTTACTTACGATGCTGTTGTATTAAGAATGAATCTTGAACATCAAACTCCTTCAAATTATCTTGAGAAGCGACCATTTTTCCCAGTTATTAGGCTTTCGCAACTCATTTTCTACCTCGATTATGCCCAGTAATGTCTCTAAGCACTTGGGGACCGATTACCTTGAGAAATGACTATTTTTCTTGACTTACTGGGCTTTCATTTTCTCACCATGTTACTCATCTGATGTTTGAGGTTCAGTCTGAATGCAGTAAACCCATCAGTAATGCCATGGGCCTCTTCGGATGTCTCTTTTCTTTGCATTCAATCATTAGTGATCGGATACCAACAAGGGGCATTTGTAGAAACCCAAAATTGGCCTAGGACCCGATCGAAACACATTTCGAGAGAGGCGCATCTCTGAGCTTTTGATAGCATATATGAAACCCTTAAGAACCTTTTCAAAAACTTAGGAGCTATTTCAAACCCTTAGAAATCATCCTAGATCCCTTAGGAACCTTCCCGAGCCCTTAGAAAGCCATCCCGACCCTTAGAACCCATTTCGGACCTAAACCTAGCTTTCCCGAGTGATGGATGAAGTGTGGTGCACAGTGACTAGCTATGACCTTCTACTATGATCAAATCTTATTCTATTGAAAGTTAGAATTCCTCAGCTTTCCAGTGGGCCAAGAATCACCAATCGGAGCTGTATGTGAGAAGATATAGCATCTCGAAGAGTAACGGCAAAATGGTAAAATCAACTAAACCCCCCTGGGGATTTGGCGCAACTAATAGTTACACCAGCATTAAGGTGGGTCCCCTCACGGGCAGCCAACTTCCAAACCACTATTCAAGAACTATTTTACTGTACATTTGCTTGGCGCAACTAATAGTTGCGCCAGGCAGATGAACAGTAACCCTGGTTCTTTGCCTTGAATTTCGAGATTGGGGTTTGACTTGTTGACCGTCATGCCCTTTGAGGTGTGTTTTGCTAGTTATGTTTCACCAATTTACTATTGATGTGCAATCTCTTAAGTGGTTTAAAGCCCCACCCTATCATTCACCATTGGAGCAACTCTTCACATTTTTCAACGGTCTAAAAATTCCTATGAAACCTTAGATTGCACATTACCTAATTGCTAATCTAAATTAGATTCTAAACACCTTCCTAACCTCTCTTTTTCTTATAAATAGAGAGGCACCCCTCCCTTTACAAAGGCTTGAAAAAATTTGCAATTAAGAAATAAGGAATCCCTTCTCTCTCTCTACTCTAGTGCACCATTCCCATTGTTGTCGCTCCAAGTGTGCCAAAATTATGTGCATTATAAATCAATAATTAAAGAATTAAAGAATGCTAAATTATATGGATGTTAACTTATGAAAGGGATATCAGCACCTTGGGGCTAACACTGGCCTGCAAGATCAGGGCCAGTTGTAGCAAGTTTTAAAAGTAAGTATTTCAAGATCGTCCACAGAGAAGTTTGTCTAAAATGAGAGATAAACCTCCAGATCTGTGCTACCAGATCTGGCTCTATAATTATCTAGAAAGCAGATAAAAAGAGAGTGTTGGGTTTTGTCACGTTTAACTAAAAGCAAATAAAGAAAAGAATGACTAACCGATCCATTCAAGTTGGGGAAGTGATTAAAATAAATCAAATGGAGAAATAATAACTTTCGTGATTTCGCTTTGAATTTTAATGGAGAATCTGCAATTAAACATGAGTTGATTCAATCTTCATCTCGGCTACCAGACAGATGTAAGAGAAATAAATCTGAATTAAGGAAGGGTTTAGACTTATGGTTATGATCCACTTAAATGGTCACAGATCATCCAATAGTTGTTGACCTATCCTCAATTCGAACATGAACATCACATCGCAAGTCTTTGTCGAACTAGGGTACCAACGCTAATTCGTACAGGGCTAATGGGTCAACGGAAATTGGATGCAAAGGAGTGCATCTAAAGGAGCCTAATGGACTCAGGGGATCTATAAGAACCCTTGACATGAATCCAATGGAGAAACACAACTTTAAAGAACCTTTTAAATTCAATCTTACAATTACTGAGCACGGCTTTAGAAAGCCCTCGGACTAGCGTCTTGAATCCGATCTCTTTGGAGTTACAAAAGCACTCTCAAAGAACTCTCAAAAGCAAAACAGAGGAAGAAATTACAAAGTGCAGATAGACTATCGAAGGAAGGAGGGAAACAGAGATGAAAACTCAAAATCTGGATGCCACAATTGGGCAAATGTCTTCTCAATTTATAGCTTTCCCTCTATCCTGCACAAGGCTGAATTGACCAATCAGAAGTGCTCAGATCTGGATTGCCCAATGGCTGTTGTGCACGGGGATCCAGATCTGTTCTGGCCAATGAAAATGCTCTGATCTGGTTCGGCCAATCAGGCGTTAGAAGCATCAATTCTGTTATGGGAATTCAAAAGTCTGTTTGAGCTTCTAGAAGTTCCCGCCAAGTGATTTCATCTTTGGGTTTTCACGTGGGGCGGAATATGCCTTTGGTTTGTGCTTGGAATCTTCCGGAATGTCTCTGTGCTTTTAATTACATTGGGGCACGTCGAGTTCTTGAAATGCCCTTCAAAGTGGTATAAATCCCGGTATGCCATTTAGAGTTTAGGGGTCTTTTCCCAAAGTAGTTTGGCTCCTGAAGTTCTTTTCGCAAAGTATTTTCTTCTTTTTGCAAAGGTCATTCTTCTATTCGAGGAGTGTTTTCTTCTTTTCGCAAAGTTCAAGGTACTTTGCGAATTGAAGAGAATCTTTGCGAATTGTGCTTTTGCTTCCATTCTTCTTTGCGAATGGATCCTTCTGCTTTTCAGGTCTTTTCTTGCTCCTTTAGGACCTTTTAGCCATTCTTTGAGGCTATTTCTTCACTCCCTCTTTGAGTTTGACATGCGTTGTCGGCTTTTTGATCATTTTAAGATGGTTTTCGGATTTTGAGCTCTCTTTTTGGTTAGCTGCAATATGAACACTAAAGCACTTATTTAGTCTTCTCAAGGGTCTTTCAAGGCTCATGTTTAGGGGTGAAAATGGTATTTTCACTACTTAACACACCCCCAAACCTAAGCTTTGCTAGTCCCTGAGCAAAGAAACGTAAAAGCAAAATAAAGAGCCACTTTTGTAGGAAGCACAGGTGCCTTTAGCATATGCAACAAGCCTTTTAAACCCCTAGGTGATCCCTAGAGGAGGAGTGAAGTCTCCGAGGGTTTTCAATTGAAGGTACCCACAAACTTCTCCATGAAACAGCTTAACATCGTAATATTATCAAATGAGCAATCAAGGAGCAGGTTAGTTACTCTTGAATCAATGATGAAACAGAAAATTTGATTATTGTTTGCACAGAATTTAAACATTTATAAACCTCATGAATGTTTCAATATTTCCAATCATGAACAGTCATAGAAAATCATACAAATGTGCCGTGATAGCTCATCCTATGGATAAAAATTAGGTTATAAGTCATACTTAAGGTGCTCAAGTTCCAACCCAAACACTCACCGGGGTATACTCTCATCGTGTTTTTGTTGAGGGGTTCATTTTCACTCAAGCTCAAGAGCGTTACATCTCCCAAATGGATCTGTAAGCATGAGCATAGGCATGATTCTTAGGCAATGGCATCATTGACATCTCCTCACCATAGATTGGGTCACATCTCATCTCCACATGGCAGCTCACTCAACTTTGGATCACAAGGACTTTTAATCTAGGTTTGTTTGTTTGGCTTATGGAGTGAAGTTTCAAGGAAAGGCAATTTGAGCAGAGGTTTGAATTTGAGAACTCGGGAAGTGCAGGAGATGGTTCATGACTCCACCTTTTGAGTTTAGCTTCTTTCTTCTTCTTTTCGAGATTCTCACATTCACGGTGATCAGTTCTTTCTTTGATCTTGCATTTTCAACATAAGGTCCTTTTTGCCTTTCACTGTAACTTTTCACATTGTTTGTCTTTTCTTTTCTCGGTCACCATATTGCTGTTTTGAGGTATTTTCTCTTCATTTTCTTGATGTTGCCCGAAATGGTCCATCTTGATTCTTTCTCCTTTACCTCCTGAATTCTCAGTGAGGAAGGCTGAATTAGTTCCATAGGTTGGTGCAAGTACTTTTGGGTATTTTGATGAAAATTGTAGGATTCTGACTCAAATGGGGTACAAACAGCAGATTTTTCTTGGTTGGTTCTGTTAGGTTCAAGCTGTCCAAAGAAGGCCTTGATCTTTTCCTCGGTTTCATGAGTCTTTGTTTTAATTTGGAGTTTCCTAACTTCTAGTGGATCTAATGCCTCGACCAATCCTTTGAATCGTAAAAATTGCCTCGATCACTCTTCAACAGAGATGGAAAATATATGGGCTCAATTCTCACTTTGGTTATGGTTTTCCTTGAGCTTTTAAGTATATCTTTACCTTTTCTCTTCCTTTTGACTTACTATGTCTTGATACCGGTATGTTTTTATGGTGTAATCATCATGGAAATGTAGAATATAGGTTTAGAATGTCTAAATTCTTGCAAAGAAAATTTTAAAATTTCCACATTGTCATGATTCTTAAGTAAAATAATTCATTTCTGATTACTTAGGTGATTCTGTTGTCCTTAGGTTAACTATTCCTTGGCAGACTGGGGACACATGCACACCCCAAACCTATGAGGAGCAAAGTGTCCTCCGTTCAAAGGTGGTGGCATAGTCACGATTATTAGGGGAAAACAGTGAGAAAAAATAATAGCATGGAGAATTACGAAGCAAATTGTATGAACCAGAAATTTTTAGAAAATAAAAGAAAAGAGGGGGAAAGGGAGTAAGGGTGAGGGGTTTATTTTGTTTGTTTACAAGTAGGGAGCACAACATAACAGAAAAATTGCAAAATAACGAAATGAACAATTAACAGAGAAAATGGAATAAGAAAGAAAACAAATGGCAATTGCAACCAATGATACAAAAACAAAAGATTTATACATTGTATTTGAGACTCAAGAGATGCGGACTTTTAATAAATAGGATCAAAGTCGATTATCATAGATGGGTTCTATGGGTTACGAACTAGAGTCCTGTCGAATCCGAACTAGAATCGGTGTTGGAATCGAGCTGGATTTTGGTTTCTCGGGAATGGAGTTACAGAGTTCGGTGTACTCTTGACTTGATCTTTGGTGAGGCCAAGGTGTTTGGTCGGTGGTGGTTTTCTTACATTCTTGAGCTAAGCGAGCTTGGAGCATATCCACCTTGTCTTTGCTCACCTTGACCAATTGGAATGTTCTCCCACGGATCCTCATCTTCTCTCTCTCAAATTGCATGAAATGCTCTAATTTTTATTTTGGCCTCATAAGGGGTTGGGATGTAGGCCTCCAAATCAGCCATTTATACGCACATCCCTCGGATGTAGGGATTTTCTGCATCATGCTTTGGAGAGGGTGGCATATCTAGGGAGGGATGGAGTGGTAGGGGACTAAAGGGGTCTAGCTGGGGAGGGGGTGGGGGTGCATTTGGGTAGCCTAGGTGGTAGTGGAGGTGGAAGCACTAGGACTTACAGGTGCATTTGGGTTGCTGTGAGGCAAAATGGAGAAGCAGGGTAATGGGGTAGGTGGTAATGGGGCGATTAACATTTGGATGAGCTCAATGTAGCAGGGGATTATGCGCATTTGTTTGGGCTTGGCTTGGATATTTTGGAGGTAGGTGAGGATGCTGGGTGTAGGGAGGTGTGTGGGGAGATTAGCCTAGAGGGGATTGGGATTAGTGAGGTGGAGGGTTGGGGGTAATGGGTGTGAAAGGGAGGTGGGGAAATGGGTGAAAGGGGGAGGAGCAGGATAGGTGTAGGATCTAGCTCCATGGTGTCAAATAGGGGTGAATAAGCCTCTGTGGGGAAGGTTGGGGTTGAGTGCAGGATACCTCGGTGTATGTCTTTGAAGGGGTGTGGGAGTGTGAGGAGCTTTGGAGCGGAGGGTGGAAGGGATGGAGCAAGGATTGGGGTGGCTAATTCCTCTAGGACACAGTTATTGTTGGGGAGATGGGTGGTGTTGGGATAGTAGGGGTGGTTGGTGTGGTAGGGGTGTCCAAAATAGGAATGATGGAAGGTGTGGATGATGAACCCGGTGGGATGGGGGAGGTGTGGAGGAATAGGGAACCCGGGCCATCTGTGGGAGGAGGTGCGGTGAAGAGCTGGCTACCTCGGTGTGGACTAAGTCTCGACAAGTGGTGCGGCTAAAGAGCTGGTCACCACAGGAGTTGGGCTTATGGGGTAGGGGTGGTGAGGCTCGGCTGGTTGAGGCTCCACAGCAATTTCCACTCTGAGCATGCCCACCCACACTTTCAGGCTTGGTTCTCTGTCATGCTCGGTGAAGAACTAGCTCTGGCTCAGTGCTATGGGTTCGGCGAGGGCAAATGACAATAGTGCGGGCGCTGGTTCTCCTACTTCCCTCATTCTTCTTAACATGGCCTGACTTGTGGTCCAGGCTTTTTTGCCAAAGTTGTGAGGAGTGAGTACCTCAAAGGGCTCTTCCCTATCAATGTCAAACTTGGCTCGTAAGAGGGCTGAAATTAGTCTTCCAAAGGGGAGGCCAGCAATTTTCTGTTCCTTCTTTACCTTGGCACTCACATCAGCCATTGCTTCCAGGATGAGCATGGGGGCATTGAAAAATTGCCCCTTAGAAAAGTGAAAGAGGGCTTCGAGGATAGGAGTTCGCCTCTCTTGGGTATGCCCAGTTACATAAAAGCTCCCTCGGAGTATGGAATCCATTAGCAGATATTGCGGGGGCAGATCTCTTCTCATTATTGATTGCCCAGAACCCACCATGCCTTGTGTCAAATGGGCAGCCATGTTTCTGAAAGAGGCTGCTTCAGGAGCAGCCAAAGGTCCATCGGGGTTGAATTGAAAAGGTATCCCCAGAGCATGCCCTATGTCCTCGGTACACGGTTAGGTCCACGATTATCTATGAAAATGACTAAGGTTGGCACGTCGCAACATCTTGATGACCTTTGTGAGGTTTTGATACCACAGTTTTATCATCCTTGGATAAGTTTTTTCTGGTAATGGGGTGAGGATAGTGCTGAGAGAAGCTTCCCTGAGGTATCTTAGGGATGGTAGGCAATCATGTTTGGAGGAGAAAAAAGTTTCATCCACCAATAGCTCAGGTATGAGCTTCTGGGTATCAATGAAGGGGTTAGGCAAAACTAAGTGAATGGGTAATGGGGGCAGCTTTCACTGTGGCTTGAGGCGGGGTAGGCTCCTCATGGCGTATTTTCTTTCCTTTTCAACCCTATCTGCCTTGTCCATTGAAAGCTTTCTCTTCTGAGACGTTTTGCTTTGCCTTTGGCTTTTAGGGTCGATTTGGTTGCCTTCTTGACTGATGATTTGGGGAACATGGCAGCTAAGGATTTTTCAGTTTTTCCCATACTTAATTGACGGAGGAAAAATGCTCCAAACACTGGCTAACACAGATTTAGATTTTTCTAAAAAGATTGAGCGAGAATGGATAGAAAAAATACCGCGATCTAGGGTTTGTGCTTGAACTGAGTCGCTTTGTTTGTAAAGATCGCCCAACTGACAGTCTGACTTTGATCTCTGAAAAATGGAAACGCTCAAACAATTAGGAACAAACGGCTGATATCCTTGTGGAGCTCGTGTGAGAAGAGAGTGAGCTAGGGTTTTAGTGGAGCGTCGCTCTGCAGAGAGTGTTTGCAAATACAAAGCTAACTTCAAAACGACTAAATATACTTGAAGCTAAAATCGCAAAGCACCTTTAAGTTTTCGAAAAGTTCCAAAAGAGCCCTTCTTATTACTTCGAATGGCAAAAGTGCCTTTCGACAAGTAGATAGCTTCAGAAAGATTATTTCGCAAAGGACTTAGCTTCAGAACCGTCTATTCGAAAAGGAAATGTTATCATAATCAACTATTCGAAAAGAACATCTTTGTTTTCGAGCAGTTCATTGCAGCTCCAGAATCTTCTCGAATAGACTTTGGACTTTGCGAAAAGTAATTTTTGCTTTGCGATTTGAACTTTAAGTGTAATTAAACTATGCGAAAAGGGAAAAGAAACAGAAACAGAGAAATTCAGTAAAAACTATGTTGTACAAACATAATATACAATTTTCTACCATCAGATTTTTGGAGATTCGTGATGACAGATGGGCAGCACAGGCTCCTGAATGTTGTCAATGCATGGCTTGAGCCTCTGACCATTTACCTTAATGACTCTTCCGTCATTGGGATCACGGATATCCACAACTCCTGAGGGGGCAGCCTTGATGACAGTGTATGGCCCTTCCCATCTGGATCTCAATTTGCCAGGAAAGAATTTAAGTTTAGAGTTGAATAACCATACCTTGGACCCCGGTATGAACTCTTTTCTCATTAAACTCCTATCATGAAATGATTTGACTTTCTCCTTATACAATCTGGAGCTTGTATAAGCATCCATCATGACTCTTCCAATTCGAGTTGAAGTTTCCGTGATTACCGGCAGAAGTTAGATCCATATTAAATGTTTTAATAGCCCGCTTTGTATTCTAACTCTCTTGGCAAATGACATGCTTTGCCATAGACCGTCTAAAAGGAGACATTCAATTGGAGTTTTGTAGGCGATTACGTATGCCCACAAAGCATCATTAAGCTTAAAGGACCAATCCTTTCGTCCTTCTTCACGATTTTTCCAAAATGTGTTTGATCTCTATTTGAAATCTCCACTTGTCCACCGTTTTACGGATGATAGGAGTGGCTACTCAGTGATGAGTACTTTTTAATAGAGAGTCAAAGCGCACTAAAAGTGGCTCCCCATCACCGATGATGGCTCGGGAATCCAAATCGGAAAAATGTGGTCTTTGAGGAATCTTAAAACCACTTTGTGATCATTGGATTTGGTAGCTATGGCCTCAATCCACTTGGAGACATAGTCCATGACTACCAAGATGAAATTATTTCCATTAGAAGGGAAAGGGGCCCATAAAATCTATGCCCCAAACATCAAACAACTCAACTACCGTGATTGGCTGCGGGGCATTGAGTTTCTTTTGGAAATCTTGCCAGCTTTTGGCGATTCGCAAGATTTATAGTCTTTGTAAGGCATCTTTAAAGATTGTGGGCCAATAGAAACCACCTGCAGAATTTTTTGCAATTGTTTTATTGACGAAATGGCCTCCACCTGTTCATGAAACATTGACAATATGCGGAGAATTCATGGTTGGGACACACTTTCCGATCACTTAGTGCACAATTCTTGAATAGATAAGGATCTTCCCAAATGAAATTTTAACTTGTGAGAAGAAAAGATCTTTATCCATTCGATTCCAATGTTGAGGAATCATCCATTAGCCAAGAAGTTGACTATGTTTGCAAACCAAGGATCTGGGTATTGATGGCAAAAGTTGCTCATCGGAAATGATTCATTAATGGGTAAGCTATCATCCTCGATTGAGAATTCGGATAAGTGATCACCACCACATTCTCCACTCCTTTCTTATCCTTAATCTGTAGATCAAACTCACCTAATAGGAGGATCCATCCCGGATTAATCTGAGCTTGGTATCCTTCTTTGTGAAGGTACTTTAGGGCGAGTGGTCGATAAACACCACAATTTGTGAACCTAAAACATAAGGCCCGAATTTTTCCAATGCAAACACAATGGCCGACTCTTTCTCGGTTGTTGTGTAGTTGAGCTGGGCATCTATCATGGATCTGGCATAAGCTATGACATGGGGAAGCTTATCCTTTCTACGCCTAGGACAGCTCCTAGGGCATAGTCCATGCATCACATCAGCTCAAAGGGCCGAATAGTCGGGGCTGCAAGATGGGAGCTGAAATCGAGACATTTCTTAAGGACCTCAAAGGCTGTCATGCATTCATTAGTAAACACAAAAGGAACATCTTGACACGAAGAAATGACAGAGTGGCTTGGAAATTTTGAAATCTTTGATGAACCTCCTATAAAATCCTGCATGCCCTAAGAAACTTGATTTGCTTATGATTACGGGAGGAGGCAAATGTGCAATTAGATCAATTTTGCTTGGTCCACCTCTATGCCTTTATGGGAGACCACATGTCCTAGGACAATGCCTTGGGTGACCATAAAATGACTCTTTTCGACTTAGAACCAAATTGGTTTCTTCACATCTTTGCAACACCAACTTGAGGTGGTGTAAGCATTGGGAAAAAGTCTCCATAAATTGAAAAGTCATCCATGAAGATCTCCATGAATTGATCAATCATGTCGTAAAAGATGGCATACATGCATCTTTGAAAAGTAGCAGGGCATTGCAAAGACCAAAGGGCATCCTCCTATAGGCAAAAGTGCCAAAGGCGGTGAAGGTGGTCTTTTCTTGGTCACAATGGGTACCTGAGGATCTGGTTGTAACGAGTACCCATCAAGGAAGCGATAGTAAGCTTTGCTGCAAGCTTATCAAGGATTTGGTCAATGAAGGGGAGGAAATGGTCTTTCCTTGTCATGGTATTTAATTTTATGTAGTCTATGCAGACCCTCCATCCGATTGTTTGTCTGGTGGACATAAGTTCACTGATTCATTTCAAGTGATGCAGATTTCTTAGGCACCACATGTGGGTGCTACCAAGCGAGAATCTGAAATGGGGTAAATGACTGACATCTAACGACTTGACAACTTCCTTCATTACCACTTCTTGCATGTGAGGATTCAACCTTCTTTGCATTTCTCTAGAAGACTTGGCATCCTCTTCCAGGTGGAACTTATGCATGCATACAGCTGGGGTTATTCCTCCTAAATCGACAATGGTCCGATAATTGCTTTCTTGTCTTGTTTAGAACTACCAACACTCTTCTTCTTGCTCCTTTGTAAGGGAGGAAGAAATAATCACAGTAGTGTTTGATGATCTCCCAAAACACATATTTCAGATTTTTGGGAGCTGTTTGAGTTCAATTCGATTGAAATTTGAGAGAGGGCAACAAAGGTACCTTGGTAACTTGTGGAAGAGGAGAGGAGCGGGTCTCAGAGAGAGAACTTGATGATTTGTTGGTGAGTGCCTTGCACAAAGCACTCCTTTGAATTTGATCTCCCTTTTCCTTCTTTCTTAGTGGATTCCCAATCATTTTTAAATTTGTGGTGGAGTCTTTACCTTGCAGACTGTTGTAAAGACTCCTCCACCAACTCATCAATGATGTCAACATGGAAACATTCCTCGCAGAGAATTGAGGTTGAGTGAGATTATACACATTCAATTTAACTTTCATATTTCCAAAGACACCTCCATGATGCAGACTGCATTGAATGCATGCATTAGTCAGAGCTGAATGGTCTTCCCGAATAGCGAGGGATGGTGGTACTTTTGGTTGGTTCCATGTCCAACACCAAAAAGTCGTACAGGGTAGAAAAACTTGTCTACTCCTACCAAAACATCTTCAATCCACCCATAGGTTTCCTTCGGATCTGTCACACTAGTTGTAACACCACTTGAGTGGGTTTCAATTCTCCCAAACCTAGCTTCTCATAGCGGAATAGGAAGCGAGGTTGACACTAGCACCCAGATCTAGCAAGGCTTTCTCAATGGTGTGCTCCCCAATGATGCAGGGGATTGTGGGGATTCCAGGGTCTTGCATCTTAGGTGGTGTTGCAATTGATAGCACTTGGTTGATTTTCTCCACAGCAAAGGCCTTCTTGGATAAATGTATCCTAGATTGCCTTTTGTGAGTGCATACCTCTTTGAGAAATTTTGCATAAGCAGGGACCTGTTTGATTGCATCAAGCAGAGGTAGATTAATTTTAACTTGCTTGAATGTCTCCATCATTTCCTCAATTTTTGTGTTTCCTTTGTCAAAAGGAGAAACTGACTTCATTGCATGGGGAAATGGGAGATGAGGAACAAATTTCTCCTTCTCATCTTTTTCAACAATTTTGTTATTTTTTTGTTTTTCATTTTTTTGAATTTTCGATGTAAATCAATGACCATATTGCTATCCAATTTGTTGTTCTGCACTTGTTCTTCATCTTTTCCTCTTCACTACCCTTGTTGTTTATTATTCTTCCACTTCTCAAAGTAGTCACAGCTTTGATTTCCTCATGGCCATTTGAGGATTCTCCAACCATGAACTGTCCCTTAGGATTGTTCACAGGTTGGCTGGGTAGTTTACCCTCTTCTCTCTTAGCCAATGAATTTGAGAGTTGGCTGGCGTTTCTTCAATTTTTTAATGCTCATTGTGAAGGTTCACGATCAGAGAAGTTCAAGATTTTGAAGTGAACTCAAGACCTCGCTCTTCAAAGGTCGGGGATCTAGGAGGCGGGGGCTGCAGTGCGACGCATGGCTTGTTGTTGGTTAGGTCGAAAATTTGATTTATTATAAAAATTCCGATATGGTGAAAGCGGTTTGAAAGGTAATTGATTTTGGGCTTCTTTGTTGGTATGGTAATTTCCACGATTCCACGAGATTAGGATGAGATCTCCATGGGTAGTCATTCGATTGCATCATCCATAAGACTGAGCATGAGCTTGTTCCATCATGAGTTCGGAAATTGTGATGCGTAGGACATTGATCAATGGAATGAGTGGGGAATCGGCATATCGGACATGCCTCCTCTACTCTTGACCCATTTGGAGCTTTAAATGAGTCCATCACCCTATCAAATTTTGTGGTCAAATTATCCACTTTCCTTTCCACTCATTGACTTCATAAACTTTCCTCTTGTGAATTGGGGATTATTCATCCTGGATTCTCGGTCCCTTGAGAGATTCTGCCGGGTTGAATTTTCTCCAATCACCTCAAAGAGGTCCCAAACCTCTTCAACTGTTTTACGCAAGTAGGTACCTCCACAAGAGGCATCCACCATGTTCTTGCCCTTACGATCGGTTCCTTGATAGAAGCTTTGAACCTGCCATTTAGGAATTTGATGGTGAGGGCATTGTCTTAACAATTCTTTAAACCTTTCCCATGCTTCATGGAAAGTTTCAGTTGAGTTTTGGGAAAAAGAGATGATGCTTTGTCTCAGTTGGCTGGTTTTAGTCATTGGGAAATATTTTGACAAAAATTGACATTGCAAATCATTCCATGATGTGATGCTGTTTGGTGCTAACATAGTCAACTCTGCTCTAGCTTTGTCCTTTAATGAAAAAGGAAAGAGCCTAAGCTTGGTTGCCTCTGGACCAAGTCCAGCTATGTTAAATGTTGTGCATAAAGCCAGAAATTCATCAATGTGTTTGTAAGGGTCTTCCTTACTCAATCCATGGAATGAAGGCAACATTTGGATGGTGGAGGACTTAATTTCATAATTTCCCTCCACTGTGGGAAATTGAATGCAAAATGGGGAATTATAAGCACCAGGGGCAAAGTAGTCTCTTAACAATCTCTGTTCGTCACCCATTTCAGCAGATGTCTGTGATGTATGTCGGTTTCTTAGGAGTCTTTCAACTTCTGAATTTAACGGGAGAATCTCAGGATTGAGGGTTCTCCTGCCAAACATACAACTCAGAGAGGAATTTGGTACAAGAAACTGTTGAATTACGTGCTTTCCTTTTTCATTGTAAATAACAAATGTAATTAATAAATGACTGATAAATAAATGAAAATAAACATAGGTCTTATCTATTTTAGAACAAATTCCCCGGCAACGGCGCCAAAAACTTGTTGTCGCTCCAAGTGTGCCAAAATTATGTGCATTATAAATCAATAATTAAAGAATTAAAGAATGCTAAATTATATGGATGTTAACTTATGAAAGGGATATCAGCACCTTGGGGCTAACACTGGCCTGCAAGATCAGGGCCAGTTGTAGCAAGTTTTAAAAGTAAGTATTTCAAGATCGTCCACAGAGAAGTTTGTCTAAAATGAGAGATAAACCTCCAGATCTGTGCTACCAGATCTGGCTCTATAATTATCTAAAATAAAGAATAGATAAAAGAGAGTGTTGGGTTTTGTCACGTTTAACTAAAAGCAAATAAAGAAAAGAACTGACTAACTGATCCAAATTCAAGTTGGGGAAGTGATTAAAATAAATCAAATGGAGAAATAATAACTTTCTGTGATTTCGCCTTTGAATTTTAATGGAGAATCTGCAATTAAACAGAGTTGATTCAATCTTCATCTGGCTACCAGCACAGATGTAAGAGAAATAAATCTGAATTAAGGAAGGGGTTTAGACTTATGGTTATGATCTGTCCACTTAAATGGTCACAGATCATCCAATAGTTGTTGACCTATCCTCAATTCAGAACATGAACATCACTTTGCAAGTCTTTGTCAGAACTAGGTTACCAACGCTAATTCGTACAGGGGTAATGAATCAAGGGAAATTGCATGCAAAGTAGTGAATATAAAGGAGTCTAATGCACTAAGGTGATCAATAAGAACCCTTGACATGAATCCAATGGAGAAAACACAGTTTACAGCAACCTTTTAAATTCAATCTTACAATTACAGAGCACGGCTTTAGAAAGCCCTCAGACTAGCAGTCTTGAATCCGATCTCTTTGGAGTTACAAAAGCACTCTCGAACTCTCAAAAGCAAAACAGAGGAAGAAATTACAAGTGCAGATAGACTATCGTAGGAAGGAGGAAACAGAGATGAAAACTCAAAATCTGGATGCCCCAATTGGGCAAATGTCTTCTCAATTTATAGCTTTCCTCTATCACGCACAATTTGAATTGACCAATCGAAGTGCTCGGATCTGGATTGCCCAATGGTCATTGAGCACGGGATCGGATCTTTACGCCAATGAAAATGCTACGATCTGGTTCGCCAATCGAGCGTTAGAAGCATCAATTACATTATGGGAATTCAAAAGTCTGTTTGAGCTTCTAGAAGTTCCCGCCAAGTGATTTCATCTTTGGGTTTTCACGGAATATGCCTTTGGTTTGTGCTTGGAATCTTCGGAATGTCTACGTGCTTTTAATTACATTGGGGCACGCGAGTTCTTGAAATGCCCTTCAAAGTGGTAAATCCCAGTATGCCATTTCGCAGAGTTTAAGGGTCTTTTCGCAAAGTAGTTTGGCTCCAGAAGTTCTTTTCGCAAAGAATTATCTTCTTTGTGCAAAGGTCAGTCTTCTATTCGAGGAGTGATTTCTTCTTTCGCAAAGTTCAAGGTTCTTTCTTGAATTGAAGAGATTCTTTAATTGAGCTTTAGCTTCCATTCTTCTTTCGAATGGATCCTTCTTCTTCTTGAGTCTTTTCTTGCTTTTTTAGGACCGTTTTGGCCATTGCTGAGGCTATTTCTTCACTCCCTCTTTGATTTTGACATGCGTTGTCGGCTATTTGAACATATTAAGATGGTTTTCGGATTTGGACCTGTCTTTTTGGTTAGGCACAATATGAACACTAAAGCACTTATTTAGTCTTCTCAAGGGTCTTTCAAGGCTCATGTTTAGGGGTGAAAATGGTATTTTCACTACTTAACACACCCCAAACCTAAGCTTTGCTAGTCCACGAGCAAAGAAACGTAAAAGCAAAATAAAGAGCCACTTTTGTAGGAAGCACAGTGCATTTAGCATATGCAACAAGCCTTTTAAACCCCTAGGTGATCCCTAGAGGAGGAGTGAAGTCTCTGAGGGTTTTGATGAAGGTACCCACAAACTTCTCCATGAAACAGTTAACATCGATTGCAATATTATCAAATGAGCAATCAAGGAGCAGGTTAGTTACTCTTGAATCAATGATGAAACAGAAAATTTGATTATTGTTTGCAGAATTTAAACATTTATAAACCTCATGAATGTTTCAATATTTCCAATCTGTGAACAGTCATAGAAAATCATACAAATGTGCGAAGAAGCTCATCCTATGGATAAAAATTAGGTTATAAGTCATACTTAAGGTGCTCAAGTTCCAACCCAAACACTCACGGGGTATACTCTCATCGTGTTTTTGTTGAGGGGTTCATTTTCACTCAAGCTCAAGAGCGATTACATCTCCCAAATGGATCTGTAAGCATGAGCATAGGCATGATTCTTAGGCAATGGCATCATTGACATCTCCTCACCATAGATTGGGTCACATCTCATCTCCACATGACTCACTCAACTTTGGATCACAAGGGCTTTTAATCTAGGTTTGTTTGTATGGCTTATGGAGTGAAGTTTCAAGGAAAGGCAATTTGAACAGAGGTTTGAATTTGAGAACTCGGGAAGTGCAGGAGATGGTTCATGACTCCACCTTTTGAGTTTAGCTTCTTTCTTCTTCTTTTCGAGATTCTCACATTCACGGTGATCAGTTCTTTCTTTGATCTTGCATTTTCAACATAAGGTCCCTTTTTGCCTTTACGCTGCAACTTTTTCACATTGTTTGTCTTTTCTTTTCTCGGTCACCATATTGCCTGTTTTTGAGGTATTTTCTCTTCATTTTCTTGATGTTGCCCGAAATGGTCCATCTTGATTCTTTCTCCTTTACCTCCTGAATTCTCGAGTGAGGGAAGGCTGAATTAGTTCCATAGGTTCAGTGCAAGTACTTTTGGGTATTTTGATGAAAATTGTAGGATTCTGACTCAAATGGGGTACAAAGGGGCAGATTTTTCTTGGTTGGTTCTCATAGGTTCAATTTGTCCAAAGAAGGCCTTGATCTTATCCTCAGTTTCATGAGTGCTGTTACTTGTTTTAATTTGGAGTTTCCTAACTTCTAGTGGATCTAATGCCTCAGCCAATCCTTTGAATCAGAAAAAATTGCCTCAGTCACTCTTCAACAGAGATGGAAAATATATGGGCTCAATTCTCACTGGTTATGGTTTTTCCTTGAGCTTTTAAGTATATCTTTACCTTTTTCTCTTCCTTTTGACTTACTATGTGCTGATACCAGTATGTTTTTATGGTGTAATCATCATGGAAATGTAGAATATCGCAAGGTTTAGAATGTCTAAATTCTTGCAAAGAAAATTTTAAAATTTCCACATTGTCATGATTCTTAAGTAAAATAATTCATTTCCTGATTACTTAGGTGATTCTGTTGTCCTTAGGTTAACTATTCCTCTCGCCACACCCCAAACCTATGAGGAGCAAAGGTCCTCACCGGTTCAAAGGTGGTGGCATAGTCACGATTATTAGGGAAAACAGAGAAAAATAATAGCATGGAGAATTACGAAAGCAAATTGTATGAACCAGAAATTTTACAGAAAATAAAAGAAAAAGAGGAGGGAAAGGGAGTAAGGGTGAGGGGTTTATTTATGTTTGTTTCTGAAGGAGGAGAGCACAGCTATAACAGAAAAAATTGCAAAATAATGTAAAATGTAACAATTAATGAGAAAAATGGAATAAGAAAGAAATCAATTGACAGAATTGCACCGAATGATACAAAAAACAAAAGATTTATACATTGTATTTGAGACTCAGTAGATGCAGACTTTTAATAAATAGGATCAAAGTCAGTATCATAGATGGGTTCTATGGGTTCTGAACTAGAGTCACTGTCAGAATCCGAACTAGAATCAGTGTTGGAATCAGAACTGGATTTTGGTTTCTCAGGAATGGAGTTCTGGAGTTCAGTGTACTCTTGACTTGATCTTTGGTGAGGCCAAGGTGTTTGGTCAGGGTGGTTTTCTTACGTTCTTGAGCTAAGCGAGCTTGGAGCATATCCACCTTGTCTTTGCCTTGACCAATTGGAATGTTAGTCCCACGGATCCCTCATCTTCTCTCTCTCAAATTGCATGAAATGCTCTAATTTTTTATTTTGGCCTCACGAGGGGTTGGGATGTAGGCCTCCAAATCATGACCTTATACGCACATCCCTACGGATGTAGGGATTTTCTGTCATGGCTTTGGGAGAGGGTGGCATATCTAGGGAGGGATGGGTGGTAGGGGACTAAAGGGGTCTAGGCGGGGAGGGGGGGTGGGGGTCTGTTTGGGTAGCACGGTGGTAGTGGAGGGTGGAAGCACTAGGACTTCTGTTTGGGTTGCTGTGAGGCAAAATGGAGAGCAGGGTAATGGGGGTAGGTGGTAATGGGCGATTAACTTGTTGGATGAGCTCAATGTGTGAGGTGATTATGCATTTGTTTGGAGGCGGCTTGGATATTTTGGAGGTAGGTGAGGATGCAGGTGTAGGGAGGCGGTGTGGGGAGATTAGCCTAGAGGGGATTGGGATTAGTGAGGTGGAGGTTGGGGGTAATGGGTGTGAAAGGGAGGTGGGGAAATGGGTGAAAGGGGAGGAGGGATCGGTGTAGGATCTAGCTCCATGGTGTCAAATAGGGGTGAATAAGCCTCTGTGGGGAAAGGTTGGGGTTCAGAGGTCTGGGATACCTCAGGTGTATGTGCTGAAGGGATGTGGGAGTGTGAGGAGCTTTGGAGCAGAGGGGTGGAAGGGGATGGAGCAAGGATTGGGGTGGCTAATTCCTCTAGGACCTGGTTATTGTTGGGGGAGATGGGGGGTGTTGGGATAGTAGGGGTGGTTGGTGTGGTAGGGGTGTCCAAAATAGGAATGATGGAAGGTGTGGATGATGAACCATGGGATGGGGAGGTGTGGAGGAATAGGGAACCAGCCATCAGGGTCAGAGGGAGGTGCTGAAGAGTCTACCTGTGTGTGGACTAAGTGCAAGTGGTGGTGCACTAAAGAGTGGTCACCACAGGAGTTGGGCTTATGGGTAGGGGGGTTTGAGGCTCGGGGCTGGTTGAGGCTCCACGTGAATTTCCACTGACATGCCCACCCACACTTCGGGCTTGGTTCTCTGTCATGCTCGTGAAGAACTAGCTCTGGCTCGGTGCTATGGGTTCAAGCGGGCAAAGAATAGGGGCAGTGCGCGCGGGGGCATGGGCTGGTTCTCCTACTTCCTCATTCTTCTTAACATGGCCGACTTGTGGTCCGTGCTTTTTGCCAAAGTTGTGAGGTGAGTACCTCAAAGGGCTCTTCCCTATCAATGTCAAACTTGGCTCGTAAGAGGCTGAAATTAGTCTTCCAAAGGGAGGCCAGACAATTTTACATTCCTTCTTTACCTTGGCACTCACATCACCATTGCTTCGAGGATGAGCATGGGGCATTGAAAAATTGCCCTTAGAAAAGTGAAAGAGGGCTTGAGGATAGGAGTTAAGCCTCTCTTGGGTATGCCCGATTACAAAAAGCTCCTCGAGTATGGAATCCATTAGCAGATATTGCGGGGGCAGATCTCTTCTCATTATTGATTGCCCAGAACCCACCATGCCTTGTGTCAAATGGGCAGCCATGTTTACGAAAGAGCCGAGAGCGAAAAAAAGGTCCATCGGGGTTGAATTGAAAAGGTATCCCTGAGCATGCCCTATGTCCACCGTCACAGTTAGGTCACAGATTATCTATGAAAATGACTAAGGTTGGCACGTCGCAACATCTTGATGACCTTTGTGAGGTTTTGATACCACAGTTTATCATCCTTGGATAAGTTTTTACGGTAATGGGGTGAGGATAGTCTTTGAGAGAAGCTTCCGAGGTATCTTAGGGATGGTAGGCAATCATGTTTGGAGGAGAAAAAGTTTCATCCACCAATAGCTCGGTATGAGCTCGGGTCTCAATGAAGGGTTAGGCAAAACTAAGTGAATGGGTAATGGGGGCATTCGGACTGTGGGCTTGAGGCGGCAGGTAGGCTCCTCATGGCGTATTTTCTTTCCTTTTTCAACCCTATCCGCCTTGTCCATTGAAAGCTTTCTCTTGCAGACGCTTTTTGCTTTGCCTTTGGCTTTTGGGTCGATTTGGTTGCCTTCTTGGTGATGATTTGGGGAACATGGCGACTAAGGATTTTCAGTTTTTCCCATACTTAATTGACGGAGGAAAAATGCTCCAAACACGGCTAACACAGATTTAGATTTTCTAAAAGATTGAGCGAGAATGGATAGAAAAAATACCGCGATCTAGGGTTTGTGCTGAGTCGCTTTGTTTGTAAAGATCGCCCAACTGACAGTCTGACTTTGATCTCTGAAAAATGGAAACGCTCAAACAATTAGGAACAAACGGCTGATATCCTTGTGGAGCTCGTGTGAGAAGAGAGTGAGCTAGGGTTTTAGTGGAGCGTCGCTCTGCAGAGAGTGTTTGGAAATACAAAGCTAACTTCAAAACGACTAAATATACTTGAAGCTAAAATCGCAAAGCACCTTTAAGTTTTCGAAAAGTTCAAAAAGAGCCCTTCTTATTACTTCGAATGGCAAAAGTGACTTTCGACAAGTAGATAGCTTCAGAAAGATTATTTCGCAAAGGACTTAGCTTCAGAACCGTCTATTCGAAAAGGAAATGTTATCATAATCAACTATTCGAAAAGAACATCTTTGTTTTCGAGCAGTTCATTGCAGCTCCAGAATCTTCTCGAATAGACTTTGGACTTTGCGAAAAGTAATTTTTGCTTTGCGATTTGAACTTTAAGTGTAATTAAACTATGCGAAAAGGGAAAAGAAAGCGAAGAGAAATTCAAGAAAACTATGTTGTACAAACATAATATACAATTTTCTACCATCGATTTTTGGAGATGATGGCGGATGGGCGACAGGCTCCTGAATGTTGTCAATGCATGGCTTGAGCCTCTGACCATTTACCTTAATGACTCTTCCGTCATTGGGATCACGGATATCCACAACTCCTGAGGGGGCAGCCTTGATGACAGTGTATGGCCCTTCCCATCTGGATCTCAATTTGCCAGGAAAGAATTTAAGTTTAGAGTTGAATAACCATACCTTGGACCCCGGTATGAACTCTTTTCTCATTAAACTCCTATCATGAAATGATTTGACTTTCTCCTTATACAATCTGGAGCTTGTATAAGCATCCATCCAGCTCTTCCAATTGGTGAGTTGAAGTTTCGTGATTACCAGCAGAAGTTAGATCCATATTAAATGTTTTAATAGCCCAGAAAACTTTGTATTCTAACTCTACTGGCAAATGACATGCTTTGCCATAGACCAGTCTAAAAGGGGACATTCCAATTGGAGTTTTATAGGCAGTTCTGTATGCCCACAAAGCATCATTAAGCTTAAAGGACCAGTCCTTTCATCCTTCTTCACAGCTTTTTCCAAAATGTGTTTGATCTCTATTTGAAATCTCCACTTGTCGGTTTGGATGATAGGGAGTGGCTACTCTGTGAGTGACAGAGTACTTTTTTAATAGAGAGTCAAACTGCCTGTTGCAAAAGTGGCTCCCCCCATCACTGATGATGGCTCTGGGGAATCCAAATCTGGAAAAAATGTGGTCTTTGAGGAATCTTAAAACCACTTTGTGATCATTGGATTTGGTAGCTATGGCCTCAATCCACTTGGAGACATAGTCCACAGCTACCAAGATGAAATTATTTCCATTAGAAGGGGGAAAGGGGCCCATAAAATCTATGCCCCAAACATCAAACAACTCAACTACCAGATTGGTGCGAGGGCATTGAGTTTCTTTTGGAAATCTTGCCCTTGATTTTTGGCGATTACGCAAGATTCTGATAGTCTTTGTAAGGCATCTTTAAAGATTGTGGGCCAATAGAAACCACCTGCAAATTTTTTGCATTTGTTTATTGCCACGAAATGGCCTCCACGAACTGTTCATGACACATTGACAATATGCGGAGAATTCATGGTCAGGGACACACTTTACGATCACTTAGTACGCACAATTCTTGAATAGATAAGGATCTTCCCAAATGAAATGTTTAACTTGTGAGAAGAAAAGATCTTTATCCATTCGATTCCAATGTTGAGAATCATCCAATAGCCAGAAGTTGACTATGTTTGCAAACCAAGAAGTGGGTATTGATGGCAAAAGTTGCTCATCGAAATGATTCATTAATGGGTAAGCTATCATCCTCGGTATTGAGAATTACGGATAAGTGATCACCACATTCTCACTCCTTTCTTATCCTTAATCGTAGATCAAACTCACCTTAATAGGAGGATCCATCGATTAATCTGGGCTTGGTATCCTTCTTAGGCAGAAGGTACTTTAGGGCGAGTGGTCGATAAACACCACAATTTGTGAACCTAAAACATAAGGCTGAATTTTCCAATGCAAACACAATGGCGGCGGCTCTTTCTCGGTTGTTGTGTTGAGCTGGGCATCTATCATGGATCTGGCATAAGCTATGACATGGGAAGCTTATCCTTTCTACGCCTAGGACAGCTCCTAGGGCATAGTCTGATGCATCACACATCAGCTCAAAGGGCACCGAATAGTCAGGGATCAAGATGGGAGCAAATCAGACATTTCTTAAGGACCTCAAAGGCATCATGCATTCATTAGTAAACACAAAAGGAACATCTTGACACAGTAAATGACAGAGTGGCTTGGAAATTTTTGAAATCTTTGATGAACCTCCTATAAAATCCTGCATGCCCTAAGAAACTTGATTTGCTTGCAGCCTGGGAGGAGGCAAATGTGCAATTAGATCAATTTTGCTTGGTCCACCTCTATGCCTTTATGGGAGACCACATGTCCTAGGACAATGCCTTGGTGACCATAAAATGACTCTTTCCCACTTAGAACCAAATTGGTTTCTTCACATCTTTGCAACACCAACTTGAGGTGGTGAGCATTGGGAAAAGTCGCTCTCCATAAATTGAAAAGTCATCCATGAAGATCTCCATGAATTGATCAATCATGTCGAAAAGATGGCATACATGCATCTTGAGCATTGCAAAGACCAAAGGGCATCCTCCTATAGGCAAAAGTGCCAAAGGCGGTGAAGGTGGTCTTTCTTGGTCCTGTGGGTACAGGATCGTTGTAACAGAGTACCCATCAAGGAAGCATAGTAAGCTTTGCACGCAAGCTTATCAAGGATTTGGTCAATGAAGGGAGGAAATGGTCTTTCCTTGTCATGGTATTTAATTTTATGTAGTCTATGCGGACCCTCCATCCAGTTGTTTGTCTGGTGGACATAAGTTCATGATTCAGCTACTGTGATGCATTTCTTAGGCACCACTGTGTGGGTGCTAAGCGAAATCTGAAATGGGGTAAATGACCCCAAAGATCTAGCACTTGACAACTTCCTTCATTACCACTTCTTGCATGTGAGGATTCAACCTTCTTTGCATTTCTCTAGAAGGCTTGGCATCCTCTTCGGTGGATCTTATGCATGCATACATGGGTTTATTCCTCCTAAATCGACAATGGTCCACCAATTGCTTTCTTGTCTTGTTTTAGAACTACCAACAGCTCTCTTCTTCTTGCTCCTTTGTAAGGGAGGAAGAAATAATCACAGTAGTGTTTGATGATCTCCCAAAAACACATATTTCAGATTTTTGGGAGCTGTTTGAGTTCAATTCCAATTGTGGTGAGAAAAGAGGGCAAAGGTACCTTGGTAACTTGTGGAAGAGGGAGAGGAGCAGGTCTCAAGAGAGAAACTTGATGTTGGTGAGTGCCTTGCACAAAGCAGACTCCTTTGAATTTGATCTCCTTTTCCTTCTTTCTTAGTGGATTCCCAATCATTTTTAAATTACGTGGTGGAGTCTTTACCTTGCGGCTGTTTGTAAAGACTCCTCCACCACTCATCAATGATGTCAACATGGAAACATTCCTCAGAATTGAGGTTGAGTAGACATTATACACATTCAATTTAACTTTCATATTTCCAAAAGACACCTCCATGATGCCGGACACTGCATTGAATGCATGCATTAGAGCAGAATGGTCTTCAATAGGGGATGGCGGTGGTACTTTTGGTTGGTTCCATGTCCAACACCAAAAAGCCAGGTAGAAAACTTGTCTACTCCTACCAAAACATCTTCAATCCACCCCATAGGTTTCCTTTCGATCTGTCACTAGTGTAACACCACTTGAGTGGGTTTCAATTCTCCCAAACCTAGCTTCTCATAGGCAGGAATAGGGAAGCGAGTTGACACTAGCACCAGATCTAGCAAGGCTTTCTCAATGGTGTGCTCCCCAATGATGAGGGATTGTGGGGATTCGAGGTCTTGCATCTTAGGTGGTGTTGCAATTGATAGCACTTGGTTGATTTTCTCCACAGCAAAGGCCTTCTTGGATAAATGTATCCTAGATTGCCTTTTGTGAGTGCATACCTCTTTGAGAAATTTTGCATAAGCAGGGACCTGTTTGATTGCATTAAGCGGTAGGTAGATTAATTTTAACTTGCTTGAATGTCTCCATCATTTCCTCAATTTTTGTGTTTCCTTTGTCAAAAGGAGGACTTCATTGCATGGGGAAATGGGAGATGAGGAACAAATTTCTCCTTCTCATCTTTTTCAACAATTTTGTTATTTTTCTGTTTTTCATTTTTTTGAATTTTCTGATGTAAATCAATGACCATATTGCTATCCAAATTTGTTCACTTGTTCTTCATCTTTTCCTCTTCACTACCTTTGTGTTGTTTATTATTCTTCCACTTCTCAAAGTAGTCATTTTGATTTCCTCATGGCCATTTGAGGATTCTCCAACCATGAACATCCCTTAGGATTGTTCACGTTGTTGGGTAGTTTACCCTCTTCTCTCTTAGCCAATGAATTTGAGAGTTGGCCTGACGTTTCTTCAATTTTTTAATGCTCATTTGTGAAGGTTCACGATCGAGAGAAGTTCCAAGATTTTGAAGTGAACTCAAGACCGCTCTTCAAAGGTCGAGGGATCTAGGAGGCAGGGGCTGGTCATCGACTCGCATGGCTTGTTGTTGGTTCTTTGAAAATTTGATTTATTATAAAATTTCATTGATATGGAAAGTTTGAAAGGTAATTGATTTTGAAATTGCTCTTTCTTTGTTGGGTGGTAATTTCTGATTCCACGAGATTAGGATGAGATCTCCATGGGTAGTCATTCGATTGCATCATCCCATAAGGTGAGCATGAGCTTGTTCCATCATGAGTTCCGAAATTGTGATGAGAAGGACATTGATCAATGGAATGAGTGGGGCGGCATATCGACATGCCTCCTCTACTCTTGACCCATTTGGAGCTTTAAATGAGTCCATCACCTATCAAATTTTGTGGTCAAATTATCCACTTTCCTTTCCAAATTGACTTCATAAACTTTCCCTCTTGTGAATTGGGGATTATTCATCCTATTTGGATTCTCGGTGTCCCTTGACGGAGATTCGGGTTGAATTTTCTCCAATCACCTCAAAGAGGTCCCAAACCTCTTCAACTGTTTTTAAGTAGGTACCTCCACAAGAGGCATCCACCATGTTCTTGCCCTTACGATCGGTTCCTTGATAGAAGCTTTGAACCGGTGCCATTTAGGAATTTGATGGTGAGGGCATTGTCTTAATAATTCTTTAAACCTTTCCCATGCTTCATGGAAAGTTTGATTGAGTTTTGGGAAAAAGAGATGATGCTTTGTCTCGGTTGGCTGGTTTTAGTCATTGGGAAATATTTTGACAAAATTGACATTGCAAATCATTCCATGATGTGATGTCGTTTGGTGCTAACATAGATAACCATGCTCTAGCTTTGTCCTTTAATGAAAAGGAAAGAGCCTAAGCTTGGTTGCCTCTGACCAAGTCCAACTATGTTAAATGTTGTGCATAAAGCCGTAAATTCATCAATGTGATTGTAAGGGTCTTCCTTACTCAATCCATGGAATGAAGGCAACATTTGGATGGTGGAGGACTTAATTTCATAATTTCCCTCCACTGTGGGAAATTGAATGCAAAATGGGGAATTATAAGCACCAGGGGCAAAGTAGTCTCTTAACAATCTCTGTTCGTCACCCATTTCAGCAGATGTCTGTGATGTATGTCGGTTTCTTAGGAGTCTTTCAACTTCTGAATTTAACGGGAGAATCTCAGGATTGAGGGTTCTCCTGCCAAACATACAACTCAGAGAGGAATTTGGTACAGCAAACCTGTTGAATTACGTGCTTTCCTTTCCTTCATACAGCTGTAAGCTGCACAGAAATAACAACAGAATTAATAAATGACTGATAAATAAATGAAAATAAACATAGGTCTTATCTATTTTAGAACAAATTCCCCGGCAACGGCGCCAAAAACTTGTTGTCGCTCCAAGTGTGCCAAAATTATGTGCATTATAAATCAATAATTAAAGAATTAAAGAATGCTAAATTATATGGATGTTAACTTATGAAAGGGATATCAGCACCTTGGGGCTAACACTGGCCTGCAAGATCAGGGCCAGTTGTAGCAAGTTTTAAAAGTAAGTATTTCAAGATCGTCCACAGAGAAGTTTGTCTAAAATGAGAGATAAACCTCCAGATCTGTGCTACCAGATCTGGCTCTATAATTATCTAGAAAGCAGATAAAAAGAGAGTGTTGGGTTTTGTCACGTTTAACTAAAAGCAAATAAAGAAAAGAACTGACTAACTGATCCAAATTCAAGTTGGGGAAGTGATTAAAATAAATCAAATGGAGAAATAATAACTTTCTGTGATTTCGCCTTTGAATTTTAATGGAGAATCTGCAATTAAACAGAGTTGATTCAATCTTCATCTGGCTACCAGCACAGATGTAAGAGAAATAAATCTGAATTAAGGAAGGGGTTTAGACTTATGGTTATGATCTGTCCACTTAAATGGTCACAGATCATCCAATAGTTGTTGACCTATCCTCAATTCAGAACATGAACATCATGCAAGCGTCCGAACTAGGTTACCAACGCTAATTGCATGGGGTAATGAATCAAGGAAATTGCATGCAAAGTAGTGAATATAAAGGAGTCTAATGCACTAAGGTGATCAATAAGAACCCTTGACATGAATCCAATGGAGAAAACACAGTTCTGACAACCTTTAAATTCAATCTTACAATTACAGAGCACGGCTTTAGAAAGCCCTCGGACTAGCGTCTTGAATCCGATCTCTTTGGAGTTACAAAAGCACTCTGAACTCTCAAAAGCAAAACAGAGGAAGAAATTACAAGGGGAGATAGACTATCTCAGGAAGGAGGGAAACAGAGATGAAAACTCAAAACTGGATGCCCCAATTGGGCAAATGTCTTCTCAATTTATAGCTTTCCCTCTATAATTGACCAATGAAGTGCGATCTGGATTGCCCAATGGTCATTGGAGCACGGGGATCCAGATCTGTTACGCCAATGAAAATGCTACGATCCGTTCTCCATCAATTATAGAATTCAAAAGTCTGTTGAGCTTCTAGAAGTTCCCGCTGTGATTTCATCTTTGGGTTTTCACGAATATGCCTTTGGTTTGTGCTTGGAATCTTGGAATGTCTCTGTGCTTTTAATTACATTGGGGCACGTCGAGTTCTTGAAATGCCCTTCAAAGTGGAAATCAAAGATGCCATTTCAGAGTTTAAGGGTCTTTTCGCAAAGTAGTTTGGCTCCAGAAGTTCTTTTCGCAAAGTATTTTCTTCTTTTTGCAAAGGTCATTCTTCTATTCGAGGAGTGTTTTCTTCTTTTCGCAAAGTTCAAGGTTCTTTGCGAATTGAAGAGATTCTTTGCGAATTGAGCTTTAGCTTCCATTCTTCTTTGCGAATGGATCCTTCTTCTTCTTGAGTCTTTTCTTGCTCTTTTAGGACCTTTTAGCCATTCTTTGAGGCTATTTCTTCACTCCCTCTTTGATTTTGACATGCGTTGTCGGCTTTTTGATCATTTTAAGATGGTTTTGATTTGGACTCTTTTGGTTACGCAATATGAACACTAAAGCACTTATTTAGTCTTCTCAAGGGTCTTTCAAGGCTCATGTTTAGGGGTGAAAATGGTATTTTCACTACTTAACACCCCAAACCTAAGCTTTGCTAGTCCACGAGCAAAAGAAACGTAAAAGCAAAATAAAGAGCCACTTTTGTAGGAAGCACAGTGCATTTAGCATATGCAACAAGCCTTTTAAACCCTAGGTGATCCCTAGAGGAGGAGTGAAGTCTCCCGAGGGTTTTGTGAAGGTACCCACAAACTTCTCCATGAAAGCTTAACATCGGTGCAATATTATCAAATGAGCAATCAAGGAGCAGGTTAGTTACTCTTGAATCAATGATGAAACAGAAAATTTGATTATTGTTTGCAGAATTTAAACATTTATAAACCTCATGAATGTTTCAATATTTCCAATCTGTGAACAAATCATAGAAAATCATACAAATGTGCCGAAGAAGCTCATCCTATGGATAAAAATTAGGTTATAAGTCATACTTAAGGTGCTCAAGTTCCAACCCAAACACTCACGGTGGTATACTCTCATCGGTGTTTTTGTTGAGGGGTTCATTTTCACTCAAGCTCAAGAGCGATTACATCTCCCAAATGGATCTGTAAGCATGAGCATAGGCATGATTCTTAGGCAATGGCATCATTGACATCTCCTCACCATAGATTGGGTCACATCTCATCTCCACATGACTCACTCAACTTTGGATCACAAGGGCTTTTAATCTAGGTTTGTTTGTATGGCTTATGGAGTGAAGTTTCAAGGAAAGGCAATTTGACAGAGGTTTGAATTTGAGAACTCGGGAAGTGCAGGAGATGGTTCATGACTCCACCTTTTGAGTTTAGCTTCTTTCTTCTTCTTCTTGAGATTCTCACATTCACGGTGATCAGTTCTTTCTTTGATCTTGCATTTTTCAACATAAGGTCCCTTTTTGCCTTTTGCTGCAACTTTTTCACATTGTTTGTCTTTTCTTTTCTCGTCACCATATTGCCTGCTTTTGAGGTATTTTCTCTTCATTTTCTTGATGTTGCCTGAAAATGGTCCATCTTGATTCTTTCTCCTTTACCTCCTAATTCTCGTGAGTGAGGAAGGCTGAATTGGTTCCATAGGTTCAAGTACTTTTGGGTATTTTTGATGAAAAATTGTAGGATTCTGACTCAAATGGGGTACAAACAGGGCAGATTTTTTCTTGGTTGGTTCATAGGTTCAAGTCGTCCAAAGAAGGCCTTGATCTTTCCTCGGTTTCATGAGTGTTACTTGTTTTAATTTGGAGTTTCCTAACTTCTAGTGGATCTAATGCCTCACCAATCCTTTGAATCGTAAAAAATTGCCTCACCACTCTTCACAGAGATGGAAAATATATGGGCTCAATTCTCACGGTTATGGTTTTTCCTTGAGCTTTTAAGTATATCTTTACCTTTTTCTCTTCCTTTGACTTACTATGTGCGATATAAGATATGTTTTATGGTGTAATCATCATGGAAATGTAGAATATCGCAAGGTTTAGAATGTCTAAATTCTTGCAAAGAAAATTTTAAAATTTCCACATTGTCATGATTCTTAAGTAAAATAATTCATTTCACGATTACTTAGGTGATTTTGTCCTTAGGTTAACTATTCCTTAGGACCATGCCACACCCCCAAACCTATGAGGCGGTCCTCGGTTCAAAGGTGGTGGCATAGTCCATTATTAGGGAAAGCAGAAAAAATAATAGCATGGAGAATTACTGAAAGCAAATTGTATGAACCAGAAATTTTACGAAAAATAAAAGAAAAAGAGGAAAGGAGTAAGGGTGAGGGTTTATTTTTTTTGTTTCAAGTAGGAGACAACTATAATGAAAAAAAAATTGCAAAATAACAGAAAACAAAACAATTAACAGAGAAAAATGGAATAAGAAAGAAAACAAATGACAGAATTGCACCGAATGATACAAAAAACAAAAGATTTATACATTGTATTTGAGACTCAGTAGATGCAGACTTTTAATAAATAGGATCAAAGTCAGTATCATAGATGGGTTCTATGGGTCGAACTAGAGTCAGCTGAATCCGAACTAGAATCTGTTGGAATCTAATCTGGATTTTGGTTTCAGAATGGAGTTCTGGAGTTCAGGTACTCTTGACTTGATCTTCGTGAGGCCAAGGTGTTTGGGTGGTTTTCGTTCTTGAGCTAACTGAGCTTGGAGCATATCCACCTTTTGACCAATTGGAATGTTCCCCACAGATCCCTCATCTTCTCTCTCTCAAATTGCATGAAATGCTCTAATTTTTTATTTTGGCCTCATAAGGGGTTGATGTAGGCCTCTGAATCAGCACATCCCTGGATGTAGGGATTTTCTATCATGGCCTGGGAGAGGGTGGCATATCTAGGGAGGGATGGAGTGGTAGGGGAAGGGTCTCTGGGGGGGGGGGGGGGTCTGCTTGGGTAGCCTGGGTAGTGGAGGGTGGAAGCACTAGGACTGGTGTTTGGGTTGCCTGTGAGGCAAAATGGAGAGCAGGTAATGGGGTAGGTGGTAATGGGGCGTTGATCGGATGAGTTTCCAATGTAGCATCGATTGTCTCTGCATTTGTTTGAGCTGGCTTGGATATTTTGGAGGTAGGTGAGGATGGTGTAGGAGGAGTGTGGGGAGATTAGCCTAGAGGGGATTGGGATTAGTGAGGTGGAGGGTTGGGGGGTAATGGGTGTGAAAGGGGAGGTGGGGAAATGGGTGAAAGGGGAGGAGCAGGGATAGGTGTAGGATCTAGCTCCATGGTGTCAAATAGGGGTGAATAAGCCTCTGGGGAAAGGTTGGGGTTGAGGTCTGGGATACCCTGTGTATGTGTCAAGGGGTGTGGGAGTGTGAGGAGCTTTGGAGCGAGGGGTGGAAGGGATGGAGCAAGGATTGGGGTGGCTAATTCCTCTAGGACTGGTTATTGTTGGGGAGATGGGTGGTGTTGGGATAGTAGGGTGGTTGGTGGTAGGGGTGTCCAAAATAGGAATGATGGAAGGTGTGGATGATGAACCAGGGATGGGGAGGGTGTGGAGGAATAGGGAACCAGGCCATTCAGGGTCAGGAGGTGCAGAAGAGCCGGCTACCTCAGGCAGGTGTGGACTAAGTGCAGAAGTGGTGCAAACTAAGAGCTGGTCACCACAGGAGTTGGGCTTGTAACCCGGTAGGGGTGAGGCTCAGGGGGTTGAGGCTCCACACAATTTCCACTTGCAAGATGCCCACCCACACTTTGTGGCTTGGTTCTCATGCTCAAGAAGAAGAACTAGCTCTGCTCAAAAGTTATGGGTTCAAGAAATAGGCGCATAGGGGCAAAGCGAGCAGGGGCTGGTTCTCCTACTTCCTCATTCTTCTTAACATGGCGACTTGTGGTCCGTGCTTTTTGCCAAAGTTGTGAGGAGTGAGTACCTCAAAGGGCTCTTCCCTATCAATGTCAAACTTGGCTCGTAAGAGGGCTGAAATTAGTCTTCCAAAGGGAGGCCAAGAATTTTCTGTTCCTTCTTTACCTTGGCACTCACATCAGCCATTGCTTCAGATGAGCATGGGGCATTGAAAAATTGCCCTTAGAAAAGTGAAAGAGGGCTTCGAGGATAGGAGTTCGCCTCTTGGGTATGCCCACATAAAAAGCTCCCTCTGAGTATGGAATCCATTAGATATTACAAGAGATCTCTTCTCATTATTGATTGCCCAACCCACCATGCCTTGTGTCAAATGGGCAGCCATGTCAAGAAAGAGGCGCTGAGGGCAGCCAAAGGTCCATCGGGTTGAATTGAAAAGGTATCCCAGCATGCCCTATGTCCTCACCGATTAGGTCACAGTTATCTATGAAAATGACTAAGGTTGGCACGTCTGCAACATCTTCAGTGACCTTTGTGAGGTTTTGATACCACAGTTTTATCATCCTTGGATAAGTTTTTTCTGGTAATGGGGTGAGGATAGTGCTGAGAGAAGCTTCCCTGAGGTATCTTAGGGATGGTAGGCAATCATGTTTGGAGGAGAAAAAAGTTTCATCCACCAATAGCTCAGGTATGAGCTTCTGGGTATCAATGAAGGGGTTAGGCAAAACTAAGTGAATGGGTAATGGTGGGCAGGACTTGGCTTGAGGCGCAGGGTAGGCTCTCATGATGATTTTCTTTCCTTTTTCAACCCTATCCGCCTTTGTCCATTGAAAGCTTTCTTTGCAGACGTTTTTGCTTTGCCTTTGGCTTTTGGGGTCGATTTGGTTGCCTTCTTGACTGATGATTTGGGGAACATGGCAGCTAAGGATTTTTCAGTTTTTCCCATACTTAATTGACGGAGGAAAAATGCTCCAAACACTGGCTAACACAGATTTAGATTTTTCTAAAAAGATTGAGCGAGAATGGATAGAAAAAATACCGCGATCTAGGGTTTGTGCTTGAACTGAGTCGCTTTGTTTGTAAAGATCGCCCAACTGACAGTCTGACTTTGATCTCTGAAAAATGGAAACGCTCAAACAATTAGGAACAAACGGCTGATATCCTTGTGGAGCTCGTGTGAGAAGAGAGTGAGCTAGGGTTTTAGTGGAGCGTCGCTCTGCAGAGAGTGTTTGCAAATACAAAGCTAACTTCAAAACGACTAAATATACTTGAAGCTAAAATCGCAAAGCACCTTTAAGTTTTCGAAAAGTTCCAAAAGAGCCCTTCTTATTACTTCGAATGGCAAAAGTGACTTTCGACAAGTAGATAGCTTCAGAAAGATTATTTCGCAAAGGACTTAGCTTCAGAACCGTCTATTCGAAAAGGAAATGTTATCATAATCAACTATTCGAAAAGAACATCTTTGTTTTCGAGCAGTTCATTGCAGCTCCAGAATCTTCTCGAATAGACTTTGGACTTTGCGAAAAGTAATTTTTGCTTTGCGATTTGAACTTTAAGTGTAATTAAACTATGCGAAAAGGGAAAAGAAACAGAAACAGAGAAATTCAGTAAAAACTATGTTGTACAAACATAATATACAATTTTCTACCATCAGATTTTTGGAGATTCGTGATGACAGATGGGCAGCACAGGCTCCTGAATGTTGTCAATGCATGGCTTGAGCCTCTGACCATTTACCTTAATGACTCTTCCGTCATTGGGATCACGGATATCCACAACTCCTGAGGGGGCAGCCTTGATGACAGTGTATGGCCCTTCCCATCTGGATCTCAATTTGCCAGGAAAGAATTTAAGTTTAGAGTTGAATAACCATACCTTGGACCCCGGTATGAACTCTTTTCTCATTAAACTCCTATCATGAAATGATTTGACTTTCTCCTTATACAATCTGGAGCTTGTATAAGCATCCATCCGCAGCTCTTCCAATTCAGTGAGTTGAAGTTTCCTGTGATTACCAGCAGAAGTTAGATCCATATTAAATGTTTTAATAGCCCAGAAAGCTTTGTATTCTAACTCTACTGGCAAATGACATGCTTTGCCATAGACCAGTCTAAAAGGAGACATTCCAATTGGAGTTTTGTAGGCAGTTCTGTATGCCCACAAAGCATCATTAAGCTTAAAGGACCAATCCTTTCTGTCCTTCTTCACAGTTTTTTCCAAAATGTGTTTGATCTCTCTATTTGAAATCTCCACCTGTCCACTGGTTTGTGGATGATAGGGAGTGGCTACTCTGTGAGTGACAGAGTACTTTTTTAATAGAGAGTCAAACTGCCTGTTGCAAAAGTGGCTCCCCCCATCACTGATGATGGCTCTGGGGAATCCAAATCTGGAAAAAATGTGGTCTTTGAGGAATCTTAAAACCACTTTGTGATCATTGGATTTGGTAGCTATGGCCTCAATCCACTTGGAGACATAGTCCACAGCTACCAAGATGAAATTATTTCCATTAGAAGGGGGAAAGGGGCCCATAAAATCTATGCCCCAAACATCAAACAACTCAACTACCAGGATTGGCTGTAGGGGCATTGAGTTTCTTTTGGAAATACTGCCCAGTTTTTGGCAGTTCTGGCAAGATTTACAGTGCTGTAAGGCATCTTTAAAGATTGTGGGCCAATAGAAACCACACTGCAGAATTTTTGCAGCTGTTTTATTGCCACTGAAATGGCCTCCACAGGCCTGTTCATGACACATTGACAATATGCCAGAGAATTCATGGTCCGGGACACACTTTCTGATCACTTGGTCTGCACAATTCTTGAATAGATAAGGATCTTCCCAAATGAAATTTTTAACTTGTGAGAAGAAAAGATCTTTATCCATTCGATTCCAATGTTGAGGAATCTGTCCAGTAGCCAAGAAGTTGACTATGTTTGCAAACCAAGGACTGTGGGTATTGATGGCAAAAAGTTGCTCATCAGGAAATGATTCATTAATGGGTAAGCTATCATCCTCAGTATTGAGAATTCTGGATAAGTGATCAGCCACCACATTCTCCACTTTTCTTATCCTTAATCAGATCAAACTCCTGTAATAGGAGGATCCATCCTGATTAATCTGGCTTGGTATCCTTCTTCAGACAGAAGGTACTTTTAGGGCAGAGTGGTCAAGAACACCACAATTTGTGAACCTAAAACATAAGACTGAATTTTTCCAATGCAAACACACTGGCCAGCAGCTCTTTCTCAGTTGTTGTCTAATTGAGCTGGGCATCTATCATGGATCTACTGGCACAAGCTATGCCATGGGGAAGCTTATCCTTTCTCTGCCCTAGGACAGCTCCTAGGGCATAGTCTGATGCATCACACATCAGCTCAAAGGGCACTGAATAGTCAGGGGACTGCAAGATGGGAGCTGAAATCAGACATTTCTTAAGGACCTCAAAGGTCATGCATTCATTAGTAAACACAAAAGGAACATCTTGACACAGAAATGACAGAGTGGCTTGGAAATTTTATCTGAAATCTTTGATGAACCTCCTATAAAATCCTGCATGCCCTAAGAAACTTCGATTTGCTTAACAGTTCTAGGAGGAGGCAAATGTGCAATTAGATCAATTTTTCCTTGGTCCACCTCTATGCCTTTATGGGAGCCCACATGCCCTAGGACAATGCCTTGGGTGACCATAAAATGACTCTTTTCCCAGCTTAGAACCAAAGTGGTTTCTTCACATCTTTGCAACACCAACGTGAGGTGGTGTAAGCATTGGGAAAAGCTGTCTCCATAAATTGAAAAGTCAGCCATGAAGATCTCCATGAATTGATCAATCATGTAAAAGATGGCATACATGCATCTTTGAAAAGTAGCAGGGCATTGCAAAGACCAAAGGGCATCCTCCTATAGGCAAAAGTGCCAAAGGCAGGTGAAGGTGGTCTTTCTTGGTCCTGTGGGTACACAGGATCTGGTTGTAACCAGAGTACCCATCAAGGAAGCAGTAGTGCTTTACCTGCAAGCTTATCAAGGATTTGGTCAATGAAGGGAGGGGAAATGGTCTTTCCTTGTCATGGTATTTAATTTTATGTAGTCTATGCAGACCCTCCATCCAGCTTGTTTGTCCGGTGGACCAGATTCAGCTACCACATGATGCCAGATTTCTTAGGCACCACCTGTGTGGGTGCTACCCAAGCAGAATCTGAAATGGGGTAAATGACCCCAAAGATCTAGCAGACTTGACAACTTCCTTCATTACCACTTCTTGCATGTGAGGATTCAACCTTCTTTGCATTTCTCTAGAAGGCTTGGCATCCTCTTCTGTGGATCTTATGCATGCATACTTGGGTTTATTCCTCCTAAATCAGCAATGGTCCAGCCAATTGCTTTCTTGTGCTGTTTAGAACTACCAACTGCCTCTTCTTGCTCCTCTGTAAGGGAGGAAGAAATAATCACAGGTAGTGTTTGATGATCTCCCAAAAACACATATTTCAGATTTTTGGGGAGCTGTTTGAGTTCCAATTCAGGTGGGCTGAGAAAAGAGGGCAGCAAAGGTACCTTGGTAACTTGTGGAAGAGGGAGAGGAGCAGGTCTCCAAGAGAGAGAACTTGATGACTGTTGGTGAGTGCCTTGCACAAAGCAGACTCCCTTTGAATTTGATCTCCCTTTTCCTTCTTTCTCAGTGGATTCCCAATCATTTTTAAATTCTGTGGTGGAGTCTTTACCTTGCAGAAATGTTTGTAAAGACTCCTCCACCAGCTCATCAATGATGTCAACATGGAAACATTCCTCAGCAGAGAATTGAGGTTGAGTAACAGCATTATACACATTCAATTTAACTTTCATATTTCCAAACGACACCTCCATGATGCCAGACCTGCATTGAATGCATGCATTAGTCAGAGCTGTGAATGGTCTTCCTGAATGACAGGGATGGCAAGTGGTACTTTTGGTTGGTTCCATGTCCAACACCAAAAAGTCAGCAGGTAGAAAAACTTGTCTACTCCTACCAAAACATCTTCAATCAACCCCATAGGTTTCCTTTCAGGATCTGTCAGCTAGTCAACACCACTTGAGTGGGTTTCAATTCTCCCAAACCTAGCTTCTCATAGACAGAATTAGGGAAGCAGTTGACACTAGCACCAGATCTAGCAAGGCTTTCTCAATGGTGTGCTCCCAATGATGCAGGGATTGTGGGGATTCGGTCTTGCATCTTAGGTGGTGTTGCAATTGATAGCACTTGGTTGATTTTCTCACAAAGGCCTTCTTGGATAAATGTATCCTAGATTGCCTTTTGTGAGTGCATACCTCTTTGAGAAATTTTGCATAAGCAGGGACCTGTTTGATTGCATCAAGCAGAGGTAGATTAATTTTAACTTGCTTGAATGTCTCCATCATTTCCTCAATTTTTGTGTTTCCTTTGTCAAAAGGAGAAACTGACTTCATTGCATGGGGAAATGGGAGATGAGGAACAAATTTCTCCTTCTCATCTTTTTCAACAATTTTGTTATTTTTCTGTTTTTCATTTTTTTGAATTTTCTGATGTAAATCAACAGCCATATTGCTATCCAGCTGTTGTTCCTGCACTTGTTCTTCATCTTTTTCCTCTTCACTACCCACTGTGTTGTTTATTATTCTTCCACTTCTCAAAGTAGTCACAACTTTGATTTCCTCATGGCCATTTGAGGATTCTCCAACCATGTCCCTTAGGATTGTTCAAGGTTGGTAGTTTACCCTCTTCTCTCTGAGCCAATGAATTTGAGAGTTGGCGCGGCGTTGCTTCAATTTTTTTAATGCTCTGACTGTGAAGGTTCACAGGCTGAGACAGAGTTCCAAGATTGTGAAGTGAGCTCAAGACCCGCTCTTCAAAGGTCGGGATCTAGGAGGGCAGGGCTGGTGCATCTTGCATGGCTTGTTGTTGGTTAGGTCAAAATTTGATTTATTGTAAAAATTTTGATATGGCTGAGCAGGTTTGAAAGGTAATTGATTTTGGGCTGCTGTTTTGGGGCTGGTAATTTCTGATTCCACGAGATTAGGATGAGATCTCCATGGGTAGTCATTCGATTGCATCTGTCCATAAGACTGAGCTGCATGAGCTTGTTCCATCATGAGTTCTGAAATTGTGATGAAGGACATTGATCAATGGAATGAGTGGGGCGGCATATCAGACATGCCTCCTCTACTCTTGACCCATTTGGAGCTTTAAATGAGTCCATCACCTATCAAATTTTGTGGTCAAATTATCCACTTTCCTTTCCAGCTCATTGACTTCATAAACTTTCCTCTTGTGAATTGGGGATTATTCATCCTAGCTGGATTCTCGGTGTCCCTTGACAGGATTCCTGCTGGGTTGAATTTTCTCCAATCACCTCAAAGAGGTCCCAAACCTCTTCAACTGCTTTAAGTAGGTACCTCCACAAGAGGCATCCACCATGTTCTTGCCCTTCCGATCAATTCCTTGATAGAAGCTTTGAACTACCTGCCATTTAGGAATTTGATGGTGAGGGCATTGTCTTAACAGTTCTTTAAACCTTTCCCATCCTTCTTCGGAAGATTCAGTTGAGTTTTGGGAAAAGAGATGATGCTTTGTCTCGTTGGCTGGTTTTAGTCATTGGGAAATATTTTGACAAAATTGACATTGCAAATCATTCCATGATGTGATGCTGTTTGGTGCTAACATAGATAACCATGCTCTAGCTTTGTCCTTTAATGAAAAAGGAAAGAGCCTAAGCTTGGTTGCCTCTGGACCAAGTCCAGCTATGTTAAATGTTGTGCATAAAGCCAGAAATTCATCAATGTGTTTGTAAGGGTCTTCCTTACTCAATCCATGGAATGAAGGCAACATTTGGATGGTGGAGGACTTAATTTCATAATTTCCCTCCACTGTGGGAAATTGAATGCAAAATGGGGAATTATAAGCACCAGGGGCAAAGTAGTCTCTTAACAATCTAGGTCTTCACCCATTGTAGATCGTGATGTATGTCGGTTTCTTAGGAGTCTTTCAACTTCGAATTTAACGGGAGAATCTCAGTTGAGGTTCTCCTGCCAAACATACAACTCAGAGAGGAATTTGGTACAGCAAACCTGTTGAATTACGTGCTTTCCTTTCCTTCATACAGCTGTAAGCTGCACAGAAATAACAACAGAATTAATAAATGACTGATAAATAAATGAAAATAAACATAGGTCTTATCTATTTTAGAACAAATTCCCCGGCAACGGCGCCAAAAACTTGTT
Source organism: Chloranthus sessilifolius (assembly GCA_021018995.1). Taxonomy (NCBI): domain Eukaryota; kingdom Viridiplantae; phylum Streptophyta; class Magnoliopsida; order Chloranthales; family Chloranthaceae; genus Chloranthus; species Chloranthus sessilifolius. The sequence goes on from CM037585.1 coordinate 84,642,548, forward strand.
GTCGCTCCAAGTGTGCCAAAATTATGTGCATTATAAATCAATAATTAAAGAATTAAAGAATGCTAAATTATATGGATGTTAACTTATGAAAGGGATATCAGCACCTTGGGGCTAACACTGGCCTGCAAGATCAGGGCCAGTTGTAGCAAGTTTTAAAAGTGAGTATATTAAAGATCGTCCACAGAGAATTAGTCTGAAATATGAGATAGACCTCCAGATCTGTGCTACCAGATCTGGCTCTATAATTATCTAGAAAGCAGATAAAAAGAGAGTGTTGGGTTTTGTCACGTTTAACTAAAAGCAAATAAAGAAAAGAACTGACTAACTGATCCAGATTCAAGTTGGGGAAGTGATTAAAATAAATCAAATGGAGAAATAATAACTTTCTGTGATTTCGCCTTTGAATTTTAATGGAGAATCTGCAACTAAACAGAGTTGATTCAATCTTCATCTGGCTACCAGCACAGATGTAAGAGAAATAAATCTGAATTAAGGAAGGGGTTTAGACTTATGGTTATGATCTGTCCACTTAAATGGTCATAGATCATCCAATAGTTGTTGACCTATCCTCAATTCAGAACATGAACATCACTGCAAGTGCTGTCAGAACTAGGTTACCAACGCTAATTCGTACAGGGGTAATGAATCAAGGGAAATTGCATGCAAAGTAGTGAATCTAAAGGAGTCTAATGCACTAAGGTGATCAATAAGAACCCTTGACATGAATCCAATGGAGAAAACACAGTTTACAGCAACCTTTTAAATTCAATCTTACAATTACAGAGCACGGCTTTAGAAAGCCCTCAGACTAGCAGTCTTGAATCCGATCTCTTTGGAGTTACAAAAGCACTCTCAGCAACTCTCAAAAGCAAAACAGAGGAAGAAATTACAAGGGGTACAGATAGACTATCTGACCGGAAGGAGGGAAACAGAGATGAAAACTCAAAATCTGGATGCCCCAATTGGGCAAATGTCTTCTCAATTTATAGCTTTCCCTCTATCCTGCACAAGGCTGAATTGACCAATCAGAAGTGCTCAGATCTGGATTGCCCAATGGCTGTTGAGCACGGGGATCCAGATCTGTTCTGGCCAATGAAAATGCTCTGATCTGGTTCGGCCAATCAGGCGTTAGAAGCATCAATTCTGTTATGGGAATTCAAAAGTCTGTTTGAGCTTCTAGAAGTTCCCGCCAAGTGATTTCATCTTTGGGTTTTCACGTGGGGCGGAATATGCCTTTGGTTTGTGCTTGGAATCTTCCGGAATGTCTCTGTGCTTTTAATTACATTGGGGCGCGTGCAGAGTTTACTGAAATGCCCTTCAAAGTGGCTGTAAATCCCCAGTATGCCATTTCGCAGAGTTTAAGGGTCTTTTCGCAAAGTAGTTTGGCTCCAGAAGTTCTTTTCGCAAAGTGTTTTCTTCTTTTCGCAAAGGTCATTCTTCTATTCGAGGAGTGTTTTCTTCTTTTCGCAAAGTTCAAGGTTCTTTGCGAATTGAAGAGATTCTTTGCGAATTGAGCTTTAGCTTCCATTCTTCTTTGCGAATGGATCCTTCTTCTTCTTCAGGTCTTTTCTTGCTCTTTTAGGACCTTTTTAGCCATTGCTGAGGCTATTTCTTCACTCCCTCTTTGATTTTGACATGCGTTGTCGGCTTTTTGATCATTTTAAGATGGTTTTCAGATTTGGACCTGTCTTTTTGGTTAGCTGCAATATGAACACTAAAGCACTTATTTAGTCTTCTCAAGGGTCTTTCAAGGCTCATGTTTAGGGGTGAAAAATGGTATTTTTCACTACTTAACACCCATACAAATTCCAGAACTTCAAAACGTCCTTTAGACATTAGCATTTCATCCAAAAGCTCTAGGTTAGATGTATGTTACCCCTAGCCTTCCCTCTCTACCTCTTAGATTTCAAGCCCTAAGAGTTAGAACCTCATTCCATACCATACAAGCCTTCAAAAGCTCACCGAAGCAAGCCAATGCAAGGCTCCACAGCTATGCAACAAGGACCCGAGAGCTCTGCCTCTCCCCTCTATTCCTCTACCATCTCGGTTATCCCTCTATCCTCCAAATTGTGTTGTTACACCGCCGAATTTTTGGTAGGAACGGAGGGGCACAAATAGTAATTTAAGACCCTTTGGGCAAGAGGAAGCTTTTTTTTCTTCTTTTATATCATTTTTATTTTGGCCATAAGTAGAGACCGCACTAGGTAGGTGATTGGGTGCCTAACACCTTCCCAATCGATAACCTAAGCCCCTACCTAAGAGCCTTTAGCGTAGACCAGATTCAGAGTTATATTTGTCAAACTTCAGTACTAATAAAAATGATCTAGGTTTCTTGGGACAGCAAATGCTCTGGGTGGCGACTCTATATATTTCATTAAAGAGTGCATCATCGCGACAGGATCGTCTCAAATCCCATGATTGCACAGACTTGCAAAAGCCTTCGACAATATATTACATTTTATTAACGGTCCCTGACCCTTATTTATGGATGTTTGTGTGACGCCCCTCGGTACTTCGACTGTATCATATCCCTCTGTTTGACTACCCCTTGTAGCAGATCACGACATGCGGCAAGATGCCCCTTACACCTGCAGATTAGGATATGATGATTCTCCTTTCCATTTAACTATCACTCACAGCAAGTCGCGTCACGCGACGGGATGCCCCTTGCACTCACGAAATAGGATATGCTGACTTCTCTCGTCGACTGTCTATGACAGCGGGTAACGATACATGACGAGATCACCCCTGGGCATCCATGGCATGAAATACGCCTTTCGACAGCTACAACTGGACCCCCGAATGCTCCATTTTAACTTGTGCTGATAGATAAGAAAGCAAAGAATGTCATGCCAGCATCCCTAGTTTACATTTGTCATTTCCCAAGAAAAATGAGAAGACACCTCGAATGAGGGTGTCTACTTCTTCAACGCATTCTTACTTCGCAAGAGCACGCCGAAGAGGGGCATTGGTAGACCCCCCATTTTGTCCTCTCGAAATATACAAATCTATTTGGTCAACCTTTGACGTTGCCAGTAACTTTTTGAAAAGGACTTACCTTCTCTGAAAGTTTCACAACCCTAATATGGGACCATGCACTGAAACAATAGTACATGGTTGAACACAGGCTGAAAAAATAGCTCTGTGGCTTAGGTCCCAACGTAGGGAGACTATATACTGAAACTATTCTATATACTAAAATAATAGTATATAGTCAAAATGCAGGTGACCTTTGGCATTTATGTGCCGCGGTGTTGGTACTGGAGATAATTACGTGTCTGGTAAGATGCGTTCGACCAGGTGGTCGGGTTATTTTGAGCGGGCGATGATCTATTTACGTGCTCAAGGATGGGCGTTTGATCCAAATTAAGCATGGGGAGACTGGTGTGTGATTCGATCGAGTGCGTTGCTTTACCTTCTGGCATTTTAAGACCCGAACAACCCCAAATTACGTGCCTAAAACCACGCACGTAATTCGATTGCATGCTAAACCACAAACATTCAACCAGTCCCCCTCTCAAACCAGACTTTCTTCCCCAAACCACCTCGAGACTTGATCACAAGCGTCACATGGCACGCGCGATCGGATTGAGTGCCCCACCATCAACGCGCAATTGGCCTATGCCCGACCTAGTCTTATAATCCTTCACCCCCAAGCTTCCTCGATCAAGCGCATCAAATGAAGTTTTTAATCAGGTTGCGCAATCCACACCAGGCGTGCAATTAGTCCTAATATTGTTAGAACTAGGAAACTCGCTGAGCAAGTCAGTCGGTCGCTCACTGAGTCGGTGACAGACTCAAAGCGATTAAGCACCGGGAAATCGATGCTCAATTTGGTTAAATGCCTGAAACATGGCGATTAATTAGAAAAAAACCTATAAAAGATTTAATTTTAATTCAACCCACACACACACAAAAAGGCTGAAAATTTCACAGAGAGAGAATTGAGAACTATAGAGAATTTTGAGAATGAACACAGAGAAACAGAGCCACGATTTCGAGATTCAAGCTTCGAATTTATGAGATTCCTCTCCACAGCCTCAACCTTAGGTAAAAATTTAGTCTTTAGTTTTGGACCTTAGTTTTTCTAAAAAATTAGGTTTTCTTAGTCTCAATTAATAATATTAAAATTTTCAATCTTAGACTGTAGCACCCCTTTTTTAGACTATAATTTTCAATCCCTAGTTCTAGTTCTCCGAATCTAGAACCAGTCCTTAATCTGACAACCTAATCACCGAACTTAGGACTTTAATTTCGTTCTAAAATCTTAATCTCCAGTCCTATCATTAATCCCTAGTTTTAGTTCTTAGTTTTTAGAACCAGTCCTTAATCATACGACTTGATTTTCTGATTTCAGACTCGAATTCAATCCATAAATTTTAAATTCTATTTTTCATTCCTTAATTTAATATTTTTAAAAATTCCAATTTATAATTTAGTCTTCTAAAATTCTAGTTTCATAATTTAATTCATAATTATAATTCAAAAACAACTTTCAAAATCCAAAAATACTTTCTTATAATTCAAAATCCTATTTTCTTTAGTCTTAGCCACCCGAGTTGCCCAATGCAGCTTAAGGAGGGTACTCGGGAACAAGGCCAATCCTCCTTAGCATAGCGGGCCCAAAACCTTTTTTTAGACTTGTAGTAGAATTAATTCATCGCTTTAATTAGAATCAGTAAAGTTAGTTCCGTTATTTTTCCAAAAATTTTAGTATAATCAATCTATTGCTTTGATCATAATTCGAGTAAAATTAGTTCCTTTATTTTAATTAGATTTTTAGTATAATTAATTCATTACTTTAATTAGAGTTTTAGTATAGTTAATTCATTGCTTTAATCAAAATTTTAGTAAAATTAGTTTATTTGCTTTAATTGGAATTTTAATAAAATTAGTTCATCGCCTAAATTAGAGTTTTAGTAAAATCAGTCCTCTATTTCAATTAGAATTTTAGTAGAACTAGTATATTTGCTTTAATTAGAATTTCAGTCCTATTAGTATGCTTGCTTTAATTCGAACAATAGTAAAATTAGTATATTTACTCTGCTTAGAATTTCAGTACAATTAGCATACTTGATTTAATTAGAGTTTCACTAGAATTAACATATTTGCATTCCTAGTATGATTAGGAGACTAATTAATTGGACTTCTGGTAGAAATTAAATTAATTAGACTTTTAAAAAGAGTAAATTATTAAAATTAATTAGACTCCTAGTAGGATTAGGAGACTTAATTAATTAGACTTTCAATAGGATTAAAAATATTAAACTAATTAGACTCATATTAGAATTAGGGAATTTAAGTCAAGTAGAATTACCACAATCACAAGAAAAGAAAAGGAAAACTAAACTATCTGAAATATAAGGAAGAGCCATAGCTGCTGACGTTTGTAGGCGGCCGATTCAGTATTGTTCAGCATTGATTTTTGCCACTTTCTACACCCTTAAACCTGGCTTTTACTAAGCCTTAGAGCTGTTTATAATCACTTTTAGCTTGTTTTGCAGTTTAAGGAAGAAATTGCAGCATAGTGCAGAAATCCAGTTAATAAGTGCCACAAAGAACAGAAATAGAGCCGATCATTGGGGCTGAAATAGATGAAGCCCACGATCTGAAAGAGAGCTGCTGTTGTTTGAGTAAATAGCAGAATAAAGAACCCAAGCCCCAGCACTTTCCAAACCTATCGAGTTCACGGAGCTGTAAATCATTCTGTCAAGGTGCACAAATGGCTGGAGTTCTATACCTGCAGAAAACCCATCGAGGTTCCAAGCATTTGTGCAAACTAAAACTATCGAGCAGTCCATAAACTCCTGAACTATGAACCTATCGAATGGTTTATGAGGATGCAAAGTAACCTATCGAGTTCTGCACATAGTTATTTTGCTCTTCCTGACGAGCAGTTGGCTAGATTGAACCTATCGAATGGAGCTGATGCTGGTTTGAACCTGCCGAATGGTGCTCGTTTGAACCTATCGAATGGATCAGCAATAGAGTCCACCAACCTGTCAAAATCCTCAGCGGCTCTTATCGAGCAGTTCTACAGGGCAGCAATCAATCCTATCAAAAGATTCAACCATGAAGCCAGTTGAACCTGTCGAATAGTTGGTACAACAACAATACTTCAACCTATCGAATAGCTCAAAGCTCATCCTATCAAGCACTTTTCTACATCTGTTAAAACCTGTTGACTACTACACTTCAACCTATCGAATGATTGTTTGACCCTGTCGAGAACCTGTTGAGAGGTTCTGATGCTGAAAAAGAACCTATCGAGGCACGGGTTCCAGCCATCTATTTCACACGTTAGGGACATTTTGGGGATTCCAATACTTCTAGGACACACATGCCAATGTCCCATACATCTCAGGGGTTTGTCTCAGGTTACATTAGCAAATATCAGTGGCCAATAGGGCTATTTTTGAGAGCTGCGCATAACAGAACTGAGTCCTCTACTTTCTGATTGGCTGCAGCTCAAGGCACATGGATTGATGCATATGTATAAATACCCATCTATTTTATTGTTTTTCTTCAGCAAGGAAAGTAGGAACAAAGGAATAGCCTGAGTTCTCCTTAGCTCATTTAGGTTTAGTTTTAGGTTTTATTTTTTCCTTTTCTCTTCTCCCTTCTCTCTCTAATCTAGCCTGTTGGATTAGATCTAGGTAGCAGGTTAGATCTAGTTTATAATTGTAATTTCGGCATGAAGAAATATGGATCGATGCACAGACTACAGATCTGGGAACACGTTTATTATAAGTTGTTTTATTTAAAGCAATAAATTATTGGTTTTAAAGCTTAATTAAATCCATAGATCTTGTGGTCCCATTAGATTCTCGATCGGCTCTTGTGTAGATGGGCCAAGCCTGCCACATCTCCGGTAGATCTCTTGATGACCATCTGATTTCCCTGGGCTTGATATGCCTGTGGGTAGCTGTGCTTGTGGCCTTGCATCCATAACATCCATAGTGAATATCATGTTCTGATCAAAGCCATCGGGATGGAGGAAATCTATTGGATGATCTGTGACCATTGAAGTGGACAGATCATAGCCTTAAGATCAATCCAAACCATCGAGATGGAGGAAATCTATTGGATGATCTGTGACCATTGAAGTGGACAGATCATAGCCTTAAGATCAATCCAAACCACCGGTCTAAATCAGATTCTTATACCTTGCATTTGTGATTGTAGCCAAATGAAGGATTGCTGTAAATCCCCAGTTCTTGATCTGTTTTGCAATATAAACCAGTCCCTAGCTGCCTATTCTCACCATTTGATCTTTATTTTACCATCCATCTTCCTCCATCTCTTAGTTTAGTTTTATTTCAGTTTTGTAGAATTAGATCTAGTGACACCCGAAGAACTCTCTTTCTTCTTCGATTTAGGCTAGAATTGCCAGACCCCTAGCCAGATCTGGAGGTCTACTATACACCTTCTAGGTTTAGATTAGTACTCCCTGTGGGACAAACTCTTATTAAAACTTGCTACAAAGGACCCTGTATCATGCAGGTCTGGGATATTTTATATGTGCTGAATCCATCCTCTGTTTTACTTTGATTTTATTTTCTTTCTTTTACTTCATAATAATCAGCACACTAAAATCCCCCAACAAGTTTTTGGCGTCGTTGCCGGGGGAGTTTTGATCTAGATAGTAGATCTAAGTTTTTCCTTTTTGTAGATCTGATTTTTATTTTGTAGATCTGAATTTTATTTTATAGTTTTATTGTTGTTTTTGCTTTAAACTTGCACTTTGCATTCCAAGTGCTTGATTAAATGTCTGCTGCAGTTTTTTTATAGAAAACCAGTTTTACTGCAGCAAAATTTATTATTTTTCTAAGTTTTTATTTTATGCCTTGTAGATGTTTGAATAAATGTTGCTGTAGCCTTTTATATTATTTGCAGAAATGAGGCTTTAGTTTGAGTTTTTTTTGTGCTTTTGTCAATATGCTTGAATAAGGAAGGTACTACTGCAGTTGTTGAATTTTTGCAGTTCTGGAGCAGCTGCCAAACAAGGAGCATCTGGATTGTAGTAGGAGCAAATCTGCTTGAGTTTGCATCCCCTTTCTCCTTTGCATTCATTTTCTATTTTTGAATTCTTTAAAACCAGCAGTTCTGTTGTGTTTAATGTCTGTTTTGATTATAATTTTTGTTGTCTTTTAGGCATGCTGATTTTTTTTTTTACAAAACCAAATACAAAAATAAAAGAAAATGTAAACACAAATAGAAATTTTTTAATTTGTTTCCTATTATTTACAGCCATAGTACGTAAGGGCTCTTGTGAAGCCCAGGCTGATAAAAAAACCACATAAAAAAGGAAAAAAATTATAAAATCATACAAAATTTCTCCATATGGGTTGTTTTCCTTTTCCTTTATTCATTTTCCCTCATCTGGAACCGTTGAGATCATGGTTTTAATTTTGAGGATTCATGAAGGATAATCAACAATGGATCATAATTTGTTCAGAAAATTTAATGGAGCCATTAATTTTATTTTCCTTCAAGATTTTTCACCATTAATAGGTCTCAACTGTGTATGAATCCTGTTTTCAATTGTGCACATCCATGCTAACATTATTTTACAAAATTTTTATTGATTCATACACATCCACAACTAAAACACACACAGGCAGGCAAAAGGGGTTTCTTGTGGCACATGTGGATTAGGTTTTGGTCTTAGGATTTTTCTGTTTTAGGAATTTTAGTTTCATTTTTTTATTTCGATTGCTGATTTTTCTTTCTTAGGTCTTAACTTTACTAATTTTTTGCATTTTGGTAGTTTAGTACTCAATTCCTAATTTTCTTTTCCTGTTTTTTGTGTCTACATTTCTGAAATTCTGTTTTTGTATTTGCATTTTTCTGTTTTTCTATTTTTCTGTTATTAGCATTAGTTTCCTTTCATTTTCTTCACTGTTCTTTTATTTTTTCTATTCATACATTCAGTTTTTCTAGATTTATTTTACTATTTTTTATGTTTTAGCAGTAATTTCCTGCATTTGTATATCATTTTTTCCATTTTCCTATTCATGTATTCAGTTTTGCATTTTTATTTTCTGCTGCATAGTTTAGATTTTTCTGCTCATATTTTTTCTTTCTCATTTTACCCTGCTGCCCCTAGTTTCTCATTGTCTAGAACATTGAGGACAATGTTCATCTTAGGTTTGGGGGTATAGCAGGAGTGTCAATGAAATGAGTTAATGCTAGTGCAACTATGCTGAAAAAGTTTTTGAAAATAAAGTAATTCTCCACCTGATTTTTGGAAAAAAAAGAGGAAATTAAAAAAAATTTAAAACTGAAATGAGCTGTAGTATTAACATTTTTCATGAAGCAAATGTCAAAAATTTTCAAAAATTGAGGTTTAGTGGACCTGAAATGAGAGAAAACTGTAAGGATACACCCCAAAAAATTTGATGGAAGGCCATACCCAGTGAGATTTGGGCCTGAAAAATTTTCTTTGAAGAGTGTCTTGGCAATTTTTCTGCTCTAAGGACTGATTGGATCTAGTTTCGATCACTAGAAGTTAGGCAAATCCAAGTTGAAACAACTTGACAACATTCATGACAGTGAGGACATGAAGTAAGGTCATTCCTTGGACAACTTGAGCTTAAAATATCCCACCTTTGAACTGCCCTTGACACACACCATTTGAGCCTTAAAAATCCCAGTTTTTCTTTGATAAAAACCAGAAAATTTGAACCCAAAAAACTTTTGACCTATTTCAGCTTACCCTCAATCTGAGGAATCAAGAGATAGAAGGAGAAGTGAGGTTAGAGGAGCAAGGTTCGATGATTGGTTGAAAGAGAAGAAAGCACAGTTGGTGGTATTGTGGCATTCCAACCCATTATAAAAAATAAAAAAATTAAAAAAATTAAAAAAAATGAAGAAAAATACAAAAGCAAAAGCATACAAAAAAAAGAAAAAAAAAACAGAAAAGCAAACCAAAAGGAATGAGAAAGAGAAGTCATTTCATTTGATATTTTGAAAAATAAGATTAGAATTTGATCACTTCAAATATGAAAATTCAAGAAGCAGATGAAATTGTCTTGAGATGAAGAAGGCTAAGTTGCAAATCACCTCCTTACCTTTACTGATTTCTCAATTTGAATCCTTACCTCTTTACCCCTTTATTCTTTTTTAAATTTCACCCATAAGCCACATTACAACCCAATAAAAAAACCTTATTGATCTGAAATGGATTGAGTTGTCATGTGGAGATAAGGATTTATTTGATCTATGGTGAAAAGAATTAGAAAATTTCAGAAATTAAAGCAATGCCTATGCTCATGCTTGTAGTCCTATTTGAGGGCTGTACTGCTCTTGAGCTGTGTGAAATGATGCACCCTTCTAATTTTATTGAGAGTGACAGCCCCGGTAAGATTTGGGTTTTGTTTGGGGCATTATCAAAACAGAATTCTTAAAGTAAAGGTGAGCTCTGCATCAATTTGCAGGCACAATACCTTGGCATGAACTAATTGATAATGAAAGAATTACAGCAGAATTTCAACTTTTGAACTGATGATTTTTCTGCTAAGAATCCTCTAAAACTTGAATGCAATGGTGTGGAATTTATTTTATTTCATTTAAACTCTGTTTTAGCATGTTGCATGAGTATTAACTAATTTTATTGGAGAAGTTTGGGGGTACCTTCACTGAAAACTCTCAGGAGACTCCACTCCTCCACTAGGGATCACCTAAGGGTTTAAAAGGCTTGGTGCATGTGCTAAATGCACCTGTGATCTCTACGAAAGTGGCATTTAATTTCATAGGTTAGTTGTTTTAAATTTCACTTTGCTAAACGACTAGCAAAGGTTAGGTTTGGGGGTGTGTTAAGCACTGATTTTTGCCACTTTCTACACCCTTAAACCTGGCTTTTGCTAAGCCTTAGAGCTGTTTATAATCACTTTTAGCTTGTTTTACAGTTTAAGGAAGAAATTGCAGCATAGTGCAGAAATCCAGTTAATAAGTGCCACAAAGAGCAGAAATAGAGCCGATCATTGGGGCTGAAACAGATGAAGCCCATGATTTGAAAGAGAGCTGTTGTTGTTGGAGTAAATAGCAGAATAAAGAACCCAAGCCCTAACACTTTTCGAACCTGTCAAGTTCATGGAGCTGCAAATCATTCTGTCGAGGTGCACAAATTGCTGGAGTTCTATACCTGCAGAAAACCCATCGAGGTTCCAAGCATATGTGCCAACTAAAACTATGGAGCAGTCCATAAACTCCTCAACTATAAACCTATCGAACGGTTTATGAGGCTGCAAAGTAACCTATCGAGTTCTGCCCATAGTTATTTTGCTCTTCCTGATGAGCAGTTGGCTAGATTGAACCTATCGAATGGAGCTGATGCTGGTTTGAACCTGTCGAATGGTGCTCCTTTGAACCTATCAAATGGATCAGCAATAGAGTCCACCAACCTGTCAAAATCCTCTGCAGCTCTTATCGAGCAGTTCTATAGGGCAGCAATCAATCCTATCGAAAGCTTCAACCATGAAGCCAGTTGAACCTATCGAACAGTTGGTACAATAGCAATACTTCAACCTATCGAATAGCTCGAAGTTAATCCTATCGAGCACTTTTCTACATCTCCTCCAACCTGTCGACCACTGCACTGCAACCTATCGAATGGTTATTTGAACCTGTCAAGAACCTATCAAGAGCTTCTGATGCTGAAAATGAAACTATCGAGGCACGGGTTCCAGCCATCTATTTCACACGTTTTGGACATTTTGGGGATTCCAATACTTCTAGGGCACACATCCCAATGTCCCACATATCTCAGGGGTTTATCTCAGGTTCCATTAGCAACTATCAATGGCCAGCAGGGGCATTTTTGAGAGCTATGCATAACAGAATTGAGTCCTCTTCTCTCTGATTTTTTGCAACTCAAGGCACATGGATCGATGCATATGTATAAATACCCATCTATTTTGCTATTTTTCTTCAGCAAGGAAAGTAGGAACAAAGGAATTGCCTGAGTTCTCCTAAGCTCATTTAGGTTTAGTTTTAGGTTTTATTTTTTCCTTTTCTCTTTCCCCTTCTCTCTCTAATCCAGCCTGTTGGATTAGATCTAGGTAGTAGCTCAGATCTAGTTTATAATTGTAATTTCGGCATGAAGAAATGTGGATCGATGCACAGACTACAGATATGGGAACAAGTTTATTTTAAGTTGTTTTATTTAAAGCAATAAATTGTTGGTTTTAAAGCTTAATTAAATCTATAGATCTTGTGGTCCCATTAGATTCTCGATCGGCTCTTGTGGAGATGGGCCAAACCTGCCACATCTCCGGTAGATCTCTTGATGACCATCTGATTTCCTTGGGTTTGATATGCCTGTGGGTGCCTGTCCTTGTGGCCTTGCATCCACAACATTCATAGTGATTATCGTGTTCTGATTGAAGCCATCGGGATGGAGGAAATCTATTGGATGATCTGTGACCATTGAAGTGGACAGATCATAGCCTTAAGATCAATCCAAACCGTCGAGATGGAGGAAATCTATTGGATGATCTGTGACCATTGAAGTGGACAGATCATAGCCTTAAGATCAATCCAAACCACCGGTCTAAATCAAATTCTTATACCTTACATTTGTACTTGTAGCCAAATGAAGGATTGCTACAAATCCCCAGCTCTTGATCTATTTTACAATAAAAACCATGCCCTAGCCGCCTATTTCTCCCCATTTGATCTTTATTTTACCATCCATCTTCCTCCATCTCTTAGTTTAGTTTTATTTCAGTTTTGTAGAATTAGATCAAGTGACACCCGAAGAACTCTCTTTCTTCTTAGATTTAGGCTAAAATTGCCAGATCTGTAGCCAGATTTGGAGGTCTACTATATACCTTCTAGGTTTAGATTAGTACTCCTTGTGGGACAAACTCTTACTTATTAAAACTTGCTACAAAGGACCCTATATTTTGCAGGTCTGAGATATTTTAGATGTGCTGAATCCATCCTCTGTTTTACTTTGATTTTATTTTCTTTCTTCTACTTCATAATAATCAGCACACTAAAATCCCAAAACACCCACACCCGCTCTAAAGTGTGATCACTAATGTGTTGCAGTGTTGATAAATATCTACAGCTGGTGATTGCTACAAACTAGGAATCTTCCTAGAAAATTGTCTTATTTTCAAACATTCAAAACACTGCATTGCCAGAATCCACTTGGACAGAATTGGGCCACTGATTCAACGGGGACTGAGAGGAACCCAGAAAAAGTGCATACCAACACCTGCCATACCCCCAAACCTATGAGGAACAGTGTCCTCTCTATTTCTGAGATAAAAAACATGGGCAGTAGGGTATATTTATAAATAAAATACACAATTAAAATAAAAATAACAATAGAATGAGAATCAATCACAACACAAACAAGAGATACAAAAAAGAACATTTCATTCATAAAGTAGTAATATATACCATACAAATGAAATGAAGTACAAAAGTTCCAAGGAAGCAAAGAAATTCTAACTAACTATAATTACGAATTTGCGTCATGTGAATCTACATCTATGTGCTCTTGAACAACTTTCCCTTTTACTTTCTTGAGAGCAGCAGCAATGGACTTTGATCTCTTAGCAGTGGGCTTTCTGTGTTTTGTGCAGGTTCTTTTCTTTGGAGTGGGTGTAGGCTTTGAAGAGGTTTCTTTGATTTTTTGGGGTGAGGAGCAGGTGTAGGGGGAGGAGCTGCTGCAGTGTAGAGAGAGGCAGCTGCAGCTGCTAAGTCTCTATCAGCCATAGAAGATAGGGTCTGCTACAATATTACAGCAGTCCTGGCATAATCATCAACTCACTCTTCTGCCAGTCTGAGGGCCAACTGAAGGTTCTGCACATTTTTTTTAAGAGCATCTGCTCTATAATTCTCCTGCTGGTATAGTTGCAAGGTCTGCTTCCAACCATGCGCCATCTTCTTCCTCTCCATCTTGTGAGTTAATTTCAGCATCTTGATTTGATGAAAGAAGGGCTGCTTGATTACTGTGTTGATATCAACCATCCCCTTGATCACATCCTTCCTGATGTAAGGGTTCTCATCCATGGCCCTCTTAAGAGCAGCAAATGGTGTGGTGGACAATGAGGAAGCAGGAACCATTATCCTCTTAGTTGGGTTCTCTAGGCTAGGGTAGGGAATGGGTACAGGTGATGGAATGGGTACGGTGGAGGTAGAGAGTACTGGCTGGGGAACTTCAGGTTCCTCAGGATATGTTTGGGTTGAGGCAGAGGTTAATGGCACCTGTGCAAGGGTAAGGTCCACTACCATAGGTTTGGTTTTGGTTGAGGCAGTGGCTTTGGTAGGTGGGCTAGGAGGTAGCAATACTAGCTCAGGCTTAGTTTGGGTGGCTATAAAGGAAAAAGTAGGTGGGGGGGCTTCATGATTTGGTTCTATTTGAGTAGCAGCAACTGATATTGCTGCTAAGGTTAAGGGTTGGGGAGATGGGGGTGGGGTAGGTATATGGGTAGGGGGAGGGATAAATGATTGTTGTGATGGTGGGGTTAATGTTAACAAGGTGAATTGAATGGCTTCTAGGCTAGTTTGAATGGTGGTCTAGTTTTGTAGGGTTGAATGAATAGCTTGAAGGTTGGACTCAATGGTTGTTTGGCTTTAGGTGTTGGCTAGGAGTTGGGTATGTATGGCTGTGAGTAGGATAAGGATTTGTGATAGGGAGTCTGGGATGATAGGTATTGTGGGTTGTGTGGAAATAGGTTGAAGTAGGGATTTGGATAAATTGGGTTGGCTGAGGTGAATCAGGTATGGGAGTAAAATCATGCTTGATGTCCTCTAGAATGGAGTCCATCATGGTAGAGTACTCCTCAGTGGAGAACTATTGATTATCATGGGAATGGTCAAATGGTTCAAACGTGGAAGATTCTATGGGTTGGGTTGGATGGTCAGATATAAGAATGTGGGGGATGTCAGTGAGCTGAGGCTCACTCTCATAATAGTGGAATGGAGACTGTGGTGCTGGTGAGGATGGGTGTAACATAGTGGGTATGGGGTCTGGTATGGAGTATGTTTCTGGGGTTGGAATAGGCTGGGAGACTAGGGTAGTTATGGTTTTAATGGGTATAAAGGTGGGTTGGGACTCAGTGGGAGCTTTTGTGACTCTCCTTTTGGTGTAGATTACTTTGACAGGTGGGATGGGGTGAGCAGGGTAAATGGGCAACGGTTGAGTAGGGGTTGCTGGTGTGAGGGTAGGTATGGACACATGTATGGTTATAGGTATAGGGATGGACAAAGTGTTAATCAGTGAAAAGTACTATTTTTCACCTCCTAACTTGACCTTTGATAGGCCTTTGAGTTGACTAATAAAGTGTTTTGAGTATGTTTTGTAAATAAGTAATAAATTACAGTCTTAGTGCAAACATCCACCTAAAAATGCCAAAGAACAGACCTACTGCCTCAACATGTGCATATGCAGCCCAAAAGGCCAGCCATCAAGTAGTCCATAGAGCCTCAGAGCTCCATGGTAATGATAGGTGTCCACATGGGCACACATGGGATCAAGACCAGCTGCATTTGATGAAGGTTGAACCCCTGAAGAGGTGTTAAGTGCTGGGCAGATGAAGAATAGCACCCCAGAGTAGTGAGCCACTTGTGGAAACAAAGGATATAACCGACCGAGAGTTTAATTTGACCTGTTGACAGGTTTGGATGCTTATAATGAAGCTGTCGAGAGCTTCCCAGTACCTGTCGTGTAGTGGAGACGGAAGGAACTAACCTGTCGAGAGGTTCTGGAAGTGTATGCTTACCTGTTGAGAGGTTGGAGGTGCAGCAATGCAACCTGTTGAAGCCTTACTTAGATATGTAGGGGAGCTCGTGAGGTTCCAGCTACCTGTCGAGATATTCCCCAGAACCTAATGAGCAGTCAACATCATCCTATTGATTACTTACCTAAAGGTCCACTCCTTCTCGCGAGGATTGAAGCAACTTGTCGAGCACTCAACTGAAGACTCTATAACAAGTCGATAGGTTGTTTTATAACTTGTCGAGTGGATTGAGGGAGCCTGGACAGAAGTTAAGAATGGTCTCTAATCCTGTCGAGTAGTTTTCAGAACCTGTTGAAGGCCACATCCAACCTGCCGAATGAAGAGCCAATAAGTGCCAGTACCTGTCGAGAGGTTCCCTAAACCTCTCGACACTCAAATCTGGAACTTCTCAATTCCTTTCACAGCAGTTGCCAATTTCAGTACTTTGTGCCCACACTCCAAGGCATGTTAGCACTTAAGGGAATTTTTGAAAGTCATATTGGACGAATGGGAACTCTAACAACTTCACATGCACTTGCCCAGTTGGACCAATGGGTGGAGGGCTTCTAGAAGAGAAGTCAGCCACATTAGCAGCTCAGACTAACTAAAATATTCCCTTGAGCTTTGATTGCCTGAAACAGATCTGAGGATAGAAGGGAAGAGTATAAAATCCTGAAGAATTTACAGAGCTAATCATCCGGAAATTGAGAGAGCTGAGGCCAAATTTGAATTCCCATCTCTAACATTCCTTCCCTCTTCCTTATTCCCCCATTCTCTCCTTAGCCAATCATGGTTGGCTAAACCCCTTCAGTAGCTAGGGTGAGGTTGAGAGTTGTAAATTTAGAGGTTCAAGGCCTTGCATATGGATTTGATGTTGCATAGATTGCATATCTGAGCACATTTGTTGTAAGTTGTATTGAATCAGTAAATTGTGGATTATAGAGTTAATTTTGATCTGTAAATCTTGTGATTGTCATTTAATTTTCTAGATTAGATATCCCTGTGGATGCCTAAGCTTGTAGCCGACTCAAGGGCCCTCTCAACCTACCATTCAGGATTGTAGCCATACCATCTCGACGCACAATGCCCAAACCGTTAATGAAGTCATCCAAGGTATAAAGTCATTATTAATTCACAAATGTTATTATTCCCAGTTGATGAATATCCATTGAAATTGTTTTCGATTATGATATTTTAAGAATAACAGGAAAGTTTTAAATAACCCTTCAATCACAAAGGTTTGAAGTTTCAATTGCAAAGCTAATTCTTATGCGAGTTAAAAATACATGAGTGACATTGAAAAGAAAGTTGGAAGACAAAAAAGCAATTCAGAATAGACACCTTACGGTGTTGGAAATAACTAGACAAAATGACTCCTGACCGAATTGGTGATGAATAAAAGAAAATATTTGGGTTAAGATTTTGACCCTAGGAATGACTAGTTAAAATCGACCACTGAGGGTACAGGCAGTTATAATCATCAACTTCCGATGAGACATGTTGAGTATCAGCAAAGAATACCAAGACGACATCTTGCAACGGAGTCTCAAATGCTTAAAAGATAACAATGATGATAATATATTATTGTCGTAGAGTATAACGGATTCTTAGGAGTTAACGATTTTAAGAAGTAAGGGTAATTCACAAGTAGGCTATTGCAAATGCTCTGGAAATTGTGATTTTTGGAAGTTATGGATTATGAAAGAGTAATGAAACTACTGAAATGGATATTTAGACTTTCTATAAGAGCATTTGCAGATAAAAGTTCAGAAATTAACTAAGAAGATGATCTTAAGAATTAGAAAGTTTAAAATAGCTCGGTCAAAAATTCATAGCAAAGAATCCAGACCATGTGTGACATTAGAATTATCAAATACTCAAGGGCAATCAGTTTTGGATAAATCTGAATTAACTAAAGAGAACAATTATAAAATTTTTATGGACGATTAAATTTGACTAAGCGTGACAAATATTTTTGATGATTAGCAGACCGAATCTTGATATCGCCCATGGAAGATTGATGAATCACAAGAAATAAAGCATTGAGAACTTGGAGGAAAGGAGACCTCAGTTTAGGATTCTAGGTACATATGATTTTGAACACTTGATCCATAAATTGCTTATTGGATGACAATCGTTGTTGGATCAGACCATCGTAACTGAATTTTTGCTTAGAAATGATCTGATGAAGCGTCAATCCATTTCAATTCGGTATGTTTAACTATTTCAAAGAAACTAAAAAGGAAATCCAACTGATTTCCAATTAAAGAAAGTGATTTTTCGGATTGAAGAATTCAAGTCGACTTCAAGTCAAGATAGGAGAATCGTATCAGGTATTACAAATAGTTAAGAAAAATTCACTCACTTAAGCATTGGGCCTGATGATTGAAAAGGATACAAATTTGGAGTATTAGTTGGATGTGAACCACATCAAAACACTCATAGGACTGCCTTCCCCGACACTTGCCATGACAACCTTGGTCTCGTGTACAACAGACCTTCCACTACGTGTGTGCCATGCGGCTGTATGAAGGCAAGTGGCCGATGAGATGATACATACACATAGCCTTGCATTGGATGAGAGCTGTGAAGTAATATCATAGGGCTCTAAATCTCAATTCGCACCTGTTGGGACTACAATTCAGTTGGAACTCTGACTCCAATCATTGTGATCACTGAGGACACCACCCTCAACCTCTATTGGCCACTATAAATCAAAATCCAACGACACTTTTTCAACCTCCATTATGGCTATTGACAACCGCCACAGGATCCCTATTGTGGCTACTGCATCCTTGTTGCAAAATCTTTGCAACACCTCATTCTAACTCAACTCAGACATTTAATGCATCGAACTATGTTCATTGAATGCAAATCGGTCATGCTTACCTTGAGTTCAGCCAAACATCCTAATTCTTGTAAACTCTAGAACATGCGTATGGTGGATTAAACTTTGATGAATCAACTCGAGAATATGGTTACTATCATAGGGGATTAGTTACTCTAGTGGTTGTAATGAAGGATTTTGTCCACATGCTAGCATTATAATCATAAGCTTAAAGGTAGACGAGGCTT
Organism: Chloranthus sessilifolius; assembly: GCA_021018995.1. NCBI lineage: Eukaryota > Viridiplantae > Streptophyta > Magnoliopsida > Chloranthales > Chloranthaceae > Chloranthus > Chloranthus sessilifolius. The sequence goes on from CM037585.1 coordinate 84,661,360, forward strand.
CAATCATGTGCATCAACATAAACAATTTTGGCTAAGCATATGATTCTCATCGAATTTAAGGAGTGTCCACCTAATTGATTCCTACTGGCGGAATTTCTGTTGGGTTGACAACTCTAAGTAACAATTTTAGAGATATTATTCTTGGAAAATTTTGGGTATAGTTTAGATGGATCCTGAAACAAATTCGTGGGTCATTTCAAAACTTTTACTTGGTGATAATGATCGAATAATAAATAGTTTAATTTTCATCATGATGATGGATGCTTTGGACAATAGTATTCATGGTTACGTTGATTAGTTGATGGTTTAAACCTTGTGGTCTTTCTAATAATGGTACACTTTGGTTAAATTATGCCTTCAATTATATTTGAATTCTGATTTAGATATAATTGTGCCTTTATGGTTGGTTATGGGAGTGATAGTCGATTAGTAGTGGATATGCCCTCCCAAGTGACGACGAATACATTCTAATTACCTCTAGAGGTTTTGTCTTAATTGTTAGACGATTCAATGGATAATTCCTTTTGATGTCACAATAAATTGAGGAATGGTTCACCAAATGAACCAATCTAACATTAGCGTTTTTCCAATGTGGTGGGTGGATGTTGAACATTGCGTCAATTTGACCACCGTAAATCCGATGATAAATTTTTGAGGATGAAAATTCCTTGAAGGATGGGAAAATGTAATGACCCTGATTTTCGAGGATGTTGAATCACTGACTCTTGAGGAGAACATGACTACTGTTGATCAAAATTGTCAAGTATCCATACCTCTTCGAAAAAGGGTACGTAAATTTTCGAGGATGAAAATTCTTTAAGGTGGGAAGAATGTAACAACCCGAATTTTCTGAACATTAATACACGACTATGTGTGTGTGTTTGGTGAGGCATACAACACATGCCGAAAATATTAAGGATGTATGCCTTCATGTGGAGGGTATATGTGTTTAATTGTGTAAAAGTTACACAAGCTCTGTGAGATAACCACCGGTTAGAAGGTTGATTTGCCTTTGAAAGGTCTTATAAAGGCCTATACACATGCTTGTGGTGTACTAGCCACCCACGGAACCTATGCCCATAAGTATAAGAAATAAAAAAAAATCTCACAAAAGGGACTTCCGTGAGCTTTGTTTGAGAGAAAGAAGCCGAGAGGAAGAGGAAACCCCTTTTCTCCTCATCTCCATTTTTGAGGAAGCCCTAGCCATTGGATTATCCCTTTGATCCTTCTTCTTCAAGGAGATCTTGTGTAATATCTCCAATTTTCCTCGAAACCACACACGCTGATGGGGTGCATGTGCTTGGTGAGACACATTGTGCACGTGTGCAACCTAGAGACAATTTCCTTTAAGTGAATATAACTATGATGTTTTAACAATTAAAAGTAATTAGGCCAACTTTGTGCATTAATGAGACCCTTTGTAGATACGACAAACACTCAAATTGTGTGTACTAGAGTCACACCGAAACCAAAGGTTAAGTGGATAGGGCCAACACATTGTCGTGGAGTTATAGCTTAACTCCTAACCCAAGCCCTAAGATATGAGGCCATAAGTCTTCTCACGCAAGCCATTTCAACTCCTTATTTGTTTATATGCAAATTGTAGAGAGAGGGAGCAATAGAACTTGAGAGGAGCAAGCTCCATCGTTGATGCCCGAGATTCGAAGTGTCGTTGATCTCCCTCTCAACCTTCCCCATCTACGATTTGTTTGCCATAAGACATCGTCGAGCTCGACATGATTGTGATTCACGAGTACTTATGTGACAGCCCGAAATTTCAACACCCAGAAACCTACGTCGTCTATTTAGCCATGAAGGCTGAACCCCATATATCTCACAGAATACTTGATACATCCACATACAAAGCAGGACAAAGTATAAATATAAAACAAGCAGATAGAGTCATCATATGAAATAAATCTCCATTTCTATTTAAGACAACTCAAAAGATCACAAAAGACAGTTCTTACTCAATGTAACTCATATGGCAGAAAGAACCGAATCGAACCATCAGTGACAAACAATCATCACCAGCACATGGTTTACAAAACAATATACAGAGTGACATATACAAATATTCTAACAAAACTAAACTGGCTAGACATACCAAGCCTTACAAATATAAACTCTCAAAATCAAACTAGCACAACACAATCTGCTAGAAGAACTCCTCAGGAGGGGGCTCAGTCTCCTCCGAAAAGTACCCAGGGTCTTCAGGATCTACGTCCTCAGTCCCCACCACTACCCATGAACCTGTGACGTATAGTCAAAGGGTGAGCAACATCTAAGCTCAATAGGGAAAAAAAAATAACATGCATATTATGATATCAAACATATATTTCATGGCATAATCGAAAACACGCTTATCTTACGGAGAGTCATAATTTAAAAGCGTTTAGCTTGACCAAAAATGAATATCAGATGCTTATTTCAATTCACACTTATCATCATTTCTAAAACTTTCTCTCATAACACACACTTAAACAAATCAATTAAATAATCTCTCAAGCAAATATAGCATCGAGAGCTTGTTAAGACTTGAGAAGTACCACTTTTCACCCCTTAACTTAGCCTTTGATTAGGCCCTTAACCATCTAATAAAGGTTTGTTAAGTGTTTTCTGTAGATAATAAACAACAGTGCAATAAGGCCATAAATCCTGTTAAGGAGCCCATGATTGACACCAGAAGTCCCTTAGAAGAATGAGCCATGAATCCAGACCTAAGGCAAGCCTTGCATAGCTGACAAAGCTCCAGAGGATTCAGAAAACTATGCTTCGTGCAGTCCTTGGAAGCTTCCCAAGACTTCACAAAAAGTGCTCGCACAGTTGAGTAACAGAAGAGCTTCAGAAACACAACTTTGCGTAGCTCTCACAAAGTTTAGGAGTAAATGGTTGCACAGTTCAAGAAAACCTGAAATCAACCTCAGCTTCACTCGAAACGAGGAGAGAGAGCTTGAATCCTCGCCACAGAATGCCCATACAAGAGCGGATGCAAATGTCAAGAGAACCTGTCGCGTAGTTCAGAAATGCCTCAAAGCTATCGCGAGGATCCTCGCGAAGATCTATCAAGAAAAGAAGCTGTCGCACGGTTCAGGAAGAAAGCAGTTTCGCGAAGCCAGAGTTAGCCTCGCGAAGTGAAATGGAATGCTCGCACAGTTCTCGCGCTATTCACAAGTAACAATCCAACCGCGTGAAGCCCAATCCAGCGAGAGCTTAATTATCTACCTCGCGACTGCTTAAAGCATTAAGAAGCTGCAATCCCGCGACATCTAAAGTTCAAATGTCAAACTCAACCACGCGAAGAACAGAGCTACCACGCGACAAGTCTGGCAATCAACTACAACCTGGCGAACCTCTGAACTCCAACTTCCATCATTCTGTAGAGGACATTCTGAGGATTTTCAGTGATTAGGGCACACACTCCCACGCTAAAATCTCTATGCACGTGCCCCAAGGCATCGAAGGATCATTAATAGGCCATGTGGCATCGCTAAAATTAGGGTTTCCTAACCCTAATGCGTCGCCACACCCACTGCTATATAAACCTAACCCTGGTTTAGGTTTAGGGGGTGGAAGAGTTCAGTTTTTGCTCTATTTTTAGCATTGTAGTCCTGTTTTTCTGTAGCTGTAAGTAGTTTTCTGTTTTCTTCTTCTTCTCTCCATAGCCCAGCACTTGCTGGCCATGCCTTTGTTTGCTTATTAAGTTTAGATTAATGGAATTTGTGATTGGGTGTTGCACTTTTATGGGATTCATGTGTTTGGGAGTTTCTCTGTGGAAGGCTACTGCCTTGTGATTCGCCATTGCTTTGGCTGTGATTCAAAGCAATGGAGGACTGATTCTAAGGTCCCATTCAGATCCAAGTGACCTATGTGTCTGGGCTATCATGGTCCTATACAGCCTTAGCCCCACCACAGGACCCACTAGATCTGAAATCCCCATGGAAGCCTGAGATGGTACCCTTGTGACCAAGGTGGTGGCAGCAATATTCTTGTTTTGTTTTAGGTTCCGTGAGGAGGATAGCCTCTGGGATAGTCTGTGACCATTTAAGTGGACAGCTTATAGCCTTAGGGTGAATCCAATCCGCCGATCCAAAATGGATCCTTCTTCTCCGAGCCTGAGCTTGTAGCCTGGTAAGAGATGGTATAGAGGCAGACTCCCCTATATTAGTATAGACCCGCCATCAAATGTTAGATCTGATCTGGGTATGGAGATTGTAGGCTTGTGACTGGACCATTGTAGTCCCACTCAAGCAATGGATAGCTAGATCTAAGGTGGTACTCAATCTCTTGCTGGTTCTATGTGTCTAGGCTATCATGGTCCTTTACAGCCTTAGCCCCACACATAGAGCTTTAGAGGTTGAGGTTCCCTATGGATTCCTGAGCTTGTAGCCTGGATGAAGTAGTGCCTACAATGATTAACTTGTTTTGACCCATCTCTGGATTGTGGTTCCCCTATGGGATAGTCTGTGACCATTTAAGTGGACAGGTTATAACCATGAGGGATTGGAACAAGGCATAGGGATGAGTTGAATTCTTTCTCCTCTTTGGCGATAATGTAGCCATTGGACAGGATTTCAATACCAGCAGATCTGAATCTGAGTCATAAATTCCAGCAGATCTGAATCCAATAGCATACTTCTCACCCTTTTATATTTATTTTCCCTCACTCCATCCATCTTCTCAACCCCTTTCTGTGGTTAATTCATTAGGCTACCTTAGGATACTTAGAATAAGTGACCCTAAACTCCCCTCCTTTTAGGACTGCCAGATCTATAGTCAGATCTGGAGGGACTATTAGAGATGGCTCCCTTGGAGCTGTAGATCACCTTTCCCTGTGGGACAAACTCTTACTTATCAAAACTTGCTACAAATGGACCCTGTATCTTGCAGGTCTAGGATTTCTCAGTTGTACTGATTCCATCCCCTATTTTACTTTCATTTTAAATAGCTTTTACCACCAACAAAAAAAGTAAGCACATTGGAGATCGCAACATGTTTTTGGCGTCGTTGCCGGGGAAAGATGATCTATTAGTAGACCCTTAGTTTTTGTATTTTTAGTGTTCTTTGTAGCTTTGAATAATTGATACTGCTGATGTAATTTTGAATCTTTCTTGCAGATCTAGACAGCAACAGAGAAGGATAGTGGATTGCATTTGGAGATTAGCTACCTCTGTTTGCAATTCTCTAACCTTTAAAACTCAGTCTAGTTTCTTTGAAAATTCCATAGCAGTTATTTAGGATAGTTGTAAATTTATGTTTTCTTAACTAGTTGTAAATTTGTTAGATAAATTATTTGAGTCAAGTGCAATGTGCCTGCAAGGAGTTGTCCCTGCTGGTGGTGTGTTTGTATGCTAGGTAGGAGATCTCTTAGTCCTACTTTAGAGCCTTTCAACCCTGAGCTAGAAAGGGGTAGAAGACTTAGAAGAAACAGGCACACCACAGTTGAGCCCCCAATTGAATCTGAGACAGTACTCATGGGTGAAGAACAACCTTGAACTCTCAAGGAGTTGAATACTCCGGATGACTATAACTCTCCATTTAGCATTCAATTCCCTGATGTTCAGGGGAATTATGAAATTAAAACCTCTATCATCCAGATGCTGCCCTCTTTCCATGGGCTTAGCAAGGAGGACCCCTACAAGCATATTGACCAATTTTTGGCCTTGTGCACCACATTCAATATTGCTGGTTTGGGACCTGAGGTTACTAGGCTCAGGCTCTTTCCCTTCTCTCTGAAGGATAGGGCTAGTACCTGGTTGGCCACTCTTCCCAACAATAGCATTGCATCTTCGAAAGACCTACAGACCAAGTTCCTGACAAAGTTCTTCCCTGAGACCAAAACGAGCCAGTTGAGGAAGGAAATTCTTGCTTTTGCCCAATCCCCAACTGAGAATTTTAATCAAGCCTGGGATAGGTTTAAGGAAATGCTCAAACAAAGCCCCCACCACAAGATCCCAGACTGGCAGCTTGTACAAAGGTTCTACAATGGGATTGATGAGAAAAATAGAGATATGGCTGATGCTTCTTGTGGTGGAACCTACATGCACAAGACTGCTGATGAGGCATGAGAATTGTTTGAAGTAATCAGTGAAAATGCTTTTCAAAAGCTATCCCTGGCAAGAACTGGTCAGGAGTCTATGTCAAAAGTGGAGCCTGCTGCATCGACAAGAGGAAAATTTTATGAGGTGTCTGGGAACAATGATCTGCAGCTGCAGATGGCAAACCTCTCTTTGAAGTTTGACAAATTACTGACTGTGATGCAACCCAGAAGGGCTGCTCAAGTGGTGGAGGCATGTCTGATATGCCAGTCCCCACAGCACACAGTAGAGGAATGTCCATCTGCAGGGGAATATCCTAAATTGGTATTGGAACATGCTGCTGCTGCGCAATCTTTTAGCCAGAAACAATCTGGTGGCTACAACAGACAGTCATATGGATACCAGCACCAAAATGCTGGTTACCAATGGAGAGACCACCCAAATCTCAGGTGGTGGCAAGACAATTATATGCAGCCCCAACAAATGTTGGCTTTACCTCAAAGGCCACACCAGCAGTTCAACCAAGGATATGCCCCTAGGTCTAGTTTCCAACACCAGCAGCTGCCCCATCAGCAACAAAATCAATTGGTCTTACCCCCATCTCAACCAAGAAATGCTTCTTTCGAGGACCAGGTCCTGACCTCACTACAAAACCTGGGGTCCGTGGCTCAAACTGTAAATTCTCATGGTCAGAGCATAAAGAAGATGGAAGAGCAGATTGGCCATCTAGCGAATGCCTTAGCTAAAAGAAAGGAGGGGAGGTTGCCCAGTCAACCAATGGTTAATCCCAAGGGCCAATTTTTGATTGGTGAAGGATCCTCAAACCTTGAGGGGCAAGGGGATCTTTCATTGACTTGATTCACAGAATTGTGCATTGTGTATGTTATGTATTTTAGTATGGTTCATTTTTTTTTTCTGTTTATAGGAATTTCTAGTGATCTCGTCGGAGTCTGAATGTTTATGACCTGAGAATTATTCTGCCTACTTTGGTTCTTATTCCCTTTGAATTGATGATTTTGAGTAACTGAATGATGATTGTACTGTTTTGATAATAGGAATGTTGTTTGAATATGAGGTTTTGATTTAATGCGTTTGGAGTACTTACATGCTTAAATGTTGGGAATGCCTGTGGGAATCCCTTTTAGAATGACTGTGGGTGTCCCTGGAAAAGAGAATGTGAGAGAATCCACTCACAAAACAAAGGAAAAAGACAGACTAATGGATGTGTGATCCTTGTCATTGTTTTAGCTGTCACGAGGTTCTGAAAAATAGGAGTGGTTTCTTCTCGCGCAGTTCATAAGATGTTAGCCTGCTAAGCTGTCGCAAGATTCAATACAATTGTGTAGACTCTCTCGCGCAATCCAAATGAAAGTCCAATCTCGCGTCCCACTCATTTTTATCCAGCGAGCTGATATTTTCAAAGAGTGCCAAGCCCCGCGATTTATATAATCCAACCCCGCGCTACTTTCCTTTTTATTTTCTCTTTCTTCTCCAGCCAGTGAAACCCTAGCTCTGACTCCCATTAATCTCTCTCCTCCAGCATCCTTTCTACAGTCCATCATTCACCTTCAAATTCTGGGGATTTGCTCCTAAAGCCTCCTCCACTAGTTGCCCTCTGATTGGAGCTCTCACGGTCTTTCGAGCATCCGATTGAACAGAACCCTAAGTTTTAGGATAGGACTCAGCTCTCCACCTTTGCTTTTCATTTTTCAAACTACACATTCACAGAGGAGAAGTTCCATGGCCCCTAAGAGCGCACCTGTGAAAAGAGAAAGGGATAAGGCTCCCGTGGAGCCCACTCCCAAGAAGGCCAAGTCCTCAACGGCACCGCAAAAAGGGAATGAAGTGATTCAGAAAGGGGTCGAACTAACACCTGATTACTCTACACCCTCTGAGCTCCTGACTCCCCTTCCCTTGGAGCCTGAAGCTGTTTTTGACCTATCTTTCTTTGAGACGGAACCTCTGTCAGCCCCTGCCATTGAGTTCCTGCACAAAGCTGGTTTGACCCCCCTGCAAAGCTATCCACGCACTAGCCTACCTAGACTAGTGCAACTCTTTCTGACACATTAGACGGACCACACCGTGGGCAGCCAGGCCTCCTTGTGTTAGTTGACAATTTTGAAATGTTACTCAGTCCTGAGCTGATTGCTGAAGTGATGGGCATCCCTGCTTCTTTTACCTCAACTGTGGATATGGCCCCCCTATGTGTGCCCCCATTGATACAATTGCACAAGCCCTTACCAGAGGATTGAAGGCCACCGGGGATTCCATCAGGAGAAGAGACCTGGACCCTAAACTTCTATTCATCGATCAAGTTCTGTGAAAGAACATTTATTGTGCCGGCCATTAGCAGGAGAGGAGGACCCCAATTGCTGATGCTGTTTATTCCTTTTCTCTGGGCCACGGTTTCCATGCTGCTAGGTTGATGTTTGAGGCCATGAAGGATATTATGGTGAAGCTAGGGCACAAAAAGAAGCTCCACACTCTCCCCTATGCAAAGCTAATCACAAGACTACTCTTGAGGGGAGGATACAAGATACCAGTGGGGGAGTTAACTATTGACCTCCCCCCTACTACTTTCGCAAAGAGACAATGGGGGATCAGCAGGAGTTTGATGGATCCCAATAAGAAAAAGAAGGCTCAGATTGCTTCTATGAAAGGAGAGGGGACTGCTGTTGTAAAGGCCACCCATGCTCCCAAAAAGGTGGCTAAAGCTCCTGCTCCCAAGAAGGTGGTACAAGCTACTGTCACTACTGACTCTGCAGCAACACCTCCATCCACCACACCTGCCCATCCATCAGTTTCTTTGCCTATTCCATCTTTCCCTTTTCCTCTTTTATCTCCCTTTTCCATACCCACTCTAGATTTCCCTGTGATTCGTTCCTGGGAGGAAAGTGTTGACCCCCATGACAGCCCTTTACCTTAACCTTCCGCACCCCAATTCCCCATCATCCTAATTGAACCCTATGACCTCCCATCGATCACCTATATTAAAAAGAAAACCTCTCACACCACCCCTACCATATCCTTCCCTACACCAACCACCCCTATCATTCCCATAGAAACCCCACACATTGATCTAGCCACCATCCCAACCATCCCTACTTCACCTCCACTCCCAGACCTTGACTTTAACCTCGCCACTACTTCCGGATATCAGGCCTTCATGACTACCTTGCTTAACACCATGCCAACCGATGATATCCCTCTCCTAGATTTCCCACTTCCTTCTCCACATCACTCACCAGAACCTCCATGTCCTCCTAAAACCTTCCATCATGCCCCTACTTCCCCTTTCCAACCTGTTCCCTCTTCTTCTCATACTCCACCCCAACCTCACTCAGACACACTTACCCATATCCTTTCCTTAATACATGACATTTAAACCCAACTGTCAACCACAACACTCACCCAAGACCAAATGCAAACTGACATCACCACCATCAAATCCACCCTTTAAACATTGACAAAACCACCCATCTCTACCCAAACACCTCCTACACCTCACATCCAGTCCCCTTCCACCTCTAACTCCACAGTGCAACTAGATTTTCCCCCATTGGCTTAACTACAACCCTCACCCTCCAAGACACCATACCCCACCACTCCTTCCCCACCCTACCTATCCTCCCCCCACTCATTTTACCCCCACCACAATTTACCAATCACTCAACCCAAACAAACCCCATTCCCTTCCCATCCACCTTTCCCATTAACCCCCACACATTTTTAACCCCACCCTTACCATTCTGACCCTTCACCATTCCATTTTACCCTTACCCAAAACCACCCACCTTCAGTGACCCCCCTTCATTTAGTTTTCCACCCACCCATACCTTCCATCCCACCTCTTATCCTACCCCCTCAATTCACTGACCACTCAGCACAAACTGACCCAGAACCTTCTACCCCTCCCCCTCAACTAGACTTCATCACTGCAGCCTCCACTTTACCCCCACAGGACCAATCACCTTCTACTTCTTCCACTCCATTTCTACTAATCTTACCACGATATTCCTACTACCCCCCTCCTTACTTCACCCTCCTCCATGCCATGAGGGACAATGCCTACATCGAGAGGGATGTTCTCAGGGGAATGGCCCAACTCAGACAATCCATTGAGTACCCGTTGCTGCAAAAGATGAGTGACCTGAAGCTTGCTCACAAGCAGAAGCTGAGAGATATTTCAAAGGGGTGGGAGTCAATTTTGGAGACCCTCATTGCGACAAAGGCTGATGCAACTTACTGTAAACTGCAGACGGAGATGGAGAAAGCCAATGCCGAGCTGGAGCACAAGAGAGTCCGGATGTTTGAAAAGAGGCTGAACAATGCTGAGGAGCTCCACAGGCTCACTAAGGGGCTTTCTGATGCCAAACTCCTTTATGCTGAAAAATAGATTGAAATTTTGCATAAAAGGATTGCATCTCTGACAGGCCAACCAATTGTAGCCACCCATCTTACTACAGCACCCCCTGAGGCCCCACCTTCCACACACCCCGGGCCATCTTCTTCCACTCCCCCTGCTCCTACATCTACATCTCCTCCTCCTCCACCCCCTCCTCCAACTCCTACTCAAGAATCTCCACCACCTCCTGCTCCACTGCCTCCCCCTGCCAAATCTCCTGCACCCAAGAGAAAACAGGCTCCTCCCAAGAAACCTTCTCCCTCCAAAAGAGCCACTACTGCCCAAAAAGGAAAAAAGCCTACACCACCATCCCCACCCCCAAAGGCCACCAGAGCTTTTGCTCAGGATGACCCCCATGGTCGGTTGCTTTCAAAAGAAGAACGCAGGCAGGCTGCTGTAGCCCTTGGATTGGACCCCAATATTCTCTTTCCCTCTGATTCAGATTCTGACTTTGCCCCACCTGTGCATCCAAGTGCTAAATCTCCTGTTGCTCCTCCTTCTTCTGACCCTGCTGAGCAAACATATCCTCAGAGAAGGAAAGTTACAGCTAAGAGGACTACTCACATAACTACCTCTATCAAAATTGGAAAAGAACAATCTGCCTAGTCTGAGGAGGCCCCACCACTGAAAGATAAAGGCAAGAGCCCGCTTGTCCCTCTTGAGCCAGAAAAAGCTAAATCTCCTCTTATTCCCCCTCAGACACAACAAGGGCCAGCCTCCAAAGGGAAGGGCTCAAAAGGGAAGAGTCCCAAAGGCAAAAGTCCTATCAAATCACCGGAGCAAACCACAAACAAATCTTTAGTGATCCCTCCTTCACCAAAGACCCGAAAAATGAGGGTCAGGGTACCAACCATGCCCAAACCTGATGCTCAACGAAAGGAAGAGCGGGCACGAAAGAAGAAAGAGGAAGAGGCTCTCCTTCAAGAGCATGCCAAGAGGATGGGTTGGGACCGGTTTTGATTCAGGCTCCGATTAGCTTGTACCTAGGATTTTTGCTGTTTCTACATTTTCTTTTTCTCCTTTTGTCTTTCATTTTGTGCCTTTCTCTCGTGTAATAGATCTTCTCCTTTTGTCATTACTATTTTCCCTTGTCTCTTGTATGTATGTTCCATGTTATGTCCTTTTATTATGCCCTTAATAAATTTGCTGCACGCCCACCTTTGAACCAGTGAGGACACTGCTCCTCATAGGTTTGAGGGTGTGGCAGGCAGATCTTGCCAATGGAATAGTTAACCTAAGTGCAGCAGAACCTTGTGAGTAAGATGGAAATGGAACCATGTTCACTAAAGAATCAGAAAAATATTGAAATTTAAAATTTTTTCCAGACTTTAGACAGTATAAACTTTTAAAATTTCACATTTCCATGATGAGATCACCAAGGAAACTCACTTGTATCAGCACTTAGTGAATCACTAGAGAGAGAAAAAGGTAAGGACATACTTAAGAATTCAAAGGAAGACCATAACCAGTGAGATTTGGGCCTATACAAAAAATTTTCTTTGAGGAGTAACTAAGGCAATTTCTTCTAGCTCTAAGGACTGGCTGAGCCACTGTGCCCACTAGAACTTAGGCAACTCCAAGTTTAAACAACTGACAGCACTCATGAGACTTAGGAAAGGATCAAGGCCTTCTCTTGGACAGTTTGAACCTAAATAGACCAACCTTAAGCAACTGCCCTTGTCCATACCCCCTTTGAGCCTTAAATCCTAAATTTCTTCAAAATACACCTGAGTACTTGCACCTGAACCTATGTATCTGATTTAACCTTACCCTTACTCTGAGAACTCAGAAGGTAAAGGAACAAGAGTTGAAGATGGACTAGCTATGGTCAACATTAGGTGAATAAAGAAGAAGTACCTCAAATTCTGGCAGTATGGTAACTGAGAAAATGGTGGCATTTCAGAAAAGCAAAAACAAAAGAAAAAGAAGAAAAATGCATAAAAAAGAAACGAAAACAATAATGAAGAGGAGTAAGAGAGGAGTCAAGAGGGAACTTTCATTGGAAAAATCGAAATTAAGAAGAGAAACTGATCACTTAAAATCTGAAAACCTCAAAGAAGATGAAAGGAGCTGAATTAAAGAAGGTGAAGTCATGAATCACCTCCTTCACCTACTGATTTCTCAATTTTGAACCCCTTTTCAACCTTCCATTCTTTTTAACCCCACTCCATAAGCTACATTATAGCCCAGTTAAAGCCCTTGTGATCCAAAGTTGAGTGAGCTGTCATGTGGAGATAAAGAGTTATCCAATCTATGGTGAGGATCTGTCAATGATGCCAGAACTTCAGAGCTATGCCTATGCTCATGCTTACAGACCCATTTGGGGGATGTAACTGCTCTTGAGCTTGAGAGAAAATGAAACCCTCAACAGTTCTTTATGAGAGTATGCCCTGGAGAGGGTCTGATCTTGAATGCATTAAGTATAATCTACAACCTAATTTTTGATACAGTGATGAGCTCAGTGCTAACACACATGTAAATTGTTCTTTGGTGTAAATTGATTGGAAATGTTGTTCTTTCATGAGAAGCTTATACCGTTTAAATTTTTGTGCAGCCAATGTGTTTGAATTTCTTATATTTTTACTGATTCAAGGGTGAACTCACTCTGTTTCTTGACTGCTGACTTGATAATAATGCACTTTTGTTAACTATCTCATTGAGAAGTTTGTGGGTGTCTTCACTGAAAACCCTCAGGAGACTTCACTCCTCCACTAGGGATCACCTAGGGGTTTAAAAGGCTTGGTACATATGCTAAATATATTCGTGCTCCCTACGAAAGTGGCATTTAAATTCTGTAGTTATTTTAATGTAGCTTTGCTAAGGGACTAGCAAAGATTAGGTTAGGGGGTGTGTTAAGACCTGAGAAGTACCACTTTTCACCCCTTAACTTAGCCTTTAATTAGGCCCTTAGCCATTTAATAAAGGTTTGTTAAGTGTTTTCTGTAGATAATAAATAGCAGTGCGATAAGGCCATAAATCCTGTTAAGGAGCCCATGATTGGTACCAAAAGTCCCTCAGAAGAATGAGCCATGAATCCAGACCTGAGGCAAGCCTCACGCAGCTGACAAAGCTCTAGAGGATTCAGAAAACTATGCTTCGCACAGTCCTCGCGAGCTTCCCAAGACTTCATAACAAGTGCTCGCGCAGTTGAGTAACAGAAGAGCTTCAGAAGCACAACTTCGTGCAGCTCTCGCAAAGTTCAGGAGTAAATGGTCGTGCAGTTTTGCGCAGTTCAAGAAAACCTAAAATCAACCTCGCACAGTTCACTCGGAATAGCTGAGGAGAGAGAGCTTCAGAATCCTGCCTCGCGCAGCTATCGCGCAGTAGCCGCAGGATGCAAATGCCAAGAGAACCTGTCGCGCAGTTCAGAAATGCCTCAAATCTATCGCGAGGATCCTCACAAAGATCTATCAAGAAAGGAAGCTATCACACGGTTCAGGAAGAAAGCAGTCTCGCGAAGCCAGAGTTAGCCTCGCAAAGTGAAGTGGAATGCTCACACAGTTCTCACGCTATTCACAAGTAACAATCCAACCTCGCGAAGCCCAATCCAGCGAGAGCTTAACTATCTACCTCGCGACTGCTCAAAGCATTAAGAAGCTGCAACCCCGCAACGTTTGAAGTTCTAATGTTAAACTCAACCATGCGAAGAACAGAGCTACCATGCGACAAATCTGGGAATCGACTGCAACCTGGCGAAGCTCTAAACTCCAACTTCTATCATTCTGTAGAGGACATTCTGGGGATTTCTAGCGATTAGGGCATGCACTCTCACGCTCAAATCTCTATGCACGCGCCCTGAGGCATACAAGGATCATTAATAGGCCACGTGGCATTGCTAAAATTAGGGTTTCCTAACCCTAATGCGCCGGCACACCCACTGCTATATAAACCTAAGCTTGGTTTAGGTTTAGGGGGTGGAAGAGTTCAGTTTTTACTCTATTTTTAGCATTATAGTCTTTTTTTTCTGTAGCTGTAAGTAGTTTTCCTTTTTCTTCTTCTTCTCTCCATGGCCCAGCACTTGCTGGCCATGCCTTTGTATGCTTATTAAGTTTAGATTAATGGAATTTGTGATTGGGTGTTGCACTTTTATGAGATTCATGTGTTTGTGAGTTGCTCTGTGCAAGGCTGCTGCCTTGTGATCCGCCATTGCTTTGGCAGTGATTCAAAGCAATGGAGGATTGATTCTAAGGTCCCATTCAGATCCAAGTGACCTGTGTGTCTGGGCTATCATGGTCCTATACAGCCTTAGCCCCACCACAGGACCCACTAGATCTAAAATCCCCATGGAAGCCTGAGCTGGTAGCCTTGTGACCATGGTGGTGGTAGCAATATTCTTGTTTTGTTTTGGGCTCCGTGAGGAGGATAGCCTCTGGGATAGTCTATGACGATTTAAGTGGACAGGTTATAGCCTTAGGGTGAATCCAATCCGCCGATCCAAAATGGATCCTTCTTTTCCGAGCCTGAGCTTGTAGCCTGGTAGGAGATTGTACAGAGGCAGACTCCCCTACATTAGTATAGACCCACCATCAGATGTTAGATCTGATCTGGGTATGGAGATTGTAGGCTTGCGACTGGACCATTGTAGTCCCACTCAAGCAATGGACAGCTAGATCTAAGGTGGTACTCAATCTCTTGCTGGTTCTATGTGTCTAGGCTATCATGGTCCTTTACAGCCTTAGCCCCACACATAGAGCTTTAGAGGTTGAGGTTTCCTATGGATTCCTGAGCTTGTAGCTTGGATGAAGTAGTGCCTACAATGATTAACTTATTTTGACCCATCTCTGGATTGTGGTTCCCCTATGGGATTGTCTGTGACCATTTAAGTGGACAGGTTATAACCTTAAGGGATTGGATCATGGCATAGGGATGAGGTGAATTCTTTCTCCTCTTTGGTGATAATGTAGCCATTGGACAGGATTTCTATACCAGCAGATCTTGATCGGAGTCATAAATTCCAGCAGATCTGAATCCGATACATACTTCTCACCCTTTTATATTTATTGTCCCTCACTCCATCCATCTTCTCAATCCTTTTCTGTGATTAATTCATTAGGCTACCTTAGGATACTTAGAATAAGTAACCCTAAACTCCCCTCCTTTTAGGACTGCCAGATCTGTAGTAAGATCTGGAGGGACTACTAGAGATGGCTCCCTTGGAGCTATAGATGACCTTTCCCTGTGGGACAAACTCTTACTTATCAAAACTTGCTACAAATGGACCTTGTATCTTGTAGGTCTAGGATTTCTCAGTTGTGTTGATTCCATCCCCTGTTTTACTTTGATTTTAAATTGCTTTTACCACCAACAAATAAAGTAAGCACATTGGAGATCGCAACAGAGCTGCATATAAAGCCAACGGAATACTCTAAAAATCGTCGTTCAATGAGTAATTCACACAAAGCTATCCAAGCTCCTTTGAATTAGGAGACTTGTCTCGAATGAAGTATTTTCATAGATTGGAAATCAAAAAATGGATATTCCGCCATACCAGAGCATAAGTACAGATATCTCGTCGTACCGGTCACGGGATACTGCCGCGTCAGTAGGGTATTCAACACATGAACCTTAAATCAAAGTACAGAATCTACATATACTTATTCACCGTGTATTGTAATAATTTATACTAGTTTTGCCTTCAAAGTTCACACACACACATATCATATTTGCTGATATCACACACATACTTATACTTCTTACTGATCTCACATGCTTACTTATCATATTTCATACACACTTGTGGTTTCTTCTTGATGCACATACACACACACACTTATTTTATTGAAATACATGAAAGAAATCCATGCCGAATGATAAACAAAACAACACATTCTTACACATCTCTATCATATCATAAAATTCATGCTAAGTTAAATCAAATGCACATGTCATGAAGTTTTCCCTACCTCACACGAA
Source organism: Chloranthus sessilifolius (assembly GCA_021018995.1). NCBI lineage: Eukaryota > Viridiplantae > Streptophyta > Magnoliopsida > Chloranthales > Chloranthaceae > Chloranthus > Chloranthus sessilifolius. Next base: position 84,677,716 of record CM037585.1, read on the forward strand.
GTTACACAGAAGCTCATTATCTCAAGCTAGCTCTCCTAGCCCATAGTGCAGGCTCACACCTAATATATACAATTTCATAAACCATATGTCACAATTGATGTAAAATAGGAAGATATAAAGTCTCCCCAAAGTCTCCTTCAAAAAACAAGGCAAACAATAGAGACTGCCAAAATCGATCGGTTGATTCCCAAATCGATTGGTCGATTTTCCAAATCGATCGATCGAATCATTTTCAATCGGTCGGTTTCCTTCATACCTCTGGCATAAAGATACCGATCGATCAGTTCTCATATCAATCAGTCGGTTTCTAAAATCAATCGATCGATTCCCAAATCGATCGATCGATTTCTCCATAACTAAAATTACACTCACTATTTTTCACAAATCGATCGGTCGTGTTTGTTTCGATTGATCGATTTTCAAAACTGACCGATCAAATTTTATTTCAATTGATCGATTTCGTTTAGAAATCTTTAGATTTATAACTCTACAAAATTGATCGATCGATTTGAAAATCGATTGATCGGTTTTGTCAGATTTCCTCCAAACTCGGGTTTTAACTTCTCAAATCCAATTTTCTTCAAATCTTAACTCATTTATTCTAATTCTTCACCCATAAACATAAACCAAACTAACCCAACTACAAATCATAAGTTAGAAAATTTTCTATACCTCAAATTGATCGATTTCTCGATCCATGTGCTCATAGAACAAGCAAGGGTTTCTTAGTTGTAGCTTTGGGTTCCTCACGATCCCACGTTTGAAATCTCATGCACAACCTTGATCCTTGCACGCACACACATACACATTCAAGGCTCTCACCCATTCTCTCTCTTCTCAATAACTCTCTCAACAACCAAAAACATAGGAGAAATAAATTCTCTTGCATTAAGTTCCATTTGTAACAAACTAGTCTTAGGTGTTAAGCACATACACCATAACTAGGTGTATACAAATTCTTTTAAAGGTCCACACCTAATCTAAACCTTTTCTTTTCACTAAGCACCTAATCAAATCATAGCTTACTTAATTATTCTATATGTCGAGTACGTGACAATCGGGCATGCACAACGAGGCGTATTGTTCAAAGGTGAAAATTTTTGGGACATTACATTCTCCCCTCCTTGGAAATTTTTGTCCTCAAAAATATACCTAAAGGATCTCGCACCAATGGAGTCCCACACATCGATTCCCACATATCGAAGATATTGAAGACACCAAATTTGGCCCCAGGCCCAATCAGAACACACCTCGAGAAAGGCATACCTCCCGAGCTTCAGATAGATAGAACCTTCCCAAACCTTAGGTGCTAGCCCTAACCCTTAGAAACCTCTCCGAACTCGTAGTTAACCTACCTAGGCAGTGGTCAGAGAAAGATGTACCAGGGCTGCCAGGAGCCTCTACTAAGACCAAATATTACACTATTGAAGAGTAGAGGTTCTTAGCTTTCCAACAAGCTAAGAATCACCTCAATCCGAGTTGTACATCAAAAGTTATGGTGATTCAAGCAGTGCCCAGGGGCTGCATATAGCTAGGGCATACATGGCATGTGTATTACACACACCAAGCCATTTCTTCCTCAGAAATGGCTTGGCACATTCTAGACACCCAAATTCGACCCAAGGCCCGATCCGTCTGTACTTTGAGAGAGATGTACCCCTGTGCTTCCGATGGCACCCTTGACCCTTAGGAACCAACCCAAACCTTTAGGAATCACCCTGAACTCATTAAAACCATTACCCTAACCCTTAGAGATCACCCCTAAACCCTGGGATGCCTTCCTAGACCCAACTTAAACCCTTTTGAGCAATTGATGGGAGGAGAGCTACAAAATTTTACACAAACTATTACTAAGGAGGAGCCCCATACCATTGGAAGGAGGACTTCTTCAGCTTTCCAGCAAGCCAAAGATCACCCAATTTAGAGCTATGGTTTAAAAGTTATGGCCGATAGACGTTGATTTGAGTCTCCCCTCTACTCCTCTACCTTCATTACTTTTCCCCTATCCTTGAATTTGTGTCATTACGCCATCGAAATCTTGGCAAGTGTGGAGGGGCACAAATAGGATCCAAGTGCCTTAGGGAAAGTGGAAGTGCTCTTTCCTTTTTATTTCTATTTTACTTTTGGCCATAAGTAGAGACCGCTTTAGAGCGGGTTGACCGGGTGCCTAGCACCTTCCCGATCGATAAACGAAGCCCCAACCAAAGAGCCTTTGGCGTAGAGTGGTGAATCAAATTCATATTTAGTATTTAGGTGTATTCAATATTGATTTCGGTTTTTCAGGACACCAAAAGCTCCGGGTGGTGACTCTATATTTTTCACAAGTGTGTGCATCGTTGCATCGAGTTCGACCCGAATCCACGATTGCATAAATGGTGACTCTGCTGGGGAGTAGCTAATAGAGCTTCCCCATAAAATTTGGCTTTTTTTCATTATTTTACTAATGTTTAGCTAATTTTTTGGCTATTTTACTCACGCCTATGATTCAGTCTTGTTTTTACTTACCCCTACTTTTTCATCATTTACGTGCCTTAGCTGATTAGCGGGCCTACTTGCGCATCGTCTTTACAATTCCTTTACCTTTTCGTCATTTACATGCCTTAGCCGATTGGCAGGCTTACTTGCACTTTTATACGTCTTAGTCGTTTGGGAGGCCTACGTGAGCATTTAATTCTTTGCAGTCATATATCATTAGTTGACGCCGACCCATAGAGGTGGCACGAGACCATCACCACCCATTTTTGAACTTTAAGAAAACTCCCTTAAAATCTGAAATTAAAATTGAACCAAGAGGACTTAATTGAAGTTTTCAGAGGGTAGATTTTCAAGGGTTGAGAATTTTAGGCAAATAAACAAATACCCGATTCTTAGTACGGAGGTAGCCCCTAGTGGTGATGATAAAAAAAAGAACTACCGCACCTAGTATCTGAGAAAGTGCTTGCGTTGGACGTATATCGGGGGGGTAATCTATCCAGTTACAAAGCCTGAAACCCTTGGGGAAGAGCATTAGTAGTTTCGAATCGGCCTTGTATCCCTAGGTTTGGTGAGGAGAGAACTGGTGCAACTAAGAAATCAGTCCTCAAAAGCATTGCTTTCCAAAAAACTAAAGAAATAGACTGAATTCGGGCTTACTGGTCTGCTATCAAGATTATTTGACTCCACTGTGTAGACACCCAAATTTGGCCCAAGGCCCGATCGGAACACCATTCGAGAGAGAGTTCTGAGCTTTTGATGACATATATGGAACCTTTAGGTCCCCCCTAGAACCCTTAGGAACCTTTTCAAACCCTTAGGAATCACCGTAGATCCATTAGGAACCTGACCCAAACCTTTAGAAATCAATCCCGACCTTTAGTACCCGTTATGAATCGAAACCTATCCTTATCAAGCAAATGGCTCAGGAGGGGTACACCAGAACATGCTATGGCCCTCTACTATGATCAAATCTCATACCATTGAAACGTAGAGGTCACCAGCTTTCCAACAATCCAAGAATCGCCCCAATCGGAGGTATACATCAAAAGATACGACAAACCGAGCCCGGAGGGCATTAGAGTAAAATCAGGAGGCCCCCCTAGGGATTTAGCGCAACTAATAGTTGCGCCAGGCTATTTCTCCCCACAAATGGTCTAGCGGAACTATTCTAATAGTTGCGCCAGTGATAATTTTGCGTGGCACAACTATTAGTTGCGCAAGGCCACTTCTCCCAGGATTTAAGCCTGGCGCAACTAATAGTTGCGCCAGTATTAATTGTGGACCCCACCCTTGCGAACCAACTTCCAGGCCCTATTTAAAACTGTTTTACTGTACATTTGCCTGGAACAACTATTAGTTGTGTCAGGCATATGAATAGCAACCTCTGAATTTTACCTTGAAAATCATGATTGGGGTTTCACTTGTTGACCACCTTGACCTCTGGTGTATGTTTTTCTAGTTCTGTTGTGCCCATTCCCTACATATTTGTAACCCTTCATGTGGCTTAGGGCCTCACCCCTTCATCCACCGTTGGGGGACCCTTCGACACATCTCAAGGCTCTAAAAATGCTAGGAATCCTTAGATATGTGATTACCTAATTGCTAAACCCATTTAACTCCTAAGTAGCCTCCTAACCAACCCTTTTCCTATAAATAGAGCCCCCCTCCCCTTGGTTTAAGGGTTGAGAATTTTTACCTAAGAGAGAAAGAGCTTAAAGTGAGAAGATCTTTCTCCCTTTGGTACACACTTCCCCTACAAAAACCAGAATTCAAAAACCTCTTCCCCACCCTTGCCTTTCTTGAAAAGCCTCTAGGTTAGGTGTGTGTGACCCCCTAGCCTTCCTTCTCTACGTCTTACCTTCAAGCATTAGGAATTAGAACCCCATTCCATACCGTACAAACCTTCAGTAGGTCATCAAAGCAAGCCAAGCAAGGCTCCTCTACGGTGCTACAAGGGCCCGAGGGCTCCGGCTCTCCCCTTTCTTCTCCTATCTCTTCTTTGGCTCCTCCCATCCTCCCATTTGTGCCGTTATGCCGCCAAATTTTCGGTAAGAATGGAGGGGCACAAATAGGATTTAAGGCCCATTTGGGCAAGCGGAAGCTATTTTCTTTTCTTTTACTTTATTTTTATTTTGGCCATTAGTAGAGACCGCATTAAGTGGGTTAATCGGGTGCCTAACACCTTCCCGATCGATAACCAAAGCCCCAACCCAAGAGCCTTTGGTGTGGACCGGATTCAGAGTCATATTTTTAGCACTTTGATGCTTATAAAAATGATATAGGTATCCCGAGACACCAAAATCTTCGAGTGGCGACTCTATATTTTTTACAAGCGAGTGCATCGCCGCGACGGGATCGTCACAAATCCCACGGTTGCACACACTGTTGTGCCTGGCATATGTGAAATACACGCCAAGCCACTTTTCCCCAAATTTTCTTTGGCGCATATAATACACACGCGAATCAATCAGTCGGTTTCCTAAATCAATCAGTCGGTTTCTGAAATCAATCGATCGATTCCCAAATCGATCGGTCGATTCCCAAATCGATCGGTCGATTTCTCTAGAACTAAAATTACACTCACTATTTTTCACAAATCGATCGGTCGTGTTTGTTTCGATTGATCGATTTTCAAAATTGATCGATCGAATTTTATTTCGATTGATCAATTTCGTTTAGAAATCTTTAGATTTATAACTCTACAAAATCGATCGATTGATTTGAAAATCGATCGATCGGTTTTGTCAGATTTCCCCCAAACTCGGGTTTTAACTTCTCAAATCCATTTTTCTTCAAATCTTAACTCATTTATTCTAATTCTTCACCCACAAACATAAACCAAACTAACTCAACTACAAATCATAAGTTAGAAAATTTTCTATACCTCAAATTGATCGATTCCTCGATCCACGTGTTCACACAACAAGCAAGGGTTTCTTAGTTGTAGCTTTGGGTTCCTTACGATCCCACCCAATTTAGAGTTGTGGTTTAAAAGTTATGGCCGATTGAAGTTTCACATAAAATCATAACTTTTGCTCAGGCGTATGTATTAGATACGCCCAGCAAATTTGGCCCCATTTTGGTCAGGCGTATATATTATATATACATGGCATTTTTATGCCAAATTTGGCCGGCGTATATAATACATATGCCCAGCATAGGTAGGGCCCACCACAGACACCCACCTTCTCAAATCTCCTCTGGTTTTCATGAAAATCACTGTACATAAACTGGGCGTATGTAATATATACGCCCAGCTTAGCTATAGTAACTGTCATCAAATGCTCGAATTTCCTCCATCTGGTTTGACCTTTTGACCATCCCCATGGTTGAGGTGGGTGTCTTAAGGTTGGTTGCACCCCCTTTGAGCTTATTGGCAACCCTTAAGTCACACATGGTCTCACCCCATCATCTGCCATTGAAATCAGTTTCCCAAACCTCTAGGACCCTAAAAACCTAGAAAACCTTAGATGGAGGATTACCTAATTGCTAAACCAATTAGCTCTTAAGTAACCCTCTAACCCACCTCTTCTCTATAAATAGAGAGGCCCCCCTCTTCTCAAAGAGTTGAAAAATTATGGTTGAAAGGTAAGCTTAAGAGAGAGAGCCCTAGTGAGAGAAAAATATATATTATTTTGCATTCTTCAACCAGAATTCCAGCATGCTTAGTTCACCTTTTTCAACCCATTTCAACCATTAGATCACCCCTTTTTTAGTCAAGCTTAGTCCCTAGCTTCATCCTACACTTCCTATCTACCGAATCCTAGCATTAGAACCTATTCCCCTACTATTTAAGCCATATAAAGCCATCGGAAGCATGCCGAAGCGAAGGTCTTCCATGGTGCAACAAGGGCCCGTGAGCTCCGGCTCACCCCTCTCTTCCTCTACCTTCTTGGTGTTTCCTCCGTCCAAGGATTCAAGCCATTATACCGCCAAAATTTCGGTTTGGCTCAAAACTTGATAGGACCGTATTGCCTTCGGGCAAGGGGAAGCTCCGCCCATTTGTTTGTTTATTTTGGCCAAGGATAGAGACCGCTATGTGCGGGTTGATCGGGTGCCTAAACCCTTCTCGATCGATAACCGAAGCCCCTACCTTAGAGCCTTTGGCAAAGACTGGTAAATCAGAGTCATATTTAGCAGTTCGGTGCTCAAAATATTGATTTAAAGGTTTCTCGGGTCACCAAAAGCTCCGGGTGGCGACTCTACATTCATTTCATCACGAGTGCATCACCGCGACGGGTTCAAGAGAATCCATGGTCGCACACGCATGTATTACATGCCCAAGTATAGGTAGGTTCCCCTGCAGGCTTTGAACTTCCAAGCCTGTAGCTTTGCTTGGCGTGTGTAATACTCAACCCAGGCTTATCTATAGTAACTGTGGGTTTTTGCTTGAATTTCACTTTTGAGGTTTGACTTGTTGACCATCTAATTATTTAGAATGGGTTTCATTAGAACTGTTGCACCCACTATTACCCTATTTGCAACCCTCTAGTCATTTGAAACCCCACCCTATCATCTACCATTGAAGCCCCTTACTCACATTTCCAAGCTTTCAAAATCCTAGGAAACCTTAGATTGGAAGATTACGTAATTGCTAACCCTAATTAGCATCTAACTACTCTCCTAACCTCCCCTTTTCCTTTAAATAAAGATGCACCCCTTCCTTTACAAAGGCTTGAAAATTTTCTCAAGAGAGAAAAAGATTAAGAGAGAAGCTTTTCCTCCCTTTGGTACACTCCTTCCATACAAATTCCAGAATTCAAAAGTCCCCCTTAGACCCCACCTTCCATCAAAAAGACCTTGAGTTAGGAGAGAACTATCCCCTAGCCTTCTTCCACTACCCCTATCAAGCCTTAGAGGTTAGAACCCGTCCTTCAACCATCCAAGCTACCAGAAGCTCACCAAAGTACCCGCACGCAAAGGACCACAACGGTGCGACAAGGGCCTGAGAGCTTTGAGTCTCCCCTCTACTCCTCTACCTTCATTGCTTTTCCCCTATCCTTGAATTTGTGTCATTACGGCGTCGAAATCTTGTCAAGTGCAGAGGGGCACAAATAGGATCCAAGTACCTTAGGGCCAGTGGAAGTGCTCTTTCATTTTTATTTCTGTTTTACTTTTGGCCATAAGTAGAGACCGCTTTAGAGCGGGTTGATCGAGTGCCTAACACCTTCCTGATCGATAAACGAAGCCCCTACCTAAGAGCCTTTGGCGTAGAGTGGTGAATCAGATTCATATTAGTATTTCGGTGCATTCAATATTGATTTAGGTTTTTCGGGACACCAAAAGCTTCGGGTGGCGACTCTATATTTTTCACAAGTGTGTGCATCGCTGCATCGGGTTCAACCCGAATCCACGATTTCATAAATGGTGACTCTGCTGGGGAGTAGCTAATAGAGCTTCCCCTTAAAATTTGGCTTTTTTTCATTATTTTACTAATGTTTAGCTAATTTTTTGGTTATTTTACTCATGCCTATGATTCAGTCATGTTTTTACTTACCCCTACTTTTTCACCATTTACGTGCCTTAGCTGATTAGTGGGCCTACTTGTGCATCGTCTTTACAATTTCTTTACTTTTTCGTCATTTACATGCCTTAGCCGATTGGCAGGCTTACTTGCACTTTTACACGCCTTTGCCGTTTGGGAGGCCTATGCGAGCATTTAATTCTTTGCAATCATATATCATCAGTGGACGCCGGCTCGCAGAGGCGGCACGGGACCATCACCACCCATTTTTGAACTTTAAGAAAACTCCCATAAAATCTAAAATTAAAATTGAACTAAGAGGAGGACTTAATTGAAGTTTTCTAAGGGTAGATTTTCAAGGGTTGAGAATTTTAGGCAAATAAACAAATACCCGGTTCTTAGTATGAAAGTATCCCCTGGTGGTGATGATCCAAAAAAGAACCACCCCACCTAGTATCTGAGAAAGTGCTTGCATTGGAGGTATCTCAGGTGGGTAATCTATCCAGTTACGAAGCCTAAAACCCTTGGGGGAGAGCATTAGTAGTTTCGAATCGGCCTTGTATCCCTAGGTTTGGTGAGGAGAGAACTGGTGCAACTAAGAAATCAGTCCCCGAAAGCATTGCTTTCCAAAAAACTAAAGAAATAGACTGAATTCGGGCTTGCTCGCCTGCTGTCAAGATTATTTGACCCCACTGTGTAGACCCCCAAATTTGGCCCAAGGCTCGTTCGGAACACCTTCCGAGAGAGGTGCAGTTCTGAGCTTTTGATGACCTATATGGAACCTTTAGGCCCCCCCTACAACCCTTAGGAACCTTTTCAAAACCTTCGGAATCACCCTAGATCCATTAGGAACCGACCCAAACCTTTAGAAATCATTCCCGACCTTTAGAACCCGTTATCAACCGAAACATAACCTTATCAAGCAAATGGCTCAGGAGGGGTACACCAGAACCAACTATGGCCCTCTACTATGATCAAATCTCATACCATTGAAAAGTAGAGGCCATCAGCTTTCCAACGGTCCAGGAAGCCCCGCAATCGGAGGTATACATCAAAAGATACGGCAAACCGAGCCCAGAGGGCATTAGAGTAAAATCAGAAGCACCCCCTAGGGATTTAGCGCAACTAATAGTTGCACCAGGCTATTTCTCCCTAGAAATGGTCTAGCACAACTAATAGTTGCGCCAGTGATAATTTTGTGTGGCACAACTATTAGTTGCGCAAGGCCACTTCTCCCAGGATTTAAGCCTGGCGCAACTAATAGTTGCGCCAGTATTAATTGTGAACCCCACTCTCGCGAACCAACTTCCAGGCCCTATTTAAAAATGTTTTACTGGACATTTGCCTAGCACAACTATTAGTTGTGTCAGGCATATGAACAACAACCTCTGAATTTTTCCCTGAAAATCGTGATTGGGGTTTGACTTGTTGACCACCTTGACCTCTGGGGTATGTTTTGCTAGTTCTGTTGTACCCATTCCCGACCGATTTGTAACCTTTCATGTGGCTTAAGGCCTCACCCCTTCATTCACCGTTGGGGGACCGTTCGACACATCTCAAGGCTCTACAAACCCTAGGAATCCTTAGATATGTGATTACCTAATTGCTAAACCCATTTAGCTCCTAAGTAGCCTCCTAACCTACCCTTTTCCTATAAATAGAGCCCCCCTCCCCTTGGTTTAAGGGTTGAGATGTTTTACCTAAGAGAGAAAGAGCTTAAAGTGAGAAGATCTTTCTCCCTTTGGTGCACACTTCTCATACAAAAACCAGAATTCAAAAACCTCTTCCCCACCCTTGCCTTTCTTGAAAAGCCTCTAGGTTAGGTGTGTGTGACCCCCTAGCCTTCCTTCTCTACGTCTTACCTTCAAGCATTAGGAATTAGAACCCCATTCCATACCATACAAGCCTTCAAAAGGTCATCAAAGCAAGCCAAGCAAGGCTCCTCTACGGTGCTACAAGGGCCCGAGGGCTCTGGCTCTCCCCTTTCTTCTCCTATCTCTTCTTTGGCTCCTCCCGTCCTCCCATTTGTGCCGTTATGCCACCAAATTTTCGATAAGAATGGAGGGGCACAAATAGGATTTAAGGTTCATTTGGGCAAGAGGAAGCTATTTTCTTTTCTTTTACTTTATTTTTATTTTGGCCATTAGTAGAGACCGCATTAAGCGGGTTAATCGGGTGCCTAACACCTTCCCGATCGATAACCAAAGCCCCTACCCAAGAGCCTTTGGTGTGGACCGGATTCAGAGTCATATTTTTAGCACTTTGATGCTTATAAAAATGATATAGGTATCCCAGGACACCAAAAGCTTCGAGTGGCGACTCTATATTTTTGGCAAGCGAGTGCATCGCCGCGACGGGATCATCACAAATCCCACGGTTGCACACACTGTTGCTCCTGGCGTATGTAAAATACACGCCAAGCCACTTTTCCCCAGATTTTCTTTGTTGCATATAATACACACGCCAAGCTTGGAAAAATCCCAGATTTTCTTTGGCGAATGTAATACACAGGCCAAACTTAGTTTGACCAATTTTGGCCTGGCGCATGTAATACACACGCCAAGCCTAAGCTAAGCAATGCAGCCCGTAATCTGAGGCCTTTTTCACATCCTCGAGTTTCCCGCTTGGTGGTTTAGCACCTCTGGTAGATCCCACACTATTCGACACCCAATACGCCCCTGCCAGTTGTTAATCTTTGAAAAGTACCACTTTTCACCCCTTAACATGAGCTTTGATAGACCTATGAGTGGACTAATAAATGCTTGTTGAGTATGTCTTGTAGATAGCAGTAAAAGGCAGTCATAGTGCGGAAATCCATCTCTCAGTGTAGTTCAAACCCAACAATGGCCCACTTAGAGCATGCAACAATAGCAAAGTAGCTTTGAAGGAGTGAAAATAGGCTGAAAACAACCTGTCGAGAGATTACTAGAACTTGTCGATAGGATCTGAAGGCTGAAAAAAGGAAGAAGTCGTGAGGATGGGAGAATTCGATAGGATCCGAAACCTATCGCGCAGTTGAAAACAAGAAGGGAGCATCCTATCGAATGGTTGCCTGAGCTTGAATAGAACCAATCGAAAAGTCTGAAAACCTGTCGAACACACTAGATGAAGGTTGTGGATGCTGGAGCTTTATTTTTAGCACCAACCTATCGGAACCTATCGAAAGGATTCTGAATCCTAGCGAAAGGAACAGAAGGCCTGCTAGGAACCTGTCGAAAGGCTCAAGAACCTATCGACAACTTGCATGTAAAGATTCATCTACAAATCAGACCATAGAGCCTATTGACCACTTAAATATCTCAACCTGTCGAAGGGTTCATTGGACTGCAAGCTTCATCCTATCAAAATGCAGTAATATAAACCTGTCGAATGCTGCATGAAGACCAATGCTTTGAACCTATCGAACAGCACTCCTCCATCCCAACATTACAACCTAACGAATGCTTCATGATCTCTGCATGACACAACCTATCGAGCCAGCCAAGTTTATCCTGTCGAACTGTGGTTTCAGCCAGCACCTATCAAATGAAAATATCAGTGGCCAGCAAGGGAATTTTTGAGAGCTACAAGAACACATCAGCTGGGCACAAATTTCTGCACATGGGACAGTAATCCACATGTGATTTTTCTTGGTCGAAATGAACACACCTCAGCTGTGCATAACAAAACTAAGTCCTCTACTCTCTGATTGGCTGCAATTCAAGGCACATGGATCGATGTATATGTATAAATACCCATCTATTCTGCTATAATTTCTCAGTAAGGAAAGTAGGAACAAACGAATAGCTTGAGTTCTCCTTAGCTCATTTAGGTTTAGTTTTAGCTTTTATTTTACCATTTTCTCTTCCCCCTTCTCTCTCCAATCCAACCTGTTGGATTAGATCTAGGTAGCACCTCAGATCTGTTTTGTAATTGAAATTTCGACATGAAGAAATGTGGATCAATGCACTGACTACAAATCTGGGAACAATGTTATTGTAAGTTGTTTTGGTTTAAAGTAATAAATTATTGGTTTTAAAGGTTAATTAAATCTATCAATCTTGTGGTCCCATTAGATTCTCGATCGGCTCTTGTGTAGATGGGCTAAGCTTGCCACATCTCTGGTAGATCTCTTGATGACCATCTGATTTTCCTAGGTTTGATATGCCTGTGGGTGCCTGGGCTTGTGGCCTTGCATCCACAACATCTGTAGTGATTATCTTATTCTGATCAAAGCCATTGGGATGGAGGAAATCTATTGGCTGATTTGTGACCATTTAAGTGGACAGATCATAGCCTTAAGATCAATCCAAACCACTGGTCTAAATCAAATTCTTATACCTTGCATTTCTGCTTATAACCAAATGAAGGATTGCTGCAAATCCCCAGCTCTTGATCTGCTTTACAAAAAAAATTAGGCCCTAGCTGTCTATTTCTCCCCATTTTATATTTTATTTTACCATCCATCTTCCTCAATCTTTTAGATTTAGTTTTATATTTCAATTTTATAAATTAGATCTAGTGACACCCGAAAAGCTCTCTTTCTTCTTAGAATTGCTAGATTTGTAGCCAGATCTGGAGGTCTACTATACACCTTCTAGGTTTATATCACTACTCCCTGTGGGACAAACTCTTACTTATTAAAACTTGCTAAGAAGGACCCTATATCTTGTAGGTCTAGGATATTTTAGATGTGCTGAATCCATCCTCTGTTTCACTTTGATTTTATTTTCTTTCTTTTAATTCATAATAATCCGCACACAAAAAAATCCCCAACAAGTTTTTGGCACCGCTGTCGGAGAGTTTTGATCTAGATAGTAGATCCGAGTTTTTCATTTTTATAGATCTGATTTTATTTTCATTTTGTAGATATGATTTTTCTTAGTTTTTATTGCTGTTTTATTTTAGATCTTTATAGTGCATTCCAATTGTTTGATTTAATGTCTACTGCAGTTTTTGTATAGAAAACCTGTTTTACTGCAGCAGAATTTCTTATTTTTCTGAATTTTATTTCTAACCTTCTAGCTATTTGAATAAATGCTGCTGTAGTTTTTTTTTTGTATTTTTGCAAAAATAAGGCAATGGCCTGATTTTTTTTCTTTTTATCAATATACTTGAATAAGGTAATGCTGCAGTTTTTGAATTTTTACAGATCTGGAATAGCTGCCACACAAGGAGCAAATGGATTGCAGCTGGAGCTGATTTGCCTGAGTTTGCACCCCCTTCTCCTTTGCTTTCATTTTCTAGTTTCAAACTCTTTAAAACCATCAGTTCTGTTGTGTTTAATGTTTGTTTTGATTATAATTTTTGCTATTTTTTTTAGGCATGCTGATTTTTTTTACAAAACCAAATACAAAAATAAAAGAAAATGTAAACACAAATAGACATTTCTGATTTGTTTTCTTATTAATTTTCAGCAGTAGTAAATAAGGGCTCTTGTGGAGCCCAGGCTGATAAAAAACACATAAAAAAGTAAAAAATTATAAAATCATAAAAAAATTTCTCCAGATGGGCTGTTTTCCTTTACCTTTATTCATTTTCCCCCATCTGGAACTGCTGAGATCATGGTTTTAATTTCAAGGAATCATGGAGGTTAATGAGCAATAGATCATATGTTGTCCTGCTAATTTAATGGAGCTTTTGATTTTATTTTCCTGTAAGATTTGTCATCATTAAATGGATCTCAGCTTTGTATGAATCCTGTTTTCAATTGTGTACATCCATGCTGACATTATTTTATAAAATTTTATTGATTCATACACATCCACAACTAGAACACACACAGACAGGCAAAAAAGGGGTTTCTTGTGGTGCACGTGGTTTAGATTTTCTCTTAGGAGTTTCTATTTTAGGAATTTTAGTTTAAATTCTATTTTTAGATTGTTGATTTCTCTTTCTTAGATTTAAGGTGTCCTAGTTTTACTGATTTTCTGTAAATTTTTTTTCTGTGATTATAGTTAGTTCCTAACTTTATTTTCCTATTTTTTATCTATATCTCTATTTTTGTATCAACATTTTTCAGTTTTTGTAGCTTTGTATTCAGTTCCTTACTTTGTTTTTACTGTTTTTCTGTTATTAGCATTAGTTTCCTTTCAATTGCATAGCAGTCCTTTTATTTTTCTATCCATATATGTAGTTTTTTAGATTTTATTTTGCAGCAGTTTTAGCTTTGTTTTGTTGTTTTTCGATTTTACCAGTAATTTCTTGCACTTGTATATCATTTTTTCCATTTTCCTGCTCATATATTCAATTTTATTTTTATTTTTATTTTCTGCTGCACATAGCTGCAATTTTTATGCTTAGTTTTTCTTTCTTCTTTTACCCTGCTGCCCCTAGTTTCTCATTGTGTGTAACATTGAGGGCAATGTTCATCTTAGGTTTGGGGGTATGGCAGGTGTGCCAATGAAACGAGTTAATGCTAGTGCAGCTATGTTGAAAAAGTTTTTGAAAGTAAAGTGATTTCCCACTTGATTATTGGAAAAAGAGGAAATTAAAAAAGTTTTGAAACTGAAATGAGCTGTAGTTTTTACATTTTTCATGAAGCAAATGTAAAAAATTTTCAAAATTTGATGTTTAGTAAACCTGAAATGAGAGAATATTGTGAGAATATCCCCCAGAAATTTGATGGAAGACCATACCCAGTGAGATTTGAGCTTGAAATTTTTTTCTTGAAGAGTGTCTTGGCAATTTTTCTACCCTAAGGACTGATTGGATCTAGTTTCGATCAATAGAAGTTAGGCAAATCCAAATTAAAACAGCTTGAGAGCATTCATGATATTGAAGACATGAAGTAAGGCCATTCCTTGGACAGCTTGAGCTTAAAATTTTCTCACCTTTGAACTGCCCTTGATACACACCATTTGTGCCTTAAAAATCCTAGTTTTTCTTTGATAAAAACCGAAAAAATCTGAACCCAAAACCTCTTGACCTATTTCAGTTCACCCTCAATCTGAGAATTCAAGAAATAGAAGGAGAAGTGAGGTTAGAGGAGCAAGGTTCGATGATTGGTTCAGAAAGAAGAAAGCACATTTGGTGGTATTGTGACATTCCAGCCCATAAAAAAGAAAGTGGAGAAAACTATAAAAAGAAAAACATACAAAAAGGAAAGGAAAAACAGAAAAATAAAGCGAAAGAACGAGAAAGAGAAGTCATTTCATTGAAAGACTAAAAAGAGGATTAGAAACTGACCACTTCAAATCTAAAAATTCAAGAAGTAGATGGAATGGTGTTGAAATGAAGAAGGTGTTGTCTAGACCACCCCCTTACCTTTACTAATTTCTCAATTTGAATCCCATTTTACCCATTTATTCTTTTACAAATTTTACCCATAAGCCACATTACAACCTAATAAAAAAACTTTACTGATCTGAAATGGATTGAGCTGTCATGTGGAGATGAGGATTTGTTTAATCTATTTTGAAAAGAGTTAGAAAATTTCAGAAATTATAGCAATGCCTATGCTCATGCTTGCAGTCCTATTTGAGGGCTGTAACTGCTCTTAAGCTGTGTGAAAGGATGCACCCTCCTATTTTTAATTGAGTGACAACCCCAGTTGTGTATGGAACTGAGGTCGTCTTGCTGGTTGAGGTTGAAGTACCCTCACTCCGTATTCTCATGAAATCAGGCTTATCTGAGGCTGAGAGGGAGAGATCCCACTTTGAGCAGTTGAACCTGCTGGATGAGAAAAGGCTCATAGGCTTATGTCATACCCAAGTTTATCAGGGGTGAATCACACGCACTTACAACAAACATGTTCGCGGTCAAGATCTAAAGGTAGGAGGCACGGTGCTCAAGAAGATCTTCCCATCCCTCCACGCTGATCCAAGAGGGAAATTCAAGCCTAACTGGGAGGGACCTTACATCATCCGTGAAGTGCTCTCAGGATACGAAATCTGCCTCACCACCATAGACAGAGATTACTTTCCCAAGCCCATCAATGCTAGGTATGTCCAGTGGTTCTACTCATAGTCTCCCTCGGTAAGGTAAGTATTGACAAAACGAACACGTGATTGCTTAAGGACCCCTCAAAAGAGGCCATCATTTAAAAACTCAAGTAGCCAAGAAGTATCCACGAACACTCATACCCTTTGCTACCCAATTTGAGCCATGAGCCTTTCTTTCATAACCCCTCAAAAAAAAAGAAAAGAAGGGAAAAAAAAGAAGAAAGAAGAAAATGTGTGTACATGCACTAGCCAAAAAAAAACAAAAGACAAACCACACAAAAAAAGAGAGGAAGAAAAGGAGTTACCATCAAAATTGAAAAAAAAATCAGAAAAGCAAAACCCCAAAAGGAGATTTTTTGAAAAGCAAAAAGAAAAAATGTGTGTATATATATATAAAAAAAGATAGAAAAATCATGGGGCATGTACAGTAAAAATCCCCCAAGGATGAAGTTAATTACAACAATGGGAACCCAGTCAGGGAAACCTCTTTTAGCTCAGAATACCTTCAAAATCCTAACCTTACCCATGGCCATAATATATCCTGAGGAAAAGCCCTCTTTAAGGTCTACGAGCAATCACAGTATCTATTGAGTCAGTGCGAGCCAAGCTGAGAGACAACAGGAACCCCATCCAGCTGGATATGACGGAATCAACGTACATGTCGTGGCTTTTGAAAAATAATAAAGAAAAAAAAAATTAAAATATATATATATATATATACAAGCTCAAAGCAAGAGAGGTGTGGTGAAAACCCAAAAGGGCACTACGGGTAAAAAGGGTGAGTTTGTGCGGACCAGGTGGAAACCCGAAAGGGCACCGGGGTAAAAATACAAACCCATGGACGTAGTGAAAACCCGAGAGGGCGCTACGAGTAAAAAGAGGACAATAACGGGAACGACGAAAACCCACCTTTGGTGTTGTGAGTAAGAAAGTTGAAAAGGAAAAATAAAAAATGTGAAAAGAAAAATCCTTCGGTCACCCTCCCGTGCTATCCTATTTCCCGACTAGGCCGCTCATGAAAAATCAAAACGGGTCCCGACTGTTGTCGCTCCAAGTGTGCCAAAAATGTGTGCAAAAAATTAAAGAATTAAAGAATGCTAAATTATATGGATGTTAACTTATGAAAGGGATATCAGCACATTGGGGCTAACACTGGCCTGCAAGATCAGGGCCAATTGTAGCAAGTTTTAAAAGTAAGTATTTCAAGATCGTCCACAGAGAAGTTTGTCTAAAATGAGAGATAAACCTCCAGATCTGTGCTACCAGATCTGGCTCTATAATTATCTAAAATAAAGAATAGATAAAAGAGAGTGTTGGGTTTTGTCACGTTTAACTAAAAGCAAATAAAGAAAAGAACTAACTACGTGATCCAGATCCGAGTTGTGGAGGTGTTTAAAATAAGACAAATGCAGAAATAATAGCTTCATGTATTTTAGCCTTTGAATTTTAATGGAGAATCAGTTCAACAGAGCAGATTCAATCTTCATCGGCTACCAAAGACAGGATGTAAGAGAAATAAATCCGAATTAAGGAATAGGTTTAGACTTATGTGATTTGTCACAGATCATCACTAATGTGGCCTATTCTTTATTTGAATATGAACATCATTTGTAAATGTGCTTGAATTAGGTTACCAACGCTAATTCGCAGGGGATGATGAATTAAGGGAAGTTGGATGCGGATGAGTGAATCTAAAGAAGTCTAATGCACTAAGGTGAACATTGGAACCCTCGACATGACTCCAATGGAGAAGACACAAATTCTGACAACCTTTTAAAATCTAACGTTACAATTCTGAGCGGCTTCTTAGAGAGCCCTCGGACTTACGGTCCCTGAGCTTCTCGAAGAGCCCTCAGTTCTGATCTTGAATCCGAACTTGAAGTACAAATCACTGCAATGGCTCTCAAAGGTAAAATACAAGAAGGGATTACAGGGGAATCGAGATGAGCTCGACTGGAATGGGGAAACAGAGATGAAAACTCTAAAACTGGATGCGTCAAATTGGGCAAATGGTTCTCTATTTATAGTTTTCCTAAGCATTTCGGATGTGTATCAACCAATCGAATTGGATAGATCTGTATCAACCAATAGAGTCGAGCACGGGATCCGGATCATTACGCCAATCGAAATGCTTGATGATGGTTCACCAATCGAAGCAGAGGCATCAATTACATTATGTAATTCAAAAATCTGTTTGAGCTTCTAGAAGTTCTGCCAAGTAATTTCATCTTTGGGTGTTCACATGGGGTGGAATATGCCTTTGGTTCGTGCTCGAGAATCTTGGAATGTCCTTGGGTTTTAAACGCATTGGGGCGGCGATGCAAAGTTTCTGAAATACCCTTGGACGGTGCAAATCCCCAAAATGCCATTTCGCATAGTTTAAGGGCTTTTTCAAGAAAGTAGTTTGGCTCAGAAATCTCTCTTCGCAAAGCATTTTGGCTCGAATCTCTTTTAAAGCATTTTGGCTTCGTGGAGATCTTTTCGCAAGGACTTTGGCCGGAGATCTTTTCCCAAAGGACTTCTCTTCTTTTCGCAACGCATTTTGGCTTCAGGATGTCTTTTCACAAAGGACTTCTCTTCTTTACGCAAAGTTCAAAGTTCCTTGCGAATAGTAGATGTCCTCAATTGAACTTTTAGCTTCCATTCTTCTTTCTTGAATGGATCCTTCTTCTTCGTCTTTTCTTGCTCTTTAGGACCTTTTTAGCCATTCTTGAGGCTATTTCTTCACTCCCTCTTTGAGTTTGACATGCGTTGTCGACTTTTGATCATTTTAGGATGGTTTTGATTTGGACTGTCTTTTGGTTAGTGCAATATGAACACTAAAGCACTTATTTAGTCCTCTCAAGGGTCTTTCAAGGCTCATGTTTAGGGGTAAAAATGGTATTTTCACTACTTATCACACAAACCTAAGCTTTGCTAGTCCCCGAGCAAAGAAACATAAAAACAAAGTAAAGAGCCACTTTTGTAGGAAGCACAGTGCATTTAGCATATGCAACAAGCCTTTTAAACCCCTAGGTGATCCCTAGAGGAGTGAAGTCTCGAGGGTTTTCGGTGAAGGTACCCACAAACTTCTCCATGAAGCAGATTAACATCGGTGCAATATTATCAAATGAGCAATCAAGGAGGGTTAGTTACTCTTGAATCAATGATGAAGCAGAAAATTTGATTATTGTTTGCACAGAATTTAAACATTTATAAACCTCATGAATGTTTCAATATTTCCAATCTGTGAGCAGTCATAGAAAATCATACAAATGTGCGTGATAAGCTCATCCTATGGATAAAAATTAGGTTATAAGTCATACTTAAGGTGCTCAAGTTCCAACCCAAACACTCACGGTATACTCTCATCGGTTGTTTTTGTTGAGGGTTCATTTTCACTCAAGCTCAAGAGCGTTACATCTCCCAAATGGATCTGTAAGCATGAGCATAGGCATGATTCTTAGGCAATGGCATCATTGACATCTCCTCACCATAGATTAGGTCACTTCTTATCTCCACATGACTCACTCAACTTTGGATCACAAGGGCTTTTAATCTAGGTTTGTTTGTATGGCTTATGGAGTGAAGTTTCAAGGAAAGGCGGTTTGAGCAGAGGTTTGAATTTGAGAACTCGGGAAGTGCAGGAGATGGTTCATGACTCCACCTTTTGAGTTTAGCTTCTTTCTTCTTCTTTTCGAGATTCTCACATTCCACGGTGATCAGTTCTTTCTTTGATCTTGAATTTTCAACATAAAGTCCCTTTTTGCCTTTTTGCTTGCAACTTTTTCACATTGTTTGTCTCTTCTTTTCCACCATATTGCCTGTTTTTGAGGTATTTTCTTCATTTTCTTGATGTTGCCCGAAATGGTCCATCTTGAGTTCTTTCTCCTTTACCTCCTGAATTCTCGAGTGAGGGAAGGCTGAATTAGTTCCATAGGTTCGTGCAAGTACTTTTGAGTATTTTGATGAAGAATTGTAGGATTCTGACTCAAATGGGGTACAAACCAGATTTTTCTTGGTTGGTTACATTAGGTTCAAGTCTAAAGAAGGCCTTGATCTTTTCCTCGGTTTCATGAGTCTTGTTACTTGTTTTAATTTGGAGTTTCCTAACTTCTAGTGGATCTAATGCCTCACCAATCCTTTGAATCGTAAAAAATTGCCTCAGTCACTCTTCAACAGAGATGGAAAATATATGGGCTCAATTCTCACCGGTTATGGTTTTTCCTTGAGCTTTTAAGTATATCTTTACCTTTTCTCTTCCTTTTGACTTACTACGTCGATACGGTATGTTTTTATGGTGTAATCATCATGGAAATGTAGAATATCGCAAGGTTTAGAATGTCTAAATTTGGCAAAGGAATTTTAAATTTTCTAGTTGTCATGATTCTTAAGTAAATTAATACATTTCCTAATTACTTAGGTGATTCTACGCCCTTATGTTAACTAATCCTAGGCAGGGACTTGTCCGCCACACCCCAAACCTATGGGGAACAGTGTCCTCACTTGGTTCAAAGGTGGTGGACAATTATTAGGGAAGGCAGTGAAACAACAATAATCTGACGATTCTGACAAGCACATCGAAATTTGGATAGAAAATAAAAGGAAAAAGGGAAAGGGAGTAGGGGAGGGTTGTAAGTTTTTACGAAATAGGGAGAACAAAAGCAGTGGTTAGAGCCTGACTTATAACAGAAAAAAATTGCAATAGAATAAAAAGCGAAAATAAGAAAATAAGAAAGAGACAATTGATGAATTGGGCTTGTAAACCGGTAGGTGATTCTCCTACTTCCCTCATTCTTCTTAACATGGCACGACTTGTGGTCCGTGCTTTCTTGCCAAAGTTGTGAGGAGTGAGTACCTCAAAGGGCTCTTCCCTATCAATGTCAAACTTGGCTCTTAAGAGGTGTAATGAGTCTTCCAAAGGGAGGCTGACAATCTTACATTCCTTTTTTACCTTGGCACTCACATTGACCATTGCTTCAGATCGGCATGGGGGCATTGAAGAATTGCCCTTAGAGAAGTGAAAGAGGGCTTCTAAGATGGGGTTCGCCTCTCTTGGTGTGCCCGAACATAAAAAACTCCCTCGAGTATGGAATCCATCGAGATATTACAGGCAGATCTCTTCTCATTATTGATTGCCCGAACCCACCATGCCCTCATGTCAAATGGGCAGCCATATCTCTGAAAGAGGCAACTTGAGGCGCGATCAAGGGTCCATCAGATTGAATTGAAAAGGTATCCCTAGGGCATGTCCAATGTCCTCGTGATCCTGATTAAGTCCGATTGTCTATAAAAATAACTAGGGTTGGCACATCGACATGTTCCTCTGTGACTGTGGTGAGGTTACGATACCACAGCTTTGTCATCCTTGGGTAAATTTTCTCGTGTAATGGAGTGAGGATGGTGCTGAGGAAGCCTCCCCGAGATATCTTAAAGATAGCACGCAATCAGGTTTGGAGGAGAAAAAGTTTCATCCACCAATAGCTCGTGTATGAGCTTACGGGCATCAATGAATGGGTTAGGCAAAACCAAAGGAATGGGTAATGGGGACTCTGGACTACGGGCTCGAGGCAGAGGTAAAGAAGAAAGAAAAACTAAGAACGAAAAAATCTAAACTATATGCACAGAAAAATAAAATGTATGTAAAGCGAAGATATGAGCAAGGAAATGGAAAACATGATATACAAATGCAAGAAAAATCAACAAAACAATGCTAGAACTGCTAAATAAAATCTAACAAATAGAAGGATTACTATGCAAATGAAAGGAAACTAATGCTAATAATGAGAGAAACAATAAAAGCAAGGTAAGGACTGAATACAAAGTTAAAAAGAAAAGAAAAGTGTTGATACAAAAATTGAATTTGTGAATGCAAATAAGAAAACAAAGTTAGAAACTAGCTATACTCACGGAAAAAATGACGAAAATCAAGAAAACGAGGACACATTAACCTAAGAAAGAAAAAATTCATGATCTAAAAACAGAATTTGAAACTAAAATTCCTAAAACCGAAAATCTAATGCCAAATGATTCATAAGATTCATAAGATTGACCCTTTGTTGATGATGGGTATGAAAAAAAATAATGAAGCATGGGAGCACATATTAAAAGCAGGGGTTCACACACATTGAGACCCATTTATGATGAAGAAATCAAGGAAAATAAAATTAGTGAGTCCATTGAATATACAAAACACCTATGATCCACTACTCATAATCCTACATGATTCCTAAAAAAAAAAATGATCTCAGGTCCGGATGGGAAAAGTGGTTGCAAATGGAGAAAACATTACATCCTAAGATATCTATATTGTTTTTATAATTTTCTAATTTTTATTATACTTTTTTTTTTTTACTTGTTTTGATCCCGGGCTCAACAAGAGCCCTTATTTACTATGAAAATAATGAGAAACAACTCAAAGATTTTCTATTTGTGTTTTCGACTTCTTTTATTTTGTATTTGGTTTTGTAAAAAAAAAAAAGACATGCCTAAAAGATGAAATTATAATCAAAACAAACATTAAACACATGAGCTGGTTCTCAAGAATTTAAAATAGAAAATGAATGCAAAGGAGAAGGATGCAAACTCAAGCAGATCTGCTCGACTTTGGTCCAGATGCTCTTGTTGAATGGCTGCTCCGGATCTGCAAACATCCAAAAGCGCGATACCTTATTCAAGTATTGACAAAATAAAAGAAAAACTCAAAGCACGCCCAAATTTGACAAAAAGACAAAAGAGTGGCGACATTTATTCAAATAACTAGAAGGCAAAGAATAAAAACTCGGAAAAATAAAATAAAAAAAAAAAAAATTAACTGCAGAAAATAGGTTTTCTATACAAAGTCAGTAGACATTTAATCAAGCACTTGGAATGCAAAGTGGGTTTAAAGAAAAATTAAAAATCAAATCTACAAAATAGAAAAAAACTTAGGTCTACCAATTTTAGAACAAACTTCCTAAGAAGCGGCGCCAAAAACTTGTTGTCGCTCCAAGTGTGCCAAAATGTGTGCAAAAAATTAAAGAATTAAAGAATGCTAAATTATATGGATGTTAACTTATGAAAGGGATATCACATTGGGGCTAACATCGGCCCGCAAGATCGTGGGCCAATTGTAGCAAGTTTTGAAAGGAAGTATTGCAAGATCGTCCACAGAGAAGTTGGTCTAAAATGAGAGATAGACCTCCAGATCTGTGCTAACAGATCTGGCTCTATAATTATCTAAAATAAAGAATAGATAAAAGAAGATGTTGGGTTTTGTCACGTATAACTAGAAGCAAATAAAGAAAAGAACTAACTTCGTGATCCGGATCCGAGTTGTGGAGGTGTTTAAAATAAGACAAATGCGTAAATAATAGCTTCATGTATTTTAGCCTTTGAATTTTAATGGAGAATCGTAGTTCAACAGGCAGATTCAATCTTCATCGGCTACCAGGATGTAAGAGAAATAAATCCGAATTAAGGAATAGGTTTAGACTTATGGCTGTGATTTGTCAGATCATCGCCTAGTCAGGCCTATTCTTTATTTCGTAACATGAACATCATCGTAAATGCTTGAATTAGGTTACCCGCTAATTACGCGAGGATGATGAATTAAGGAAGTTGGATGCGGATGAGTGAATCTAAAGAAGTCTAATGCACTAAGGTGAACATTGAACCCTCGACATGACTCCAATGGAGAAGACACAAATTACAGAACCTTTTAAAATCCAACGTTACAATTACAGAGGCTTCTTAGAGAGCCCTCGGACTTCTGATCAGCTTCTCGAGAGCCCTCGATTCTGATCTTGAATCCGAACTTGGAAGTACAAATCACTGCAAAGGGCTCTCAAAGGTAAAATACAAGAAGGGATTACAGGGGAATCGGATGAGCTTCGACCGGAATGGGGAAACAGAGATGAAAACTCTAAAATCTGGATGCCTCAAATTGGGCAAATGGTTCGTCTATTTATAGTTTTCCCTAAGTCCAGCTCAGATGTGTATCAACCAATCAATTGGATAGATCTGTATCAACCAATAGAGTCGAGCACCGGGATCCAGATCTGCTCGCCAATCGAAATGCTTGATCCGGTTCACCAATCGAGAAACAGAGGCATCAATTACGTTATGTAATTCAAAAATCTGTTTGAGCTTCTAGAAGTTCCCGCCAAGTAATTTCATCTTTGGGTGTTCACATGGGGTGGAATATGCCTTTGGTTCGTGCTCGAGAATCTTCCGGAATGTCCTTGGGTTTTAAAACGCATTGGGCGTGCAAAGTTTCTGAAATACCCTTGGACGATTGCAAATCCCGAATGCCATTTCGCATAGTTTAAGGGCTTTTTTCAGAAAGTAGTTTGGCTCAAATCTCTCTTTATAAAGCATTTTGGCTCCGAATCTCTTTTCGCAAAGCATTTTGGCTTGGAGATCTTTTCGCAAAGGACTTTGGCTTGGGAGATCTTTTCTAAAGGACTTCTCTTCTTTTAAAGCATTTTGGCTTGGAGGTCTTTCAAGAAGGACTTCTCTTCTTTTCGCAAAGTTCAAAGTTCTTTGCGAATAGTAGATGTCCTTTGCGAATTGAACTTTTAGCTTCCATTCTTCTTTGCGAATGGATCCTTCTTCTTCTTCAGGTATTTTCTTGCTCTTTTAGGACCTTTTTAGCCATTGCTGAGGCTATTTCTTCACTCCCTCTTTGAGTTTGACATGCGTTGTCAGCTTTTTGATCATTTTAGGATGGTTTTCGGATTTGGACCTGTCTTTTTGGTTAGCTGCAATATGAACACTAAAGCACTTATTTAGTCCTCTCAAGGGTCTTTCAAGGCTCATGTTTAGGGGTAAAAAATGGTATTTTTCACTACTTATCACCGACCAAGTTTGTCTTTATGACTGCACTGTCAAACTTATGACCCGGGGTAAGGAGAAAAGGTCGTTTCAATCCAAATGGATAGGTGTTCCGGCCTTCACAAAACTGCTGAGCCTTATCCAGATCCAACCACGTAAAGGGGTTCGACCACGCTCAAAGGGGGATCTGTCATCTCACCCTGTGATTAAGGCATCAGACCAAAACAAAAAAGGGGGGAAACAAGGACAAGGAGGCCACTTTTGCAAAAGATAATAGATTTCCCTTCCCCATGTTCAAGTCCACACTGTGTGCACAACCAACAAGGGCAAAAAGGCCGCTTTTGAAAAAGATAATAGATTTCCCTTTTCCATCTGTGTGCCCATGCTACGCACTTCTCATCTCAAAAACCCATTAATTAAAGAAAGGAGAAATAATGCTTTTTTTGTAAGATAATAAATTTCCCTTTTCCATTCATAAACTTGTATTCTGCTTACACTACATCTCAAAAAATAATATGTATGATGTCTAGCTTCTTTATTCTTTCTTTTTACAAAAAGCAGAAAAATAACAAAAATATGAAGAAAATATGTATACCAAAAAAGATGTATCTGAACAAGGGTTTTCACACCCGTTTCTATGGTTTTGATCTATGCAAAAGATATGTGAGGATGGAATCAACGACCCAACTCATGCCTCAGGGTGTGGATCTCAGCACATAAAGCATCCTCCTAAACGTCCCGCTCGGTCATCCAACAACCATGAAGAATTTTATACCGCATTCGAGAAGCGTCAGCAGCCCCAAGAACGTCACCTAAGGCACCTTCCAGACGAATTACCTCGCACTCGACTGCATCAACTCTGGCTTCTGCTACTTCTACTCTAACCTTTTGTTTCTCTGAATATTCGTTCAGAACTCGCTTCTTGTCCATTAGCAGCTCAATACGGGATCGATGCATCGACTCCTTCTTCGTCCAAGGCCCACCAACATCACTGCCCTCTACCTGATCCAAATGACTAGCAAAGGACTTCTCGGATAGCGGCCAAGCCTCGTACTCTGGGAGGATAGAACCAAATTCCCTTGCTCAAGATCACACATGAGCGCCGACTGACGTGTCTCCCAGAGAGTAGCTATCCTATCCATGCCCCCAAAGGATCCCCGAGAGAAGATCAAGTCACATTGTGGAGGTTTAGTCACACAGGGCACCTGCTGAGAGCAACCAAACTGGTGCAGCACTCGAAATGGGAAGTAGTAAGTGCTGCTAGTCAAACCAAGGAGAGTGATGCCCTCATGATCTCTAGAGTAGACCACCGGGAAGGTCTGGTCTAACCAAGGAAGCCTCCATAACAACTCAGCTTCCGCCTGCCAAAGCTGCAACCCTTGCATATCCCCCTGTGGAAGTATGTGGCATCTGCCCAAAAAGTATCGGGCCACCTCACCACAAACAATGTAGAAATGAGGCATGGGCCCCAAAATGGCAAGGTGCTCCCCAAGACAAATCTGAAGTAGAAGCAAGCATCCCCTAAGGCACGTCACCGTACCCAACGTAAAAGCGTCGAGGCAGCGATAAAGCTCCACAAATATCAGATGCATCACCGAATGGCCTCCCTCCAATTCTACCAGAATGCCACAGAGTGCAAGCGAGAAACTTTCTCCCCCAGTATAGAAGAGAACCTCAGAGATAAGACAGAGAGCAAATGCCTTCACATTATAAACATTTCTAACCAGCAATTTTCACAAGCTGTCATTGCCAAAAAGTTCTCTCAGGAATTTCTTGGTGCGCCCACCGATGAGACATTTCTCATAATGGGCCTTTTTAGAGCCCAAAGTCGCATGGACGGCTTTAGCATAGCCCAATTATGGTACTACTTTGGCGAGACCTCTGTGAAGCTTCAAGCCCGATAGGTTGGAGAGCGCCTCGAGCGTAGGAGTCAACTCATAATTCTCGAATTGGATGACATGCGTGCCCACTTCCCACAGAGAAGCCATCGCATGAAGAAGGTCCCACAGTGGAGGAACTTCAAGAAAAGACGAGAGGTGGGTCAACCCAAGCCGATCCAAACCCACGAGCTCACTTTCATTTAAATTCTCAAGGCACTTCTTTAAAAAATTGGGCCCCAGGCCCAAAAAGGGAAGTATAGTGGTCTCGGACCACCCAAGAGAGGTAGGGTCGGAAAGCGAGTCCATTGTCATACAAAGATTTTTCAAAGATATAAATTCGATGTAGGACGATTGACCCACCCATGGAAAGCAAAGAGAAAAATAGTAGCAAAAAGTACCAAGCCTAAGTCAAAAGAGATGGAAAAGAGTGCATTTTCGGGCTTAAAAGGCACCCTTTCCTCAGGAAGCACTTGGCACATGTAATACACACGCTAGAGCAATTTTCCCCAGAATTGGCCTGGCGCTTGTAATACACACGCCAAGAGCTTTTTACCCCAGATTTGGCCTGGTGTATGTAATACACATGCCTTACTACTTATACCCCCCACAAGAAAAAGATGAGGGTTGGGGGAGTTTGTTTTCACTGATCTCCTAGCCAGCTTGCATGTATTTCCTGCCTTTTATCTAAAAGAGCACAATAGGTCATATATAGAGAGGCAAATTTTTTTTTTTGGTTACATCTAACTTATATAAATCTTCGTGCAAAAAATATCCACATAGGCATGGACATAGTGGCCAAGTGTTAATAAAGTATGCGGCCTCGGAGGCCGTCCTTTTTGTCAAAATAAAACCCATCCTGCAAGCAAATCTAATACACTATAGCAAGCAATGGAGAGATAGAGCATGCAATCAAAAGGGTAGGCACTAACATTTGTCTGAAGAAATTAAAAAACCATCCAAACAAAATAAATAGTGCCACATCATCCATTACATAGTTTCAACAAATATATGTCCCAAAAGTCTCAAAATTCTAAAACAGAGCCTAATCCTTATTGGCACCCTTAGACTTCTTGCACCTGTGCGAAGAACTCTGATATGTCCGGACATCCCCCACTCGGGCCCAGGCCTAAGAAAGCTGGCTAAGCAAAGAGTGCGATTCCTTTTCACGAACGTGCTGCAAGTCATACCCAAAGTCATCAATCTAGATCGATCAAAAGATAAGGATAGCAAGGCAATGATCAGAACCAGTCAGTATGATACTCACCACTTCCACATCCCAAAGACCATCAATGTTACGATAATACTCTTCTGATTCACGACCAATTCATAGTTCTATGCACTAAAGAGAGAGACATCAGTTACTGGGGCCACAGGCGCAATCGCCGAGATATCTCTAAAATGGGGCAAACATGCAAAGAAGGGAAGACTTACCCGAGGAACCAGTTCAAGAGGGGAGACCCCGATGCTTTAGCGGATATGCGGCCTCGCTCCTCCACAGCCACACATAAAATCGAAAGGAAGGCATCATCAAGGCACCTAAAGGTCCCCTGGACCTCAGCAGGCGAACTACCAGAAGCACCCATGCTAGAGGGGCTTGAGGGACCAGCTCCTACTGCCTCAGCGGTACCTACCGCCACCCCATCATCATCATCAGAGTCACCTCCCTGTTCAAACTATAAAAAGTAGTAGGTTTCAATCAGTAGAGATAATAAAATTTGAATTTAAACCAAGGGAGACCAATCTAAAAGGAAAAGGAGAACTACCTGAACGCGCGGGCCGTCGTAAGCTAAGAAATTAGCACCAGGTATGAAACGTGGAAGAATGGACCGATAGGGTAAGGACTCGTAGCACAACTGGTAAACCCCAAGCATAAGGAGATCGTCGATGGGGACACCATGATGAAGAAATTCGGCAGTGAGCTCCTCAACTGTACCCACAGGCAACATAAGATCTATAGTGGGAGCCTGTGGCACGGTGAGGTGGTTTCGATACTGATGTACTACCCTCTCTTCCAAGTAGTAGGCCTGAGCCCGGGCCCAAGCCCCATAAAAGAATATAAAGCAGCGATCAAGAAAACCCACAAAAGCTCAATCCCAAAAGAGAGAACCGATGTAAGGGTAATAAATGACCTGCCCAGACAGAAAAGCATCTCATTAGCCAAACAGGTAGCATAACAAAAGGAAACTCTTAGAAAGAAGAGAGAGAAATAGCCATACCTACTATAAGATCAGCAAGTCAAATTGGGACCTCAGGCCCATCTCTAAGTGCTTCATACTGACGGCCCTGCAGCAGTTCCTATTCTAGTTGCTCATGAGTTGATAGGTGTATACATCCGAGGGAAGGAGGGGGCGGCCAGGCTGGAAGTACAGATATCCCCAACCATGAAAAGAGCAATATGCATAAAAGATGTGTCAGAAGCAGGTTATGATTAGTCAATAAACCAAGGAAACCAAAGGAGTCGGGGCACCTCTACCGCAGGCCAAAAACTGACAATAGACCTCACATTCCCAATTGAGACTCAAGCCAGGCAAGACATCAGCACGACGTATCCGGCTCCACCCCATTCACATCGGTGCACATTCCCATAATTTCCCATAATACTAAGCAAAGACAATGAGACCTGCCTGCCACTGGCATTTGAGAAGAGAGTCTTGCCCAGCAGAAAAAGAAGTGAGATGCGAGCCAACATCATAGCATGCCCATCCTTAATGATGATGTTTGCATCCGACTGCACCAGATCCACCAACTCGTTCTCACCAAACAGATCTACCAGCCATGAAATTTTTACCTCAGAGCCATGAATCACCTCATCCCAACCGGGCAAGCGAAGGTTGGCCACCGGTAGACCCCTATCCGAATCCCAGTAATCATCGACCAATCGATGGGGGTAAGAGTCATCTCCTCCATGGCCATATGAAATGCCATTGTCTCGGGGCGGAAGCGCTCAATCAAGGCCCTCAGAGAGGCCACATCGGCCCGCATGGCAGGGCACGAGAGGAAATCACCATAATCGGCCTAAGATAGAAGGAACTTCAGGATCGAAGGAAGGTAGAGATAAAAGTGTTGGAGGTCCAACTAACCTCCTCGAAACGTGATGGAGGGCAAGTCCTACATCAAAATGAAATGGTGTTATATCTTGGAAAAAAAAAATATAGCAAGCTCACACAAGGAAAAACAACTAATCCTATTTCTTTACCTTGCTGGCGATCCCAAAATTGGAGATGTGAACATATGGCTAATGAAGGAGACCGGTACGGGCGGCCTCGCCATTCATTTCATACCAAAGATGGGAAGAGCATTGCACTATAAAAAATTACTCTCCCCAGGGACCGTAGGCCTTTTCCAGCCCCTCTTCATGCTCTTGCCCCTCCTCTTGCACATACTCCTCCTCACTCGACATTCTGAGACGGATACAAGCAATAGAATCAAGACATATTAGTAGTAAGAAATCATTTGCTAAACAAGCCAAAATGGAGGTTAGTAGGCCTTTTTCTTTTCCGTCGATCCTAATCATCATCATCGCTAAAGGAATACATAAAAAAAAAAGAGAAAAAGAGAGAGGGGGGCCACCCACATTTACAAAAATAGGCCACCCACTGTTAGACTATTTTTAAGTGCTTGCTACTGACTTTATTGAAGACAGTGCTAAGAATGGGGTGAATGAAAATGAATGAAAGGTGGATTGAAAATGACAGAGCAGCAAGCCTAAAATATGCACAATCCTGCAAGATACAGGACCTGTTGTAGCAAGTTTTGATAAGTAAGAGTTTGTCCCACAGGGAAGTTGATCTTAAGCTCTAAGGGAGCCATCTTTAGCAAGCCCTCCAGATCTGACTACAGATCTGGCAATCCTAAATGGAAGGGGATTTAGGGTCACTAAAATCTAAATTCTAAGGTATCCTAATGTCTAAACTATAGATTAAGAAAGAAGATGGAGTGATAAAATAAATATAAAAGGGTGAGAAGTATGCTACTAGGTTTAGATCTGATGGGTTTCATGACTCAGATTCAGATCTACTGCTATAGAAGTCCTGTCCAATGGCTACATTATCACCACTGAGGAGAAAGAATCCAACTCATCTCTGTGCCATGATCCAATCCCTTTATGGCTATAACCTGTCCACTTAAATGGTCACAAACTATCCAATTGGAGAACCACAATCCAGAGATGGGTCAGAACAAGGTTATCATTGTAGGCACTACATCATGCAGGCTACATGCACAAGAATCAATAGGGAACCTCAACCTCTAAGGTGCTATGCGTGGGGCTAGGCCTGTATGGGAGCATGTCAGACACACAAAACCAGCAAGAGTTTGAGTGCAGACTTAGATCCAGCTGTCCACTGCTTTAGAGAGACTGCAGTGATCCAGTCGCAACCCTACAATCTCTATAACCAAACAAGAACTGCAATCTGATGGCAGGTCTATACACATACAGGGGAGTTTGTCTCAGCACAATCTCTCACAGGGCTACAAGAACAAGTGCAAATAAGAATAATCAGTCTTGAGACTGTGGGTTGGCTTCACCCTAAGGCTATAACCTGTCCACTTAAATGGTCATAGACTATCCCAGAGGTTATCCTCCTCACAAAGCTCAAGATAGAACAAGAAACATTGTTGCCACCACCATGTTCACAAGGCTACAAAAACTCATTGCTCCCATGGGGACTTCAGATCTAGTGGGTCCTGTGGTGGGGCTAGGCCTGTATGGGAGCATGTTAGCCCAGACACACAGGTCACTATGATCTGAGGAAATCATAAAATCAATCCTCCATTGCTTGCAATACGTCCTAGCAATGGAGGATCTCAAGGTAACAACCTTGTATAGAATAACTCACAAAAATCCCATAAAAGTAAAACACCCTATCATGAAACTCCATTAATCTATTCCAAATAGTCATACAAAGGCATAGCCAGCAAATGCTGGACTATAGAGAGAAGAAAAAGCAAAAAGAAATCTACCTAAACCTTACTAGAGATCTGCAGCTACTGTAAGAAGAAGATAGACAAAATTCTATTCTAAGCAGAGAGCCCCCTAAACCTAAACCAAGCTTTGGTTTATATAGCAGTTAGTTTGGCAGTGCATTAGGGTTAGGGAACCCTAATTTTAACGATGCCACATGGCCTAATACTGTCCCTTGGATGCCTCAGGGCGTGTGTACAAAACTTGGAGAGTTTGAATACGTTCCCTAATTGCTGGAAGTTCTCAGAATGTCCTCTACAGTGGTGAGGGAGAGTTAGAGTTCAGAGTCTCGCCAGGTAGCATGGTTTCCAAGACTATCTCATGGTAGCACGATCTTTGCGAGATTGGATTAGCTTGAAATTCTAGTCGTCGTGGGGCTGTCTTAGTTGTAGCTGAAGCAGTCACGCGATAGAGCATTGAATCCTCGCTGAATTGCTCTGGTCTTCGCGGGATTGCACTTTCCTTCTAAATGGCACAGGAATCACGCGAGCAGTTTGTTTCTCAATGAATCTTCGCGAGGACGTGATGTGCATTGGTCTCTGAACTGCGTGAGAGGTTTTTCTGAAGTTTTACATCCCTGCCATCGCACAACATGTACGCTACCGAAATACCGGAGCTCTCTCTCCTCGGGCTTGATCCGAGGAACTGCAGAGGTTTGAGAGTCGCTTGAGTCGGAGACTACGCTAGCATTTATATTTGAGCTTCATGAGAGCTCGCTAAGTATGATTTTAAAGCCCTCTATCACTCAACCGAGAGAACAAAGCCAATTGGAAATGAAGTTTTGGGAAACTCATGAGGATCATGGAGGCTTAATTTCAACTTTAAAGCAGTTCTTGCGGGTTCAATTCTTGTCTGGGTTCAGCTTTCATCCTTCTTAGGGACTTCTGGGGTAAAAGTGGGCTCCTAAACAGGGTTCAGGCCTTATTGCAGCTGCTGTTTATTATCTACAGAAATGACTTAACACACATTTATTAGATGCCTAAGGGTCTAACAGAGGCTAAGTTAAGGGGTGAAAAGTGGTACTTTTCATGTCTTAACACACCCCCAAACCTAATCTTTGCTAGTGCCTTAGCAAAGCTACACTGAAAATCTACAGAAATTAATTGCCACTTTCGTAGGGAGCACGGATACATTTAGCATATATACCAAGCCTTTTAAACCCCTAGGTGATCCCTAGTGGAGAAGTGAAGTCTCCTGAGGGTTTTCAGTGAAGATACCCACAAACTTTTGAATAAAACAGTTAGCAGAAGTGTAAGATTCAAGTCAGCTATCAAGAAACAGAGCACCAGTTCACCCCTGAATCAGTAAAAATATAAGAAATTTAAATGCATTGTTTGCACAGATGTTTAAGCATCAAAAACTTCCCATGATAGCACATCATTTCCAATCAGTTCACAGCAGGGAAACTACACATGTGTGTTAGCACTAAGCTCATCATTATATTAAAAATTAGGTTGTAGGTCATGCCCAATACTTTCAATATCAGACCCAAAACTCTCTAGGGCATACTTTCACAAGGAACTTTTGAGGGTTTCATTGTCTCTCAAGCTCAAGAGCAGTTACATCCCCCAAATGGGTCTGTAAGCATGAGCATAGGCATAGCATTCAAGTTCTGGCATCATTGGCAGATTTTTACCATAGATTGGACAACTCATTATCTCCACATGACAGCTCATTCAACTTTAGATCACAAGGGCTTTAACTGGGCTGTAATGTGGCTTATGATATTGGGTTATAAAAAGAATTGGAAGGTTGAAAAAGAGGTTTGAAATTCAGAAATTAGTAGGTGCAGGAGGTGATTCATGACTTCACCTTCTTTAATTCAGCTCCTTTCATCTTCTTTGAAATCTTCAGATTTGAAGTGATCAGTTTATCTTCTTGTTTGATTTTTTTCCAATAAATGTTTCCTCTTGATTCCTCTCTTACTCCTCTTCATTATTTTTTTCTTTTCATTCTGGTGCAGTTTTATTTTTTATTTTGTTGCTTTGATGAATTGCCACCTTTTTCCTCAGTTGTTACACTGCTAGAACTTCAGATAATTCTTCTCCACTCATCCAATGTTGACCCTAGCTAGTCCATCTTTAACTCTTTCTCCTTTACCTTCTGACTTCTCAGAGTGAGGGTAAGGTTAAATCAGATCCATAGGTTCAGGTACAAGTACTCAGGTGTGTTTTTGAAGAAAATTGGATTTTGAAGCTCAAAGAGTGTATGAACAAGGGTAGTTGCTTTAGGGTTTGGTCTGTTTAGGCTCAAACTGTCTAAGAGAAGGCCTTGATCCTTTCCTAAGTGTCATGAGTGTTGTCAGTTGTTTCAACTTGGAGTTACCTAACTTTTAGTGAACACATTGACTGAGCCAGTCCTTAAAGCTAGAAGAAATTTGCCTCAATCACTCCTCAAAATAAAAATAAAAAAATTTTGTAGGCCCAATTCTCACTGGTGATGGTCTTCCTTTGAAATTTAAAGCATGTCCTTACCTTTTTCTCTCTTCAATGATTCACTAAGTGCTGATACCAATGAGTTTTCTTGGTGTTCTCATCATGGAAATGTGAAAATTTAGAAATTTATAATGTTTAAAGATCTGCAAAAAGTTTTAAATTCTTTAATTTTCATAATTCTTAAGTGAACACAGCTCCATTTCTATGTTACTCACATGATTCTGCTGCACTTTAATTTAACTTATGTTATTGGCAGACCTACCTGCCACACCCCCAAACCTAGGAGGAGCAGTGTCCTCGCTGGTTCAGAGGTGAGAATAAGCGGTAGAATCCAAAGAAACATACAGAAACAAATATAGAAGAAGTGAGAGAAATAAAAATGCAAAACTGAACAGTATGGACTAAAAGAAAACTTTCATTAAAAGAAAAAGAAAATATGACAAAAAGATGGAAAAAAGAAAAGAGAAAATGGGGGGGGGGGTTAAGGTGTAGCCGGGGGAGGGTTGGAGGAAGATGGAGGGGGAGATGCAGGTGGTGCCATATTTTTCTTTTTCTTCTTCTCTCGCTTCTCCCTTTTTTTCTTTTTCTTCTCCTCTAACTTCTCTCTTTTTTTCTTTTTCTTTTCCTCCTTGACCAAGATCCGCTGGACCTCGTCATACTCATCCCAGAGAAATTGCATGGGTTCTGGCTCCTTAGGCGGGGGGGGATCGTCCCAGATGGGGTAAAATTTGATTGGGAAGCCAAAGGGGCTGTCATCCGCCATTTGTGTGAGGAGGTAAGGACTTCGAGGGTTAGAAGAGGAGGGATGAGATGAAAAGGGACTGAGGGCAGGTTTAAAAGAGAGGGACGAGGGAACATGAATCGGCAGAATTGAAATTATGCCAGTTTTCACACTTGGCAATAAATGAAGGTTGTGTGGGGAAAGAAGAAAATACACAACTGACTCTTTGGAAAAGAGAAGTAGCATTAAATATGGATGTCCAAAGAGAGCCATGGTATTTAAAGAGGTAAGCGTACCGTGCGGGGATCCTCGTAAGGAGCAATAAGTGAGGAGGAAAGGACATTTCTCGTGCAGCTAAGCTGGGGATCTTTGCGAGGTACACTTATGATGGCACATCAATTTGAAGAGGAAGCCATTGACAATCCTGAGGCAGGTATTTGCATAGATTTATATAAACACCATCTCCGCGACATGGATTACTGGTTCAAAGAAAAATATCCTCCCAAAAACTCTTCTCCCATGAATGGCAAAAAGAACAAAATCACAAGTAACAAATAATTAGAAAGAAACACAGAACAAAGCAATAGAGAAAACTAGAATTTCTATTAAAGTGGAATAAAAATAGTTACAAGTGGAATTACAAAAAGAAAAACCTAAGATACAATCTAGAAGCTAGGACCTAATCTGAATCAGAATCTGTAAGGAAATCCCAACCCATTTGTTTAGCCTTTGCCTTGAGGGCAGCTCTGTCCTCTTTCTTCTTCTCCTCCCTTGCCTTTTTCTTCTCGGCTGGTTCGCCGTAGTTGGAGCTTTAGGTGCCCTCACCCTTACTTTTAGCGCCTTGGGAGCCTTTGGTTCCTTGGGTTCTTGAGGGGCTTTGCCTTTACGCTTAGCAGGGGGAGCAGGGGATTTTCCTTTGCCTTTGGCTTTAGCTTCAGCTTCTACAGGGGAGACCACTGAGGCTTTCTCTTTTCCTTTAGCTTTGGGTTCCTCAGTGGGGACTACTGGTGACTTTCCTTTACCAAGGACTCGAGTTTGGTAGGGATGCCACTTGAGGCCAGGCGATAGCTCTTTGCCAATTTTAAGGGGCGGCTTTGGGAGGCAGACCTCTTGGTCAGGACTTTCCTAGGATAAGTTTATTCTTGGGGAGGTGCAGCAGAGGCCTTGGGAGGTGGAGGCCGCTCAATAGTTGTTGGCTGCGCCATTGGAGGTGAAGCAGGAGCTTTTCCTTTATCTTTTTGGGGCCTAGGTGGTGCCTCCTCAGACTGGCCAAGTGGAGCTGGAGTAGTCATTGGCGCAGGCTGAGGCACGTGAACAAAGAGTGGGGTTGGGTGGTAAGGTTCATTTCTGGCAGCGGCCAATGCCTTTTCCACTGAGGTTATCTGGACTTGAAATTTGAGGGCGTTAGTCTCATGGATCTCTTTTTAGATTTTTTGGATTTCCTGGGCATTGTTAAGTCGTTTTTCAAGCATTCTTGCCTGGGCAATCGCTGCAGCAGCATTGGATTTCTCATACTCCCAATTAATCTAATAATAAGTAGCTGAAGCTTTCATCTTCCGATATTCCTCCATAATATTTTTCCACCCCACGGAGATGCCCAGTAGTTGCTTGCTGTGGGCCTCCATCATCTCATCAATCTTCTCCAGCAGGGGGGTCTCAATTGATTGGCGTAGCTTGGCCATACCCGTCAGGACATCCTTCCTCAGGTAAGCATTATCCCGCATGTGATGTAGGATGGTGAGGTAAGGAGGGCTGTAGAAATGATGTTTGGGTGCAATTGGCAGATAGGAGGTGGAAGGAGAGAAGTGTGCTTGGTCCAGAGGGGAAAGGGGGAATGATAGTAGGGAAGTCAAGTGGTGGGGGAATGGGGTTAGGTTATGGGTCTGTTTGGGTAGATTTGGCAGAGAAGGTGGGATGGGGTAGGATAAGAGGGGGAATGGAGGGTATAGGAGGAAAGGTGAAGGGTGTAGGCTCAACAGGAGGTGGGGGTGATGGAGGATGGAAAATTGGAATGGGGAAAAGGGGTAAAGGAAAAGTGTGGGGAAGAGGTATTGGTGATGGTGGGAGGGGTAATGATTTAGGAGGGAAGTCTGTTTGGGTGGTCTTGTCAGTGAACAGGACCAGGGGGGTTGAAGTGGATTGGGTAGGGATGGGTGGGATGGTTAAGGTGTGTAGGGTGGATTGGATGGAGGTGAGTTCAGCCTCCATCTGGTCCTGTTTATGGGTATTGGTGGATAACTGGGCTTGGATGTCTTGGATCAGGGGTAGGATGAGGGTTAGTGTGTCAAAGTTAGGAGGTGGGGTTTGGGAAGAAGAGGGTACTGGTTGGAAAGGGGAGGAAGGAGCATGATGGAAAGTGGAGGGAGGGGAAGAGTGGGGTTCTAGGGAAAGGTGTTGTGAGGTAGTTGGGGAGTCTGGCAGAGGAGTGTAGTAGGTAGGCATGGTTTCAAGGAATGTAGAGATGAAGGCTTGGAAGCCTATGGATGTGTTTAGGGTTAAGTCAATGTCGGGGAGAGGAGATATAGTAGATATGGCTGGGGTGGTGGTTTCTTCAAGGTGGGGTGGGTCAATGAAAATGGAAGGTATTGAGGGTGGGGTCAGGGAGATAGTTGGGATGGTTTGAGTAGGTTTTTGTTTCTTGTAGGAGATGAGTGGGGGGCTGGCAGGCTTAGTTGAAATGGTGGGGGGAATGGAGGGGGGAATTGTGGCAATGTACTGTGGTAAGGTAGGGGAAGGGGAGTCCTCCCATGGACCAAGCACAGGTGAAGGGGGAGTGGGCATGGAGAGTGGAATCAGAGGGGGGTGAGAGATGGATGTAAGAGGAGTAGAGGATGCAGGAATAAAAGGTGGAGGGGGTGTGGGTGCTGCTGCAGGGATGGAAGTGATGAGCTCTAGAGGAACTGCTATTGTAGCAGGGGTAGACTCTGATTCAATTGCTTCTGCTTGCTTGGGCAGGGCCTGAGCCTCAGCTTTCTTCTTTTTCTGAGCCCCCATCAAGCTTCTGCTGATTTCCCATTGCCTCTTGGCAAAGGTAGTAGGGGTAAGGGTGGTGGTTTGCTCGGTTTTTCCTATCTTGTAGCCCCCCTTGATCAGCAGCAAGGTGATGATTCTTGCATAGGGTAGGGTGTGAGGCTTCTTGTTTGACCCTAATTTCGCCACTATGTCTTTCATAGCTTCAAAAATCAGTCAGGCTGCATGGAAGCCATGGCCCATGTGGTAGGAGTAGACAACATCCGCAATGGGAGTTCTTCTCTCCTGCTGATGTCCTGAGCAATATATGTTCTTCCGCTGGACTTGGTCAATGAATAGCAGCTCAGGCTCAAGTTCCCTTCTTCTGATTGAGTCCCCGATGGCTTTTAATCCTCTTGTTAGGGCCCTTGCAATTGTGTCAATTGATGCACATAGAGGGGGGCCATATCCACAACTAGGATTGAATGCTGTTGGCATGCCCAATACTTCAGCAATCATCTTAGGGCTTACTAACAAATCAAAATCGTCAATCATCACCAGCAAGCACTCTTGTCCATCGTTGCCCTTCTTGACCTTGATGTGCTGATAAAATAGATGCACTAGCCTTGGGTAGGCTAGTGCTGGAATTTCTCTCATCAATGGCATCAGGCCCGCTTTACTTATGAACTGTACTGCAGGGGCAGAGAGAAGTTCTTTCTCAAAAAAAGGTACATCAAAGGTTGTTTCAGGCTCTAATGGGATTGACTCCATGAGCTCAGAAGGGGTAGAGAACTTAGTGGTTGGTACTGCCGCCTCCTCAACCACTTCATTTCCTTTTTTGGGAGACTTTGAGGTCTTGGCCTTTTTAGGGGTGGTCTCTGCAGGGTCCTTGTCCTTCCCCTTTCTCTTTTGTGTAATTTTGGGAGCCATTTCTAACTCTGTCCTCTAATATGAGCAATGGAGACAGAGAGCTAGGGTTTGGTTTGATTTGATGCATAGGGCACCACAAGATCTCTCAGTCGAGGGCAATGGATGGGGGTGATGATAGGAACACTTGCATAGATTTGTGGAGCGAATGATGAGCTGTAGGAGTGATGTTGGAGGAGAGAAGGGAGAACGTCAGAAGCTAGGGTTTCACAGAGGGAAGAAGGAAGAAGATAATGAAAAAGGGGCAAAGCGCGGAGTTGAAATACTTATCGCGAAGCTCGGTGCACTTTGGAACATCTGGTCGCGGGGTTGGAAATAAACCTAGCGAGGGTGTTGATTACATATGGATTGCGCGACAATCTCTAAAGTTGCCCTTAGAGCACGCGACAGAGTGAGATTAATTCATGTGAATTGCGCGAGAGGCTCCCAGCTAATGTATGGCTCTATATGAACTGTGCGAGAGGCTCCAAGCTACACATGAATCTCGCAACAGCGAATGGAATGTGACCAGGTGAACTGCGCAAACTTCTCTCAGACTCCCTCCTTTAACCTCGCGATAGGTTTCCAGGCTTCCTCTTTTAACCTCGCAAGAGCATATGAATCTCACGATAGTCTCCCAGGCTTCCTCCTTTAACCTCGTGAGAGCTTATGAATCTCGCGACTGTCTCCCAGGCTTCCATTTTGGATTCAGCAACAGTATGATATAAAATAGAGAGCATGAGCTCTCTGTTCTGCCCTTTTGCATTTTTGATGTGGTTGAATCCTGGGCATGACTCGCTCCTATGACTGTCTTTAGACACATGTAAACTCGATCATACACTCAAGGACAACAAAAATGACTTTCCACATTAGGCATTTAACAGAAGCTATCAATTCAAAAGCAGGAAGAATCAAGCCAAGCATCATAAGTTCATAACAGATAGGGCAAAATTCATATAAGGCCACTAGCAAATCCTAGAGAATAGAAACTAAAGAAAGCAAGATAAATCAACTAAAAACTAAGTGCATATGCTACAGTAATGACACACTTGTGGAATCAGTTTGAAGAAGGATCCCCTTGACAGTGAATGATGTCAAAAAGGTCGGCAGGTTTTTCAAAACAAGGCTTAAGCCTCTAACCATTCACCTTCAAGAGTCTCCCAGACTTAGGGTCCTTGATTTCCATAGCACCAGATGGGGAAACATGCATGACAATATAAGGACCTTCCCATCTGGGTTTCAATTTGCCTGGAAAAAATTTAAGTTTGGAGTTAAACAATCAAACCTTATCACCAACATCGAAACTCTTTCTCAACAGCCCTTTGTCAAAGAAAGCTTTGGACCTTTCCTTGTAGATCCTTGCATTGGCATATGCATCCATCCTTAGTTCTTCCAATTCTGGCAGCTGCAGCAACCTGTGATGACCAGCAGAAGTTAGATCTAGATTTAAATATTTGATGGCCCAATAGGCCTTGTGTTCTAACTCCACTGGGAGATGACAGGCCTTGCCATTGATCAGTCTAAAAGGGGACATACCGATGGGGGTCTTATAGGCAGTCCTATAAGCACACAGTGCGTCATTAAGCTTGTCAGCTCAATCCTTCCTATCAGTCCTCACAGTCTTCTCAAGGATATGCTTGATCTCCCTATTTGAAATTTCAACTTGCCCACTAGTTTGTGGGTGGTAGGGAGTAGCAATCCTATGGGTGACAAAATATTTCTTGAGCAAACTCTCAAAA
This sequence comes from Chloranthus sessilifolius, assembly GCA_021018995.1. Taxonomy (NCBI): domain Eukaryota; kingdom Viridiplantae; phylum Streptophyta; class Magnoliopsida; order Chloranthales; family Chloranthaceae; genus Chloranthus; species Chloranthus sessilifolius. The sequence goes on from CM037585.1 coordinate 84,717,963, forward strand.
TTTCTGTTGCAGAAATGGCTCCCCCCATCACTGATAATGGCTCTAGGGGTATCAAATCTGGAGAAGATATTTTGCTTTATGAACTTGAGGACCACCTGATTATCATTAGTTCTTGTGGCAATGGCTTCTACCCATTTGGAAACATAGTCCGCTGCCACTAAGATAAAATGAAAACCATTTCATGGAGGAAAGGGGCCCATAAAATCAATACCCCACACATCAAACAGTTCTACAACAAGGATGGGCTGTAAAGGCATTGAATTTCGTTTAGACAGCCCTCCTAGTTTCTGACATCTTTCACAGGCCTTGCAGTGTGTATGGGAATCTCTGAAAAGAGAAGGCCAATAGAAACCACACTGCAACACTTTGTCAGTTGTTTTTCTCCCACTAAAGTGACCCCCACAGGCATTTTCATGGCACATGGCCAGAATACTGGGGATATCACATTCGGGAACACATTTTCGAATAATTTGGTATGCACAATATTTGTACAAGCAAGGTTCCTCCTAGAAAAAGAATTTGACCTGTGGGAAAAATAGGTCTTTATCCATTTTTGTCCAATGGGAAGGGATCTTGCCGATAACTAGGTAATTGACAATATGTGCATACCAAGGAACTATAGATTGGATGGAAAACAATTGCTCATCCGGGAATACATCATTTGTAGTGAGGTCATCAACACCTTTCTCCAACATAATTCTGGACATGTGGTCAGCCACCACATTTTCTACACCTTTCTTGTCTTTGACTTCGATGTCAAACTCCTGCAACAGGAGTATTCATCTAATCAATCTGGGCTTTGCATCCTTCTTGGACAGTAGGTACTTTAATGCTGAGTGGTCAATGAAGATGATAGTTTTAGACCCAAGTAGGTAAGGTCTAAATTTGTCCACAGCAAAAACTACTGCCAGAAGCTCTTTCTCAGTGGTTGTGCAGTTCAACTGAGCTTCAGCAAGTGATTTGCTGAGATATGCAATGAACATAGGCAGCTTATCCTTTCTCTGGTCCAAGACAGTACCTATTGCCAAGTCAGATGCATCACACATCAACTCAAAGGGCAGGGTATAGTCAGGTGTTTGGAGTACAGGGGCAGAGGTGAGGCAAATTTTTAAAGTTTCAAAGCCTTGACATTAAGAGAAGTCAAAGGCACATCCCGGGCAGGTGGCACAATGGCTTAGCAATTTTGCTGAAGTCTTTGATAAACCTCCTGTAGAATCCAGCATGGCCAAGGAAGGATCTGATTTGCTTGACTATTCTTGGAGGGGGCAGATTTTTAATATGGTCAACTTTGGCCTTGTCTACCTCAATTCCATCTTTAGAGACTACATGGCCCAACACAATTCCTTGTGTTACCATGAAGTGGCTCTTCTCCCAACTTAAGACCAAATTGGTCTCTTCACATCTTTGTAAGACTTGATGGAGGTGTTGTAGACATTGGTCAAAGCTATCCCCATAGACTGAAAAGTCATCCATGAAAATTTCCAAGAATTTGTCAATCATATCAGAAAAAATGGCATACATACACCTTTGAAAGGTGGCTGGGGCACTACACAGTCCAAAAGGCATCCTTCTGTAAGCAAAGGTGCCAAAAGGACAAGTAAATATAGTTTTCTCTTGATCAAGGGGTTGCACAGGGATCTGATTGTACCCTGAGTACCCATCAAGAAAATAGTAAAAAGCCTTCCCAACCAACTTGTCTAAAATTTGATCAATAAAAGGGAGAGGGAAGTGGTCTTTTTTGGTCTTGGAGTAGAGTTTTCAATAATTGATGCAAACTCTCCACCTAGTGGTCTCCCTGGCTGGTCTCAACTCTCCAAAGTCGGTTTTGATCACTGTTATGCCAGATTTCTTGGGTACCACCTGGATTGGTGCCACCCATTCAGAATCAGAGATGGGTAAATTACCCCAGCATCCAGCAACTTAATAATTTCTTTCAGAGCCACCTCTTGCATGTGAGGATTAAGTTTCCTCTGCATTTCCCTGAATGGTGTTGAGACCTCCTCTAGATGAATCCTATGCATATAGATTGATGCATCAATTCCTCCTAGATCAGCAATGGTCCAGCGTAATGCTTTCTTGTGCTTCCTCAAAATAGTTAACAACTCCTCCTCTTGCTCACTGGTAAGAGAAGAGATAATCACAGGAAGTTTTTCTTCTTTCTCGAGGAAAGCATATTTTAATGTCTCTGGCAGCATCTTGAGCTCCAGATCAGGGGCTTATTGTATGGATGGCAGGATTGGTGTATTGTTGGATGGAGGAAGGGGCAGCAATGTATGTTTCCAATTGGAATGCTGTACTAAGCCCACAGAAGACTTCACTAGGGGTGTGTCTTCTAGCATTAAAGCTAGGTTTCCTTCTTCAACCAAGTTCCAAACTTCAGTTAAATCAGTGGCAATGTTGCTCCACTCCAGCAGAGTGTGTAGTTCTTCTTCAACAATTTCTTCTAGTACATCCACTACAAAGCATTCCTCATTGTCCAGCTAAGGGTACTTTTCACTGTTGTACACATTAAGCTCAACTTTTATATGTTCGAAAGTGACCTCCATGATCCTAGACCTACATTGAATGCATGCATTGGCAGTGGCCAAGAATGGTCTGCCTAGAATAACAGGTATCGGAGATGTACTCTTGTTGCAGCCCATGTCCAAGACAAGGAAGTCTGCAGGATAGAAGTACTTGTCTACCCCCACTAGGACATCCTCGACCACTCCCATGGGTTTCCTCTCGGACCTATCAGCCATCAATAGAACAATGGGGGTGGGCTTCAGCTCCCCCAAACCTAACTGCTGATATACATTGTATGGCAACAGGTTAACACTGGCTCCAAGGTCCAAAAGGGCCCTTCCAATCGTGTGGTCACCAATAATACATGGAATAGTGGGTATCCCTGGGTCTTGCAACTTCTCAGGTATTATCATTGTTAATACAGAATTCACTGTATCAGTCGCAAAGACCTTCTTGGACAAATGGCCTCTGGCCTTCCTTTTTTGAGTACAGAGGTCTTTCAAAAACTTTATATAGGCTGGGTCCTATCGGATTGCATCAAGCAAGGGTAAATTTATCTTGACCTGCTTAAAGGTCTCCATCATTTCCTCGATATGTGCCTGACCCTTATCAAAAGGGGCAGGGCCACTCAAAGCTTGAGGAAATGGCAGCTGAGGTACTGCTAGTTCCTCAGCTGTAAACCCATGGCTGAACTTTTATTTTTTTCTTTTTTCTATTTTTATCTCCTGTTGAGGCTCAACTACAACCTCTTTATTTTTTCCTTGTTGAAGGGTAGCAGGTAGTTCTTTACTCTGTACCTTAACAAAATCCTTATCACTTTCACATGACATTACCTTAGGATAGACCTCTCCTTGTTCCTTTCCCACCTGGTTGTCTACCATCCTACCAGACCTTAGGGCAGTTATGGCATTGGCCCCCTCAAAATTGGAGGAGCCTTCTCCAATGGAATACTGGCCCTTAGGGTTGGAAATTGGTTGGCTTGGCAACCTGCCCTCCTCTCTTTTAGCCAGAGCATTGGCTATTTGGCCAAGCTGTTCTTCTATTTTCTTAATGCTTTGACTGTGAGAAGTCACAGTCAGATTTAAGGGTCTAAGGATTTGCAAATGGGCCAAAACCTGGTCCTCAAAAGAAGCACTTCAGGGCTGAGGTGGGTGAACTATCAATTGATTTTGTTGTTGGGGCTGCTGTTGTTGGAAATTCGACCTTTGGGCATAACCCTGGTTAAACTGCTGTTGTGGCCTTTGAGGTAAGGCCAACATCTGTTGTGGCTGCATATAATTGTCTTGCCTCCACCTCAAATTTGGGTGGTCTCTCCATTGGTAAGCAGCATTTTGGTACTGGTATCCATAGGGTTGTCTATTGTAGCCACCAGATTATTGCTATCCAAAAGATTGGGCAGCAGCAGCCTGTTCCATTACAAACTCAGGGTATTGCCCCGCAGATGGGCATTCCTCTACTGTGTGCTGTAGAGATTGGCATATCAAACATGCCTCCATCACTTGTGCAACCAGTCTGAGCTGCACCACAGTCAAAAGTTTATCAAACCTTTCAGTAAGATTGGCCACCTGCATTCTCAGATCATCATTTCCCCTAACTTCATACATTTTTCCTTTAGAAGTCTCAGCCACCCCTAGCTTAGGAGATGGTTCTTGAACAGTTCTAGAAGAGGACATCTTCTGGAAAGCATTTTCACTTATGACCTCGAACAAGTCCCATGCCTCATCAGCTATTTTATGCATGTACGTTCCCCCACAAGAGGCATCTACCATGTCTCTGCTCTTCTCATCAATCCCATTATAGAAGCTCTGGAAAAGCTACCAGTCAGGGATATTGTGGTGGGGGCATTGTTTGAGCATCTCTTTAAATCTATCCCAGAACTAGTTAAAATCTTCAGTTGGGGATTGGGCAAAAGAAAGTATGCCTTTCCTCAACTGGCTGGTCTTGGTCTCTGGGAAAAATTTAGACATAAATCTTGTCTGGAGGTCTTTCCAGGAGGTGATGCTGTTGTTTGGGAGAGTAGATAACCAGGTCATGGCCTTGTCCTTTAGGGAGAAAGGAAAGAGCCTTAACCTAGTGGCTTCTCGTCCCAAACTAGCAATGGAGAATGTCGTGCACAAGGCCAAGAACTGGTCAATGTGCTTGTAAGGGTCTTCCTTGCTAAGCCCATGGAAAGAGGGAAGCATTTTGGTGATGGAAGTTTTGATTTCGTAGTTTCCTTGAACATCAGGGAATTGGATGCTGAATGGAGAATTGTAATCAACCGGGGCATTCAATTCCTTCAATGTTCTAGGTTGTTCTTCACCCATAACTGCTATCTCAATTTCAATAGGGGGCTCAACTATGGTGTGTTTATGCCTTCTCGGTCTTCTACCCCTTTCTATCTCAGGGTTAGCAGGCTCTAATGTAGGACTGAGAGATCTCCTTCCTAACATGCACACACACCAACAGCAAGGAAGACTATTCGCAGGCACATTGCACTCAATAAAAATTACAACTATCCTAATCAACTGCTATGCTATGGAATCTTTAAATGAGAAATAGACTGAGTTTTGAGGGTTAGAGATGTGCAAACCGAGGTAGCTAGACTCCCAGTGCAATTCTACTCTCCTTCTCTGCTACAGTCTAAATCTGCAAGAAAAATTTTAAATGTAAATTAGTAGTAGCAATTATTCACAAGTACAGCTACCAAAGAATAAAGAATCAAAAATCTAGAGTCTACTAAAAGATCAATATCCCCGGCAGCGGCGCCAAAAACTTGTTAGGCTATTTTTAAGTGCTTCCTACTGACTTTATTGAAGACAATGCTAAGAATGGGGTGAATGAAAATGAATGAAAGGTGGATTGAAAATGATAGAGCAGCAAGCTTAAAATATGCACAATCCTATAAGATACAGGGCCTGTTGTAGCAAGTTTTGATAAGTAAGAGTTTGTTCCACAGGGAAGTTGATCTTAAGCTCCAAGGGAGCCATCTTTAGTAGGCCCTCCAGATCTGACTACAGATCTGGCAATCCTAAATGGAAGGGGATTTAGGGTCACTAAAATCTAAATTCTAAGGTATCGTAATGTCTAAACTATAGAAAGGGTTAGGAAAGAAGATGGAGTGATAAAATCAGTATAAAAGGGTGAGAAGTATGCTATTAGGTTCAGATCTGATGGGCTTCATGACTCAGATTCAAATCTGCTACTATAGAAGTCCTGTCCAATGGCTACATTATCACCACTGAGGAGAAAGAATCCAACTCATCTCTGTGCCATGATCCAATCCCTTTATGGCTATAACCTGTCCACTAAAATGGTCACAGACTATCCAATTGGGGAACCACAATCCAGAGATGGGTCAGAACAAGGTTATCATTGTAGGCACTACATCATCCAGGCTACAAGCACAAGAATCCATAGGGAACCTCAACCTCTAAGGTGCTATGTGTGGGGCTAGGCCTGTATGGGAGCATGTTAGCCCAGACACACAGAACCAGCAAGAGTTTGAGTGCAGCCTTAGATCCAGCTGTCCACTGCTTTAGAGAGACTACTGTGATCTAGTCGCAAGCCTACAATCTCTATAACAAAACTAGATCTGTCATCTGATGGCAGGTCTATATACATACAGGGGAGTTTGTCTCAGCACAATCTCTCACAGGGCTACAAGCACAAGTGCAAAGAAGAATAATCCGTCTTGAGTCTGTGGGTTGGCTTCACCCTAAGGCTATAACCTGTCCACTTAAATGGTCACAGACTATCCCAGAGGTTATCCTCCTCACAAAGCTCAAGATGGAACAAGAAACATTGCTACCACCACCATGTTCTCAAGGCTACAAAATCTCATTGGTCCCATGGGGACTTCAGATCTAGTGGGTCCTGTGGTGGGGCTAGGTCTGTATGGGAGCATGTTAGCCCAGACACACAGGTCACTTGGATCTGAGTAAACCATAAAATCAGTCCTCCATTGCTTGCAATACGTCCTAGCAATGGAGGATCTCAAGGTAACAGCCTTGCACAAAATAACTCACAAAAATCCCATAAAAGTAAAACACCCTATCATGAAACTCCATTAATCTATTCCAAATAGTCATACAAAGGCATAGCCAGCAAATGCTGGACTATGGAGAGAAGAAAAAGCAAAAAGAAATCTACCTAAACCTTACTAGAGATCTGCAGCTACTGTAAGAAGAAGATAGACAAAATTCTATTCTAAGCAGAGAGCCCCCTAAACCTAAACCAGGCTTAGGTTTATATAGCAGTTAGTTTGGTGGCTCATTAGGGTTAGGGAACCCTAATTTTAATGATGCCACATGGCCTAATACTATCCCTTAGATGCCTCGGGGTGCATGTACGGAACTTGGACCATTGGAATGCACGCCCTAATTGCTGGAAGTTCCCAGAATGTCCTCTGTAGAGGTGAGGGAGAGTTAGAGTTCAGAGTCTCGCCAGGTAGCATTGGTTTCCAAGACTGTCGTGTGGTAGCACGGTCTTCACGAGATTGGATTAGCTTGAAATTCTAACCGTCGCGGGGTTGTCTTAGTCGCAGCTGAAGTAGTCGTGCGATAGAGCATTGAATCCTCACTGGATTGCTCTGGTCTTTGCAGGATTGCACTTCCTTCTGAATGGCGCGGGAATCGCGCGAGCAGTTTATTTCTCAATGGATCTTCGCGAGGATCCTCACGAGGACGTGATGTGCAAACTCTCTAAACTGTGCGAGAGGTTTTTCTAAAGTTTTGCATCCCGCGGCCACTGCGCGATAGTTGCGCGTCGAAATACGTGGAGCTCTCGCTCTTTAGTTGATCTGAGTGAACTGCGCGAGGTTTGAGAGCTGCTTTTTTGAGCTGCGCGAGACTACGCGAGCATTTATATTTGAGCTTTGCGAGAGCTACACGAAGTATGATTCTGAAGCCCCTCTGTCACTCAACTGTGCGAGAACAGTGCGGGCAATTGGAAATGAAGTCTTGGGAAACTCGCAAGGACTGCGCGAGGCTTAATTTCTGAATCCTTTAAAGCTTGTGAAAGTTGTGCGAGGTTCAATTCTTGTCTGGGTTCAGCTTTCATCCTTCTGAGGGACTTCTGGGGCAAAAGTGGGCTCCTTAATAGAGTTCAGGCCTTATTGCAGCTGCTGTTTATTATCTACAGAAATGACTTAACACACATTTATTAGATGGCTAAGGGTCTAACAGAGGCTAAGTTAAGGGGTGAAAAGTGGTACTTTTCATGTCTTAACACCCACATTTTCAAAAGTCACCCACATTTACAAGAGAGGGCCACCCATATTTCAAAAAAAAAGGGAGAAAAAAGTCGCCCATATTTCAAACACAAAAAAGAGAGAAAAAATAAAAAAGAAGAAAAAAAATATATATTTTTGTGCATGCATAAACAAAAAAAGGAGAGAAAAAGGAAAAAGGAAAAAAAAAATTTATGTGCATGTATAAACAAAAAAAAAAAGAAGAGAAAAGAATTTTTTTTTTTATGTTCATACATAAACAAACAAAAAATATATAAATAAAAGAAAAGAATTTTTTTATATGCCCAAACGTATATCCAAGAACAAAGAAAAAAAAAATACCCTAATCATAAAATAACTCAAGAAAAAACCATAAAAAGAAAAAAGAAAAGAAAAATATAGGGCATAATTTACATAGAATAAGATCAAACCGATCATAGATAATCACACTTGCAAGAAGAATCATCCATTTATCATCTAGGAATGCAAAGAACCATAACCACCTTGCAAAAATAGTTAAAAAAACCAAATAAAAATGGGTTGAAAGTGATTACCTTAAAAAAAAATAGAGTCTTGATCCGGCGCGGAACATATGTATAATTGGAACGAATGAACACTGGCGACAAAGCGCAATTGAAATCGATTCAGGGGAGCCCTTGGAAGAGGTCTCGCTTTACTTTAGAGAGGAGGGGAGAAGAAATTTTTGAAAAAATACCCTTTTGACTCGGGCTCGGGTGTTTAAAGCCCCTCCCCAGTTTTGGCTTGGCGTGACTAATACACACGCCAAGCATAATTTGGCCCCCATCTGGCCTGGCGCATGTATTACACGAGCTAGGCTATTTTTTGCAGGTTTGGTCTAGCATGTGTAATACACATGCCAAGTCATTGTTGGCCAAGATTTGGCTTGGCGTGTCTATTACACACACCCAGCCTTACCCCTTTTTGCCTCTACTAGTGCACACGCCCCCAAACGGTAAGTCGATCTCCATTTGATCTGCCCAGGAGGTTGTGCTAGAATAAGTGGCTCGGGATCAATAAGCATCCCGAGCACAGATGAAAAAATCTAAAAAATTCCACATAAAATAATAGAATAAAATTCACATAAAAAGTCTACAAAATTCCACATAAAATAATAGAAAAAAATTCACATCAATTACAAAAAAATCCACATAAAATAATAGAAAAAAATTCACATAAAAAGTCCAAAAACTTCCACCTAAAATGATAAAAATTCCACATAAAATATCACAATTTTTTTTTACATAAGACAACAAAAATAAATATTTCAAACCCTTCTTCACGCAGGGTTCGCCCAAAGATCCATTCGCTCCGCTTGAGAAGTTGTGCTAAATTACCTATGGGACCATTGGGTTCGCCCAAAGATCTCGAACCCCTTCTTCACGCAGGGGCACCCGTGGCCAGTCAAATGGGGAAATCGATGCCTCAGATGATTGGACAGAAACTATGGACCTTCGCGTATTTGCTTCACACCTATCTTTGAGTATGGGTCGATCACCCTCTTACTTACGGAGCTATTTTATTTAGAATGAAACTTGAACATCAAACATCTTCAATCATCTCGAGAAGCGGACATTGTTTCCCAGCATATTGGGCTTTCACAACTCGCTCCTCCTTGGATATGCTCGGTAATGTCGCTAAGCGCTTGGGGACTGATAGCTTTGAGGAATGGGCATTTTTCTTGACATACAGGCTTCCGTTTACTCACCATGTTACTCTCCTGATATTGAGGTTCATTTTGAATACAGCAGACCCATCAGTAATGCCTTGGGACTCTTCGGATGTCTCTTGCCTTTAGCATTCGATCATTAGTGATCAGAAACTAAAGAGGGGCATCTATAGACAACCAAATTTGGCCCAAGGCCCGATCGAAACACACCTCGAGAAAGGCACACCTCCCGAGCTTCCGATAGCATTCCCCCAACCCTTAGAAATCACCCTAGACCATTTAGAACCTTTCCAAAAACCTTAGGAGCTACCCCCAACCCTTAGAAACCTATCCAAACCCGCAGTTAGCCTACCCGGGCAGTGGTCAAACAGAGATGTACCAGGGCTGGCAAGGACCACTACTGAGACCGAATCTTATACCATTGAAAAGTAGAGGTTCTCAGCTTTCCAACAAGCCAAGAATCACCTCAATTCAAGTTGTACGTCAAAAGTTACAGGGATCTGAGCAGGGGGCTGCATATAGCTAGGGCATACATGGCGTGTGTATTACACACATCAAGCCATTTCTTCCTCCAAAAAGGCTTGGTGCATGTATTACATGCACGAAGTATAGGTGGGTCCCCTTGCGGGCTTTGAACTTCCAAGCATGGTAGCTATGCTTGGCGTGTGTAATACACACACTAGCCTTTACTATGGTAACTGTGGGTTTTCTCTCAAATTTCACTTTTGAGGTTTGACTTGCTGACCATCTCAAAGTTTAGAATGGGTTTCATTAGGACTCTTGCACCCACTATTACCCTATTTGCAACCCTCTAGTCATTTGAAACCTCACCCTATCATCTACCATTGAAGCCCCTTACCCACATTTCCAAGCTTTCAAAACCATAGGAAACCTTAGATTAGAAGATTACCTAATTGCTAACCCTAATTAGCATCTAAGTACCTTCCTAACCTCCCCTTTTCCTATAAATAGAGAGGCACCCCTCCCTTTACAAAGGCTTGAAAAATTTTCCAAGAGAGAAAAAGATTAATAGAGAAGCGTTTCCTCCCTCTGGTGCACTCCTTCCATATAAATTCCAGAATTCAAAAGTCCCCCTTAGACCCCACCTTCTATCAAAAAGACCTTGAGTTAGGAGAGAACTACCCCTATCCTTCATCCTCTACCCCTTAACCATCCAAGCTATCGAAAGCTCACCGCAGTGCCCTCACGCGAAGGACCACAACAGTGCTATAAGGGCTCGAGAGCTCCGACTCTCCCCTTTACTCCTCTACCTTCTTTGCTTTTCCCCTATCCTTGAATTTGTGCTATTAGACCGCCAAAATCTCGGCAAGTGCGGAGGGGCACAAGTAGAATCCAAGTGCCCTAGGGCAAGTGAAAGTTCTCTTTCCTTTTTATTTCTATTTTATTTTTGGCCATAAGTAGAGACTGGTTTAGAGCAGTTGATCGGGTGCCTAAGACCTTCCCGATCGATAACTGAAGCCCCTACCCAATAGCCTTTAGCGTAGACCGGTGAATCAGATTCATCTTTAGTACTTCGGTTCATTCAAAATTAATTTAGATTTCCCGAGACACCAAAAGCTCCGGGTGGCAACTCTATATTTTTCACAAGAGTGCGCATCGCTGCGACGGGTTTGATCCGAATCCATGGTTGCACTGATCAGATATGTTCACTCATATCTTAGCACACACATATAAGACACATCTACGCATACTGATCACACAGATACTGGACATATACACACCCTGCATAAAACTCAATCACTATAGCATATAAGACAAAGAGACTGCTATTTATATATAAAAATAAAACTTCACAGATAATGAATTTAATTCCAAAGACTTCCTACAATATCCACATCCACATAACCATGCAAAAGTGGCAACCATGCCACAATAGTTTTAAAATGACACCACATTTTACCTGTATTAATTACAATTTTTAAAAAGAACAAAAGATCCCTGCACATCACAAATATATACCCACATCCCATAAATCTCCGCTAAAGTTGTCGCATCACCCGGCTGCTCATCGTCCTCATCAGGTCCAGCCTCTGCATCTGCCGTATCATATCCAACCACACCATCGGATGTAGATGCTCCAGTGGTAAAGTACCATGTATCTGGTACTAAAGCACAAGCATTTGTGAGCTGTAACTCGTAGTCTGTCGGATAGGCCTGCTGCATTAGGTGATGGAAGACGTTCTCGTGATAGTCCAAGCGATGTTGTAAAACATTATTGTTCTCAGCCATGAGGGCAAGAACATCATCAATAGAAGTGGTTGTATGCTGTGGTGGTGGAGGCACATGAAACTGATCTGGTTGCGGAGTAGGAGTTGCAGGCTAATCCTCAACTGGTTGTTCTTTGTCTTGTTGGGCATCAAGTGTAGGTGGTACTACTTGTTCTCCCGGAGGAAGGCTTTTCTTCAATTGATTATACATTTTATTCCAGTCCTTGAAAGTATACAATTCCACATGATCATTCAATCTAGGATCATTATCAAAAATTTGATACTCTTCCTCGTCAGAGTAGTCCTCAATCATACTAGATAGGAGGCGAGCGTATGGAATATCCTCCTCCGGTTTCACTCCCCCCTTTATCAAATTTCCCCTGGCGTATTTAATTCCTTCAAAAACCATCATTGTAGCACTAAACCATCGGCCCTTAAAAGCCAAATACAAGGCTTGTTGCACCTCCTCTACTCTTTCAGTCTTGTGGCACATAGGGTAAAGGTTGCACTTAATGATCGTGGCTAACATCCACAGGTAAGGAGACAAATCAACATGTTTGATTGCCTTTCCCGACCCCTTCCTGCCATGGGTCATCGTTTCTATCACTACTTAAAAGTCAATAGGTGTACGGAATCGAGGCACCAATTTAATCACACTCCCATAAGTGTCATAGCACTCTAAAGCCTTACAAACATGGTCAAGAGTGAACTCATATTCATGACCATCGATTCAGGTAGTGAGTGTGTTGGGATTGTTAGTTACACGCAGATTCTGGTAGAATAGCCTTAACAGAGGAGGGCAATAATAGTCATGAAGTGGCTTCAGGATATTTTCTAAACTAGCTTGAATAATTTCCTTGTACATCCTATTCTTGAAACAGGGCCTCTTCGATAATGTACTCAACTTTGAAATTCTTACTAGCCCACCACTCACTAGGCTGCTCTAGATGTTGTGGTGATGGTGGTGGTTAAGAATGATGCGATGATGATGAAGATGATGATGGTGAAAGTGGTGGTGATGGTGTCGGACTTGATCTCGAAGTACTAGGGCACCTAAAAGGTAGTTTCAAAGTCATAGCCTTCGAAGTTTATCGCGTTTTGGTCGGCATTTATAGGGTTTTTCAAAGAAAATAGCAACTAGGGTTCAAAATTAAAGATTCAACAAAAATGTAATAGCTAATAGAGTTAGGGTTTACCTTTGTGGTGTGATTTGGATTCAATCCCTCGAAGAATCCAAGCTCAAAATCCTTCAAAATCACCTCTATTGTCTCCTAAAAGAACACAAGAGAAAACCCTAAGAAAATAAGAAAACCCAAATCTGAAATTTCGAACCCAAAAAAAAAAACCAACTTATATATATACGCAAAAATCGATCGGTCGGTTTACTACTTAAATTAACCTGCTCGACGAATATGATTAGTCGATTTCAAAATCGATCGGTTGAATTTCCATAATCTATAGTCCTACCTTAAAATTTTGATCGATCGATTCTCAAATTGATCGGTCGGTTTCCAAAATCGATCGGTCGGTTTCCATTTCGATAGGTCAATTTTTACAAGATTTTCATCAGTTCAAAATTTGCTCTCTGTTTTTACCAATTCGATCAATCGTGCTCATTTCGATCAATCGATCGATTTCCATCTCGATCGATCAGTTTTCACTGATTTAGCCAGTGTCTCAATTTTATCAAATTGATTGATCGATTTTGATTTTCGATCGGTCGATTTGAACAGAAAACCTCCAGACTTATTTTTTTCACTTCAATTCCAGTGTAACTTCTTAACTTAGCTATCTTTTATTCCATACAATTCCATTTAGTTACACTTACATATATAAAACCTCAACTTTTATAATTCAAACATCAGTTTCTACACCAAGAAATTGACAATAAAAGAAAGTTACAACTAACTCTCTCTCAACTCTTACTGAACAAATGAGGGTATTGTTCTCTAATCTCCGCTTCACGCTCCCTAGTAGCCTCTTCTACTGAATGATTCTGCCACTTGACAAGCACTAATGAAATACTCTTCGTGAGCAAAATTTGCTCCTTCCGATAGTGTATTTGAATCGGCTTTTCTATCGTCATCATATTCTCATACATATCGGTCGGTTGATCATCCAAGACATGAGTCGAATCCTTCCGATACTTTCTAAACATAGATACATGAAACACGTTATGTACTCTATCAAGTTGTGGTGGTAACACAATTCCGTAAGTAACTTCACCAACTCAGCCCAAAACTTCAAAAGGCCCAAAGAAGTGTGGGCTTAACTATCCTCTCTTTCTAAACCTCATGACTCCTTTCATTGGCAAAATTTTGACGAATACGTGATCGCCAACATGAAAATTAACACTTGTCCTCTTAATATTGACATAACTTTTCTGTTTGCTCTGAGCTGACTTGATTCTTTCTCTAATCACATGAATGATCTCGGCACTGCTTTCAATCACTTCCATACCTAATACAAACTTTTCTTCGATCTCTTCCTAATTGATCGGTGATCTACATCGCCGTTCATATAGTGCCTTATAAAGTGCCATATCGATATTCGTCTGAAAGCTATTATTATATGCAAACTCGATCAATGGTAAATGTTGATCTCATATCCTTAAAAATCAAGTACACATGCTCTGAGCATATCTTCTATGATCTGATTCACCCACTCTATTTGTCCATTCGTCTGTGGGTGGAATGTTGAGCTGAAGTCTAATCGTGTACCCATTCCCTCTCGAACCTTTTGCCAAAACATTGAAGTGTATAACGGGTCACGATTTGAAACAATACTAATTAAAATACCATGTAATTGGACTATCTCTTTCATTTACATCTCTGCAAGCCTCCATGCCGTATACATAGTGTTGTATGTCAAAAAGTGAGCTGACTTGGTCAATCGATCAATGACTACCCAAATGACATTGTGTCACTTTGCTATCCATGGTAATCTTACTATGAACTCCATATAAATTGATACCCATTTCCACTCTGGTATAGGTAGAGGTTGCAATAAACCTGTCGGATGTCTGTGACCTACCTTTACTTGCTTACATACTAAACACTTTGATATGTACTCAACAACATCTTATTTCAAACTTCTCCACCAGTAATTCTTCCTCAGATCTTGGTGCATCTTAGTACTAACAAGGTGAATAGTATATTTAGACTTGTGGGCTTCGTCTAAGATAGTTTGCCATAGGTCAGCACCAATTGGTCTATTTAGACGTCCCCTGACTAATAATGATCCATTCTCCTTAATTGAGAAATCTGGTCTACTGCCATCAATAACACCCTGTCTGATCTTTACTAACTCTGGATCCTTCTTTTGTAATTCCTGAATGTGATCGAAGATCACTGGTCAAACTGTGATGTTAGCCAATAAGGCCCCTGAAGCTTGTACCTCGATCTTTGTATCATACAAAGACAGATTCTCTTGCAACTTCCATCTATGGATCCCCATGATAAGGCTAGATAATAGAGATGAACTTTTCTGACTCAAAGCATCTGCTAGGACATTAGCCTTCCCTGGGTGGTACTGAATGGAACAATCGTAGTCCTTGAAAAATTCCATCCATCTGTGTTGCCTCATATTGAGTTCTTTCTGCGTAAACAAGTATCTGAGTTTTTTATGATCCGTGAATATCTCAAAGGTCTCTCAATATAAGTAGTGCCTCCATATCTTTAGCGCGAAGATTATTGCTGCTAGTTCAAAGTCGAATGTTGGATAATTTTTTTTGTGGTCCTTAAGCTGTCTAAACCCATAAGTAATCACCTTCTTATTTTGGTTAAGCACACACCTAAACCACTGTGTGAAGCATCACTGTACACAGTAAACCCTCCACTACCTGATGGAATAGCCAACACTGGTGCTGAAGTTAGTCTCTTATTGAGTTCTTGGAAACTCTTCTCACACACTTCAGTTCATTCAAATTTCATATCTTTTCTTGTAAGATTCATGAGTGGCCCTGAAATCATTGAAAATCTCTCTACAAAGCGTCTATAATACCTAGCCAGACCGAGGAAGCTATGAATCTCTATCATCGTCTTCGATTGTTCCCATTCCACTACTACCTCGACCTTTGCAGGATCCACTGTAACACCTTCCTTTAGGACTACATGTCCCAAGAAAATAACTTTCGCCAACCAAAACTCACTCTTACTGAGCTTTGCATATAGTTGGTGTTCAGTCAATGTCTATAGAGCAATCCTAAGATGTTGTTCATGCTCTTCCTTGGTTTTCGAGTAGATGAAGATGTCATCTATGAATACGACCACACAAGTATCCAGGTGTGGTTTAAACACCCAATTCATTAGATCCATGAATAACGCTGGTGCATTAGTCAAACCAAACGAATCACCAAGAGCTCATTTTGTCCATATCTCGTTCTGAAAACCGTCTTCTGTATATCCTCAGCTTTGACTCTCAACTGATGGTATCCAGATCTCAAGTTGATCTTAGAAAATAATCTTGCACCTTGTAATTAATCAAACAGATCATCTATCTTGAGCAAAGGGTATCAATTTTTGATAGTTAACTTGTCCAGCTGACAATAGTCGATGCACAATCTCATCAATCCGACCTTATTCTTCACAAACAAGACCGGTGTTCCCCAAGTCGACACACTAGGTCTTACGAATCCTTTATCTAAGAGTTCATCTAATTGGTCCTTCAACTCCTTCAATTCAGCTGAAGCCATTAGATATGGTGCTTTAGATACTGGCTCCATACCCGGTGATAAGTCAATAGTGAACTCCACCTCTCTATCCGGTGGTAACCTCGACAACTCATCTGAAAAAACATCCTCGAACTCGCATGCAATCAGAATTTTGGTTATGATATTCTTCTCCTCTTTGTGTTCCTTTAGTAAAGCTAGGTACCCACTATTCCCTTCTTTATGAAATGTTCAGCTCTGACTATGGAAATAAGTGGTACAAAAGTCAATCGCATTCCTAAAAACTTGAATGATATTCTCGTATTCGGTCTAAAGGTAACTACCTTTCTTCAACAATTGATAGTTGTGCGATGCATGGATAATTAGTCCATGCCAAAGATTACATCGAATCCTTGCATATCCAGCAGGATCAAATCTGCCACCAATTCATACTCCCACGATCCCTGATGGCGACTACAACTGACTGACAAACCATATCGATACTGATTGAATTCCCTGTTGGGATTGACACTGCAAAAATAAAGTCTAAGGCCTCCGGAATAACCTTCACTTTCTTCAGAAACTGTGACGTAATAAACGAGTGGGTAAACCCGGGGTCTATCAACACTCTCACTTCATAATAGGGATAATTGCCCTTACCATACATTAACAACGTAACTTGAATGGTGTCATTACTATTCTGGGCATCCTAGGCTGTAAGGGCATATGCTCTTCCTTGCACAATCGGCTCACTGCTCGTATAAGCCTTGGTGTAGCAATTGATGCCATCTTTTCCTTCCTCATCTCTGGGTAATCCTTGATCATATGCCCTATCTTTCCACACTTGAAGCACCTGCCTGTACCCCGCCTACAATCTGTAGTCTTGTGAGACTTGCCACACCTGGCACACGTCTCAGCTGGGGTGGATGATGCTGCTCTAGAGAAACCCTGAGTAACTAATACTCCTGTAGTGGTCATAGGGCTCTCATAACGAATAGGTCTCACAGACGTAGGCATAGGTAGCCTAGAGTAATTGGTCTAAGATGACCTAGAGAAACTAGCCTGAATTGGCTGCCTCTGAATAGGTCCTACGAATCGTGGCTTTTTGTTCACCGGCTTGTAGTTACTAACTTTACTTTGATCTGCCCTTCCTTTACCATGAGATCTCTTCTTCGATACATCTCATCAATATTCTCTTTCACAACAAGAGTCTTTATCATAACTGCTCCCTACGTCTCCAACTCAAATACAGAAATCCAATCTCGAATGTTCAGCCTTAAGCCGCATTGGAACTTCTTAGCCTTCATCAGATCTGAGGCCACATACTCTGAAGCAAAATGTGCAAGTCTCATAAACTCTACTCCATATTCTCTAACTGACATCTTCCCTTGTTCTAACTGAAGAAATTTTACCTCCATCTGGTTACACACTACTTTAGGGAAGTATTGTTCATAAAACTCCTCAAATAATTCATCCCAGGTCCATAACATGCTTGGAGTCTCTTGTGGCCTTGTCCTAGACATGGACTTCCACCATGGGCCTGCCTCTACATCTAGCATAAATGATGCCCATCTGACTCTCTCATCTTTAGTGCATGAAAGCACACTGAATTTCTTCTCTATCTCACTGAGCCAGTTCTCAGATTCCATTGGCTCTCCTTGCCCTGAGAAATTCAGAGGACGCATCCTCCGAAATTCCGTAAATGCTGAGTGTGTTGGTGGTTGTATAGGTGTCTGAACTTGCTAATGACTGTTGGCATTGTTAGTAGCCATCAATTTCGTCTGTTGACCCATGGCATTTGCCACAACCTCCATGGCCAAAGCCATCCTCTGTCTATCCTCTCTCTCTTCATTTCTTTCTTGGTTTATCTCTTCCGGAGTACTTCTTTTCGAAATCTCTCTATCCCCCAATGGTACTCTATTGGAACTAGTGAGAATCTCATCCCAACTTTTTAAGTTTCGACTATGGCCGCCTAGTGGCCCTTCCTCTAGCAAACATGACTCTCTGCAATATGAAACCAAAGTTTCATTAGCAGAAGGTCCCTATACTTTGACTAAAATCTAAGACTTATCAGAAATCTCTAAAGCAAAATCTTTGATACCAACCGTGATGTTTCAAAATTTCAGAGTCATAAAATCATGCGTCGATTACGCTATTAAGGTTTGAATCAGATATCTCACCGAACACTTGGTAGATCCACACACAAAGTGGAATAAAGTATAAATATAAACAAAGTAGATAGAGTCATCATAAGACATAAATCTCCATTTCTATATAAGACAACTCAAAAGATCACAAATGACGGTTCTAACCTCATGTAACTCACATGACAGAAAGAACCGAACCAAACCATTAGTGATAAACAAATGTCACCAACACATGCTTCACAAAATAATATACTGAGTGACATACACAAATATTCTAACAAAATTAAATTGGCTGGACATACCAAGCCTTACAAATATAAACTCTCAAAATCAAACTAGCACAACACAATCCGCTAGAAGAACTCCTCAAGAGGGGGCTCAGTCTCCTCCGAAAAGTACTCAGGGTCCTTAGGATCTACATCCTCAGTCCCCGTCGCTACCTCCGAACCTGTGACGTATAGTCGAAGGGTAAGCTACATCTAAGCTCAATAGGGAAATAAAAATAATATGCATATTGTGATATCAAACATATATTTCATGGCATAATCGGAAACATGTTTATCTTACTGAGAGTCACAATTTAAAAGCATTTAACTTGACCAAAAACGAATATCAAATGCTTATTTCAATTCGCACTTATCATGATTTCTAAAACTTGCTCTCATAACACACTTAAATAATCTCTCGAGCAAATGTAGCATTGAGAGCCGCATATAAAATCGATGAAATACCCCAAACTTCGTCGTTCAATGAACAATTCACACAAAGTTGCCCAAACTCCTTCGAATTAGGAGACTTGTGTTGAACGAAGTATTTCCATCGATTAGAAATCAAAGAATGGATATCCCACCGTACCGGAGCACAAGTATGGATATCCAGCAGTACCGGTCATGGGTATACCACTGCATCGGTAGGGTATTCAACACATGAACCTTAAATCAAATTGCGAAATCTACATATAATTATTTACCATGTATTGTGATAATTTATACAAGTTTTTCCTTAAAAGTTCACACACACACATATCATATTTGCTGGTGTCACGCACACATACTTATGCTTCTTACGGATGTCACATGCTTACTTATCATATTTCATACACACGCACACTTATGGTTTCTTCTTGGTGCATGTACACACACACTTATGTTATTGAAATACATGAAAGAAATCCATGCCGAATGATAGACAAAACAACACATTCTTACACATCTCTATCATATCATAAAATTCATGCTAAGCAAAATCAAATGCTCATGTTACGAAGTTTTCCCTACCTCACATGAAGTTACACAGAAGCTCCTTATCTCAAGCTAGCTCACCTAGCCCATAGTTCAAGCTCACACCTAATATACACAATTTCATAAACCATATGTCACAATTGATGTAAAATAAGAAGATATAAAGTCTCTCCAAAGTCTCCTTCACACAAGGCAAAATCGATCGGTCAAATTTTAGAATTTTATTTCAATCGATCCGTTTCATCTAGAAATCTTTAGATTTATAACTCGACAAATTCAATCGGTCAATATGAAAATCGATCGATCGATTTTGTCAGATATCACCCAAACTCGGGGTTTAACTTCTCAAACCCATTTTTCCTCAAATCTTAACTCATTTCTTCTATTTCTTCACCCATAAACTTAAACCAAACTAACTCAACTACAAATCATAATTTAGCAAAATTTTGATACCTCAAATTGATCGATTCCTCGATCCACGCATTCACACAAGCTAGTCTTATTTGTAACTTTGGGTTCCTCACGATCCCACATTCGAAATCTCACCCACAACCTTGATTCTTGAGCGCACACACATACGCATTCAAGGCTCTCACCCTTTCTCTCTCTTCTCAATAACTCTCTCAACAACCAAAAACATTGGAGAAATAAATTCTCTTGCATTAAGTTCAATTTATAACTAACTAGTCTTAGGTGTTAAGCACATACACCATAACTAGGTGTATACATATTCTTTTGAAGGTCCACACCTAATCTAAACCTTTCCTATTCACTAAGTACCTAATCAAATCATAGCTTACTTAATTATTCTACAATGTCAGGTACATGACTAGTCGAGCACGTACATCGAGGTGTACTGTTCAAAGGTCAAAATTTTTGAGACATTACAAATTAAGAGAGCTTCGTCCCAACAAAACCCTCTTGTGCTTATTTAAATCCGCTCTCATAGAGAGTCCTATCGCGTGATCGTCATGGGATCATCATGGAGGGTTGAAGGGAATTGAGCTTCAAATCCATATCCGATACGATTGAGAAAAAGGTGGGTTTCCAAACCCATTTCAAATCCGTATCCAATAACTTTGTTGTTTCCGCACATCTTACACGTTGATCTTGTGAATTGAAGGTAAAATCTTGTATATTTAATGTAGTTTAAATGTTAATTAATTGCTTTGAATATGTGTAAATGAATGTGGGTTTCACACCGATTTCCTTCCATTATCAATCATTGAGGATCTTGCATGCAAAAATTTAGAAGGTAAAATTCACGGATTAATCATATAAATATGTTTTAGCTTTGATTAAAATGGTTGGGAATGGTTTTGGTTGATTTTGGAGAAGAAGATTGATGTCTGACGAATTTGGAGTCTGAAGGACTCGCCTGGGCGAGTTTCCGGGCAAACGTTTTTCGGTAATTGTCGCCCGGCGAGCTTCTGTGTGCCACTTAGAAACTGTAGACCTCGCTCGGGCAACCTTGGACCTCGATTGGGCGACCTAGCGTGAGTGTCTGACACAAGCTCGGTATTTCGGTCATAACGTTCAACTCCAAACTTGGATTGACGCAAATCTTGTGCTGTTGGAAAGAGGACAATGAGCCTTATAATGTGTATGAAATAATCATTACATGAATCAAATGTTTTAAAAGTCAAAATTTAGCAGGAAGTTGGGGAAAGTTCTTCATGATCCAAAATTAGTACGAACTTGCCCATTCCACCTATCTAAATCTTTCTTTGACGAAGATTATGAAACTTTGACTTATTCGATCTCTTTGACTTTAACACGTGGTTTATAAACCATTATATAGGTTGAAAGCGGGAGACGATTGACTTGGATATCAGCCTCATTTTCGTGACTATTCTGCACGACTCCGAAACTAAGGTAGGGAAAATTCAATGTAAATTGCATCATGCTTTTGATTCATTGACTCACCGGTTCTTTGAAATTTAATTGATTTCGCTATTCAATAATTGAATCCTCGAATATTTGCTCAGTGATTGAACCATTAAATTGGAGTTTGAATATGAAATTTAATCTGAATTCCGAATATGAAATTGAATCCAAACTCCGAATATGAATTTGAATCAGAAATTCGAATATGTCCCTAAATTTGAATTAGTGAATTATCTAGGCATTATGAACAATGACACCACTGTGTATTAGCATATGCATTTGGTTTAAGGTTCAAATGAACGAATCCCCCACCAATGCGGCGGGTTATTCGTGACCGGCATGTCGGGATATCCGGGTATTTGTCTGTGAACCGATACGATTCTACTTGATTTTTGGTCCACAAAGGACATTCAGAAAGTGTTCATTGAATGATGGTGGTTATGTGGGGATTCCTACCTATAAATTCTTCGGCTCCTAATTCTATATATGCTTGGGAGATTAGTTAAGTTATGATTTAAGTCATGCATTAAGATAAGAACTGCATGTAAAAAATGAAATGAATAAGAACTCAGAAACCACATGAAATCTCGTCTTTGATTATCTGAAAATATCTCTGAAATTCTATTTTACAACTACTTTTATTAATATGAAAATGCATTGAAATTTGTATTTGAACTTATGTTTTAATGCGACTTGCTCTTGAATCTTGGTCATTGAATCTATGCTTCGTTAGGATAAAATGCACATTGACATTGATATTTTCTCTACTAAAAAACCACATGAAATCTTGATCAAAACCCCGAGGTTTAGGCAATCCCTAAATAGGTTTCTGAAAAAGCAGCAGACCTTCCAACGTAGGAGTTACATATAGACTTGTGACTTGGGACTCAATATGGTTATGATTTTTTGACTATGAAGCTTGGTACACCTTAGTGACTTTATAGTTACCTTGCATATGTTGTACACGACTGTTTAGGTGACGATTGGCCGTCACCAGTGGTTATTTCGTTCCTTTGCTTTCATGTTCTAGACAAAAATGGAATCTTTTATTTTGCCATATAATATAACTGCTTTGATTTTTCGCATTTGTACGGACATGCCAAGCGATGTTGTATTTTGATTGTGACCTACGATTTGACTGTCCGAGTTTTCCCCAAGAAATCAACGTGTGAAAAATCTGGGTTGTCGCAATATATAGTTCCTCACATAGAGTAGTATTCATTTTCGTTAAAGTCGTAAAACTTGAACTTGCCCGATCAGGTTAACGAGACTGAGAATTTAAATCTAAAGAATTTGTTTCATCAACTAGTTTGAAAATGAATTTTAACGTTTCCACAATTA
This sequence comes from Chloranthus sessilifolius, assembly GCA_021018995.1. Lineage (NCBI taxonomy): Eukaryota > Viridiplantae > Streptophyta > Magnoliopsida > Chloranthales > Chloranthaceae > Chloranthus > Chloranthus sessilifolius. The sequence continues at coordinate 84,740,856 of CM037585.1, forward strand.
TGTGAAAAATAGTAAAACATTTCTCGCAACAATTTAGAAAAAAATACATGGAAAATTTACATGAATTGAACCACGAATTAATCAAGTTTGACAAACGAATTGGGAAATGACTTAAAAAATTAAAATGCCAGAATATGAATATAGAACGTGTGCATTTGCGCCGCCTCGGCATCACCACGAATCTCAAGACCGGAGAGGGGCCCATCAATGTGCATGGAAAAGTCATGTTTAGGACCCTGGACTAATTGTCCCACTATCTTCAAAACTTTTGGATCAAAGGGCTACTCAGTTTTGATACAGTCAACAAAGGTAGGTTTGACCATCATACTAGCTAGATACGCTCATTCTCCAATTTTGTCTAGTAGTATATCCAATTGAGCAATCTCATCGAGCGGCTTCCAAGTTTTCAGATGTGCTAGCAGTCCTAAGGATTTTCGACTTAGAGGATCAACAACTATGTTTGCTTTACCTGGATGGTAATTAATTGAACAGTCATAGTCCTTCATGTACTCCATCCACTGTTTATGTCTCAAGTTAAGATCCTTTTGAGAGAACAGATATTTAAGGCTTTTATGGTCCGTATAGATCTTGAAGGTCTCACCATATAGATAGTGCCACCAAATCTTAAGGGCGAAGATTACTGCTGCTAACTCAAGATAATGAACCGTATAGTTTTTCTCATGCATTTTCAATTGTCTTGCACCGTAGGTAATGGCTCTCTTACGTTGGTCCAATAGACATCCATGTCCCTGGCGGGAGGCATCCATGTAAACTTCATAATCACCAAGCCCAGAAGGTAAAGTGATTATGGGAGCTGTCGTGAGCTTCTGCTTTAATATATTAACATTCTACTCGGACTGGTCGGCCCACACGAACGTACTTTTCTTTCGGGTTAGCATAGTGAGTGTGAGTGCTAAACGAGAGAATCCCTCTACAAATTTGTAGTAATATCCGGCTAAGCTGAGAAAACCTTTTACCTCGGTGACGTTCTTCGATGCTTGCCACTTTGAAACAACTTTAATCTTTGACGAATCTACAGAAATCCTTGCGACAAAAATCACGTGACCCAAGAAAGATATCTTCATAATCCAAAATTCACACTTACTCAATTTCGTGCACAACTCGTGCTCAGGAAGAGTCTGTAGCGCAATATGAAGGTGGTCCTTATGAGCTTCTTTTGTGCGAGAATAAATAAGAACATCATCGATGAACATGACAATGAACTTATTGAGAAACTCTCTGAACAGAAGATTCATTAAATCCATAAACAAGGCAGGTGCATTCATGAGTCTAAAATGCATACTGAGGAATTCATAGTGTCTATGCCTTGTCTTAAAAGCAGTCTTCAAAATATCTTCTGCTCTGGCATTCAACTGGTGGTATCCGAACCTGAGATCTATATTCGAAAAGTAAATAACACCCTGTAGCTATTCAAATAGGTCATCGATACGTGGAAGAGGGTATCAATTTTTCACGATCACATTATTTAGCGGTTGATAGTCAATACAAAGTCTCATCGAGCCATCGATTAGTCACAAAATATATCATTTTATCAGCCTTAACTTAGTGATGGTAGACCCCAATTTGCTACTAACAAGTTGATGATGTGTAGATATTAAGGTTAAATCGCAAAAGAGAGCCAAAGTATTAATCTTCATCAAAATGAACTCAACAAGTAGAAATGTGATAGCCCGGATTTTGCCAACACGATTTTCTAAGAGATATATTTTTTTCTTTTTGACTAATTGGGAAAACTCAAAACGCCAGATCGTAGAACACGATTCGAATATATAATACATTTCACATGCACACTAAATGTGAAAATCAAAGTAAAGACACGTATGACAGAGCTAAATTTTTCCATTTCTATATAAAGCATATAAATAATAGAGAAGAAAACAATCCACCGGTTATGACCGAGCATCACCTAAACAGTGGTACACAAAATGTATACATACAAAACTAATTCTACCATTGTTCCGAAAACCATATGCACATTCCAAGTTCTAAACTAAACTGCCACAATACCAAATCTGAATCGACAGCACTATTGTGCTTCTCTCTCTTGTATGAAATCCTAGATTCTTCTCACGTCCAGGGTCATGATCAAGCGCTACACCTGTGACGTATAGTCGAGGTGAGCTAACAGTCTAAGCTCAGTAGGAGAAATATCAATATTGCATCTCAACATATCAATTCAGATATTCATGACAGAATTGCAAAAGATAATTTACTATCAAAACAGAACTTGTATATATCCTTAAATCAAAATAAAACTCATTAATTCGTAGTTTCATATAAATTTCAATGATTCATTTTCAATTCCCAAGTTCACATTTTAATTCAAATTCGAAATTTCTATTCAAATTTAGACACTTATAGTGTTCTAATTTCTAATTCACATCTTACAGAATTCATATTTTCTGTTCACATCTTACAGTGTTTGAATTTCCATTTCACATGTTACAGTGTTCTGATTTTCAATTCATAACTCAGTATTCTAAATTTTCAATTGTAGTGGTCCAGTCAGTATCTAGTCAATGTCCAATTTGTATCCAGTGTGTACGGATAACCTGTCGTACCGATCCAGTATGCAGTATGAAGTGTATAGTATGCAATGTGTATGGATAACCCATTGTACCGATCCAGCAGTATGTAGTGTATACGGATTACCCATTTTACCGGTCCAATATGCAGTATGCAGTATACAATATGCAGTGTGCATGGATAACCCGTCGTATCAGTCTAGTATTTAGTATGCAGTGTGTAATGATAACCGCCGTACCGGTCCAGTATGCACTGTGTATGGGTAACCCGCGATACCGGTCCAGTATGCAGTATGGAGTCACACAGTCAGTGTCCAGTCAGTATATACGGATTCTAATTCACAGTTCAAGTTCAAAATTCATATCAAGTTCAAAGTTCATGGATATTAAGTTCACATTAGATTCAATGTTCAATCAGTTCATATCATATTCTATTACATTCAAAGTTCATATCTTTCAATTCATAGTTCATATTCGGAATTCATATTCACCGTCAGAAACAAAGTTCAAATTTCATGTTGAAACTAATAATTCTGAGGTAATTCCATCTCATTCTAAGATGCAGAGCCCCATATTCCATATTCAAAACTTCAAATGCAACCAGTAATTCTAAAAACTTCAACTATATCTCAAAGATTCGAAGATTTCGTTACATCAGTCAAATAAGATTGAAGTTCATATTCTAAGCTCAAATTCATATTCTATGTTCAGAAACCTCGATACCTTTCAAAGAATCAAAGTTCCAATTTCAAAGAGTTCCACTACTAATTCAAGGGTGGTCAAATTCATCACATTTCATTAATCACATCATATCCACATTTTTTATTGATATGCACTCCTTATTAGGATGTCATAGTTCGGATTCCATGTGGATTCTAAGTCGAAGATCATTTTCAAAGTTCACGAGGTTCGATATTTCAAAGAGTTCATATGTGTGTCGATGATTCAAGCTTTCAATAATCAAACAAAATCACACTTACAATTTCTAAAATTCAAATCATAATTGTTGCACTCAATGGATTCAATAGTTCAAAGAATTCAAAAACAAGTCAAAACTTCAATGCTTTAACTCATTATATTTACAAATCAAGTCAGAAATGCAATTGAGTAAGGAATTTCCCTTACATGTCCACATTCTTTACATTCAAATTCAATGATTTAGATTTCAATTCAGAGTTCTTGATAATTCAAGAGATGCCAAAGCAAACAATTCCTAAATCAATTTCACTAGTCAAAAATCCCCAAAAATTTTTGATTGTTCAAATACAGACATATTCACAAATTCTAAATTATTCAATCATATCATGATTTCTATAAATTAAAGTTAAAAATGCAAATGGACATTGAGTTTCCCCTACCTTAAGTTTGAGACACGCAAAAAGATGCTAATCCCCTTCACATTCATTTTTGGCTCCCAACCTACATCACTTTGTATCCAAATGTCAATAATGAACACTTAAGGGATTATACAGGTCGAATATTCAAAAAAATTTCTAAAGAAAATCTCAAATGGCTAAAACTACGATTTCGGCTTCACACCTTTTACCTTAGTCAGGCTCGGGTGAGCAACTGTGCTCACATAATTCTTCTCAGAACAACCTGAGACAGTCGCATGTACGAGTCCCAAAGTCACGTGAGCGACTCTCCTAACACATTCTCAGTTGCAGGAGCAACTGTTCTCTATATATTTTCAGGCTATTTTGAAGCTTATTGTGCGAGCAACTCCAACTCATGTGAGCAGTCTCCAATTCGCACGGGCAACTTTCAAGATTTTCGTGATTCTTCCTGAAATCATACTCTCTTTCTTTTTCCCTTTTTACCCTTTTTAAACCCACATTAATTAACTAACATTTAGGCAATAAATGCCTGATTTAAACTACAATTAATCCATAATAAATAAAAGATCTCACCATAATAACTACTCATGGATTCACAATCAAATGAACGCATCAATCGGTGCTTTCCCCACATGAATCTAAAGGGTTTGAGACCCACTTCTCTCATTCATATCGAGCGCACACACGATCAAAACAATCTTCCAAACACACTCTACTTGCGGATCCTTGTGCGAAGGTGAGCACATGACGAGGCTCTCTACAAAGAAGAGTTTCTAACAAAACAGAAAAGGTTTTGAGAGAGATGGGATCCTCTCACACTCCTTGATTGTAACCGCGCAAAGGCTGATGTCTCCTTGCAATCTACAATCGGAGAAGGATAAAATTGAGAGGGAGATCAACGGCTATTTGGCTTCAGAAGGGTAAAGGAGGTGGAGATTTTCTCCCCAAGGCTCTCTCTCTCTTTCTCTTTTCTATTTCTACAAAAACCCAAATGAAATATCTTAGATATTTCACTTTCTTTAGTTTTAGCCTTTTAAACTCATGGGGCTTAGTTGGGTGTTGAGCAGGCACACCATGGGTCAGTGTACGAACTTTTCATCAAGGGCCACAATTGAGGTCTATGTTCACTTTTCACACCAAAATGCACTCTTATAATTAAATTATTTCAAAAATTTAAGGCGACATTGCGTGCCTTGCCGAACCCGTACATGTAGTCGGGCACGTTCGGGTTCGAAATTTTCAGGATGTTACATTCTTCCCACCTTAAAAGAATTTTCGTCCTAAAAAATTTATGCGCCTTATTCTACGAGGTATGGACAATTGATAGGGCTGAACTGGAGTAGTCACATTCTCTTCAAGGGTCAATGATTCGACATCGACGAAGATTGGGGTCATTACATTCTCCCTTGTTAAGGAATTTTCATCTCAAAAATTTATCTTGTTACTTTAAATTGTTGCCGTAAAGAAATCTAAGGCATCGACCAATAGCAAGAACATGTCCAGAATGTTTATAAACACATCCACAAGATTTAAGTCGGTCATCATGGCAAAGTTCACACTATTAATCATCAAAAGTTTAAGTTACCACTACATGATAAATTCTGAAAGCATTATCCATGAACCACAAATCCTTTTCGTCAATCCAAAATGCGATGTCCACAAAAGAAAATTTGAAACCATGAATTGCCCAAGTTAACCTAGAGCCTCTAATAGCAGCCAAAGTTGTTATTTCCTTTCCCTTCGCAGGACAATCTTTTACCTGATGTCCCATCTGGCCACACCTGAGGCATGCGCCAGTGAACCACCAATATTTCGTCGTCTTATGTCATCCTCCACACCGTGCACAGGACTCAGCTGGTGCAGATGAAGTGGTGCGTCACCTCAGAGACATAGACACGAGTGGTCTCGAGTAGGCAGCCTGAGCAGGCTGGATAGGTGCTGACATTAGGAGTCTCGGTTCCTTAATTGTCTACTCGGACGCACAAGCTCGTGTTTGACTTGTCCAATCCTTTTAGTTCTAATATTTTCATTGGTACTTCTTTCAATATCTTCCTCGGTGATAAGGGCCTTGGCCATTACTGCTGCATACGTTCCTAGCTCAAACAGTGAGACCCTCTTCTGGATGTTAGGTCGTAAGTCATGTTGAAACTTCTTGGTCTTCATCAACTCTATGGCCACATGTTGAGGTGCAAACCTCAAAAGCCTAGTAAATTCAGCCTTGTACTCGCATACAGACATCCAGTCTTGTTTCAATTCTATAAACTGGACTTCCCATTGATTTCTCACCATGTTGGGGAAGTACTCATCATTAAACTTCTCAGTAAATTCTGCCCAAGTCAATGGTGCATTCGAGATCTCTGGCACCCTATCTCTTAGCACTGCTTTCCACCAGGGATTAGTATCTCCATCAAGTTTGAAGGCTTCCCATCTCACTTGCTCATCCTCAGTGCGAGGAAGTACACTGAAGATTTTTTCCATCTCGTTCTACCACTTCTCGGCCGCAACTAGATCGACTTGACCTGAAAAGCTCAGAGGATACAGCCTTTTAAATTCTAAAAATCCTGAAGTTTGTTGCCTAGCCATTTGTAGTTCGGTCTATTATGCCATTGAAGTTGTCTGCTATGTCATTGAATTGGCTATTGTCTCCAATGCTTGGGCGACTCTTCTACCATTGCACTCTCCTCCCAATGGAGTGTTTGCACCCGTGGCAACTCTCTCACCACTAGATGTTCCCTCGCCACTAGGGGTGCCTCTATTGCATCTCAACCTATCACGTGGAGTCATATCAATCTGTCATTATGAAGCAAAAGTTTCAATTGATAGAAGGTCACTATGTTATGACAGGCGACTCTCTCACGACTAGATGTTCCCCGAATCTATTGCTATATTCCTGCACTTAGAGCTATGGCTTTGAGTCTCCCATAAGACCTAAAGACTAAAGCTTTGATAGAAACTGTGACAGTCATAGTTGGGTCTCCTATGTCCTGATAGAATATACTTCCATAACTCTGATATCAACTGTGACACCTGGTGTCACAGTTGACCCGCTCTGATACAAACTGTGACAACCCAAATTTTCCCACCACGATTTTCTGAGCGATTTTTTTTTTTACCAATTGGGAAAACTCGGACCGCCAGATCACAGATAATGATTCAAATACAGAATACTTGGCAAATCCACAGTAAGTGCAGAAATCAAAGCAAAGATACATATGATAGAGCTAAAATTTTCCATTTCTATATAAAGCATATAAACAACGGAGATAAAAACAAACCACAGGTGATGGTCAACCATCACCTAAACAGTGGTACATAAAATATATATATTCAAAACTAAGGTTACCATTGTACCCAAAACCTTATTATCATACCAAGTTCAAACGAAACTGTCACAATATCAAATCTTTGTGCTTCTCTCTCCTGTATGAAATCCTCGATTCTCCTCACGTCCAGGGTCCTGATCAAGAGCTACACCTGTGACGTATAATCGGAGTGAGCTAACAGTATAAGCTCAGTAGGAGAAATATCAATATCAATATCAAATCTCAACATATCAATTCAGATATTCATGATGGAATTCCAAAAGATAATTTACTATCAAAACAAAATTTACATACATCCTTAAATCAAAATAAAACTCATTAATTCAGAGTTTCATATAAATTTCAATGATTCATTCACAATTCCTAAGTTTACATTTCAATTCAAATTCAAAATTTCTATTTGGATTCAGAGACCTACAGTGTTCAGATTTCCAGTTCACATCATACAGTATTCAGATTTCCAGTTGACACCTTACAGTGTTTAAATTTCCAATTCACATCTTACAGTTTTCTGATTTCCAATTCATAACTAACAATGTTCTAAATTTCTAGTTACAGGGGTCCAGTTAGTATCTAGTCAGTGTCCAGTCCATATCCACTCAATGTGTACGAATAACTGGTCGTACTAATCCATAATGCAGTATGCAGTGTGTACGGATAACCCACCGTGCCAGTCCAATATGCAGTCTGTACGGATAATCCATCGTAACCGATCTAGTATGCATTATGTACGGATAAACCACCGTATCGATCCAGTTTGTAGTATGTATGGATAACCCATCGTACCGGTCCAGTATACAATATGCAATGTACAGTATCCAGTGTGTACGGATTACCCACAGAACCAGTCTAGTATGCAGTATATGGTCGCATAGTTAGTGTATACATATCCTAATTCACAGTTCATATTCAAAATTCATATCAAGTTCAAAGTTCATTGATTTTAAGTTCACATCAGATTCAATGTTCATATTAGTTCATATAAGATTTTATTAGATTCAATGTTCATATCTTTCGATTCATAGTCCATATTCGGAATTCATTTTCACATTCAGAAATAAAGTTCAAATTTCATGCTCAAACTAATAATTTTGAGGTAATTCCATTTCAGTCTAAGACTTAGAGTTCCATATTCCATATTCAAAACTTCATATGCAAATTCATACTCTAAGTTCAAATTCATATTCTATGCTCAGAAAACTCGATACCTTTCAAAGAATCCAAGTTTCAATTTCAAAGATTTCCATTACTAATTCAAGGGTGGTCAAATTCTTCACATTTCATTAATCACATCATATCCACATTTTTTATTGTTATGCACTCCATACAAGGATTTCAAAGTTCGAATTCCATGTGGATTCTAAGTCGAAGATCATTTTCAAAGTTCATGAGGTTTGATATTTCAAAGAGTTCATGTGTGTCGATGATTCAAGCTTTCAATACTAAAACACAATTAGACTTACAATTTTTAAAATTCAAATCATAGTTTTTGCACTCGATGGATTCTATACTTCAAAGATTTCAAATATGAGTCAAAACATCAAAGCTTAGCTCATTATATGTACAAATCAAGTCAAAAATGCAATTGAGTAAGGAATTTCCCTTACATGTCCACATTCTATACATTCAAATTCAAAGATTCAGATTTCAATTCAGAGTTCTCGATAATTCAAGAGATGCCAAAGCAAACAATTCGTAAATCAATTTCACGAGTCAAAAATCCCCAAAACTTTTGATTGGTCAAATACAGACAGATTCACAAATTCTAAATCATTCGATCATATCATGATATCTATGAATCAAAGTCAAAAAAATACAAGTGGGCATTGAGTTTCACCTACCTCAAGTTCGAGACACGCGAAATGATGCTAATTCTCTTCACATATGTTTTTGACTCCCAACCTACATCACATTGTATTCAAAAGTAAATAACAAACACTTACAGACAACATAAAGGATTATACAGGTCGAATATTTGAAAGATTTTCCAAAGAAAATCCCAAACGGCCAAAACTGGCTCAATAGCGGGCGCGAGTTCCAGGGTCGCACGAGCGACTTCACTTGGCACACCTCAGTCCCGCGTGCTCGCGTGAGCAACTGTGTTCACTTAATTCTTCTTAGAATAGCCTAAGATAGTTGCTCGCGCAAGTCCCAAAGTCGTGCGAGTGAGTTTCCTAACCCATTCTTAGTCACGTGAGTGACTATTCTCTCCTCATTTTCAAGCTATTTTGACGCCTATCTCGTGCTAGTTGGAGTTAACTAACATTTAGGCAATAAATGCTTGATTTAAACTACAATTAATCCATAATAAATCAAAGATATTGCCTTAATAACTACTCACAAATTCACGATTGAATGAACGCATCAATCGATGCTTTCTCGACAGGAATCTAAAGGGTTTGAGACCCACCTTCTCAAGTTCGTATCGAGCGCACACCCGATCAAAATAGTATTTCAAACATACTCTACTTACGGATCCTTGTGCGAAGGCAATCACATGATGGGGCTCTCTACAAAGAAGGGTTTTTAACAAAATGGAAAAGGTTTTGGGAGAGACGAGATCCTCTCACGCTCCTTGATTGTAACCACACAAAGTCTGTTGTCTCCTTGTGTGACACCTCATAAAGTCACACATGCCAAATTCAGATGGGGGGTGTATCACAGAATATTGAACCTTAAATGGGAAGAATCTGCTTAGACACTAGCCACTTGAGGCCCATAGGAGGCTGTTGCACTTGTAACCCATATGGGAACGGATTCGATTGAGACCTACTTGGACCTAAGCCCATAGACCTCTTTGGAAGCTAGACTACTAATTGGTAATTAAATCCCAGTTTGGGCCTCCTTGAATGCAAGAGCTAAAGAGAGATTGGTCACTCATGACCTAGTAGAACCATCAGGCCACTAGGACATGTGTAGGAATTTGATTGCGTTAGGTGCCATTCGGACTGGGGCATTGAGCCCATGAAACAGGAGCCAAGTGATTACTTACACACAAGTCATGGTGTATAAGAGCCAGACACCTGATTTGACCCCTTTCAATTTATTTTGTTCTTCACGTCACCATGCATATCAATTGCATTGTGAAGAATTGGTTGAGTGTGGAGGAAAACCAAGAGAAGTTGAGAGCCACCATCTTCCTCTTTTCTTGGGTTATTGTAGAATCTAACCCGTAGATTTCATCCGAAAACCCTTTCGCTTCAAGGAGAAACCCTCCACTTCCATTTTTGGGAACCATACACTCTATGGTTCACCCGTTTAAGGCGTAGAGTGTCGAATCAGATCGTTGAGTCAGCACTTGAGGGTTTTGATCCGACACCGGTGGGTAGTGGATCTTCGAATGCGAGGAAAGCTCGTAGAGGTAACACTCATAACGCATGCATCGTGTTTTAAAAATTGAGTATTATTGCTAAGTTGTGATAATCGAGGGCGCATGCGAAGATTTCAAGGATCAAACTTGCATGAATCGTGAGAAGGGAAGCATTGAGTTTGATCATTGAAACCCTTGGATGTGCAGTGAAATTTGTGAATAAATTACAAATTAAAATTTGGGAATGCATGAATTTTAGAGTATGAATTGCCTTCTTTCTAAAAGGGAATCTCGTGGGCGAGCGATGGATCATTTAGAGCATGTGTGTGGTGATATTGAATTGACTTGAGAAGCCATAAAGGCCGGCTTGAGCTGAGAGTGTGAACTGTTAAAGATGACAGTTCTGTGATGTATGCTCGAGCATGAATTATGACTGCTCGAGTGGAAAATCACCTGAAGCCTATGCTCGAGCAAGAAGTATAGGTTTAAATTGCTCGAGAAGAAATTGCTCGAGCATGAACTAGGTATTTATACTAGGAAACCGTGTGAGCTTAATTGGAACCGCTCGAGGGGAAGACCACCTGAAGACTTTGCCCGAGAGGGGTTTTAGGTAAAATTTGCTCGAGTCAAAACCACTTGAGCAGGATCTGGAGATTTGTATTGGGAATATGCTCGAGTGGGAATAGGGACGCTCGAGCAGGAAAAGACCTGAAGCCTACGCTTGAGCGGGATCCCTTCGCTAATTTTGCTCAGGTAGTAACCGCTCGAGCGTGACTGATGAAACCCCTTTGTAATACGCTCAAGCGGGAAACCCTATTTCGACTTGTTTACATGGGTGTGTGTGTGCTCGTGAACCTATGTGATTAAGCGTGTTTAACCCGGATGATTAAGACATGTGTAGGGCATCGAGATTCTAGGATAAATGCACTGAAGGACACTATTATTCAGACTCATCAGTCGTGACATGCGTGCTTGACGTGACTCAAGGTAGGGAAAATACCTTGCCTAATTATATGCTCTCTCGAAAGCATGTCTATGACATGATTAGCCCATGATTATGTTTTCCAGCAAAAGTAGATAAATCTGTACTTTGAAAACTTGTAAATGTGAAGGTTTGACTATTTCTTTTTGCACACGCCTTGAATGATTTTGTACACGCATCTTGATCTCACATTATACTCGACTTGTCGGGTTCTTGTCTTAATTTGCTCTATGATATGCTTACTCGGTCTGTGTTTATGAGATGTGATCCTGTGAACATGTGCAATGAGGAGTGGAGCCTCCATGAGAGGGGTGGAGTCCCCGGGGTAGCAACCTTGTGTCCGAATGTAGGCTGCTCAGTTCCCTAATACTGGATGCCTTGCCATGTGACTTGTTCTGAGTTGTGTTAGTCATAAGGGGAGAGGAGTCTTCAAGAGAGGGGTGGAGTCCTCGGAGTTACGACCTTGTGTCTTATTAGGGACTACTATGTTCCCTTCTACAGGATACTTACCCTAACGCCATGTGATGTGATATGTTCTCGAACCATGCTATGTGATACGCTACATTATGATTTCATTTTATACGTTCAGAATTGCCTTGAATCTTGATTTCATATGTTCATGTTCGTTCTGTTGATATGATCCGATCTTGTGTTTCGATTTCTTGCCTCGACATGCATTGCATAAGTACATGTGTCAGCCATGACTTGCTGAAAGCTAAGGAAATTGCTTTATTTTAAAATTGATATATTTGATATGATACGATACAGAATTCAATAGTTTTATTTATACATCAAGAACATGAATTAGAATGATAAGATGTGATTTAGCATTGTATTTTCTCTATTGTGCTTGGATGAAGCTCATTCCCGACTGTCCGTCACAGCTACAGGAGCTGATTTGGGACATGATCCAGAGCAGGAGGAGGATTAGGACTACATCCCTAATGAGGAGGAAGATCTGCCGGAGGGGCATTTCCCCTAGCTGCTCGGAGTGGATCTTGGATAGTACTTTTTAGGTTTTTGGATAAACGGTACAATGAGATTTTGTAATTTAATGAATGTTATATTTTGCTCCGCCGTCTAGATGAAGGTGGCCTTCATCGGTGGATGCTTTGTTTTTGACATATGTACATAGTAGCTAGCCTTGTGATATTGTTTTGCCATTATGTGCATTCTATAGCTCTATTACACTTCCATTTTGCACACTTTGCTTCCGCTTTTGTAAGCTTACCATTATGTGATGGCTCAGTCCTTCCTATTACTTAATGTGAGGAAAGATAGAGTTGTCAGGAGGTGATGTTGTACATCGGTACCATAGCATCACTGTATCTCGGATCATGTGTGTGATCCGACGGCGTAGGTTTTTATGGTAAGGAAAACCCAGGCTGTCACAAGTGGTATCAAAGCCCAAACTTTAAGTCTTACGAGCATACAGAGCTATGATGTAGGTTAGAAACAATGGCATTAAGCTCTGCTATTAGGCTCCGACATTAGGACTAATAGTTTTAACTTGACCTGATGTAACGATTACTTGGTCATGGCAGGATAAAATGCCTCCCAAATGTGGTAGACCAACGAATGTGAATGTAGGGGATACCCCAACTAGGGAGGGATTCATTTCAGGAGTAAATGCTATCCCGATAAATAGCAACAGCAATGCACTGGGATCTAATGAGACTCCCGCAAACAACAATGTATCAGGATCGTGAAACAACACTGGAAATGCCTCAGGAGGAGATAGCAACCAGCAATTGCTTGAAACCATGGTGAACACCATGGCAGTGTTGGCTGAAAGAAGGTAGCCTTGTGGATTTCAAGACTTTCGGAGCTTTAGACCTTCAAGTTTCTATTGGCAGGCCGACTCAATGGAGGCCTAAAAGTGGTTAAATCAAATTGAGAAGGTACATCAATGTGTTCGTTGTACAAAAGAGAAAAAGGTGAGTTGGGCTTCGTTTCAACTAGAGGGTGAAGCGGACCCATGGTGGAAATCAGTGGAGAGGACACGAGCTCCAAGGAAACCCTGGAGTTGGGCAAAATTTACTGTAGTTTTCCACGAAAAGTATTTTCCAATGACCGAGAGATGCCAGCTAGAAATCCAATTTGCAAATTTAGTTCAAGGACATATGAGTGTCTGAGAGTATGAGACTAAATTTACTCATTTATCACGATTTGCACCGGCATTGGTAGCCATTGAATTAATGAAGACACAAAAGTTTGAGTACGGTCTCAAGCCCATCATCAATGGACGGATATCATTATTTGAGGCAACCACGTACGAGAGGGTAGTGAGACTGGCCCTCATTGCTGAAAGAGATCTTGATGAATTATATAAGACAACAAATGAGCAAGCAAGGACTAGAAAAGCTCAATAACAAATAATGAGTACGGAGGAGGCCAGTAAAAGGCCAAAGTATTTGATGCCGCCACCATCGCAACACACTCCTACGACATCAGTGGGGTCTATTGATCCGACAGCCTTGCCACCTTTACCCTCAAGACTCTCAAGACCTTTCAAGGCATTAGATCCAGCAGTCACGGGAGTTGCAAAGACACAACCCGTAGTTTCCCGTACCGCTTCCACCACACCGTTAATAGTATGTGCAAAGTGTGGGAAATCACATAGGATAAAGGATTGTCATAAAGCTATGGGAGCCTATTTTAAGTGTGGACACAGGGGACATCGCATCTGAGTGTGCCCAAAGATGAAGGGTGTCATGACCACTACCACATCAAATCAGAGATTTGCAAGGCCTACAGTAAAAGGTAGGGCCTACGCGATAACAACTGGAGACGCTCAAGCAAGCAACGATGTTATCCAAGGTATAAGATTCTTTTACACTAGTCAAATTAAAATTTTGAATTTTAGATGAAGAAGGTGTATAAATAGAATAACCTTTGCAGTGTAATTCATCATACCGTAACACGTAGATGCACCACTGATGTTGTATTGTCTACTAATCTAGAAGTCATCCGCTTGAGCAAATAAGTTACATACGTAACTACAAGGCTTTTGTGTTGATAGACCCAAGGTCTACATACTCATTTATTACACCACACTTTGCAAAGGAGATAGGCTTTACACCTGAACCTTTGGATTTTGTTTTAGCCATATCTACACCAACGGGAAATCCTATGAATACGGATACCGTCTGTCAATCAGCCATCGTCAGCATGGCACATCGTTAAATGACGACGAATCTCATCCTTCTCGAAATGCTAGGATTTGATGCCATCCTCGGCATGATTGGCTAACCAAATTATGGGCTAAAGTTGATTCCTGAGAGAAGATAATCACTCTTTACCCCAAGAGAGAGAAACCATTCAAGTTTATTGGCATCCGACCAGCCATCGTACCGTTTATATCCGCAATTCGGGTTGAACGAATGATCAGGAAGGGATACCAAGGATACTTCACATTCGTTTAAGGACAAGAGGACAAGAGAGTCAACATTTCTGACATCCCGATAGCCTGTGAATTTCTCGACGTTTTCCCTGAAGAAGTACCAGGCTTACCACCAGATAGAGAAGTCGAGTTTACAATAGACTTAGCTCGAGGCACGAAACCAGTGTCAAAGGCTCCATACCGAATGGCACCAGCCGAATTGAAAGAGTTAAAGGAGCAGTTGCAAGAGTTACTTGATAAAGGATTTATCAGACCCAGCGTGTCTCCATGGGGAACACCGATGTTATTCATTAAGAAGAAGGATGGTTCCATGCGACTGTGCATTGACTACCGACAACTGAACAAGCTGGCCGTAAAGAACCGATACCCTCTACTAAGGATTTATGATCTATTCAACTAGTTGCAAGGAGTAAAATTTTCCTCTAAGATAAACCTACAGTCCATCTACCATCAGATGAAGTTGAGAGTTGAATATGTTCCAAAAATAGCTTTTCGCATGAGGTATGGTCATTACGAGTTTCTTGTATTGCCAATTGGGTTGACAAACGCACCTGCATCTTTTATGGACCTCATGAGCCGTGTATTTAAGTAGTATCTAGACCGATTTATAGTTGTCATCATTGATGAAATTCTCGTATACTCAAAGACGCAAGGAGAACACAAACATCATTTGCGACTGGCATTGCAAACACTACGAGACTCTTAATTCTATATAAAGCTCGAATTGTGTGAGATCTAGTTGGAACAAGTAAGCTTTTTGGGACACATCATTTTTTAATTAGATGTAGCGGTTGATTCATCTAAGATAGAGGTCGTGGTAAAATGGGAACAACCCAAAACTGTCATTGAAGTTCGTAGTTTTCTGGGGTTTGCAGGCTATTATCATAGATTTATTAAAGGGCTCTTGAAAATAAGTAGACCACGCAGCTCACACGAAAGGACATCAAGTTTGAGTGGACTGAAGCATGCAAGAAGAGCTTCCGGGAGCTTAAGAAAATATTGACTTCCACACTTGTACTTATACTACAATCTAGCACTAGAAGATTTGTAGTATTTACTGATGCATCTCACACTGGTCTAGGTTGTGCACTGAACCAACACGAGCGAGTTGTGGCTTATGGTTCAAGACAGTTGAAAGACCATGAAAAGAACTATCCCACTCATAACCTAGAGTTAGCTACGATCATCTTTGCATTGAAAATATGGAGGCACTACCTCTATGGTGAAACTTTTCAATTCCTTGTTCAGACAGAAAAATCTAAATCTGAGGCAGAGAAGGTGGATGGAATTTTTGAAAGATTACGATTGCGTCATCTAGTTCCAACCAAGAAAAGCAAATGTGGTAGCTGATGCACTCAGCCGCAAATCCACTACTTAGTTGTCACACCTTGTGGCCAGAATACATAGATGGAAGCTGCTTGAGGACATCGTCTCTGGTGACACTATGGTTGAAGTAAAAGGATCTAGAGCACTCTTAGCAAACATCAAGATCAATTTGGCCCTCTTCTATAGGATCAGAGAAAGCCAATTCAAAGATCCAAAGCTTGAGACTATCAGGCAGAAGATAGCTAGTGGGAATCAACCGGACTTCTCGGTTAAAAATAATGGTTCCCTATTGTTTAAAGACCGATTTTGTGTACCAACCGATATTGAGTTGCGGCAAGAGTTATTGGAAGAAGCTCATAAATCTGCTTATGCCATCCATCTAGGCAACACCCAAATGTACCATGACATGAGGAAAAGTGTTTGGTGGAAGGGAATGAAAAGAGATGTTGTAGAGTACGTAGCCAAGTGTTTGGTCTATTAGAAAGTTAAGGTAGACCATAGGCACCCTGCTGGCTTATTGAAACCTCTAGCAGTCCCAGAATGGAAATAGGAGAATATTTTGATGGACTTCATACTGGGTTTACCAAGAACCCAGAAGGGGCATAACGCTATTTGGGTGGTTGTTGACTGACTAACCAAGTTAGCACACTTCCTTCCATACAGTACGCGTTACACTGCTAGCAAACTGGCTGAAGTGTATCTGAAAGAGATTGTAAGGCTACATGGCATACTGTCAAGCATTATGTTAGACCAGGACCCACTCTACACATCCTATGTTGGCAGTGTTATCAAGAGGGGATGGGTTCTAAGCTAGAATTCAGCTATGCCTTTCACCCTCATACTAATAGACAAACTGAAAGGGTAAATCAAGTACTCGAGGACATGCTCAGGGCCTGTATGTTAAACTTCCAAGGGTCATGGGACAAACACTTGCCCTTAATCAAGTTTGCGTACAATAACAGTTACCAAGCAAGTATCGGCATGGCACCTTTTGAAGCATTATATGGCCACCAATGTAAATCTTAGCTAAATTGGGAAGAAGTTAGAGAGCGTATCTTATTGGTTCTGGAACTTATTGAGAGCACAAATGAGATCGCTCTAATTATTCGTGAATGTTTAAAGATCGTACAAAGCCATAAGAAGAGTTATGTTGACCTTAAGAGATCAAGCGTGGAATTTTAGGTGACTTTTACACACAATACTATGTTATATATCAGTTTAATGTGTAAATGTTCTAAAAAGTCACACACCTTACAGGTTGGAGATCACGTCCTTATAAAAATCTCACTGACTGAAGGCGTGATGTGGTTTGGTAAGCTAGGGAAGCTAAGCCCACTATATATTAGTCCTTTTGATGTTTTAGGCCGTGTTGGCGAGGTGGCTTATCATGTTACCCTACCACCATAGCTGTCATGTGTCCACAGCATGTTTCACGTGTCAAATGTTGAGGAAATATGTAAGGGACACGTCACATGTATTGGATTACTAGCCTCTTGAGGTTCAGTAGAACTTGACGTTGGTCGAGGAACCAATCGAGGAGTTGGATCACAAGGGCCAAATTTTGAGAAACAAAAGTATTCTGTTTGTTCTAGTGCAGTGGCGCAACCATTCTGCCGAGGACGCGACTTGGGAGCGAGAAGAAGAAATTTGTGATCAATACCCAAATCTATTTGTTTAAAATGTGTTATGTGTATAAACTAATGTAATCCATCGAATCGAATTTTGACTATATGGGACTGTATGTGTACATTTTCATATGCCAAAATGGAGGAAATTTATTTTTATGAATACAAACTTATGTAAAATAAGCATACGTAGCTGTGCGACCATGGATTCTCTCGAACCTGTCGCGGCGATGCGCTTGTGATGGAATAAAATGTAGAGTCGCCACTCGGAGCTTTTGGTGACCCGGGAAACCTTTAAATCAATATTTTGAGCACTGATGTGCTAAATATGTCTTTGCCAAAGGCTCTAGGGTAGGGGCTTCGGTTATCGATCGGGAAGGGTTTAGGCACCCGATCAACCCGCACGTAGCGGCCTCTATCTATGGCCAAAACAAAACAAATGGGCGGAGCTTCCCCTTGCCCGAAGGTAATGCAGTCCTATCAAGCTTTGAGCCAAACCGAAATTTCGGCGGCGTAACGGCTTGAATCCTTGGATGGAGGAAACGCCAAGAAGGTAGAGGAAGAGAGGGGTGATCGATTTAGAATGTAACCCTTGCAAGTGCACAAGATCTATTGTAGTATGGCAAGAACAGGGGTGTCGAACCCACAGGGAAACGTGAATTTTTAATTAATTCTTTTAGAGATTTTAAAAACGTCCCTAAGGAAGTACCAAAGGGCAGATTCAATTTTACCAAAAACTTAACACACTTTTCCTAAATGCAGAAAAATAAATTAATCTAAACAATTAATTACTGATAAATCTACGAACAATATTAAAATGAGATCAAGGAATATGCTACCCCAGATTCGTACCCCTTTTCTGTCATTAAAACTCACAATTTCATTAAATCATCATTCACACCATCATTCATCTAGAAAAATGACTTGAAATAAAATATGATCATCAATCCGGCATGCCCTATCTAAAAACAATGACTCAGCCTAACATTGCGGTATGAGTCATGTAAAAAGCATAGCGTATCTCATGATATTTAGATCACGACAATCAGCACATAATCGCTCTACATTTTAGATCACTGCAGGGTCCAGATCTAGCGATTACGGCCGTTGATACGCGCAATCAACGGTCATAACAAAGCATTCAAAATATTTTCAATCACACAAAATTTGAGCAACACGATTCCATGATAACTATAATAGATCATGTATTAATCATAAACATGGGTACTTATCTGGGGATCGCATCTTCCCCGATCTACTGATTTAGCCGCTCATCTTTGGTGTTTGATCTCCTTTTTCTTTCAAAGTCATTCCTCTTTTTTTTCTTCCAAAAGATATTTGCAATTGTTTTTCCTAAATACAATCTATGAATTTCTCAGAGAAAAATAATGCAAATCCTAGGTACAATCTACCCTGAATAAACCCTAAAAGAAGGAGAGAAGAAGACTTGAAAAGATGAAGAAAATATTCCCCCAAAGTGAAGAGCCCTCAAAACTAAAAATAAAGAATGAATAATATTCTAATTGCAAAAATCCTCTTAAGAAACTCGTGGCTTCCCTTTTTATAATAGCCTAACCCTAATACCACTCTCGATTGACATCTAAGAGTAATTTTCGTGAATTCCCGCCTAGCTTTGCATCAGATACTGCCTCGGTATTTTGCTCATAATTTTCTGTACCGAACTCGGATTGAGGTGATTCTTGAGGCGTTGGAAAGCTGACGACGAGCTCTACAACTTTTAGGTTTTAGAAATTTCCTAAATCTGACGTCTTGAAGGTCCAAATTGAGCTGCAAGTTGCACTAAGTTCTCAATGACCCAAAATAGCAGTGTTTTGACATTATTTTCGGGATTCTTGGGCTGTTTTTGAAACCTGAACTGTATTTACCTGAAACACTTCAAATCTAGCAAATCTCATCAGATAGCCTTCATCGGACGGCTAAATATAGGTATTTAGGGGTGAAATATCATCATATTTCACTACTCATCACACCCCAAAACCTACACTTTGCTAGTCCTCGAGCAAAGAGAATGATAGAAATATAAAGCAAATCAAACTAACATCCTAAAATTTAAATGCCACTTTCGTAGGGAACACGATTGCACTTAGCATGTGCAACAAGCCTTTAAACCCCTAGGTGATCCCTAGTGGAGGAGTTGTGTCTCCTGAGGGTTTGCAGTGAAGTTACCCACAAACTTCCAAAAATTTCAAACCATCGGTAAAATTTAGTTTTCAAAACATGATTTTTTTTTTATAACATATGTACTATTCAAAAAAACAAAAATCATTAATTGCTTCAGTATGTGAATCATCAATCTCAAATATTAAAGTCATGTCAATCATGCTAGTATCCATTCAAATTAATTTAATGCTCAAATTGTTAGATAACTCATTCATTCATGCCTAAACGTGAAGTGTGTGCATACCAAAACCAAGATTCATCCATCTCAGAACTAGTCCAAACGGAAAACCATCGGATCTGTTGTCTCGACTCAATCCTCACTTTAGGTATACTCTCAAAATAAAATCACTCCGATGATGGGTAAGTTTTCGCACACATGTGAGAGATCAATACAAAGCAAATAAAGAGGTCTCACATGATAAATGAAACACGATGCCAATCAATGAACAAAATAAATCTCATAAGAACAGATACTTGTATATCCTAAGCATGTCATATCAAGTGTCATAAGTATTATATATTGACTCTCCACAAGATGCTTACCAATGCAAGATCGGATCATGAAGGTCTTTTGTAGGGTTGTAATGGGGCTCAGGTAAGGGTAAGAAAGAAAGGGAATTGTGATTCAAAATTTCTGAGAAATTGGAAAAGGAACTAACTTCTGATTTTTTTTTTTTTTTTTTATTTCTCTTCTTTTCTATTTTTTCTTCTAATTTCTCACCATTTTTTTCTTTTCAATATTTTTCTTTTCATTCTTTCTTCTCTTTGAATTTCCTTTTCTTGAAGCACCTCATTTTTCATTCCTTTTTTTTTTTTTTTTCTTTTTCTCTCCCCTTTTTTTCTTTTTATATTTGCCATACACTCTCAGTAAACACCATAACTCATTATCTCTCCACTTACTCTCTTTTCGCTCATTTTCATCCCTCGTTCCTAATTTCTCATAAATAAGAAGGGTAAAGCTAAATTTTCAGAAATTGTGAAGGATTGAAGGTTAACGTGGCTTATCAAAGAATGTATAAGGGTAAATTTTTCTATAGGCTCAAAGGGTACTAAAGGATAAATTTATATGAGGTGGGGCATTTTAAGCACAAACGAGCCAAAGATGGCCTTCAATCATTTCCTTAAAAGATGGTAACCTTGCCTATTTGTCTTGAGTAGATATACAGTACGTTCTAACACAATAATATGAATTTGATATCATGCAAAGTCACAAGCCAAAATAAAATGTATGAGATTATGCAAAATAATTCGTATTCAAAGAAAACTCCGAGTTTATATATTCACTCATCAATGACGGAAATTAGCTCTAAAGCATCGGGTTTAGTCTCCACTAAGAACCTAAGATTCAACGTTCAATATAGTTCATCGATTTCTAAGTCTTAGCTTGGTATAAGTGTAAAAATTCTAAGCACGAATTTCAGAGTCATCCACAAATTATCACATTAAGCTTCATCATCCTAGATACAAGTATTCAAAATATGACATCAATATTCTCAAAATTAAATTCACATGCATCATCAACTAAAGTTTGAAAACTATTGCAAAGTAAATCATGTATGATGGTTCCAAATAAATAAATTTTTTTTTTTTTTTTTTCAAAGAAAATCAAAAATAAGTGATGAAAGATAGATAATCATACATACCCCCAAACCTAAAAATGACAATGTCCTCATTGTTTGAAATAAGTAGGCACCCCCAAACCTGTTGAAAAGTACCTCAACACAAAGATCAGGTGCAGAGAATATGGGCATCAAATTAGAACATGACCAAAAATAGATTGAAGGTAATGTGGCTACACTAATTTGGAAATTAAAAATAACCTAAACTAAACTAAAAACTAATATTCTAGAACTAAACATACGAAAAGAAAGATAAATCCTAAATCCTAAACTAAACCTGTCCAACTCCTAAATAAACAAATCGGGTTGCCTCCTGTGAAGCGCCGAAAGTTTAAGTGTCGACAGCTCAACCTCTTCATTGATCAAGAATCTGGATCACTAAGGTGCATCGCCTCAATCTTAAACTGGGTCATCGGCTCAAACATTGGTTTGAGTCTTTGCCCATTCACTTTGAAAACTCGATTGTCCTGAAGGCTTTGAATTTCAATTGCACCGTGCTCACTAATGGAAACAACCTGAAACGGGCCTTCCCATCTAGATTTCAATTTCCCAGGATGAAGCTTAAGTCGGGAATTGAATAACCAAACTTTTTGGCCAACATGAAACTCCTTCCGAGAAATTAATTGATCGTGCAACTTTTTGTACCTTTCCTTGTACATCTTTGAATTTTCATACGCATCGTAGCGTAACTCTTCTAATTCACTCAACTGTAACCTTCGATTCGACCCTGCTGCTTGCATATCGAAATTAAATCGTTTGATCGCCCAGAATGCCTTATGCTCCAATTCGACAGGAAGATGACATGCCTTCCCGTAGACAATTCTGAAGGGAGACATTCCGATCGGTGTCTTGAATGCAGTACGATAGGCCCACAAAGCATCAGATAGCCGGTTTGACCAATCTCTTCTATCCGGTCGTACCGTCTTTTCTAGAATTCGCTTGATTTCCCGGTTAGACACTTCCACCGACCACTAGTCTGTGGATGGTACGCGAGCGACTTTGTGAGTGACGTCTGCATTTCTTCATTAAAGTGGCAAAATGGCTATTGCAAAAATGCGAACCGCCATCGATGATTGCTCTTGGGATCCCGAATCGGTTAAACACATGTTCTCTCGAAATTTGACCACAACCTTGTGATCATTTGATCGGGTTGCCACACTTCAATCCATTTGGAGACATAGTCAACGACCACCGAATATATGAATACCCAAAGGATGGTGGAAAAGGACCCATAAAGTCAATCCCCAAACATCGAAAATTTCAACAATCGAATTGGATTAAGGGGCATCATATTTCGTCAGGAAATATTGCCAAGTCGTTGACACCGCTGGCATTCCTTGCGATTGAGCAACCACGAAAGATTGAGGGCCAGAGAATCCGCTTTGAAGGATTTTAATGCGGTCTTACGTCTCCGAAATGGCCTCCACAGCCCCAAAGATGGCAAAAATTTAGGACGCTTAGTTGCTCGTCTTCCGCGCATCTCCTAATGATCGATCCGGCGAATTTAAACAAATATGGTTCATCCGAAATAGTATTTTATTTGGGAGAAAAGAGATTCTTATCATTCTTACCCCACTCGGGAATTACGCGATGACTGATAATTCACGATGTTAGCAAACCACGGAACTTTTGCACCATCAATTGCCATCAAATGTTCATCCGAAATGTGTCACGGATGGTCTCGGTATAAATGATTCTTGTGTAATTCTGAGCGGATGATCACCACAACGTTCTCAACCCCTTTTTATCTTTAATCTCAAAGTTGAATTTCAGAAGCGGATCCAGCGGATCGCCTTGGTTTCGCATCCTTCTTTGCTAAAAGATATTTCAAAGCGAGTGGTGAAAAGACCACTATTTTCGATCCAAGCAAATAGGAACGAATTTGTCCGAGCATACACCACTAATAATTCCTTCTCGATGGTGGTGTAATTCGGTTGGGCATCAATTAATGTCTTCATAGCATAATAAATTACTGAGGTAATTTATTCACCCTTTGCCCTAAGACAGCTCGATCGCATAATCGGATGCATCACACATGAGTTCGAATGGTAAAGAATAATCCGGTGGTTGGATTATTGGTGCATTTGATAAGAGTTCGCAATTTTAGGAATGCCTTTATGCAATCCTCATCAAAATCAAAAGGAACATCTTTGCCAAGCAAAGTGCACAATGGTTTAGCCACCTTGCTAAAATCCTTAATGAATCTTCTATAAAATCCAAGATGCCCCAAAATGATCGAATTTGTGAACACTTTTAGGAGGTGGTAAATTTGCAATTAAGTCGACCTTCGCCTTATCAACTTCAATTCCTTTCGTTGAAACAATATGCCCCAACACAATTCCTTGTTGAACCATAAAATGGCTCTTTTCCCAGCTGAGAACAAGTTTGGAATCTACACAACGTTGCAACACCTGTGAAAGATGATTCAAACAAGAATCAAATGTTTTCCCAAAAACCGAGAAGTCGTCCATGAAGACTTCGATGAATTTGTCGATCATGTCCGAGAATATGGCCAACATACATCGTTGAAACGTGGCCGGAGCATTACATAAGCCGAATGGCATCCTTCGATATGCAAACGTACCATATGGACACGTGAATGTTGTCTTCTCTTGATCAGCTGGAAAAACGGGCACTTGATTGTATCCCGAATAACCATCAAGAAAGCAATAAAACTCTTGCCCTGATAACTTCTCGAGAATTTGATCAATGAACGGAAGGGAAAATGATCTTTTACGGTGGTCGTGTTCAATTTTCGATAATCAATGCACACACGCCATCCAAAGAGTTTCACGAGTGGGCACCAATTCTCCCTCGGTAGTTTCTTTCACTGTAATTCCAGACTTTTTCGGAACGATTTGTACTGGACTAACCCATTCACTATCAGAGATCGGATAGATGATTCCAGCATCGAGGAGTTTAATGATTTCCTTTAAACGACTTCTTGCATGTTCGGATTAAAGTCGCCTCTGCGGTTCCTCGATGGTTTACTCTCATCCTCCGGATGTATTTTATGCATACATCGATGGGTCAATCCCTTGAGATCACTAAGGTCCATCCGATGGCCTCCTTGTGCTCTTCAAAGACCTTCAACAAATCATTCTCTTGTTCTTCCGATAATGTGGATGAAATTATCACTTTGGAAGTGTTTCTCGAGGTCCCGTAAAAGCATATTTGAGGGACTCGAGCAATTGTTTCAATTCCACAGGTTGGTGGGCTCAATTGATGGAGTCAAGACATCCTTTACCTCGATGAGGTAGTGGTTCTACCTTAGTCACAACTTCACATAAGTTATCATCTTGACATGATGAATTTGACTTTTCTCTTCAGCTTCCTTTCAAGCCCTTTGTCCTCATAGATGGCTAACAGCGGTTTCAAATTCCTCTTTGGTGAGCATTGATGGTAATGCTTCATCCACCACTTCCATCTGATCGATGTAAAAACATTCGACCTCATCCTCATTAGGGAAATGGTTCATCGCATGGAATATGTTAAGCCTGACTTTCATGTTTCCAAAAGAAACGTCCATGACTCCCGTGCGACAATTAATGCAAGCGTTGGCAGTGGCGAGAAACGGACGTCCAAGAATAATTGGGACTTGATTGATTGATTTCGCAGGTGGTTCCATGTCTAAGACAACGAAGTCCACCTGGAAAGACAAACTTGTCTATTCCAACCAAAACATCTCGATAACACCCTCGGTCTTCTTTTCCGATCTATCGCCGGTTGGAGTGTGAGTCGTGGGTTTCAATTCACCCAATCCGAAGTTTCAGACATTGAGTATGGGATCAGATTAACACTTGCTCCCAAATCCAATAACGCCTTTCCAATTGGTTGCCCACCAATGACACATGGAACAGTTGGGACTCCAGGGTCTTTCAGTTTCTGTGGGGTTTCCAATCGCAATATCGAACTGACTTGATTTGTTAGGAACACTTTCTTTGAAACGTGAGTACGTGCCTTTCTCTTCCGAGTGCACAAATCTTTGAAAAACTTGGCGTACTCAGGAACTTGTTTGATTGTTTCAAGTAATGGAAGATTTATCTTTACTTGCTTGAATGTTTCGAAAATTTCTTCAATTTTAGTCGGTCCCTTTCCCATTCTAGATGGAGGAGTTAGGCATTGAGGGAATGGTGCCTTTGGGACATAAGGTGCAGATTCCATTTCCGATTCTTTTTCACGTCCTTGTTGGACGGTTGAAGGAAACTCTTCCTCTATTACTTTTTCTTTTCCTTTCTCTCTTCCTTGCTCTTGCACTTTTCTTATCTCTGGCTCTTTGTCTCTTTCTTTCTCTTTTCCTTTTCCTTTCTCTTTTCCTTTTCCTTTCTCCTTTCTTTTCTCTGATTCTTTTTCCTCTCTTCTCTTCTCTTCTTCACCTTCTCTGAGCATTTCCACTTGATTATCAACCTCTCGTCCACTTCTCAGCACTGTAACAGCTTTCAACAGTTGACTATTCGATGGTCCTGCTTCAGATGGTGCTTGGCCTCGAGGATTATTGATGGGTTGGTGGGAGCCTACCTTCCTCGACTCGGTTGATTGGCCAATTGACCGACTTGGTCCATTATCATCTCGAAAAGATTGCATGCTTCAGATAAGCTTTTCTTCCATCGAATCTTCAAGTAATCGCATGAGATTGATTAAGATTACGATTGAAATTGATTTTTCGGTGAGTCGAATTTGGATGATAATACGAAGCATTCATTGGAAATTGGAATTCTTGGAAATTAGAATTCTGCTCTGGAAATTTCTGTTGTGACGAAAATTTTGTTGAAAATTTGGTTGAAAAGGTTGTTGTCCACCCATTGTGTTGGCTCTATGTTATGGTTTACTGCGGTTTATTCGATTCACCCCATCCTAAGTTGGGGTGATTTTTCCATTCGGATTGTAGGTATTGGAGTACATGTTTCTACCGCCAGATAAGATTGAGTCACATTTACCGCTCTTGAGGATTAGGTTCATGGGGAAGAATGACAAGGTAGTAGGGCACTCATTAGCCATATGACTGGTAGTCACAAATTGAACACTGTGGGGTGAGGAGCTTTAGCTTGCTTGGTAGCGCTAACAACATGTTCATCTTTTGGACAAAGACATGTCAACCTTTGTTGAGAGATCTGAGGCATTATTGTTGACATCGCATAATCCGTCTTTTGTCAACACATGAGATTTAGGTGCGGGTTCAAGTTGGTTCGTGATGTCTCACTTTGTATCGAAGTTTGATATAACTTTTCAAACAATGCCCACAATTCCGCCTTCTTTCGTGGCACAAGATCCACCACAAGATGCATCAACCATGCGTCTCTCTTCAGGAATCAGTCCATTGTAAAAACTTTGGACTTGTTGCCACCTTGGAACTTGATGATTTGGGCAACTTCTGATCAATTCCTTAAAACGTTCCCAACATTCATAGGGTGCATCAGTAGGTTGTTGGGAAAAGAAGCTGGATCTTCCGACGAATTCAATGGCCTTAGTCATGGGAAAATATTTTTTAAGAACTGACGATGCGTACTACGCCCAACCACGAATAGATTGTGGTTCTAAGGAATAGAACCATGTTTTTGCCTTATCTCTTAAAGAGAACGGAAAGAGTGAGCTTCGCTATCTCATCAGTGACATTGTGGACTCTGAACATTTTGCATACCCAGTGAATTCATTTAAGTGAACGTGCGGATTTTCATTTGCTAACCCATGGAAAATTGGTAGCATTTGAATCATTGCTGATTTGAATTCATAGTGGTTCCACGGAATGGGAGCATGCATAATACATTCCCCGATCCTCGTAAAACCAGGATCGTTATAATACTCCAGTGTTCTAGGGCCCTCATCAAAATTATTGTTCCTATTATTTCCATTATTGACATTCCCATTGTTGTTATTCTCATCTCTCTCTTGCCTTTGGTCTGCCATGGTCTCAGTTTGTTGATATTGATTCCTCTGGACTCTTCGATTCTCTCTACAAGCTCTTTCGATCTCAAGATTAAACGGTAGCAGATGTGGGTGATGAGAACGAGTAAAGCTCATACACCAACACTCACAAACAGGGTTGAAGAATCCACAACAAACCCACAAAATTCTGCTTCAAACGATTTAAACAAAGATGATAAACAGTAGCCAATATCAGCAGGAAAGATTTCTTCTTTTTTTTTTTTCTTTTTTTTTTTTTTTAATTAAAATTCGAATTTAAATTAATTTTTTTTTTTTTTTTTTTTTTATATTCAAATTAAAATTTAAAATTCAAATTTAAATTAATTAAATTTTTTTTTTTTTTTTTTTTAAAATTCAAATTAAAATTAAAATTCGAATTTAAATTAATTAAATTTTTTTTTTTTTTTTTTTTTTAAAATTCAAATTAAAATTAAAATTCGAATTTAAATTAATTAAATTTTATTTTATTTTTTTATTTTTTTATTTTTTTTTTAAATTCGAATTAAATTTTTTTTTTAATCTTAATTTTTTTTTTTTTTTTTTTTTTAAATTAAATTCGAAAATTAAAAATTAAAATTGAAAATCCTATAAAATCTTTCCTAAAAGAGAAAAATAAGGAGAAGAATGAAAGATTCCTAAAAATCCTAAAACAAAAGTCCCACAAAAGTTAATGACTAAATTTAGAAAATCCTAAAAATATCTAAAAGAGGAAAATAAGGAAAAAGAGTCCTACCAAATCTAAAATAAGAAGTCCTAAAAATCTCTACTTCCTAAATTTCCTAAGGAAGGTATCCTAAAAATCTAAACTTCCTAAAAAGACTCCACAAAATCTTATCAAAGAGAGAAAAATAAGGGAAATAATAATAATAATAATAATAATTATTATTATTATTTTTTTTTTTTAAACACTCAAAACAGAAAAATCCCTATCCGAATTAATCAAAATTTCACCGATTTCCCCGGCAGCGGCGCCAAAAACTTGATCGATTTAGAATGTAACCCTTGCAAGTGCACAAGATCTATTGTAGTATGGCAAGAACAGGGGTGTCGAACCCACAGGGAAACGTGAATTTTTAATTAATTCTTTTAGAGATTTTAAAAACGTCCCTAAGGAAGTACCAAAGGGCAGATTCAATTTTACCAAAAACTTAACACACTTTTCCTAAATGCAGAAAAATAAATTAATCTAAACAATTAATTACTGATAAATCTACGAACAATATTAAAATGAGATCAAGGAATATGCTACCCCAGATTCGTACCCCTTTTCTATCATTAAAACTCACAATTTCATTAAATCATCATTCACACCATCATTCATCTAGAAAAATGACTTGAAATAAAATATGATCATCAATCCGGCATACCCTATCTAAAAACAATGACTCGACTAACATTGCGGTATGAGTCATGTAAAAAGCATAGCGTATCTCATGATATTTAGATCACGACAATCAAGACATAATCGCTCTCTACTCTAGATCACTGCGAGTCCAGATCTAGCGATTACGCTGATACGCGCAATCAACGGTCATAACAAAGCATTCAAAATATTTTCAATCACACAAAATTTGAGCAAACGATTCCATGATAACAATAATAGATCATGTATTAATCATAAACATGGGTACTTATCTGGGATCGATCTTCCCGATCATCGATGAGCACCATCTTTGGTGTTTGATCTCCTTTTTCTTTCAAAGTCATTCCTCTTTTATTTCTTCCAAAAGATATTTGCAATTGTTTTTCTTAAATACAATCTATGAATTTCTCAGAGAAAAATAATGCAAATCCTAGGTACAATCTACCCTGAATAAACCCTAGAAGAAGGAGAGAAGAAGACTTGAAAAGATGAAGAAAATATTCCCCCAAAGTGAAGAACCCTCAAAACTAAAAATAAAGAATGAATAATATTCTAATTGCAAAAATCCTCTTAAGAAACTCGTGGCTTCCCTTTTTATAATAGCCTAACCCTAATACCTCTCTCGATTGACATCTAAGAGTAATTTTCGTGAATTCCCGCCTAGCTTTGCATCAGATACTGCCTCGGTATTTTGCTCATAATTTTCTGTACCGAACTCGGATTGAGGTGATTCTTGAGGCGTTGGAAAGATGACGACGAGCTCTAGAACGTTTATGTTTTAGCAATTTCCTGAATCTGACGTCTTGAAGGTCCAAATTGAGCTGCAAGTCGCACTAAGTTCTCAATGACCCAAAATAGCAGTGTTTTGACATTATTTTCGGGATTCTTGGGCTGTTTTAGAAACCTGGACTGTATTTACCTGAAACACTTCAAATCTAGCAAATCTCATCAGATAGCCTTCATCGGACGGCTAAATATAGGTATTTAGGGGTGAAATATCATCATATTTCACTACTCATCAAGGGGCCAGCTGGAGCTCACGAGCCCTTGTTGCACCGTGGAAGACCTTCACTTTGGCGTGCTTCCGATGGCTTTATATGGCTTAAACAGTAGAGGAATAGGTTCTAATGCTAGAATTCGGTAGATAGGAAGTGTAGGATGAAGATAGGGACTAAGCTTGACTAAAAAGGAGTAATCTAATGGTTGAAAAGGGTTGAAAAAGATGAACTAAGCATGCTGGAATTCTGGTTGAAGAATGCAAAATAATATATATTTTTCTCTCACTAGGGCTCTCTCTCTTAAGTTAACTTTCAACCTTAATTTTTCAACCCTTTGGGAAGAGGGGGGGCCTCTCTATTTATAGAGAAGAGGTGGGTTAGAGGGTTACTTAAGAGCTAATTGGTTTAGCAATTAGGTAATCCTCCATCTAAGGTTTTCTATGTTTTTAGGGTCCTAGGGGTTTGGGAAACTGGTTTCAATGGCAGATGATGGGGTGAGACCATGGGTGACTTAAGGGTTGCCAATGAGCTCAAAGGGGGTGCAACCAACCTTAAGACACCCACCTCAACCAAGGGGATGGTCAAAAGGTCAAACCAGATGGAGGAAATTCGAGCATTTGATGACAGTTACTACAGCTAAGCTAGGCATATATATTACATATGCCCAGTTTATGTATAGTGATTTTCATGAAAATCAGAGGAGATTTGAGAAGGTGAGTGTCCGTGGTGGGCCCTACCTATGCTAGGCGTATGTATTATATACACCTGGCCAAATTTGGCCCAAAAATTTTAGGCGTATATAATATATACGCCTGACCAAAATGGGGCCAAAATTGCTAGGCATATGTAATACATATGCCTGAGCGAAAGTCATGATTTTATGTGAAACATCAATCAGCCATAACTTTTGAACCATAACTCCAAATTGGGTGATCTTTGGCTTGTTGGAAAGCTAGAGAAGTCCTCTCTCCAAAGGTATGTGGCTCATCCTCATCAATAGTCTGCACAAAATTTTGTAGCCCTCCTCCCATCAATTGGTCAGAAGGGTTCAAGTTGGGTTTGGTAAGGGATCCTAGGGTTTAGGGGTGATCTCTAAGGGTTCAGGGGTATGGTTCTAAAGTGTTCAGGGTGATTTATAAAGGTCTGGGTAGGTTCCTAAGGATTCAAAGGTGCCATCGAAAGCACAGGGGTACATCTCTCTCGAAGTACAGACTGATCGGGCCTTGGGCCGAATTTGGGTGTCTACAGATGCCCCTCTTTGGTATTTGATCACTAATGATTGGATGCCAAAGACAAGAGACATCCGAATAGGTCCAAGGTACGTTTGGTGGGTCTACTTGGTTTAACTCAATTCTCAAACATCCATGGTGATGGTGAGTGTACGTAAGCCCTCTCATTTCGAGATATCGTCGGTACCTCAATGCTAACAGTCCCCAAGCGCATTGCGACATTACTGGGAATAACTACGATGATCACAAAAAGTGTAAGCCCGCTAGCTGGGATATCATCCACTTCCTGAGGGAAATTATAGATTTGTGTGTTGAGTATTAATCTGAACCAGACAACTCCATGAAACGGGGTGATCGATCTGTGCTTCGAAATCGACGCAAAGTACACAAAGCGAAGGCCTACAAATTGTGTCCAATCCTATGGGGTATCGACAGCCCCATTGGATTGGCCGTAGGTGCCCTTACCTAGGTAAGGCTCAGAGTCTTTGGGAGAACCCATCAACCTCGAGGTTGCTTTAGCATGATTCACCCGAGTGAAGCGAATATTGATGTCGCAACACTTCTTGGGAATGCATGCCCATTTTCAAAGTTAATTTTTGTGTGTTATTTTCTAAATTTTCTTTTATTTCGAGGCCTCTAAGCAAAGCTCAAGGACCTCCATCAATTTTATTCTTGCACAACTCTTTAAGTGGATCAAATGCTAGTTGATACACTTTGAGAGTGCGTGCGCTCTACCGGGGATAGGTACACCTTGGGGACGTGCACGTTCTGGCAGTGAGGTACTCCTGATTCACATGAACTGGAGTGCCTTAACTCGAGAGAAAGCTAAAAAAGATCGGGCTAGGACCAAACATCCATCGAAAGAGATGGTTAATTCTAGCCTCCATCCCTAATGAAATCACATCTTACTAACTACGCACAGGCAGACACCCATCAGGGGCGATAAGCAGCAAATAGGCGCGAACGGAAGCCTCGACCCTAAGGTATAATTTACGAGGACAAACGACCATCCTGCGGATACCCAGACATAAGTACGTACATTCAACAGGGACACCATGCCTATACAGGTTTTAAGCCAGTGTAAAAGGAAATAAAAGGGAATGAGCCCTTCGGTCTGTATGTTTGCACATGGTTTGGTTGGTTATAATTTCATTTTTGACGGGTCAGTTTCAACTGACAATAGACTTTTCGAATGGTCTGAAGTCGGGTGCACTCTTGGTCAATCATAGATCAGAAGGTGGATGATCAGAGCCAAAGCTTGGAAGGTGGGGTCAACCTACTCAGGATTTTAACTTCATAATAAAAGGTTGTTATCCCGAACCTTCTTTTTTTTTCCCTTTTTTTCTTCTTCTTCTTCTTCTTCTCTTTTTTTTTTCTTTTTTCTTTTGTACATGTCAATTCGAGACTTTGAGCATGCTCAAACCATTTTTATTTTTGCATGTATCCTTGGGCAGACCAACTTGCCATGTTGATACACCTCAAGGACGTGCGCATTCCGATGATAGGTCCTTGGTTTGCCTACTGGATTAGGTCTCGCCTCATGTTGGAGAAGATTTTGGGTTAGGTGTATGTTCTCAAGAGCGACCGATGATGGAAAAGTTTATTTGCCTGCCAGATCAGGCTTGAGGTGTCCCTGTGTAAAACAAGATTTGAGAATTTTCGGGTGAACCCGATCATTCCGAATTGATTTAACACGGCTCTTGGAGTGGGGCAAACAGGCATTGGGACGCTCTTTTAAGAACTAGTGTCGTGTTTCAGGATTTTTTTCTTTTTCTCTCTTTTTGTTATTTTATGCGAATCTCTTTTCTCTCTTTTTTTTTTTTTATGATTTTATGATTTTATGGGAGCACTCAATGAGCGCTTACAGATCTAGATCCGTTTACTGTAGCACGATCTCTTTGGGCCAATCGAAGGGAGATCGAGGGGTCATTTGGGGATGCGCACACCATCGCCCGGTGTTAGGATGTTTTAAGTGCTTGCTACTGACTTTATTCGAGATAATGATAAGAATGGGGTGAATAAAAATGAATGAAAGGTGGAGTGAAAACTACAGAGCAGCAAGCCTAAAAATACACAGTCCTGCAAGATACAGGGCCTGTTGTAGTAAGTTTTGATAAGTAAGAGTTTGTCCCACAGGGAAAGTTGATCTAAAGCTCCATGAGAGCTATCTTTAGTAGGCTCTCCAGATTTGACTACAGATCTGGCAATCCTAAATGGAAGGGAATTTAAGGTCACTATAATCTAAATCCAAAGTTAATTTAATGTATAAACTACAGAAAGGGTTAAGAAAGAGGGTGGAGTGTGAGAAAATAAATATAAAAAATGGTGAGAAGTATGTTATTAGGTACAGATCTGATGAGTCTTATAACTTAGACTCAGATCTGCTGCTATAGAAGTTCTATCCAATGGCTACATTATCACCAAAGAGGAGAAAGGATCCAACTCACCCCTGTGCCATGATCCAATCCCTTATGGCTATAACCTGTCCACTTAAATGGTCACAAACTATCCAATAGGGGAACCACAATCCAAAGATGGGTCAGAACAAGATTATCATTGTAGGCACTACTTCATCCAGGCTACAAGCTCAAGAATCCATAGGAACCTTAACCTCTAAAGTTCTGTGTGGGGCTAGGCCTACAAAGTACACGAGCCTGGACACACAGGACCAGCAAGAGTTTGAGTACTAGCTTTTAAGCTTGGCTGTTCACTGCTTTAGAAATATAGCAGTGATCCAGTCACAAGCCTACAATCTCTACAGCCATATCAGATCTGCAATCTAATGGTGGGTCAATACAAATATAGGGGAATCTGTCTCTGTACAATCTCTCACAAGGCTACAAGCACAAGTGCAGAGAAGAAGAATCTGTCTTAGATCTGTGGATTGGCCTCACCCTAGCACTATAATCTGTCCACTTGAATGGTCACAGACTATCCACAGAGACTATCCTCCTCACAGAGATCTAAGATAAAACATGAACATTGCTGCCGCCACCATGTTCACAAGGCTACCAGCTCAAGCTCCCATGGGGATTCAGATTTAGTGGATCCTGTGGTGGGGGAAGGCCTGCAATGTGCCTAACCTGGACACACAGGTCACTTAGATCTAAATAAAACCTTAAAAGCAATCCTCCGTTGCTTATAATACAACTTAGCAATGGAGGATCTAAAGGCAGCAACCTTGTACAGAATAACTCACAACAAAAAAAAAATACCATCCCATACATGCAATAGATCCTATTATAAAAACTCCATTAAAAATTATACCATATAATCATATAAAAGGCATAGCCAACAAGTGCTGGACTATGAAGAGAAGGAAAAAGGAAAAAAAGAAAAACTCCTAAACCCTAACCTTAGCCTACTGTAATTCTACAGTCGGTTTTAAGAAGCACAGAAGTCATGACAAAAGTCCCTTAAACCTAAGCTAGGCTTAAGCTTATATAGCAATCGATTCTCTGTGAATTAGGGTTAAGAAAACCCTAATTTCATCAATAAAATTGCGGCCCATTCTTGTCCCTTGGATGCCTCGGGGCATGTGCACAGAGATTGGAGCATTGGAGTGCATGCCCTAATTACTGAAAGTTCCCAGATTGCCCTTGCAAAAGTGGGGAGAAGTTTAGAACCCGATCCTCGCTGAGTAGAAAAGATTTGCAGATCTTGCCGCGTGGTAGAATTGGCGTCGCTGGGTTGCTTTAACTTGAAGCTCTTGCAGTCGCGGGGTTGGTTTTTGCATTTGAATGGCGTGAGAATGGCGCGCACAGTTCGTTCCTTGATGAATCTCACAGAGATCCTCACGAAGAAAACAATGTACATATGCTTCTGGATCGTGCGAGTAGTTCCTTGAAAGTATGTGTCCCGTGGCCACTGTGCGAGGGTCGCGCGCTGGAATGCCTGGAGCTCTCTCTATTCAGTGAATCACGCGAAGGTTGAAAACTCATCTCTTGAGCTGCGCGAGACTGCGCGAGTGCTTCGCGACCGCTTAAGACTGAGCCTCGCGAGGACCACGCGAAGTATACTTTTTACTCCTTGCTGACGCGAACGGCGCAAAGACTGCGCGACCAGTTCGGTTACTCCCTTTAGAAGCCCGATATAACTACGCGACTCATTCTTTCTGGTTCAATTGAGCCCTGCGACATCTGCACGACGCATTCCTCTTGATTTATTTCTGCTTTGCTGTGCCTCTGCTGCAGTGAATTCTCTGTCTAGGTTCAACCTATACACTTCTGAGGGGCTTTTGGGTTAGCAGTAGGGTTATTGGCATGGTTAGGGGTTTATTTGTAGCTGCTGCTTATTACCTACAGAATAGACTTAAAACACATTTATTAAATGATTAAGGGTCTAACAGGGATTAAGTTAAGGGGTGAAAAGTGGTACTTTTCAGGTCTTAACACACCCCCAAACCTAATCTTTGCTAGTCCCTTAGCAAAGCTGTAATTAAATGCCACTTTCGTAAGGATCACGGGTACATTTAGCATATGCACCAAGCCTTTTAAACCCCTAGGTGATCCGTAGTGGAGGAGTGAAGTCTCCTGAGGGTTTTCAATGAAGACACCCACAAACTTCACCATTAAAATCAATTAAGTATAGTGCAGATAATGACAACACAGATTTTGATGTTTAAAGCTTCATTCCACACCCAATTTTTTTAACACTTAGAGGAAACTGCAGCAATATTGTAGGCCATTTAAAACATAAAAGTTAACATGTGTTTGCCTTACCACCATTCATTTATCATTAGAATTTCAATGTATAAAAATCAGTACCCGGCTTGCCTTTAATTCAAAATTCAGGTTGGATACAACCCCAATGATGTTAAAATTCAGACCCAATTCTCACTAGGGCTATCTCTCAACATTAACAACCTGAGGGTGTTCACATTCAAAATAGCTCAAGAGCAGTTACAGATCCCAAATGGGCCTGCAAGCATGAGCATAGGCAAAGCTTCTAATTTCTGGCATCTTCAAGAATTTTCACCATAGATTGGACAACTCCTCATCTCCACATGAGAGCTCATTTAACTTTGGATCCACAAGGTCTTTTTGAATGGGTTGTAATGTGGCTTATGGCTGAGGGATGTATAGAATAAAGGGGTAAAAAGGGAATCTAAATTAAGAAATCAACAAGGTAAGGAGTGATTCATGACTTCACAACCTTCATTTCAGTAAAAACTTCATCTTTCATTTTATATTTCAAACTCAAAGTGGCCAACTTCTCCTCTTCTTTTCAATTTTTAGATGATATTGTTCTCTAAACTTCTCTTTCTTTTTCTCTTTTTATTTTTATTCATTCCTTTTTTATGATTTTTTTTATGATGAATTGCCATACAACTGCCATTGATACACAGCTGTTCAAAAGCTGCTTTTCTTCACCTTCCACAGATTGTTGGACCATTCTCAGTATCTTTAACTCCTTCTCCTTTACCGTCTGAATTCTCAAAGTGAGGGTAAGGTTGAATCAGGTCATGAGGTTAAGGTGCAAGTGTTCTGTTGTTTGTGAAAGAAAAGTATGATTTTAAGGCTCAACTAGTGTATGCAAAAGGGCAGATTTTAAAAGGTTGGATTTTCAGACTCAAACTGTCCAAATGAGGGCCTTGGATCATTTCCTTAGTATCATGAGTGTTTTCAATTAGTTTTGATTTGGAGGTGCACAACTTCTAGTGAAAAAGTCTTGATTCAATCAGTCCTTAGAGCAAAAATAACGCCAAAAAACTCTTCAAAAGAAAATGTTGGGCCCAAATCTCACTAGGTATGGTCATCAAATTTAACCCATGGGGTATATTTTTATCTATTTCTCTCCTCTTAGGTTAACTGAGTACTAACTGAAAAAAATTTCTAATATTAGCTTCATGGTGGTGTCAAGATTTTTAACTTTTTCTGTTTCGAAAAGTCTGCAAAAATATTTAAATTTTTACAAGTTTCCTCATTGTATCAAGTTAAGTGGAAATTAACTTTATTCATCCCATTTTTACCACCATTACTACACTAAAATTAACTATTCTATTGGTAGGCCTATCTTACCATACCCCCAAACCATGAGGAGCAGTGTCCTCACTGGTTCAAACGTGAGAAAATTCAGTGGAGTCCAAATGGATAAATAAACACGAGTAAGACGGAGAAATGGAAAAATAATGCTAATCCAAAGATAGAACTAAAAGAAACTTTCATTGAAATAAAAAGAAAATATTACAAAAAGAGGTAAAAAGAAAAGACAAAATGGGGGGGGGGGGAAGATGGATCAAGGGAGAGTCGGTGGGGGAGGGTGTGAGGAAGATGGTGGGGGAGATTCAGGTGGTTCCATTTTTCTCTTCTTCTTCTCTCTTCTCCTTTCTCTTCTTTTTCTTCACTTCCTTGGCGAGGATCCTCTGGACTTTTTCATACTCATCCCAGAGAAATTGTAACGGGTTCGGCTCCTTAGGCGGCAGGGGATCCTCCTAGATGGGGTAGAATTTGATGGGGAACTCGAAGGGTTTGTCATCCGCCATGGTTGTGAGGAGGTATGGACTGCTAGGGTTAGAAGATGAAGGATGAGATAAAGAGGTACTAAGGGCCGATTTAAAAGAGTTGGAGGGTGGAACATGAATCGGCCGATTTAAAGTTTTGTCCCTTTCCAATTTTGGCAATAAATGATCATTGTGTGGGGAATGAAGAAACACACAACCGATTATGGGAAAAGAGAGCGCACAATAAATGAAGGTTTAAAGATAGGCTTGTGATTTAAGGGGATCCTATGTATCGTGCAGCTGCACAGTGGAAAGTGTGGAATTGTTGTGCTTTACGCGCGGTTAGGACTCCGCGAGGAAGCTCAGATAGGGCACACGAATATGAACATGAAAACATTTGGTCCTGTACTTTCATCCAGTTAGTTGCCATCTATATCTACCTTGCACATGGATTATTATTTAAAAGGATTATAACCACCCGACATACATCTCCCATGACAAAATTGAAAGAAATGAAGATGAAAATAGAAAAGCACACAGAACAGATCAATGGAATACAAAAAAGAAAAATTATATTAACTAGAAAAACATGTACAATTGTAATTACAGGTGGAAGATTGGAAGGGGATAAGAAGAAAAACCTAAGTACAATCTAATCTAGCCTAAGAGGAAGAAGAATCTGAATCAGAATCTGTCAGAAAATCCTAGCCCATCTTTTTAGCATGTTCACTAAGGGCAGCTTTGTCCTATTTCATCTTGGCTTTCTTTGCTTTTTTTACTTCGGCTGGTGTTTTCTTGGTAGTAGGAGCTTTAGGTGCCCTCACCCTTACTTTTGGTTGCTTGGGTATTTTTGGTTCCTTGGGTTCTTAACGGACTTTTCCTTTCCTCTTTGCAGGGGGGGTTGTAGGAGATTTGTCTTTTCCTTCCTCAGTGGGGACCACAGGGGATTTACCCTTGTCTTCTTCTGTGGGGGCCACTGGGAACTTCCCTTTTGCTTTGGGCTCAGGCTGGCCAGGGGGTTTTACCTCTTCAGACTGGGCAGCTAGCTCTTTACCAATTTTGATAGAGGTAGCTTTGGGAGTAGACCTCTTAGCAGTGACTTTCCTCTGCTTAGGATAAGTTTGCTCCTGTGGGGGTGCAGTAGAGGCCTTGGTCGGTGGAGGCTGCTCTTTAGGTGGTGATGGAGGAGGGGCAGCTGGGGCCTTCCCTTTTTCTTGTTGGGTCTTAGGTTGTGCCTCCTCGGACTGGGTAGTTGGAGCAGGAGAAGCTTGAGGCTCAGGGTCTGGCATGCGAACAGAGAGTGGGGTGGGCTGCAGAGGAGCATTTCTGCCAGCAGCCAATGCAGATTCCAAGGAGGCTATTTGGATTTTGTGTTTGAGGAGGTCAGTCTCATGGATTTTCTTCTAGATTCGAAAGATCTCCTGGGCATTGTTGAGCCTCTTCTTAAAAAGTCTTGCTTTGGCCTTCTCTGCAGCAGTGTTGGCTTTTTCCAGTTTCAAATTCAACTCATTATAAGTAGCTGAAGCCTTGGCCTTCTGATATGCCTCCAGGATATTAGTCCACCCCAAGGAGATGCCCAGTAGTTGCTTTCTGTGGGCCTCCTTCATCTCATCAATCTGCTATAGCAGGGAGGTTTCAATGGACTGGTGAAGTTTGGCCATGCCCCTCAGGACATCCTTCCTAAGGTAAGGATTATCCCTCATGGCATGGAGGATGGTGAGGTAGGGAGGGCTATAAAAAAAATGTTTAGGTGCGATGGGTAGATAGGAAGTGGAAGGTGCAAACTGTGATTGGTCCTGGGGTGGGGAAGGGGGAATAACAGTGGGGAAGTCTAGGTGTGGGGGGAGGGGGATAGGTTCTGGGTCTGTTTGTGTATGTTTGTCAGTGAATGTTGGAGGGGGTAGGATAAGAGGGGGGATGGAGGGTATAAGAGGAAAGGAAAATGGTGGAGGCTCAGTAGGAGTAGGGGGGGATGGGGGAAGGGAAAATGGGAATGGTGAAAGGGATGAAAGAGAATGTTGGGGTTGTGGGGATGAAAGGGATTCTTTGGTGGTGGGGGGTTGTGAGTCGTATGAAGTCCGTCTGGTCTCTTTTGTCGATGGAAAGGACGGTGGGGTTGTAGGGAATTGTTGAGGGATGGGTGGGTTGGTTAATGTCTGAAGGGTGGATTGGATGGAGGTGAGTTCAGTCTGCATTTGGTCCTGTGTTTGGGTAGTGGTGGATAATTGGGATTGGATGTCTTGGATAAGGGATAGGATAAGTGTCAGTGTGTCGGGGCTGGGAGGTTGGTTCTGTGAAGAAGAGGGCACTAGTTGGAAAGGTGAGGAAGGTACATGGTGGAAAGTGGGAGGAGGGGAAGAGTGGAGTTCTGGTGAGTGACGCTGTGATGTAGTTGGGGAGTCCGGGAGGGGGGTGTAGTGGGTAGGCATTGTGTCAAGGAAGGTAGCCAGAAAGGCTTGGAATCCTATGGTTGTGCTAAGGGTTAAGTCAATGTCTGTGAGTGGGGATGTAGTAGGTATGGCTGGGGTGGTGTCTGCATCAAGGTGAGTTGTGTCAATGGGGATAGAAGGGGTTGAGGGTGGTGTCTGGGAGATGGTGGAGATTGTGTCAGTGGTCTTTCATTTTTTGTAGGAAATGAGTGGAGGGCTGTCAGGTTTATGTGTAATTGATGGGGGTACTGGGGCTGTGTACTGAGGTAGGGTAGGGGATGGGGAGTCCTCCCAGGTACCAATCATAGGTGAAGGGGGAGTGGGCGTAGATGATGAGGACAGAGGAGGGTGAGAGAGAGATGGAAGAGGGGTAGTGGATGTCGGAGGAGAAGATGGCAGGGAAATGGGGGCTGCTGCAGCAGTGGTAGTAACAGGCTCTGTGAGCACCTCCTTGGTAGCAGGGGTAGACCTTGTTCCAGCTGACTCTTCTGCTTGTTTGGGAAGGGCCTGAGCCTCAGCTTTCTTCTTCTTCTGAGCCTCCATCAGGCTCCGGCTGATTCCACATTGCCTCTTGGCAAAAGTAGTAGGGGCAAGGGTGGTAGTCTGCTCATTTTTCACTATCTTGTACCCCCCCTTGATTAGCAGCAAGGTAATGACCCTGGCATAAGGGAGTGTGTGAGGCTTTTTGTTTGTCCCTATCTTCTCCGCTAGGTTTTTCACTGCCTCGAAGATGAGTCAGGCTACATGGAAGCCATGGCCAAGAGAGAAGGAATAGACAGCATCCGCGATGGGAGTTCTCCTCTCCTGCTGATGCCCTGAGCAGTAAACATTCTTTCACAGGACTTGGTCAATGAAGAGGAGTTAAGGTTCCAATTTTCTCCTTCTGATCGAATCCCCTATGGCCTTTAATCCTCTGGTCAAAACTCTTGCAATTGTATCAATGGAGGCGCTCAGGGGGGGGCCATATCCACTGCTAGGGTCTAATGCGGCTGGGATGCCCAAAACATCAGCAATCACCTTAGGGCTCACTAGCATCTCAAAATCGTCAATCAACACTGCAAGCATACTTGTCCATCCTTGTCCTTCTTGTCCCTGATATGCTGATAAAACAGTTACACTAGCCTAGGGTAGGTTAGTGCTGGAATTCCTTTCATCAAGGGTATCAGGCCCGTTTTGCTCATAAATTGCACGGCAGGGGCAGAGAGAGGTTCCTTCTCAAAAAATGGTAGGTCAAAAGCTGTCTTAGGCTCCAATGGGATTGAAACCATGAGCTCAGAAGGGGTAGAAAACTTAGGGGTTGGCTCCTCCGCCTCCTCAACCACTTCCTTTCCTTTTTTAGGTGCCTTTGAAGTCTTGGCCTTCTTGGGGGTGGTCTCAGCAGGGGCCTTATCCTTCCCCTTTCTCTTCTGTGCACTCTTTGGAGCCATTTCAAACTCTATCTTCGAATATGAGAAATGGAGATGGATATTTAAGTGCTTACAGTAAAATCTTAGGGTTATATTTGATCTGACGCACAGGGCACCGCGAGATCTCTGAACAGAGGGCAATAGATGGTGGTGATGCTAGGAACAAATCTGTAGATTCGTGGAGTGAATGATGAGCTGTAGGATTGATGCTGGAGGAGAGAGAGGGAACAGTGCCAGAAGCTAGGGTTTCACAGAGGGAAAAAGGAATAGAATACTGGAAAGGGAGACAAGCGCGAGGTTAAAATACTTATCGCGAAGCTCGACGCGCTTTGGAACATCTGATCGCGGGATTGGAAATGAACCTAGCGAAGGTTTTTATTCAATTTGGATTGCGTGACAATCTCCCTGGTTGACCTTGGAACGTGCAATAGTGTGAGATGAATTCATGTGAATTGCGCGAGTGGCCCCTAGGTCTCCATTTGGATTGCGTGAAAAGTTTTGAGGTTCACTTTGAATCTCGCGATAACTAATGAATAACTCTATGTGGATCGCGCGAGAGGTTCTCAGGTGCACTTGAATCTCGCGACAGCTCTTGAATGTTTCCATGTAAACTACGCGAGAGTCCCCCAGGCTTCCTTTTGGACCCCGCGATAGCCTTAGAGACTCGCGGCAGCTGGTGAAGTATGCTGTTTGTAGTGCGCGAGAGTCTCCAGGTTCCCCTTTGGACCCAGCGACAACAAAGAATCAAACAGAGAGCATGTGCTCTCTGTTTTTCCATTTCCAATGTGCTGTGGTTGGATCCTAGGCATGACTCTCACCATGGATACCTCTAGACACTTTAAAAATCAACCAGTCAAGCAAGGACGACAAAAATCAACCTCCCACATTATGCATTCAAACAAAAATTATCAATTAAAGATCAGTAAGCATCA
This sequence comes from Chloranthus sessilifolius, assembly GCA_021018995.1. NCBI lineage: Eukaryota > Viridiplantae > Streptophyta > Magnoliopsida > Chloranthales > Chloranthaceae > Chloranthus > Chloranthus sessilifolius. The sequence continues at coordinate 84,783,229 of CM037585.1, forward strand.
AACCAAGCAGGAAAAGTTTAAACCAAATAGGTCCAGATTCAGATGGGACCACTAACAAATCCTAGAGAATATAAACAAAAGAAAGCAAGATAAATCAACCAAAAACAAAGTACATATGATACAATAATGACACACCTGTGGATCGGTTTGAAGAAGGATCCCCTTGAAAGTGAATGGTGTCCATGGGTTTGGCAGGTTTTTCAAAACAAGGCTTAAGCCTCTGACCATTCACCTTCAAGGTTCTCCCAGACTTGGGATCCTTGATTTCCACATCACCTGATGGGGAAACATGCATGACAATGTAGGGACCTTCCCATCTGGATTTCAATTTGCCAGGAAAGAATTTAAGTTTGGAGTTAAACAACTAAACCTTGTCGCCAGCTATGAAACTCTTTCTCAACAGCCCTTTGTCAAAGAAAGCTTTGGACCTTTCCTTATAGATCCTGGTATTGGCATACGAATCCATCCTTAGTTCTTCCAATTCTGACAGCTGCAGCAACCTGTGATGACCAACAAAAGTTAGATCTAGATTTAAATGTTTGATGGCCCAATAGGCCCTGTGTTCTAACTCCACTGGGAGATGACAGGCCTTGCCATAGACCAGTCTGAAAGGGGACATACCAATGGGAGTCTTATAGGCAGTCCTATATGCCCATAGTGCATCATTAAGCTTGTCAGCCCAATCTTTTCTATCAGTCCTCACAGTCTTCTCAAGGATGTACTTGATCTCCCTATTTGAAATTTCAACTTGCCCACTGGTTTGTGGGTGGTAGAGAGTAGCAATCCTATGGGTGACAGAATATTTCTTGAGCAAGCTCTCAAAATTTTTGTTGCAGAAATAGCTACCCCCATCACTGATAATGGCTCTAGGGGTGCCAAATCTTGAGAAGATATTCTGCTATATAAATCTGAGGAAAACCTGATTATCATTTGTTCCTGTGGCAATGGCTTCTACCCATTTGGAAACGTAATCCACTGCTACTAAGATGAAATGAAAACCATTTGAAGGTGGAAAGGGGCCCATAAAGTCAAACAGTTTTACAACAAGGATGGGCTGTAAAGGCATAGAGTTTCGTTTAGGCAGCCCTCCTAATTTCTGACATCTTTCACAGGTCTTGTAGTGTGTATTGGCATCTCTGAAAAGAGACGGCCAATAGAACCCACGCTGCAACACTTTGTCAGCAGTTTTTCTCCCACTAGAATGACCCCCATAGGCATTTTCATGGCACATGGCTAGAATACTAGGAACATCACTTTTGGGAACGCATTTCCGAATGATTTGGTCTACACAATACTTATACAAGAAAGGTTCCTTCCAGAAAAAGAATTTGACCTGTGAGAAAAACAAGTCTTTGTCCATTTTTGTCCAATGGGCAGGAATCTTGCCTATAACTAGATAATTGACAATATGTGCCTACCAAGGAACTAAGGATTGGATGGCAAACAGTTGCTCATCCGGGAAGACATCATTTGTAGCAAGGTCATCAACACCTTTCTCCAATCAACACCTTTCTCCAACATAATTCTGGACAAGTGGTCAGCCACCACATTTTCTACACCCTTTTTGTCCTTGATTTTAATGTCAAACTCCTGTAACAGGAGTATCCATCGAATTAACCTGGGTTTTGCATCCTTCTTGGACAGTAGGAACTTTAATGCTGAGTGGTCAATGAAGATGATAGTTTTAGACCCAAGTAGGTAAGGTCGAAACTTGTCCACAATAAAAACCACTACTAGAAGCTCTTTCTCAGTTGTTGTGTAGTTCAGCTGAGCTTCAGCAAGTGATTTGTTGAGATATGCAATGACCACAGGCAACTTATCTTTTCTCTGGCCCAAGAAAGCACCTATTGCCAAGTCGGATGCATCACACATCAACTCAAAGGGCAGAGTATAGTCAGGTGTTTGGAGTACAGGGGTAGAGGTGAGGTAAATTTTCAAAGTTTCAAACGCCTGAAGACATTCAGTAGAAAAGTCAAAGGGCACTTCCTACAGAGTAGGTGGCACAATGGTTTAGCAATTTTACTGAAGTCTTTGATAAACCTCCTGTAGAATCCAGCATGTCCAAGGAAAGATATGATTTGCTTGACTATTCTTGGAGGGGGGAAATTTGCAATGAGGTCAACTTTGGCCTTGTCTATCTCAATTCCATCTTTAGAGACTACATGGCCCAACACAATTCCTTGTGTTACCATGAAGTGGCTCTTTTCCTAGCTTAAGACCAAATTGGTCTCCTCACATCTTTGTGAGACCTTGTGGAGGTGTGCAAACATTGGTCAAAGCTATCCCCATAAACTGAAAAATCATCCGTAAAAATTTCCAAGAATTTATCAATCATATCAGAAAAGATGGCATACATATACCTCTGAAAGGTGGCTGGGGCATTACATAGTCCAAAAGGCATCCTTCTGTAAGCAAAGGTGCCAAAAGGACAAGTAAAAGTAGTTTTCTCTTGATCAAGAGGGTGCACAGGGATCTAGTTGTACCCTGAGTACCCATCAAGAAAATAGTAAAAAGCTTTCCCAGCCAACTTATCCAAAATTTGATTAATAAAGGGGAGAGGAAAGTGGTCTTTTCTGGTCTTGGAGTTGAGTTTTTGATAATCGATGCAAACTCTCCAGCCAGTGGTCTCCCTGACTGGTCTCAACTCTCCAGACTCGGTTGTGATCACTGTTAAGCCAGATTTCTTAGGCACCACTTGGATTGGTGCCACCCATTTAGAATCTGAAGTGGGGTAAATTACCCCAGCATCCAGCAATTTAATGATTTCTTTCAGGACCACTTCCTGCATGTGAGGATTCAGTTTCCTCTGCATTTCCCTGGAGGGTGTTGAGCTCTCCTCTAGATGAATCCTATGCATACAGATTGATGCATCAATCCCTCCTAGATCAGCAATGGTCTAGCCAATTGCTTTCTTGTGCTTCCTCAAAACTATTAGCAATTCCTCCTCTTGCTCATTAGTAAGAGAAGAGGAGATAATTATAGGAAGTTTTTCATCTTTCTTGAGAAAAGCATATTTCAATGTCTCTGGAAGCTTCTTGAGCTCCAAATCAGGGGCTTATTGGATGGATGGTAGGATTGGTGCATTGTTGGTTGGAGGAAGGGGCAGCAATGCAGGTTTTCAATGGGAATGCTGCACTAAGCCCACAGAAGACCTCAATAGGGACATGTCTTCTGGAATTAAAGCTAGGCTTCCTTCCTCTACCATGTTCCAAACTTTAGTTAAATTAGTGACAATGTTGCCCCACTCCAGCAGAGTGGGCAGTTCTTCTTTAACAATTTCTTCAAGTACATCCACTACAAAGCATTCCTCATTGTGCAGCTGAGGGTGCTTTGCACTGTTGTACACATTTCATGGTTAATACAGAATTAACAGCATCAGTTGTAAAGACCTTTTTGGACAAATGGCCTTTGGCCTTTCTTTTCTGAGTACAAAGGTCTTTCAGAAATTTTCCATAGGCTGGGACCTGTCGGATTGCGTCAAGCAGGGGTAAATTTATCTTGACCTGCTTAAAGATCTCCATCATTTCCTCGATCTGTGCTTGCCCTTTATCAAAAGGGACAGGGCCACTCAAAGCTTGAGGAAATGACAGCTGAGGTAGTGCTGGTTCCTCAGCTGCAAGCCTATGACTGAACTTTTATTTTTTTCTTTTTTCTGCTTTTATCTCTCACGAGGCTCAACTCTGACCTCTTTATTTTTCCCTTGTTGAAGGGTAGCAGGCAATTCTTGACTCTGTGCTCTAACAAAGTCTCTTTCACTTTCACTCGACAGTTCCTTGGGAATGACCTCCCCTTGTTCCTTTCCCTCCTGGTTGTCTACCAACCTGCCAGACCTTAGGGTTGTGATGGCATTAGCCCCCTCAAAATTTAAGGAGCCTTCTCCAATCGAATATTGGCCATTAGGGTTGGCTACTGGCTGGCTTGGCAACCTGCCCTCTTCTCTTTTAGCCAAAGAATTGGCTATTTGGCTTAATTGCTCTTCTATCTTCTTTATGCTTTGACTGTGAGAAGTCACAATCTGACTCGAGGGTCCAACGCTTTGCAATTGGGCCAAAACCTGGTCCTCGAAAGAAGCACTTCGGGGCTGGGGTGGAGGAACTACCAACTGATTTTGTTGCTGGGGCTGTTGTTGCTGCTGAAAATTCAACCTTGGGGCATAACCCTGGTTAAACTGCTACTGTGGCCTTTGAGGTAAGGCCAACATTTATTATGGCTGCATATAGTTATCTTGCCTCCACCTCAAATTTGGGTAGTCTCTCCATTGGTAACCAGCATTTTGGTGTTGGTATCCATATGGTTGTTTGTTGTAGCCACCAGATTGTTGTTGTCCAAAAGATTGGGCAGCAGCAGCCTATTCCATCACATACTCCGGGTATTGCCCTACAGATGGGCACTCTTCCACAGTGTGTTGTGGGGATTGGCATATCAGACATGCCTCCATCACTTGTGCAGCCATTCTGGGCTGCACCACAGTTAAAAGTTTATCAAACTTATCGAAAGATTGGCCATCTACATTCTCAGGTCATCATTTCCCCTGACTTCATACATCTTTCCTTTAGAAGTTTCAGCCAACCCCAACTTAGGAGAAGGCTCTTGAACTGATCTAGATGAGGACATCTTTTGGGAAGCATTTTCGCTAATGACCTTGAACAAGTCTCATGCCTCATTAGTTGTTTTGTGCATGTATGTTCCACCACAAGAGGCATCTACCATGTCTCTGATTTTCTCATCAATACCATTGTAGAAGCTCTGGACAAGCTACCAGTCAGGGATTTTGCGGTTGGGACATTGTTTGAGCATCTCCTTAAATCTGTCCCAGGCTTGATTAAAATCTTCAGTTGGGGACTGGGAAAAAGCAAGTATGCCTTTCCTCAACTGGCTGGTTTTGGTCTCTGGGAAAAATTTAGACAGAAATCTTGTCTGGAGGTCTTTCCAGGAAGTGATGCTGCTGTTTGGGAGAGTAGATAACCAGGTCATGGCCCTGTCCTTTAGGGAGAAAAGAAAGAGCCTTAACCTAGTGGCTTCTGGTCCCAAACCAGTAATGAAGAATGTCGTGCACAGGGCCAAGAATTGGTCAATGTGCTTGTAAGGGTCTTCCTTGCTAAGCCCATGGAAAGAGGGAAGCATTTGGATGATGGAAGTTTTAATCTCGTAGTTTCCCTGAACATCTGAGAATTAAATGCTGAATGGAGAATTATAATCATCCGGAGCATTCAATTCCTTCAATGGTCTGGGTTGCCCTTCACCCATAACTATTGTCTCGATTACAATAGGGGGCTCAACTGTGGTGTGTCTGTGCCTTCTCGGTCTTCTACCCCTTTCTATCTCAGGGTTAGCAGGATCTAATGTAGGACTGAGAGATCTCCTTCCTAACATGCACACACACCAACAGCAGGGAAGACTATTCGCAGGCACATTGCACTTAACAAAATTTGCAACTATCCTAATCAACTGCTATGGAATCTTCAAAGGAGAAATAAACTGAGGTTTTAAGGGTTAGAGAAGTGCAAATAGAGGTAGCTAGACACCCAGTCAAATTCTACTCTCCTTCTCTGCTACGGTCCAGATCTGCAAGAAAATTTTCAAATGTCAATCAGCAGTATCAATTATTCATAAGTACAACTACCATAGAATAAAGAATACAAAAATCTAGAGTCTACTAATAGATCAAGATTTCCCCGAAAACGGCGCCAAAAAAACTTGTTAGGATATTTTAATTGCTTGCTACTGACTTTATTGGAGACAGTGAAAAGAATGGGGAGAATGAAAAGGAATGAAAGGTGGAGTGAAAACTACAGAGCAGCAAGCCTAAAAATACATAGTCCTGCAAGATACAGGGCCTGTTGTAGCAAGTTTTGATAAGTAAGAGTTTGTCCCACAGCGAAAGTTGATCTAAAGCTCCAAGAGAGCTATCTTTAGTAGGCTCTCTAGATCTGACTACAGATCTGGCAATCCTAAATGGAAGGGGATTTAAGGTCACTATAATCTAAATCCTAAGGTAACTTAATGTCTAAACTACAGAAAGGGTTAAGAAAGAGGGTGGAGTGTGAGAAAATAAATATAAAAATGGTTGAGAAGTAAGTTATTAGGTACAGATCTGATGGGCCTTATAACTCAGATTCTGATCTCCTGCTATAGAAGTCCTGTCCAATGGCTGCATTATCACAAAAGAGGAGAAAGGATCCAACTCACCCCTGTGCCATGTTCCAATCCCTTATGGCTATAAGTTGTCCACTTAAATGGTCACAGACTATCCAATAGGGGAACCACAATCCAGAGATGGGTCAGAACAAGATTGTCATTGTAGGCACTACTTCATCCAAGTTAGAAGCTCAAGAATCCATAGGAACCTCAACCTCTAATGTTCTATGTGTTGGGCTAGGCCTACAAAGTGCACGAGCCTGGACACACAGGACCAGTAAGAGTTTGAGTACTAGCTTTTAAGCTTGGCTGTTCACTGCTTTAGAAAGACAACAGTGATCCAGTCACAAGCATACAATCTCTACAGCTAGATCAGATCTACAATCTGATGGTGGGTCTATACAAATATAGGAGAATTTGTCTCTGCACAATCTCTCACAAGGCTACAAGCACAAGTGCAGAGAAGAAGAATCTGTCTTAGATCTGTGGATTGGCCTCACCCTAGCGCTATAATCTGTCCACTTGAATGGTCACAGACTATCCACAGAGGCTATCCTCCTCACAGAGGTCTAAGACAGAACAAGAACATTGTTGTCTCCACCATGTTCACAAGGCTACTAGCTCAAGCTCCCATGGGGATTCAGATTTAGTGGATCCTGTGGTGGGGGAAGGATTGCAATGTGCCTAACCTGGACACACAGGTCACTTGGATCTAAATAAAACATTAAAAGCAATCCTCCATTACTTACAATACAATTTAGCAATGGAGGATCTCAAGGCAGCAGCCTTGTACAGAACAACTCACAAAAAAAAAATACCATCCCATACATGCAATAGATCCTATTACAAACATTCCATTAAAAACTATACCATATAATCATACAAAAGGCATAGCCAGCAAGTGCTGTACTATGGAGAGAAGGAAAAAGGAAAAAAAGAAAAACTCCTAAACCCTAACCTTAGCCTACTATAATTCTATAGTCGGTTTCAAGAAGAAGCACAGAAGTCAAGATAAAAGTCCCTTAAACCTAAGCTAGGCTTAGGCTTATATAGCAGTCGATTCTTTGGGAATTAGGGTTAGGAAAACCCTAATTTCATCAATGTAATTACAGCCCATTCTTGTCCCTGCCTCGGGGCGTGTTCACATAGATTGGAGCATTAGAGTGCGTGCCCTAATTGCTAGAAGTTCCCAAATTGCCCCTACAGAAGTGGGAAGAAGTTTAGAATCTGATCCTCACTGAGTAGAAAAGATTTGCAAATCTTGCCGCATGGTAGAATTGGCGTCGCTGGGTTGCTTTGACTTGAAGCTCTTGCAGTCGCGGGGTGTGTTTTTACATTTGAATGGCACGAGAATGGCGCACGTAGTTCGTTCCTTGATGAATTCCGTGGCGATCCTCGCGAAGAAAACAATGTTCATAGGCTTCTGGATTGCCCGAGCAGTTCCTTGAAAGTATGTGTCCTGCGGCCACTGCGCGATAGCCGCGTGCTGGAATGCCTGGAGCTCTCTCTATTCAGTGAATCACGCAAAGGTTGAAAACTCATCTCTTGAGCTGTGCGAGACTATGCGAGCGCTTAAGACTGAGCCTCGTGAGGACCGCGTGAAGTATATTTTTTACTCCTTGCTGACATCCATCTGCGCGTGAATGGCACGAAGACTGTGTGACCAATTCGGTTGCTCCCTTTAGAAGCCCACGACAACTGCGCGATGCATTCTTTCTGGTTCAATTGATCCCTGCGACATCTATGCGACGCATTCCTCTTGATTTGTTTCCGCTTTGCTGTGCCTCTGATGCAGCCAATTCTCTGTTTGGGTTCAACCTTTACACTTCTGAGGAGCTTCTGGGTTAACAGTAGGCTTCTTGGCATGGTTAGGGGTTTATTTGCAGCTGCTGCTTATTACCTACAGAATAGACTTAAAACACATTTATTAAATGATTAAGAGTCTAACAGAGATTAAGTTAAGGGGTGAAAAGTGGTACTTTTCAGGTCTTAACACCTGGTGATAAATGTGCTTCTAAGAGGGACCGGGCCTTGATCTGGAGCATATGGAGGGTCTGTTGGGCCATTAAAGTCAAAAATTGGCTGGGCATATATAATATATATGCCTGACCAAAATCTGGCAATTATGAAACTGCCCGAGCCTGAGCACAAAAGGGACCCTCTCTTTCAAATTCTATCTTCTTCTCTCCTTCCTTCTCAAGTTTGGGACAACCCCCTAGGGTTTTTGCATTTTATTTTGTTTGAGTTCTGTCACTGGGAGCAGTGTGTGCGGATCGAAAAAACGTTCATTCTCCACCGATTTTGGATCTATTTCTTCTCCCATTGAAGGTAATCATCAACCCCCCTTTCATCTTTCTTTTGAATTTTGATAATGTTTTTTTTTTGTTTTTTTTTTTTGAAATGCTTGATGTTCTTCCTTTTTGTGGTGACAAATTAATGCATTTTTTTTTCAAGTATATGTGATTCCTTGTGCCCATGCTCTTCTCTTTCTTTTCTCTTTTTCTTTTTTTTTTTTATTCATCATCATCCTTTTTCCCCTTTTTATTATATCATCATTCATCATTCATCGTATTATTATTATATATATCATCACCATTCATCATCCATCATCATCTTTGTTCTTATTTGTTTGTTGTTTTTGTTTGTTTTTTGTTTGTTTTTTTGTTTTTGTTTTTTTTTTTTATGGACTAGTGCATATAGTTTTTTTGCATTTTTTGTTTTGTTATTTTTCTCTTTCTCTCTTTTTTTTTTGGTTTGAAATGCTTGATGTTCTTCCTTTCTGTGGTGCATTTTTTTTTTATATGTGATTCCTTAGGCCTATCATTATTCATCATCATTCATTTTTTCATTCATTTTTTGATGGATTAGTGCATTTTTTTCTTTTTCATTTCTGTTATTTTTCTCTTTTTTCCCTCTTTTCTTTTTTCGCGGCCCTTTTCTTATACCGATGTGTTCCATATTTTCAGATGTCTGGCGACGAAGGGCAGGATCCTCAGGAGGGGCTAAAGATGGCCTATGGTCCTCATGGGGAGCAGTTTATTGTTTCGCAACGCTCCTCTCAACCCTAGTAGGAAATGCAAGGTGAAGCCGCCCGCATTGGCCTTCTCCATTGTCAGCACATCCACATTTCCAACTTCGGGATTGCTGGCCGGGTAAACTGATGAATCCTTTTCTTTTCCTTTGATGCCTTTATCATACCCTTTTGCTCCTATTTGACAGATCCCCTTTGTTTGCAGCCTCTACCACACATCATGTTCCGGGGTGGCTAGTTCGATCTCTAGCGCCTCGTACTCTATCTTCCCCTAGTGGTGAAGGACCTACTTGCTTAAGCCGATTTTGGGGATTTTATTTCCTGTCGCGCTGTGAGGGCTGACACGGCCTATCTGAAATCCCTGATAGAGCGCTTTCACCCCGAGACCATGACGTTTCATATGGCCATGGCTGAGATGACCCTTACACCCACGGACTGGTCCATGATTACTGGGGTTCGCATTAGAGGGGTGCCAGTGACACCTACCCGCATGCCTGATAGGGAGGAGGTGACTCGGCTGATAGGGGCCTACCCAACCTCCGGGAACGTTCGTGGTTCCGAAATCAGGTTATCTTGGCTGGTTGGTTTGTTCAAGCCTCATGAGTTAGTGGATCTAGGCCAGCCTGATGCGGCCATTTATCCCGAGCCAGAGCGTGCACTAATGCTGGCCCGTATTTCTCTGTTATTCCTCTTGGGCAAGACTCTCCTTTCAAATACCAGCGGAGGGTGGGTCTCATTGTCCCTTCTCAGTCTTATGGTGAACTGGGACACTGTGCATCAGTTTGATTGGGGCGGTGCTGGTTATGCGGTGCTCATGTCTAGCCTGGTACGAGCCGTACTTGGGGAGTCCAGCTCCGTTGTGGGCTTTTGGCCTGCACTTGAGGTATTTTATCCTTTGGTCTCAGTTCGTCCGACTTTTCCTTTTTTGGCATATCTGTTTTTATCTGCTTGCTTTCTCAGGTTTGGGGGTATCTACATTTCCAACCTGGTCGCCCTCTGCTTCTCTTCGAAGTTCCTACGTTCCCCCTTATGAGCAATTGGCACGTAAATCGCCGTCGGGACGCAGGAATGAAGCACCTGGAGTTAGGGCTGCGCTCTCAGTTTGATCTATTAATCCCTGAGCACGTATAACAATTTCTCTCTTTGCAAATTTGATAGCTCTTTTATGTTGTGGGTTCTGACCAAATGTATATATCCCTCCTTTTTGTTGAGCAGGTCATCCTTGATCCCTACGGCGGATCCCCCTTCTGGAACCTGGCTGTAGGGGGCCCCTCTCATTTTTTGTTAGACCGACTCATTATTTTCTTCTATGGGTCCTGGTCTCGGGCCTATTACCTAGGAGAGAGGGTGGTTCATCAGTATCGTCCTCTCTTCGCCGGGCCCCAAGCTCCTCCGGCTGATGTATTAGCTCCTGAAGGCTCTACCGAAGTGCTTATCGCTCGCTTTCTCCACCACGAGGTCCCCATTGATGACCTTCTCTTTCCTGGGGGATATCAAATGAAGTATGAGTCTCTGCCCTATCATTCTCTGTTGCCCCGATTTGTGCCCTGTGCTAACTTTTTGGCTTTTGGTGGTCCGCGATCTCAAGTAATGTTCTTTCCTCTTTCTATTTAGCAGCCTTCCATATGATTACCTTGATTGCCCTGCAATTTGAACCAAAAACTGTTTCTCTCTATAGTTTAGACAGGGTGACGATTCAGATGAGGGGGATGAGGCAGCTGCTCCCGGTGAGGCTACCGGTGCTGGACCTTCCGACCCTTCCGGTGCTGGTGCTTCCGGCAGTTCGCCAGCTGAGGTCCAGGCGACTTTTAAGCGCTTGGACGATGCCTTTCTATTGGGTATGTGTGCCGATGTGGCTGAGAAGGCACGCATATCTGCTGAAGCTATTCGGATCCCACCCCCTTAGCTGATCCCTGGGTAATCTCTCCCTTGTTACCTTGCTCTTCTGTTTTCTTAGATCATGCCGACGACGTGTGTGACTGATACCTCTCTCTTTTTTTTCCGTGCAGGATTATGAGTCGACCATGAACCAAGCCGAATACTACCGCAACATTGTCGGGCTTAGGGAGGCTGAGGTGGTGAGTGAATACTGACTGCACCTAATCATTTTCTTATTTATTTTCTGCTAGTTTCCTTACCTGACGACCTTTTGTGTGTTTATGCAGCGTGCTTGTGAAAAGGAGTCGCACTCTCCACTCGGCCGCATCTCTAAGGCATGGACTCGAGTGGGGGAGACCCGTACTTTTCAAAGCGCGACCCGTCGCCTGAAGAAATCAAAGGGGGCTGCCCAGGACTAGTTTATTTTCTGAAAATTTGAAAGAGTGAAACAGTTTAGACTCTGATTTATTGGGGATATGTAATAATTCTTTTTTTTTTTTGAAACAACAAATTTTTTTTGGATGGTTTTATAATTTTCATGGTTTATATGAATGCTTCGTTTGGTTATCTCTTTGCTTTTATGGTTTCTTTTTTCTTGGCATGAAGCGGGCCAGAGCCCCTCCAATGATGGGGTTGAGCCCGTATGAGATTCCCGTATACGACTACGGATATCGTGTCATCCGAGGGTTTCCCATGGGTGTGTGAGCGTCCCCGCCTGTGGGCTGCCCCGAGATAAAAAGTAGGCTAAGCGAAATCCGTTCCTCCCTTGGGGAAATAGAAAAGAATGGGCTAATGTGAGGGGAGCCACACTTCCCTACATTTTTAATTTGGCGTATATATTATATACGCCTGGCAAAAATTTTGAAATTTTGCCTTGGCGTATATAATATATACGCCTGACAAAACATCTGACATGTTGCCTTGGCGTATATAATATATACACCTGGCAAAATATTTTAAAATTTTGCCTTGGCGTATATATTATATACGCCTCTTATAATTGGGCTCGACGGGTTCTTTATAACCCAAACCTGGCCCTCTTTGCTTCCCTTTTCACCCAGGCTTGGCCTTTTTGCCCCTCTTTTTCCTTTCTCTTCTCTCTCCTCTTTTTTTCCGAGTGGATCTGTCGCCCTTCATTGGCTAATTTCCATAAAGACCAACTTTGTAAGTTCATGGACCCGCTTCCCAAGAATGGCCCAAATTCTCATACGGAGGCTGGGGCTAGTATACTTCCTTGTTTGGACCCGGGGCCCAATTTTTCGCAAAAATAGTGTGATAGCTTGGCCGAGGGTGACCTCGCTATTCTGGATCGCCTCGGGTTATCCTGCCTTTCCTCCCTCCTTGTTATTCCTCCATTGCCCAATCTCTTGCAAGCGGCTTTGGCGGCGTGGGACCATAGGGCCCACGTCTTCAAATTTGGGTCTAGGGAGCTTACCCCAACCTTGGAAGAGCTAGCCTCTATTACTGGCTTGACGATGCATCGGGGGACTTGCCAAAGTGGTACCCAGACCGGGGTATGCAAAGGAGGTCCACGCGATTCTTGGTTTGAAAAGGGGTGAGTATGAGAAGGGCTTCGCCGGAGGGCCCACCAGGTGCTCGGTGAAATTCCTGAGAGAACTTTTCGGCAACTCGAGTCTCCAAAAGTTGCCTATCCATGATCCTTTCAATGTAAAGGCCTTTGCCCTTTATTTGCTGTCGGAAGTTCTCTTCTTTACTAGGGGCGAGACATTTTCCCTCGGGTTATGTGATCTCTTGATTAAATTGGAGGGAGGTCATTCACTGGTGCACCTGGTTCTGGCTAAGATGTATCGGGGCCTGGATGCCTCTGCCTCGGGCCGGGTCGGGATCCTTAGAGGGAGTCCACTCCTTATTCAGATTTGGCTAGGAGAGAATTTGGCTGTCATGGGGCCCATTCCGAGATTTTGCTTGGTAAGAGGGGATGTGGCTCCAGGCTTTATGATCTGGTTCTCGAGATTGCCCCGTGGGAGCATCGAGGAACTGAGCCTATGGCTATCCGACGCGGAGTTGATCTGGCAACTTCCCTGGCTGGATGGCACCTTTCTGATTGTCCGCTCTCGGGATTGTGAGGGTATCACGCTTTTGGGGTTGACTGGTAGTACCTACTATTTTCCATCTCGAGTGCTCCGCCAATTCGGATATACCCAACACGTGCCATGCACTGTGACGCCGCCCTTGTGCTCTCTGATATTCTCTCGGGGTTCTCTCAGTGACCTAGACCGCATAGCAGCCCTCTGGGAAACCTGCCAATCGGTGCATATGTGCTGCTTAGTTCAGGGGGCGTCCTCTCTTCTGATTACGAGGTTTGGTTGGCATCTGAGGGCTTACCTGTCCCTAACCCGGTTTTGGTAGATGCGATAGAGACAAGACCCTGGCCATACAAGGAAACGATGCTCGGGACTAGGATTGAGTCTCATTCTATAGAGAAGCTGGCTTTGAATGAGGCTTTGGGGAAGGAAAGGGCCAGAGCTGAGATGGCGGAGGTGAGAGTTGCTACGGCCGAGAGTGAGGTTCTTCGGTTGACTGGGCTTTTGACTGAGTCTCGCAGTGTAGCTAACGCTTCGCGGAGGAGGCAGAAGAGTCTTCATGGTAGGTGGATGACTGATCGAAATGCCCGTGAGGACTCTCTTCTTGCAGAGATCAGTGCTTTGAAGCGTGGTTCCGGCCCCTGACCTGTTCCTGCACATACCATAGATCATAGACACAGAGAGGGGGGGCTGATGCCCCTCAACAGAGATCTCCTTCCTTTTTTGGGTTGTTTTTTTTTTTTTTTTTTTTAATACTTGTACAAATGGCAGAAAGTAGAAAGTGTGTCATGTTATCTTTTTGGGACATGACACTTCATACGTGATGCTTGTAAGAAAAGAAATGAAATCTGCTATATATACATATATATTTTTTTTTTGGTGTTCAAATTTTCTTCCATACGTCTCGCAACGTAAGGCTTTTTATGGAAAAGGAAAATCTATTATCTTTTTTTTTGAAAATTTTCTCCGACACAGTGTGAGGCTTTTTATGGAAAAGGAAAATCTATTATCTTTTTGAAAATTTTCTTCTACATAGTGTGAGGCTTTTTATGGAAAAGGAAAATCTATTATCGTTTTTTGAACTTTTCTCCTACACAGTGTGAGGCTTTTTATGGAGAAGGAAAATCTTTTATCTTATTTGAAAATTTTCTCCTACATAGTGTGAGGCTTTTTATGGGAAGGGAAAATTTATTATCCTTTTGGAAATTTTTCTCCTTTTCTCCCTCTCCCTTTTGTGATGTCGGTATTTACAAGGCCAACTGGTGGGTCCTTTTTTTAGCATGGCTGAACCCTATTTATGAGGCTCCAGTTTTTCTTTTTAAACATGGATAGGTCAGCTTCCCCGAGATTGATTGGTCTTCTACCTTTACCTTTGGTCATGTCCCAGACGACGCGGTAGAGACGACATACCCAATCGAGATCCGATCCAATTTTTAACGTGAGCGGCCCAGCAAAGGGGAGAAGAGGCTCAAGGGGTCCAGGCTAAAATAGGCGGGCCAGAACAGATCCTCTCCTAATCTCTATTTCTTTGACATTTTTACTCACAGCGCCCAAGATGGGTTTTCACCATGCCTGTCATCCCTATTTTTACCCGTAGCGCCCTTTCGGGTTTTCACCACGTCCATGGGTTTTCTCTCTTACCCCAGGTGCCTTTTCAGGTTTTCACCTAGTCCGCGTGAGTTCACTATTTTTACCCGTGGTGCCCTTGTGGGTTTTCACCACGTCCATCTTACTTTGAACTCAAAATAATTTTTTTCTTTTTTCTCTCTTTCTTTTTTTTAGAACCAGAAAGCCACGACATGGACAAAGATTCTATCGTAACCGGCTGGATGGGGTTCTGGTGTCTTCTCATGACTCGGCTCATGTTGACTTAACAGATAATATGACTGCTTGAGAACCTACAAAGAGAGCTTCCTTCAGGGTGTAGCTTGGTCGTGGCTAGGGTTTGGATTTTGATGATATGTTGGGTTTTAAAAGGGTTTCCTTGATACGGCTTCAGTTTTCTCAACATACTTTCTTCCTTGGGGGCTTCTACTGTACATGCCCCGTGATTCTTCTACACACACATTTTTTATTATTCTTTTTCCTCCATTTAAGGTAATCTCTTTTTGAGGTTTCGCTTTTCTTGATTTTTTTGGATTTGATAGTAACTCTATACTCATGTATCTTTCCTCTCTCCCTCTTTTTTTGGTATATGTACACGTATATTTTTTTTAGGGGGAAAGGGTTTATTGAAAGAAAGGCCCAGGCTCAAATGGGGTAGCAAAGGATATCATCATTTTTAGGGATGCTTTTGGGCTACTGTGCTTGGAATAATGGCCTCTTTTGGATGATTCTTAAGCAGTCACGTATCTGTTTCATCAATACTTACCTTATCATTATAGACTAAGAGTAGAACCGTCGGACGTATCCAGTGTTGATGGGCTCAGGAAGATGATCTCCGTCCATGATGGCGAGGCGGATGGCATATCTCGGCAACACCTCTAAAATGACGTAAGGTCCTTCGCAATTTGGCTTAAACTTTCCTTTTCGATCGGCATGGAGGGAAGGGAAGATCTTCTTCAGCACAGTGTCTCCTACCTTTAGAACTCGACCGCGGACACGTTTATTGTAAGCGCGTGCGATTCTCCCCTGGTAAACTTGAGCGTGGCATAAGGCTAGGAGTCACTTCTCTTCCAATAAGTTTAATTATTCAAAGCAGGATCTCTCTCTCTCTACTTCGGGTAAGCCTGATTCCATGAGGATTCAGAGCGAGGGTACTTCAACCTCTATCGGGAGGACGGCCTCGGTTCCATACACAAGGGAGAATGGTGTTGCCCTGTAGTGGTACAGATCGATGTTCAATAGGCCCAAAGAGCGAAGGGTAACTGCTCGCTCTAATCATTGTAAGTGACTACCATCTTCTCTCGAATGCAGACTAGAGTTTTGTTGGTCGCCTCTACAGCTCCGTTCGTCTGAGGCCTATATGGGGATGATCGATAATGCTTGATCCGAAACTGCTCACACAAGACCTGGATGCGCCTATTAGCGAAATTAGTGCCATTATCAGTGATGATATCATTGGGCACGCCGTATCTGCAAATGATGTTGTTCTTGATGAACTTCTCAATATGATTGGCCGTGATGTTGGCATATGACGCCGCTTCTACCCACTTGGTGAAGTATTCAATGGCGACGAGGATGAATCGATGTCTGTTTGATGCCTTCCGATTAATCATTCCGACAACGTCAAGGTCCCAAGTAGCAAATGGCCAAGGAGTGGTAATGCAGTGATGATCAATGGCAGGAGCATGTATCAGACTAGAGTGTTCTTGACACTTGTAGCATTTTTGGACATGTTTGCAGCAATCTGATTCTATGGTGGTCCAAAAGTATCCCTGTCGTAGGATTTTCTTAGCGAGCATGTGACCGCTGACGTGGGCTCCGCATACACCCTCATGGATTTCTTTCATAATATTGACAGCTTCACTTTTGGTGAGGCACCTGAGTAAGATGTTATTGTATGATCGCTTGTAGAGACATTCCCCGCAAATGACGTAGCCTGCCGCTAAACGTTGAATGGTGCGTCGATCTGTCTTGGATGTACCCTCTGGGAAAGTTAGGGTCTCGAGGAAATTCTTGATATCTGAGAACCAAGGTGGCTCGTCATCAGGCTTTGTAGGTTCCTCAACCTGGAGGCAGAAGGCCGGCTCATTCCTCTGCTTGATCATGATCGGCTTCATCTCAACACCATAAGGGATTTCAATCATTGACGCCAAAGTTGCTAATGCGTTGGCAAAGTGATTCCTTATCCGGGGAACGTATGAGAAAGTCATATCTTAGAAGCAAGCTATCAGATCCTCGAGGTGTTCATGATAGGGGATCAGTTTCTCATCTTTCGTCTTCCAGTCACCATTCATCTGGCATATGATTAACTGTGAATCGCCAAATACTCGGAGGTGAGTTACATTCAGATCGACAGCTGCCTGTAGACCAGCGGCGCAAACTTCATACTCAACCATATTGTTAGTGCAGGGAAAGTTGAGCTTGATAGAGATCGGTACATGGGATCCTTTTGGTGAAATTAGGATGGCGCCAACTCCTTAGCCCTTGACATGTGATGCTCCGTCAAAGTGCATTACCCATGACTCTTCTGCCTCTTCTGTATCATCTTCTGTCATGAACAGGATGTCCTCATCGTGGAATTCAATCTTTAGAGGCTCGTAGTCAGGCAGAGGGTTCTCAACAAGATGATCAGCGAGCACCTGCCCCTTGATCAATTTCTGAGTGACGTACGTGATGTCGAATTCAGATAATAAAAGTTTCCATTGTACAGTTCGGCCAGTGAGAGGAGGTTTCTCGAATAGGTACTTCAATGGATCCATCCATGCTAGAAGTAGAACGGCTTGGGATAACATGTAGTGTCGAAGTCTTTAAGTAGCCCAGAGGAGCGCTAGGCATGCCTTCTCCAGATGAGTGTAGCGCGTCTTATAATCAGTGAACTTCTTGCTCAAGTAGTAGATGGCCTGCTCTCTTCTTCCTGTCTCATCATGCTGTCATAGCACACAACCCATGGAAAACTCTGTCGTGGACAGGTACATTATCAGGGGTCTACCAGGTACAGGTGGTACCAATACTGGAGGATTTAGGAGGTAACCCTTGATCTTGTCAAATGCAGCTTGGCAGTCATCATTCCACTCAACTGGTGAATCCTTTCTTAGTAGTTTGAAGATCGGTGGTGTGCATATCGGAGTTAACTGTGCAATGAACCGACTGATGTACTAGATTCTGCCTAAAAAGCCTCTGACCTCTTTCTCTGTAGACGGTGGTGGCATTTCAGTGATGGCCTTGATCTTAGTTGGATCGACCTCGATCCCTCTCCTACTGACAATAAAGCCTAATAGTTTTCTTGACATAGCGCCGAATGCACACTTTTGGGGATTCAATTGCAACCTGTACTTTCTCAACCTCTCGAACAACTTCTGATGGTTTACCAAGTGGTCATCCCTTTCCGGCGATTTAGCAATCATATCATCGACATACACTTTGATCTCTCGGTGCATCATGTCGTGGAATCGGGCCGTCATTGCTCTCTGGTAAGATGCCCCAACATTCTTGAGCCCGAATGGCATCACTTTGTAGCAGAAGGTACCCCAGGGAGTGAAGAACGTAGTCTTTTCTCGGTCGGCCTCTGCCATCTTAATCTAATTGTAGCTCGAGAACCCATCCATGAATGAGAGCATTCCGTGCTTAGCAGTGTTATCGATCAAGATATCGATGTGGGGTAATGGAAAATCATCCTTAGGGCTTACCCTATTGAGATTTCGAAAATCAATGCACATTCGAACCTTCCCATCCTTCTTTGGTACGGGGACGATATTGGTCAGCCATTGCGGGTACTTGGATACCATGAGGAAACTTACGTCAAACTGCTTAATGACCTCATCCTTCACCTTCAACATCCATTCAGGTCAGAGGCGTCTCAGCTTCTGTTTAACCGGCTTAAAATTAGGGTAGAGTGGCAGCTCATGCTCAACCAGATCGGTATCCAAACCAGGCATGTCTTCATACGACCATGCGAAGATGTCTTGGTATGACAAAAGAAAGTCTATCATACCCTTTCCCTCCGTAGGGGACAGCAATGTTCCGATTTTAGTGATTCTAGGAGCTTCCTTGGTGCCCAAATTGACGTCCTCTGTTTCTTCGACGATCAGTGTCGGGCCATGCTCAAAATCGGCAAATTGTTTGAGGAGCTCATTGGGGAGATCATAGATTTGACCTTCCTCGTCCAGACTCGTGACTCCTACCTCTTCTTGTATTTCTACAGGAAAGGGGTCGGCTTCACATGGGACGGGTATCACAACATCATTTTTAATTTTATTGGGAATTTTAAAGGAAAATATTTTTGGAATTTGTATTTTTTTCATTTTTATGGTTTTTTGCAATTTTTCGGAGGTTAGCCCCTGGCGAGGTGGATCTCTATATATACAGGGTAGAGTGTCCCAGAGGCTAACTTCACTTTTTACAGGTTATTTTTTTTGGAGAGTCGGTGCCGTATTCATGGCTTTTGGTGGCTCCCAGGAGTTGGGGCAAAGATGCCCAGTTACTTACCTACGAGGCCTAACCTTTACCCTTTTGGTTGGAAACGACATCGGTAGGCTCTTGCAGTTCCTCCCTCAGCATGTTTACGGAGGGATCCTCTGGGACCCTGTCCTCTATGGTTAGGATGGGCCCAAACCTGCTGGTGCTAGAGTGACAGGTGGACCCGAGGACTTCCTCCTCAAATAAGGAGAGAGCGGCTAAATCCACCTCAAGGTCTGGGGGGTGATGTAAGGGTTGGTAGGATGAGCAAAAATAGGCTTGTGTGGGGTTACCCTTGTCTCCCCATTCAGATCAATCTTTACCACCTCGGCGCTCACAAAGGTTTGACGGATGTGGGGTAGGGCAAGAGTTTCTTCTTCCAGGTTGATTCCTCTAGCCTTGGCAGCTGCTGCGACTCTTATCCTTTCTTTGGCCTCTCTGATTTCTTCTTCGATGAGCCTATAGCCCAAGCCAAATTTGGTTTGCTGCCCCTTAGCCCTGACGGGGTCTCTTCTTCCTTCAAGGCATGGGCCCAGCCCTTTCCCTTTTTCGTGGCCCCATTTGTGGAGCATGAACACAGCTGCATCCATTCCTACCATAGTTTTAGCAGGGATTTTTTCAGGCGACTCGAGGGTAACGGCTGAAAAGTCATACTCAAATCGATGGAGATCGGTGTCATCTGCTATATGTGGCATGTTAAGCACTTTCAAATTCTCAATATGTAGAGCGCTCCGCTCCCTATCTTCTCTGCTCTCACCTATGATGGTGACGATTCTTCCGCCTGAGATGAACTAGAATTTTTGGTATAGAGTTGATGGTATTGCCTCGATCTCATGTAGCCACGGCCGACCCAATAGTAGATTAAACATAGACTTGATGTCCATCACCTGAAAGGGGACGGTGAAGGTTTACGACCTGATGATCAGGTCGAGGTCTACTTCTCCTATAATTTCTCTCCTGGTGTTGTCGAATCCCCTGGCGCTTGTTATGGATGGCCGGAAGGTGTTGGGGTACACACCGATTTTGATTGCCGTCCTCAGAGGACATATATTCAATGCCGACCCGTTGTCTATTAAGACCAATGGCACTACTAGGTTTCGTACTTCCACTGTTATATTCAGGGGGCTTAGAGTGGTTGTTCCCCTCAAGCGGCAGATCTGCATCAGTGAATGAGATAGCATTTGGGGCCAATACTTGCCCGATTATTTCTCCCACTTCATCTAGGGTTACGTGGGCGGAAACATGTGCATCCTTGAATGCTCCCATTTAGGCTTGAAAGTGGAGCGGGGACGTGATTAACAAATCTGACAAAGTAATATGCGCGGGTATTCTCTTGAGCTGTGTCTCCAACACATGCTCTCTGGCCATTTTCTCAAAGGGGTTCCCTGCGGCTTGCTCTTTCTTCTTCTCTTCTCCTCTGACAGCCCCCAATGCGTCTGGCTATGTAGAAATCCTGCCAGACTGGGTAATAAATTCAGCAGTCCCCTCTCGATTGCAACCAACATTCATGTCCATCTGTTCATAGCTTAACGGTACTTGATGCGGGTCATAGGCAGGTTTTAGGATGAGGAAGGGAGTGCATGGTGATTCTAGGGATGATTGGGCTGGGTATCTCAGATTCTCAGGTCCGACTAGGTTGACTCCAATAGGGGGAGGAATGGTAGTGGCGGGAATTGGCGAGGTTACAGGTACTACCTGGGCGCGGTAATAACAGTGGTGATTGGGAGCGGGAGATAAGGGGAGTGGGTGAGGGGTCACTTGTTTGGGTGGGGGTGGAGTTGGATTGGGGGTGAAATAGCATAGGGATGGTGGGGGTGCGACTAAGATGGAGTGACTGGGAGACGTTAGAGGTGCAGGTGGAGCGAGGTGATAGGGATATGAAGGGTTTGTATACGGGGTGGCATGGTGTGGCCATGATGGGTTTGCGGATGAAATGGGGTAAATTGGGGATGATAGAGTTATGCGTGGAGTGGGGAGATTGGGATATGAAAGGGTAATGGATGGAGCTGGGGGGTATGGATATGAAGGGTTTGTATATGGGGTGACATGATGGGGCGATGATGGGTTCATGGATGGAACGGGGTATATTGGGGATGATGGAGTTGTGCATGGAATGGGGTGATTTGGGGATGGTGGAGTTGTGTATTAGGCAAGATGATTTGGGGATGGCGGGGTAGTATATTGAGTGGTGAGATTCGGGGGTGTGTACGGGATGGAATAATTTGGTGATAGCGGAGTGGTGTATTAGGTGGAGAGATTTGGGGATGGTGGTGTTATATATGGCGTGGGGTGATTTGGGTGTGACGGAGGGGCATATGGGATTGCTGATGGTGGGATAGTGTAGGGGATGGGGTGATTGAGAGGTGGGGCGTACTGTGGGGTAAATTGGGAGTGGGGCGGATATGTGTATGTTTACGGCGGGGCTGTGCTCATTTGGATTTGATAGGCAGGAGCAGGAGTGGAAAAATACTGCCCTAAATCTAAGGGCTCCTCCTGATATGCCGGGGTGGGGAAGTAATCAGCTAAGTACAGCGGCTCGATCACCCCCACAAATGGTTCGTCCTTATACATCTTAGGAAATGAGGTAAAAGATTTAAGAAGAAAAGAAAAGAAAATATAAGTAAATGAGGAGAGATTCACTCCTATCTGCACGTCGATCTTCATGTTATTGAGGAAAGATTCGCTCATCAAATGGAATGATGATTGTCAAGCAGCATTCGACAAAATCAAAAGTTACCTCTTCAATCCTCTAATTTTGGTATCACCGGTCCCTGGGAAGCCACTCTTAATGTATCTCTCAACGACAGAATTCTTGATGGGATGTGTCTTAGAGTAGCACGATAAAATCGGAAGAAGAGAATAGACCATCTACTATCTGAGCAAGAAGTTCACTAATTACAAGACATGCTATTCTCATCAGTAGAAAGCATGCATGATTCTCGAATGGGCTATACAGAGGATTCATCACTACTAGCTATCTCAAGCCATTCTCCTTCTTGCATGAATGGATCCTTTGAAAGTCAAGGAGTCGACGCTATTCTAATATCTCCAAAAGGGTCTCATATACCAATCTTCATCAAACATAATTTCCCTCGCACCAACAATATGGACAAATATGAAGCATGCTTAGCTGGCCTACAAGCAACTCTCGACCTAGACGAAACTCATCTCAGGGTGTTTGGAGACTCGCAGTTAATCATATGCTAGATCAATAGAGATTGAAAGATAAAGGATGAGAAGTTTATCCTGTACCATGAGCACCTTGAAGATCTAATTGCGTGCTTTGATGATGCTACCTTCTCCTATGTCCCGCGAGCAAGAAATGGCTTTGCTGATGCACTAGCAACGTTGGCATCAATGGTCGAAATCCCTTATGGCATTGAGATGAAGTCGATCATGATTGTACAAAGAAATGAGCAATTCTTTTGCCTCCAGATTGAGGGATCCACAAAGTTAGATGATCAATTTCTATGGTTCTCAAATATTAAGAATTTCTTGAAACACGAGCTTTCCCTGAGAGCACATCCAGGACGGACAACCAGACCATCTAACGTTTAGCAATTAATTATGTCATCTGTGGTGAGTGCCTCTACAAGTGGCCATATAACAATATCCTACTCCAATGCCTAACTGTAAGCGAGGCAGCAAACTTCGTAAAGGAAATCCATGGAGTATGCGTGCACATGTCAATGGACACATGCTCGCCAAAAAGATCTTATGGCAAGGGCATTTCTAGATTACTATGGAACTTATTATTACAATCACGTTCAAAAGTGCTACAAATGCAAAGAACACTCTAGTCTAATACGTACTCCAGCCATAGATCTCCACAACATGACCACTCCATGGGCATTTGCCACATGGGGTCTCGACGTCGTTGGAAAGATTAGTCTGAAATCATCTAATGGGCACCAGTTCATCTTGGTCACAGTCAAGTACTTCACCAAATCGATAGACAATATCTTACACAAACATCACGACCATTCATGTTGAGAAGTTCATCAAAAATAACATCGTATGTCGATTCAGCATGCCAAAGGATATCATCACAGTCAACAATACCAATGTCGTGAACAAGCACAATAGGACCTTATGAGAACAATATAAAATCAAGCATCATTGCTCATCACCATATCGGCCGCAGACCAATAGATTCGTAGAAGCGGCTAACAAGACAGTCGTTCGAATCCTTGAGAAGATGGTCGTTAATATCGAGATTGGAGTGAAAATCTACCTTTCGTACTATTGGCCTATCGAACATCGATCCGTACCGCTACAGGAGCAACAACGTTTTCCATTGTGTATTGAAGTGAGGTCATGTTACCAGTTGAGGTCAAATTACCCTCCCTCTGAATAGTTTAGCCTAATCGAGGAAAAGAGGTTTCAAGCTTTATGTTACACCAGGTCTACCAAGGAAGGATCACATGTGCTTACAATAAGCGAGTTTGCATTCGAGATTTAAAGGTGGGTGACATCGTACTTAAGAATATCTTCCCCTCTCTCCACGCTAATCTGAGAGGAAAATTCAAGCCCAAATGGGAGGGGCTATCTGTCATCAGAGAAGTACTCACTGGATACGCGCTCTGTCTCGCAACCATGGATGGAGACTATTTTTCAGAGCCAATCAATGCTAGATGCAAACAATGATTATACTCCTAGTTTCTCCCAACGAGATAAGTATTTATAAAAATGGATAAGTGAATTCTAAAGGACCCCATAAAAGAGGTCATCATTTGAAAGCCAAGTAGCCAAAAAGCGTCCCTAAAATGATCACACCCTTTGCTACATCCGTTGAGCCAATAGCCTTTCTTTCATAACCCCTCCCAAAAAGAGAAAAAAAAAGTGAAAATATATATACCAAAAAAAAAAAAAAAAAAGAGTTATCATAAAAAATTCAAAAAATATCAGAACAGTAAAATCCCAAAAGAAATCAAAAAAGAAAAATAGAAAAGAAAAGGGATGGAAAAATCATGGGGCATGTGCAGTAAAAATCCCCCAAGGAAGAAGTGTATTGCGACAACTGGAACCCAATCAACAAAAACCTTGAAACCCAAGAACACCTTCAAAGTTCCTAACTGATCCCCTCTAACTCATGGCCACGATGCATCCCTGAAGAAAGCCCTCTTTATGGTTTGCAAGCAGTTATAGTATCCGTTGAGTTAGCACGTGCCAAGCGGAAAGACAAAAAAAAATAAAATTCATCTAGCCGGCTATGACGGAATCGACATCCACGTCGTGGCCTTTGAATAAAAAATAAAAAATGAAAAAGAGAAAAATATACAAGCTCAAAGCAAAAAAGGTAGTAGTGAAAACCAACAAGGGCATCACGGGTAAAAAGAGCGAGCTTGTGCGGACTAGGTGAAAACTTAAAAAGGTGCCTGGGGTAAAAAAGTAATACCCATGGACATAGTGAAAGCCAAAAAGGGTGCTACAGGTAAAAAAGAGTGACAACGGGCATGGCGAAAATCCATCTTAGGCATTGTGAGTAAAAATATATTAAAAGAAAAGGAAAAGAGAAAGAAAGAGAAAAAAAAGAAAAACATCAATTACTCCTTTCGTTGCGTGCAAATTATATCGTCGTCAACTTGGGCCGCTCATGTTAGCTCAAATTGGGTCTTCATCAGGCATATCTTTAGACCACACCATCAAACGCATGACCTGAGATAAGGATAAAAGGTTGATTCAATAGAAAGGGATGGATGACCCGAACTTAGTAAAAATTTTGAACCTCACTCTAACCCAACCACATGAATAGGTTCGGCTATTCTCAGTATCAGGCCCATTACCTCCTCTCACGATTAAGCCATCAGACAAAAAAAGAAAAGAAGAAGAAAAGAAAAATGGATATACCAAAAAGAGTTCCCTTTTTCATTTCATTTCTGTACTTCTCTTACGCCACATCACAAAAATAATACGTGGGGCGCCATTTTCTCTGCCTTTTTCATTTTGAAAATGAAAAAAAGAAAAAAGCATATAGCCAAATCACAAAATATAATTTGTAGGGGTCTTTACTCCTTTTTATGGGACCCAAAAGATGTATAAAGTATCCCCGAATCCCAGGTTTATTAGGCCTCACTTAACTACTATCAAGTGCTATTAGTTTGTGTTGTGTTGCAGCATGTGTAGAAGCTGGTTAAATGTCAAAAGTGTTAAAGGAGAAAAGATATGAAGAAACCTAAGCAAACGAAAAGGATCCAAGGAGGAGCAGCTGGAGGGAGTGCTTTAAATGGTTAAATGGACTGGTCAAAACTGCACTTTCGACCAATCAAAATAGCGCAGTAGAGGAATCCCAGCTGAAGAGAATTTAGGCAAAATGGACCGATTAAAGCCTCACTTTCGATCGGTCAGAACTCCAAATGGGCTTTAGAAATGTATAGTGAGACCGGTCAGGACTCAGTCGACTGGTCGAAACTAAAAGAGCAAATACACTCAAGGAAATACTTGACCGGTCGGAACCTAAGTCGACCAGTCTATTAATTCAAGAAGATTAAAGCCTCTTGGGTTGTCTCCTACCTGGAGAAGGAAAGAAAGCTCGACCGGTCAGTGCATCAATCCCGACTGGTCCAAACAGAGTTTTTGGGTGACAAATCAGGTCTGCGCACAGCTATGGATGATCTCAAAGTTTGAGATCTTCCCCATGATTCTCTACAACAGCTGGATAACTCCCAATTGGCGTAGATTACCTTCTGGATTCATCTTCTTGGAGGATTTTAAGGATCTAGGATTCCATGTCGTGTATATTTGTTCTAGGGCCTTATAAACCTATAAATAAGGACCCTAGGGTTTAGTTTTAGGGGACTTGTATGCTGAAATCTTTCTAGAGGGCTCTGATTTGAGTTTACGTAGTTTAGGTTAGGAGTAGTTCTGGAATGGAGGGAGATTAAATGTAATCATCATTCACAGTCTGTATCAACAATGACGGGGATCTCTAGATTGATGCGTGCATGAAAGCCTTGGGGTGGATCTCTTTTATGTTCTACTAATCACTGAAATATGCCACTTTTCACCTTTTAACTTAGCCTTTACTAGACCTTTGAGTTGTCTAATAATTGTCATTTGAGTGTGCTTTTGTAGTTAGAAATAAAATGCAACTTAGTGCAACAGTCTACATTATGGAGGCCAAGAAGAGAGAATTTTGAAGTCAAATCTTAAAGCTGATGGGAGAAAAGAGAGTGCACCATGGTGGTCCACACCATAGGGGCCATTTATCATGCCTGGGACCCTTCAAAGTCCAACTGAGAAAAGAAAGATGGACCTAAGCAGTGAGGAGTGTTGCAAGAGTCTGTGCACAGTTGTAAACACTCAAAAATGCAAGCTTGAGCAGTTCTCGAGCAGGTAAATCTTCAGCAAAGTAAGCACGAGCATATCTCAAGCACTTTAGGCCTGTAGCAAACTAACAGTTTTAGTAGTCCTTGAGTAGTTCAAGATAAGATAGCTTTGGGTTCCAACCTCGAGCAGTTCTCGAGAGGTTCTGACCTTCAAGAATTCATCTTGAGCACATATTGAGAGGATCAGTACTTTCAAACAACATTTGCTTGAGAGGTTCTCGAGCAGATGCACCTTCAAAAAATTATCTCGAGTAGATCTTGAGCACCTGAAAGCAGCTTCATTCAATCCTGTCTAGTAGCTAAAGCCAACCACTCGAGCTGCTATTACTGAGAGAATCCAACCTATCGATCTGCAGTTTCGATGTTTCTAGGACAGATTTGCTGAGAGAATCCAATAGATAAGACTGATTTGCTGGATAAGTCTTTTTGTAATAGATAGGACTGATTTGTAACTGTAAAGAGGACTGTGGAAACATTATAAGGGCCTTGGAGTTCTGCAGAGAGTGCAATCCGGAGGGCTGATCATTGTAAGTTCTTTTATATGCAATGCAAAACTATTTTTATTGATTCATTTAATGTGTAATGATCTTGTGTTTCTCATTAAGAATTTTATAGATTGTATGCACCTATGAATGCTTGAGCTTTTAGCCTTGCAATCATAGTGATTGCAGTAATTTTTATGTTATGATTTTAATCCCTATGACTGGAGTACATCTTTGGGATGATCTGTGACCACTCAAATGGACAGGTTAAAGCCCTTGGACTACTCCACATCTCAGGGTTGGATTTGATTTTTCTTCATTGCATTTGAGCTTATAGCCTAATGAAGGATTGCTATAGATCCAATCTTTACTCTGCTTTACCAAGCCATTTACAGTGAAAAAACAACCCTCATCTCATTACCTTTGCTTTCTAGTATAGGTTACAGCAGCCAGAACTTTAGCTAGATCTGGAGGTCTACTATTCAACCTTGTGTTCTTAGATCAAATTTTTATGTGGGGCAAATTCTTACTTATCAAAACTGGCTACAATAGCCCTGGATTTTGCAGGACTATGTATAAATTTCTTTTGTGCTACTTTATTCCATTGTACTCGCCCTTTCTGATTTGTTTCTGGTGCCCTATTTTTTTATCCCAAATTTTAATAATAAAATAACAACACTCCAATCTTATATAACCAACAAGTTTTTGGTGTCGCTGCCAAGGATATTTGATTTAGATAATAGATCTAAGTTTTTCTTTGTTTATAGATTTATTTATTGCAGTTCTTGTATTTGAATAAAGTATTGCTAAATTTATTTTGGTTTCTTACAGATCTAGAATAGCAACAGAGAGAGGAGCTAGAAGCTGCAGCTGGATCATTATTTTCCTTAGTTTGCATCCCTTTCTGCCCCACATAGCTTCATTACTGTTATGCCTTAATTTCAGGAGTATTTTTTAGCAATAATCTTTTTAGCAGTCTTTAGTTGTGCTGTAAGTTGCTTGTTTTACTTGCTATTTGTGTGTGTCTTATCCTGGGTAGAAGGTCACTTGGACCTACATTAGCACCTCTAAATACTGAGATAGAAAGAGTCCTTAGACCTAGGCAGACCACACAAACCGCTGCTGACCATATTTAGCCATTTGAGATGGAAGAGCAACCAAGAACATTGATGGATTATTATGCACTAGGGGTATATTCATTCCCCTTTTGCATTCAATTCTCCAATGCTAAGGGAAATTATGAGATCAAGCCTCAAACCATTCATATGTGGCCATCATTTCATGGGTTAATTAAGGAGGACCCTTACAAGCACATTGATGAGTTTTTGTCCTTGTGCACTACATTTGCAATTGCTAGACTGGGAGATGAAGCCACCAAAATGAAGCTTTTTCCTTTTTTATTAAAGGACAAAGCCAGGAATTGGCTTAACATGCTCCCACCAAACAACATCACATCTTGGAATGCCCTCTAATGCCAATTTTTGGCTAAATTCTTCCCTATGAGCAGAACCAGCTAGTTGAGAAAGAGCATAATTTCCTTTGCTCAATTCGCAACTAAAGATTTCCATGAAGCATGGGAAAGGTTTAAAGAGCTGCTGAGGCACTGTCCACACCACTAAATCCCCAAGTTGCAGCTTGTCTAAAGCTTCTACCAAGGGATTGATCTTAAGAGTAGAGATATGGTAGATGCTTTATGTGGTGGAGCATACCTCTGCAAGACTGCGAAGAAGCTTGGGATCTGTTTGAGGTAATTAGTGAAAACTCTATGCAACAAGAAACTCTGTCAAGAGGTGACATTGAGCCTGTTGTAAGAGTTACAAGAGACCCCACTTCTAAGATAAAGTTGTATGAATTAAATGTGTACAATGGCCTAGCCAAGAAAGTGGACAGTTTGTCCTAGAAGTTTGACAAAGTTTTGAGTGTGTTGTAGCCATAAACAACTGCTCAGGTTGGAGAGGCATGTCTAATATGCCAGTCACCAACACACTCACTTGAGGATGTCCATCAGCTGGTCAATACCCTGAGTTGGTTTGGAGCATGCCAATGCTGCCCAATCATATGGGAAGCAGCCTGCTGGGTATCCATGGAGGAACCATCCCAATATGAGGTGGAGACAGGATAATTATCAGCAACCCCAGTAGCAACAGCAAGCATTGCCATACAGACCATAGCAGCAATATAATTAGGGTTATGTACCTAGACAACCTTTCCCTCAGTCAGCCTCACCGCCAAACCAGTTAACTTTGCGCCCACTGCAGCCTAGAGCCCCCTCTTTTAAGGAGCAGGTTGTGTCATCACTGTAATACCTGAGTTCCTTATCACAGACTGTGAACTCCCATAGTAAGAGTATAAAAATATTGAGGACCTGCTTGGTCAAATTTCCAACACTCTCGCCAAGAGAGAAGAGGGTCAAACTTCCAAGCCAGACCATGACCAACCCCAAGGGTCAATATCTGATTGGTGAAGGTTCCTCAATACATGAGGAGGCTAAAGCAATCATAACCTTAAGGAGTGGTAAGGTGGTGGACAATCAGGTGGGCATGGAGGAAAAGGAGAGTGAAGAGGAGAAAAAAAACTCATTTTCTGCTGATGAGCAGCAGGAGGACAATAATGGGGCTATTATTGAGCCCCAATAAAAAGAAAAAAATGAAAAAAGTAAAAAGAAAGAAAAAATTGGTTGATGATACAGCTAGGCTAGCAACTGAGGTACTAGTAGCACCCCAACTGCCATTTCTTCATGCTTTCAAGGGACCTTCCCCTTTTGATAAGGGGAATTCCAGAATGAAGGAAATGCTGGAGACCTTCAAGCAAGTTAAGATCAATTTATCTCTACTTGATGTCATCAAATAGGTCTCAGCCTATGCTAAATTCCCCAAGGACTTGTGCACTCAAAAGAGGAAGGCAAGGATCCATTTGTCTAATAAGGTCTTTGCAGCTGAGAAAGTCAAATTGATTTTGTCTATAGCTACACCAGCTAAGCTTCAAGACCTAGGTGTACCTACCATCCCCTGCATCATAGGAAACTACACCATAGGCAGAGCTCTCTTAGACTTGGAACTAGTGTTAACCTGCTGCCATACTCAGTGTATGAACAGATGGGTTTATGGGAGCTAAAACCAACACCTATTGTCCTCCAACTGGCTGACAGGTTTGTGAGAAAGCATACGGGAATTGTTAAAGATGTGCTGGTGGGGGTGGATAAATTCTTCTAACCTATTGACTTTTTGGTATTGGACATGGAACCTTTCAAATATAGCACCCCAATTACTATTATCTTGGGCAGGCCATTTCTGACCACAATCAATGCTTGCATTCAATGTAAGTCTGGGGCAATGGAAGCCACTTTTGGAAACAAGAAAGTGAAGCTGAATGTGTACAATGCTGTCAAGCAGCCTCAGCTGGACAATGAGGATTGCTTTGTATTTGATGTACTAGAGGACTTGATAGAAGAAAATTTATCCAATCTGCTAGATTGAGATAAAATTTATGATGAATTTGAACATGTGTGGACTGAGGTTTTTGAGGAGGAGGCCCCAACTTACATTGTTGAATAAAGAAACACATTGGATCCTTCAGTGGGCCTAGTGCAACACTCTATATGGAGACCCACATTGCTGCCCCTACCTCAACCCTCCATGGCACCTTTGATGCCTTCAATAGTTAGTCCACCAGATCTACAGCTTAAGCAACTGTCAGCATCTTTAAGATACGCTTTCATGGGGACACAACTATTATTGGAAAGGCATTGGGAATTCCAGCTATTTATGACCCAGCCTATAATTTGGGGACTCCACTCATTGCCTCCATCACTAAGATTGCACAGAAGC
Source organism: Chloranthus sessilifolius (assembly GCA_021018995.1). Taxonomy (NCBI): domain Eukaryota; kingdom Viridiplantae; phylum Streptophyta; class Magnoliopsida; order Chloranthales; family Chloranthaceae; genus Chloranthus; species Chloranthus sessilifolius. The sequence goes on from CM037585.1 coordinate 84,814,018, forward strand.
TGAGTAATGGAAATAAAACTTCTGAGGACTCACTCATGAGGAGTGACTTTAGTCCCAACTTATTATTTATGGATAATGTTATGAGGAAGAATATTTTTATAGTTACGTACTAGCAAGAGGGAAGGCACCGCATAGCAGATTCTTGAGGAAATGGAGTGTTTTGATTTAGTGTGTAACAAAATAAAATCAAATCAAAAGAAAGGATGGATTTAGCACAACTACAATCTCCTAGACTTGCAAGATACAGGGCTATTTCAGTATGTTTTATAGGTAAGTAAGGGTATGTCCACAGGGAAAATGTGAATAAGCTATGATGGATCTCCAGATCTACAATAGATCTGGTACTCTATCCTACTTTAAGCTACTCTAAAATATGAGAGAGGAGAGGATTTTGGGTTTTTGTCACTATAAACTACAGATTTTGAATGCAGTTGATCCAGAGCTTAAGAGAGCACAGAAGTGAAGAAAAATGGATTAAAAATCAAAAGGATGAAGATCAGTAGCTAGGGATTGGATATTTCACTGAAAATTGACTAAATCAAAGGCAATGCTTAGATCAGATTTGTAACAATCCTTCATCTAGCTACAAGCTCCCCACATTTTACCCCAGCAGATGCGTGGTACAAGAAGCCAATCTCAACCAAAGAATTGAAGCAATCCTAAGGCTATGATCTATCCACTTTAATGGTCACAGACCATCTCAGAGATTGTCCCAACATATCAAAGCAATCCTAAGGCTATGATCTATCCACTTTAATGGTCACAGACCATCCCAAAGGTTATCTTCAGCCAATGGTTTTAATTAGAACAAGTTAACCATTGTAGATGCTGTGAATGCCAGGCTACAAGCTCCCCAGTTCTGGCTGGCTCACAGGAGTATCCAAACTAAGGAAATCAAATATGAATAAATGAAATCTAGCTCATAATTAACTCTAAAACCCATAATTCCATTATAATGCTATTACTTATAATGATGTGCTCAGATCTACAATCTGTGCCACATCCGATCCCTCACAAAGCCTCTGAAACTCTCAATTACATATCATACCCTTACCCTAGCTACTAAAGAGGTTTTTTGCCAACCATCATTGGCCAATGGCGAGGAAGAAGGAGGAATAGAGAGGGAAAAATTGGAAGAAAAAATGAATTCGATCTCGGCTCTGCTCTCTCAATATTTGAATGCCTTTCAATGTTGTTGCTCCTCTATTTATACCTTTTTCTCATATCTATTTCAACCAATTAGAATTCAAAAGAATAATGCAGTTATGCTGATATGGCTAATCCCTCTGTTAGAGGCTTTCCTCCTATTGGTCCACAACTGACAAGTACATGTGAGGTAGTTAGAGTTCCCACTCATGCTCAGTTGAATACCAAAAATACCCCCACGGGTCCCTGTCGTGCCTTGGAGCGTGTCTACAAAATCTGGAACTTGTGACTACTGAACAAGGGTCATTGGAAGTTCCCGGAATGAATCTCGAGAGGTTTTAAGAGATTTTCGATGGGTTCTCAGTCTATATGCTCAGCCTTTCGATAGGTTTGGGATAAACCTTTCGCTGGGTTGAAGTGTACTCATCGCTAGGATCAGGTTCTCTCGACAGGTTTGAAGTAGCTCCCGAAACCCTCTGTTCAGTTCTTCCATCATCCTGTCGACTTGGTGAAGTGATCGACATGTTGGGAATCATCTCGATAGGTACTGGAGGATCCTGTCGAAAGCTTCTCTCATTCTACTTGATAGGTTCATTTGAACCTCGCGACTTCCACTACACCTTCAGCTAAGGTGTTGGCAAGATTCTTTCTTTCTGCAATCACAACCTATCGATAGGCAGCTGAAACCTTGCGATAGCTTATTGGATCCTCTTGGCAGCTTCTTCGTTGACTTTCCTCAGCTGGCACCTATTTCTAGTGCACTATCTTCCATTTGTTAGAACTCAGCAACCTCTTGATGGGTTCAATCTATCTTCTCTGCAACTGTTCTTGGTCTCAAGGATGACTTGTTAAGCCCATGGCCTTCTCATGAATTTATACAACTCTGATTGCTTGATTGACAGGCTTTTGGGCTATTGTGAAACTATGATGAGGAATAGATTGCTTCTTTGGCCTTTTTAGGTGGATATTTGCACTAAGGCTGAGTTTTATTACTTATCTTCAAAACATCCTTAACACACCTTATTAGTCAATTCAAGGGCCTAAGAAAGGTCGGGTTAGGAGGTGAAAAATGATATTTTTCACTACTCAACACACCCCCAAACCTAAGCTTTGCTAGTCCCTGAGCAAAAAAGAAATTCAAAACAATTATTGAAAATGAAAAGAAAAATATGCCACTTTTGTAGGGAACACATATGCATTTAGCATATGCATCAAGCCTTTTAAACCCCTAGGTGATCTCTAGTGGAGGAGTTAAGTCTCCTTACGGTTTTTAGTGAAGTTACCCACAAACTTCCCTAATGGTTCAGTTAATGTTAATGCAGCATGTTGAGAACAAAAATCAACTCAAAATGAAATTCATTCCACACCTTGTTCCTTTAAGTTCAGAAGGTTTTTATCAAAAACACAGTCTTTTAAAAATTGAAATTCTGTTGCATTTCCTTCACAACCAATCAGCTCATGTCAAGGCATTTTATCTGAAATTTAATACATAGGTAGCTATCAAATTGATAATGTCTGTTATGATACAACTCCCAACAAACTTAATTTCAGACCCAAAGCTCCCCAGGGCTTGTCCCTCAGAAGGAAACTAGAAGGGTGCATCAGTTAACTCAGCTCAAGAGCAATTACAGCCCTCAAATAGGATTCCAAGCAGAGCATAGGCATTGCTCTAATTTCTGAAATTTTCTAACTCTTTTCACCATAGATAAAACATATCCTTGTCTCCATATGACAGCTCAATCAATTTTAGATCAGTAAGGACTTTTTATTGGGTTGTAATGTGGCTTATGGGTGAAATTTATAAAGAATAAAAGGGGATAAAAGGATTCAAATGTGAGAAATTAGTAAGGTAAGGAGGCGATTTGTAACTTCTCAACCTTTATTTCAGCATAATTTCATCTTCTTTTTAAATTTTTAGAGCCAAAGTGGCCAGCTTCTTCTCTTTTTTTTTTTTTTCAAAATATCTGATGAAATGACTTCACTCTTTTGTTTTGCTTTTTCTGTTTTTCTTTTCTTTTTGTATACCTTTCTTTTGTGTTTTTCTCCCTTTTTTTTATGGGCTGGCATGCCACAATTACACATCACTCTTGCCTTCACATGTGTTTTCTTCTTCTTGTACCAAATTGTCAAAACTTACTCCTCTAACATCTTCAATTCCTTCACCTTTTCTTCTGAAATCTCAAAGTGAGGGTCAGGCTGCATCAGGTCATTGAGGTTGTGGGTTAAAAAAAATTTTATTTTATTTTGGGTTTGTATCAAAGAAAAGCTTGAATTTCAATACTCAAATGGTGTTTATCAAGGGCAGGGCAAAGGGTAAGGATATTTTCAGCTCAAACTGTCCAAGGAATGGCCTTACTTCATTTCTTCAATGTCAAGAATGTTGTCAAGTTGTTTCAACTTGGATTTGTCTAATTCTAGAGATCAAAGCTGGACCCAGTCAGTTCTTAGAGCAGAAAAATTGCCAAGACACTCTTTAAAAAGATAAGTTCTCAGGCCCAAATGTCACTGGGTGTGGTCTTCCATCAAATTTTCTGGAGAGTATCCTCACAGTTCTTCTCTCCTCTCAAGGTCACTAAGTGTTAATTTTTGAATAGAAGTTCCTGACAGTTGCTTCATTATAGTGTTAGAGCTGTAACATTATTCCAATGTTAAAAATTTTTTTTTTTTTTTTTTTCAATTTTCCTAAAAAAATTCAGGTGGGGATTTACTTCATTTTCTTAGTTTTTTATTGAACCTTGTTGCACTACTATTAACTATCCATTGGTAAGGCATACCTTGCCACACCCCCAAACCTATGAGGAGCAGTGTCCCCACTGTGTTAAAGATAAAAGTGGGTGTGCAGCACAGGAAAAAAAACAAAGATACACACAGAAAGAAAAGAAATAAAAGACATAAATAGCAAAGAAACTAATGAACACCAGAAAGAAATTGTATTAAAATATATACAGAGAGTATGCACAAGAGCCGAATGAGTACATAAAACAAAAAGTAGAAAAGAAAACCTAGACACAGTCTAATATAGACACGACAAAGGTGGCAACGTCCATAGCCTCAAACAAAATATCCCATATAAAAAAAGTTGTGCTCTTGGCTCAGGGATATCCTCAACTTGCTACCGCTGGAAGAGGAACAACAAACCAGGGGAGGGGATGAGAAGGACGAGGAGGAAGGAAGTTGAGCAGGTGGTGGATGGGGAGGCGAGGGTGGGGAGAGGAGACAGGGGGTTCTATGTTCTATTTTTTCTTCTTCCTCTTATCCTTTTTCATCTCTTCCTGGGCTAGAATCTGTTGCACCTCCTCAAATTCATCCCACAGGAATTGCAGTGGGTCTGTCTCCTTAAGTGGTGGAGCGTCCAACCAGATTGGGTGGAATTTGTTTGGCTTATCGATGGGTTTGTCATCCGCCATGATTGGAAGTGGAAAGGAACTTACAAAGTCGATAGAGAATGAGTACCACGAAGGGGGACAGACCTGCTATTTAAAAGGTGAGGTAGCTGGAATAGGGATCGTCAGAATAAATGGTCATATTTTTTCAAAGCTTAAATGTTAAAATGATGGTGGCAATAAATGGTATGACGATGGCGGTAAGCATGGCATGTCGTGTGAATTATTATGGGGAATGACACCGTGGAGTGCATGCTTGACTATTTTTAGCCACGGGGTTTAATGAGAGGAGATAAGAGGAATTAATACTCAGACACAGAGGAGGGAAATGCTGCTGAGTCCTCTTGAGGGGTACATGGAGCCATTCTACCGGTATTCTAATCCTATCAAGAATTACAAAGGAGGACCCTTAGATCTTATCGACAGACAATGATTCACCTGTAAAACCCGTCGATACATTCCTTTAGAGCTTTTGGAACCTGTCGACAAGCAGCCCAAACCTTCTCGACAGGATATAAATCAATGCAAATAGGCCTATATCCTGTCCCACGACCATGCTACACATCCCTTAGTCAACTCAGGAAGTTCCCAGCCCCAAGTCAGTCTATGACGGACACCTGATATGTACGTACTCATACTAATCCTAATGACTCTGCGAAATAGTAGTAGCACACCAAAGCAGCAACTATGATTCATATGATACATTGTTGAGAATCAGTTAAGTAATGGAGGATCTTGAAGGGAAATGGTCAGTGTGGGCTCGACATTTTCAACAAAAGGCTTGAGCCTCTGACCATTTACATTCATGATCCTGCCATTGTTGGGAACCTTAATATCAACTGCTCCAGATGGGAATACATGCTCAACTATGTATGTAGGGTCCTTCCCATCTAGATTTCAATTTTCCCGAGAAAATTTTTAGCTTAGAGTTGAAAATCCATACCTTACAGCCAACAATGAACTCTTTTCTTAACAATTGCTTGTCAAAGAAGACCTTGGTTTTCTCCTTATAAATTCTTGCATTGAAATAAGCGTCCAACCTCAGCTCATCCAACTCAGATAGTTGGAGTTTCCTCTGAATGCCAGCAGAAGTTAAGTCAGTATTCAAAGCATTAATGGCCCAATATGCCCTGTGCTCAAGCTCCACTGGTAAATGACATGCCTTGCCATATACCAGCCGAAAATGAGACATCCCGATGGGGGTCTTGTAAGCAGTTTTACAAGCCCATAAACCATCAGGTAGCTTCAGAAACCAATCCTTCTGATCCACTCTTACTGTTTTCTCCAAAATATGTTTGATCTCTCTGTTAGAAATCTCCACCTGCCCACTGGTTTGTGGGTGGTATGGGGTGGCAACTCTGTGTGTCACAGAGTTCTTTCTAAGGAGGTTCTCAAACTATTCATTGCAGAAATTGCTTCCCCCATCACTGATGATGGCTCTGGGGGTGCCAAACCTAGAGAAAATGTTGTTCTTTAAAAAGTTGAGGACAACCTTCTGTTCATTAGTTCCTGTGGCTATGGCCTCGACCCATTTGGACACATAGTCCACAACCACAATAATATAATTATAACCATGGGAAGGAGGGAATGGGCCGATAAAGTCTATCCCCCAAACATCAAAAAGCTCAACCACAAGAATGGGTTGCAAGGGCATGGAATTTCGTGTGGAAATACTCCCCATTTGTTGGCATCTAGAACAGGCTTTGCAGTGTTGAAAGGCATCCTTGAAAAGAATGGGCTAATAGAAGCCACTTTGAAGCACCTTTACAGCAGTTTTGTTGCCACTTAAATGGCCTCCGCAAGCCTGTTCATGGCACAGTCAGAATGTTTTTAAATTCAATTTCAGGCGCACATCTTCTTACCACTTGGTCTCCACAATATTTAAAAAGGTAAGGATCCTCCCACATGTAATATCAAATCTGTGAGAACAATAGATTCTTATCATCCTTGTTCCAATGTGTGAGAATTTTACCTACAACTGGGAAGGAATCATTGATGGGCAAGCTCTCTTGTTCAGCAGTTGGGATCCTGGATAGGTGGTCTACTACCACATTCTCAACCCCCTTCTTGCCCTTGATCTCTAAATTAAATTCCTGCAAAAGATAATTCCATCTTATCAGTCTGGCTTTGATATCTTTTTTAGACAAGAGATATTTTAGGGCTGAGTGGTCAGTAAACACAATGGTCTTAGATCCCAACACATATGATCGAAATTTCTCCAAAGCAAATACAATAGCCAACAACTCCTTTTCAGTTGTCGTATAGTTCAGCTGGGCATCAACCATTGATTTGCTTGCATAAGCCACTACACTTGGTGCCTTGTCTTTTCTTTGTCCCAAGACTGCACCAATAGCAAAGTCTGATGCATCACACATCAGCTCGAATGGAAAGGAGAAATCAGGAGCTTGTAAAATGGGAGCAGTAGTCAAACATGTCTTTAGCAATTCAAAGGCAGCCAAACATTCATTACTAAATTCAAATGGAACCTCCTGGCACAACAGGTGGCAAAGAGGTTTGGAAATTTTACTGAAATCTTTGATGAACCTTTGATAGAAACCAGCATGACCCAGAAATGACCTGACTTGCTTGACAATTTTAGGTGGGGGTAGATGTGCAATTAAGTCAATTTTAGCTTGATCAACATCTATCCCTTTGTGGGAGACAACATGCCCTAAGACAGTGCCTTGAGTCACCATGAAGTGACTCTTTTCCCAACTTAAGACTACGTTAGTTTCTTCACATCTTTGCAACACCAAGCGAAGGTGTTGTAAGCATTGACTGAAATCATCCCCATAAATGGAAAAATGATCCATAAAAATTTCAAAGAACTGATCAATCATGTCAGAGAAAATAGCATACATACAACTTTGCAAGGTGGCAGGTGCATTACATAGTCCAAATGGCATCCTTCTGTATGCAAAGGTTCCAAAGGGGCATGTAAAGGTTGTTTTCTCTTGATCCTATGGGTATATAGGGATATGATTGTATCCTAGATAACCATCAAGAAAATAATAAAATGCCTTGCCTGCCAGCTTATCCAAGATTTGATCAATGAATAGCAATGGGAAATGGTCTTTGCTGGTTTTCTCATTAAGCTTTTTGTAATCTATACACACCCTCCAACCAATGGTCAGTCTGGTTGAGATTAGCTCTCCTGAGTTTGCTTGATGCCACCTGGGTAGGTGCCAGGTGGCATCAAGCACCACCTGGGTAGGTGCCACCCATTGAGTAGGTGCCACCCATTGAGAATCTGAAATGGGGTAAATGACCCCAACATCTAACAGCTTGACAACTTCTTTCATGACAACATCCTGCATGTGTGGGTTCAATTTCCTTTGCATCTCTTTAGAAGGTTTAGAACCCTCTTCAAGATGAATCCTGTGCATGTACACAGCAGGATTTATACCTCCATGATCTGTAATAGTCCACCCTATTGCTCTCTTATGCTTCCTCAGCACACAAAGCAGTTCTTCCTCTTGCTCAAGAGTGAGGGAGGAAGAAATTATGACTGGCAATTTCTTATTATCTGCTAGGAAAGCATACTTTAAAGATTTTGGGAGCTGCTTCAGCTCCACATCTGGGTGACTGATGAGTGAAGGCAGTAGGGGTGCCTTAGAAGGTGGTGGAAGAGATAACAAAGTTGGTTTCCCTGGGTGATACTTTGCTGGCTCCACTTCAGAATTTACAATTTGCACTTGCTCAAGCTCAGAGGTGAAGGCTTTCTCTTCCATAGTTTCCTTCCAAACTTCATCAAAAACATCAAACAGATCATTATTGAGTAGAAGTTGGGGTGGAGTTTCTTCCACTAACTCATCCAGCAGCTTAATGGAAAAACAGTCCTCATTATCTAAATCGGACTAATGAGCTGCATTATACACATTCAATTAGACTTTCATATTACCAAAGGTTACTTCCATGACTCCTGATCTATATTGAATGCATGCATTGGCAGTGGCCAAGAAAGGTCTGCCCAAAATCACAGGGATGGAAGTAGCACACTTACTCGACTCCATATCTAACACTAGAAAATCAGCAGGATAAAAGAATTTGTCAATCCCAACGAAGACATCTTCTATGATGCCCACAGACTTCCTTTCAGATGTGTCAGCTAGTTATGAGACCACATGTATGGGCTTCAACTCACCTAAGCCCAACTTCTCATATACTAAATATGGAAGTAAATTCACACTAGCTCTCAGATCTAATAAGGGTTTTTCAATGGTATGATCCCCAATCATGCAGGGGATAGTGGGAACTCTAGGGTCTTAGAGCTTGGTTAGGGTTGCTATAGTCAAGATTTGGTTCACTTCTGCTGAAAAGACTTTCTTAGATAGGTGAATCACCGATTGTCTTTTGTGGGTGCAAAGATCTTTTAAAAACTTGGCATAGGCTAGCACTTGCTTGATTGCGTCAAGTAAAGGCAGGTTGATCTTTACTTGCTTAAAGGTTTCCATCATTTCCTCTACTTTGGCATTTCCCTTGTCAAAAGGAGAAGCTGCTTTTAAAGCATTGGAAAATGGCAAATGGGGGGCTGGTCTCCCATTTGCAGCCTTAGCCAACTCATCAAATTTTTCTTTATTTTTATTTTCAAATTTTTCTTCTTTTTTTTCATTTTTCTATTAGGGAGCATTAACATCCCCGCTATTCAAACTGGACTGCTCCTGCTGTACATTCAGTGGAACTGCTTCATCTTCTGTCTCTAGAATTTTCAAAGGCCCACAGCCTACCTGATTGTCCACCAGCCTTCCACTTCTCAATGTGGTGACAGATTTAGCTTCCTCATGAGAAGAACATACTTTAGCTACCACATATTGTCTCTTTAGATTGTCTATGGGCTGACTAGGCAGCCTACCTTCCTCTCTCTTTGTCAATGCATTAGATAGTTGACCAAGATGGTCTTCTATAATTTTGATGCTCTGGCTATGAGAGTGGACAGTTTGGGACAAAGAGCCTAAGTTCTACAATGAGGCAAGAACTTGCTCTTTAAAAGAGGGTGTTCTAGAAGCTAAAGTTGGGGCATTTGGTTATACAGGCTGAACCATAGGCTGAGCCATAGGTTGCTGGTATTGGATCCTTGGAATAAAATTCTGTTGATTAGTTTAGGGAGCAGGATTAAAAGGCATTTGCTGCTATGGTTGCTGATAGAACTGATGTTGGAACTGCTGCTGCTGGTTTTGGATTTGAGCATTATCTTGCTTCCACATCAGGTTAGGGTGGTTCCTCCAGGAATAACCAACAGTTGGTTGTTGACCATAAGATTGAGCAGCAACCACATGTTCCATTACCAATTCTGGAAATTGCCCAGCAGAGGGGCAATCCTGGAAGGGATGAGTATGAGATTGGTAGCTAGGACATGCCTCTCCCACACTAGCAACTAATGGAGACAGCCTCTCCTGCATCATGTTCTCTAGCTTTTGAGTTAAGCTGGTTACCTTTCTCTCCAAATCACTATACCCACCAATTTCATACACTTTTCCTCTTGTTGTGTTCTCCCTTAACATTCCTCCTGGGGTGTTCACATCCCTAGCAAGAGACTCTTACTGGTAATGAATTTTCACTAATAACATCAAACAATTCCCATGCTTCCTCAGCAGTTTTATGAAGGTATGTGCGTCCATAAGAAGCATCCACCATATTTCTACTTTTTGAGTCAATTCCTTGATAGAAACTTTAGATAAGTTGCCCTTCAGGAATTTGGTGGTGGGGGCACTGCCTCAACAGCTCCTTGAATCTCTCCCATGCCTCATGGAACCCTCCAGTTGGGAGTTGAGAAAATGAGAGGATATTCTTCCTCAATTGACTGGTTTTAGACATAGGGAAGAATTTAGCTAGGAATTGGCTTTGCATGTCATCCCAAGAGTTGATACTGTTAGGGGGAAGCAAAGATAATCAGGCCCTGGCTTTGTCCTTTAATGAAAAAGGAAATAGCCTAAGCTTGGTGGCTTCTGGCCCTAGTCCTGTGATGTTAAAGGTGGTATACAACGCAAGGAATTCATCCACGTGCTTGAATGGGTCCTCTTTGCTCAAGCCATGGAAAGAAGGCAAGATACAATTCACAACAAATACAACAACCAGGAACAAGTACAAACAGCTAATCAATCTACAAATGCACAGATCAGAAAAATAATAAAGGAGTAAAGAGATGCAAACTTTAGCACAACCTTTAGCGCAATGCATAGAGCACCACAGATTCAGATCTGAAAAGAAAATCAAGCTACAAAATACTACAGGAACAATTAGTCAAACACTAAATAAGTAATCACAATTACAAATCTAAAAAAAAATTAGAAAGAAAACTTAGATCTACCATGTTTGGATCACATGATCCCCGGCAGCAGCGCCAAAAAGTTGTAGGGGAAATGGAGTATGCTGATTTAGTGTGTAACAAAATAAAATCAAATCAAAACAAAGGATGGATTTAACACATCTACAATCTCCTAGACCTAAAAGATATAGGGCTATTGCAGCAAGTTTTATAGGTAAGGGTATGTCCACAGGGAAAATATGAATAAACTATGATGGATCTCCAGATCTACAATAGATCTGGCACTCTATCCTACTTTAAGCTACTATAAAACAGGAGAGATGAGAGGTTTTTGGGTTTTACTCACTATAAACTACAGATTTTGAATGTAGTTGATTCAGAGCTTAAGAGAACAAAGAAGTGAAGGGAAATGGATTAAAAATTAAAAGGATGAAGATCAGCAGCTAGGGATTTGATATTTCACTGAAAATTGATTAAATCAAAGGCAATGCTTAGATCAGATCTGCAACAATCCTTCATCTAGCTACAAGCTCCCCAGGTTTTACCCCAGCAGATGCGTGGTATAAGAATCTAATCTCAACCAGAGAATTGAAGTAATCCTAAGGCTATGATCTGTCCACTTTAATGGTCACAGACCATTCTAGAGATTGTCCCAACATATGAAAGCAATCCTAAGGCTATGATCTGTCCACTTTAATGGTCACAGACCATCCCAGAGATTATCTTGGGCCAATGGTTTTAATTAGAACAGGTTAACCATTGAAGATGTTGTGAATGCCAGGCTACAAGCTCCCCATTTCTGGCTGGCTCACAAGAGTATCCAAACTAAGGAAATCAAATATGAATAAATAAAATCTAGCTAAAAAATAACTCTAAAATCCATAATTCCATTGCAATGCTATTACTTACAATGATGTGCTCAGATCTACAATCTGTGCAGCATTCAATCCCTCACAAAGCCTCTGAAACTCTCAATTACAGATCATACCCTTACCCTAGCTACTGAAGTGATTTTTAGCCAACCATCATTGGCTAATGGCGAGGAAGGAGGAAAAGAGAGGGAAAAATTAAAAGAAAATTGAATTCAATCTCGGCTCTGCTCTCTCAATTTCTGGATGTCTTTCAATGTCGTTGCTCCTCTATTTATACCTTTTTCTCATATCTGTTTAATTCAGAAGAATAATGTAGTTTTGCTGATATGGCTGATCCCTCTTCTAGAAGCTCTCCTCCTATTGGTCTACAACTGACAAGTACATGTGATGTAGTTAGAGTTCCCTCTCATGCTCAGTTGAATACCAAAATTACCCCCCAGGGGTCGCTGTTGTGCCTTGGAGCGTGTGCGCAGAATCTGGAAGTTGGGACTGCTGGAGAAGGGTCATTGGAAGTTCCCAGAATGAATGTTGAGAGATTTTGAGAGCTTTTCAATGGGTTCTCGGTCTGTATGCTTAGTATTTCGATAGGTTTAGGATAAACCTCTCGCTGGGTTGAAGTGTACTCGTCGCTAGGATCTGCTTCTCTCGACAGATTTGAAGTAGGTCCCGATAACCTCTATTTAGTTCTTCCTTCATGCTGTCGATAGGTTATAGTCATCCTGTCGACTTGGTGAAGTGATCGACATGTTGGGAATCATATCGACAGGTATTGAAGGATCCTGTCGAAAGCTTCTCTCGTTCTACTTGATAGGTTCATTTGAACCTCACGAATTCCACTGCACCTTCAGCTAAGGTGTCGATAGGATTCTTTCTTTCTGCAATCACAACCTATCGACAAGCAGCTGGAAGCTTGCGATAGCTTCTTCCTTAACTTTCCTCAGCTGGCACCTATTTCTGGTGCACTATCTTCCATCTGTTAGCACCCAGCAACCTCTTGGTGGGCTCAATCTTTCTTCTCTGCAATTGTGCTTGGTCTCAAGCATGACTTGTTGAGCCCATGACCTTCTCATGAATTTATACAACTCTGATTGCTTTACTGACGGGCTTTTAGGCTGTTGTGAAACCGTGATGAGGAACAGATTGCTTCTTTGGCCTTTTTAGGTGGATATCTGCACTAAGGCTAGATTTTATTTCTTATCTACAAAACATCCTTAACACACCTTATTAGTCAATTCAAGGGCTTAACAAAGGTTGGGTTAGGAGGTAAAAAATGGTATTTTTCACTACTCAACAGATGCCCCATACTCCTTCTCCCATGGTTGGGTTAGGAGGTAAAAAATGGTATTTTTCCCTACAGCAAGCTGATCACATCCCTACTCAAACAAGGAGGTTATGTATGGAAAATCAGCATGACTTTGCTGGGCAAGAAGAAGAAGGCATCTGAGGAGTCAACAACAACCCTTCAAGAAGAGACCTCTATAGCTGCCATTCCTGCAGCACCCTCTGTTGTCAGCTCAGCTCCATTGCCCACTCCTACAGCAGCTACATCAGTAGCCTCAGTACCACCTTCTCCCCTCCATATCCCACACACCATATCACCACCAATCATCACCATTCCACTTTCCATTCCTGCCCCATGCCTACCATTTCATCTCCAACACCCTCCACAATCACCACCACCATCCCTGTGCCAGCTCTAACTTCAATCACATTCCCATTTAACCTACCCACTACCACCATAAAAAGAAAATACAAAAAGAAAACCCATCACCAACCCACAACACCCACTAAACCTAGCCCATCCACTACCTTACCAGAGCCCATTCCAAGTCCTGAACCCACTAACATACCCAGAATAACACCAAACCCACCTTCTCCATTCACATATGATGACAGTGAGCTTATGACCATTGACATTGAACAACCAAATCCCACTGACCTTGTAGCCCCCATTGAACCCATTAACCCCATTAAACCCATTGACCCAATTACCTCTCCTACCCATTCCATTCCATTTACACCTACCCATGACCAAGAACATTTCACCACTGAGGGGTACTCAGCCATGATTGATTCCATTGTGGGGGATATCAAGCATGAGTACACACCTCTCTCAGACTCCCCACAATCCTACCATTTTAACGATGCCCCTACCTCTCCTTTCCAACCAATCCCACCCACCCAACCTATAACCCCAACCATACCAGCCCCACTCTCCCAAATAATTTCCCTCCTTAACTCTCTACAAACCCAACTCCATACCAAAATGAAAACCAAGCAACTATACAAAACAGCCTACATTCCATTCAGTCAACCCTTCAGACCTTAAACCCAACACCCGAACAACCTATACCCACACCTGTACCTACCCCTCCCCCTACACATCAGCCTTCAACTTCAGTGGCAATAGCAGATGCTACCACACGGACAAATTTTGAAAATTAGAAGCTTGCCCTAATCCCATTTACCTCAACATTCACCCAGACTGAACCCCCTGAGGAGGAGCAGGCACTTATCCTTCCATCTAGCCCACCTTCATCTCCAAATACAGGTACTGAGCTGGAAGTTTTCTCTGAGTCTTTTGACAACTCTTCTAACTGGGCCATTGCCTTTGTTGGAGCCATCCCCATACCCATGTTCTACACCCTCAACAAGTCTTATGAATGCCAATCCATATGTTTAGAGGGATGTCCATCTTGTAGTGGAATCAGTGACAGACATGGTATAACAGAGATATGAAGACCAAATTGCCTTGATGAAGAGTGCTTATAGGAAGCTGATAGAGAAAAAAATGGTGAATCATGAGAAGGATAAGAAGGTAATGTAGCAGTAGTTGGGCAATGCATTATCCTTGTACAAAGTTTATGAGCAGAGGGCAACCCACTTTGCCTAGCTTGTAGAGACACTCACCTCCACCATATCAGTCATGAACCCCACATTTCCTAGTGGAGTGTCAATAAAGGAGCCTTCACAAGAGAAGAGCAACACCAAGCCCAAGAAACCAGCTGCAATAAGATCCAATGCTGGTGCTGCACAAGCTGATAGTGTGAAGAAAGGCAAGGAGAAAGCTGTAGGGGACCCAAAAGACTTAGATTCTGATTCAAATCACTTGTAGGAGTTAGTTAGTTTTGTGAATGTTTTTCCTTAGTTGTTGTTTATAAATAATTTGTAATGATGTGTTTCTGCTTATACCTATAAATTTTTCTTAAATTTTCTCTATTGTATCATATTAATTTTTTAGTGAAATTTCTTTTGTATGCAAATTTGCAATGTGCTTAATTGTCTACCTTTTTCATTTCTGATGCAAATCAATTTTTCTACTGTACACTCTAATACCTTTGCATACCTTGCTGCCCCTACTAACAAGTACATTGAAACAGTGAGGACACTATTTATCTTAGGTTTGGGGGTATAGCAGGGTAGACCAATGAGATGGTTAAGCTAAGTGCAACAGTATTAGTTAAAATTGAAACAAATAGAGTGAAATTCCACCTAATCAATTGTGAAAGAGGAAATTTAAAATTGTACAGACTTTTTAACACTGAAAATTTAAAAAGAAAAATAAAAATTCAGCACTTCCATGAAGTGATCATCAAGAAAAATTTTCACAATCAATACATAGTGAACCAGTAAGGAGAGAAAAAGGTGAGGACATGCCCTTTGAGTTCAATTGAAGACCATACCCAGTGAGATTTGGGCCTATAAAAAAAAATATTCTTTTGAAGAGTGTCTTTGGCAATTTTCTATGCTTTAAGGACTGACTAACTCAAACCCTCTCGCTAGAAGTTAGGCACCCCCAAATTAAAACTGTTTCGTAGAACTCATGACACTAGGTAGATGAACTAAGGCCATCATTTGGACAGTTTGAGCTTGAAGGTCTTACCCATTGAACTGCCCCCTTTGCATACACTCTCTAAGCCTCAAAAAAACAAAAAAAAAAAATCCATTTTTCTTTGAAAAACACCAGAGTAATTGAACTTGAACCTCTTGACCTGATTCAGCCTTACTCTCACTTTGAGAATTTAGAAGGTAAAGGAGAAGATGTTGAAGATAGGTTAGTAGGGTTTAACATTTGGTTGAAGGAGAAGGAGATGAGAGAAAATTTGCATGAAGAAGTGTATCAGTAGTATGGCTGTGGTGACCATCATAAAAAAAAATATAAAAAAATAAAAATAAAAATCAAGAGAAAGAAAGAGAAGTCAAAAGAAGTACTCCATCTGAATAATTGGAAATAGGAGAAAAAGTTGGCCACTTTAGATCTGAAAAACCTGTTGGAGGATGAAGTTGTGCTGTGATGAGGAAGGTGAAGTCCTGAATCACCTCCTACCTCTTGATTGAATTCTCAGTTTTGAACCTTTTTACCCCTTCATTTTTGTTAAACCCTTAGCCTAAGCCACATTACAACCTAAGAAAAAGTTCTTAGTGATCCAAAGTGAATTGAGCTGCTATGAGGAGATGATGGGATGTTTGATCTATGGTGAGAAGTACATGATGATGTCAGGAAAAATAAGCAAATGCCTATGCTCATGCTAACAAGCCTATTTGAGGTCTGTAACTGATCTTGAGCTGGAGTGAAATTGAAAACCCTTCAATTCATTTTTGAGAGATAGCTCTGGTGAGGATTGGATCTGAGATTGAATTTATTAGGGCACTGTTTAAAGCTTATTTTTGAATTAATGGTGAGCTATATACTTATTTGCACACACTACACTCTTGATGTATGTTGATTGGTTGTGATGAGCATACATGGTGATTTAGGTATTAAATTGTTTGCACATTATTATTTTAAAACTCTTCTAATTTGAAAGATCAAGGTGTGGAATAAACTTTATATGTTGAAATCTGACTTGTCACTGTGTACACATGGTTTAATTGTTTGCATTATTATTTTAAAACTCCACTAGGTGATCCCTAGTGGAGGAGACTTCACTCCTCCACTAAGGATCACCTAGGGGTTTAGAAGGCTTGATGCATAAGCTAAATGCATCCGTGCTCCCTATGAAAGTGGCATTTAAACTTATAGAGTAATTGTTTAAGTTTTACTTTGCTCGAGGACTAGCAAAGATTAGGTTTGGAGGTGTGCTAATCATTGAAATATGCATCTTTTCACCTCCTAACTTAGCCTTTTCTAGACCTTTGAGCTATCTAATAATTATCATTTGAGTGTGCTTTTGTAGTTAGAAATAAAATGCAGCTTAGTGCAACAGTCTACATTATGGAGGTTAAGAAGAGAGAATTTTGAAGTCAAGTCTTGAAGCTGATGGGAGAACAGAGAGTGCACAATGGTGGTCCACACCATAGGGGCCATTTATCATGCCTAGGATCCCTAGAAGTCTAACAGAGAAAAGAAATATGTACCTAAGCATTGAGGAGTGTTGCAGCAGTCTTTGCATAGCTGCAAACACTCAGAAACGCAACCTCGAGCAATTCTCAAGCAGTTAAATCTTCAGTAAAGTAAGCTCGAGCAGATCTTGAGCACTTTAGGCCAGTAATAAACTAATAGCTTGAGCAGTCCTCAAGCAGTTCAAGACAAGATAGCTTCAGGTTTCCAACCTCAAGCAGTTCTCGAGAGGTTCTGACCTTTAGAAATTCATCTCGAGCACATCCCGAGAGGATCAGTACTTTTAAAAAACATCTGCTCGAGTGGTACTCGAGTAGATGCACCTTTCAAAAATTATCTCGAGCAGATCTCAAGCACATGAATGCAACTGCATTCATCCTGTCGAGTAGCAAAAGCCAGCCACTCAAGTTGCTATTGCTGAGAGAATCAACTTATTGAGCTGCAGTTTCAATCTTTCCAGCCTATCGAGAGCCTCTCGAGAAACAATACCTGAAGCCCCATCTACTCGAGCTGCATAATTTGAAGCACTCCAGCCTATTGAGCAAGCTTCAGGAACTAATCCAGCCACTCGAGAACCTCTCGAGATCCATGTTCTGAAGCCTGATCCACTCGAGACTTGGGTTCTATCTTTCACATTCAACCTTCAAGGGCACTTTTGGGATTCCACATCCTCTGAGGCACATTCCCCAATGTGTTGAGCTATTCCCCACTAAAGAAGGAAATACTTGGCCATCATTTAGCCACATCAGCAGGATCTTCACTAACTTGGATGTGACAGCCTAGATTTGGGCACCCTGAAACCCGTGCCTTTAGTACGGCTCTCAAGGTCGTGCCCCATATGCATGTACGGAACATTGGTATAACAAAGCAATAACGAAGCAAAAAAACCCACCCGAACCATCAGTAATGAAATAACAATCACCCTGGATGATTCCCCAAAAGAATATATCATCATTTAATTATATTTTCTCAAAAATAGGGCCTGACATACCAAGCCATACAGAACTCTCTCAAAACTTAATCAAAGTACGCTGGGGTCCTCTAGAAGAAGTCCTCAGGAGGGGCTCTAAATCCTCTCCAGGTATGTAATCTAAATCCTCCGAATCTACACCTCCCGAAGTAGTAGCAACCGCAAGCACTGAACCTGTGACGTATAGTCTAAAGGGTGAGCTACATCATAGCTTAGTAGGGAAATAATCGAATGAACATATAAGTTAATCTCTCACATATATTCCTTGATATTTAAGAAGCATGATCTATCAATGAAATAGCTAGAAAAATAATTTAAATGACTGAAGAGATGAACTGAATGTGACTGTTACTTTACATGAGTTTACTTGTTCTCAATTTGCTCACAAAAGACAATGATTGGCCTAAACACTTAAATCACAACTTAAATAATCCTTAATTTACTATAGCATCGAGCGCTCGATGGAATACCCTCCATCGTCGTCTAATCAAACCATTTTCATTTCCTTTTTCAATGATTTCATACTACCCATGTTCCTTCCTCATAGGCGATGGGGTATAATTCTCATACATACATCCCTGGGATGTCCAACTGGTGTACGGATTGGCCGCCGTACCGGTCACGGATATTCTGTCGAGTTAGTTGTGGGTATCCTGCCACGTTGATGGGTTATTCTCCAAACCTTAAATCAAAAGTGCTCTACATATAGTTATTCACCGTGTGATTGTGCTAATTATAGCATATGAGGCCTTATCAATTCTCATTCACTTTGCTTTACATTTTCACATACATCCTTGGGATGCAACCAACTCAATACTTTACACAGATGCCCTTATCACATTCACATCCCCTGGGGACGTCACATACTCTTTTGTAATTCAATTTCCTTACTTAGTGTTCACACATGCACACTTAAGTTTCACATTTATTCATTTCTATATCATTACATACATGCTTTGTCAATTAAAATACATATTCAAGGTGCTCCCCTACCTCAGTGCAATGCCATCAACAAAATGCCTCGATCTTACATAAGGGGTCAAGCGTAACCACTATACGCAAAACCTACATTACATGGATCACAATACTCTTACCAAAGCTTACAAAGATCTAGGGAATCATGAGTCTAAAGAACTAATAAAAATAAAACCAAAAGCTACATTGTACCTCGCGTGAGCGGTCACTATTCCTTGCGCGAGCGATCGCTATACCTCTCGCGAGCGATCACTATTCATCATGCGAGTGAGAGCTATACCTGGCTTAAGCGATTATAATAGAGGTCTCCTGGAGCTCACGCGAGCCCTCGCTCGAGTGAGCTTTCCTTTACAAAAGGCCCTCACTCGAGCGAGCACAGGGCTCATTTTCTTAATATATTTTATCCCCCTTTCCTCGCGTGAGCAAGCTATTATAATGGCGCGGACAAGGGAAGGCTACAACTACCACTCGAGCTTCTCGAGAATAAATTCCTACCCCACATTTAATACCCTATTTAATACCAAATAAACCAACAATTTCTACCCTATTAAATATTCATAAATGCATAGAAAAATACTTTATATCATAAAAACTCTTATAGATTTGATTGAAGATCAACTCCATTCAAGAGGGTTTCAAAACCCCTCCCCCAAACCCTTTTCTAGATCATCCACACGCTCAAAACTAAGAGATCTTATTCAATCTCTTCACCACACCTTCCCCAACAAGTGTATTTAAGATCTGTAAGGTGGAGTTTACCTTTTGATCACAAGAAAGTCCTTATGCACAATTTCTTTCCAATACCAAACCCTCTTCTCCCTTCTCTCTATTTCTCTCTCTCTCTCTCTAACTAAAACAAAGCCCACCGTATGGGACTCCTCCCCCCTATCTCTAACTAGTGCAAAGCCATTGTGCTAAGCACACACACTAGATGTTTTATTTCCACCTAACTCTCATGTAGCACTTATATAGCTAAAAGTGTATATAGCAAGTGTGGTTCCCTTGTGAACGACAAATGCCTTAGCACTATTTATAGCATACGTGACCTGCACAGTACACGAAAATCAGGGATGTTACATTCACCCCACGTAAAATTTTCATCCTCGAAAATTGATAAGACATATTACTAAGCTAAACCACACATAAGCAAACAGGGTACCCACCTAGTCCAATCATCCAATTAAGCATTTGGTCATAAGTGACCCACAACCAAACTTGTATTAACGCAACAAGCATTAAAGTAACAAGCATTTGTTATCCCATCATAACAACAACATAGCACGCGTTTCCAACCAACCTGCCTATCACACGTAGTGATTATTCATGTTTTTGTGAGTATGACCTATCAAAAGAAAACTGTCCAAAGGGCTTTCATTGAATCCAAAAAGTAGTCAAGTATGACTAGTCACATTTATGAGTACCTGCATTAAAAACTACACACAAGCATGAAATGTGTATCACAATTTTATTCACTCCACATAAACGATTTCCATTCACATTAAATCATTTTCAATTAACCCATATGTCTAACTGAAAATAGTACTATCACCACGCCATTTAAATTAACTTATCATGCACATAAAAAGATCAGTGTATCTACTAACAAAATTGTCATAACCGTGTCACCATAGTTTGAAGGATCTACATCCCCATATTCACATCAATATTTTTTATTTTTTAAAACATTACATTGAAGTCTTCAAAAAGGACTTAAATGACAGATGACGAACTAGTCGTCACCTTGCTCGTACTCATCATTGTCCTCCTCCTCATCGTCATCATCATCATCATCATCACCAACCTCCTCCTCGATAGGCCCCCCACAGTAGTAGCCCTACCAGCAGTACCAGAGCTAGATGCACCCAATGTGGCACCCCGTAACTAATCGACCCGCGTCCGATATGTCTGTGGAAAAGCAAGGCTCATGAGGTCGATGAGAAGTGACTCCTAAAACCTCTGGTGCAATCGAATCTCCCTCCCTTGGAGAAGGATATTCCCCATTAGGCCGCCGTCTGTGGTAGGGAAGGGCTGTGAAGACGAAGTGGATGGAGCAGTTGGTCCGGTTGGTGGTGGTGGTTGGGTCGCCAGTCGAGTGACCTGACTGTCTCTCTTTCTCTTTTGACTATTTTGGAGGCTTTTTAAGTTCCTACTTAGATCTTGGGAGATGAATGGGACGATGTTATCAATTAGGACGGGCTCGTCCGCTCTAATCTCGAAACCTTCCGTGCCATGATGTAGATCGATGAGTCTTGAAATCAGACCGGCGTAGGGTAGGCGATTGATAGGTGGAGGGATGATGCCTCTCACATTTCTTCTAAAGGCATGCACAATGCCCTTTACAACCAACCTAGGGGAGCTAAACCACCTGTTGTGGAAGGCGGAGCGCAAGGCCCTCAAAAATGATTCACGTCACTGTTGTTCGTGACCAATTGGGTACAAGTTTTTCTTGAAAATGATGTCTAAAGGCCACATATGTGGCGGCAACTAGGACCTAGTGATCGATTGTCTCGATGTGGTAGTGCCACCAGTAATATCGGTGACAATGGTTGGAATGTCTGTCTCTGGGGATAGGGGCTGAGAAAGCGGGTCCTGTATGAAGGTGTGAGGGCAGTTCATGGCGATTGAAACGTCGGTATCGTCAAAGGCAAACCCCCTCCCGTGTATCTCAACGACAAGAGTGGTTTCATCATTATTGGTTTAAAGGGTTTGGTAGAATAGTTTAATGAGCCTTGAATGGTAACGAGCTCCAAACAGTTTCAACAATGGTTTCAAACCATTACAACCAATATAATCTGAAGTCCATTTTGTGGATGTAGGATCTTGAAAGAAACTGGGATGTATTTCCCATTCGAGTTCAAAATTTTTGGCCCCCCACCAATCATTTGGTTGGGCTGGTGCAGCTTGGTGAAGTGGTGGAGGTGGTGGAGGTGGTGCTTGTGGTGCCTTACTAGAAGACGGCGGCCGAACTGCTATCTTCTTCCAAGGTTGAGGGTTAGGGCATGTAGAAGCCATCACAAGGTTTTTCAAAGTAAATCAATGAAATTAAAGGTGGTTAAGGGTAGAAATAACCTTTTTAAACTTTTCAAATAGATCGGATTTGTCAAATCCGGCTTGAAATCGCATGTAGAGGAACCCCCAAAGTGAAAACCCTTAAACCCTAGCGCCCAATCCCTTCTCTCTCGTGAAGAAATGGGTGAAAATAGTGAACGCCCCTTTTTATACTCAAGCCATCGCTCGAGTGATATTAGCCCTCGCTTGAGCAAGCACAGAACTATTTTGGCACAGGAATTGAATAAGACTCCCGCGAGCGAGCTTAAGTGGTCATGCGAGCGAGCCCAGAAACATTTTCTGGCTCATTTTCTGCTGTACTTTCACATTTTTGTGGTCTATACCTTTATTTTTGCTTAGTATAAAAATTTCCTTTTACAATACCTCTTGTAGTTACTGATCAATGGATCAATTCAAAAGAAACCACCAACCATAATTACTCCTTGACAAATTGCGTGTTGATTTAATTAACATCAATTCTTAGAATTTCATAACAATTGTCCTTTTTATAGATTCAAAACAAGCCATGCGATCTAGCTTTCTTCATACAACTTTGGATATTGTTCCTTCACATCCGCTTCACGTTCCCAAGTTGCTTCTTTGGCCGGATGATTCTTCCATTGAATAAGCACTAAAGGAATCACTTTTATGTGTAACACTTGCTCTTTTCTATCCAATATCTCAGCCGGTTCCTCGATCATAGCCATATCTTCATGCATTTCCAACTGCTGACCTCCCAAGATATGGGAAGGGTCATTCACATACTTTCTGAGCATAGAGACGTGGAACACGTTGTGTACCCGATCAAATGTTGATGGTAATCCAACGCAATATGCGACCTCACCTAGACGACCCAAAACCTCAAAGGGTCCAAGGTAACAGGGACTCAACTTGCCTCTCTTTCCAAATCTCATAACGCCTTTCATAGGCGATACTTTCACAAACACATGCCCGCCAACGGTGTAGTCCACACTTGTTCTTTTGATATCAACGTAGCTTTTCTGCTCTAAGCTGACTTAAGTCTCTCTCTAATCATATGAGCAACAATGGCATTATCTTCAAGTAACCTTGGCCCCAAAATAAGGTTTTCGCTGGTTTCTTCCCAATTGATAGGCAATCTACATCGCCATCCATAGAGAGCTTCATACAGTGCCATCCCAATGCTCGTTTGGAAATTATTATTGTATGCAAATTCGATCAACGTTAGGTGTTGATCCCATGATCCCTATAATTCAAGCATACACGCTCTAAGCATGTCTTCTATCACTTGGCTTACTCGTTTCGTCTGCCCATCGGTCTACAGATGGAAAGCCGAACTAAAATCTAATCGCATACCCATACCTTCTTGAAACTTCTTCCAAAACTTTGAAATATATAACGGGTCACGATCAGAGACAATGCTACTAGGAATCCCGTGCAAACATACAATCTCCTTCATATATAACTCCGCGAGTCTTCCTGCTATGTACATTGTGTTGTAGGGCAAGAAGTGTGCTGACTTGGTAAATCGATCCACGACTACCCAAATGGCGATGTATCTCTTTGTTGTATGCGGTAGTCCTACAATGTAATCCATGGAGATTGATTCCCATTTCGACTCTGGTATGGGTAGAGGCTGCAATAATCTAGTAAGGTGTCTATGATCGGCTTTTACCTACTGACATGTCAAACACCATGACACGTACTTGGCCACGTCTTGCTTCAAACCTCTTCACCAATAATTCTTCCTCAAGTCTTGATACATTTTGGTGCTACTAGGGTGGATTGCATATTTTGACTTGTGAGCTTTATCAAGGATAGTTTGCCGTAGATCAGCATCATCTGTAATACAAAGATGACCCTTGAACAATAAGGAACCACCTTCTTTCGTTGAAAACTCTGGTTTGATGCCTTCAATAACGTCTTGGCGAGTCTTGGTTAACTATGGATCTTTCATCTATAGCTTGTGAATATGCTCAAAGATCGTAGGTCTCACTGATACGTTAGCCAAGAAAGCTCTTGTAGCTTGCACCTCAATATTTGCGTCATACAGTGAAAGATCTTCAAATAATTTCCATCTATGCATTCCCATAATTAGATTAGCCAACTGAGCTAAATCCTTCTGACTTAAGGCATCGACTACGACACTAGCCTTGCCTGGATGGTATTGTATGGAGCAGTCATAGTCCTTGAGGAAGTCCATCCATCTGTGCTGCCTCATATTCAACTCTTTCTGTGTAAACAAGTACTTGAGGCTCTTATGGTTGGTGAAGATCTCAAAGGTCTCACCGTACAAATAATGTCTCCAAATTTTCAACGCAAATATGACAGCTACTAGTTCTAGGTCATGTGACGGATAGTTCTTCTTATGATCTTTCAGCAGTCTCGACCCATAAGCTATCACCTTCTTGTGTTGGTTGAGCATGCAGCCCAAACCATTATGCGAAGCATCACTATATATGGCGAACCCTCCACTGCCTGAAGGAATTTCTAGCACTGGAGCTGAAGTGAGTCTCTTCTTGAGTTCTTGAAAACTCTTTTCACATGCTTCACTCCACTCGAATCTTGCATCCTTCCTTGTAAGTCTGGTAAGAGGTCTCAATATTTTAGAAAATCCCTCTACAAAATGTTGATAGTAGCCAGCTATACCAAGGAAACTATGGATGTCTATTACAGTCTTTGGTTGTTCCCAGTTTACCACTGATTCAATCTTAGCCGAATCTACTGTGACACCATCCTTTGAGATAACATGTGCCAAAAAGCTAACTTACTCTAACCAAAACTCGCACTTACTGAGTTTGTCGTATAGTTGGTGTTCACGTAGAGTTTATAGAGCAACTCTCAAGTGTTCTTCGTGTTCCTTCTTGGACTTGAAATATATCAAGATGTCGTCAATGAATACTACAATGCGAGAGTCCAGGTGTGGTTTAAACACCCGATTCCTCAAATCCATAAACAACACCAGTGCATTCATCAAACCAAACGCCATCACTAAGAACTCGTAGTGTCCATTCCGTTTCCTAAATGTTATCTTCTAGATGTCCTCTACCTTAACTCTCAGCTGATGGTATCCAGATCTCAGATCGATCTTGGAAAAGTACCTTGCTCCTTGCAGCTGATCAAACAAATCATCAATCCAAGGCAATGGATATCAATTTTGGATGGTCAATTTTTTTAATTGGTGATAGTCAATGCACAGTCACATTAACCTATCTTTCTTCTTTACGAACAAGACCGGTGCTCTCCATGGAGACACTCGAGGTCTTACAAACCCCTTATCCATGAGCTCTTACAATTGCTCTTTCAACTCCTTCAACTCAGCAGGAGCCATCTTATTTGGTGCTTTGGAAATAGGCTCCATTCCTGGTGCTAAGTTGATAGCGAATTTCACCTCTCTATCTAGAGGTAATCCTGGTAATTCCTCCTGTAACACATCTTCAAATTCACACCAACGACGATCTCTGAAATGACGTTCTTCCCTTTCTTATCTTCTTTCAAAAATGCCAAGTAACCACTACACCCCTTTCTGATCAAGCACTCAACCCTAACTACAGAGATAAGTGGCATAAACGTCGATCTCATTCCTCTGAATCAAAACGATCTCCTTGTATTGGGCCTGAAGATGATGACCTTGTTCTTGCAATCTACCGTCGCACAATGTTGTGACAACCAGTCCATACAAAGGATCACGTTGAATCCTTGCATGTCTAACAGAATTAAATTTTTTAGTAGTTCAAAGATGTTTCCATCTCTAATGATCACTATCACCGATTTACAAACCCTTTCCGTATCGACCAATTCCCCAGTTGGGATAGATATTTCTAAAATAAAGTTCAACGTCTCCAGATTGACCTTCATCTTTCTAGCAAATCTAGGAGTGGTAAATGAGTGGGTAAACCCAGGGTCTATCAACACTCTAGCCTCATAAGCTACATAACTTTCCTTTTCATACAAGTCTAAGGTACCTATATCACACACATATATATATATACATAACATATTATACAGATCAAAATTTAATACACAGAATGAGTTTATACCTCCTATATGAATGCACCTTCTCTATTTAAAGAATCTTAAGACATTGAAATTATTTATTTAAAAGAAAATCTCACCATGGATCACGTCGTTGGTATTATGTGCTTCTTGGGCAGTAACAGCGTAGGCTCTTCCTTGTACAATCGGCTTCCTTGCTTGTATTAGTCGTGACATTAAAACAGAAGGTGTCCACTCTTTGCCCATCTTAGGGAAATCTCAGATTATGTGGCCCACCTTTCTTCATTTATAGCAACCCTGAGTACCCCTTTTGCATTCCATTGTCTTATGAGACTTGCCACACTTGGCACAAGTCTCAACCGTTGTAGACACTGCCCATGAGAAACCCTGTGTTACTGTTGCTCCAGTAGTGGTAGCAGGGTTCTCATATCTGATTGGCCTCCCCGGCTCAAGCACAGGTAACCTTTGATAGTTTATCTCCTACGTCGGTCTAACATAACCAATGTGGAACGGTTGCCTCTGAATAGGTTCTACGAATCTTGACTTTTTATTCACCGGCTCGTAGTTCCCAACCTTACTTTGATCTATTCTTCCTCTTCCTTGCTGATCCCTTCTTCTGTATCTATCTTCATTATCCTCTTTAATGACCAAAGCTTTACTCATGACCTCTCCATAGATCTTCAACTCAAACGCCGCTACCTTCCCCTTGATGTCTGGCCTCAAGCCGCGCTATAGACTTTTTGCTTTCACAGATCCGTGACTACAAAATCAGGAGCAAGGCGAGCAAGCCTCATAAACTCAACCCCATACTCTCTAACTGACATTCTTCCCTGCTCAAGCTATAGAAATTTTACTTCCATCTGATTTCGTACAACTTTAGAGAAGTACTGCTTATTAAATTCTTCCTCAAACTCCTCCCATGTCCAGGGCAATCCTAGGGTATCCTGAGCCCTAGTCCTAGAGACGGGCTTCCACTAAGGGCCTGCTTCCCGATTTAGCATGTAAGCTGCCCAATGGACACTCTCATCCTCTGTGGATGCAAGCACGCTAAATACTTTCTCCATTCCACTCTACCAATTCTCTGCATCCATTGGCTCCGCTTGCCTTGAAAAGCTCGGAGGACGCATCCTCCTAAACTTTGTAATGTAGAGGGCACTTGCTGCGTAGGACCTACTGGAGGTGTAGGTGGCTGATGTTGATCGTTGGCTTTGTGAGCTACCAGGGATGCTGCTTCCTGAGCCATGACATTAGCCATGGTTTCCATAATGTGCATCTTTCGCTGACGCTCTTCTCACTCTTCATTTTTTTCTCTAACTCTTTCATGTTCTCTCTGATCCCTATCCTGACGATATCTATCCTGATTCTCTGCCTGGTCTTGGTTCTCTTGACCACTACTTCCTGAAGCCCCTCTATTTCCCATCGGTACTGTATTCATAGCCGAGACGAAACCATCTCCGCTTCACAAGTTTCTCTCATGACCGCCTTAAGGCCATCGTCTTCTTATAGAAGACATAACGCTTTGCACATGAAACCACAGTTACATTAGCAGAAGATCTTATGCTCTGACAAAATCAAGACTTATCAGAAATTCTAAAAGAAACTACTTTGATACCAACTGTGATAGCCTAAATTTTGGTACCCCAAAACCCATGCCATCAGCACGACCCTCGAGGCCGTGCCCCATATGTCTGCACAGAACATTAGTATAACCAAGCAACAACGAAGCAAAATAAAGTATAAGAACTAATAGAGAACTAAATCTCCAGTTATACTATATAATCATCAAAATATGTAACCCAAAAGATGGTTCTAATCTCATGCCACTGCGTGAGCAAAAGTACCCACCCGAACCATCAGTGATGACACAACAGTCACCCAGGATGATTCGCCAAAAGAAAATATCATCATTTAATTACATTTTCTCAAAAATAGGGCTTGACATATCAAACCGTATAGTACTCTCTCAAAACTCAATCAAAGTACGCAGGGATCCTCTAGAAGAATTCCTCAGGAAGGGGCTCTAAATCCTCTCTAGGAACATAATCCGAATCCTTCGGATCTATGCCTCCCGAAGTAGTAGCAGTCACAAGCACCAGACTTATGATGTATTCTAAAGGGTGAGCTACATCATAGCTCAATAGCAAAAATAATCGAATAAACATATAAGTTAATCTCTCACATATATTCCATGACATTTAAGAAGCATGATTTATCAATGAAATAGCTAGAAAAATAATTTAAATGACTGAAAAGATTAACTGAATGTAACTGTTACTTTACATGAGTTTACTTGTTCTCAATTTGCTCACAAAAGACAATGATTGGCCTAAACACTTAAATCGTAACTTAAATAATCCTCGATTTATTATAGCATCAAGCGCCCGATGAAATACCCTCCATTGTCATCTAATCAGACCATTTTCATTTCCTTTTTCATTCAGTTTATACTATCCAGGTCCCTTCCTCATAGGTGACGGGGTACAATTCTAATACATACATCCCTGGGATGTTTAACTGGTGTACAGATTGGCCGCCGTACTAGTCATAGATATTTTGTCGAGTCAGTCGTGGGTATCCCACCACGTCAGTGGGGTATTCTCCAATCCTTAAATCAAAAGTGCTCTACATATAGTTATTCACCATGTGATTGTGCTAATTATAGTATATTAGGCCTTATCAATTTTCATTCACTTTGCTTTACATTCACATACATCCCTGGGATGTAACCAACTCAATGCATCACACAGATGTCCTTATCACATTCACATCCCCTAGGGACGTCACATACTCATTTGTACTTCAATTTCCTTAGTTTTCACAGACGCACAGTTAAGTTTCATAGTTATTTATTTCTGTATCATTACATACATGCTCTTGCAATTAAAGTACATGTTTAAGGTATTCTCCTACTTCAGCGTAATGCCGTCAACAAAATGCCTCGATCTTACATAATGGGTCAAGCTTAACCACTATACGCAAAACCTACATTATATGGATCACAATACTCTCAGAAAAGCTCCTAAAGATCTAGGGAATCATGAGTCTAAAGAACTAATAAAAATAAAACCAAAAGCTACGTTATACCTCGCGCGAGCGGTCACTATTCCATGCATGAGCGATCGTTATACCTCGTGCGAGCGATCACTATTCATCACGCGAGCGAGGGCTATACCTCGCTCGAGCGATCACTATTCGTCGCGCAAGTGAGAACTATACCACACTCGAGCTATTATAATCGAGGCCTCCTAGAGCTCGCGCGAGCCCTTGCTTGAGCAAGCTTCCCTTTACAAAAGGTCCTCGCTCGAGCGAGCATAGGACTCATTTTCTTAATATATCTTGTCCCCCTTCCCTCACGCGAGTGAGCTTTTATAACTGCGCACGTGAGAGAAGGCTACAGCTACCGCTCGAGCTTCTCGAGAATAAATTCCTACCCCTCATTTAATATCCTATTTAATACGAAATAAACCAACAATTTCTACCCTATTTAATATTCATAAATGCATAGAAACATACCTTAAATCATCAAATCTCTTCTAGATTTGATTGAAGATCAACTCCATTCAAGAGGGTTTCAAAACCCCTCCCACAAGCTCAAAACTAAGAGATCTTCTTCAATCTCTTAGCTCACCTTCCCCATCATGTGTATTTAAGATCCGTAAGGTGGATCTTACTTTTTTTATCACAAGAAAGTCCTTATTCATAATCTCTTTCCAATACCAAACCCTCTTCTCCCGTCACTCTATTTCTCTCTCTCTCTCTCTCTAACTAAAACAAAGCCCACCGTATGGTACTCCTCCCCCTATCTCTAACTAGAGCAATGCCATTGTGATAAGCACACGCACCCATACTAGATGTTTTATTTCCACCTAACTCTCATGTAGCACAAATGCCTTAGCACTATTCATGGCATACGTGACCTGCACAGTACAAGAAAATCAGGGATGTTACATTGAATCCCCTCTTTTTTGATTGGCAAAGGCATAGGGATATTTTGTGTGAACTGTATATAAGCTATAAAAATAGCCTGAAATAACCATCTAACATACCTAGTTTGATCTGAGGTAACAGGAATCGAGTGCTTAGGTGATTTCTAGGGTTAGGTCATCCTTTTCCTTTTTCTTAGCTCAGCATTTGCTTGTTAAGTCTTTTTGCAATAGATAGGACTGATTAGTAAGTGTAAAGAGGACTATGTAAACATTGTAAGGGCCTTGAAGTTTTGCAGAGACAGCAGTCTAGAGGGCTGATCATTGTAAGTTCTTTTATATGCAATGCAAAGCTATTTTTTTTATTCATTCAATCTTTAATAATCTTGTGTTTCTCATTAAGATTTTTATAGATTGTACGCACCAAGGAATGCTTGAGCTTGCAGCCTTGCAATCATAGCAGCTGCAGTGATTTTTATGTTCTTATTTTAATCCCTATGATTGGAGTACATCTCTGGGATGATCTGTGACCACTCAAGTGGACAAGTTATAGCCCTAGGACTGCTCCACATCTCAGGGTTGGATTGGATTTTTCTTCCTTGCATTTGAGCTTGTAGCCAAATGGAGGATTGTTGTAGATCGAATCTTTACTCTGCTTTACCAAGCCTTTTATAGTTAAAAATCAACCCTTTTCTTATTACTTCTCACCCATTTTCTTTTTATTTTTCTAAAACCATTTCCATCCCTTTCTAAACTCCTTTCTTGTAGTGTAAATCCGTAATTTTCTTTTCAGTTTTATTTTAGTTTTGTGATACCCCAAAACTCCCTCTCTTTACCTTTGCTTTCTAGTATAGGTTAATGTTGCCAGAACTGTAGCCAGATCTGGAGGTCTACTATTAAACATTGCATCCTTAGATCAAATTTCTTTGTGGGAAAAACTCTTACTTACTAAAACTTGCTACAATAGCCCTTGATCATGTAGGACTGTGTGGATAGATTGCTTTTGAGCTATTTTTTTCCATTGTACTCCCCCATTCTGATTTGTTTCTGCTGCACTAATATTTTACCCCAATTTTTAATAATAAAATAACAGAACTCCAATCTTATATAACCAACATATTTTGGATAAGTATTTTAATAAAGTTTATTTCTTTTTCTATTTGTGAACTCCATCAATAGTACGATTGCATGTTAGAAGTTTCGACTAGATCGAGAACGCGATAGTAACACTGCAGTTTTATTTAGTTTAATTCAGTGACCTTATAGGGATTGGGCTAACCTTGATGGGATATTCACTGAAGGACTAGGCCTTGTAGGGTAGTTTTATTGGTTTGTGCAATAGCTCATTGATGATTAGGTCTTTCTAACTCGTGATTAGATTTACCTAATCTATATACGAAGTGACTGAGGATGTAGCTGGGAGCGGGGGAACTAGGGATTCTTGATAGAAAAGAAATAGGATTTATTATTGTATGAATCTGGAATCCAAGAGGGATTCTAGTCCACTTTCTCCTCTCTTATCTCTAAAACTATGTAGATTTCTTTATTTTATGAATCTAATGCTACAAAATACTTTGTAAAATGGAATTAAATAAGAGATAAACAACAAATCCATGTGGTTCAACACACTTGTACTTGTCCTAGTACATTCGGACTTGTGCACTTGCAAGGTCATATTTTAAGATGATCATGTTTTTGGCACCGGTGCTGGGGATTTTGGCTTTATTTCCTATTTGAATCTAGTTCTATTGTATCTTTGTATCATTATACTAACTTTAGTTTATGTTTTCTTTTTAGGCTTGGAAGATCATGGGCTTTAAAACATATCGAAGGCTTGTCACGGGACGCTGCGAGAGGCTAAGGTGCATGCTTATGATGTTCAATAACTAAGATAGGTTTTTATTTTTGTTTTAGTTCTTTTCGGTCAAGGTTTGGTTGCAGTTCTTTTCCCTCCTATCCAACCAGATCTTGAGTTTGAGTGAATGAGCCGGCAAATTCACGTTACCTCCTGTTCATCTCACAACGTCGGAATAGTGAATGTTCTAGTCCCCCGTGCTATTTTTCCCTTAGATCTATCATGGTGGGAGGAGACTATATTACTAGAGTGTTGAGGGAGTATTACACACCGGCAAGCTTAGCCCCTCCCTCGTGTATTCGAGTACCAGCAGTCACCGGGAATGGGGTCTTTGAAATCAAACCTAATGTGAGCCAACTATTACCTGTTTTTCATGGGTATGGAAACGAAGATCCCCACTCGCATTTAATGAGCTTTCTAAAAATCTATGCCTTATTTAAGATTAAAAACTTAATAGAAGAGGCCACTTGGTTAAGACTTTTCTCATTTTCACTAAGGGATAGGGTAAAGCAGTGGCTCCACTCTTTGCCCAGACTCAATTACTAGTTGGGAGGAATTATGATATGTATTTTTCCATGAATATTTCTCAACTTGTAAGACAAGTCAATTCTGAAAAATAATCACTGCATATTATCAAATCCTGGAAGAGTCATTTGTTGAATGCTGGAATCGCTTCAACGAGCTTCTACTAAATTACCCTAAAGATGGGGTTCCGTGTTGGGAATTAGTGCTCAATTTCTATGAAGGTTTGAATGACCAAACATGGCAATGGATAGATGATACCTATGGGGGTATGTTTTTATCAATTTCTGCAACTGATGCATGTGCCTTTTAGGGACCCTCAGTGTGGAATCGGTGCAACCCGCACCGAGACGGATTGATCTAGAGATTTTGAGAAGCACACCTCTTAGGTGAGGAGGATGGTACAACTTGAAACTGAAGATAAGATTTCTTCAAATTATGAAACTTTGGAAGAAGAAGATTCAGTCCATGTTGGGTGTAAAATTTCACCCAACATCACAAGGAGGTGAGGTTCGTGGTCTTAACCAGGATCCGACCCCAGAGGTTCCTGCGCACCCTGCTACACGTATGCTCCCCACAGTAACCCAACATTATCCGACTACAGCATGTTCCCTCCAGCGTTTGGATAATAATTTTGCTTATGTAAATATTTACAATCCATCTTGGAGGAACCACCCATGTTTATCCCGGCAACACAATGGGATGCGGAGAAATAATCAGCCTTTCAGGTGAATGCATGCTCCGCCATTTATGGGACAACAACATCCTTTTCCTAGCGGGAATGACTCTTGGGAGGAAGCTTTGTTATTGGTAGTCTGGACTTGGCAGCAGCAGAGCCAGCACCACGTGGATTTAATTCGCACCCTCATTGATTCTCGAGCTATTCTGGCTCCTCAGATTGAGGAGCTAGTTATAGTTTCGAAGGGGGAGGAGGCCCAGTTGCCTACACGCCCGGTTGATGTTTGAAAAGGCAAACCTATGGCTGGGGAGACTTTGTCCTCCTCTGAGTCACAAAACTTCATTAAGAGCTTTCACCTTGTCGAGCTACCGATGCATTTGTAGCGCTTCTTGGGAGGCAATCTAAGCAAGTGTAGAATTATTTATTTTAAATTTTTAGTTGTGTGTCAGTGACATCCGGTTTGATAACTAGTTCCCTAATAGATTTTCGATTGGTCAGTTTGCTCAGCAAAGAAGTTGTAGTAGAAGTCAAAGCCATTTCTGTGTTCGGATCGGTCGAAATAGGATTCGACCGGTCGAGGTGGGGATTTACACTTCAAATCTAAAGCAAACCTAGAGTAACCCCCTGTTGCTCTGATTTTTAGACCAGTCGAATTTGTTAGAGATGGGCTATTTAAAGCCCCTCAGTCTGATCAAAACCTATTTTTTGACCGGTCCTGCCCTTGTTTTCCCCAATAGTTTTCTTCTTCCTCGAGTCGTGTGAGTGTCGTTTGAACTTTGGCGCGCGACTACCCACCTTCCAACCATCCACCTTCCCCAATAAACATGACCCTTCATCTTCTCCACCACCTTCCACTATATAACCAACACCCATTTTCATCAATTTCACCCATCTCTTCATCTTTAAAACCATTTTTTGTAACCCTCTTTTAACCATGGCCGATGAAACCAGCTGGACAACAATCCGGCATGCTATCACCCACTGTTTGCAGAGGGAGACCAACACTATGCTAGAGGCTGAGAAGGACTTATGGGAGGTCTTGCTTCTCTTTGTGTTGGACGTGGAATTTCCAGATTCGGCGTCCTAATCTTCCTCGATGTCTCCTCTTCCCCCTCTCAAACACCATTGCATCCACCCACCATCTCCACTGCCACCGCCACCTTCCGCATAACTCCTCTACTGGGTCCGGTTATCCTTCCTCTTCTATTGGACACAAGTTAAGGGTAACTCGAAGCAGGTAGAGAGATATCTTTTTGAAGGCGTCTAGCCGCTTTTTAAAGACCTTGGGATCATCGTGCCTTACCTTTCAGGTCGCTGCCACAGTTTGAACATTTCTAGCTTCTTCCTAGCTTTTTAATTTTTGTACACTAGAGTTTGTAAATTATAAATAGTTAATATATAAATCTTTTTGTGTTATTTTTGTTTTGTGATTGTTGACAATTATGTGGAGGTGTGGATGATTGCTTTTGGTAACAGGTTTGGGGGAGGCTCAGTACGCCTCTTGGCCCCTTACTCATTTGCCGTATTTCTTGGCCATGACTTGTTTGTTGGTTTTCATATTGCATTTTGGCCTAGGTTTGACCAGGCAACATTGCTTCTTAATTAACCACCTCGCATTTTTTTTACAATTGCCTTGTTGTTTGTATAGTAGTTATAGTCTTGTGCAATGAGGACATAGCACCACTTAAGTTTGGGGCTGTTTGTGCTAAATGAATGGTTGACACTTTTGATTTTCTCATCATACACTTGACCATTGTTTTATACACCCTTAAAACTTTTGTTTTGTTTTAAACCATCAAAATTTATTTTGCTGAAGTTTTCAAAATGTAGCCAAAGATACATGTAAATTTTAATTTTGACATACCCATGACATGACAAAACTACGGTTATTTAGGATAATCAGTCCCAATGTGAACATTTGAGGACTGGTACGGATTTCATGCTTAGAAAAATTTTACACCATTTGCCATGCTTAAGTCTAGAAATCAACGGATAAGTTTGAATTTGGGATTTTACGATTCCAAGAATCGACTAAAACTAGTGAGCTTTAGAACCTTTATCCGTCGTTCTTGATGAGTGTTGAACATAAATTCGGAGTATCCATGAAATTCGTACGAAATTATTTAAATCTCATTTATTTCACTTGGTTTGTTAATCATGCATTGTTCATATTATTGCACTAGAACTTATGTATTTGAACCTAAAACAAGCAGGGATCGTTACCACCAAGAAAGGAGATGATTGAAGGCCATCTATTGGCTCGTTTACACCCAAAATGCCCCACCTTATACTGATTTACCTTTTGCACCCCTTTGGATCCTGAATAGAATATTTTTGCCCTTATTTGTTTCTTGATAAACCATGTTAACCTTACCCCACACCAGTGCTATAAATGCAAATCCTTACCCTTCAATTTTTTAGAAATTGGGAAAAGTATAGGGGAATGGGGAGATGTATTTGCAAGGAACATGTAGCAGAAAATCCATAAAAAGGGAAAGAAAAAGAATGACAAAAAAAAAATTATTTGTGAAAAGGGTAGGAATACGAGGTGGTGATTGAAAGAAAAAGACAAGAAAGAAGAAAGAAGAAAGAGAAAGAGAAAAATCTGAAAAAGAAAGAAATAAAAAAATAGCAACTCTAATAGTCTCTTTTCCGAGTTCTCAGAGATATTTGAATCCCAATTTCCTCTTTCTTTCTTAAGCGTTCACCCGAGCCCCATTAGAAACATGTAAAAAGGCCTTTTTGATCTGATCTCAGGTGGTAAAAGCCTTGTGGAGGGCAATGATGCAATAACTATGGTCCATAGTAAAACATGCATGAGAAATAAACATCATTCGTCTATGAGGTTACATTTTAAATTCTATGATACACCATCTTTCTGATTTCGTGTGGGATCTTTTAAATTGTGTTATAACTCTATCCCACATCTGAGCAAAATTGAGACCATTCATCGGAGTGACCCTGCTGAGAATGTATGACTAAAGTGAGGATTGAGTTGAAACTTGAGATCCGACAATTCCAAGTTTGGATTGATCCAGAGAGAGAAAGACTTTAGCATTTGTACCTACACACAACACTCTAAGCATGGAAGAAAGATTGACCCAAGGATCGAAGCATTGGACTGACTGTAATAAACAATAGTGGAACTATCATGGTGTCGGTATTTAGAATGAGAATTGATATACTGACATGATTACAAGTTTTTATTTTCAAATGTATATATGTTATATGGAAACCAATTGTGAAAAATCTTTTACCAAAGGTTTTGAAATAGTTTGGAAGTTTATGGGTGTCTTCACTGAAACCCTCAGGAAACACATCTCCTCCACTAGGGATCACCTAGGGGTTTAATGGCTTGTTACATATGCTAAATGCAATCGCGCTCCCTACGAAAGTGGATCGTTTAAATTCTTAGATTAATCTATACATTATTAGAATGAAATAGCTTTTGGGTTATGGTTTAATGCTACCTTTGCACGAGGACTAGCAAAGTTGAGGTTTGGGGGTGTGATTGGACCCAAAAGATGTATAAAGTATCCCTGAATCCCGGCTTTGTTAGGCCTCACTTAACTACTAACGAGTGCTTTTAGTTCTTGTTGTTTTGCATTAGGTGTAGAAGCTGGTTAAATGTTAAAACTGTTAAAGGAGCAAGATATGAAGAAACCCAAGCAAACGACAAGGACCCAAGGAAGAGCAATTGAAGAGATTGCTTCAAATGGTTAAATGTACCGGTCGAAACTGCACTTTTGACCAGTCAAAACAGGTAGTAGAGGAGTCCCAGCAGAAGAGAATTGAGCAAAAATGGACTGGTCGAAGCATCACTTTCGATCGGTCATAACTTCAAAAGGGCTTTAGAAATGTAAAGTGAGACCGGTCAGGACTTAGATGACCAGTTGAAACTGGAAGAGCAAATACACTCAAGAAATTACTCGACCAATCGGAACCTAAGTCGACCGGTCTATTATTTCAAGAAGATTGAAGCCTTCGCAGGCCGTCTCCTAGCTGGAGAAGGAAAGCAAACTTGACCGGTCGGTGCATCAATCCCGACCGGTCCAAACAAAGTTTTTGGGTGAGAAGTCAGGTCTGCGTACAGCTATGGATGAGCTCAAACTCTGAGATCTTCTCCAAGATTCTCTACAACAGCTGGATAACTCCCAATTGGCACAGATTACCTTCCAAATTCATCTTCTGGGAAGATTTTTAGGATCTAAGATTCCCTGCCATGTATATCTATTCTAGGGCCTTGTAAACCTATAAATAAGGACCCTAGGGTTTAGTTTTAGGGGACTCACATGTCGAAATCTTTCTAGAGGGCTCTTACATGAGTTTTCATAGTTTAGGTTAGAAGTAGTTCTGGAATGGAGGGAGATTGAATGTAATCAACATCCATAGTCTGCATCAGCAATGATGGAGATCTCTGGATTGATGCATGCGTGAAAGCCTTGGGGTGGATCTCTCTTGTATTCAAGATAAATATTTTAATAAAGTTTATTTCTTTTTCTATTTGTGAACTCAATCAATGATACGATTGCATGTTAGAGGTTCTGACTAGATCGAGAACACGATAGTGACGCTGCAGTTTTATTGAGTTTAATTTAGTGGCCGTGTAGGGATTGGGTTAACCTGGATAGGATATTCATTGACGGACTAGGCCTTGTAGGATAGTTTTGTTGGTTCATGTAATAGTTCTTTGACGATTAGGTTTTTCTAACTTGCAATTAGATTTGCCTAGGCCATATACTAAGTGACTGAGCTTGTAGCCAGGAGCGGGGGTTTCAGGGATTCATGAAAGAAAAGAAATAGGATTTATTATTGTATGAATCAGGAATCCAAGAGGGATTCCAGTCCACTTTCTCCTCTCTTATCTCCAAAACTACATAGATTTATTTATTTTAGGAATCTAATTCTACAAAATACTTCATAAAATGGAATTAAATAAGTGATAAACAATAAATCCCTGTGGTTCGACACCCTTGTAATTGCCCTAGTACATTCGGACTTGTGCACTTGCAAGGTCATATTTTAGGACGATCACCATTCCTTTTGTATTTAATCTATTTTTTTGAAGCATGCTTGCATTCTAAATGCTAATTACCAAGGAGAAGCGCGTTTCTATGAGCATTGTGACCACTCATCCATCAACCGAGAAGGCCTTTATAGCGCTTCCGAGAAGCATCTAAACGAGGGCTCTCACAGTCCAAAGCCACAACTCATACTCACTCTTTAAAAAAAAAACACTCATGAAAAAATACAAAAGCAAAAGAGAAAAAGAAAGAAAAAAAAGAGAGAAAAAGAAGAACAAGGAAAAAAAAAAAAAAAAATATATATATATATATATATATATATATATAAATGATATTTCAATGGTATACACTCTTAAAAAGCATTTCGACCTCCATTTGATCCACTTGGGAAATTGTGCTAAAATAAAAAATTTTGGGGTCGATGAGCGTGCTCAAAAATATCAAACACACCAAAAAATATATATGAAAAGAAAAATATATAAAACACAAAAAAGCAAAAATGTGGCTTGTTAAGTGGCGCACACTCTCAAAAAGCGTTGTACAATCAATATTCGCTCCACTCAGGTAGTTGTGCTAAATTATCTTTTGGATCAATGAGTTCGCTCAAAGATTTCGTGCCCTACCTCACATTGGGGCATCCGTGACCGATCAAAGTGGGCAATCAATGCCTCTTGAGAGTGGGCACAAACTGTTGGAACTTCGCGTCATTGCTTTAATCTAATTTTGAAGTATGGGCCGATCACCCTCCCGCTCGCTGGGTTGTTGTGTTCAAAATAAAACTCGAACATTATACATCATCAATCACACCATCACGGTTATGCCTAGTAATATTTTGAACCGCTTGGAGACCAATAATATCGAGGAACATACATTTTTCTATTGATATGGGCTTTTGCTACTCTCCATTTTGAGTAATGGACGGTTTTCCATCTAGTGGGCTTACCTCTCCATTTTTTTTTTCCTTTTGATGTTTGAGGTTCGTTATAAATATAGCAGACCCGATAGCGTTTGCATTGGGCCTCTTTAGAAGCCTCTTTCTTTGGCATACAATCATTAGTGATCGGATATCAAAGAGGGGCATCTGTAGACACCCAAATTTTGCTCAAGACACGATCAACACGTACTTTAAGAAAGGCATACTATCGAGCTTCCAAAAGCACCTCTCAAACCCTTAGAACTTAACCCAAACCCTTAAAACAATTCCCAAATCCTTAGGAATCAACCCTAACCTTCACAGACCCATTAGAACCCTTCCAAGACCATATTCGAATCCACCAGGGCAGCAATTGGAAAGAGGAGTGACAAGGTTTACATAGATATTTTTTGGATCAGAGGTCTACACCATTGAAAATTAGAGGCTCCTAGCTTTCCAACGAGCCAAGAATCGCCTGATTCTGAGTTCTACATCAAAAGTTATGACAATTTGAAAAATATGGGAAAATATTGGAAATTACACTTGCGTGTATATCATATACGCAAGGCCAATTTGGCTTCTTCCTTCAGATTTAATCCTCAGAACGGGCTCTGGACTTCCCTATTTTCTCAGGGAACACTGTTCTTAACCCTAGCATGCTTATTATACATGCAAGGCTTAGGAATAGTGCTTTTCGGAAAAATGGCCGAATTTTACTTTTGAGGTTTGACGTTTTGACCACCCCAAGTTTGGGGTTGGTCTCTTTAGGATTGTTGCACCCCTCTTAGACTTAAGTTCTACCCTTTTTCGATTTAGAACCCCACCCTATCATCTACCATTAAACCCAAGTTCCCACCTGTCTAAGCCCTAGAAATTTTAGAAACCTTAGATCCCCATTACCTAATTGCTAACCCAATTAGCACCTTAAATACTTTCTAATCCCCTCTCCTTCTATATATAGAGAGACACCCCTCCTTGCTTAAGGGCTTGAAAAAAATTTCCAAAAGAGAGAATCCTTTAGAGTTTTCCCTTCTTCTTCAAGCTTTAAATCCACAAAGTTCCAGAACCAAAGTTCCCCTTTGAGACCCCATCTTCCATCACCAATCCCTTACTTTAGGAAGAACAAGGCTTTAGCCTCTCTCTCCTACCTCCTAACTCTTAAGCTTTAGAGTTCAAGACCCATCCTTCAAACCATTTGCTATCAAAAGCTCACCGGAAGCACACTCACACGAAGGTCCACAACGGTGCTGCAAAGGTCCGAGAGCTTTGGCTCTCCCCTATATTCCTCTACCTTCTTGTGCTTTCCCTCTATCCTAGAATTGAGCAGTTACGCCTCCCAAACTTCATCGGGTATAAAGGGTTCAATAGGATCAGAGTGCCTTCGGGCAAGGGGAAGTGTCGCTCATTATTTATTTATTTTTTATATTTGGCCATAAGTAGAGGCTACTTACGAGTGGGTTGATCGGGTGCCTAAAACCTTCCCGATCAATAACCGAAGCCCCTACCCAAGAGCCTTTGGCATTGACCAGTGAATCAGAGTTATATTTTCGCACTTCAATGCTTATATATCGATTTTGAGGTATCCCGGGACACCAAAAGCTCAGGGTGGCAATTCCATCTTTTTTAAAATAGAGCGCATCATCGCGATGGACTCGTGAGAGCCCACGGTTGCACACTTAATTTTTCGTTTTGATTCAGACTGCCTTATTATGATAATCAATGGATCTATGCATTAAATGATGAGATGTAATATGGTATTGATCTTTTCTCTACTGAGCTTAGACTGTTAGCTCATCCCGACATTTATGTCACAGGTGCAGGTATTAGGCACGTTTTAGAACTAGAGGACGGTCCCACTACGTGCTGGAAGTAGCAGGAGAACTTTTGCGTAAGGATTCTCGTACATAGACCGTGGTTGTGGATTAGGTATATGCACAGTTATACTTAGGTAGATAGTTTGTAATTACTTTTTGTCCATTATAAATTAAACCACTATTTATGTGATGGTTGGCCATCACTAGTGGTTGTTTTAGATGTTTTATATTCTGTAATAAATGGAATCTATCTCTCTTGTAATACCATATGATATCAGTTATCTTTTATTTTCCTCATTTTATGATATCTATTCTGCACATCTATATAAGAAATCTGCCTTCTTTTGATTTTCGGACGGTTTGGTCTTCACAGAAATTTGTGATTCTGTTTAGGGGGAAAATTGGGCTGTCATAGTTGACTTCACATTTTCTAATTTCGGTGGTATCCCTACCTTATTTTCCGCCACTCTCCAACTTCTTGAGGTGGTTACACCTTGTATTTGGTCAGAAGAGGGAATCTTCCCTACTAATGATTCACATTTAGAATTGTTCATTGGTTGCTGTGGTAAATGGTTCTCCATTCTTTGGGTTAATGCAGTGGTTTGCTGTCCGATCTGGGTCAATGCAACAATTATTATCCCCTATTATTGTTGAAACTATTGTTGCCAACTACTAGTAGCTTGCGACATGCTTTCCTCAAGATTGATGTTCTTCAGAAGTTGGGATTGCTGCTTTATCTGTTGTCCTTGCTTGGTTCCCAAAGTCAACTCAGAGTGACTCCTCCCACTCGAATTGATTACATCCCCAACATTGTTGTTCAAATTTTGGTAAGAGAATGCTGTCATGATGTGCTCTTTTACAAAGCTGGGGTATAATGGGGCCGCAGGACATTTAGGTACTTCGTCAGCGAAACTTTGATAGATACTGCAAGCTTTGCTTGAACGAGATGTTGGGTGTGATGGTTCACTCAACATGGTTTCTAATTTCTTTTCCAAAGCTTCTACTTTGGTCAAAATAGTTGTTAGTGAATTCGTTGTGCCTATCCTACCTTGCTCGGAATGTCTTCTAGGTGAAATTTCAGGGTCAGTCATACGCAAGTCATCATGATCCATTGAATTCTTGCTTAGGTGCTCAAAAAGCTCCAAGGCTGCCTCCAAATGAAGCATCAGTCATGCACCGATTTTACTTAGTTAGTCCTTCCTAGAACCTCTGCATTATTTGCCATTTTGGGACTTTATGATGAGGGCATTTGCAGAAAAGTTCATTGAGGCGATCGCACCTATCATGGAAGGACTCATCTGGAAGTTGTTGAAACGAGGTTATGGCTAGACAGATCTTAATCATTTTGCCAATGGCGAAATACTTTGCAAGGAATTTACTTTGTAATGTATCACAATTTTGCAATCGAATCATGGGGCAAAGCATTCAACCGCTACTCTGCCCTATCCTTGAGAGATAATGGGAAAAGCCACATTTG
Organism: Chloranthus sessilifolius; assembly: GCA_021018995.1. Classification (NCBI taxonomy): domain Eukaryota; kingdom Viridiplantae; phylum Streptophyta; class Magnoliopsida; order Chloranthales; family Chloranthaceae; genus Chloranthus; species Chloranthus sessilifolius. Next base: position 84,856,200 of record CM037585.1, read on the forward strand.
TGTGGCCACTTCCTACAGAATATCTAACTTCACAATAGTATAGATTTCTAAGAAGGTTGTCAGATGTTGATAAGGGTCTTCATTACTGAGCCCATGAAAGATTGAAGCATTTGAATCATGGTGGGCTTAATAGCCAAGGACCCATTACCAGTGGCAGCGGGAAATCGGATGCACGAGGCGGGAATAAGTGGAGATGGTGCATGATGTTCCTTTAATCTCTTAGTTAGGGGTGCTTCTTCTCCCATCATGGTGAAAATGGGGATTACAAGTGCAGTTACTTAGTCTACCTTACTAGAAAGTAAACGCACGTACCTTTGCATTCCGTAGAGTCCCGTGATAAGTTTCGGTGGACTTCAAGCTTTTGGTTTTCACACTCTTCATAGAAACAAACTAAAGTGAGTATATTATACAAATGTATACAATAAGATAGATTTTAGAGAAAATAAAACCAAAGTCCTTGGCAACAACGCCAAAAACTTGATCGTTTATAAATAGAAACCTTGCAAGTGCACAAGTTTGAAGTACTTGGGAGAGTTCAAGGGTGTCAAACAACAGGGACTTGTTTATTTTGATTTAACCTCAATCCTGTTTAAATGCAATCTGTGAGATTATATTTCCTAAGTTTTGTGAAAGAAAAACTAAACAGTTTTTGAGATAAAGATATGGGAAGACAAACTAGGATCTCTCTCTTGGATCTCAGACTCATAAATAATAATCTCCTATTCCTTTCCTAATTAAAATCGCAGGTACCCCCACTCCAGGCTACAAGCGTTGTCACTTCATATATAAATTAGATAAATCTAATCGTCAAAGCATCATTGAGTGAACTAACAAAAACTACCTTCCAAGGCCTAGTCCATCGGTGAATATCCTATGTAGGCTAACCCCAATCCCTACAAGGCCACAAGGATTATTCTAAAGAGAATTACAACAATACTATCACGTTCCCGATATATTCAGAACCTTGAACAAGAAATTGTACCATAAACGGAATTCAAAATTAGGAAAAGGAATAGAGCTTTATTAGATACTCATCTAAGACTAATAAGAGACCCCAGCATGAGGGTGTTTAGCTTTGCATTGATCGAAGACACTTAACTGTCACTGAATTCATCTTCCCTTGATGTCTTTTGTCAATCTAAATCTCTAAACCTCTCACGCTCCACTCTCAACCAAATCCCCCTAAACCTAACCCTAGGGCCCTTATTTATAGAGTACAAGGCCCTAGTATAGTTATACATGGCAAGAAACTCTAAGGATCCCTAAAATTCCTTTAAGGAAGAAGAATACAGAAGGGAATCTGCACTGCTTTGAGCAATTCAGCTTGTAGAAGAGAAATTCGAAGAAGATCTCAGAAACTAGATTATGCACGGCTGTAGAACATAATTTTTTGCACTGGTATAGTGTTTCGATCGGTCGAAAGTGAAGTTTGACCGGTCAAACTTGAGATTTGATCTTCAGGTTGCACAAGTTCTGCAGGGCTTCAGATCTGCTTGAATTTCTGATCGGCCGAACTTATTGTGACCAGCCAAAAATATATATATATATATATATGTTTAAATGTTCTATTTGCTTGATTCTCAACCAGTCAAACAAGTTCTGACCAATCCATTTTGATGTTTCTGAAGTTGCTGAGAGATTCGATCGATTGAAATAGCAATTTCGACCAGTCCAAGCGGATCTCTTCCTTCTTCTCTGTGTTCCTTCTGGTCACCTTCCTGCAAAGTGATCCCGACCGGTCGACTTTGCAGTTTTGAATGGTTGAAATGACTTTTCTGGGTTGGTTTCCCTTAAATTTCTTACCAAAGCTTTAGGTTTCTTCTTAACTTTGCTTTATTAACCAATTTTACATTTATTCCTCTTTTGTACCTGTTGCAACACAACACGAACTAAAAGCATTCATTAGTAGTTAAATGAGAGCTAACAAGGTCAAGATTCGGGTATAATTTGTACCAATTTGGAGACCAATCAATACCACAAAACCACCCCTGCCTGATGATATAGCAAGAATTGATGCGAAAGTTAATTTCTACTTAAGCTCTTGGAAGATCTCTTCACATGAATTACTCCGTTCAAACTTTATGTTTTCTCTTGTGAGTTGAGTAAGTGGTGCTGTAATTTTGGAAAAGCCTTCAACGAATCTTCTATAATAACCGACTAGACCCAGAAAGCTGCGAACTTTGGTTACAATCTTTGGTTGTTCCCAATTAGCTTTGCATAAAGTTGGTGATCATGAAGCATTCGAAGTGCGATGCTAAATGTTGCTCATGATCTTCCCTTGTCTTTGAATAGATGAGAATGTCATCTACAAAGACAAGCACAAATTGGTCGAGGTATGGTTTGAACACTCGAATCATCAAATCCATGAACGATGCTAGTGCATTTGTCAAACCAAAAGGCATTGCCAGGAATTTATAGTGACCATATCTAGTGCAAAAAGTAGTTTGTGAAATATCTTCGACTTTATCCTTTAACTGAAGGTAGCCTGACCTCAGATCTATCTTTGAGAAAACACTCTACTCCTTGGAGTTGGTCAAAGAGATCATAAATGCGAGGAAGTGGATAGCAATTCTTGACCATCAAATTGTTCAATTGACGATAATCTATGCATGGCCTCATAGATCCATCTTTCTTTTGAACGTATAGGACGGGGGCTCCCCATGGGAAAACACTGTCTAATGAACCCCTTATCCAAGAGTTCTTGTAACTGCTCTTTGAGCTCTTTCAATTCAACCGATACCATAAGGTATGGAGCTTTCAATATTTGTTATGTGCCTGGAACCAAATCAATTGAGAACTCAATTTCTCTATCTGGTGGTAATCCCGGCAAGTCTTTAGGAAATACATCAGGAAACTCGCATGCAATTAGAACATCTGCAATGTTGACTTTCTCTTCACGCTGATCTTACATAAATGTGAGGTACCCCTGACATCCTTTCTGCATAAGTATAGATGCTTAGCTCGAATGGCTAAGATAAATGGTGCGATGCTTGACTTAATGCCATAGAATCAGAAAGGTGCACCCCCTGAGAGATGAAAAGTAACTACCTTCTGAAGGCAATCTACACTTACATGATAGGCTGATAACCAATCCATACAGAGTATTAAATCGAATCCTTGCATATCCAATATAATCAGACCAACCATCGTTTCATGATCCTCAATTGGAATGATAACCAATCGGCATATGGTGTCAGTGACCATAGAATTTCCAGTAGGAACAAAAATGAACAAAATAAAGTCCAATGATTATAGTGTAATACTCAATTCATAAGCAAATCGAGGGATCACAAATGAGTGCATAGGGCCAGGGTCTATCAAGACACGTGCTATAATATCCCCAAATTTTTTAACCGAATATGTTCCGTTAGAGGTATGCATCAGTTGCGACACCTAATACGTTTCAGATTATTTGACGAATTATTTGGATTCACAAATGAACAAAATCAATTAACAAACACATGTTGGTGTGTGTGTGCTTCACACGAAGCAATGCCCAAGGACATTAAGTTTGGCAATGGCTTCCCATTGCATAACCTAGCATGGAATTGAAGAGAAAGATGAGAGAAAGGATTTCACCTCGTGTGAGCCTCGTTGCACGTTGGATCCTTGAATGAGTTGTTCATGTCCTTCTCAATCTCTTCTTTGGTTTCGATTGGTTACCGTAGGAGAGCGTTGATCTTGGATGCGGTCATGATCCGTGAGTTACACAATGATCAAACCCACTTTCGCTTCGTTAGGAACTCTTTTTGGGGAGAACTCCATCTCAATATTTTTTCATGCATGGATTTGAAATTGGAGGAGATAGGAAGGAATTGATCTTTGCGTGCATCACGATCCAACCTTAAGAAGTTGGGCTCTCAAACCCATTGTATGAGTGTGGCGAGAGCGCCGTTAGTTTCGGATCGAAAGGTACGATCTCATTGATTATTTAGGATTAGTGTTGGAGGTTATTACCATGAATACTAGGTAATAATATGGGTTTGACATAAATGCTAGGTGATTAATGTGGGTTTGAGAAGGATAAGAAAGAAACTGAAAAGGAGATCTCAATTCGAGAAGAATTGAAGAAATCCCGACAGTCGCTCGCGCGACCTTGAAACTCGCACGTGGGAGTTAAAGTCGCTCGGGTGAGATGGGCTTCAAAATAGCCCAAAAACAAGGTGAGAATAGTTGATCGCGCGATTGTAAATGTGCCATGTGAAGTCACTCGAGTGACTTTGGAACTCGTGCACGTGACTGAGCCAATTTTGGCCATTTAGGATTTTCTTTGGAAAATCTTCTAAATATTCAACGAGTATGATCCCTTAAGCATTAGTTAGTGACCTTTGGGTACAATGTGATGTAGGTTATGAATCGGGAATGAATATGAGGGAAATTAGCATCATTTTGTGTGTTTTGCAACCTAGGTAGGGTAATTTCAACACCACTTTCATTTGACGTGAATTTTATAGATGTTGTGATATGATTCCAACTACATATGATAAAAATGAAATGAAATAAACTCTTTACTTATGAATCTTTTGAAAATGAGCTTTGTACACAGACTCTAAAAAGGTGATTCAATTGTGAATGTGATAAGAATGTGTGTTTGAACTCCGAAATTAATTATAAAATAATTCCATTGCACTGTGTTAAATTTTATGATATGCACAATGATTTAAGTTTCTTATGGAACGAATCCCCAAATTGTGTACCAGTATGATGGGATATTCGTACATTTACACCTGCCAATGGTAACTTTAGTTGTAAAAGTGCGCTCATAGCGAAGGGGCTTGCGCACTTTTGAAAATGGTTCATTGAATGATGATGGTTCAAGGATTCCCAATGGTATAAATTATGGCTCTCAATGCTATATTTACTTGACAGAATATTTAAGTTATTGATTTAAGTCGGACCTGAATTATGAGAAAACACGTAAGATCCAAAAAAGAGAAATTACTTCGAAAATAAGTAAATTTCCGAACTTGTCTTTGAAATTCTATTTTTGTTCAATTCAAGCATCTTGGAAATTAGTTTTATGAAAGATGCTTCAGATATCTGTCATGAAATATATGTTTGAAAAGTTGATATAATTGGTATTGATATTCCCCCTATTGAGCTTGGACTATTAGCTCACCCCTCAACAATACGTCACAGGCACAGGTGTTGACCTAGGCAGTGAGGATTTTGAGTGGGAGGAAGACTCTGACTACATTCCTGAGGAAGAATTAGATATTTTGCTAGACAAGTACTTCCCCTAGGGGGTATTCAAGAAATTTGAGTTGTGAGACCTAGGTTAGGTATGTCCAACCTTTATTTTGTTGTAGAACATTGGATACATGAAATGTTGTACGTATATTTTTGTGTGAACCACTGTTTAGGTGATGGTCAGCCATCACCAGTGGTCCATTTTGGTTCTATCAGACTTGTGATCTGTATAAGGATAGAACCATTATTTCGTCTCTAATCATATATGTATATATATGTATATAATTGGAGATTTCTTTTGCCATAAGATTAATATCTGCTTTGAATTGTGTGTGTAGATGTACCAAGTGTTCCGTTCTGGGATCGTTGTTTTCGGCGATTCGAAGGTCCGAATTTTGGGTTGTCACAGTTGGTATCATAGCTCATTGGCTTTAGAAATTTCTTACCAGGCCTAGACTTGGACAAGAAGTTTAAGATTTTATCAGAATATAGGGACCATCTGTTAATGAAACTTTTGCTTCATGATAATAAATCAGTATGTCCGCTAGAGGTTGACCGAGAGGTGGTTTTACCCGAAACACAAGGAGTGGTTAAGGAATTGCCACTGGTTCAAATAGGGTTCCAATTGATGGAAGAGATCCTCTAGAGGAAGGAAATCAGGGAATAGATGAAAGGAAAAGAATGACACATGCAATGAAAACTATGGCTAATGCGATGGCACAACAGATTGAGTTGATGGCTGTAAATAATGCGAATAATCATCAACCACAACCTTTGACATTCATAGAGTTTAGGAGGATCCATCCTCCAAGTTTCTCATGATAGGCCGAACCACTTGAGGTAGATAAGTGGCTCAATTAGATGGAGAAAATCTTTAGTGTGCTTCCTTGCACTAATGATGAGAAGGTTAGGTGGGATACTTTCAAGTTGGACAGGGAGGCCGACCCATGGTGGAAATTGGTGTCAAGAACTAGGGAACACAATAACCCTAATGTTTTATGGATTTGGGAAGAATTTATCGAGGCTTTTAATGAGGAGTATTTTCCCACAGTAGTGTGAAATCAAATGGAAGTTAAAGTCATTCAGCTGGAACAAGGTAGGATGTCTGTACGAGAGTACGGAACGAAATTTACAAGACTTGCAAGATATGCATCGGAACATGTGGCTTCGGATTTAATGAAGGCCAAGAAATTCCAAGGCATCTTAAAGCCAAATATCAAGGTTCGGGTCTCGATGTTTCATCTAGAGACGTATGCGGGAGTGATGGGCAAGGCCCTTGTTGCCGAAGAAGACATGGAGAGAATGTACAAAAGGGGAGACCAACAAAATAGAGGGAAGGCAAATCAGGTGTGGTCGAATAACTATGAGCCAAAAAATAAGAGGCCGAAGTTCTCAGTACCTATACCAAGGCAACCTACTTGGAGTGTCTACTCAAGACTGTTTGTGCCTACGCCTAGTAGATTCTCTCGTGAGTTAGGCCCTACTATGACGACTACGACATCTGTTACACCAGGCCTTTCAAGAGCAGCATCATCTACTCCAGGAGAGACATGCAATTGTTGTGGAAAATTGCACAAGACCATAGATTGTAGATGGAATTCAAGAGTGTTTTTTAAATGCAGCAAGATGGGGCAAATGATAAAGATTGCCCTGAGATAAGAAAGGAAGGAACGACATTAGCTGCCACACCAAGGCCTACACGACCTATGTGACCTACCATTCAGGGCTGTGCATATGCGATTACTGTCGTGGATGCCCAGACATCCAATGACATCATCCAAGGTATAATTTAATTAGATTATAAATTCTTACTTTAGTTTCTTTAGTGAATGCCATTATAGTTGATTGTAAATAATTGCAATTCATGAGTACCACCGCACACACTTTTACACTCTAAATCAAGTTGTATCTTGACATGTAGGTATCCTACATCTATATCAGTGTAGCGACATTTGCTATCGCAAAGCATTGGTATTGATAGATCCAGGTCTACACACTCCTTCATAACTTCACAGTTCGCAACCAAATTGAGTGTCATCCCTGAACGTTTAGATTTTATTTTGGTTGTCTTAATTCCTATGGGAAGTGCAGTGAGCACAAATAGGTTTTATCGATTGATTGTCATTTTAGTTGAGGGTCACGAGACGACGACTGATCTTATCCTATTAGATATGCAAGGATTCAATGTGATCCTTGGCATGGATTGGCTATCTACTTACCATACAAGCGTTGATTGTGTACAACAATAGTTATTTTTTGCCCTCCGAAAGGAAAGTCGTTCTGATTTCGTGGTGTCAAGACGAACAAAGCACCATTTATCTCTGTAATTCGAGCCCAATGACTGATGAGAAACGAATTTGGTGGATACCTCAATTTTTCCAAGAGCAGCAGGGAGAGGAGAATGACATTATGGATATACCAGTTGCATGGGAATTTTTAGATGTATTTCCTGAATAACTACAAGGATTTCCACCAGATCGAGAAGTTGAGTTTGCAATTGACTTAGCCCCAGGCACGAAAGGAGTATCTAAGGCACCTTATAGGATGGCTCTAGCTGAATTAAAAGAGCTGAAAGAGCAATTGCAAGAACTCTTAGATAAAGGGTTCATAAGATCAAGTGTTTCTCCTTGGGGAGCATCGGCCTTATTTATCAAGAAGAAGGACGGGTCGATGAGGTTGTGCATCGACTATCGTCAATTGAACAAGTTGACGATCAAGAATCGTTATCCTCTTCCAAGGATTGATTATCTCTTTGATTAGTTACAGGGAACAAGGTTCTTTTCCAAGATCGATTTGACATCTGGCTACCACCAGTTGAAAGTTAAAGCTAAAGATATTCAGAAGACGGCATTCTGAACCAAACATGGGCATCATGAGTTCTTAGTGAGGCCTTTCAGCTTGACTAATGCACTAACTTCATTCATTGATCTCATAAATAGGGTGTTCAAATCACATCTCGATAAATGTGTAGTCGTATTCGTAGATGATATTGCCATCTACTCGAAGTCAGAGGAGAAACACCAGCATCATCTACAGATCGCTCTACAAATTTTACGTGAGCACCAACTTTATGAGAAGCTCAACATGTGCGAATTCTAGTTAGAACAAGTGAGTTTCTTAAGATAAGTTGTCTCTAAAGTAGGTATCATGGGTGACCCAGCAAAGATTGAGGTCATTGTACAATGGGAGCAACCGAAGACCGTAACAGAAGTACAAAGTTTTCTAGGATTGGAAGACTACAACAAAAGGTTTGTAGAAGGTTTTTCCAAGATATCAGGACCACTCACAGCTCACGAGAAAAAATGTGATTTTTGAATGAACCGAGTCATGTGAAAAGAGTTTTCAGGAACTTAAGAGAAGGCTTACCTCTGCACCAGTGCTTGCTATTCTATCAGGAACTGGAGGTTTTATCGTGTTTAATGACGTGCCACATAGTGGGTTAGGTTGTCTGCTTAACCAAAACTAGAAAAGTTATTGCCTACGGTTCAAGACAGCTCAAGGTTCATGAAAAGAATTACCCAACTCATGATCTTGAACTAGCAGTAATGATCTTGGCATTGAAGATATGGAGGCATTACCTTTACGGAGAAACCTTTGAGATATTCACTGATCATAAGAGCCTCAAGTACCTGTTTAATCAGAATGATTTGAATATAAGGCAGAGAAGATAGATTGAGTTTCTGAATGACTATGATTGCTCCACTCAATATCACCTTGGTAAGGCAAACATCGTGGCAGATGCTTTGAGTCGAAAGACATCGACTCAGTTATCGAGTCTCAGCATAGCGTAGATGAAAATTATTAGAGGACATCTCATTGTATGACATGAAGATTGAGGTGAATGATTCAGGAACCTTAGTAGCAAAAATCATAATCAGACTGACAATCTTCGATGACATTTATGAGCTTTAGATGAAAGATGTAAAACTTATCGAGATCAGACGAGGTGTGACCGATGATACTAGACCAGATTTCTCAAACAAAGAGGATTGATCAACCCTGTTCAGAGGGCGACTATCTATACCGACTAATGCCGATCTCCGATATATTATCCTAGAAGAGGCCCATAAGTCAAAATATGCTATTCATTTAGGTGGTACCAAGATGTACCAGGATCTAAAGAACTTTTGGTGGAGAGGCTTGAAGAAGGATGTCGCCAAGTACGTCTCCAAGTGCTTGGTGTGCCAGCAAGAGAGAGTGGATCATAGACATCCATTGGGTCTATTACAACCTCTACCGATACCGGAATGGAAATGGGAATCCATTTCCATGGATTTTATTTTGAGGTTACCAAGAACGATGAAGGGACACAATGCTATATGGGTAATCATCGATAGGCTAACTAAGTCACCTCATTTCTTGACTTACAACACCAAGTATACATCAAGTAGACTTGCAGAGATGTACTTGAAAGAGATTGTCCTATTGCATGATATTCTTGTGAACATTGTTTCGGATAGAAACCCGCTATATACATCATAGTTTTCACAGAAATTCCAGGAGGCAATGGGTTCAAGGTTGGACTTCAGCTATGGATTTCACCAACAAACAAATAGGCAGACCGAAAGGGTGAACCAGATTGTAGAAGACATGCTATGAGCTTGTATGCTTGATTTTCAAGGATCATGGGATCAACATCTGCCCCTGATCAAGTTTGCATACAATAACAGTTATCAGACGAGTATAGGTATGGCTCCCTACAAACCACTATATGGATGAGGATGTAAATTTCTGAGTAACTAGGAGTAAATCAGAGATAAATTTGTTTTGGGTTCGAAAATTGTTGATACTACAACCGAAGCAATACGCCTAGTCCGTGAGAGATTAAAAGTGGCATAGAGCCGACATAAAAGCTACACCAATCTGAAAAGAACGAGTGTTAAGTTTCAAAATGGGGATAACATGTTCATAAAAATTTCACCCACAAAGGGTGTAATGCACTTCAAGAAACATGGGAAGTTGAGTCCACATTTTGTAGGACCATTCAAAGTTTTGGGATGAGTCGAAGAAGTTGCATATCGGATTGCTTTACCATCGCAACTATCGAGCATGCACAACGTAATTCACGTGTCAATGCTAAGGAAGTACATGAAGGATCTAACTAACGTCCTAGACAATCAACCGATCGATATTCAAGAAGACTTGACCATTAGAGAACAACCAATACAGATTCTTGATCGGAAGGAGCAAGTGTTGCATACCAATGTATTCCATTGGTACTTTTGAGATGGAGAAACCATTCCCTGGAAGAAGCTACTTGGGAACACGAGTCGGACATAAGCGACATGTATCCACAGCTCTTCGGATGAACTTTGAGCAAAGGAGCCATGTAAAATTTTGAGTTTTTTCAATGTGATGTATAAGACTAGTGAATCACTTTTATGTATATTTTATTTATCTAGTGTGGTTATCATCGAATGGCTAATGTGGTGCTAAGAATACCACTCGCATATCGCGAATTGTCACGAATCACCGAAAATGAACTAAAAGAAATCCACGATTCAATCGAATGGAAAATGGATGTGTATAGATGGTATACAAAAATTTTGGATGTAGACGGAAGGGAAAATGGGTACGTTTAAAATTATAAACAGAACCCAAACAGAAAACAACAGAAACTGTAAAACTCGTGTGCACGAATTTAGAGTCGCTCGCGCGACTTCTTTAGAAGGCCAAGTGAAAAGAGAGGCTCGAACAGTCGCTCGCGTGACTGTTCCAACATGAAATTTCTCTATCAGTCGCTCGCGCGACTTTGTAAGTCTCCCACACAACCTTGTAAGTCACTCGCGTGACTATCAGGGTATATATGGCTTGCGGGTCATTTTTCTTCATAAAATTTTTTGAACGAAAAGTTCCCGGGATCTAGGTTTTTGTCCCATCCATTAAAACCACTTCTTCTACTCTGGATTCACTTTGAAATTGTCTCAAATTCACTTACGCCTTTTATCTAAAGGGCATTTCTTCCAATTTTCTCCGCACAAAAGGGTAAGATTTATAAATTTGAGCTCCATTTCCTTCGTTTTTCATTGAAATAGTTGAAATGGGCCTTTGGAATATGTCGGCTTCCAAACCCTCATCATCGAAACTTCCAAAGGTGTATCCTCCACCGATTGTAAGAGAACAACCCTCCGAATGGTGAGATTTAAAGAAGTTTGAAATGGACTGATCCATTGACAACATCATATTAGACGGCCATGGAACCACACAATGGACTCTCGAATATTTGATCACCGTGGACATGAAATCAATCCTAGAGCCATTTCACAATATTTATTGCCCTAGGCTAGTGCACCTATTTTACCAAAATCTAAAAATGAGTGCGGATGAAACAGAATCTATGACCGAAATCGATGGTCACAAATTTCAATTTGAGCTAAGCGATATCGCTATCGGGATGGGATGCCCATCGAGGTATGTGAGTGATGGGGCATTGCAACCCCCGAATCTTGAAAAAGTACCATTCGAAGAAGTTATCTCTGAGATGACAAAAGGGAAAATTGGGTCCGGATTGTTGGTTAAGAGGGCCCAATTGCCCCACTACATGTGGACTCTAGACATTATCTTTCGAAAGAATCTATTTCTGCTGGGACACGAGCAGGAGAGGAGGGATGTTTTGCTCCAGGTCTTATATACAGCCTATCAGGAGAAGTGGTTCTCTGCCCCTACTGTGATAGTTGGAGGCATAATGTATGCACGTAACAATGGAAGACAAGGGGCTTACAAGACACCCGCCAAACGTCTGCCATATGATCAGTTGATCACACAGATAATCGAGCAATATGGGATGTAGAAGGGGGATACCAGATTTCACAAGATGAACCACGATCCACCAACAACACTCAGCGGTATAGATTTGAGGATTTAAAGATTAGCCGCAGTAGTTTGAATGCGAGCGTTAAATGCCGCCAGACTGAAGAAATTGTGCAACGTGCGCAACAACAACAACACCAACAGTCAGCCCATGCACCTGATCAAGCAACTAGAAACCCGAAACTACCACCACACCAAGCTCCAGTCCAACCATCAATTCCTCAGTACTGTGGTGTGGACTTCACAACTAAACTTTTTAGATGAATGGACTTGCAAGAGCTAACGCTCAGGAAGTTAGAGCAACAGAATGAGTTGAACAGGCACCACCTCTACTACCACAAGGTCATGCTAAGCAATGTTATGTGATATATGTACCCATCCGATTAGTTTTAGTGCATGGTAGCGGCATGGGCAAACATGTCGGACGCGTCTAGCTCTAGAGCTGGTAGAGTAGGTGATGAGGCTGATCAGCCAGGTGGTGAGGAGGACTAGTCGAGGAGTTGGGTTAAGGGATTTTCTAGTTTTTGGTTAAATTGGTATGTTTTTGGGCATGTAATTAAATTTTGTAAACAGTGTGAGGAAATTGGTTTTAAAACAATCGTTGGAAAATTTGGTTAAACATTGTAATTAATTAATGCGATGATGTTTAGTTCTGATGTAAATGGCAGCATGGTTGCCATGCTAAAATAGTTTAAAATTTTGAATAGGCTTCGTGTAATTGACTTATTTAATATGATTGTGAATGGGTGGAATATGGTTCCATTGCTTAGTAGCGATGTGTGTCCATGATTTCATTATGCCTAGCATAATTACATAGTAGTGGATGAATTTGTGCAGGTAAAATCCATAAATTTTTATGGAAGATCATAGATGTGAATAACACCAAATAAATCATGTGGAATGTGAGAATGTATTGTTGGACATGAATGTGATTTTGATATTGCAAGGTAAATAGAATTGAGAAATCATGGTAAATGATCAATGTGTCGTTATGGACGTGTTTGTTGCAGGTGCCATGTTAAATTAGTCTTGGCTAATTTAATTGAAAGTATGCAGTATTATTTCGCATTGTGATATGAATAAATGTGTATATCGTTATTCAACGTTATGGTTATGGTGGTGAGTAAGCTCATTGTGAGTTCAATGCTATGAAGTTTTTTATTTGATGGTGATAGTTTTGTTGGAGTAACCATATGGTTTTGTTGTGGAAAATGTATGGTTTCATTGTGGATTATATATGTGAATTTTGTTTAATCCTTGTGGATGGATACCAACCATAACAAATGGGCTTTATGATGTAATGGAAGATGCCTTCACGTTCTATGAACAATTTTCGAGGACGAAAATTTTTGAAAGGAGGGGAGGATGTAATATCCCCAAATTTTCGAACCGAATATGTTTTGTTAGATGTACATATCAGTTGTGAGACCTGATACCATTTTGGATTTTCGGACGAATTATTTAGATTTGTTCTAGGTCTGTTTGAACTTCTTGGATAAAAGGCTAACACTTGACTTAGGCGTATTGGGTTCACAAATGAACCAAACCGATTGACAAACACATGTTGGTGTGTGTGTGCTTCACAAGAAGCAATGCCCAAGGACATTAAGTTTGGCAATGGTTTCCCATTACATAATCTAGCATGGAATTGAAGAGAAAGAGGAGTGAAAGGATTTTGCCTCACGTGAGCCTCGTTGCATTACGGAAGCATGAATGAGTTGTTGATCTCCCTCTCAATCTCTTCTTTTGTTTCGATTGGTTACCGTAGGAAAGCATTGATCTCAGACACGGTCGTGATCCGCAAGCTACACACCGATCAAACCCTCTTTCGCTTTGTTAGGATTTCCTTTTGTGGAGAACTCTGTCTCAAGATTTCTTTCGTGCATGAATTTAAAATTGTAGGAGTTAGAAAGGAATTGATCTTCGCGTGTATCACGATCCGACCTCAAGAAGTTGGGTTTTCAAACCCATTGTATGAGTGTGGTAAGAGAGCCGTTAGTTCTGGATCGAAAGGTAAGATCTCATCGATCATTTCTGATTAGTAATGGAGGTTATTACCATGATTACTAAGTAATTAATATGGGTTTGACATAAATGCTAGGTGATTAATGTGGGTTTGAGAAGGATAAGAAAGAAACTGAGAAGAAATCTCAATTTGAGAAGAATTGAAGAAATCCTGACAGCCACTCATGAGACCTTGAAACTCGTGCAAGCGAGTTAAAGTCCATCACGATATGGGCTTCAGAATAGCCTGAAATCCAGGTCGCTCTCTTGACTTTAGAACTCGCGCACGTGACTGAGCCAATTTTGGTCATTTGGGATTTTTTTTGGAAAATTTTCTGAATATTTGACGAGTATGATCCTTTAAGCATTTGTTAGTGACCTTTGGGTACAATGCGATATAGGTTGTAAATCGGGAATGTATATGAAGGAAATAAGAATTGTTTCGTGTGTTTTTCAACCGGGATAGGGGAAATTCAACACCACATGCATTTGACGTTAATTTTATAGATGTTATGATATGATTCGAACAACATATGATAAAAATGAAATGAAATAAAATCTTTACTTATGAATCTTTCGAAAATGAGCTTTATACACGGATTTGGAAAATGTGATTCAATTGTGAATGTGATAAGAATGTGTGTGTTTGAACTCCGAAATTAGTTTTAAAATAATCACACTGTATTGTATTAAATTTTATGATATGCAGAATGATTTAAGGTTCATGTGGAACAAATCCCCAAATTGTGTACTGGTACGACAGAATACTCATACATATACACCGGCCAATGGTAACTTAGCCGCACAAGTGCCCTCATAGCGTAGGGGCTTGCGCACTTTCGAAAATGGTTCATTGAACGATGATGGTTCAGGGATTCCCATTGGTATAAATTGTGGCTCTCAATGCTATATTTTCTTGAGAGAATATTTAAATTATTGATTTAAGTCGGCCCTGAATTATGAGAAAACATGTAAGATCTGAAAATGAGCAATAACTTCGAAAATAGGTAAATTTTCGAAATTGTCTTTAAAATTCTATTTTTGTTCAATTCAAGAATTTTGAAAATTAGTTTTATGAAATATGATTTTGATATCTATCATGAAATCTATGTTTGAAACAATGATATAATTGGTATTGATATTCTCCAGATTGAACATAGACTGCTAGCTCACCACTCGACTATACGTCACAGGCACAGGTATCGACCCAAGTAGTGAGGATTCTGAGCGGGAGGAAGACTCTGATTACATTCCTAAGGAAAAAATAGATATTCCGCCTGATGAGTACTTCCCCTAGGGGGTATTTAAGAAATTTGAGTTGTGATACCTAGGCTTGGTATGTCCACCCTTTATTTTATTGTAGAACTTTGGATACATGAAATGTTGTACGTATATTTTTGTGTGAACCACTGCTTTGGTGATGGCCTGTCATCTCCGATGGTTCATTTTGGTTCTATCAGACTTGTGATCTATATGAGGATAGAACCATTATTTCGTCTCTAATTATATATATATATAGAATTGGAAATTTCTTTTGCCATCAGAGTATATCTGCTTTGAATTCTGCTGTGTGTGTGGATTTGCCAAGCGTTCCATTCGGGGATCGTTGTTATCGGCAGTCGAGATTTTGGGGTTAGGAAATCCAGGCTATTACACGTGCCTTATGCTGACAAATGTTCATACATGTATAAGATACCTAAGGTTCATATATTTAAATTAATCACTTATATACAAACCTGTTGTAGTGCTCATGCAATCTTATAATTCAAAATGATCCCAAGAATATTCATCAATTGCAAATAAAATAAATAACTTTAACAGTCAATTAATTTAAATTATACCTCAGATGAATTAATTTATAGCTTCAACATCACGTGTAAAAAATTCGTAGGTGTGAACCTGAACTATTGGTCGAGAGGATTTCTAAACAGATGTTAGTGTCATCTTCTCCTTATTATTTTCAGGGCAATCTACATTAAGTGTCTCTTTTGGCCACAATGGAAGCATGAACCCATGGTCCATCAACAATTTTCCAATTTGTGACGCCTTCCACATCTTTGGCATGACTCAGACAACACCGATGAAGTAGTATGTGAAGTCCTTTGTGCTACCAATGCTCCAGTTCTAGCGTGATGCGAGGAACGAAAAGGCTTCATTAGTGCTGAGGAAACATGTCTAGAGTCGGTGGCCTGAATTGGTCGAGAAGGTATTGAAGCCGCGAATTTGGTTCTCTTACTAGTCTAATCATTGGTAAATGATTGTACTCGATTCACTTTATTCATACTTTGCTGCTCTCTTCGTCTATACAACTTTTCTAGGTCACGTTCAGCAATGAGAGCCCTATCCATGACTTATGCATAAGTTGTCAACTTGAAGAGTGAAAGTCTCTCTTGAATATTCGGTTTTAAGCTACACTCAAACTTTTTGGCCTTCATGATCTTAGTAGTAACATGTTGTGGCGCAAACCTTGAGAGCCTTATAAATTCTACTTCGGGCCACTGACATTTGACCTTGCTCTAGGGAAATAAAATCTATCTCCCATTGATCTCTGACGAATTCAGGAAAGTACTTCTCATTAAATTTCTTAATAAATTGGGTCCAAGTCCATGGTGTGTTTGGTGTCTCCTGTTCTCTAGTTCTTTCGACTGACTTCCACCATGGATCAACTTCTCCTTCATGCTGAAATGAGGACCATCTGACTTTCTCATCTTCTGTGCAGGGTAAAACACAACAAATTTTCTCTACCTGATTCAGCCACTTTTCAGCTTCTTGCAGGTTTGCTTTACCTAAGAAATTAGAAGACTTCATCATTTGAAATTCTTAAAATTTGGAGGGTTGCTACCTTGTCGAAAGCAAGGTGTTCCACCATAGTGTTAGCCATCATTTCCAACAATTGTCCAACACGTCTATCATAATTTCCTCCTCCCAATGGGATGCCATTGGACCCAGTGGTGATTCCCACCCCATTTGATGTGCCCTCGACATTGACTGTCCTTTTCCTCCGGCGAGAGGCCATAATGATCTATCAAGATTGAAAATAAATAAAAACATACTTAGATAAATCAAAAGAAGTCGTCAAAATTCAACCCATGTCCCAATAAGTACCTAAAGCCTAAGCTCTGATACCGATTGTAACGACCCAAATTTTTTACATGAAAATCCATGCTGTTAACATTCATGTCATAAACATGTGATGGTTTAATCCTATTATAATGGTAATTTATTTGAGAAAATACGAGCCATTTTTTTTAACAATATTATAAAAACATTAATCGAATTACTTGCTAAACTGAAACAAATAAATTTTTAACATCCGTAAATGAAAATACTAATCCAAGAAAATACCACCGGTGACAACTGTACGTCACACAAACAGTGGTACTTATATCAATATAAGAGAAAAGTAATAAATAAATATTTTAAAGAAAATTTATTAAGTTGTATCAAGTCTTAATAAAAAATTCTCACTAAGGATAGAATTCTTCAGGTGGAAGATCTTCCTTGTCTTCAGGCACGAAATCAGGATCCTCTTCCAACTCAAGATCCTTGTCAATGTCGATACCTACGACACTTAGTGTCGGGGTGAGCTAAAAATTCACATGCTCAGTAGGGAGTAGGGAGGAGTTAATTAAACTCCTTGACTTGAGACATTAAATTAACCAGAATGCACAAATTCTATCGAATTACTGTGACGATAATTTAAAGATAGAGATATCATAAGACATGGAAAAGCTAGTAAAATTTATGATTATTAAATAAAGATCTTCAAAGGTTGTGTGTGCAAAATTCTACACATAATTTATTTATTACAAAATTAGAGTTCTTTCATATTTCGTGAAATATACCTGTGAGAAATAGACTAATCCTAGTGACATATGTCTTGTATTTCTTACATGACTTAACCTAAGGTAATTTTCGCACATATTAGGTGCCAAAACTAAGGTAATATTTATACTGATGGGGATCCCATCCATTGTCTCCCATGGACAATATTCATGATTAGCCATAGCCCCTACTCATCGAGGTGACTCATGCTTGGTCTGTGTCATGACATGACATGATGGGATCTTATTTAAAATAAAAAAGCACACGTGCAAAATGATTGCTTGTCTTTAGCGTACATATATTTATAATCATGGACTTGTCTTGCCTTGTCATAAATTTGTGTCGTGTCTATTTTGTCCATGTCTTAAATGACCTTTAAATTTGTGTGTATTTATAGGCATGTCATGAATTCGTGTTGTGTATTTTTCTTATTTCATGAGGCACACTTTATATTTGGTAATCATATGGTAGACATAGTACATTAAGAACAAACAAAATCTTGCTGACATGTTAGATCGTTTGTGACTACGGAAATTTGACTTACCCATGTACAAAATAATTCCACAGTTACGATGCAGTACGATCAAAGTAGGGCCTAATAATCATAAATTAATTTTTACGGTTCATGTTAGAATCAGGGATTTCTAATCGTCAGATGTGAAGATCATAAAAAGATGGGAGGGGTGATCATAGTAGAAATTTATGATCTGGACTTGGTACGATTCAACGAATTTTCTTTAGACTATTTACCTATTGCATTTCTCGTATTTTGATGTAAGTACCACTGTTTGTGTGGTATACGGCTATCACCGGTAGTATCCTTGGAATTGTAATTTCATTTATGGATGTTGTAGTATTTATTTCAGTTATATAGACAATTTGATTTTCCTAACTATATCATTGCCTTAATAAAAATAATAGAAATTTCGCTTATAGGCTTATGAACTAAGTTTAGTGACTCGGTATTCCCCATTTTTCTAGCTTTGGAATTTCGGGTTGTTACTGATGTACAAGAGATCCCAAACTTCAGGAACTAGCCACCCATCGAGGTTTTGATCATCATCATGGCTTAATTGATCATTGGACGATGGTTTATAGATCCCTCAATCTCACAGCTCTCGAAAATAAGAAAACTAGAAACTAAAGCTAAAACTAGAAACTACTTACTTTCTAAAACTCAAAAACTAGAAGCTCTCTTAATTCTAAGCATAGTGTCCTTATTTATACATGCATAAGGCCCTAGTACAACAATTTAAATTGGAAAGGTCTCCCTAAACCTACCCAAAAGCAATCTAGAAGAGAAGAGAACCTCAGACTCCCAAAATCTGCACTGTCGGCCTAAGATTTCACAACAAACCCCTATCTCGACTGCTCAAATTTGCAATCTCGAATGATCGAGATTATATACTCTTCTACTATTTGTTCTCTGCTTGGTCATGACTGGTCGAAGTGATTCTTGACCGGTCGACCTATGATATTTTGGACAATGCTTCAATCTCGACCAGCCGAATTCTATTCTCGACCTGTCGACTTTGATAGTTTCTTTAGATCTTCTTTTCTTTCCTTTATGTCTAGTCTTGACCGGTCGAAATTGCTTTTCAACTGGTCAAAATTGACAGTTCTATGTTTTCTTCTCTGTGTTGTTCTTTTTTTAGGTCATTTGTTTCTGCTTCCTTCTTCCTTGATTCTTTTGACTCTTTTCTTGCTTCTTTGCTCTTCAAAATTTGTTGTACACAAATTCATACTAAAGGAAGACATTAGTAATCTAGCGGGGTCTAGCAACATTGAGATTCAGGTCAAAATTGTAAGGTTTGGAAGGTTCATCATTTTCTTCTTCTTGCTCAATGTTCACACTATGCCATAGTGGCCATGGCATTGGCGACATCGAAGAAACATGACAACCATTATCAAGGTTGGTTCGTATATCGCTTCATTTTCAATTCAGACACACAATGACGACGATAATTTATGCCATCAATACGATAACGCTAAAACAATTTGCGATCAACTCCTTGCGATGCTTGGATCACAAGTAGGGATAACTGTCGTGCCCATTAGATTAGGTTTTTACCATATTCAAAATAATCAAAATGATGATAAAATTAAATACATAAAAATAGTTGTCTTTTACGTGCTTTTTTCGATTAAAATAATAATAATAAATAATAATAAAAAGCACACATAGCTTTAAGATATAGTTTGAATTATTCTTAAAAATAGGTCCTTGCAATTTTGTCTCCTCTTCGCATCCAACAGACCAGATTTGGTGAATCTGACTATAGTATGTGATTAAAATACAAGTGTTATCACTACGTGAAAATGAAGAATAACCAACACAAGTTGCTTAAACATAATAACGATCTTTCGCCGTTGTAAATATATTAACTAATACAACAGCCCAATTAAATGGGATTTTTGGATGGAAGAGGGATCGAACCTATGACCTTGGTTTCTAAATGATACAAATATCAATTTCTAAACATAGACGCGGGAACCCTTTCTTCTTCCCACCAGTAACCCTTTTGTCTAATCGTCTTCTTCTTCGTTCTCTATTCTTCTTCGCACCAGAAACCCTCTCTTCACCTGAACGTCGTCTTCTTCGTTCCCTATTCTTCTTCCCACCAAAAACCCTCTCTTCATCTGAGTCTTCTTCTTCGTGCATCTTCATTTGCATGAAACCTTAATGCATCTTCTTTGTCTTCTTCGTTCTCATCATTTGATTGCAAGCATGGCTTTTAATCTCCGCCCAGCAAGGCATCGAAACCCACCACCAAAGAGAAAGGCAAATTGAAATAACCCCAAAAGGCCAAGGAGGAGCCCGAGAACGTTGGTGGAGCTCAGTCGACCATTGTGGTCGAAGCCTGGTGAGCATACAAATTCGAGAATATGTTCATGGATTTTGATTTATTTCCCCTTTTTTTAGGGTTTTTTTTAGGTTCTCTCTTTGTTATATCTTTCTCTTTGTTAAATCTGTTTGGTGTATTTATTAAAATATGTTCGATTAAGACTTTGCATTTTAGGAACGTGTGCCATGTGGAACCCTACCTCTCCTCTTCTTCAAGTGAGACGAACCAGTTAATTCATTAAAGCACTGGTTGTTGTCTTCCATGTTCTAAACTGGGTATAAAATACTTCATTTTCTACAACTCTAAAATCCAGTTATAGAAAACATTGCCCAAATCGATGATCTTATCGTATCATTTTTGTAGAATAAATTATGTAGCATATGGATACAAACTGTAGCTAGTAGCAACCAACAAATTTTTCCTCTGCTGTCGGAGATTGGCAACGGTTTGATACTGGGTCTAGTAGGATCTACCCATAATTGGTCTAGATCTATGTTAGATTTGGCAACGGTTTGATACTAGGTCTAGGAGGATCTACCCATAATTGGTCCAGATCTGTGTTAGATTTGTTTATGTTTGTCAATCAGATTTATTGTAGTGCTTTGATTTGAGTTTGCTCTATTTTAGTTGTAATTTCTGTGAATTTGAGAGGATCTAGATACTGCTATAGTCTTTATTTTGTTTTCCATATCAGAAGAAGAGAAGGACCTACTATAGCCCTACTGCAGAGATTAAAAAGGGTCTGAAGTTCAGCTATGGTTTTATTCCCTGTGACCCTTCTAACTGTTTCTATTTGTTTTTATAAGTATAGAATATTTTGTTTGTGCCGAATGCATGGTAGAAGATCTTTAAATCCTAGGATTGAACCTTGTAATCTTGAGATTCAAAGAGCCCTTAAAGGAAGCAATTCATCCAGTTCTTCTGCTGGAAATCTGAGTTTTCAACCCCATTGTGCTGAAGTAGACCCTAATCATTGTGTCCCCATTAAAAGTGAAAATTTTGTTCAAATGTAAAACCAACATAGGCTTCTTAGGGATTTCTACTCCCTTGGGGCTTATTCTTCACCATTCTATATTCAATTGTCTACTGCTATTGGTCACTATGAGATCAAGCTACAGACCATGCAATGGGTAAGGCTCAGATGGTGAAAACACCTGATGCCTATAAGCTTTTTAAGGGTGTATAAAGAAAAGGTGGTAATGAATATGATAACGTGATTGTACAATGTCGTAATGTCGAAGCCTGTTGATAAGGTGAGGCCAGAAATTTTCTCTATAAATTGGGTTATTTTCCTTCCTGAAATACATCTCTTATGTTACTAAGTTACTTGTGACCTTCTCTAAGGATAGTATGATTTTTCTCTATAGATGTTGGCTTGTTATAATTCCTTAAGCCTATAAATGCATTTTTCCATTTTAATTATCTTCTTCGGACATGGCGATAATTTAGTATTGCATTGTAGATTCAATTGTGGGTTATATATTCACTTCTATATACTGAAGTCTCATATTTATATTTTGCATTCTTTTGGGAATTTTATGAGCTATCCCATAGATGTGATGGCTGATTTATCAGTTTGTTTGTTGAGATTTATGAGTTCAAGTTGAAAAAAATATCAGTTCAGCGTACTAGGTAGTTTTTTTTGCTTTGGAACTGTTTCTAAATAGATATCTTTTCAATCTCAAATTATCATCAGGTACCACAGGATCCTATTCTAGTTAGCTCAGGTTGATCGACATTTATTCGTAGTGATTAAGCTTCTCAGTTAAAAGGGCTTCTTTCCTTAGAGATTAGAAAATATTATGATTACAATTCTATTTTAATTGGAGAGATTGAATTATTTCTTCTTCTCTTTGTATTTTGGGAGGCCAAGATGTAGTAAATTATTTAGTAAAAGAGTTTTAATGGGGTTTCACTTTGCATTAGAGATGTATTGATGTTCTTACATTTTTTCTGAATTTGTTTCACAATAACAATTTTACAAGAATTATCTAGTCTAAAATCAGTGAGAGATTGTGTATATCAATATCAGACCCATTCATGCTGAATAATTGTTGGAATTAGATAAGAGCGTTTGGATACAATGATTAAGTGATCTAGTTGTGAACTATGGAATCAGACTTAGAGGTCTATAGTCCATTATGGCTTAACAAGCTAGGTTGGCATCCATGTCTCTCAGCCCATGATTGGCTTGAATATAACAATAGAACTGTAGTTCTTAATGCCATGAAGTGATTCTTCCAATCAAATATCTTGGTTTACCTCTTTTCTCTACTTTTATTACTATCACTCTTTATCAACTTCTGTTAAATTGTATGAAAACAAGGCCTTAAAGGGTGGATAGATTCTCTACTATCATATGCGAGTAGGTTAGAACTCCTAAAATTGGTTCTCAATAGCTTACAAATTTATTGGAAGCTACCTTCCAGCTACCTAAGAGTCATTTCTAAACTTAAATTGATGTTTGCTAGATTTCTTTGGTATGGTCCTTCTCTAACCCAATCTTGGCAGCCCATTAGTTGGAATTGTATCTATAGACCCATTGGAAGAAGGTGGTGTGGACCTTCAAACAAATATGAGATTGGAACTGTATGAGTATGATTTATTTTGAAATTTGGTTTCAAGGCGTGATTCTTTATGCGCAAATTGGGCCAGAGGTTTCTATGTCAAGAATAGTGACTTGTGGTCATGTTCCATTCCAAATGATCTTCCATGGGCTTGGCATGAAATTAGTAAGGCTCGTGATGATGCTTTTATTCATAGAAGAGTGAGAATACGAGATGGCTCTTCTACGTACTTAGGGATGGCTTGATGGTAGACCAATCATGTGCAATAAAGGTGTCGTATTATTCATTATTCTGATGGTGAGGCGAATGTGTTGGTGAAAGTTATTCTTAATGGCTTTCAATGGGTTCTTCGTCATCCTTATACTGTTAGAATGAACCGATTGAGAAATAACACGAGAGACCATGTTGTTTGGACTCCTAATAATTCATGAAAATTTACATACAAGAGCGCTTGGGAAGCTATACGAAACACCCACCCTGTATTTATTTGGCACTTGATCATTTGGAATAAAATCTGGGTCCCTGGACATGCTTTTCGTGCTTGGATGACTCTCAACCAGAAACTTTTTACTATTGAAAATCTTTAAAAAAATTGTGTGTGGGGGGGGGGGGGGGGTTAATATTCCCTAGGGGTTTTTGTTGATTGGATAGGGAGGAAAATCGATCCCTCTATTTTTCAAATGCTTCTTCTCTGGTTGGGTTTGGTAATCTTTTCTTGCATGACATGGTAATAGGCAAGTGAATGTTGGACATATTTTGGAAGAAGCGGATCGTATCTTGAATCTTTGTAAGAATAAGGTTTTTAGGTCTGATTTGATTAAAGCAACCTTCACAGCCACTACTTGTTATTTGTGGAGGGAATGGAATGTTAGAATATTTGAAGGAAGAAGCAATCACGAAAAATTTGTTCTCAAGCAACTTGTCGAAGATAGTGCTCAATATAAACTACAACACAGGTGGTTATAAATTTTCTCATTTAAAAATTGCAGCAAATTAGGCTATCAAGATTCAGATTAGTGAATCCTTCAATGGTAAGTGGAAGCCGCCTACTAATGGTGAAGTTAAATTAATTCGAATGATGCTTTGTCAGAAAGGGGAGCTGGTTATGGGTTTATTATTTGTAATGAGTTGGGCCTGGTTGTGGCCCTTGTTCTTCAATTGATGTCATCTTTGTCAATTTGTGGGCCATTAAAGAAGCTATGAGATATGCTATTGAGATGAAGATTGATAGTGTTGAAGTTACATCTGACCTACGATGTTCATATCTTTTAATGGTCCATATTATAAAGTGCTATAATTTTGTAAAATTCTTTTTAATTGAGGTAATTTTTAACTGATTGTAGTTTAGAGGATGACCATCCACTTGGAGTAGTTGGATTGACCTACGATGTATGCCAAGTGGCGCCACTTGAATTAATATTGGCTTGTAAGAAGGTTCATCTTAGAAGTCTTCTAATGGGGGTTGGTCCCAATTTTATATGGTGGAGGACTACTTTTGTATGTTTAGATGCCAAGTACTATATGCATGAGGGAAAGATCTATATGTTCTTTCAATTTAGACACCGTGATATTTACTCACTAGTTGGCCTAGGACTTAGCATATATGTTTGGTGCTGCTCACCGTTTCTTTATTTTTTCCTCCCTTAATCTTGATTTTCTTTGTTAGGATGATTAAACTTGTTGCACTTTTTTTTTAATTGAGTGATGTACATAGTACATTAATCCCTATGTTTTTGTAGGAGGACATGTGTCCCTACACGCCGTTCAACAAAGGAGCATTGGACACTAGATGAGGTAGAGTTCAATTATGGTGGAATGTGCTTTGTTCAAGTAATTTGGGGGATCAAATCCTGCCAACTTACCATATTTTGTTTGGAAAATCTTCCCACTTCCCCTTTTAGTTTTACATTGAATTGGCAAGGTTTCAACTAGAAACAGAGGGATTTATTTAAGGTTTTGTTTTATCAATTGATATTGATATAAGTTCATTCTCTTTTCCCATACTTAAGATGATGTTTTCCAGGTTGGATTTTCTTCTCTTGAGCTTATCTCACCTTGTTCTCTATGTCATTAAAATTATCAAAGCGATCACAAATATAGGAACTCTATTCCATATTTCATCTTTCTTTAGGAAAGAACGTGATTCTTTTCAAGCTTATAAGATTGAAATGTTAAAAAAAAAAAAAAGCCTTATCTCCACACTCTTTCTTTCTTCATGAGCAACTAGCAATCAGTGCCCTTTAATCGAATTCACCTACGCTGGACTGTTTTTGCAGGTCCGCTTGAACTAATATGTTTTCTTTACTTTAGATTTTTTTCATTTTATGCTTCACTTTACTTATATTGTGGACATGCTTTTTCATCTTTTTATATATGTTGGTAAGATGGATATCTTTGATGCATTCGTGCAGGATAAACTACTGTGCAAAGCTGTTCAACAGTATAAAGGGAAAAATTGGAAAAAGATAGGTACTCTTCATGGTGCTAATATTGATGTGAGAACTTACTAAATGCAATTTTAGGACTGAGATTAAGATTAAAATTAATTTAATCAATTAAAAATAATAATTTCTCATAACAAATTATCACAAAAATTCTATAAATTCAATTAGAAGATTTAATTTCGGCTCGAAATAACGTTACTTTTTGTGTACGTTCCCTATCGCGGATCTAGAAGACTAGGGTTCTTATGAACGGCTAGATCTCCGATAGTTTTAGGGCGTCGAACGAACTCGCAAGTGGATTCTCTCGATACCAAATGAAAATAAAAGGCTAATAAAATTAATGATGAACAAAATATTGATTTAGAGCTTTTTTTAGGTCAATAAAATAATTAGGATTATGTTATTTACGCAAATCGTAATCTAAAGAAGATAGAGATGAAAGAAGAGTAAGCCTCGCACCAAATCGCAAGCGGGAATCAAAGAATCGCTCTCCGTTTTGAGAGAATCACACCCTCACAAAATTTTAGAACTCTCAATTTTGCATAAGCAATTTTCATTAACCAAAAAGTTATAATAAAAGTGTTTACAAGCCTTTAAATAGGCTAGCCAAAGCATAAAATTAAAATTCCTATTATAACTCTAATTCCTAATTCAAATAAAAGAAATATCCTAATTCTTCTAAAACAATAAAGTCCTAAAACAATAAAGAAACTAATCCTATTTCTAATAAAAGAAACAACTCTTACTTTCTAAAATAAAATAATAAAAGATACTGATCCTAATTCAATTAGGATTCTTGAAATTAGTCACTTTATGTCCAGCTTTCGAAAACTGACCATAACTTCTTCAATACTTGTCAGAATTGCTCAAATTTTAGCTCATTCGAAAGCTACTTCGATAAGCTTTCAAATATGACTAATTTCCTATCAATCCGACTTTGTTTGATACTTCAAAATAGGTCAAACATAAAAGTGATGGGATTAAAAGTTACTCTTTTGTTGATAAGTTACTTTTCTTCTTTCTGATTACTTTGATGTTCTTCTTTCGTCTCCGATATGTTATAGGCGGTTGGCTGAATTGGATGTCCCCATCAACTCTCCCTTGGGTTAGACGGATTCATCCCCGATGAATGCTGGTTGTGATAACGATTCAAAAGATCCAGATCAATCTGTTAAAATTCCTCTTGTGTAATCCAAGTATTTTCTGTGCCGGCCTTGTTCTTCCACTTGACCAAGTACTTCTGAAGTCCCCCGTGGTTGGTGGATACAATCTGATCTTCTAAAAAATCTTTGATGATCTCACGAATTTGCCGAGTAGGTGGGGGTAATGGTGTAGGAAGGGGAATAATTGGATCATCGGATGTAAAAGGCTCAAAGGGGTTGGCAGGAATGGTTGAAGGGCCATGGAATGGAACAAGGCCCTCCACATTAAAAATTGTGCTAATCTCTAATTCCTATGGAAGATCTAAGATGTAAGTATTAGAACTGGCACGCTTCAAGATCTGATAGGGTCCAGCAACACGAGCTTGTAACTTCTTTGTAACTCCTTGTGGGAATCGCTCGGGTCTATTTTGAACCATCACAAAATCACCCTCTTGGAAATCTTAGAACCGTCTATGAGAATCTGCAGAGAATTTGTATTTCTCATTCTTTAAATTAATTCTTTTCTTAATCTCAACATGCAACTCATGAATGCAATGCATAAATGTTGATGCAGACTCTGATGACCGATGATGAATGGACATTGGAATGAGATCTATTGGTGTCCTAGGTTTATACCCATGCACAATTTGGAACGGACTCATGCCTGTGGTTCTATTAATCGAATTGTTATATGCAAACTCAGCGACAGGTAAGATGGATTCCCAACTCCTAATGTGCTCGTCCACTAGACACCTTAACAGATTTCCTAAACTCCTATTGACATCCTTGGTTTGCTCATCAATTTGGGGATGATAAGTAGATGAAAATTGTAGTCGGGTCCCCATTTTGTGCCATAGTGTCTTCCAAAAATAACTGACAAATTTAACATCATGGTCAGACACTATCGTCATAGGCAAACCGTGTAGACGAATGACCTCATTAAAGAACATCGTAGTAATGTGACTAGCATCGGAGGTCTTTGCACACACAATGAAGTGGGCCATCTTAGAGAAACGGTCCACAACAACAAACACCGAATCACACTTTTGGAAGGTTTTAGGGAGGCCTAACATGAAGTCCATCGATAGGTCTTGCCACGGGGTGTGTGGTACTGGTAATTTTGGCAACAACTGACTGATAATTTTGGCAACAACTCTGGTAAGATTGCGCCAATAGAATTGGTCTTCAACCAATGCGACAATTTTATTGCGATCAAAATGGCCAGTAACCCCTCTGACGTGTAATTCCCAAACGAGTAAGGTCTCGCAAAGAAGTGCGGGGAATACACAATCGGTGTTTCAAGAATAAATTCCCATCCTATAGGGTATATTTACTCCCTCTGACAAGTTGTCCATTCACAAGTGAGGCATACTCTTCGCCAAAGTCTGGACATGTGGGGTAATCCTCCACGAGGTGTTCAAATCCGATTACCTCAATGCTTAATGAGTGCAACGTCACCATTCAACGGCTAAGCGCATCAGCCACTCGATTCTCCACACCGGCCCTATGTTTCAGCACGAAGGTAAACCCTTGAAGTTGTTCAACCCATTTCGCATGTCATGGGTTTAACTTCTTTTGAGAATTATAAATTCATAGAGTTTCATGGTCCGAGAACAAGACGAATTCATGTGGTAGTAGATAGTGCTTTCAATATTTAAGGGATTGGACTACCGCGTAGAATTCTTTGTCGTAGGTCGAGTATTTCTACCTGACCTCATTTAGCTTTTCACTGAAATAAGCTATCGGATGACCCTCTTGGCTCAATACTCCTCCGATACCTATGTCTGACGACCCCTTTCTGATGCAATCGGTGATAGGGGAAGTTACAGTACTGAAGTTATGGATGAACTGTCTATAAAATCTGGCTAACCCATGGAAACTACAGACTTCGTGAATGTTCTGAGGTTCAGGACATTCAACGATAGCTTTGATCTTTTCGAGGTCTATAGTCATTCCATCAGAGGTCACGACTAAACCTAAGAAGACAACGCGATGTGACATGAACTTGTACTTCTTCAGGTTCGCATACAACTTCTCTCCTCGGAGAGTCACACAAACTTGCCTTAAATGGTCCAAGTGTTGTTCCTTGTTGTGGTTGTAGATGAGGATGTCGTCAAAATAAACCACAAGGAACTTGTCGATGAAAGGCCGTAACACTTGCGTCATGATACGCATAAATGTACTTGGGGCATTCGAAAGCCCAAAAGGCGTGACAAATCATTCGTACAAACCATCTTTAGTTTTGAAGGAAGCTTTCCATTCGTCTTCGGGACGAACTCAAATTTGATGGTACCCACTCTTCAAATCGATCTTCGAAAAGATTGTGGCACCTACCATCATGACTAACATATTGTCCAATCATGGTATCGGGAACCGATACTTGACCGTGATCTTGTTAATCGCGTGACTATCCACACACATCCTCCAAATTCCATCTTTCTTGAGTGTAAGCAGCGTTGGCACGACATAGGGACTCAAGCTTTCCTTTATGAACCCCTTTTGGAGAAGCTCATAAACTTGCCTTTTTAACTCTGAGTGTTCGGATGGATTTATACGATAGTGGGGCATGTTGGGTAAGGTAGCTCCAGGGACTAAATCGATGGCGTGTTGGATGTCCCGTAGAGGTGGTAATTCATTTGGAAGGTCTTCGAGAAAGACATCCGCAAACTCACTCAAGATTGGTTTGACCTCTTTTAGAACCTTAATGCCTGATTCTTTGGACTTTTCAACTGTGACAAGGACATAGACAATGTCCTCTATCTTAGCGCTTCGTTCAAACTCAAGAGGGCTAACGATGTGAACGGCCTTAAATGTCTTCTCTCTCTCTAATAGGCCTTTATCACTTGACTTTGTCAACTTCACTGTGGGTGCCTTTGGAGGTAACGAATTAAGTTGTATTTTCTGACCTTTGTGAGTCAAGGAACACATGTTCAATCGACCAAATAGTGTAATATTCATGTCATACAACCAAGGCCTCCCGAGGATGATATGCCCCACATCCATGGGCACAATATCGCACCACAAGATATCTGTGACGACCCGACTTTCCAATCCCTCAGGTATAGGAAAGGCCGGTTCGCCAACCTATCGAATAGACGATAAGCCGGACAAACATGGCACATATTAGAGTAAAGCGCAATAATTATTCATAGCTAAAATAAATGCGGAAGGAATTAAAAGTAAAGAACCACCGATGATGGTCGACCATCATCGAAACATGGCTCATAACAAAAAACCAAAGTCAAGTATAAAAGTATGATATCCAACTAAAATGGGCCCACAAATTCAAGTCTAACTCTCACCACAAGTAAGAAAATCAGCAAGTTCCATACTGGGAAAAACTCCTCAGGAGAAACCTCAGGCTCTTCTTCAGGCACGTAGTTAGGATCAGTCTCACAACCCTGAACAGCCACGTCAGTACTTGGACCTGTGACGTATAGTCGGAGTGAGCTAACCAACAAAGCTCAGTAGAAGAAAGACATCCACAGCATTTTATTTTAACTAATCATGGTTTCAAAACATATATCGGAATATAGCTTGTCAAACATATATGCAGATAATAAACTGAAATAAGTGCAAAAATCATATGTAAGATTTATTTCTAAATGTGTGAAAATAGTTTCAAGAATAGATGCAGTGTTTCAGTGTCTTAGTTTCTCTAACTTCTATATACAAATTTCAGTAATTCATGACTTAATCCTTAACTTAAAATACCTCCCGAGTAAACTATATCTCAAGAGCATGAATATAGCCGATGGGAACCCCTACCTACCATCGTCGTTCATGAACCCTTTTTCAGGATGCAACAAGCCCCTTCGTAATGAGGGAAACTTGTGCCAGGAAGTTGTTAAGGAATTTTTGAGGGGTCGTTCAGGTCAATCATAAAACATATACAGATACTAATATAAATCTGATGCAAGTCTCTTATACATAGTTCAGGTTCTTGATTTTAGATTTTCAGAGCTTAAACAGATTCAGGTTTCTGGATTCAGGTAGATTTAAATTTTCAGTCATTCATATCAATTTCAGTTTATAGATGTGATTTCAATGGCATATGCAAGTTCAAAGATTTAATTCAAAATATCCTTGCGAATTAAAAAAAAATACTGTAAAGATGAGATTCTCCTACGAAAACTCGGAGTTACGTGAAGTCAAGCAAAGTCCTATTGATGGCCTCTCGCCCTTAATCTACATCACAATGTACGTTCATGCTTTAAGATTAACTCTAATCACTAATAATATGGACCTATTTAAGTGTTTCCTCAAAAATAAGTCAAAACAGGCAAGTTGTGTCAATCCTAGAATTTGATGTAACCTTCTCATACATTTTTAACAATCAAGACGATTGATGTACGAGTTGGTCAAAACATCAAAGTTGTATAGTTTCCTGTTAGCTTTCCAACACAAAATGAATCATCTCAATCGGAGTTCAGAATATAATGTTATGACTAAAATACTAAGACAGTATCGAAGTTCGGTGATGCCTCGCTCGAGCGATTAAAATAGCTCGCTCGAGCGAGGTCCTTCAGAAATTTCTCGCTCGAGCGATGACTTAAGCTCGCTCAAGCGAGGGCAGAGAATATATATGACTTCTAAAGTCAACCTTTTGGTGCATCCTCGCTCGAGCGATTAAAATAGCTCGCTCGAGCGAGTAACAACGACAACGAGAATTCTGAGTTTCAGATCGCGATTCTCGCCCAGTTTTCACCCGAATCGATGCATATCCATCCCAAAACAAAACCCATGGCTAATCCAATGATTTTAAACAATAAATTTAATCGAAATGTACCTTTAGTGTAAGGATTCCTTTATTAGAAACATACCGAACAGGGCTTCGGAGCGAAACCGGCGGGTTTCCTCGACGATTCGCGCCGCGATCGTTCCCACGAGTTCACAGAGACAACTCCAACACGTCCCCAATGATCTCAACCTCTCCCAATTGCCAACTACGAATCTAAGGTTGATTCAAGTTCTTTCTAAGGTTCAAGGGTTTCAACAAAAGAGGGTTCTAGAGGAGGAGGTTTTCTAAACCGATCTCCTACGATTATAAAAGAAGAGAGAAGACAGAGTTTCGTGCGGTTGGGCAACTATCAAACGGTTACGGTCCTTCACGGCACTCACGTCTCTTCCTCTCTTAATAAAACCTAGTATAATATGGGAATGCAATTCCTTCTTGTAATAGGATTGCTCACAAAGTTAAGCACACACACACCTCTTGTGTGTTATACACTTCTAATTTTAAAACTCAAGCCCGGTGTTGAGCGGCCACACCGAGGTTGGTGCACAACTTTCGCACGAGGGTCTAAATGGGCTCTAAATCAGAATCGGTCCGCACAATCACATCTAGATAAAAATAAAAAATAAATGGCGACGTCGGTTGCCGAGCCAAATACACACATGGGGTTAGTCTAATTCGGGTTCAAAATACTGGTCTTTACATTCTACCCTCCTTAGAAATTTTTGTCCTCGAAAATGTAACGGATAGTTAAACCGAACTATTGTAAATCCTTATCCTAACACAAATATAAAGCAAAATCGAGATAGTCTAAAGTTTAAAAGAACTTTGGTCGTGATGCGATAGGCTTCACTAAGCACGCTTTCAAGGGTCAGGATCTGTAGTAACCTGGATGTACTGCGTGTGGCATCCCATACTACCATAGAGGATTGCATCCGTACATGGATGCATACCTTCCCAAGTGTCACATGTTGTTGACAAGTGAAAAATATCATTTTTCACCCCTAAACTTAAGTCTTGATAGACCTTTGAGA
This sequence comes from Chloranthus sessilifolius, assembly GCA_021018995.1. NCBI lineage: Eukaryota > Viridiplantae > Streptophyta > Magnoliopsida > Chloranthales > Chloranthaceae > Chloranthus > Chloranthus sessilifolius. The sequence goes on from CM037585.1 coordinate 84,888,797, forward strand.
GAACTAAATAAGTGTTTTAAGTGCCTATGTTGCAGCTAACAATAAAGACAGGCTTAACCATAAAAGTAGCTCAAAAGTGCCAAAAAGATGACAATCCATGTCAGTCCAAAGGAAGGAAGTGAAGAAACAACCTCATCAGCTGTGGAAAAGTTTAAAAGGAAGAGGCAAAGACCTGTAAGAGAAGCAGGGAACAATTCGAACAGAGAAATGCAATACAGAGTTCTTTTCGCAAAGAACCTGCACTTTTCGTAAAGAACCTGGAACTCTGCGAAAAGGACTAAACCTCCAGGCTTAGTTTTCGAAGAGCATCTGAACTCTTCGAAAAGAAGATTGAACTTTGCGAAAAGGAGAAAACACAATTCGAAGAGAGATTGAACATTGCGAAAAGAGCTTCAGTCACAAAGACTTTGCGAAAAAAGGCCCTTAAGCTCTGCGAAAAGGTATTCGGAGATTCAGAACTTTAACAAGGGCAATTCCAAGAATTGCATGCGTCCCAATGCGTTTTAAAACCCAAGGACATTCCGGAAGATTCTGAGCACGAACCAAAGGCATATTCCACCCCATGTGAACACCCAAAGATGAAATTACTTGGCGGGAACTTCTAGAAGCTCAAACAGATTTTTGAATTACATAACAGAACTGATGCTTCTATCACCGATTAATTGAACCAAATCGAAGAATTCGATTGGCGTAACAGATCTGGATCCTCGTGCTCGACCACCATTGGTCAATACATTCTGAGCACCTCTGATTGGTTGAAACACATCTGAGTTGGACTTGGGGAAAACTATAAATAGACGAACCATTTGCCCAATTTGGGCATCCAGATTTTGAGTTTCATTCCTATTCCCCCATTTCCAAACCAGATAGTTTGTCTGAAATCCCTGTAATAGCTTCACTTTGACTTGCAATTGAGAGCTGTGAGACATTTCTGTAATTCAAAAGAGAGTTGTATTCAAGACAACAAATCTGAGGGCTGTTTAAGCTGCGCTCTGTAATTGTAACGGTGGATTTGAAAAGGTTGCTGTAAATCGTATTTTCTCAATTGGACTCATGTTAAGGGTTCCCTCTGATCTCCTTATTGCATTAGACTCCTTTAGATTTACTGTTTTTCATGCAATTTCCCTTGATTCATTAATCCTGTGAGAATTAGTGTTGGTAACCTAATCTCTCACGGCATTTGTAGTGATGCTTCTTGTTCTAAACTAAGGCTTTGGATTAAAGGCTATTGGATGGTCTGGGGCCATTAATGTGGATGGACCATAGCCATAAGCTTAAACCTAATCCTTAAATTAGATTTATTTCTCTTACATTTGCGCTTGTAGCCGGATGAAGATTGGAACACCTCTATTTGAAATGCATTATTCTCATTAGATTTCAAAGACCAAATCAGATTTAGATATTACTTCTCCATCTTTGTTTCAATCACTCCCCCAACTCGGATCTGGATCATTTAGTTTAAAATTTTCTTTGTTTTTAGTTTGTTAAACGTGACAAATTCAAACCTCTCATCTTATCAGCTTTCTAGATAGGATAAGAAGCCAGATCTGGTAGCTCAGATCTTGAGGTTTATCTTACATTTTAAACAAATTCTCTGTGGACGATCTTTCACTCACTTACTTTTAAAACTTGCTACAATTGGCCCTGATCTTGCAGGCTAATTCTCTTCTAACTGTGCTGATATTTCCTTATTTGTTTATATAGTCTAGAGCCACTGTAATTTAGCAGCTATAAATCTGTTTTTCAAAACTCACATAAATCAAGCACACTAAGAAGATACCAACACATGTCTGGAAACATACTTCACTATTACACAAACCTAGCATACACACCTACCTCACCCTTTTCTCGCTAGACTACATACACTATGTCGGTAATTATTTGAGCAGAAATTTCAGATGTCAGAATTGAATACTTATTCAAAAGCATGATCACATGCCTGGTAATATGTTCTAACTGATGACACGGTTTCCAACTGATACACGGTTCTAACCGAGAATGAATAAATATGATATTTAAGATTTTATTGTGTGATCGTTATAGATATATATGTAAAGCATCGATGTTATTAACCAATTTAACATTGGAAATTTTGAAGAAATTCTCCTTTTTTTTTTTAAAAAAGAAGCAAATTCAAGAATTTAAAGGTACGTAGGGTTTTCTTATATAACTATAGTTTACAATATACCTTCACTCGAAAAGTTGTGGAAATTGCTCGCGAATCTCCGCTTCACGCTCCCATGTGGCTTCCTCTGAAGAATGGTTCCCCCACTTTACGAGTACTATGGGAATGCTTTTTATCCATAAGATTTGTTCTTTACGATCCAAGATTTGTATTGATTCCTCAACCAAGGATAGGTCTTCTTGGAGCTCAATGGGCTGGTAGTCCAATACGTGAGTCGGGTCCTTAACATATATCTCCGTAACATGGACACATGAAAAACGTTGTGCATTCCCGATAGCTGCGGTGGCAAGGCTACTCGATAGGCAACCTCACCGACTCGGCCCAATACCTTAAAAGGTCCAACATAGTGCGGACTCAGCTTCCCATGCTTCCCAAAATGCATCACGCCTTTTGTAGGAGAGATTTTGACAAATACATTGTCTCCCACCTTTAACTCAACATGGTTCCTTTTAAGATCACAGACTAATCAAACTATCTCGATTGTATTCTCCATGATCTCGGGACCTAAAATGAGTTTCTCACCCACTTCTTCCCAATTAAGTAGAGACCTGCACCGTCGTCCATACAAAGCTTCGTAGGGTGCCATGCCGATGATAGCCTGGTAACTATTATTGTAGGCGAACTCAATCAACGGTAAAAGTTGGTCCCATGACCCCTGAAAATCCAACATGCAAGCACGTAACATATCTTCTATAATCTGATTCACCCTCTCAGCCTGTCCATCGATCTTAGGATGGAATGCCGTACTGTAATCAAGCCTGGAGCCCATCCCTTCTTGAAATCGTTGCCAAAACTGAGATGTGTACATCGGGTCTCTATCGGATACGATACTGACCGGTATACCATGCAGCCTAACTATCTCCTTGATGTATAATTCTGCAAGCTTGTTGGCCGTATACGATGTATTATAAGGCAGGAAGTGTGCGGACTTAGTCAATCGATCCATAATAACCCAGATGGCATTGTGCTTTCTTAATGTTCTTGGCAATCCCAAAATAAAGTCCATAGAAATGGCCTCCCATTTCCACTCAGGTATCGGTAGTGGTTGCAATAGTCCTGCTGGATTTCGGTGATCCACCTTTACTTGTTGGCATACAAGACATCTCGAGACATACACAGCGACATCTTTCTTTAAACCTCTCCACCAGAAGCTTTTCTTTAAGTCCTGGTACATTTTGGTACTGCCAGGGTGAATAGCGTACATGACTTATGAGCCTCTTCCAAAATGGTGTCCCGAAGCTCCGTACTAGTTGGTACGCATACCCGGTCTCTAAACAATAAAGTGCTGTCATCTTTGATAGAAAAATCTATTTTGCTTCCCCCAATCACATCCCGTCTGATAGCCAAAAGTTCATCATTCGTCATCTGAAGTTTGCGAATGTTCTCATAGAGAGTGGAATGAATCACCAGCGTAGCCATTAACGCACCTGAACCTTTTAAGTCAAATCTCATGCTACTTAGAGCCAGAACTTCCAATAGATGCCATCGTCGCACCCTTGCGGTGAGATGTGATAACTGAGCAGAGAACTTCCGACTTAATGCATCTGCCACTACGTTTGCTTTCCCATGGTGGTACTGGATGGTACAATCATAATCTTTCAAGAATTCTATCCATCGACGCTGTCTCATATTCAACTCCTTCTGTGAGAAGAGATACTTGAGGCTCTTATGATCGATAAATATATCGAAGGTCTCCCCATAAAGGTAATGCCTCCAGATCTTCAGAGGAAAAATCACTACTGCCAACTAAAGATCATGTGTTGGGTAATTCTTCTCATGGTCTTTTAGCTGTCTAGACCCATAAGCAATGACTCTCTCATTCTGGTTAAGCACACAACCTAAATCCCCATATGATGCGTCACTGTATACTGCAAAGCCTCCCCTGCCTAATGGTATAGCAAGTACTGGCGTAGTAGTCAATCGTTTCTTGAGTTCCTGAAAACTTTGCTCACACTGCTCTGTCCAATCAAATTTAGTATTCTTCTTTGTAAGTTGTGTAAGAGGACCTGATATCTTGGAGAAGCCCTTCACAAACCTTCTGTAGTAGCCTGCCAAACCGAGGAAACTACGAACCTCTGTAATGGTCTTTGGCTGTTCCCAATTCATCACTGACTCAATCTTTGCTGGGTCGATCGTAATATCGGTCTCAGAAATAACATGGCCTAGGAAACTGACCTGCTCAAGCTAAAAGTCACACTTACTAAGTTTTGCATATAACTGATGGTCTCTGAGGGTTTGTAGAGCCACTCGCAGATGCTGCTCATGTTCTTCTCGCGTCTTTGAATAGATGAGGATGTCATCTACAAAAACCACTACAGACTTGTCCAAATGTAATTTGAATATCCAGTTGTCAACCCAAATGGCATGACCAAGAACTCGTAGTGCCCATATCGAGTTCTGAACGCTGTCTTCTGAATGTCTTCAAATTTAACTTTCAACTGATGGTAGCTTGAACTCAAGTCAATCTTTGAGAAAAACTTTGCTCCTTGTAACTGATCGAACAGATCATCAATTCTTGGAAGTGGATAACGGTTCTTAATTGTCAACTTATTTAGCTGGCTGTAATCGATGCAAAGCCGCATTGAACCGTCTTTCTTCTATACAAATAGAACTGGTGCTCCCCAGGGTGACACACTTGGTCTGATAAAGCCCTTATCTAGCAGTTTCTAAAGCTGCTCCTTCAACTCTTTCAATTCTGCAGGCGCCATTCGATACGGAGCTTTTGATACTGGTTCAGTACCCGGTGCTAACTCAATCGCAAACTCAATCTCCCTGTCAGGTGGTAATCCAGGTCTGTATGAGTGTGTCTGTCTAGTTTTATTGTTGATTTTAGACCCTCATTTGAGGGAAGGCAAACATACCAACAAGTTTTTGGCGTCGCTGCTGGGGAGGCAGTTTAGAAATTGATAGATCTAAGTTTTGATTTCACTAACTGCATTTATAGGTTGTGTTGTTTTTTTACTAGTTTGTGTGCAGCTCATCAGATCTAAGGCTACCAGTGAGAGGAGAACCAGCTGGAGACTGCTCTGTAGTTTGCATCACTCTACTCCCCTGTTATTTTTCAGATCTGTTGATAATTTTTGTTAGAATAGTTAGAAATTTTGGTTGATTCTGTTTGTTGTGTGTTTGGATCTGTTCTGCATTCAAAATATGAGTGTTGTATGTTTGGTAGGAGAACTCTACAACCTCAGATTATTCCACTAAATCCAGAGGTTGAAAGACTTCTCAAATCCAGACCAACCACACCCACTTCTGTTGCATTAGATTTTGTAGAAATGGGTGAGCAACAGTAGCCGAGAACCCTTAAGGAGTTTAATGCACCAGGGATCTACAATTCCCCCTTCTGCATTCAATTCCTAGCTGCTCAGGGAAACTATGAGATAAATCATCCATCATTCAAATGCTGCCCTCATTTCATGGCCTGACCAAAGAAGACCCGTATAAACACATTGATGAATTCTTAGGACTGTGTACTACATTTAATATCACAGGTTTGGGGGAGGAGGCCACCGGGATGAGACTCTTTCCTTTTTCATTAAAGGACAGATCCAGGACCTGGTTGTCTTTGCTTCCACCTAACAGTATTCAGTTCTGGAGTGATCTCCAATATCAGTTTTTGGCCAAATTCTTTCCTATGTCAAAGACTAGCCAGTTGAGGAAGGGTATCATCTCTTTTACCCAAGATCGAACTGAAGACTTTCATAAATCCTGGGAGAGATTTAAGGAACTCCTCAAGAAATGCTCCCACCATCAAATCCCTGAATCGCAATTGGTTCAAATCTTTTATCAGGGAATTGATGCTAAAAGCAGAGATATGATAGATGCCTCCTGTGGTGGCACCTATCTCCATAAAACTACTGAGGAGGCATGGGAGCTCTTTGACATCATCAGTGAGAACTCTATGCAAAGGAAAATCTTAGCAAGAGATCTAGAGCCTCCTAAATTGATGAAAGAGAACACCTCAAGAGGAAAGATATATGAAGTGAGTGTGCCAAGTGAGTTGGAAAGGAAAGTGGACAGCTTAACCTTGAAATTTGATAGGCTGATGGGAGCAATGCAGTCACCCGTGACTGCTAGAGTGGAGGAGGCATGTGCCATATGCCAGTCCCCTGCTCACCCCCTGGAAGAATGCCCATCTACTGACCAGTTTCCTTATTTTATAATAGAGCATATGGCTGTAGCTCAGTCTTATGGGCAGTAGCCTGCTGCTGGGTACCAATGGAGGAACCACCCCAATCTGAGGAGGCGACAAGATGCATACCCCAGCCAGCAGCCCATGCCCTACAGAAATGCTCAGCCCCATCGAGAAGGTTATGCCCCAAGGCCTCAGTATCAGCAACCCATGGCCCAATATGTAGCTCCTCCTGTGCAGCAGGCTATACCTCCTCCAACTGTGAGAACACCATCCTTTGAGGAACAAGTTCTATCTTCACTGCAGAGCTTGAACACCTTAACCCAAACTGTGCACTCTCACAACCAGAGCATCAAAAGGATAGAGGACCAACTGGGTCAACTGTCTAATGCTCTGACTAGGAGAGAGGGAGGAAGGTTGCCTAGCCAACCACAGGACAATCCACGAAGGCAGTTTATAGTTGGTGAAGTTTCCTCCACTTATGAGGAAGTTAAATCTGTTACAACTTTGAGAAGTGATAAGTTAGTGGACAACCAAGTGGGTTGTGAGTCTGTGAGGAACTTGGAGGAAGGAAATGAAGAGATTTCTACCAGCACACACCAACAAGCTCCTATAAATAATGAGGATAATGAGGATCCTCAAGAAAAGAAAGAGACCCTATTGGCTAAGGCTGCATGTGAGGGAGCACCCCCACACTTGCCATTTCCTAAGGTACTGCAGGCACCTTCCCCTTTTGATAAAGGGCAAGGAAAAATTGAGGAAATGATGAAGACTTTCAAGCAAGTAAAGATCAATCTTCCTTTACTTGATTCCATTAAACAAGTCCCAGCCTATGCCAAATTCTTAAAAGACCTATGCACCCATAAAAGACAGTCTAGGATACACCTATCCAAGAAAGTCTTTTCAGCAGAAAAAGTTAAGCATGTCATGTCCATTGTAACTCCCTCCGAACTTCAAGACCCTGGACTCTCCACCATCTCCTGCATCATTGGGGATCATACCATTGATAAAGCCCTATTAGATCTGGGAGCCAATGAAAATTTTCTTCCATACTCAGTATATGAGAAGCTGGGCTTAGGTGAATTAAAGCCCACACATGTTCTCCAGCTGGCTGACAGATCTGCAAGGAAACCTATGGGGATAATCGAGGATGTTTTGGTTGGAGTTAACCAATTCTTTTATCCTGCTGACTTTTTGGTGCTGGATATGGAACCAGGTAGGAATGCCACCTCCATACCTATGATTCTAGGTAGACCCTTTTTGGTCACAGCTAATGCTTGTATTCAATGCAGGTATGAAATCATGGAAGTGTCATTTGGAAATATGAAGGTCAAATTGAATGTATACAACACAGCCAATCAACCTCATCCTGATGAGGATTATTTTTCACTAGATGCAATAGATGAGGTTGTCTAGGAAAATGTGAATAGGCTGCTACATGGTAAGGAATGGTGTAATGAATTACCCAAAGTATGGAAAGAAACAGAGGTAGAGCAGGATCTCACCTCTGAAATCAAGCATGTGAAACTTGTCTCGTTTGAAACTCCACTAGTAAAGCTCCATCCATGGAAGCCTGCTTTGTTGCCTCTTCCACCCCCCTCCAAGACACCCCTATTGCCCTCCCTCATCAGTCCCCCAGAGGTGGAGTTAAAGCAATTCCCAAAAGCTTTGAAATATGCCTTTTTAGGAGACAACAACAAATTACCTGTGATAATTTCTTGATAATTTCTTCCTTCCTCACCATTGAGCAGGATAGAGAACTACTTGGTGTGCTAAAAAGGCATAGGAGGGTAATAGGATGGACCATTGCAAACTTTGGGGGGGTTAATCCTGTTTTGTGCATGCATAAGATTCATCTTGAGGAAGGTGTCAAACCTTCTCGAGAGATGCAGAGGAAACTCAACCCTCACATGTAGGTACTTGTGATGAAGGAGGTAGTAAACTCCTCGATGCTAGCATCATATACCTATCTCGGATTCCCAATGGGTGGCACCTACCCAGGTAGTACCCAAGAAATCTGGCATCATAGTTGTTGAAGTAGATTCAAGAGAGCTGATTCCAACCAGACAGACCACTGTTTGGAGAGTATGCATAGTTTACAGAAAGCTCAATGAAAAAACCAGCAAGGACCACTTCCCATTGCCCTTCATAGACCAAATTTTGGACAAGCTGGCAGGCAAGGCATATTACTATTTCCTTGATGGATATTCAGGATACAATCAGATCCTCGTCTACCCCCAAGACCATGAAAAAACCACATTCACTTGCCCATTTGGGACCTTTGCATACAAGAGGATGCCATTTGAGCTGTGTAATGCACTTGCCACTTTTCAAAGATGCATGTATGCCATTTTTTCTGACATGATTGATAAGCTTTTGTAGATCTTCATAGATAATTTCTCTAATTATGGAGATGATTTTAGCCAATGCCTGAACCATCTCAGTTCTGTGCTGCAGAGGTGTGAGGAGACCAACCTGGTCCTAAGTTGGGAAAAGAGTCATTTTATGGTGACTCAAGGCACTGCCCTCGGACATGTGGTCTTCCACAAGGGAATAGAGGTTGATCAGGCTAAGATTGACTTAATTCCCATCTACCCCATCCCAAAACTGTCAAACAAGTCAGGTCTTTCCTGGGCCATGTTGGGTTTTATAGGAGATTCATTAAGGACTTTAGCAAAATCACCAAACCTCTGTGCCACCTGTTGTGCCAAGAGGTACCCTTTGAGTTCAATGATGACTGCCTGGCTACTTTTGAGCAACTGAAAACTTGCTTGACTACAGCTCCTATTCTACAAGCCCCTGATTTCTCTATACCATTTGAGCTGATGTGTGATGCATCAGACTTTGCCATAGGGGCTGTTTTGGGACAAAGAATAGACAAGGCACCATGTGCGGTGGCGTATGCTAGTAAATCAATGGTTGATGGTCAATTGAATTACACCACGGCTGAGAAGGAGCTGTTAGCCATTGTCTTTGCTTTAGAAAAATTCAGATCTTATGTGTTGGGCTCCAAAATCATTGTGTTCACTGACCACTCAGCCTTAAAATCCCTCTTGTCTAAGAAAGAAGCAAAAGCAAGATTAATCAGATGGATTCTCTTTTTACAGGAATTCCATTTAGAGATTAAAGACAAGAAGGGAGTGGAGAATGTGGTTGTTGATCATCTGTCAAGGATCCAAGTTGCAGAAACAGAGAGCCTACCCATCAATGATTCTTTTCCAGATGAGCAGCTATTTGCTGTGGAGATAAGTACGCCCTCCACATTGGAACAAGAATGATAGAAACTTGTTTTTCTCCCAGATCAGACACTATATATGGGAGGATCCTTATCTTTTTAAGCACTGTTCAGACCAAGTAATTAGAATATGTGTACCGGAAACAGAGTTCCACCATATTTTAACCATGAGTCATGAACAGGCTTATGGGGGCCACTTCAGTGGTAACAAGACTGCTGTGAAGGTGCTTCAGAGTGGTTTCTATTGGCCTACTCTATTCAAAGATGCCCGACAATATTGCAAAGCTTGTCCTCAATGTCAGCAGATGGGAAGTATTACTAAGAGGAATTACATGCCTCTGTAGCCCATACTTGTGGTCGAACTATTTGATGTCTGGGGTATTGACTTTATGGGACCATTTCCCCGCTCCTGGGGATATAATTTCATCCTTGTAGCTGTGGACTACGTGTCCAAATGGGTAGAAGCCATAGCTACAAAGACAAACGACCATAAAGTTGTCATTAAATTCCTCAAAGACAACATCTTCTCCACGTTTGGCATCCCCAAAGCCATCATTAGCGATGGGGGAAGCCACTTCTATAATAAACCTTTTGATAAGCTGCTGGAAAAGTACTCTGTGACCCACAGGGTAGCCACTCCCTACCACCCATAAACCAGTGGGCAAGTAGAGATTTCCAACAGTGAAATCAAACATATTTTAGAGAAGACTATGAGAAGTGATAGGAGGGACTGGTCCATGAAATTGACAGATGTCTTATGGGCTTATAGGACTGCCTATAAGACCCCCTAGGTATGTCCCCATTCAGACTAGTTTATGGCAAGGCATGCCATTTGCTTATTGAATTGGAACACAAAGCATACTGGGCTATTAAAGCAATAAATTTTGATTTCAACTCTGCTGGTATACACAAGAAACTGTAGTTAGCTGAGCTGGAGGAGCTCAGATTGGAAGCATACGCCAATGCTCAGACCTACAAAGAGAAGACCAAAGCCTTCCACGATAGGCATTTGCTACGGAAAGAATTCAAACCCAATGATAAGGTATGGATGTTCAATTCTAGATTAAAATTCTTTCCAGGAAAGTTGCAGTCCAGATGGGATGGACTCTTCATAGTTGTACATGATTCCCCATCTGGAGCTATTGAAGTCAGGGACCCTACAGATGGTAGAGTCATGAAGGTCAATGGCCAGAGGCTCAAATTGTTTGGGGATAAGAAATGTGAGCCTGAGGAGAGCATTGATCTTCAAGACCCTCCAGGTTAATAGCTGATTATGACTTGTATCATATGTAAAATATGTGATTTATTTGTATTAAAAAAGTGACGGATGGCTTAGCAGGAAAATTTTCAGGGTGCTGAGACTGAGCACTACACTCAAATATCCAACTGTTGGCTTTTAGAACCCTTCGATAAGACGATTGATGATTTCGATAGGATTCTGGACATTTTCGAGGGGCACTGAGCCTTGACGATAGGTGCAACCAACCCCTCGATAGGTTAAATAGGGCAATAGAAACTTTTCGATGGGTTCTGGGCACCTATCGGAACCTATCAAAATGACGAATCATGTTGAATTCCAACCTATCAAAAGGAAGGTTCCACCTGTCAAGATCCTATCAAATTATACCTTTTGTAAGGTTTGACTGCCAAGTCTTCGATAGGACACATTGACCTATCACCACCATTCTCGTCATCCTATCGAAATCATTTTTCACACCTATATCGATAAGGTAGTCTTGTCCTGTACTTCCTGAATACCTAACCCTCTCTCAGTGCTTCAGCACTTATGGCGCATGCCTCCTTAACTTAATCTTCCCTCCTAAATTTCGTCCATCATGAAGTCCACGCTCCATTTCCCACACAGTGACCACCACTCCATGTATTCCCGCCCTTCATTTTCAAATCCCAAGCCTGGAAGAATGCGCCACTTTTATTGTATCGTTTCATATTCCAACGCCCATGCACCTTAAATATTGGCTTCGTTCAGTCCTTACACATCCATTCCCCCTAACCTGCCCAGCTCTTCCAGCCCACACTCATGGCAGACGATAAACCTCAAGATTTTCCTACCAAATTCTTCCCTGTCTGGCCACCACCACCACCGCCAGTCGAGCCTGATCCTCTTCAATTTCTCTGGGATGAATATGACGAGGTACAGAGAATCCTCGCCATGGAGAAAAAGAAAAACCTAAAGAGGGAGAAGAAGAGGCAGAAGACCGAGTCACCAGCTGGTTCCCCCCCATCATCCTCATCCTCATCCACCACCTCACCCCCAGCCCCCTGATCCCACTCTTTTTTCCTTTTCTTCCCCCCCTGGCTTGTAGTTCCTCTTCCACCTGACGTAGGCTAAGGATATCCCTGAGCCAGGGGGGACGTTTTTTTTCCAAAGGAGATTTTGTCCACATATCTGCCTTCAGTTATTTGTAATAAAATGTTTTGTTCATTTCACTTGTTGTTTCTCTATTTATTTCTTGTTCCATTTATTTTCTCTGGATGTCTGCACAACTAAACCCATTCTGCTAAGAATAGTGGGGACAATGTTTAGTTTAGGTTTGGGGGTGTGGCATGGATGCCAATAAACTAGTTAATTATAGTACAACCAAGTTGAAAAGGAATAATTGAAAAGAGAATGAATTCAACTCATATTTGTTGTTAAGGAAACTTAAAAACCATTTGCAACTGAAGCAAGCTGAAGTTTTAATATTTTTCATGAAGCAAATGTCAAGAATTTTTGAAGAAATTTTTTTGTGTAGTAAACCAGAAATGAGAAGAGACTGTGAGGATACTCCCCAGAAATTTGGATGGAAGGCCATACCCTATGAGAATTGGGCCTGAAATTTTTTTTGAAGAGTGTCTTGGCAATTTCTTCTACTTTGAGAGCTGACTGGACTTAATCTTGACAACTAGAAGTTAGGCAAATCCAAATTGAAACAAGCTTGACATCATTCATAACATGGAAGACATAAAGTAAGGCCATCCCTTCGACAGTTTGAGCCAAAAAATTTCCTCACCTTTGAACTGCCCTTGATACACACCTTTTGAGCCTTAAAATTCCCAGTTTATCTTTGGATGAAAAATCAGAAAATTCTAAACCCCCCAAAAAAAAGGAAACCCTTTGACCTAATGCAGCCTGACCCTCACTCTGAGAATTCAGAAGGTAAAGGTGAAGAAATGGAAGAAGGTAGAGTTGGGGTATTGTTGGCTCAGAAAGAGGGAGACTCAGGTGGTATTGTTGTGGCCACAGCCCATAAAAAAAAAGAAAAAAAAAAAAAAGAGAGAAATAAAGAAAAAGGAAGAGAAGTCATTTCATTGAAAGATTGGCAGGAAGAGAAGAAGCTGGCCACTTTGGCTCTGAAAATTCAAGAAGTAGATGGAATTGTGCTGAATTAAAGAAGGAGTCTAGATCACCTCCTTACCTTTACTGGTTTCTCAATTTTAAACCCTGTTTACTCCTTGTGCTCTTTCACAAACCTCATCCCTAAGCCACATTACAACCCAAATAAAAAGCCCTTACTGATCTGAAAGTGGATTGAGCCGTCATGTGGAGATGAGAATTTGCTTAATCCATGGTGTAAAGAGCTAGAAAAGTCAGAAATTCAAGCAATGCCCATGCTCCTGCTTGCAGTCCTATTTGAGGGTTGTAACTGCTCTTGAGCTGAGTGATATGATTTACCCCTCTTCTCTGTACTGATGAGTGAACAGCCCTGATGAGACTTGGGTCTGAATCCAGTTGATGGGGGAAGTATCTGAGCAGGATCTTCAAATTGATGGTGACTTATGCATAAAATTTTAGGAGAAATGCCTTGACACAAACTGAGTGATGAGGAAGAGATTTCAGCAGACTTTCATATCTTCAAATGGATGTTTTTCTGTTGAAATTCCTTTAATGAATAGGCATGATGTGAATTTATTTGATTTGTTTAAACTCTGCTTGAACAGGTTGCACTATTATTAACTAAGTTGTATCGAAGAAGTTTGTGGGTACCTTCACTGAAAACCCTCAAGAGACTTCACTCCTCCACTAGGGATCACCTAGGGGTTTAAAAGGCTTGATGCATAGGCTAAATGCATCCGTGCTCCCTACGAAAGTGGCATTTTTAATTCATTTTAACTCTCCTTTGCTCAGGGACTAGCAAAGCTTAGGTTTGGGGGTGTGTTAAGTGGTGAAAAATGCCACTTTTCACCCTTTAACCTGACCATTGACAGACCTGTGAGCACACTAATAAGCCTCTATTGAGGGGCTTTTGTAGATAGCATTAAAAGCTGGTAATAATGCAGAAAACCACTTAAGAATGCCCACAAAGAAGCCATCTCTCAGCACTATGCAGACCTAGCAACAGCACACCAAAGGGCAGAGCACATCACTGAGCGCTTGGAATGCGTGGCTGCAGCAGAACAAAGGAAAGGAAGTGAAGACAGGTCTTAAAACAACCTATCAAAAGGGCATCTGGAAGACTTCGATAGGAGCTGAAGGATAAAAGAGAAGAATTCGTGCAGTTGGCGAAGGGCTAGATAGGATCTGAAGGCAGAAAGAGGAAGACATGTGCTAAAGTGATGGATTCGACAGGATCCCTGAACTTACCGAGCTGATGAATGAAAAAGAAAGCTCATCCTATCGAAAGCTTGCCTGAGGAGAAAAAGAGAACCTCTCGAAGGCTTCCTGAACCTATCGAAATGAAGATGCTGGAATTGAACCTATCGAAGGATACTTAAGCCTTTCGATAGGAATGAGAGCCAACCTATCGGGATGACGGCATGGAGAGCTGAACCTGTCGAAAAGGACCTCTGGACCTATCAAACTACTCAGCCAACCTATCGAATACTCCAGATAATGGGCTGAGGACCCTAAAGCTTCAAAGAGAAAACTCATCCTATCGATACCTATCAAAGAGACCAGGGAACCTATCGAAAGGAACTACAAGCTTACTTTTAACCTGTCGAAAGCTTCTCAAACCTGTCGAAATCGTGTGCTGAACTTCTCAGAAACTATGCTATGCACATGTTGAGACTTGGAAACCTACTGCACGCAAATTGAGGGACTTTGGTGATCGGCGCGAGGTTCTAGAAGATGCCCTAGAAAGCCCTAACCGACCCACGTGCTTTAACAGAACTCTAACAAACTCTGACGACCTTCTAGAAGGGATTTGTGGCTGGAAAAATAGAGGCGAAAGCTATATATAGAGATCCCCAATTGCCATTGGAGGAGATCGAGATCTGAGCTAAAATTCTGGAGATTAGCGCCTGCAGAGCAATTCCATTTCCCTCCTTTAGCCCAACCATGGTTGGCTAAACCCCTTGGAGTAGTGAGGAGCGAAGTTAGATCTGTAATTGGGTGAGGTTAAGAGTGCTATTTTAGGTTCCTAGCTGCACAGACTACAGATCTGAAAGTATTTTCATTATAAAGTGACCTTGTTTGCAATGATAATGTTTTTTTTAATGCTTTAATTAGATTTTAACTTCCTTTGGTTCCATTTTGTGATCGATTGAATTTGTGTAGAGGAGTTATAGATCAGCTCACCCGCTTAACTGGTAGACCTCTTGGATACCATCTAATCTCTCTGGATCTGATGCTCCTGTGATTCCTTGAGTCTGTGACCTGGGAATTGTAGCATCTGTAGTGGTTTTAATTTTTCTAATTGGGGCTCTGGCTTTGTAGGAGAACTCTAGGATGGTTTGTGACCATTAAAGTAGACAGATCATAACTTTAAGGTAAATCTAAGCTCAGGCCTCAATTGGATTCATCTACTGCAATCCATGGATTCGATAAAGTCTATAGAATGGTCTGTGACCATTAAAGTGGGCATATTATAGCCTTAAGACCAGGTGGATCCTGTGATTTGGAGTGGAATTTATACCTTGCAGCTGTGCTTATAGCCAGCGAGGGAATTGTGTGCTCTGAACCTCTGTAGCATGATTAATTGAATCCGATTTCAGTGAAAACCAACCTCCAAGCTACTCTTCTCTATTTTCTTCATTTTTACTCTCTTCCCCTGCAAGATCTAAGCTCCTAAACTAGATCCAAGATAGCTTATGTTTAAATTGTAGCTTAGTTTAAGTGACAACCCATTACAAACCTTTCCCCTGTCTTTTAACTAAATTAGTAATAGCTAGGGTGTCAGATCTGACACAGATATGGAGATTTGTCATATTTCTAAACGGCCTCCTTGTGGACATTCCCCTACCTAACATTCTTTTAAAGCTTGCTACAACAGATCTTGAATACTTGCAGGTCTGTATGAGTGTGTCTGCCTAGTTTTATTGTTGATTTTAGACCCTCATTTGAGGGAAAGCAAACATACCAACAAGGGCAAGGGTAGATGTGCAGAATGTGATCAATACCAGGCCCAATAACAATGTAGTCCCCTTTCAGTTTAAGGCGCCACAACCAGCTCCCATCAGGCCAAGGCCGATACAGAGAGCAGGGAATGCAAATAACCTCATAGAGGAGAGGCTGTTATGATCGAGTCTTTACGCCCTTGGGGCAATCCTTGAGTGTGCTTCTGCCATTATTAATTGAAAAGGGTTTACTAACTGTTCTCCAACCACGACCCCCTCCCAATCCAATTCCATATAACTTTGACTCGAATACTTATTACAATTTCTATCAGGGTCCGGGTCACCCGACTGATCGTTGCTTCCCATTGAAGCACAGATCCAAGATTTAATCGATGCTAGGAAGCTCATTCCCCCTACACCCACCCAAGCAAACCAGCATGCGAATATTCACCAGGTGCCTTTGCCACCACACCCTATCGGAATAGCAGGTCCCAGACCTACCATAGGGATGGTAGAGGAAATTGAGGAAGAGTATGAATTTGTCCCTGCTGATCACATCAGTAACAGAGGAAATTTTGTGGTCCCAAGGCAGCAAGACCATGAAGAAAGAACCATTGGGGTGATTGAGCCCTTGAATCTGGCAGATTATTTTCCTACCCCTACACTAGCAGTTGAACTCCTAGATCTTAGGGCCTATTTTCCATCACCCACCCCCATCAACTATGTAGAAATAAATGCGTATCAACCATATTCCACCACCCCCTTGAATTACCCCGTAACCCATCAAACCCCCAATCCTCCGCCAGCACCCATCAACTACCACTGGCCTACGCCCACCCCATTACCCCCTGTACAAACAATGTTAAGCTTCACAACCCCTACATGGCCCAATTTTTCCACCCACCCATCCATCACTGAGGTAAGACAAATCTTAGCTATCACCCCAGAGCCATCGGTACATGCATTGCAGATACCGGCAGCCATACCTTTCCAGCTGAGCTATGATCTACATCAGGTCCCGCTGAGCTATGAGAAAACCAATGCTAATGCCGACAACAGCAATAGGGAGGGGGAAATGGACTTCATTATTAGATCAAGAAGAATCTTGAAACAGCCTGAGGCAACAACAGTAGTATCACAAACCCAACCCGAAGGAAAGAAAGACAACACAGTGAACCCCTTCGAGAAGATGAGTCGAGAACATATGCTGGAGACTCCGCTGAGAAGAATGCCAGCCCATATCACTGTTTGGGATCTTTTGATGATGTCCCCATTCCATTTCCAAGCTCTAATGGGGGCATTAAAGAATGCCCATGTGTCCCAACAGGTGAGCCCAGACGAGGTTGGGCAAATAATCGGACAGGTAATGGCACCCAATGCCATTTCATTTTCGGATGCATATCTACCTGAAGAGGGAAACCGTCATGCTAAATCCCTTAATATTACTATCGAATCAGGGAACATGATAATTCCCTTAGTTCTAATTGATAATGGGTCAGCTCTGAATGTGTGCCAGTTGAGGACTTCAACCAAGATCGGCATGGACCCTTGTATGCTCAGGCCGACAAGAACTAGCGCTCGGGGATTTGATAATACAAGAAGAGAAATAATGGGAGAGGTCGATCTAGAATTAGTAATTGGGCCCATGACCTTCTCTATACCCTTTCAAGTGATGGATATCAAATCTTCTTTTAATTTGCTGATAGGACGCCCATGGTTGCATGAAGTTGGGGCGATACCTTCTACCCTCCATCAAAAACTAAAATTCATATCCGGACAGAAGGTGATCACCATCATTGGTGAAGGGCATGACGACAAAGACAAGACCACCCATAGCATTTAAAATCCTGAGGTAGTGGATGTGCCACATACAAAGGAAGACACCGACCTTCATAGTTTCGAGTATGAGGTGTTAGCAGTAGGCTCGGAACCCCCGAGAAACATCACTCCCACAACCGGCGGCGAAATGGAAGCAGCGGTGACTATGCTCCAAAATGGGGTTATCAGAGAGGCAGAGGGCTTGGGCCTAGATTACAGGGTAAAAGAGAGCCAGTTATTGCCAAGGAACAGAAAGTAAGATTTGGGCTAGGTTACAAGCCCACAAAGGAAGAGGTCCGAGAGGCTAAAGAGAAAGCCAGAGTCGCTGCAACTGTAAGAGCTCGAGGAATCAACATAGAAGAGAAACCTCGCCCTAGGCCACACATCAGGGAATCCTTTGTCAGTGCTGGGGCCATAAAGATCGATTGAAATGGGGTAACCCATTTGACCCCACACAAACCCACCGCCCCAATACATCAAACAATCACCAGATCTCCCTTCCCAGCCTGGAAATAGATTTGGCTGCATTGTCCCTCTTCGAGGAACAACGACCAGTACCTAAATAAACACCCCCTGTGGTAAATCACCATAAAATTATATTGACGTTTGAGGATATCATCTCAGACAAAATGGGGGTCAACATGATGGAGGCTGACTCCAATGAGCCATATCAATCAGCACACTCCATTCAAATAGGTAAAAGAGCGGCCGCTCAGGTACACAACTGGGCATCTTTGCCCCAAACTCTAGAAGCAGGGAGTGACCTAAATTTGGCACCTGTTTCCCAAAAAAAAAAACAACCTATAAAAAGTGAGATAAGCCCTTGGTAGGCAATACCTTGTATATAGACAGACTCATGCTGCCAAGGGTCCGTCTCCGAAGAAATACAAAATCTCAAAAATATTGAAAAAATACAAAATCCTAAAAATATTGAAAAAATATAAAACCCAAAAATATTATCTTTTAAGATTTCAGATAAAATCACACAAAAGATGCCTCAATCGAAATACCCATCCCACGTGAAATCGACCCCTTTCCTGTAGAAATACAAGAGGAGATAGGAATCACGAGTCTGGATGAGAATGTCCCTTTTGAGGAGCTCCCTAATGAGCTCCTTGACCGGTTTGCCGACTTTGAGCATGGCCCTACCCCCATTGTCGAGGAAACTGAGGACGTCAATTTTAGGACTGAGGAGATTCCCAGAATAACCAAAATCAGAACGTCGCTGTTCCCTAAAGGAAGGAAAAGCATGATTGACTTCCTTTGGTCATACCAAGACATTTTTGCCTGGTCGTACGAGGACATGCCTGGTCTAGACACCAATTTGGTCGAGCATGAGTTGCCTCTCTACCCTGATATGAAGCTAGTTAAGCAGAAGCTGAGACATCTCCGACCCGAGTGGATGTTGAAAGTCAAAGATGAAGTCATCAAGCAGTATGACGCGGGGTTCCTCATAGTATCCAAGTACCCATAGTGACTAGCCAATATTGTGCCGGTGCCGAAGAAGGATGGAAAGGTCCGCATGTGCATTGATTTTTGTAATTTGAACAAGGTGAGCTCGAAGGACAACTTCCCATTGCCGCACATCGACATCTTGGTCGATAACACTGCTAAGCATGGGATGCTTTCTTTTATGGATGAATTCTTAGGATATAATCAGATAAAGATGGCAGAGGCAGATCGAGAGAAGACAACGTTTATCACTCCTTAGGGAACCTTCTGCTACAAAGTCATGTCGTTTGGGCTAAAGAATGTCGGTGCAACATACCAAAGAGCTATGACTGTGATGCTTCACGACATGATGCACCGAGAGATTGAGGTGTACGTCGATGATATGATAGCCAAGTTATCGGAGCGAGGTGATCACTTGGTAAACCTTCAGAAGCTGTTTGAGAGGTTGAGAAAGTATCGGCTACATCTGAATCCACAGAAGTGCGCTCTTAGTGCTATGTCCAGAAAATTGTTAGGATTCATTGTCAGCCAGAGAGGGATTGTGGTCGTCCCAATCAAAGTCAAAGTTATCATGAAAATTCCACCACCATCTACTGAGAAGGAAGTTAGAGGGTTCTTAGGCAGAATACAATATATCAGTCGATTCATTGCACAGCTAACTCCAATCTGCATGCCGATCTTCAAGCGACTAAGGAAGAACTCGCTCGTTGAATGGAACAACAACTATCAGGCAGCATTCGATAAAATCAAAATCTACCTCCTTAACCCACCTGTGTTGGTACCACCCAAGCCAGGGAGACCACTCTTGATGTATCTCTCCATGACGGAAGTCTCGATGGGATGTGTCTTAGGGCAGCATAACGAGACAGGAAGAAGAGAACAGGCCATTTACTATCTAAGCAAGTAGTTTATTGATTATGAAACGCGCTATTCTCATATGGAGAAAGCATGCCTGGCTCCTGTATGGCTACTCAGAGTCTCCGCCATTACTTGCTATCTCAGGCCATTTTACTCTTGGCCTGCATGGATTCGTTGAAATACCTGTTCGAGAAGTTGGCCCTCACTGGACAGACCGCGCGCTGACAGCTTTTATTATCTAAGTTTGACATAATGTACATCACTCAGAAGTCGATTAAGGGACAGGCACTCACCGATCATCTTGCCAACAATCCTTTGCCAGATTATGAACCTTTGAGAACTAAGTTTCTAGATGAAGATATTTTGTTCATGACGGAAGACGATACTGAGGAAGCAGAAGAATCATGGGTAATGCACTTCGACGGGACAGCAAATGCCGAGGGCCAAGGAGTTGGCACCATCCTGATTTCATCGAAAGGATCCCACGTACCCGTCTCTATCAATCACAACTTCCCTTGCACTAATAAGATGGCTGAATACGAAGCTTGTGCCGCTGGCCTACAGGCGGCTCTCGAGCTAAATATAACTTACCTTCGAGTGTTTGGTGATTCACAGTTAATCATATGCCAAATGAATGGTGACTGGAAGATGAAAGATGAGAAATTGCTCCCTTATCATGAGCACCTCGAGGACCTGATAGCTTGTTTCCAAGATGTGACATTCTCATATGTCCCCTAGATAAGGAATCGCTTTGCTGGTGCACTGGCAACTTTGGCGTCAATGATAGAAATCCCATACGGTGCTGAGATGAAGTCGATCATGATCGAGCAGAGGAATGAGCCGGACTTCTACCTATAGATTGAGGAACCTACAAAGTCTGATGATGAGCCACCTTAGTTCTCAGATATTAAGAATTTCCTCGAGACGCTAACTTTCCCTGAGGGTAAATCCAAGATGGACCGACGAACCATCCAGCATCTAGCAACAGGCTATGTCATCTATGGGGAATGCCTTTACAAGCGATCCTACAATAATATTTTGCTTAGGTGCCTTACGGAAAGTGAAGCGACCAACATCATGAAGGAGATCCACGAAGGAGTATGTGGAGCCCACGCCAGCTGTCACATGCTTGCTAAGAAGATTCTACGGTAGGGATACCTTTGGACCACTATGGAATCAGATTGCTGCCAACATGTTCAAAAATGCTACAAGTGTCAGGAACACTCCAGTCTGATACACGCTCCTGCCATTGATCTACATTGCATGACCACTCCTTGGCAATTCGCTACCTGGGGCCTTGACGTCGTCGAAATGATTAATCCTAAAGCATCGAATGGACATCGGTTCATCCTCGTCACCATTGAATACTTTACCATGTGGCTAGAAGCGGCATCATATTCGAACATCACGGCCAGTCACGTTGAGAAGTTCCTCAAGAGTAATATTGTGTGCCAATTTGGAGTACCCAAAGATATCATCACAGACAACAACACAAACTTTGCAAATAAGCGCATCCGGGCCTTCTGCAAGCAATATAAAATCAAGCACCATCGATTGTCCCCCTATCGGCCTCAAACTAACGGACCCGTGGAAGCTGTGAACAAGATGGTCATCCGCATCCTAAAGAAAATGGTCATCACTTACTGAGATTGGAGCGAAATGCTGTCATTTGCCTTATGGGCCTACAGAACATCGATCTGTACCGCTACAGGGGCAACACCATTCTCCCTTGGATACGGAACTAAGGCAGTCCTACAAATTGAGGTTGAAGTACCCTCGCTCTGAATTTTCATAGAATCAGGCTTACCTGAAGCAGAGAGAGAGAGATCACGCTTTGATCAGCTGAGCTTACTGGATGAGAAAAGGCTCATAGCCTTGTGTCATACTCAAGTTTACCAAGGGCGAATCGCACACGCGTACAATAAATGTATACGTGGTAGAGATCTAAAGGTAGGAGACACTGTACTTAAGAAGATCTTCCCATCCCTCCACGCCAATCTGAGAGGAAAGTTCAAGCCAAATTGGGAAGGACCTTACATCATCCAAGAAGTGCTACCGGGATACGCCATTCGCCTCGCCACCATGGACGGAGATCATCTTACTGAGCCCATCAATGTTAGATATGTCCGACGGTTCTACTCTTATTTTATCGTGATAAGGTAAGTATTGGTAAAACAGAGACATGACTGCTTAAGAACCACTCAAAAGAGGCCATCATTCCAAACACAGTAGCCAAAAAGCATCCTTAAAACCCCATTTGATCATGGGCCTTTATTTCAATAAACCCCTTCCCTAAAAAAAAATATATGTATGTATATATACAGAAAAAGGGGAAGTAAAGTTATCATCAAAATCCAAAAAAATCAAAAAAGCAAAACCTCAAAAAGAGATTGCCTGAAATGGAGCAAAATAAATTTAAAAAATGTGTAAAAGAATCACGGGGCATGTACAGTAAAACCCCCAAGGGAAAAAGTATGTTAAGAAAACTGAAGTCGTATCAAGGAAACCCTTTTAGCCTAGCATACCTTCAAATCCTAACCTAACCCATGGCCATGCTACACCCCTAAAGAAAGCCCTCTTTTAGGTTTACAAGCAATCATAATATCTGTTAAGTTAACACAAGCCGAGTTGTGAGACGACACCAGAACCCCATCCAACCGGCTATGATGGAATCAACGTCTATGTCGTAGCTGTTGAAAGAATAAATGAAAAAAATAAAAAAAGTAAAAATAAAATAAAAATACAAGCTCAAAGCAAGATGGACGTGGTGAAGATCTGAAAGGGCGCTACAGGTAAAAACAACGAGTTCGTGCGGACCAGGTGAAAACCCGAAAAAGCGCTTGGGGTAAGAGAGCTAAACCCATGGATGTGGTGAAAACCCGAAAGGGTGTCACGAGTAAAAAAAGAGATAAATTAAAAAGATAAAAGAAAAGAAAAAGGTTTGAACTGATTGAGAAGATTAATGTTTGGGGAGCCCTCTTGGTTACTCTCCCTGATCCCCTTTTCTCAGCCGCTCATGCTAGTTCAAATCGGGTCCCAACCAAGTATGTCTTCAGAATTGCTTTGTCAAACGTATGAATTAAGGTAAGGAGAAAGGTTTGACTCAATCCGAAAAGATTGACGTTCTGGCCTTGGTGGAACTGCTAAAACTCACTCAAGCCCGACCATATGAAAGGGTTCAGCTATGCTCAAAATGAGACCCGTGATTTCACCTCACTGATAAGGCATCATAAAAAAAAAAGAAAAAAAGAGAACAAAAAAATCAAGAAAAATCCAAATACAAAAAAAATGTATGTATATATTTATACTCTTTCCCATGTACATAGTTACAACATCTTCCATCTCAAAAATGAAGAAAAAGAACAAAAAATCTCTAAAAAATAAAAATCCAAAAAATTCTATTCTTTCTCATGTACATAGTTACAGCATCGTACTTCCATGTCAAAAATAAAGAAAAAGAACAAAAAATCTTTGAAAATAAGAATCCAAAAAGTATATATAGATCTTAAAAATGAAAAAAAAAAAAAGATAAAAGTTTATTTTTCCGTCTCTTAATCGGGATGCATTTGTTACTTATATAAACAAAAAAGGGACTGACGTTTTCTAGAGAAAGTGCAGGAATATCACATGGTCCAAAGCCTCGAAGCAGGCAACTTCTCAATGATGGACAAATCAGACGAAGCATCCCACCACCGACGTCAGGTCTATTAAAAAAAAAAGGGGGGCGGGGAGAATGAAAATCATTTTGAAAAAGAAAAAAAAATCTGTGAACTTTTACTGGGCAGCTACGCACATGCGTGTTCCGATGCGATAAAATATCGATATTTGATCAGCAACACCACTGTGCTATAGTAACGTCCTAAGTCTAAGGCACGCCTTGGATTTTGGATCCTACTTCAAGGAAGGAGCAACGGTGTCAGTCCCGATCAAACAGTTAATGTTTTGATCTAGTCGACTCCACTGCTAAATCTTTGCGATGAGCGCTCTGTTTTGGATTCATATGAACTTAAGTGTCTTAAGCTTCAGATTCTCCGTTGGAAAAGGTCAATCGTTGGTTGAGACCAACCTATTGGGAATGAGATTACGTATCAATCAAACTATGTACAACCATGCATTTAGAAGGGTTCATTTCCCTTTTATTTATCTGCAAGTTTAAAACCTGTATGGGCAGCGGTATCCCTGTAAAGTGTACGCCATGCGTCTGGGTATCCGTATGATGGTCGTTTATTCCCATAAATTATACTCGGGTAGGTTTGGGTCGGGGCTTCCATCGCCTTTGTTGTTTCTTATCGCCCTTGATGGGTGCATATTTATGCATAGTTAATTGATGTTTATGATCATTGTCGGCAAAAGCCAGGATTGGATGCCCCTTTGTGGGAGACACCCAATGATTGGTTTGATCTATTTAGCAGTACTTGAAGCTGGATGCTCTAGGTCATGTTGATCTAGGGCACATTTTTAAAAATGACACGTACTCCCAAAAATCATTGCGACGTCTATTCGCTCCGCTCGGGTAGTCGTGCTAAATAAACTTCAGGATCAATGGGTTCGCCCAAAGACCTCGAACCCTGCTGAAAGCAGGGGCACCCACAACCAGTCAAATGAGACAATCAAATGCCTTATAGGATTGGACACAAACTGTGGAGCCTTGTGTAGTTTTGCTTAGCGCCTATCTTTGAATGTGGGTCGATCACCCCTCTTACTTACGAAGTTGTTGCATTCAGAATGAATCTTAAACATCAAATACCTTTAAATCATCTTGATAAGTGAATGTTTGGCCTGACATACAGGGCTTTCGCAACTTGTTCCACCTCGATTACGCCCAGTAACGTTGCTAAGCACTTAGGGACCGATTACCTTGAGAAACGAATGTTGAGCCTGACATCCAGGGCTTTCATTTTCTCACCATGTTACTTATCTAATGTTTGAAGTTCATTCTGAATGTAGCGGATCCGTCAGTAATGCCTTGGGCCTCTTTGGATGCCTCTTTTCTTTGACATTCGATCATTAGTGATCGGATACCAAAGAGGGGTATCTGTAGACACCCAAATTTGGCCCAAGGCCTGATCGAAATACATTTTGAAAGAGGCACATTTCTGAGCTTTTTCAGGCATGTATGGTACCCTTAGGAACCTTCCCAAACCCTTAGGAACCTTCTCGAACCCTTAAGAATCAACCCTAACCTT
Source organism: Chloranthus sessilifolius (assembly GCA_021018995.1). Lineage (NCBI taxonomy): Eukaryota > Viridiplantae > Streptophyta > Magnoliopsida > Chloranthales > Chloranthaceae > Chloranthus > Chloranthus sessilifolius. Next base: position 84,913,939 of record CM037585.1, read on the forward strand.
CCCAAACCTATTAGAACCCATTCCTGGGCCAGTGTCAAACCCTCCCGAGCAGTGGTTAGAAAGAAGAGTGCTAAACTTTACACAGACCGTGTTCGGAGCTGAGTTATATACAATTGGCAAAAAGACTTCTCCAGCTTTCTAACAAGCCAAAAATTATCTCAATTGGAGTTGTATATCAAAAGTTATGATCATTTGAAAATCGAGCTATTTTAGAGGGATTTTTGCTTGGCGCAACTAATAGTTGCGGAAAGACTTTTCCCCTCAGAAATGGCCGGGCACAACTAATAGTTACGCCAGGTATTAATGGGTCCCCCCACCCCTCTCGAAGATAACTTCCAAGCTATTATTCATTACTGTTTTACTGTATAAAGCGCAACTATTACTTGCGCCAGGCATATGAACAGTAAATCATGGTTTTTGCCCCAAAATTCGTGATTGGGGTTTGACTTGTTGACCATTTTGATCCTTGGGGTGTGTTTTGATAGTTCTGTTGCACCATTTTAATGCCTATTCGCAACCTTTCAAGTGGCTTAAGGCCTCACCCCACCATCCACTATTGGAGGACCTTCTCACACATCTCAAAGCTCCAAAAACCCTAGGAAACCTTAGATTTTAGATTACCTAATTGCTAACTCCAATTAGCACTTAAGTGATCTCTTAATCCACAAATTTCCTATAAATAGAGACCCCCACCCCTTGGTTTAGGGGTTGAGAATTTCTACCTAAGAGAGAAAGAGCTTAAAGTGAGATCTTTCTCCCTTTCGTGCACACTTCCCATACAAAATCTAGAATTTCAAAACCTCCTTTGAGTGATATTTTTCACCTTAGATCCCTTAGTTTAGGTATATGCTACCCATTTACCTTCCCTCTCTACTTCGTAGCTAGCAAGCCTTAGAGGTTAGAACCCCTCTTTCCACCATACAAGCCTTCAAGAGCTCATCAAAGTAAGCCACGTAAGGCTCTCCTACGGTGCTACAAGGGCCCAAGGGCTCCAACTCTCCCCTTTCTTCTCCTATCTCTTTCTAGCTCCCTCCATCCTCCCATTTGTGTCGTTACGCCGCCGACTTTTCGGTAGGGACGGAGGGAAACAAATAGGATTCTAAGCCCTTTTGGGCAGGAGGAAGCTAGTTTCTTTTCTTTTACTTCATTGTATTTTTGGCCATTAGTAAAGACCATTTTAAGTGGGTTGATCAGGTGCTTAACACCTTCCCGATCGATAACCGAAGCCCCTACCCAAGAGCCTTTAGTGTGGACCAGAATCAGAGTCATATTTTTAGCACTTCGATGCTCATAAAAATGAACTAGGTTTCTCGGGACACCGAAAGCTCCGGGTGGCGACTCTATATTATTTGCTAGTGAGCACATCGCCGCGATCGGATCGTCACAAATCCCACGGTTGCATAGAGGTTTGGGGTTTTGTCATTTCGTGTGTTTGAAAACAAGGGTCTGAGCTTAGGGTTTTGAGGGTTTTAGATTTTCTATGGATTCTCTTGCAATTTTTGGCTGGATTCAAGGGGGTTTCAGCTCGGTTTGGCTTGGCACTTGGATTGCTTGACCAAGACATCAATTGTGGGCTTTCTACCGAGGTGAAATCCTCTTTCTTGTGGCTTTAAAATTTTTGGATTTTTTATAAATTTGTGTTGGTTTCATGCATTTTAATCATATGGGACCAAAGAAACAAACCCTTGTTAGGGTCCCTACATCAAAGAGACCAGCTTCTAAGGCTGGGTCTTCAAGCCGACCTCCACAGCCCCCACCACAGCCGGTTCAAACCCCTGTGTCACCCATGCCCCCACAAATCCGTGAACATCCCAGCGAGTTTTAGGGTATTAAGGGGTTTGCTGATGAGTGGATCTTCAATCCTGAGCTCTTCGACCAGCAGGAAACTACCCAATCAGCTTATGATTATCTTGAAAAAGCCCAATTAACCTCTTTGTTGCAACCTTTACACATCCACTTCTATCCTCGCTTAGTACGCTTATTCTATCAGTGTATGGGAAGGGAGGACGGCAAGAAAATCTACACCACCCTTGACGGACAGGATTACGCTTTCGATATCAATGACATTGCCATGGCAATGCGATGCCCGACAACACACTCAACCACTATGGGTTTGGCTCCTCCCCGCCCTAAACCTGTCCCGATTCATGAGGTCATCACACAGATGACCCAAGGTCGTCATGGTTCAGGCAAAGCTATCACACGTTCTCAAATGCCCGACACAATGTGGATGTTAGATGTGATTTTTAAAGCAACCCTCTAACCTTTTGGGCATAAATCGAAATGACAAGGTCCCATTCCGCAGATTTTATTTTTAGCATTTAAATAACATTGGTTCAATGCCTCAGAAGCCGTGTTTAAGGGTATCATTAAAGCTTATGAGAAGATCGGCAAGAAAGCTAAGACACCGGCGAAGGGCATTCCATATGTTCGCTTGATTTCGGTGATGATTGAAAATTATCGAGCAGGACCAGCTTATGAGATTCCCCCTACTGAGCCATGGTCCACGGCCAGTCTAAAACATTATAAATTGGTCGATTGGGGTAGAACCTATAATAAATTGGTTAAGGCTCCCAAAGGTGCGGTGGTTCCTATGAGGATGATGAGGAGGATGCCAGAAGAAGTCTCGCTCCTGCGCTACCACTGTGCCCCTGTGATGTACTCACCTGCTCGAGTTTACTTGCCAGATGACTTCTATGAGTCAGCAGATTCAGGAGCTCACTCAGCATACGAGCTCTATGAGTCGGGAGTTGGAGGATCATGGCGGGGCTTTGATGTACTTGATGCAGCACGCATTTCCCGCCGACTATGCGACTTACATGGCAGATATCTGGGCGTCTGTTCACCACCCTTCTACATCGGGTGCAGGTCCCAGCGTACCTACAGATGCGGGTGATGACGACACGGATGATGATGATGCTGATGGTGGGGACGATGACCAGGCTTTGGCTGGTCAGGCTGCTGAGGGAGAGGATTAGATCAACTTGTGTGCTGTTGTGATTTTTTTTTTTTGTCATTTATTATGGATTGTACTTATTCCATCGATCATCTAGAACCTGGCGGTTCTACTTTTGCTACTTTTTATACCTTTTAGTTTGATATCTTTTGATGGTTCAATCTGTTCTTTTGTATATGCTTTTTGCGATCTATGGATGCTTGGCATAAGGCTATCTGGTTGCCTTTTCTTATGGTTCTTTTGCTTTGCTTATGCCTTCTTATGATCGGCATATGAATGTCTTGTTACATTGCATAACGTGGTTTTGCTTTGCTAATGATTTTCTTATACTTTGCATTTGGTTATAGCTTCTGGCCTCACATATGATTGTCACTTTAGTTCCTTTGCTTCCTGCTTTGGAATTTCTATAATTTTGTGTTTCGATCTACTCGACCCTATCACCTAGATCACCTATTTTGTGTGCTTTGTGTGTTGATTTGTACACTATGAGTCACGGTGAGGTTGTTTCCCGACACGTGACACTCGGGGTGTAGGCATCCATGTACGAATGCAATCAATTATGGCCCTTTGGGTGCCACATGCAGTATATCCAGGTTACTACGGATCCTATCCCTTTACTTACGTGCCCTATGAGGCCATCACACTGTGACTGTTTGTCTTAGTTTTATGGTTTGCGTTTGCGTTCCGGCTTTGTGCTACGGGTGGGTTTTCTTTTCTAGACCTGTTGGTGTGTCTTTTACATTTTCGAGGATGAAAATTTCTAAGGAGGGGAGAATGTAATATTCCCTGATATTTTATACCTGATTTCAGTTACCTCGGTAAGCATGCCTGAAGAATTTACTGCACGAGTCCGAGTTATTTGGGTAGCTTAGGGTATGATGAGAGATGTGGTCAAAGATTTTTTATTTGGACTTGTGGAAGTCATATACACAATAACATATACGCTAAGTAGTTTGTACGCGCTTAACACCGAAAACTAAAGCAAGATAGTGGATAGAATTGTAACTTTAAAAATCTAGATATTATGTGATTTTCTAATTAGTATTATAAGAGGGAGGTGTGAAGGAGAAGTTCAAATCTTTCCTCCTTCACGTGAGAATTAGAACTTTGAGCTATTGCAACCCTTTGCCTCCTTGCTGTGATTTTAGATCCCTTGTGATCGAGAATCCCTCTTCCCATCTAAACCATTGATAGGTCTTGTGTCTTGCTTCTGATCTGTTTAAGATATTAAGAGAGAAGGATAGGGGAGAGAGGATAATTCTGTGGAAGTTTTGGTCTCTTACTCTTGAAGCAAGATTGTGATGGACTGACTTAGAAGTCCAACTAACTAAACCTTGAGGTTTTGTTTCGACGCTTGAATTTAGAGAAACGGGAGCCGAAGGATTAAACTTCAAGAGGTAGGCTTTTAAACACCATGGACTAAGGTTATTTATGTCTTGTTTAGTTTAGATAAATGATGTGTATAGAATAGATAACAGGTTTTATTTTTCGAAGATTAAATTGCAAGAAAGGAGACAAAATTGAACAAGCACAGACCTGGAGAAATTCGAGGGTTGAATTTGAATTCGACGGTCGAATTTGAAATTCAACCATCGAATTTAAATTTGAGGGTCAAATTTGGGCTTTTATAGTCTGATGCAATTTTGGGGAATTCGAGGGTCGAATTTTAATTCAACCATCGAATTTAAAAATCGACCATCGAATATAAATTCGAGGGTCGAATTTTGCCCTTTTTTTTTATTTTTGGAAACTTTTGGAAAATGTTTGGGGAGTCTTTTGGTTGACTTTTTGGACTTAATTAACACCGTTGGTGTTAATCATTGTAGGTTTTGTGATAGGAGTCCATTGTGACAACTGCTTTGCATATTTTTGGACCAAATTGAGTCAAGGTAGGGGAACCCTAAACCTAATTTGCATTCTATTATAAGTTTAGGTTATTTGTTTGCAAGCATGAAATCTGAACTTTGATAAACAGTACATGATTAAGAATTTCAAAATTTTGATAAAAGAACTCAAAAATTTGAACTTCTGAACCTCATCTTCGAGTGTGAACTTTGAATCAAAACTCCGAAAATCCAAAAATATATTAATTACATATAATATGATATGTTTAGCATTTGCATTTGATTTGAGGCACATACAAACGAAACCCTAGATCCTACCAACCGTGTTGACGGTGATTCAGCTTGGTGCAAGTTTCTCTCATTACATAGGGGCTTGTTGCACTTTCGAAAAAGGGTTCATGAATGATGATGGTCAATAGGGTTTCCCATTGGTGATACTCATGATCTCATGTTAGTATGTAATTTGAGAGATTATTTTTAAGTTATAATTTTAAGATAAGAAGCATGCTTAATTCAGAATTTAAAAATATCAGAACATCAGATTTATTGAATCATCTTTTGGCTTTCTATTTTAGAACTGGAATTTAGACATCACTGCATCTTTTGAAAACCATATCTGATCTGATTTTGTCTTTGAAAAACCTTTACTTATGATAAAAATGCAAATGGATAAGTATCTTCTATCGAGCTTCGATGTTAGCTCACCTCGACTATGCGTCACAGGTGCTGAAACTAGTCTGGGATCTGAAGATCTGGATCTGGAGGACTCCGACTATATTCCTGAGGAGGAATTAGAGACCCCAGCAGAGGAATTTTTTCCTTGATCTGGATTCGTTCTTTTGGTTTAGAATTATTTTGAATATTGGCCCCTAGGCCATTGTTTTATCTTTTTGGATATCACTTAAGGAACCATCATTAGGAACCACTATTTTAGGTTTTGGATTGGCCATCACCGGTGGTTCTTCCTGGTTTCTCAGGGTGATATATTATTTTGTATGAGCTTTAGTTTTTACTTATTTTATTTTGCTTATGTTCTGACTTATGTTATGCTGCCGGCTTCTGTTAGTTTTATGGCTTATTGAGAAATCAATAAGTTGATGAACTGATTTTTCCTATACCTTAAGGATTGGAAAAGTCGGGTCGTCACAGAATGAGACCCAAATTTATGCTAAAAATAAAATAGAAACTATTTTCCCTTAGAAAAAGACTGCATTTTACAATGTATCATGTTCTCTCAATATGTACTTCGAAAAAGTCTGCATTTTAGAATGTGTGTGTATATATATATATATTGTTGTTCTTTCCCTTTTGCCACGTATATCAGCATATGAGCTTTAAAGCACTACGTCAAATTAAGGAAAAAACCACTCTAAGAGCATAAAATAATCCACGACAAATCTCGTGCGAAACTATTGGGCCGACCTGAAGAAGCCCTAATTTGAAAACTACTTCGCTTTCTCTCTTTTATATCTCTAACAATCCCGCCGCCTCTTCATCTCCCTTACTTCTTTGTTCTCTCTGAAATCCTAGCTCTTCATCTCCCTCTCTCATCTCTTCGTCCCCTCCCCTCTCTCTTGGTTTCTCACCCTCTTTGAAACCCTAACTATCTCTCGTCTTCCCTCCCTCGCCATTGCAGATCGACGAACTATCGCCGATCACCCATTGCAGATCGATGAACTGATTCTCTATCTCAGATCGGTGAACTCCGAGCTCCAATCTCTAGATCTTCTTCTCCTTCGAAGCTCTGCAAGACGACTCCATTGAAACCCTAGCTCGCCGAAAATCAAGGTTGCTCGATCTTTTCTCCTTCCTCAAATCTCCGCAAACGCACCATTCCACCCCTCGAACCTTTCTCATTTTTCATCTTTCTCTATGTTTATCTATAAATAGATCTTCCATAAGTTTTTATTCCAAATCGATGTTCTGAGATCTGATCTAATCTAATTTTATCCTCAAATGCTTATTATTCTCTCCCCCTCCCTCTCTTCAAAACCCTAACTCGTAAAGGAAACCCTAGCTGCCACTACAAAATAATAAGGTTTTACCGACGTTCTATTACTTGCGGGTCTATAATCACCACCCTATTTCATAAACTCTCGAATATCTACTTATGAGTTTCGTTTGTGATCTCTGATTGTGTAGGTTTTTCTATTTGATCATTGTATCTCTCTATGATCGTTGCAGGGTTTTGAAGCCGAAGATGATCATCATGTAAGCGGCAATGGCGTGACGAACACTCCGAAGAGCAGTCTTTGTGAATCGCCTAGAATACCTTGGTAATGGTACTTTTGTGGCTTGACTTTTAAAGTTTTTGTAAAACTCTAATGTTTGATCATCGATTCCAAATGGAAATGGAATCAACAGATACTTACTGGTTAATCTTGTTATGCTACTTTCTGCTGAGATTTCGTAATATTTGGAAGGTTCGCCTTGATCACCCTGTTATCAATTGTTTGATTGATTGTGTATAGTGATTATTGTTCCTGTATTTTCAATTTTAAGTCCCAATCTTTCACCATTTAGATCTTGTGATCATAGGCCACATATCAGACACTAAGATGTTGATTACACGTGGTACACATCCCCAAAGTTACCGTGAACAAGGAGTACCATGGTACACTATGTTGAAAGATGTGTGCAAATTGGATCACTATGTTGAAGGATGTGCGCAAGGTGGAATCAACATCTAACTGTATATGTGTGAGTAATGATCTCAAGATCTAAGTGTGAAAAAGGGGCAATGACCAGATTTCCTTTCCATTCTGATCTCCTAATTTCATTGCCAATCTAGAGATTACAGAATACTTCTTTTCATTTCCCTCAATTACCTTTCCTTTTCCCTTTACAAAAGAAAATTTAATAAAAGGAGATTTTAGAAATTCTCCCAAAATTTGTTACTTCTAAAAGAAAAGAGACAAGTTTCCATCATCTGCTACCTGAGACTTGTCTTTTGGAGATCTTACTTCTAAAAGAAATAAAGATAGCATCAATAAATAAAAGTGGTCCTACGTATAGAGTTGACCACCCAAAATAGCAGTCAACTTGGTATGGGCCTCCTCGGGCCAGGCCTCAGCCAGCTCCAACCTGACCCGATTTGTAATAGGCCAGGTATGGCTAAGATAAGTAGGTCGATATATAAATGGGCTGGCCCGGCTTGATTAATAAGCCGGGTCGGCTATGTGCTACTTCCAAATGCCCACCAAGAAATTTGCCCTTTTAATCTTGGCCCGATTAGATCAATTGAATTCTTTTATATAGAAACACCATGGGCCAGGTATGGGCTAAGGAGGCCCGACTATAATCGGGCTGCCCCGGCCTGACCGGATTAGTAATTTGGTAGGGTATATATGGCCTAGCTTCTATAAGCCCAATTATAATAGACCCATTCACGGCCCGACCGAAACTCGGCAGGACCCAGCCCATTAAGACCACTAAAGTTGACTTGTAGTCTGGCATGGAATGTGCAAAAGCTAGATCTTCAAATATTCAAAATCTCTCTCTCACCCACAAAATCAGCAGTTAAAATCAAATATTCAATTCTATAATTGATATGTAACTTGTAATTGTAATTGACCCTTGATTGTTGTAGCATAACTCTATAAATTAAGGTTGATGAAGGAAAGAATATACAACAGAAAAATCAATCAAATATTGTTTGAATCTTTTGTTAATTAGCATATCCATCTCTACTATAAATTAGCAAATTTGAAGGTACATTGCCCTCATAAGTACTTCTATCTCTTTTTCTCAGTGCGTCTATCTCTTTTTCTCAGTGCTTTGAGTACATAGAAAACCAAAGAGAAGAGAAGGCCACATACCATTGATGGGTTCAATGGTGAAGATGTCTCCTCCTTTTGAAGGAAGGAGGATTGTTAGAGCAGCACTGAAACTACTACTTGGGTTAGTGTTTCTTGGGTGGTTGATGCTCTGGATCATGCTCTGGATCATGCTTCCAACTTCAGTGCACAAGGTTCAAATTTCTCCATCTATGTTACAATCCATATTTCTTGCCTCCAATCGGTATCATCCTATATGAGTTTGTGTCGGTCATTACAGTGTTCAAATGGACTCGTATCGGTATGTATCATACAAACTGGTAACCATTTGTCTTGCCTAGAAACAATATAAAGACTAATCATATTATACACATCTTGATTACATTTGAGATTTAATCTACATAAAAAAAAAACCGCCCGACATCAATGTCCATTTCAAATTCCGTTATATTTATATCAAGTCGTTTTTCACCAGAGATATGATTTTCCTTTTGTTGTGTTGTTGCAGGCTCAACCCTTTTGATATTCACATTCCCCATTCTTTTCATTGCGGTGTTGAGTTGTTTGTACCTTCATTTGGGAAAGAACAGCGGTGTAAGTGGTTACATTGACTTGTAAGTGGTGTATCCTAGTGCTTTTTCCATGGCATAAGTATACAATGGGAGCTCGGGGCTCAACGAGGACTAGTGATTATGTTCACTTACATTCCAGATTTTACCAAATTCTTTTTCAACTTGGTCTTCTAGCTTAAGGTATTTATCCCTTCCTTTCCCATCTAAAAAATATGTTATAATGTTATGCATCAAAAGAAAAAAAGGAAATGTTGTAGTGTTAAAGTTTGATTTTCCACGTGCTTGTTGGTTGGTTTAAATTTGTCATATCAAGAGTCCCTTGAGAGATCATTTTGTTTCAGCATTCATGGGTTGGATTTATTTATATATTTACGGTAGGGACACAAAGGCACCTAGTATTGTGTTTAATTTGCAGCACTGAAGTTAGATTTAGCTCCTCATAGTGTGATTTGCTTTTATCCCCAAGTTTTCAATAACTAATTATCACAAAGTGTAGTAGCTAATTCTTGATGAATGATTGAAGTACTAACTTGAGAGCAGTCATCCTATATTTGGTTCAGTGGGTTTCATTCCAATATCTTCGCTTTATGGCCTCTAGGTTCTCCCATTCTTATCTTGGATGCTAATATCTCCTTCACACGTTAGAGAATTATTGGCAGCTTTATTTGGTGATTTCCACTTTCTAAAATTTACACCTCTTTCCTCAGCTTTTTCTAGATCTTTGCAAATAACTGATAGTTAGCATTTATCTTTTACAACTACCAAGGCATTAAAAAATTGACACTTTTCCTTTGTCACTTATGTTATGCGTTCAGGTTTCTTTGCTACTTAAAGACAGTTTTACTGATTCGTTACCCAGTAGGGACCGGCTTTTTATTAAGGTATTTTATATTTGTTAGTTTGTCTTCCTTGGATGTTTCTATATCATTTTTCTTCTTGACTAGTTCGCGATGGTCTTCCACTATGTAAATGACTGCATGACTTGATAATTTATTAACCACTTGTTTTCTTTGCATATATGCTTATGTAATATTATGTTTCTGTTACTGTGAGGATATCAACATCCTTAGACTATTTCACCTCTAGATATGGCATTGATGTAAATAAATGGGGGAAAATAGATTTTTAAGTTATTTTGGAAATTTTTGCTTTTTAAAAAGTTAGTGGAAAGGTGGCAAACATGTAAATAAATGAATAGGATGAGGTTATATGAGGCCAGGGACATTACCTTCAATGGAAGCATCCAATGGTACCTTGGAAGGTAGCATCCAGCCCTTTGAAACCCTATCATCTAGAGGGTGGCCTCCAGTATACCATGTGTAAATTAATGTTGATGAAGTTGCATACTATGTGTAAATATAGTCTTAAAAGGGGAGAAAAATATCCCAATACATGTGTATGATAAGGTCCCTTAATTAGGACTTTATTCATAGGGATAATGGCTCTTGACCGACATTTAAACACAAAAGTGATATTTGCACCGTCAAAATTATTGTCTTTTTAGCTTAAACCATTGAAGTGGTGTACTAATTTATCATTATATCATGTGGCGCACATTTATGACCATTCTAAAATGCCCAAGTGGCAATCAATTATTGGAATATATCTCAGCCCAAAGAAACAGACCTATAAGTGGATGGGAACCATCAGCTTGATGAACTTTAATATCAGCCATTAAAATTAAAAAGAACGATTCTTATTACAGTCTATAGATTGAATGATTAATTAATTAACGCTCCCTAAAACACCAGTTCTTGTAGAAACAAGAAAGATATGCAAATAAATTTTGAGGTGGCCTAACATGGAGAACGTCTTTTGGTGGGTAATCTTATGGGCAGTTTGGTAGCTCATTTGGCTGAAGAGGAATGAAAGAATTTTTAGACATAACAAGAGTGTCCATCTATCAGGTTATGAAGGTGTGAGTGGTAAATTGCAGTTGAATGGATGATTTTATCATGTACCGAACTAGCTGTTTTCTCTATTTTCCAAACACTACTCATTATGTGTTCTAGCTTTACTCAGATTGCTGTTCTTACATTACACACACATAATGATCTAATTACCCCAGCTACATACATTAACAATAATCCCCAATGAACATCCTCTCACCTAATGCAATAATAGTCTTGTATTTATTGGAATAAGAAATGGTCAAAATAAAATTTGCCCTTGGTTGGTTGTGGTAGATGTTGATGAATTTATCAAAATCAAATGTTATTTAACGCATGCTATTTTTCTCGGTATAGGTATGCACTGCTAAGATGAACTTAAGTGACGAGGTCGACTTGAAAGATTATGTTTCTCGACCAGATAAAATCAGCGCTGCCGAGGTTAGTGAGTCTTTATTTTAAATATATAGCTTTAAATAAGAAAGACCAGGAGACCCTGATTGTCCTGCAATCAAGCATATAATTATTTTCTATTGTCGATGTTTGCCACATATGTTTTTATTTTATTTTATTTTTAAAAATTTCTTACATTTTCGCATTCTGACCTACTAATGTGCTCCAGTACTTCTTAAAGACTCTAAAATGCAAGTTTGGTTTTAGATGCAAGTTCAACCATCCAAAAAAAAATGCAGAGGCAAGTTGTTGGGCTCCTTTAAGTTTTCACTGATGGACATTTAAGTAATTCCTCTCTCCCATTATGATTATTTTGGGACTGCAGGTTGCTGAAATTGCTGATGTTCTATATTACCTGAGAGGCCATCTGAGCTAATATGTACGGTAAGATTTTCATCTAATCTCTAGTGGTAATCATATTATATTTTCATTTATTTTTTGTCATGCTGACTTGATATCTTCATATGCTATAACCTTTAAACGACCCTTTAGTTTTATCTAAAGACTTGAAAATGTAAGTTTGGTGCAAACTGCAAGTATCATCACCCAAGAGATCTCCAAATTCCATTAGCTAGTCTTGGTTTCTGATTACTCTATAAATAGTGAATGCTAGTCTTGTTTTCTGATTTTCTTCATAGTCTTCTATTAAGTATTTGAAGGTTCCTTCCTTATACAGGGTCGCTTAGCTGATTCACAAATAAATGCAAAGGGAGCAGAGGAGGTACCTTATAGAGGCATTTTTCATGGTTACCAGTCTTCTGTATCTGGTTCCTTTTGACAGATCAGCTGCCCTTTCAAACAGAAGTGCTGCCCAAAGAGGGTAATGTATCCCGAGTTTTAGTTTGTTTTTCATTTTGATACTCTGCCATCTTACAAATTACAGTTAATAATTAATTATGCATATTTTATATGATTTTGGAGGGAATTAGAGGCTTTCGGTTTGGATCGGCATGACATGGCCAACCCGACCTGACCCGATTTGGGTCGTGACTCAAGCAACTTTAGAGGCATTTGTCATTTGACCAGAGGTGAGCTTTAACTTACCTCGCCTATGTTTTAACCTGTAAATATTCTTATGTGAAAGTAAAATTAAAAAGCAGCCTCTTATGGAAAAACAAACAACCCAAATCACAGTTTAGTTAAAGTAAAACCTCCTCCAAAAGTTAAAGTAGTGTTATCTACTTATCTGTCTTTTGGTCTTATAGGTTACTTTGAGATTTTTCAAAAGCTGGAGAGCAAAGAGTTTAGTCTGTATCACTATAAAAATAATTCATAGGGTACCTCTGTAAGCCCACAAAAAGTTGTATAAGCCACATCACCCTACACTGCCCACTCAAAAAACCAACATGGATCTGGCTAACCACAAGAAAAAAAAAAAAGGAAACCAAGTGGCATTTTGTCCTTATATGTTCTTGATGATCCGCTTCTCAAAAATAATTACAGAACTAATTCACAGAATCTTCTCAATTGTAGTTGCATGTTTTTTCAAGTTTCTTTGCCAGTTCATATAAGTTTTACCTATATCAAATAAAAATTAGAAGAGGTTCGCTTACTTATGGAGTTCACTGTCAAGATTACTAAAGGTCACCGTGGTCACTCCCTCCATCTTGATTTGAACCAAATCTGCATGAACAATGGCAATCAAATCGAGATATCGGAAAATTTTGCGTAAAAAGTAAGCTATACCACTCACCTCATTTTCGTTAATAGTTTCAGACTTTATGTTTCTTTATCACGCCTAAATGGAACATGATCGGATGAAGTGACGTGATGCAAATTTGAGACTATAATCTAACATAACGATGATCTTATCCAAACATATTCAAAATTCAGCTACGGGTTTTCAAAATTTGTGTAGAATTATCGAGTACCAACCACGATTTTTCAAGATCATATAAATCTAGAGATTGCATTGAGTTTCATTTCTTTTAACTTCAATCAAGCATGGATTAGCTCATATGTATGCAATAGATCGTATAATTTTCTCTGTCTCGTTAAGATATTGAAGTTTCAAGGACGAGAAGTTTTGGAAGAGATTCAACTTGTTTTATATAGTATTCTTTACCACAAAATAATTTCTCAGATTTGTAGTCCCAAAATTAAGGACCATCTTTTCTTTCATTTTTCCGATTGATGCGGAATACGGTTTTCTTTCTTTGTTTACTTTTACGAATCAAAGTGAAAATTGAAACAATAAAAATAAAAATCAACTAGTTTGATCCTTTTATTTGCAAATTGAAATATTTTCAATTTCTATTATTTAAATGATTTTGAAAATAAAATCTTAAGTTATCTTCCTATATTTCAGGTCATAAGAGGACCATTTCTGCCTGTAGTTTTTTAGACCCCACTATAATCTCTTAAACTACTATGATCAAACATGCAACCATGTGCTTCATCAATCATGATTGCTAAATCGATCCTCAATGATTTTTGGTTCTAACTTTAATTTTGAAGAAAAACTTGATAAAAGTTACGAACTTCTTTGATTTGATCTCGCAATAATGATTTAATCCATAGTTGAAGATCGAGCGTATCATTATGCATCAATAAATCATAATTGTGGTATATCAGTTCAAATCCTTCCTATTACAATGAAATTAGGCATTATATTACAATTAGTTCCATTTTTTTATGATGGCTACAACACCCTACTACTTTAAAAATCTGAAATGAATGAGTTAATGGAAAATATGGTTATTTCAAATTACTAGGGGGCCAAGGTATCATAAAGTAAGGCTGGTGTTACTACTACACCACTTTATGTCTCCACCACCTCACTTAAACAAAGGAAAAATTTGTTGTTGTTTTGAAGCAGATGGAGATCGTTTTCATCCCAATCTTCACACAAGAGATCTTGAGATCATAGACCTACCACCAGATGCTCAGCTGTTGAGTCCACATGGTATATATGGGACCAAGGCAGTATTAACCCTACCTAAAGGGTTAATACTGTCGAGTATTAACCCTTCATATAGGCCGGTATAACCTTACCTCATCTGTTTCTCTGTTGTGTCTCTTTTTTCGGTCGAAAGTGAAGGCGAAAAAAAGGAATAAACTAAATGCTTATCCTGTTCTTACCAAATTTGTAATAACTTAATAGATTTGATGCATTTCTAAATTTCTAGGTGATGGAGTCGCATCAAGCAAGCAAATCGGACACATCCTAATGCAAAGGTCATCTCGTGCTTCCAAAAGTTGGGTGTCATTTGAATTGGATCGGATATACAGATTAATTAATTATTTTTGGTATTAGATTCCATTGTACTTTTGCTATGGCTCTGGTGGGTTCCTTTAACCATGCCACTGCCTATGAAGAGAGCTGAAATTTGGGTAATTCTAAAAAGTAGGAGTTACCTTTGGGCAATTCTCAAAAGTAGGAGTTACCCTTGTATCTGTTTTTCATGGTGTAATGATCGCATCGGTTTGAAGCTCTAATGCTAATATGATTCCGGTGTGATTCATATCCAAGCATTTTGGTAGATATGAGGTGAACCTATTTTAAAGAGTTCGGTAGAAGTTAGAATAGATATAATTACATGGTTTGTGTTGTATCACTAACATTTTAAATATTACATTATTCTTATTGAATATTTGTATTCGTTACTGATTAGAGCAGTGATTTTTAGTTTCTCTAGGCTCGACCAAACAAGACTTAAGTGGTGTGCGTAGGGTCTCCATAAATGTAGATACCTTCACCAAATATTTCCACTACTTAAAATAAAAGAAAGTAAAAATCCATCCCCTGCATTATCATCTCACATCATAGAGATTTCCTAGCAGGTTGCAATTGGAAGCTGGTTAGTTGTAGATTTTTAATGGCATAATTGTATTTTAATCCTGTTAAATTTTAAAACAGTAGTTAAAGTTGTTCTCTTTTGACTTATAGTGTTAATTGATTAAAAAATTTTGATGCAAAAAAAAAGTGTACTTTTTATTTTATATAACATGATATGTGTTTCATTTTTGAAATGGACTTATAAATTGGTCTAGATTTGCATAACTGGACTTTTATAGCTGATTTAAG
Organism: Chloranthus sessilifolius; assembly: GCA_021018995.1. Taxonomy (NCBI): domain Eukaryota; kingdom Viridiplantae; phylum Streptophyta; class Magnoliopsida; order Chloranthales; family Chloranthaceae; genus Chloranthus; species Chloranthus sessilifolius. The sequence goes on from CM037585.1 coordinate 84,929,456, forward strand.
TCTGTGATATGATTCTGTGAACTGAACTTGTATAATTGGGTTAACTTGTATAGTCGTATTATTGTATAACTGAACTTGTATGTCTGTGATTTGATTCATTTAACTGAACTTGTTTAACTGGGTTATTCTATAACTAAGCTAGATAGAGGGTTGAAAAAACATAAGTTTCTTTCAATTTGGTTTCATTTGATTGAGGTGGCCGTCGCCAATAGCATAGACCTTGTTTTGTCAGAAGTAGAATTGCCCTCGATCTCTGACTTCAACCTTCTTGCCATGATAATGGGGCATGAGACCTACAAAAAAATTCATGTTAAAAGTATGATATATTAATAATCTTTTGTCTATAGGTAAGTGTTTGGAACAACTTAAACCAAAAATGGCATTATTTTCTAAAGTGCCCTTACTTCTTGTAGTGTGCTTGGTGCTAAGGTAAAAAGCTTAGGCTGTTCTGCCTGTAAGTTCGAGTTCGGAGAGCGGCCGCTTTGTGGGTAAGAAGTCAGAGGTTAGGTCTCTATCTTGTCCACCCCTCGAACACCCCCCATCCATACGGGAACGGCAATGGACAATGGCCTTTAATCACAGATGTTTTTTATAATTATTTTTTGCTTATTATGGACGTTCCCATTTTCTGTTTTGGAATCTCATAATCTCCGCCCAGATTTCAAAACTTCAGGGAAATCCCTCTCCAAAGGATAAGACCACCTATGCTTATATTTAGACCTTTGTTGTCTCTCTATGTTAATTTTAGCAAGTACGTCTCAGAAATTTTATGGCTCTTTATTTTCATGTTACATCAGCAAATTGAATACTGTCATCGATTGCTGCTGATGGGTTTCATTGAGTTTGCGCTTTATTTTAATCTTAAAGCTTGAATTTTGGGGACTGATCTTTGATGGGTTTTTTATTTCTGGTGTAGAGTTGGTGGGGTTATTTACATCTACCATATATATGGATGGATTCAACATCATTCTGTTGGTATTGAGAGTATTTTGGGCCGTTGGGGCTTATGTCTAATCACATTTTGAAAGCTGATGGCACTTACTGTCTTTACTTCAGAATGCTTTCTAATATCAGATTGGATGGTGTTTGATTCGTTCGTATCTAGCTCAAATATAAATGCTATATAACGTCACTTTACCTTTTCGATGGGCATCTTTATATATCACATGGTCTAAATCTTGTTTGAATTGGTATATACTGTTTTAATGATTTTTTTCGTTTAAAAATCTGAAATAGGATTGATAATATATTTTATTTATGTTTGCCCATTGTATGGGGCATAAAAAGGGTCAATTTGACTTTGTTGCTTTATGCATCTCGTTATCAATTTTTGTTTCTTTCTTTTAAAGCGAGATGAGGGGCACTGCATAGCTTAAAAAATCCCGTTGGTGACTTGGAAATGTGTAGGCCAGCATATTTTTATGTACTCAATGTGAAAATTGTCATATGTGAGATTTATGAACAATTTTTTTTGCCTTATATGCATCTCTTTATTTTTCTTTAATTGGTTATTGAAGAGAGGTGAATAAAAAATGATCGCAAAGAACAGAGGCTACAATTGAAAGCTGGCTGTAAAAAAAAAAAGATGCAACTGTGAGCATGTGGTTCTTGTGTCATTGTTTGTGACACTGAAACATCAGTATCTAAGTTACATCAATTTGTTGATTTTGGTGTTCTAAGATGCTTGCATGCTTAATTTATCATACTGACATGAGCTTTTTGCAGGATGATCACTCGACTCACGGGAGAAATGAGGCTCATACTTGTCTCACGGGCATGAAAGGAAAAGGTGTTCTATAGTTTCTTCCTCTTCTCCACAAACACGCAAGTCTTTGATACCATTTTGTAGTGAGAAGTCATCAATATCTCAATTTAATTGCTTAATATCATAAATATTTAATTACGTTCTCCTTTTGATTTCAGGCAAAACTTTTCGATTTGAAGCTCACCTCAAATGGATCACTAGGGGACGGGGATATTTGGCAGGAGAGGCGAAGCATATATATATATTTTTAATTATGAAACTAGGTCATGGGGTCCTTAGATTGTTAACTCTTTTTTTTTTTTTGGAATAAAAGGATTGAGCATGTAAAGTTTAAAATATTTGATTGATTTGAAAGGTTGGATCATAGGTTGAAATGCAATATTTTGTTTGAATAAAAGAATTTGGCATCTATTTTATTTATGGATGTGCTTGAATATGAGATTAATAGCTTTTTTTCTTTATATAATTTTTTTTAAAGCATTAAAAAAAAGTATTACAAAAAGCATAAAAAATATTGCATTAAAAAAAAGCATAAAAAAAATATTATTTTAAAAAAATTTGCATAAAAAATTGTCGACGTAATTTTTTTTAAAAAAAAATTTTGTATAAAAAAGCCACTGCCCTAAACAGTTGTAAAAAAAGGAGTGGTTTTATTTTACCACTATACAAGACAGTGGTTTATGAACTTCATAAACCACTGTCTTGTATAGTGGTAAAAAAAAACCACTCATTTTTTTACAATTGTTTAGGGCAGTGGTTTTTTGAAAAAAAACCACTGTCAAAGACAGTAGTTTTTTGAAAAAACCACTATTTAAGGCAGTGGTTTTTTGGGCTTTTTCACGTAGTGAAGAAACTGTTATCCTAACTCAAGCAGTATTCTTTTTGTAGGTCTCATGAAGCATAATTTTTTTTACTTGATTATGTTGCTACAAGATGGTATAAGGCTTCGGAGCCCTGTGGATCATTTTTCTCTGTGGGTCATTTTTTACATATTCCTTTTCCAATCTTAAGCTCATAATGTAATTATATAAAAATTCTTATGCAAGTTGCTCTAATGCACACTTTTTTTCTTCTTGAACACATATATAAACTTTGAGTATTATTTTATTATGAAATTTGTTGATGTGACTAAGTTTATTTTTATGGCAAGAAAACTCGTGATATGAGAGTTGCGTTGAAGCTGAAAATACACCTATATCAGAAGTAGGTGGACAAATCATAAAAGAAAAGTCATTTTGTCAATTTGTTGAAAGGGTGCTCAACCAAAGGTGTCAAGCAATGAGACATTAAAATTCTATGTCATTGGGTTTCTTAGGAATCCGAGTCATGCTCGAATAGGGCGCTGTTGAATGTATTTATAGGATGTTGAATATATTAATATAATATCTTTAAATATTTTAGTGAGATGGTGTTAAATGTATTAATATGATGTCATAGAATAATTTTATTTTTAACTTATTATTTTTTCATTTAGTTGAATGGATTATGAATTTTTTCCCTTGTAGAGTGATATGTGGTTGATACAATATTCGTAGAAGGTAAAATGAGTCTAATGACAGTAAAAAAATGAAAGTTGTGCACTTTTTTAAATATAAAAAAAAAAAACTAAGGTCCATAACAGTTGTTTTCATATACCACTGATTTAGGTCGTAGTTTCGGAATAAAAATAGCAACCCTTTTCCCATTAAGAACAACGACTCAACATTGTTGTTATTTTGCAACAGCCATAAACAACGGTCCATAATCGTTGTCTCTCGAAGGAAATTAACAATGGCTTGTCGACGTTGTTTACACATCCCACTAATTTAGACCATGGTTTCTGAAGAAAAATAATAACCATTTTTTTCTGTTAAAACAACTGTTTTAAAATATTGTTATTTTGCAACGGATATGGACCGTGGTTTATCTGGTAAATTAACAACGATTTTGGACTGTTGTTAATGAAAATCACTGCTCTATAAACAACGGCCCTTACAACGGCTCAAAACTGTTATTTATGACATTTACAACGGTTTTGGACCGTTATTTTTTATCGATTTTCATGTAGTGTATAACTATTAAATTTTCTTTTTTATATAGTTTTATACCAGAAAAAATAGTATAAAATAAAATTATCATTTAGTGGTTTGATGGGTAGATGATGCAATGTATGTTTAGATCTCTATATAAATATTTGATGATATTATTAGAAATAATTGAGTATATGTATTTCATTATCACAAAATAGGCGTCTATGCAACGAATGTTCTTACACGCATAAATTGGAACGAGAACCCAATTTAGCTATCAACAATATATGATGGACCATTTAAAGAATAAGTACGCATTAAGAGCATGGTAAGCATATGCTAAAGCTACATGTTAAACTACTTGATACACTGTACGTGTGTTGTGTTGTATTGTTTGTAGAAGATATGTCATAAGTAAGCCTCTACCCTTTTGTGATTCTACTCACCTTTCCATTAACTTCATATATATGATTTCATTACACAATCCTTTTTCACTGAGATAGTATGGAACCTTACAATGTGAAGGTATTACAATGATAAGTTCATAAGTTGCGATAGGACATGATTGAGAGTTTAATCAAATAATGGTTCATCCAAATTCAAGATACAAATCAAGTTTAAGAAAGATTTGTCAAGATACAAAAATAATGATTTGCAGGCAATTAATCGAGACATTTAATGATTTGTATAGAATACCAAGTCCCTTTATTAGGATTCTTGCATTCGGAGATATAGTAGGAGGACTGCGGCTTTGGGTGATTAGTGGAGGGTTCGGCTCCAGTGATTAGTAGGTGGTTCATATCCAAATATTAGTAAAAGTTTCGCAGCCTTCAGTGACATAGTAGATTGTTCGTATCCGATGATATGAGTTGGCTAACTATTGACGGTAGGTATTTCGGTCTTATTATATATATTTTAGGCTATTGTCAATGCACCTAAGTTATTTTAAGTAACCATTTAAGGTAATAATATGATGAATATATTATTTATTAAGAATAAGAGTAATAAGTTAAGTCAAGTGAAGAAAATGTGAACGGGACCTAAGCCGTTAACCTATAAGAATAAGAAGGTAAATGAGACCTAAGTTGTGAGCCTAAAACTATAACTACGAGACCTAATCCATAGATAAGCTAAAATAAGATAAATCAAGATAAGTTGTGAGACCTAAGTTGTTGGCGAGATAAGCTAAGATAAGAGAAGTTAACATAAACCACGGGAATTAAGCCGTAGGCAAAATAAGCTAAGATATAATGTGAGTTGTAAGTTGTGAAAATGAAGAAACTCTACTACGCTATAACTAAATTACAAATTCAACAAGAAGATTAAGCTATATTATGTTCTACCCATGGTGTAGTTACCATCTCGAGATTTCATAAGACCTAATCGAGTCATCCGATCTGGTAGTTTCCTCTACATAGAATGAGATGTATAGAATTACTTCCACATGAAACGATGCAGCTATTTGGTTAAGTTATGCATGTGACTCTTATTGCATTATGGGCTCCTCTTATGCATCGACTATATAACGAAAATGATTAGTATTAGAACTATGGTCGGCTTAATCCCGATTAGGATACATAGGCAACTTCTAAAGCTCATCCGCAAGTTTTATAAAGGAAATATGTAAATCACATCTTTATAAAACAATAAGAATATGCTAAGAATAAGTATGATAAGTTGAAATCTCTATGACATGACCATGTTATGATTAAGCTGAATCTTTTGAGCTCAGTGGTTACCCCTACTCAGCACTGTGGCAAACTGCACATCCCTCTAGTTATGTCGACATATCTTACTGCCATCGAGTTTGGGTGAGGTATAAACATGGACTACATAGAGTGATCGACAAGCATCATGAGGGCTCACTTTCCTCCTTTTGACTCACTGTGAGTAGTTATTGTGTAGTACTGTTTACTTTCAATCCTGAAGATAATTATATTATATGTTGCCTTTTTTTGTGCACCTAATTATTATTGCTCAACTTAGTTTTTAAAAAAAAATAGATCACAATTTTCAGGTAGCATCAAGTTGAATGCTAATTATAACTAAATGATATGTGAGTAGCGACTTGAAATTTCACTTATCTTCTTAAGGGGGATTTTAGGTCGTTACACTTATTGTTTCATGATAACCAAATTTTTCTAGAATGTTGAATGAGACATCTCAAAACTATCTAATTTTACGAGAAATTTGAAACAGAGAAGCATATTATTGGAAAAGTTTATTCTACTCAACTATTTTACATTGACAAAACTATAAGGAAAAACACACTTGTGAGGTGCTTGGGTCAACTGCTTTAGCAATAAGATTAGGTATAATGTAGATGAAGGTAATAAAGTTCTTATCAAAGATGAACAATATAAACCTAACTAGGGTCTAATGCTCTTTCTGTTTTGAGGTTGAACATTGTTTCTCGGAGGACTATTTTTCTATAATGCTGAATGAGACATCTCAAAACTATCTAAGTGTATGAGAAATTTGAAGCAGAGAAGCATATTATTGGAAAAGTTTATTCTACTCAACTATTTTACATTGACAAAACTATAAGGAAAAACACACTTGTTAGGTGCTTGGGTCAACTACTTTAGCAATAAGATTAGGTATAATGTAGATGAAGGTAATAAAGTTCTTATCAAAGACGAACAATATAAACCTAACTAGGGTCTAATGCTCTTTCTGTTTTGAGGTTTAACATTGTTTCTCGGAGGACTGCGATGAGGTTTGTCTCCGTAATCCATATGCAACGTGTTCATAACCTCACTATCTGTCTTGATAGAAGCTTGTTTTGCAATTGCCTGAGAGTGAGCATGAGATGCTTGAGAGACTGATGTTCTGGACCTTGTAGGTGACCCCAATCTTCCATAAGGGAAAGGGGCTTCTTGAATTTGGGTTTGAAGATCTGTTGGGTCATGGTTGGTATCCATATTTACAGCGTTTAATGTCTCTGGCTTCAATTTGTACCTGAATGTCTGATCAAACTAGAAGAGCAAGTGTTAGGAAGAAAATTAAAAAATGCACTAAGTACATGCAATTCTTCACCAATAACAAAATAAGATTTTGTTTTGTATGTAGAGTGGATTCTTTTTCTTTTTTCCAAGTAAGTGGGGGTCACCGGTGTGGCGGCCCGGGAACAGGCTGAATGGGTCCTCACCCTCTATGAAACTCATAAAAAGGAATTATACAGATATACAAGCTGATGGGAGCAACTTAAATCTTGCAATTATTTTCATCTAGGTGTGATTATCCACTTATCTCCCGAGTCAAAATCATGCGATGTATGGCTATCATACTGATACTTAATATCATCATAGATTTTGAAGAGTAGAATTAGGATTGGTGGTGGTTTATGTTTGTTCCAGTGTATTAATGTGTGTTGTACATATATAGGTGCATGATATAAGTATGTTCATGCATGAATATGTGTAGTTATGAGGAAGAGTCAAAATCACAGTTTTTTGGTTCGTATCAGCTAACTCCATAATTGGTACCTATCAGACGATACATATAGGTTTTGGATGATATATTGGGATGTATCAGCCGATACATATCAGTGCTTGGGCTAATAATTTAACATGTCGACCCAGTGAACTCCGAAACCATACGTATCGGATGTATTGATTTCGTCCGAAATTTTGAACCCACTACAAACAATAAGACTATTAGCGGCAGCCAATACTTGCTGCTATTAACAAAAGAACTGCCTCTAATACTCTTAATAGTTTTTTGGTTAATAGCGGCTGTTTTTTGTAGCAAAAAATTCCCGCTAATACTCTTATATTTTGTAGCGGCCATGCTTATGAGTCCATAAATTCTTTTATTGGTGTTTGTGGATGGGCACAAACTGTATGCTTATACTAGGGAGAGAGAGAGAGAGAGAGAGAGAGAGAGAGAGAGAGAGAGAGAGAGAGAAAGAGAGAGAGACCTGGTCATTCACGTTGGGTTGAAAGATTCCAACTGGCTTCTTTGAGGCATTCTTACCCTTTCCTGCATCCAAACAATCAACTATTCAGATGGAATCATGAGTTACCCTATGCCCTTTCAATCCACTTTCTTACACAATACCTAGAGATATATTTCGAAATTGCAATAATGCAGAAACATAAAAACATAGATCATTGAGTGCGAAACCATAGTTTCTAACCATAGTTTCCAATTTAAACTGCAAGTCAAACTTAAGAAACCGCAAGTCTCATCAGTATAAACAATTCTTTAAACATCAAAGTCAATTACATACATTTATATTTCATAAGATTCCTCACTTGTTTCAGTTGAACATAATTAAGACAAAGAAAAATAAAAGCTAGCATAGAGCGCTTTACAGCTTTTCTTTTCTGTTATTTTTCGGTGGATGTCGTTTTGGCTCATGATAATCTGCACTAAAAGATACAAGACCAACCGCATGGACCCTCATAGGAAGATTACTTCTATCACCCAATTTACAGTTTGCATTAAACTTCCCCTTCCCCAGATGGGTACATTTTCCAACAGAATGGGTTGCACCTGAAATCTTTGGAGCACCACCAACACCACCTTCCTCCTTTACCACTGGCTTCCTTGCGACAAAATCCGCCATCGCTTTTCTCCCTTCTAGAGATTTAGTTATAACGGCATCCATGGCGATATCGTCATTAAGTTCCTGCTAACATGCTTCATTTCAAAAAATGATTTGTGCACTCGATATTCGTGCTACGAAAAATGCTGCAGTAACCTTACCTGTTCAACTGATGCAGCACCCTCTCTAGGTGCAGCGAACTTTTGTTCGTTCATCGCCGCTACCATCACCATCACTACAAAGAAGGGTACATTCAATGTATGCGTCCCAAAAAAAGATTAAAATCCTCGGGTAGGTAATAATCTACTAACATTTAGTAAAACCAAAATTAGTCATTTAGAAATCCTTATAAGAGAAAATTATATACCTTGATGGGTATGTGGAATGGAGTCCCATTGTGCAACCAGAGTGATTAAAAGCCCGAGTAGCAACCTTGTGAACCTTGTAGGCACCATGCTTGTGTTAGCTTTCTTGATATGTTTGTTGTGAAACAACAAAAAGAGGCTAAAGAGGAGCAAGAGGAGCAAGAGGTGGGCTATATAATAAGAATAAGCCCAAGCCCACTCTCATGTTAGGTTAAAGTTAGGGTTCCAATATCTCACTTGCATTGATTTTTTTATGGTGTTGAGCATAGAAGAACTCAAACAAGTAGTATTCAAAACTTTGAAAAGTTGAATGTGGGTTCTTTGAAATATAAAGAGATGCGTATGATGGCGTGGAATGTACGATTAATTGATTTCTGCGCTTGTCTGTCGCCATGCATGCAAAGAGGAGGGTCAACTTGTTGGCCAAACCTAAGGTTCTGATATTTATATTATTGGGACTTTGGTCCTCTATATAAAGATATGGTAGGGTATGTTGTAGGGTAGTCCTTTGTTTATATTATATTAACATCATGAATTGTGAAATGGGAATTGCTGTTCCAACTTGTCACAGGGCACGTTTTCTTAGATAGTGGACGCAACCCTGGAGACCTTAGCTAAAGTGCCTGAAGACTGAAGGCTGATTGGAAGAGTTTGATATTAGGTCCGCTCGGGTTAATCTGCTTCTGCCCTAAGGGCAAACTTAGGAATTGCGCAGCCATTAATGAACATGAAAATCAGTGAAAGGGGACTTTTGACCTTTTCTAGTGGCCCTCTCTGTAGTAGTGATACTGGGCCAGCCTCTGTGTTGCGCAAAAATCCGGCAATAAATAAGTCACAAAATGCGCTATCTGAACCTTCCGTTCAACTTCTCACGGTTTCACTGATTTAGTGCTACAAAATATCAATGCTTTTCAGAAGGTTGGAGGAGGGAGATTGACCCAACTAACGATGGCGGTGCACGGGTCGGGTGCCTTATACAAACTCTGCTAGAACCTCCGACAATGACTTGTTAGTTGATAGGGTTGGCTTTTGTCACGACCCAGAATCCTTACCCGACCTCAAGGGCCTAGAATTCTGTGTTATGACACCGCACGCTTGTTAAGGCGATAAGCGAAGATACACATAATTCTTATATCGATTTAGCATATGGATCAAGGCATTTAACAGTATCATTTAAAAATAAATGACTCAAGAAAACAACAGCGAAAAACGTAGATAACATTGATTAAGTGATAAATCCTAACCATGCATCTATAATCGAAAGCAAGCAGAGGTTTTACGTAAATTAAACAGTCCCAACGCAAACCCAAAATTAGTGCTGAAAAATAAAAGTATCTAATAACAAATCTCCCCTGAAAAAATAAAAACTATGACTAAAGAATCTCTCAATGCTCAAGGTAGTCCGCCGGATCTATTCCCTCGTCCAGATGGTAGCCGACGTCTTCACTCTCATGAGCCGCATCAGGAACAGCAGCATCCCCATCCTCAGTGATGGAAAAATCAGAGTTCTCACCTGCAACTGTTAGTTTTGGGGAGGGGGTGAGTTTACTCAGTCACGTAAACTCCTGGCTGCACAATCGATCTACCATAAAATACCCAGGTGATCGTGTGCAATCACTTGAGTTGCGGTACATTTTGAAATAAACCAAACAGCTATAAATGATTATAAAAATATTTAAGATCTTATATCTATCATAACAAAACTGAAAAATATAGCATAAAAAGAAAAGAAGTAACATAAAATGAAAAGACCTGACATAACATGAAATGAATATGATGCATCAAGTTCTGATCTCTTTTTGTGTCTGCTTTGTCGACTTTTCCTATGTGGCATACCTGAAAACTTAATATTGCTCTATACGCCTACACAATGTACTTCACATCTTACTTAATTTATGTATACGACCTGTGCCAGGGCTGCTGCTCGAGCCTATCACGCGAGGTCCACGTGTAGATAACCACCTAACCTCCATATCATATCGTATACCACCATCCAGCCCGATGAGGTTGCATGCATTTAAATCAGTGTCCCTTACGCGTTGGATCGTCGATCGTCAATGCCCTTAAAACCCGTCTTGGCTGTAGACGTTGGATCTTGCGGTGGCACGCAAGACATGGCACGTGTAGAAACTCAATTTGTATTTTGCTGGCCTTCACAGCGTACTTATCCGTATTCGTATCTTACCTTATCTTACATATAATTCCTTATCGTTTGCTTAAAACTTAATTTGAAGTGAGCCATGGTGCGATAAGATTCACAAAATCACGCTTTCCAAGGGACGGGTTCCGTAATTACCTGGATGTACTTCGTGTGGCATCCCATACTCCCATAGAGGTGTTGCATCCGTACATAGATGCCTACATTCCAAGTTCCACGTGACCGTGACGGGAACCCCACCATGACGAAGGCTTAAAAGTCGTGTGATATAGCTTATTCCTTTTTAATTATGGTATATCCTATCGTGATTTTTCTATATGGTGCATGCCATATGATGAAAGGACTAACTTGACCAAAAGAAACTATTTCATACGCCTTACATACTTGTGAATATAAAATAATAATTAAAATTTGAAAAGAACAGATATTTCATACAAAATTTTTGGAGAAACCTTCATGGGCCATTAGATTGCTTAGAGATTGATCGGGCCTATGGTTCTTGAACTTTTCTAAGTGGTCTGGGTGTCGAGACCTTTTTCTACGGGTCAAATAATCTCCTTAGTTATACACGGGTTCATATCCCTTATCAAATCTTCCAAACTTGCGGGTCTCAAAACACGTCCTCAAAATTTTAGTGGCACTTATCTGATCCATTAGATTATATTGTGTTACTGTCGAGATCGTTTTAAAGTTGGTCCTATGGGCCACTTGCGCCTTGATTCTCAAAAATTAAGGGTCAAAGGTAACCCATGTATTATTCCATGTGGCACCTAAGGCTAAAATAAGAAGGCACGAACTTTGAGTCATCTATCCTCTAATCTGAACCATTTGATGGTTAGACAATAAAATTTTACCTAAGGTTGGTTCTTTCGTCCCGATCCCGATTCGATCTCTAGCACACTAGATCTTTCAGTCAACGTTTTACAAGATCTAGCAGTCAAGTGCACACTTAGTGTACCTACCATGTGGCGATCAGATTGAACAGATTTGAACCATAAGATATTTAAGAAAGATGATTCTAAGGTATTAGGTCTTTGGGCCCAATTTATTTTGACCTCTAAGGTCTCAAATCTAAGGGTCAAATCCTTCATGTTCACTGATATCTAAATAGCCTTTTAATTTTCTTGATTTGTGAGCCAAATTCTCGAGTTCTGAACCGTTAGATGTCTCGAGGATTTCAATTAGTAGCGATGATCCATCTTAGCTCTATTTCTTGGGTTGGGCCCATAAGGTCCAACCTTGAATCTATTTCGTTTGACATCAATGGTGCAAAAGGGATGGTTGCACCAAAATATTGATATTAGGTAAAATTCTTCAAAGCGCCTAACTACAATGGTTGGCACGGGCAAGTTACCACCGGCATCGTCGGTGTTTGGTTGGGCCGATCCCCGAAATTTATTTTTACTAATCGGAGAAATCATATATATAAAACTATATATATGTATGTATACAAATTTAACCAAACAGGGAGGGCTCTGGTAAGTTTCTTACTCTTAACTTATCATTCCCTCTCCCTAGAACCATGAGTCTCTCTATTACAGACGTGGGTTTCTTTTTTTTCTTTTTTTTTACAAACCATGGGTCTTCTCACTAACCTATGGTTTCTCTCTCTAGAACCATGGGCCTCTCTACTAAAACTTTAAACTTCTCTCTATAAACCATGGGTCTATCTATTAAAAGCCATGGATTTTTCTCTATAGAACTATGAGTCTCCCTCTTAAAACCTTGGGTTTCTCACTCAAAAATTTCTATTGGGATTTCTCTCTCTAACTTTCTCTGTGTGAGGTTGGGTACGGTTCTGGTCCAGATCATAGGATTTACAGCCAATCGAGATTAAATTTAGATAATGATTGAAGGTTGACGAGCCCGGTCTTAATTATGCCAAGAACATTGGTTAATATAGATTGTTGTTTTGAATCTTTATGATGGGCATCAAGTAGGGAAAACTATCAAAACTCACATGGTGAGACACAGTTGAAGCTAGAGCTGAGAGGGTCCTCAAATAAGCACATTTTTCGAGAGGATCAAGTATGCTCTTGCCCACATCTCTTCCTCCCTCTACAACCAATCTCTTGTTGGTGTTTTCTGCTATAGAGTTATAAAACAAGGAAGGACCATGTTCTCAATCTAATTATATGGTCTTCACAGTAACTGTGAACTGGGGAAGAACGACCTCATATGTAGAATATTATTTAATAAAAAAAAGAACCATAGAGTACTTTTCTCTCCACATTCTCACCACAAACCTATATATATATATATACTACGTTATTCGATTTAGAGTACTCAGGTAAAAAAAAAAAAATACATAGGTGCTTATTAAATCTTTTCTTCTTCTTCAACAAAATCGGAGCTCCATTAATGGAGTTTTTTTTTTTTTTTTTGCTATATATAAAAAAAATATATAAACCGAGTATTTTAAGATTGATCGAGGGGCACCCACCTGTTGGAGCGTGCACGTGGGAGTTGATTTCAAGTGCTAGATCGGCGATGCGGCTCCTACGCATCGATTCGGCAATGTGCTTTCGGCAGTGGATCGACGGTTTCACGCTGATGCAAATCAGATTCAAGGCAGCACTTTGGCTCAGGTGTGGTATTTGTGCGCCACCCTGTGGGCCGGTCGGCAGAGGGCCTGCTAGGCGTTTTGGAAGGGAGCGTGGCTGTTGGGTTCAGTTCAAAAGTGAGAGAGGGAGGAAAAGGAAGACGGCTGTTTGGTTTAGTGGGTTAAAATATATGTATATTTATAAACAAGTCTATCTATATATAGAGAGGGAGGGTAAGGTTTGAAGTTAAAAGCCTTTGGTGGCTCTTATTTATAGAGAGAGGAAGAGACGGACGTGGGTGACTTGAATTGGTAAGTTCCCAAACCTAAAAGGGGCAAGAGTTCCAAGAGAGTAGGAGTCCTTTTTGGGACTCTTCTTATTTGGTAAAAAAATAATTTAGTTGCCCTATAGAGTCTAAACGTAATAAAATAAAAATTCCTAAAATTAGCATTTGTGTGGGTCAGGATAGAGTGTGCGTACACGTACCCCCTCTTGATGCATCCTAGATCTATCACCATTCATTTGTGCCAAAGATACCCGGGTCATAACAGCTTTAGAAGGATTAGACATTTTGACTTAATGACTAATCTTTTTTTTTGGTTAAGTACATAAAATTTATATAAATAAAAAAGATAATGGGTCATCACTGCCCATATTATAAGTGACTCTCTTATTACCAACCAATTCTCTCAAAAGATAACTTCTACAAATGTCTGCGATAATAGGTTTTTAAGGCTAGAAGTGTATCCATAAGCTTGGATATCACTCTAGACTACAAGAAAATAGACTACATAAGAAAGAAGCATTCTCCATTAAGTTGAATTTGTCTACACTCTCTAATGTGCCAATAGCACATTTTTGTTTTTTGAAAATTGTGTTTGTATTAATATAAAATAGCTAAACATGAGCCTTGGAAACTTTGATAAAAACTCATGCTAGCACCACAGGCATTGCTATCTGAAAAACCGAACCTCCAAGAGAAAACCAGAATAGGTACCTAGGCGGACGAATGAAACCCAAAGGAAAAGGGAAAAAACCTACATCGGGCGGAAACTGAAATGTCCGGGAATTAACTTCCAAAATGTCCAAGAAAAATCCCCCTAGGGAATGGGAAAACCCCATTACAGTACATTAATGGAGGAAAGAAGTTGTTCAACTTCGAATATTTTGATACTGAAAATGGAATGCTGATCGACGCTGGCAGCCATAGCCCAAGTGCAGATAGTGTATATGCAGTTTCAAATGAGTTTATCTTTCTCGAAAACACCATGATTGCATCTGATGTTATTCCTCATAAGCCACAGATTCCACAAAATAGAAGCATGAATGTGTGCCCATAGCCACTTTTTCAGCCCCACAAAGATCTTTTTCTCCCAACTGTAAATCAACTTGGCTATTCCTTTGTGGATGCAGCAATCAACTTGTCTATTCCTTTGTGGATGCAGCGGGATACTCCGACAGCTTTAAGACATTTCCCCCAAATAGGTCATACTTTGTGACAATGAAGAAAGAAGTGAGTTGCATCTTCCTATGCAGGTTACATAAGTAACACTTTTGATCGATGGTCATGCCTCCGCTGTTAAGATTGAAGACAGTGATTGTTTTGTCCAAAATTAGTGTCCATAGAAAAAAGATGACCATAGAAGGGGGTTGAAAGTCGCATATGAAGCTCCATTCAACCACATGGAGATGGGAATCCAACACTTTGAAGACTGACTTAACTGAGAATGTTTTATTGTTGTTATATCCCCAGAAACGATAGTCTTTTTGCGCATGGCAGAGGCAAATACTATCAAGGATCGCAGTCAGCATTATACTCCGAAATTTCTTCATTATTTAGTCTTCTTTTAAAATTGATGAACCACTAATTACTGGAGTTTTGAAAGGTATCAACGAAGCTAGCAGATGGTTTAACAGATATGGCAAAGAGATTTGGAAATTTAGAGCAAAGAGGATGATCAAGGGTATCCCTTTTGTCGGTCCAAAGATGGATATGGTCTCCTTTACCGAATTTGAAGTTAATGTTCTTTGTAAATTCCGGTTGAGAGGAAAGAATTCCTTTCCACCACCAAGAAGAAAT
The DNA here is from genome assembly GCA_021018995.1 of Chloranthus sessilifolius. Classification (NCBI taxonomy): domain Eukaryota; kingdom Viridiplantae; phylum Streptophyta; class Magnoliopsida; order Chloranthales; family Chloranthaceae; genus Chloranthus; species Chloranthus sessilifolius. Next base: position 84,944,928 of record CM037585.1, read on the forward strand.
GTGATATTTGGTATTTTATATCACGCAACCATTTTCGCAAACACAGTATTTATTAATAATGATGTCTTTCTACCAACCTTCAGTAGACTCTCTAAATCGCCACCACCATTTCATTAGCAAGGCTTGATTCATTTGACCTATTTGTCTAAAACCGAGAACACCCACCCATTTGGGTTTCACAATATTGTCCCAACCAATCAGATGGATTTTTCAAGTGTCTCCGAGATCATCCCACGGAAAGTTGCGCTCGAGCCTTTCTATTTCTTCACAAAGCTTGGTTGGGCATTTGAAAATGGATAAGTAATAAGTTGGCAAAGCACTCACAACCGATTACACAAGAGTTGATCTACCACCCTTGGATAGAATGTTACTCTTCCATCCGTTGAGTTTGTTGTGAACGTTAGAGATGATCGGGTCCCAACCAGATACTTGAGTTTGCCAGTTGCAATGGGGACGCCAAGATAACTAAAAGGGAGTTTGGCCACCACTAGATTGGAGGATTGGGCCCACATTGATAAAGACTGATTTTCAGTGTTAACGCCATGGATATTAGACCTCTCATAGTTCACACTTTGACCAGAAGCTTCTTAATAAGATTTGAGGATGCTTAAGACTTATTGAATTTGTTGGAGCTCACCACCACAGAATGTAAGAGAGTCATCAGCATATTCTAATAAATTAACATTAAAGCTACATCTAGGATTGGAATATCCCATTATAGTCAGCTTCGGAAGAGAAGAGCAAGGCCTTCGCTGACAATATTAAACAGATAGGGAGGCAAAGGGCATCCTTGTCTCAACCCACTTCAAGATTTAAAAAATCCGCACTTTCCCATCTATTATAATAGAGAAGTGAGCACTTTCCAGGCATCCGTGAATTCAAGATCTCAACATTTCCCCAAAACCCATCTTTTTCATCATCCAGAGAAGATAATCCCAGCTAATTCTGTTGTATGCCTTCTACATATCTACTTTAGTAAGAACCCCTTTCTTATTGGAAGAGTCTGTAGAGTGTATGCTCTCTTGAGCAATTACAACAAGATCAGTAATACTTTTGCCTTCTATTAATGGCCCTTGAGATTTGGAAATGACCGATCCTATGACTTTCTTTAGATGATTGGCAAAATTTTTGGCAATGATCTTGTAGAGACTGGAGACAAGAGAGATCGACCTAAACTTTTTCATATCTGAAGCACGTCTTTCTTTAGGAATTAGGACGATGAAAGTGACATTGATGGATTTATGAATATGCCCATCTTCTCAAAACTTCTGGAGCATGCAAATCAGATCATATTTGATGATAAGCCAAAATTTATAGAAAAAAATAAGTGTAAACCCATCATGTCCGGGGGAACACTGGGAATTGAAATCTTTAATAGTTGTCAAGTTGCTCGACTTCGACTTGAGAGATCGATTTCAGATGGACATTGTGCAACCGAGAGATTTTTGACGATCCCATCGTGGCAATGCGCTCCCTTGCAAAAAATATAGAGTCGCCACCCGGAGCTTTTGCTGTCCCGAGAAACCTAGTTCATTTTTATGAGCACCGAAGTGCTAAAAATATGACTCTGAATCCGGTCAACACCAAAGGCTGTTGGGTAGGGGCTTCGATTATTGATCGGGAAGGTGTTAGGCACCCGATCAACCCACTTAACGCGGTCTCTACTAATGGCTAAAACAAAAATAAAGTAAAAGAAAAGAAAACGGCTTCCTCTTGCCTAAATGGGCCTTAAATCCTATTTGTGCCCCTCCGTTCCTACTGAAAATTTGACGGTGTAACGGCACAAATGAGAGGATGGGAAGAGCTAAAGAAGAGATAGGAGAAGAAAGGGGAGAGCCGGACCCCTCAGGCCCTTGTAGCACCGTAGGAGAGTCTTACGTTGGCTTGTTTTGATGAGCTTTTGAAGGCTTGAATGGTAAAAAAGGGGGTTCTAACTCCTAAGGCTTGAAGCTAAGAGGTAGAGAGGAAAGGGTAAGGGGTTACACACACCTAACCTAAAGGCTTTTAGTGAAATGCTAAGGTCTAAGGGAGCTTTTTCAAATCTGGAATTTGTATGGGAAGTGTGCACCAAAGGGAGAAAGATCTTCTTACTTTAAGCTCTTTCTCACTGACGCCAAAATTCTCAACCTCTAATCCAAGGGGAGGCGGGGCTCTATTTATAGGAAATGGGTGGATTAGGAGGCTACTTAAGAGCTAATTGGAGTTAGCAATTAGGTAATCTTGAATCTAAGATTTCTTAGAGTTTTTGGAGTCTTGAAATGTGTGAGAAGGCCCTCCAATAGTGGATGATGGGGTGAGGCTTTAAGCAGCCTAAGGAGTTGCAAATAGGTAGTGAATGGGTGCAACATAACTATCAAAACATACCCCAAAGGTCAAGGTTGTTAACAAGTCAAACCCCAATCACGAATTTTAGGGCAAAAAGACATAATTACTATTCATATGCCTGATGCAACTATACAGTAAAATAGTACTGAACAGTGCCTGAAAGTTGGCTCGCGAGGGTGGGGTCCACTTTTAAAACTGGCGCAACTATTAGTTACGCCAAGCTTAAATCCTAGGAGAAGCGGCCTAGCGCAACTAATAGTTGTGTCAGGCAAAAGTATAACTGGCGCAACTATTAGTTGCACTAAATCCCTAGGGGGCCCACATGAAATTACTTTTTTGCCCTCCGAGTTTGGACTGCCATATCTTTTTATGTATAACTCCGATTAGGGTAATTCTTAGGCTGTTGGAAAGCTGACGACTTCTACTTTTCGATGGTATGAGATTTGATTATAGTAAAAGGCCATAGCTAGTCCTGGTGTACCACTCCTTTTCCAAAGCTTGGAAGGTTAGGTTTAGGTTCAGAACTAAGGATTGAGATTGATGTTTTAAAGGTTCAGGGCAGGTTCCTAAGGGATCTAGGGTGATTCCTAAGGGTTTGGAAGGGTTCTTAGGGTTTCTAAGGTGGTTCTTAAAGGTTTCATGCATGCCATCAAAAGCTTGGAAGTGCACCTCTCTCAAAATGTGTTTCGATCGGGCCTTAGGCCAAATTTGGGTGTCTACAGATGCCCCTCTTTGATATCCGATCACTAATGATCGTATGCCAAAGAAAAGAGACATCCGAAGAGGCCCAAGGCATTACTGATGGATCCGCTGCATTCAGAATAAACTTCCAACATCAAATAAGTGACACGGTGAGAAAATGAAAGCCCTGGATGCTAGGCTAAACATTCATTTCTCAAGGTAATCGGTCCCCAAGCGCTTAGCGACATTATTGGGCATAATTGAGGTGGAACGAGTTACGAAAGCCCTGTATCCCAGGCCAAACATTCACTTCTCGAGATGATTTCAAAGATATTTGATGCTTAAGATTCATTCTGGATGCAACAACTTTGTAAGTGAGAGGGTGATCGACCCATGTTCAAAGATAGACGCGAAGTAAATATACGCAAGGCTCCACAGTTTGCGTCCAATCCTACAAGGCATTTGATGGCCCCATTTGACTGTTCACAGGTGCCCCTGCTGAAAGCACGGTTCAAGGTCTTTGGGTGAACCCATTGATCCCAAAGTTTATTTAGCGTAACTGCCCAAGCGAAGTGAATAGATGTCACAACGCTTTTTGAGGAGGACATGCCACTTTCGAAAGCTTGCTCTAAATCAACATGACCTAGAGTATCCAGCTTCAACTACCTTGAATAGATCTAACCAAACATTGGGGTGTCTCCCTAAAGGGACATCCAATCCTTGTCTTTGCTCACAATAATAATAAACATCAATTAACTATGTATAATCATGCACCCATCAGTGGCAATAAGCAACAATAATGGCAATGGAAGCCCCGACCTAGACCCACCCGAGTATAATTTACGGGGATAAATGACCATCATACGGATACCCAGACGAGTAGCATACACTTTACAGGGATACCGCTGCCCATATTGGTCTTTTGAATGCATGGTTGTACATAGTTTGATTAATACGTAATCTCATTCTCAACAGGTTGGTCTCAACCAATGATTACCCTTTTTCAACGGAGAATCTGAAGCTTAAGACACTTAAGTTCATGTGAATCCAAAACCAAGCGCTCATCGCAAAGACTTAGCAGTGGCGTCAACCTGATCAAAACATTGATAGTTTGATCGGGATTGGCATCGTTGCTCCTGCCTTGAAGTAGGATCCAAAATCCAAGGCATGCCTTAGACTTAGGACTTTAATATGGCACAGCTGCATTGCTGATAAAATATTAATATTTTACCGTCTTATGCTTGTGCGTAGCTCTGTGGGGAAGCACAGATTTATTATTTCTTTTTCAAAATAATTTTCTCTCTTTTTTTTTAATAGACCTGACGCTAGTGGTGAGATGCTTCATCTAATTTGTCCATCGCTGAGAAGTTGCCCGCTTCGAGGCTTTGGACCGTGTGATGTTCTTGCATATTCTCGAGAAAAGGTCAATCCCTTTTTTGTTTATACATATAAAAAAAATGCATTCTAAACAATAGAAGGAAAAGTAGATTTCTACCTACATTTTTTTATTTTCAAGATATTTTTTTGGATTTTTGTTTTCGGAGATTTTTTATTATTTTTCTTCATTTTTGAGATTGAAATATGATGCTAGAAATATGAGTAAAAATATATGCACATTTTTTGTTATTTGGATTTTTCTTGAGTTTTTTTTTTTGGCTTTCTCTCTTTTTTTTTTTATGCCTTGACAGTGAGGAGTAGCGGGTCCTATTTTGAGCATAGTCGAACTCTTTCATGTAGTTGGACCTGAGTAAGTTTTCGGATTTTGCTAAGGTCGGAATGTTGATCCCTTTGGATTGAGTCAAACCTTTCTCCTTTCCTCGGGTCATACGTTTGACGGTGCGATTTCACAAAGACAATTCTGGTTGGGACCTGATTCGAACTAGCATGAGCGGCCCAACTGAAAAAAGGGTATCAAAGAGAGTAACCAAGAGGGCTCCTCAAGCATCAATCTTCTCAATCAGTGCAAACCTTTCTTTTCTTTTTCCTTTTTTTTTTTTCCTTTATCTCCTTTTTTACTCGTGGCGCCCTTTCGGGTTTTTACCACGTCCATTGGTTTAGCTCTCTTACCCTAAGCACCCTTTCGGGTTTTCACCTAGTCCGCACAAACTCACTGTTTTTACCTGTAGCGCCCTTTCGGGTTTTCACTGCATCCATCTTGTTTTGAGCTTGTATTTTTATTTTATTTATTTATTTATTTTTATTTTTCTTTCATATTTTTTTTTCAAAAGCCACCAGATAGACGTCGATTCCGTCATAGCCGACTGGATAGGGTCCCGCTGTCATCTCACAACTCGGCTTGTGTTTACTTAACAGATATAATGATTGCTTGTGAACCTAAAAGAAGGCTTTCTTTAGGGTGTAGCTTGGGCATGAGTTAGGTTAGGATTTGAAGGTATGCTGGGCTAAAAGGGTTTCCTTGATACGACTCAGTTTTATCAAAATACTTTCTTCCTTGGGGGTTTTACAATACATGCCCCGTGATTCTTCTACATATTTCCTTTTTGCTCCATTTCAGGCAATCTCTTTTTGAGGTTTTGCTTTTCCGATTTTTTTAGATTTTGATGGTAACTTTACTTCCTCTTTTTTGTATATGTACACACACTTTTTTTTTTTGGGGAGGGTGATCGGTTTTAAAATGTACCCTTGCAAGTGCACAAGATCAGTTGTAGCACGGTAAAATCAAGGGTGTCGAACCCACAGGGAAACGTGAAATTTAAGTAATCCTTAAAGATATTTAAAACACCCAAGGAAGTACCAAGGGAGAAAGTTCAATTTGCTAAATAATTACCACACTATTCTAGATGCAAGAAAAATAACTAATCTGAACAAGGCAATTTCTGATAAATAAAATGACAATTCTATGAATGAACAAGGAATTTGCTATCCCAGATTTATAACCTTTCTACCATTAAACCCATAATTCCATAACACATTAATCACACCATCATTTATCTAGAAAAATGAATAGTAAGAAAACATGAAGATCGATCCGGCATACCCTATCTAAAAACGATGACTCTGTCTATCATTGCGATATGAATCATGTACAAAGTATAGCGTATCTCAAGATTCTTAAATCAAGACCATGAACATATAATCACTCTACAGCTTAGATCGGCCTGCAGCTACAGATCTAGCGATTATGGTTGTTGACAACGTAGATCGATGGTCATAATAAAGTATTTAAAAGATATTCAATTTAAGCACACTTTTTAACAAAATGATTTTATGATAAAATTAAGAGACTGTAGAGTTAATCATAAAAATGTTACTTATTTGAGGATCGCATCCTCCTTGAACAAATGATTTAGCCGCTCATCCTTGGTGTGTGATCTCGTTGTAAACTCGAAGTATTTCTCTTAAATATGTACTTTCTATTTATCACCAAAGATCTTTTTACAATACTTTTCCTAAATACAATCTATGATTCCACAAACTGTAAAAGAAAAGAAAATGCAAAAGCCTAAGTACAATCTACCCAGAGAAAACCCTAAAAAGAAAAGGAAGGAATGTGAGCCCAAGAGAGAGAAAAGATAGAGAATCGACCCCCAAAATAAAGCCGTAGCTTTCTTTATATAGGGCAAGCAAAATATTTCCCTAATTACCTCAATCGATTGAGAATTCTTTCTCAATCGATTGACCTCAAATTCGAAAAAGAGGGCAAAACTATCTCTCTTGTCAATCGATTGACACTTGGTTCTCAATCGATTGACATATATGGGTAGAGTCTCCATTCTCCCGACGGATGTTGAGCTACTTCAAGGATTTCGATGCTTCTTTGGACCTTTTTGATCCATAGTTCTTGCGTAACCCTTAATTATTCTCTTTTGTGTTCTTTAACGATCCAATAGTCAGAAACACCTGTAAACATTGAAACTCCATAACAACCATCAGATGCTTTCATTGGCAAGCTAAATGTAGGAATTAAGGTATAAAATATAGTCACATTTTTGCACCGATCACACCCCCAAACCTATACTTTACTAGTCCTCGAGCAGAGAGAATGAAAAATAACTAATAATTTAGCAAATAAAATGAATGCCACTTTCGTAGGGAACACGATTGCTTTTAGCCTATGCAACAAGCCTTTAAATCACTAGGTAATCCCTAGTGGAGGAGTTATGTCTCCTGAAGGTTTTCAGTGAAGGTACCTACAAACTTCAAAAACTTATAAATTTCAGAATTGTAGTCATGCCCTTTAATGGTTAATTATCCGTGAAAACTTATAAGATGCTACTGACCATGCTTATTTTATTAATACTCATTCAACTCAACTCATTGTTTTTCCAATGCTCATGATTCATGCCCAAAGTGTCATGTGCTATTATCACTACTAAAATTCTTTCATTTGAGAATAAGTTTAAACTAGAAGTCTCTAGATTCCATATCTGGACTCAATCCTCACCATAGGTGTGCACTCACAATAAAGTCGCTCCGATAAATAGTTTTACTTTTTACCCATATGTGAGATGAAATTACAACACAAATTAGAAGAATCTCACATGTTTTAAGAAAGACGGTACATCAAAGAATTTTTTTAAAATAAATCTCATTAGGAAAGATATTTGTATCTTAAGCATGCATATACAAAGCACCATAGACATTGTATAATCACTCTCCACAAGGCATTTACCACTCATGATTGAATCAAGAAGGTCTTTTCTAAGGTTGTGATGGGACTCGGGTAAAGGTTAAGAAAGAAAGGGGAAATTGGATTCAACTTTCTCTAAGAAATCGGAAAAGGAAGCACATTTGATTTTATGATTTTTCACACTTTCTTTTTCGAACCTTTAAGAAGATTTTTCCTTTTTATCACTTTTCTCCTTCTTTCTTTTTTCTTTATAACACCAATTTTACATATTTCTCTATCTCTTGCACAAAGATATATTTTCTTCTTTACTATCTTTTTTATTTTTCTGCAATATACTCCTTGCAACTACTATTGCCATAACTTTCTATTTCCTTTCTTGCTCTCCTCCCTAATTTCTCATAAATTAAAGGGTAAGGTCTTTTCAAATCGGTGTGGGGTATGATTAATATAGCTCACAATGAATATTTAAGACAAAATCTTTCAATTGAGGCTCAAAAGGGGTGCAACAAGATAAATTAATATAAGATGGGATATTTTAGGCACAAACGAGCCAAAGATGGCCTTGATCATCTCCTCTCATGATGGTAATGATGCCTATTTGCCTTGAGTTGTCACACAATGATTTCTAGCATAATAATATAGCACATGCAAAACCAACAAATTGAGATAAAATATATGAGATTTTAACAATTTAAGAATGAAGTCCAAAGATACTTCGAAAATTTTCAGCACTCATAAAAAATGAGGACAAAGTTTCAAAGCTCACTAGGTTTTAGTCTTTTCTTGGAATCTTAGGATTTCAAGTTCTATACTTAATTCTCAGATTTTGGAATTAAAACAATGTGATGGTACATAATTTTTAGTCATAGATCATGAACATCATTATTCATCATTAAAATTTATAAGCATTTGTAAAACAATCATGGCATGATGACAATCTCTAAATGAATTTCCGGTCATCTACAATTTAAGAATATGAAGAAAATTCAAAATTCATAGGTCTAATTGTCATCAGTCAATCGATTGAATCCAATTCCTCAACTGATTGATTGACGCAGGCTTTCGATAGGTCTGATGATTATCAGTCGATCGATTGAGACAATTGGTCTTAATCGATTGACTGATGCACTTTTAAGATCCGAGAACAACCTTTTTTTTCTGTTTTTTTTTTTTTAAATATAAAAATCTACACATCGAAAGATATAAAAATCTACACATCGAAAGAATTAACCCCCCAAACCTGAATCGTCCAATGTCCTCATTGGCGTGATTTTTGGAAAGTGAATGAGACCCCCAAACCTGTTTAAATGCAATCGAGGACCAAAAGGCTGACCAGGTGAAAGGCATTGTGACCAAAATATAAAACACAAATAATAAACTAAATTAAACTTCTATTAAACTTCAGAAATTTATTACATTTATTGAAAATTTAATAAAAATAACCTAATTCTAAAACATAATCTCAAAATAACCTACTCTAAAATATGAAAATAAAATAAAAATTAAAGGACTCCTAAAACTAAACCTTAAACTGACAGTCCTAATCCCTTAATCATTATTGGAAGCACTCCCTTGCTTTGGCTGTGGGAATGCATTGCGCCACATATCCTCAGTGATTCCAACCTCGCCAGGAGGAGGGACTGGTGCACGAGGTGGTGATGATGGCGTCGAAGATGGTAATTCTAAATCAATAACTTAATGATTCGCCAAATCGAGCGGTGGTCGAGGTGAGTGGTATCGTGCACGTTTCGAGCCGGTTCCATCAATTTCTTGATGGTAGATCGGGTACGATACTTGATGGGCGCCATAGCCAAAATTTGGGGAAGATTAATGAATTTCTGACTAAGGTAATTGAAAAGACAACTCTAAAAGGGGTTTAAATAGAGAAAACTTTCTAAAACACGGACTCTAATGGGACTCAAAGAAACCTCCTAAACTACGAACTCTAAGGGGAGTCAAATCTCTCTAATTTCGGAGTGGAAGAGGCAATTTTTCAGAAATATGTATCATGAATCAATTGACCCTGGAGTGTCAGTTGATTGACATAGGATGCCAAGGGTGCCTTCTGGCGCATGACCTAAAATTTGTCCTTTTTAGAACGAGATTTTGGAAAATTTTCTGTTCCTGACAGAAAGATAGTTCTGTCCATGCTATTGTCAGTCGATCGATTGACTCGATTTCCTCAATCGATTGACCATACACAATGTGTATTAACAGAGATAAACTGAATAGCCAGGACTGTCACAGTTGATCGATTGAAAGAGGCTTTTTCAATCGATTGACTGTTTTGAAATTCTTTTGTTTCAAAAATATGGGAATTGAAATTCTCAATCGATTGATTGATGAACTTAAGCACCAATCCGAAAATACACAGAGAGATAAACACATAAAACACACCCTTTTTCATTCATTCAACCTGATTTGATTACAAATCGTGTACCCATCAAACAAATTGACTTAAACAAAAATAAATCCTACTCCTAACACAAACTACGATTCACCAACAATAAAACAAACATGATCATAACCAAATAAACCAAACTAGAAACAAACACTAACACAAACACAAAACACACTAAGCATCATCATCATCATCATTTTTTGGATCTCCCTCTCCATCCATCGCCGCTCTCGCTCCTGCGATGAAGTCCTCGGCATGCCCAGGGAATGACTCACAGGCAATCCGCACGAGAAGGGAACTCTGAAATCGTGAACGTCGATCAATACCTCCCACAGTGGCACTCAACCCATCCATTCACACCTCGAGGTGAGCTACTGCTACCTCGACATTAAAATCTGAGACCTCTTCAGGATGAGGTCATCGGATGCTGCCACGTTGGCATTGTGCGGGGTTTGGTTGGGGAGGAGGAGGAGGTACATTATCGACGTCAATAGGTGGTGGCGTAACACGCAGAATAGCCTTAATGCTCTTGTCCCAAACATTCGTGCCATAGTGATAAAATTACATATCACCCATCTCTTCATCATCGTAAATCGAGCACCCAACCTGGTTCAAAAGATGCATCACGTAGTGCGGGAAATGTAAAAGAATGGTTTCTCACTTTTTCAGTGCGGTGGTGATCGTGATGTCGCTGTGACACCGATACATTCTTCAAGCATCAATCCCGGAGCATCAAACCAAGTATTCGTGTGTGCTGCATAAAGCGCCAACACCCTATTCTTCATCCTCTCGCTCTTCGTGCCATGCGATAAGAGATTGTTTGACATATAACAATGTCCCAAAATAAGATGTCCATTGGTAGGACGGCTCGTTTAGGTACTGTCAATTGATTAAAATTTGAGTCTCAATTGATTGACATAACAGTTGTGCTGATTGGTCAGGCACACGCGGGCAGGGATGAGATGATGATGATTGAAGGTTCAATCGATTGATAGTGAAATTACCAATCGATTGATCCTTGTAAAGGGTCAATCAATTGACTTGTCTCCAATCAATCGATTGACAAAAACTCCCTCTTTCTACCATCAAAAGAAACTTAAAACACACTGGGTTGCCCCGTAGGAAGCGCTGAGTTTATGTGTCGACAACTTGACCACTTCATTGTTAACTTTTCCAGGTCAGTGAGGTACATCACTTCAATCTTGAACTGGGTCATTGGCTCAACCATTGGTTTAAGTTGTTGCCCATTTACTTTGAAAGTTTGATTGTCCTTAAGACTTTTAATCTCAATCGCACCAAGCACAGTAGTGGATACAACCTGAAATGGTCCTTCCCACCTTCATTTCAATTTTCCTGGATGGAGCTTAAGTTTGGAGTTGAACAACCAAACCTTTTCTCCGATGTGGAACTCCTTCCGCGAAATTGATTGATCGTGCAACTTTTTATACCGCTCCTTGTACATCTTCGAATTCTCATACGCATCATAGTGTAGCTCTTCTAATTCGTTCAGCTGTAACCTGCGATTGGACCCTGCCTCTTGCATGTCAAAATTAAATCTTTTTATAGCCCAAAATGCCTTATGCTCCAATTCGACTAGGAGATGACATGCTTTCCCATATACAATCCTGAATGGTGACATTCCAATCAGTGTCTTGAATGCAGTACGATATGCCCACAGAGCATCAGATAGCTGGTTCGACAAATCTCTTCTATCCGGTCGTACCATCTTTTTTAAAACTCGTTTGATCTCCCGATTCGACACTTCCACTTGACCACTAGTCTATGGGTGATACGTCGTTGCTACCTTGTGGGTGACACCATATTTTTTCATTAAAGTGGCAAAGTGGATGTTGCAGAAGTGTGAACTGCCATCACTAATGATTGCTCTTGGGATCCCAAATCTGTTAAACACATTTTGTTTCAAGAATTTGACCACGACTTTGTTGTCATTCGATCGGGTTGCCACAGCTTCTATCTATTTTTAGACGTAATCAACGGCCACCTGAATGTTTAAATAACCGAATGATGGGGAAAAGGACCCATGAAGTCGATCCCCCAAACATCGAAAATCTCAACAATCCAAATCGGGTTCAGTGGCATCATATTTTGTCTTGAAATATTTCCAAGCTGTTGACATCGTTGGCACTCTTTGCAAAATTTTGCAGTGTCCTGAAAGATGGAGGGCCAGTAGAATCCGCTTTGAAAAAAATTTTGTGCGGTCTTTTGTCTTCTGAAATGGCCTCCACATGCTCCAGCATGATAAAAATTTATGATGCTTAGTTGCTCTTCTTCAGGCACACATCTTCTGATGGCTTGATCTGAACAGAATTTGAACAACTGTGGTTCATCCCAAAAATAGTATTTAATTTAGGAGAAAATTAGATTTTTATCATTCTTACCCCATTGCGTAGGGATTCTGCTAGTGACCAGATAATTCACAATATTGGCAGACCAAGGAACTTTTGTACCTGTTGTATCAATGGCCATTAACTGCTCATCAGGAAAGGTGTCACGGATAGCCTCAAATACATATGATTCTTTAGACAATTCTTAACAAACGATCAGCTTCAACATTTTCAACCCCCTTTTTATCTTTGATCTCGAAGATAAATTCTTGGAGGAGCAAGATCCATCGGATCAACCTTATTTTTGTGTCTTTTTTTGTCAACAGATATTTCAATGCAGAGTAGTTTGAAAAGACCACTATTTTTTATCCAAGCAAATAGAAACAGAATTTATCCAATGCATACACCACAGCTAGCAATTCCTTCTCGGTGGTGGTGTAATTTAGTTTTGCATCAATCAGTGTCTTATTGGCGTAGTAGATCACATGAGGTAATTTGTTTACCCTTTGTCCTAAGACTGCTCCAATAGCATAGTCGGATGCATCGCACATGAGTTCAAAAAGTAGAGAATAATTCGGTGGTTGGATTATCGATGCATTTGATAACAACTCACGCAATTTCAGGAAGGCCTTCATGCATTTCTCATCAAATTCAAACAGAACATCTTTTCCAAGCAAGGTACACAATGGTTTAGCCACCTTGCTAAAATCTTTGATGAATCATTTGTAAAATCTAGCATGACCCAAAAATGATCAGATTTGACGAACACTTTTTGGTGGAGGCAGATTAGCAATTAAGTCAACTTTTCCCTTGTCGACTTCAATCCCTTTTTTAGAAATGATATGCCCCAAAACTATTCCTTGTCAAACCATGAAATGGCTCTTCTCCCAGCTGAGAACAAGTTTGGATTCTACACAACGTTGCAACACTTATGAAAGGTTATTCAAACATGATTGAAGCGTCTTCCCAAAAATAGAGAAATCGCCAATGAATACCTCGATGAATTTATCAATCATATCCAAAAATATAGCTAACATACATCGTTGATAAGTGGCGGGAGCATTACATAGGCCGAATGGCATTCTGCGATATGCAAAAGTACCATAAGGACATGTGAATGTTGTCTTCTCTTGATCAGCAGGAAATACGGGCACTTAGTTGTATCTCGAATATCCATCGAGAAAATAGTAAAACTCCTGCCCTGCTAACTTCTCAAGAATTTGATCAATGAATGGAAGGAAAAAATGATCTTTTCTGGTAGCTGTGTTCAATTTTCGATAATCGATACACACACACCACCCTGTAGTTTCTCGATTAGGTACCAATTCTCCTTCAGTAGTCTCTTTCACTGTTATCCCAGACTTTTTGGGAACAATTTGAACTGGACTTACCCATTCACTATCAGAGATCGCATAGATTATTCCAGCATCAAGTAACATGATGATTTCCTTTAAAACGACTTCTTTCATGTTTGGATTAAGTCGCCTCTGTGGTTCTCTCGATGGTGTACTATCATCTTCCAGATGTATTTTATGCATATATACTGACGAATCAATCCCTTTAAAATCAGCTAAGGTCAAACAGATGTATTTTGTGCATATATACTTTTAACAATTCATGCTCTTGCTTTTCTGATAATATTGATGAGATAATTACCGGAAGCATTTCTTGAGGTCCTAGAAAAGCATATTTGAGTGACTCAGATAGTTGCTTTAATTCAACGGTTGGTGGCTTCTCGATTGATGGAGTCAGCTCATCTTTACCTCAATAGGTAATGGTTCCACCTTAGTCTCAATTTCACATAACTTATCGCCTTCACTTGATGAATTCGTCTTCTTCTCTTCTGGTTGTTTCCTTTCAGATCCTTTCTCCTCATAGATGGCTAACAAAGCAGTTTCAAATTCTTCTTTGGTAAGCATTGATGGTAAAGCTTTGTCCACTACTTTGTCCATCTGATCGATGTAGAAACAATCAACCTCATCCTCATTAGGAAAATGGTTCATCGCATGAAATATATTGAGTCTGACTTTCATATTTCCAAGAGAAACATCCATGACTCCTGTTCGACAATTGATGCAGGCATTAGCAATTGTGAGAAACAGACGTCCAATAATGATTGGGACTTGATTGATGGATTTAACTGGTGGTTCCATGTCCAACACAACAAAGTCCACTAGGAAGATAAATTTGTCTATTCCAACCAAAACATCCCCAATGATACCCCTAGGTCTTCTTTCTGACCTATTAGCAAGTTGGAGTGTAACTGTCATGGGTTTCAATTCGCACAATCCTAATTTCTCATACACTGAGTATGGGATCAGATTGACACTTTCTCCTAAATCCAGCAATGGCTTACCAATTGGTTGCCCACCAATGACACATGGAACAGTTGGGACTCCAGGATCCTTAAGTTTTTGAGGGGCATCCAATTGCAATATCGAACTGACTTGATTAGTCAGAAATAATTTCTTTGAAACTTGCGTGCGTGCTTTTCTCTTACGAGTGCATAGATCTTTAAAAAATTTTGTGTACTCAGGAACTTGCTTGATTGTTTCAAATAATGAAAGATTTATCTTTACCTGCTAGAATGTTTCAAAGATTTCATCCATTTTTTACGCTCCTTTCCTCATTCTAGATGGAGATGTTAAGCACTCAGGGAATGGTGCCTTCACAGTGATAACTACTGAGTTTGAAGAGTTGAGACCAGCCAGAGAGACCACTGGCTGGAGAGTTTGCATCGATTACAGAAAACTCAACTCCAAGACCAGAAAAAACCACTTCCCTCTTCCTTTTAATGATCAAATTTTGGATAAGTTGGCTGGAAAAGCTTTTTACTGTTTTCTTGATGGGTACTCAGGGTACAACCAGATCCCTGTGTACCCCCTTGATCAAGAGAAAACTACTTTTACTCCTTTCGGCACCTTTGCTTACAGAAGGATGCCTTTTGGACTGTGTAATGCCCCAGCCACCTTTCAGAGGTGTATGTATGCCATCTTTTCTGATATGATTGATAAATTCTTGAAAATCTTCATAGATGATTTCTCGGTATATGGGGATAGCTTTGACCAATGTCTACAACACCTCCATCAAGTCTTACAAAGATGTGAAGAGACCAATTTGCTCTTAAGTTGGGAAAATAGCCACTTCATGGTAACACAAGGAATTGTGTTGGGCCATGTGGTCTCTAAAGATAGAATTGAGGTAGACAAGGCCAAAGTTGACCTCATTGCAAATTTGCCCCCTCCAAGAACAGTTAAGCAAATCAGATCCTTCCTTGGACATGCTGGATTCTACAGGTGGTTTATCAAAGACTTCAGCAAAATTGCTAAGCCATTGTGCCACCTGCTCTGCCAGGATGTGCCCTTTGACTTCTCTGCTGAATGTTTGAAGGCTTTTGAAACTCTAAAAATCTACCTCACCTCTGCCCCTGTACTCTAAACACCTTACTATACCTTACCCTTTGAATTGATGTGTGATGCATCTAACTTGGCAATAGGTGTTGTCCTGGGCCAAAAAAAGATAAGCTGCCTGTGGTCATTGCATATCTCAGCAAATCACTTACTAAAGCTCAGCTGAATTATACAACCACTGAGAAAGAGCTTTTGGCAGTGGTTTTTGCTGTGGACAAGTTTAGACCTTACCTACTTGGGTCTAAAACTGTCATCTTCACTGACCACTCAGCATTAAAGTACCTACTGTCCAAGAAGGATGCAAAGCCCAGATTGATTAGATGGATACTCCTGTTGCAGGAGTTTGACATCAAAATCAAGGGCAAGAAGGGTATAGAAAATGTGGTGGCTGACCACTTGTCCATAATTATGTTAGAAAAAGGTGTTGATGACCTTGCTACAAATGATGTCTTTTCGGATGAGCAACAGTTTGCCATCCAATCTTTAGTTCCTTTGTATGCACATATTGTCAACTATCTAGTAATAGGCAAGATTCCTGCCCAGTGGACAAAAATGGACAAAGACCTGTTTTTCTCACAGGTCAAATTCTTTTTCTGGGAGGAACCTTGCTTGTACAAGTATTATGTAGACCAAATCATTCAGAAATGTATTCTCGAAAGTGATATCCCCAGTATTCTGGCCATGTGTCATGAAAATGCCTGTGGGGGTCACTTTAGTGGTAGAAAAATAGCTGACAAAGTGTTACAGTGTGGTTTCTATTGGCCTTCTCTTTTCAGAGATGCCCATACACACTGCAAGGCCTGTGAAAGATGTCAGAAACTAGGAGGGTTGTCTAAACAAAATTCAATGCCTTTATAGCCCATCCTTATTGTAGAACTGTTTGATGTGTGGGGTATTAATTATATGGGCCCCTTTCCTCCTTCAAATGGTTTTCATTTCATCTTAGTGGCAGTGGACTATGTTTCTAAATGGGTAGAAGCCATTGCCATAATAACTAATGATAATCAGGTTGTCCTTAAGTTCATAAAGCAGAATCTCTTCTCCAGATTTGGTACCCCTAGAGCCATTATCAGTGATGGAGGGAGCCATTTCTGCAACAAAAATTTTGAGAGGTTGCTCAAGAAATATTCTGTCACCCATAGGATTGCTACTCCCTACAACCCACAAACCAGTGGGCAAGTTAAAATTTCAAATAGGGAGATCAAGCATATCCTTGAGAAGACTATGAGAACTGATATGAAGGATTGGGCTGACAAGCTTAATGATGCACTATGGGCTTATAGGACTGCCTATAAGACTCCCATTGGTATGTCCCCATTCAGACTGGTCTATGGTAAGGCCTGTCATCTCCCAGTGGAGTTAGAACACAGGGCCTATTAGGCCATCAAACATTTAAATCTAGATCTAACTTCTACTGGTCTTCACAGGTTGCTGCAGCTGTCTGAATTGGAAGAACTAAGGATGGATGCGTATGCCAATGCCAGGATCTACAAGGAAAGGTCCAAAGCTTTCTTTGACAAAGGGCTGTTGAGAAAGAGTTTCATAGCTGGTGATAAGGTTTGGTTGTTTAACTCCAAACTTAAATTTTTACGGGTAAATTGAAATCCAGGTGGGAAGGTCCTTACATTGTCATGCACGTTTCCCCATCTGGTGCTGTCAAAATCAAGGATCCTAAGTCTGGGAGAATCTTGAAGGTGAATGGTCAGAGGCTTAAGCCATGTTTTGAAAAACCTGCTGAACTCATGGACACCATTCATTTTCAAGGAGATCCTTCTTCAAACTGATCCATAGGTGTGTCATTACTGTATCATATGTATTTAGTTTTGGTTGATTTATCTTGCTCTCTTTTGTTTCTATTCTTTGCGATTTGTTCGTGGTCTTATCTGAATCTGGACCAATATGTTTTAAACTTTTGATGCATGGTTTGATTCTTACTATTTTTCAATTGATAGCTTCTGTTGCATGCCTAATGTGGGAGGTCATTTTTGATTGAATGATTGAGTTTACATGTGTCTAGAGGTAGCCATAGGAGAGATTCATACCAAGGATCCAACCACAGTAAACATGCTCTCTGATTTATACCTTACTGTCACTGGGTCCAAAAAGGGGAGCCTGGGTGACTATCGTTAGATTCAAGAGCTCTCGTGAGGTTAAAAAGGAAGTCTGGGAGAATTTCGCGCAGTTCACATGGAAACATTCTATAGCTGTCGCGAGATTCATTTGTACCTGAGAACCTCTCGCGCGATTCACATAGGGCCATCCATCAGCTATCGTGCAATTCATTTACACCAGCGAACCTCTCGCGCCATCCCCATAGAGATATATATATTTGTTGTCCGCAAGATTCAAAAGTTATCGCGAGGTTCAATAGAAACCTAGGAGCCGCTCGCGCAATTCAACAGAAATACTACACTTTCTGTCGCGAGGTTCTAAGTCGGTCGCGAGATTCAAAATGAACCTCAGACCTTTTTGCGCAATCCAATTAGAGACCTTGGCGCCGCTCGTGCAATTCACAGAAATTCATCTCACTCTGTCGTGCGCTCCAAGGACAACCTGGGAGATTGTCGCGCAATCCAGATTGAATCAACACTTTCGCTAGGTTCATTTCTAACCACGCGACCAGATGTTCCAAAGCGTGCCAAGCTTCGCGATAAGTATTTTAACCACGCGCTTGGTCCCTTTTCCATTATTTCCTTCCTTCTTCCCTCTGCAAAACCCTAGATTTTGGCGCTCTTTCACTTCTCTCCTCCAGCAACACTCCTACAGCTCATCATTCACTCCACAAATTTATACAAGTGTTCCTAGCATCACCCTCATCTATTGCCCTCTGCTAAGAGATCTTGAGGTGCCCTGTGCGTCAAACCAAATTAAACCCTAGATCTCGACCTCCTTTCTCAAACAAGAAGACAGAGTTAGAAATGGCTCCAAAAACTACACAGAAGAGAAAAGGGGAGGACAAGGACCCTACAGAGACCACCCCTAAAAAGGCCAAGACTTCAAAGTTTCCTAAAAAAGGAAAGGAAGTGGTTGAGGAGGCGGCGGTACCAACCACTAAGTTCTCTTCTCCTTTTGAGCTCCTGGAGTCAATTCCATTGGAGCCTGAATCAGCCTTTGATGTACCATTTTTTGAGAAACAACCTCTCTCTGCCCCTGCAGTACAATTTATGAGTAAAGCGGGCCTGCTACCATTGATGAGAGGAATTCCAGCACTAGCCTACCCTAGGCTAGGGCAGCTGTTCTATCAGCACATCAGGGTCAAGAAGGACAACGATGGACAATTGTGCTTGTTGGTGCTGATTGACAACTTTGATATGTTGTGAGCCCTAAGGTGATTGCTAAAGTTTTGGGCATCCCAGCAGCATTCGATCCTAGCTGTGGATATGGCCCCCCTCTGAGTGCATCGATTGATACAATTACACGGGCCCTTACTAGAGGATTAAAAGCCATTGGGGACTCAATCAGAAGGAGGGAACTAGAACCTGAACTGCTGTTCATTGACCAAGTCCTGCGGAAGAACATATATTGCTCAGGACATCAACAAGAGAGGAGAACCCCACTCCCCCCTCCACCTTTTATTCCTGCATCCACTACTCCTCTTGCATCCATCCCTCACCCCCCTCTGTTTCCATTCTCCATGCCCACTCCCCCTTCCCCTGTGCTTGGTACCTGGGAGGACTCACCATCCCCTACCCTACCTCAGTACAAAACCACAATTCCCCCATCAACCACACATACACCTGCCAGCCCCCCACTCATCTCCTATAAAAAGTGAAAGACCATCCCAACCATCTCCCAGACACCACCCTCAATCCCTTCTATCCCCATTGATACACCCCACCTTCAAGACACCACCACCTCAGCCATACCTCCTACATCCCCCCTCACAGACATTGACTTAACCCTTAACACCTCCATAGGCTTCCAAGCCTTTCTTTCTACCTTCCTTGAAATAATACCCACCCACTACACCCCTCTCCCAGACTCCCCAACTACCTCCCAACATCACTCCCCAAAACCCCCCTCTTCCCCTCCCTCCACTTTCCATCATGCACCTTCCTCACCTTTCCAACTCGTACCCTCTTCTTCACAAACCCAACCTCCTATCCCTAACACACTACCCCTTATCCAAGACATTCAAACCCAGCTATCCACCAATACCCAAAAATAGGATCAGATGCAAACTGAACTAACCTCCATCCAATCCACCCTACACACCTTAACCAACCCACCCATCCCTCCACCACCCACTTCACCCCCCTGGTCCTGTTCACTAACAAAGACACCCAAACTGACTTTCCTCCTGACTCACAACCCCCCCCCACCATCCACATTCCCTCTTACACCCCCATTTCCTTTTATTCTTTTCACCATTCCCATTTTGCCCCTCCTCCCTCACCTCCTACAGAGCAGCCTCCACCTCCCAAGGCCTCTGCTGCACCTCCACAAGAGCAAACTTATCCTAAGCAGAGGAAAGTCACTGCTAAGAGGTATGCTCCCAAAGCTGCTCCTTTAAAAATTGGCAAAGAGCCTGCTGCCTAGACTGAGGAGGCACAATCCCCTGCCCCACCTGAGTCCACTGGAAAAGGGAAATCCCCAGTGGTCCCCACTGAGGAAGCCACAGCTAAAGGCAAAGGAAAATCCCTTTCTTTCCTGCAATGCTTTATGCTTAATACTAAGCCATCATTTCAATATTACCAGCTGTCCTGAGATAATGGGAGCTTGGCCACAAGGGAAACAAACTATAGAGCAGCACAGCAGCCGAGATTTCTGAGTGCTGAAACTGAGAGTGCCCAGAAACGCACCCTTATTTGGTTTTTGGGAGCTTTCAATAGGTCAAGATTCACTTTTCGTTAGGTCACACAATAATTTTGACAGGATAATTGATGGTTTCGATAGGCACTGAGGCCTGTTGGAAGGATGGTTCCACCTATCGAAATCCTATCGAATCATCCCTTTTGGGAGCCTTGTCAGCTAGGATTTCGACAGGACACATAAACCTATCGAAACCATCCATTGCATCCTATCAAAATCATATTTCACCACTTCTATACCTGTCGATAGGTCATTTGTGCCTCACTCCCTACCCTCTGCAAAACCCTAGCTCTCTTTGATTTATTCTAAATTTTAAAAAAAATGATACCTAGATATAATTAGTCTGCAAATTTAATTCCCATTCCATGTCAAAATAGTTACTGATTCTAGTTATGAGAAATGTTAAAACATGTCATGCATGTCAGATCTATTAGTCACACAATGTAGGTACACTACGATTATACCAACAAAAGGAAATATGTTGGCATGGGGCACAGGTATTAATTGACTCTGGATCTACTCATTCGTTTGTGACCTCACAATTTGCGACCGAATTGAGTGTTACTCCAGAACCTTTGGATTTTATCATGCATGTTTCAATTCCAGTGGGGGATGCGGTACAAATGGGCATGTGTTGTTGATCGATCGTGGTTTTAGTGGGAGATCACGAAATGACTGCAGACCTTATATTATTGGATATGCAAGGATTCGATGCAATCCTTGGCATGGATTGGTTGTCCCCGTATCATGCACACGTCGACTGTCTGCGAAAGATCATCACTTTCCGGCCACCGAATAAGAAGTCATTTGAGTTTATCAGCGACAAGGCTAATGTTATACCAATCATATCCGCGATACGAGCCGCACGTCTGATAAGGAACGGCGACAATGCGTGCCTTGCATTCCTCAAAGAGCAGAAAGAGGAGAAGCACGTGATAGCCAATATCCTGGTTGCTTGTGAGTTTGAAGATGTGTTCCTAGATGAGTTACCGGGATTACCACCTAACCAGGAAGTGGAGTATTCTATTAACTTAGCTTCAATCACAGAGCCGGTATCCAAGGCGCCTTACAGGATGGCTCTGGCGGAGTTAGTGGAATTGAAAGCACAGTTGCAGGAACTGCTGGACAAGGGGTTCGTGAGGCCTAGTGTGTCTCCTTGGGGGGCACCGGTCTTGTTCATAAAGAAGGACGGTTTGATGAGGCTATGCATCGATTACCGTCAACTAAACAAACTCACAATCAAGAATCGCTATCCACTTCCATGAATTGATTATTTGTTTGATCAATTACAAGGAGCGAAATTCTTTTCAAAGATTGATTTGAGATCCGATTATTACCAATTAAAGGTTAAAGTCGATGATATTTTGAAGATGGCATTTAGGACCAAATATGGGCATTATGAATTCTTAGTAATGCCTTTCGGCTTGACTAATGCGTTGGCATCGTTCATGGATCTCATGAATAGGGTGTTCAAATCTCATTTCGACACATGTGTCGTAGTTTTTGTTGACGACATCCTGATGTACTCAAAAATAGAGGATCATGAACAGCATTTGAGGATCGCGTTGCAAACATTACGAGTGCATCAGCTATACGCTAAACTAAACAAATGTGAATTTTGGTTAGAACAAGTAAGCTTCTTCGAGCATGTAGTTTCTGAAGAAGGAATCAAGGTAGATCCGGCTAAGATTGAAGCAGTGGTTCAATGGGAACAAACTAAAATGGTTACCAAAGTGAGAAGCTTCCTAGGCTTGGTGGGCTACTACCGAAGATTTGTAGAAGGATTTTCTAAACTTTCCAGTCCGATCACACAACTAACCAGGAAGAATACAAAGTTTCAATGGATAGAGGCATGCGAGAAAAGCTTCCAAGAGTTAAAGAAGAGATTGACGTCAGCACTGGTACTTGCAATTCCAGATGGCACTAGGTGATTTGTTGTATTTAGCGATGCGTCACACAACGGCTTGGGTTGTGTACTGAATCAGCACCAGAAGGTCATCGCATATGGATCCAGACAACTTAAGGATCATGAGAAGAGCTACCCAAAACATGACCTAGTGCTAGCCGTGGTGATCTTTGCGTTAAAAATATGGAGACATTACCTCTATGGTGAAGCCTTTGAAATCTTTACAGACCACAAAAGTCTCAAGTATTTATTTATGCAGAAAGATTTAAACATGAGACAAAGGAGGTGGATTGAATTTCTTAACGATTATGATTGCTCCATACAGTATCAGCCGAGAAAAGCAAACATAGTTGCTGATGCATTAAGCCGCAAGAACTCAGCAAAATTGTCAAACTTGGTTTTGGGACTTCACAAATGGAAGTTACTGGAAGATATAGCTTTGTGCGATGCAAGAATTGAGGTGAAAGTTTCAAGAGCCTTCTTAGCAAACATCATCATCAGACCAGTCATTTTTGATAAGGTCTATGAGCTACAATTGAAAGACACAATTGATGAAGATCCGCCAACAAGTGACAGAGGGTACTCAGCAGGACTTTTCAGTGAAGAGTGATGGATCACTATTATTTAAAGGGAGATTATGCATCCCAGTAGATGCCAATCTGCGACAAGTCATCTTAGATGAATCTCATAAATCATCTTATGCCATCCATCCTAAGAGCACTAAAATGTATTAAGACTTAAAGAAAGGCTTCTGGTGGAGAGGGTTGAAAAGGGATATTGCCGAGTATGTTTCAAGGTGCTTGGTATGCCAACAGGTGAAGGTAGATCACCGACATCCAGCAGGATTATTACAGCCATTGCCCATACCAGAGTGGAAGTGGGAATCCATTTCGATGGATTTCATTTTGGGGCTGCCAAGAACAGCAAGGAGGCACAATGCTATATGGGTGATTGTTGATAGACTCACAAAGTCTGCTCATTTCTTGCCATATAACACAACCTATACAGCAAGTAGGTTGGCGGACCTGTATATGAAGGAGATCGTCAGATTGCACGACATTCTCGTAAGTATAGTCTCCGATAGAGACCCGTTATACACTTCCCAATTGTGAAAGAAATTTCAAGAAGGAATGGGCACTCGACTTGACTTCAGTTAGGCTTTTCACCCTTAAACAGATGGCCAAACGGAGAGAGTCAACCAAATTATCGAAGATATGCTACGAGCATGTATGCTCGATTTTCAGGGAGTATGGGATCAACACTTGCCATTGGTCGAGTTTGCCTATAATAATAGTTTCCAGACAAGTATTGGCATGGCACCATATGAGGATCTATATGGGTGGAGATGTCGGTTCCCAATCAGTTGGGAAGAGACGGGAGAAATGTCTATTTTGGGGCCCGAGATTCTAGAAAGCAATATCGAGAAAGTGCGCTTGATTAGAGAGCGGATAAGGGCCACACAAAGCAGGCAGAAAAGCTATGCGGACCTAAAGTGAACGAGCGTCGACTTTCAGAAAGGAGAGAAAGTTTTTGTGAAGATCTCGCCAACAAAGGGTGTAATGCGTTTTGGCAAGCGTGGCAAATTAAGCCCATGGTACGTTGGACCGTTCGAGATATTGGGATGTGATGGAGAGGTTGCTTACAGACTTGCACTACTGCCACACCTCTCTGGCATGCATGACATTTTTCATGTCTTGATGTTGCGATAGTACATCAGGCCAAACCTGTTGAAATGAGCCACCAACCTATCGAACACACCAGATGAAGGCTGCGGATGCTGGAACTTTATTCTCAACCCAACCTATCAGAACCTATCGAAAGGATCCTGAATCCTAGCGAAAGGAATAGAAGGCCTATTTGGAACCTGTCGAAAGCCTCAGGAACCTATCAAAATCGACTGAAGGACTTCTGAGAAAAGCTACTGTGCACATGCTATCAGTTGGTGACCTGCTGCACGCAATCTGAGGCACTCTGGTGACCGGCACGAAGTCTCTAGAAGTGCCCTGGGAAACCCTAACTGACCTACGTGCTCTCCCCTTCTAAAAGGGGAATAAAGGAGGGAATAATAGGATTATTCTAGAAGCTATAATTGGCAAGAAAAATGGATCTGAGGTAGAGGAGGAAAGCTATAAAAGGAAGGGAAGCTGCCAGAAAAAGGGGATCAATTCTAGAGATCATAGCTTGCATCGAAATTCTCTATTCTTCCTTTTAGCCCAACCATGGTTGGCTAATTTCTTTGGAGCAGCAAAGAGGAAGGTTTAGTCTGTAATTGGGGAAAGCTGAGAGTGTTATTGAGGGTTGGATGTTGCATAGACTGCAAATCTGAGGGCATTTCATTATATGGTTAGTTTAATTCAATATAATGTTGGTTTAACTGCTGCAATTAGATCTATAGTTCCTCTGGTTTCATTTGGTGCTCGATCGGCTTTGTGTAGATGGGAATAGCTCACCCACTTAACTGGTAAACCTCTTGGATGCCATTTGATCTCCCTAGATCTGATATTCCTGTAATTGCCTGTGTCTATGGCCTGGCGATTGCAGCATTTATAGTGGTTATAATGTTCTGATGGAAGCATGAGAATGGAGTGAATCTATTGGATGATCTGTGACCATTGAAGTGGACAGATCATAGCCTTAGGATCAAGCCAAATCTCTAGCCTAGATCAAATTCTTCTACCCTGCAGCTGTGCCTATGGCTAGATGAAGGATTAATGCACTCTAAACTCTCTGTAACCCTGGCAGCTCAACCTAATTGTAGTAAGACCAAACTCCAAGCTGCTTCTTCCCATTTTTTGTTTTAAATTTCCCTTGACTGCAAGATTTGTACTCTTGATCCATTTCTGCAATTTTAATTATTTTTTGTAGTTTAGTTTAAAAGCGAAAAACCCTTAGACCTCTCCTCTTTCTTTTGTTGTTTTAGCATTACGAAAGGGTGCCAGATCTGCTTTAGATCTAGAGATTTGTCTAATTTTCAGTCACATTTCCCTATGGACATACCCTTACTTACTTTCTTTTAAAACTTGCAACAACAGGCCCTGAATACTTGCAGGACTGTGTGCGAGCCTGCCTTGGTGTGTGCTAACCACAGACCCTTTTACTGGTTGAATTTAAACCCCTTTTTAGACAGAAGGCAAGATCCCAACAGTACTCGTCAAGTGGCAAAATCATTCCCAAGAGGAAGCGACATGGGAGCGTGAGTCCAATGTGCGACAAGCCTATCTGGATCTATTTGCATAAGGTAATTCACGTCTTCTAAAGTTTCAATGCAAGTATAAATTTAAGGACATATTTTTTTAATTATTCATGTGTTAATTTATGGATCGACATTGTCATATATGGTCGATTGATTGCATAAATATATTGGGAAGTGGCCATATGGCATATCCTAATAGATGAGAGATGAAAGATTTAGGTGGAGACAGAAGGAATGAACAAATGAAGCAGAAATAATTCATTAACTGTATCTGTACCTCTCTCGAGCGAGAACTTAAAGCTCGCTCGAGCGAGCTTCTCAAACAGGATAGGAAGAAAAGGGGCCAGAGGCCTTTTCACCCATTTAAAATAGCTGCTGCTCACTCGCGCGAGCCACTATACCTTGCTCACGCGAGGAAGAGAATATAAACAGGGGCGAAAAGCCTTCCCTGGCCATTTCATTCAAAACAGAGAGAGGAGGAGAGTTGGGGTTTTGGGCGTTCGAGGAGAAAACCTTCAAACCCATCCGATTGAGGGTTTCTTTGCACCATTTTCGACGGATTTTCGCGCACAAAGGTAATTTTTACCTAAATCTACCTTTATTTTCCTCATTTTCGTCAATTTGAACCCTAGAATGAGTACATCCGACCCACACCCTAGGCAATGGAAGAAATTAGCAGTCAAGCTGCCATCTTCGAAGAAAAGGGTGACGCCTCCACCACCACCTTTAACCCAGCCCGCCCCATGGTGGGAAGCCAAAAATTTTACACCCGAGTGGAGTATCCACAAAAGTTTTTTTGAGGACCCGTCCACCACCAAGTGGCCCTAGACTACTTGACCGTTAATGAATTAAAGCCTCTCTTAACCCTGATTAGCGCACACTACTATCCTCGATTGGTAAAACTCTTTTACCAAACCCTAAAAACCAATCCTACCAAGACCAAATTGATTTGCGAAACTGATGGTAAAGAATTCATTTTTGAAGCCAAGGACATTGGCCAGGCCATGGGATGCCCTTTAACCTATATAGAAGATGAAATTTCTAAGACCCCGCTTCCCTGCGACTTTGAATTTTTGGAAATTACGGCCGACATAATGGGCGGTGTAGTGGCCACGGGAAAATCCATCCCCTTCGACACGAACAAGAGAGGCGGGTACTGTTTTTGAATGCCATTCATGTGGCATTCCACGATAGGTGGTTTAGTGCCCCTATCCTTGTGAGGTAGGCTATTTTGCATGCCCTTGGGTGAAATAAGTCGGGTGCCGTCCCCAAACTGGTTAAGAAACTAGCTTACGCCCGTTTAATCTCCAAACTCTTTGAACTCCGAGACAGGAGCGACGACTTCCAAATTCAAGCCCATGAACCTACTCTCATCGATAACATCATCTCCTACCGTATGAAGGACTTGCAACAAAGTCTTCGGAGCTTACACGATAGTGTTAAAAATAAGTGGGCCACTCAGATGACCCAGCAAACTACATCTCCTATAGGGTCAGTCCCACCCACGAGGCCTTAGTCTACAACATCACCATCATCACGGCCCATGCCTGCCAATCAAGAAAGCATGCTCAACGAGATACTAAACCATACGTGACAGATGAGGTTGCAGCTACGATACATCAAAGCTATTGGTACCGACTTGATGTCCCACACGTATCTGGAGACCTTTGAGCAGTGCCTCACACGATTGAGGAGTGCCGCCTATGGTGCTTCCACCTCTGGGCCAGCTACTGACGCCAGGACTGCGAAAGAGGGCGATGACGAGGATTTCGACACTGATGGGGGTGAGGATGATGATGACGATGACGATTGAGATGAGGCATCGGGTTCCGAGTATGCCGAGGGTGATGACGATTAGGGCTGGCTGCCGAGGAGATTTACAGGGATTTTTCCAAATTTTGAAAGCAACTTTTATAAATTGATGTCATTTTGAAGCAAATTGCTGAACTAATGTGACATGAATGTCACTTTTGATTATATGGATGTAAATTTCAAGTCAAATGGTGGAACTATGGTGACTTAGCTGGCACGCTTAGTTTTACTAAATACTTGTTTTGGTGAATGGATCATTTTGATGAATCGTTTATTTTGTGAATGTCATATCTGCATAAATGAGTTATTTTGTGAATCCATTTAATTTTGGACAATGGTTGAACTTAGCAAATGAAATATATTCTTTTCTGCATGCATCATTTTGGCAATATGATTTACCTTACTCAATGGATTATTTTTCTTTTGGTGATTGGAGCATTTACTCCCTAAATTTCTTTAGTGTGCATGGACTCTTTATGAATGATTACCTGTGGAAAAGGAATAGGTCACATTTAGATGGACAAGTAAGTTATCTAATTGCCTACTCTAATGTCTGTGGTGTGTTATACGCGAGTACCTTGTGTTCTTTTGACAGGATATGTAAATGATTACCAAACGTGTGCAGCGTGACTTACGACAATTTTCAAGGATAAAAATTTTATAAGGTGGGGTGAATGTAATAACCTCCAATTTTTGTTAACCGTGCAGGTCAGGTGTGCGTGCGAATGTGTATATGTGTATGTGGTTCACAAGGGAATCCATGCACAAATTCACACCTTAGGTATATGCGTCTAAAACATTAGAGTGTTAGAGACATCTAACACCTATTTGGGGTGTTGGTGTTTTACAAGTTGACAAACTCAACTACTTGAAATAAGGGAGAGGGGTCTCACACGTGGGCTTCATTTTGAGCTCATTTGAGTTTGTTGAGAAATAGAGAGAGAGAGAGAGGAGAAAGAAGAAGGGGTTTGTAGAGAAAGATGAAAAGGTTGTGAGATCAAGGTGAGTAGATCTAATATAAGGTGGGTGAAGTAATGTGATTGTGCATAGAGATTCTAGCTACACGATTCAGATGATCTCATGTGGATCCGTGAGCAAAAAGGGGAAGCCGTGAAGTGGATCTAGGTCGTTGAGACCTTCCTTGATTTCTTCAAGAAAGAAAGACCCAATCCAAAGAGCCTTCAAGGCATTAAAGGTCTGGATTTAATGCTACTAATCTTGTAAATATAGCATTTAATGTTTCTTAAGGAGAAGGGTTTAAAATAGTTAAGATTTGGTGAGGATCGAGTTTGGGGAAAACTCAGATCTGGAATGTCTCTGCTCCTCGCGTGCACGAGATTAAAGGCTCGCTCGCGCGAGCCTCAGAGACATGACTTGAACAGCCTCACGAGAGAGTAAGAAAAGCAGTGAGAATGTTGCGTCTTGCTCAGGCGAGGACTTGAAGGTAAAAGGTCTCGCTCGAGCGAGGCCTCGCACGACACCCATCAGACAACTGAATGTCAGTTCGGTCGCGCGAGGTTTTGACCAAGTTTTGCTCGCGCGCCCAAGCATTGAGGCTCGCTTGCACTAGAAACAGGGTACTTCACCTTGTTCGTTTCTTCTGAATTCTTCAGTAGTTTATGTCCTTTGTTCTTCTAGGCATTCTTAGAGGTTGTATGAATAATTTGATTATAGGAACGACATGGGAAGAGATATGAGCACGTGCTTGATGCAATTTAGTTTAATCTCCATGTGACTCCGTTTGAGTTAGGGAAACTCAATAGCATGTGTATTCTACTTTCAACTAGTATGTGCGTAATGATATGATAATGATATACGTGTTGTTTTTTCTGTAAGTACTTAGTATTTGCATGAGTTCAGTCATAGCTTTGATTACACGATTTTCATAAGTATAATCACTCAGAAAGAGAATCTTGTGTGCGTGTGTGAAAATTTTGGATATGTTACGTGTGTGGCATCAAGAAGATGTAAGGCATGTTGTGTGTGGTTGCAAAGAAATGTGAAGTAGTGTGTGAGAACCCTATGTGAAACTTGAACTAATAATAATTACCACAACTCACGATGATAAACTATATGTAACATGCACATTTGATTTAAGGTTTAAATTATGAATACCCAACCGACATGACGGGATATCCGTGACTGACACGATGGGATATCCATGACCGGTACGGCAGAATATCTTTACAAATTGTGTACCAGTTCGACAGGATATCTGTTCTTTGATTTCCAATAGTGAAAATACTTCATTCGACACAAGTCATCTCTTGCAAAGGGACTTGGGCATTGTGAAATGGTTCATATGAACGACGATGGTGGGTACTTCCATCAGGGGCTCGATGCTATATTGCTCGAGCAATTACTTAAGTGATTCTTTTAAGTGTGTGTATAAGGGTGTGTTCCATTCGACTAGTAAGAATGTGATTTGAAACCATGCATCAGATAGCCTCTTCGGTCAAGAAATTGTTTAAACTTCGTTTCCATGCTTAGAAATGTATCATGAAATATATGTGTAATGTCAGAAAATATACATGCTATTTGTTCTTCTTATTGAGCTATGATGTAGCTCACCCTTCGACTATATGTCACAGGTTCAGGGATAGCTGAGGACACCGAGGACTAGGAATTAGAGGACACGGACTACGTGCCTTTGGAGGAGTCGAAGCCTCCTCCTGAGGATTTCTTTTAGTAGACGTTCGCTATGGCACTTTGATCATTTTGTGAGAATCATTGTAAGGCTTGGTATGTCTGGCCACTTATATTTTGTAAGATGTCAAATTACCTAGAGATAGGTTATTATTTTTGCAAACCATCCCATGGTGACTTTTGTTTTGTCACCAATGGTTCGGTTCAGTTCTTTGTTTCATGTGATGGGCATGAGGATTGAACCGTCTTTTTGTAGTTAGAATTACCTTATATAGAAATAAAAGTTTAAATTGCATTATTCGGATTCATTTGATTTGTTAGACGTGCTTTGTTTCCACATAGGCGTAGATGTACCAAGTGTTCTATGTGATGTTAGGATGCGACTTAAAGGGTCTGTATCGATGGCGCGGGTTTCAGGGTGCCAAAATTCGGGGCTGTCATAAGAATATTTTGTTCCAAAATGTAAGAAAAATATTACAGGGCAATGACACTTCTCACCTCTTAGGGCAAAACAACGGGCTAACAGGCCCAAGAGTCAATGATATATTTTTACCTCTGCAATCATTGCAATCACATCATTGAGCTTGCCCACTGATCAACCAACAACCTGCATTTTAAAAAAACCCAATCAGTGAATCCATTTAGCTTTGGATTGATTAAGATACTCAAACTAAGTGGTAAGGATTTGTGTTACATAGCTAAGTGTGTGATTGCTGACGACTGTCCAAGTAGCACAAGCCGTATCAGTCGGGATCATCCATGTTTTTTTTTATTTTTATCGGTAGAGACTATCCATGTTGATGGATCGCAGTCAGCATTGATCAAATAATAGATGATGTTGGCTGCTAATTGGAGCCCTAAAATGGATGGATAAAATATGTTGTGGACCATCGACATGGCCGGAAGCCAATTTTTTAGAGACAATTTTGCAAGCAGCTTATGTGACGTGATATGACTGGCTGCGTACATAGTTGGGCAAAGCACTGCAGCCAGTCACATTGCGTCACATCAGCTGCCTACACTTTGTCTCAACACATCTATCCTACGTTTATAATTTTCCATTTATTTATGTAAAAATTATTGAGAAGGAATAATGTAGGTTTGAAATTTTTGGCATAATCTCACTTTAAATCTACAACTTTTCAAAACGTAGTGCTAAACTAGATAAAATTTTCCAAACTAAACCATGAAACATAGTCAAACCAGAGTCGAAGTAAAACATATTAATTCAAAGTACACAAGATACCTTTAGGGAGAGACTTAAGTCGGTGCAGAGCAGACAAAAGAGCTATGCCGATATCAAAAGAACGAGTGTCGACTACACAGTTGGCAAGCATGTTTTTGTGAAGGTATCGCCCATGAAAGGCGTCATGAGATTTAGAAAGAGAGGCAAGTTGAGTCCCCATTATCTTGGACCTTTTGAGGTTTTGGGTCGAGTCGATGAGGTCGCATATCGCGTTGGATTACCACCATTGTTTGATCAGGTACACAACGTCTTCTATGTCTCTATGCTCCGAAAGTATGTGAATGACCCTACTCATATCTTGGGAAGTCAGCCGCTTGAAATGCACAAAGATATGAACATGATAGAAGAAGCAACTCAGATACTAGATAGAAAAGAGTAAGTGTTACGCACGAAGGTGATTCCTTTAGTGCTTGTTAGATGGAAGAATCATCCGGCTGAAGAAGCTACTTGGGAATGCGAGGCGGATGTGAGGGAACAGTATCTGGACTTGTTTGCGGAGAGCTGAGAGCAAAAATTGTATCATTGCATGTATTTTTGTACATTTGACTCGTCTATGTAAGCGAAAGTTCACACGTTTATCTCAACTTATGCAAGAAATGAAATGAACGAATGTGGGTTGTAGATGGACCTTTTGTGAAATAAAAAAAATATATGGCTTGATGGTAATTGCATCATGAAAAGGAGGGCCAATATGTACTCCACAAAACCATAAAAAATCTGACAAAGAAACCGAAGGAAGTGAAGGAAAATAACAAGTAAAATTTTTTCCAGTTCTGTCAAAATCGATTAATAGATTTTGGATTTCAATTAATCGAAATTGTTCGATTGAACGACTGGCACACACCAGTGCGCTGAGAAACCTGGAAAATTATTAATAGTCAATTTCGATTAATCAATTTAAATTTGATTAATCAATTTTTAAAATCAATCAATCGACTTTTGAAATTGATCAATCGATTTCGAGCAGCAAAGTTTAAGTGATGAAAACCGATTAATCGATTTTTGAAATCTATTAATTGATTTTTGCCTATATATAACAATTTTGGGAAATTTTTCCCATTTCGAAATTCAAACTCATATTTCTCTTTTGAGCGCCCTTTTTCTTCTTCCTTGGGCTAACGAAACTTGCGAAGATTTGAGGGATTTGGGGATTGAGTTCGAATCAAAACCCTAACCATTCAAATCGAACGCAATCGGTAAACCCTAAATCTTCAATTTTATTTCATTTTGAGTAATTCTAGCCCTAGGTTTTGAAATTCTTTCACTTTTAAAACCTAAAATGCCGCCTATGACTCGACTAGCTTCGAAGCAAGCGGCTTCCAAGTTGCCCGTATAGCGTAAGAACGCCACGCCACCACCACCTTCACCTTCATCATCATCATCATCATCTTCATCCTATTCGACAGACATGTCATCACATGAATCGTCACCACCACCACCTCAACCAGGCCATTTACCCCAACCTAATGAATGGTGGTTTGTCAAAGAATTTGAATACAAATATATCATTGACCAAGCTCTCTTTGAGGACCCCGAGGTTGAGGGCAAAACCAAGTGGGCCCGACAATACCTCGTTAATGCAGGCCTAAAAAATCTTTTGAAACCATTGCATGGATATTACTACCCTAGGCTCATTAGGATATTTTACTAAAATCTAAAAGCGGGTCGAGTGACTGACACCGTTAGGACAGAGATAGATGGTCGTAACTACTTTTTTACCCTACGCCACATTCATGAATCTTTAGAGTGCTTTCTGACATATGTACCAGAGACTAATCTTTTACCCCCATTCCCACAACCCATTAGTTTCGAGGAAATAAGAACTGAGATGACAAAGGGGAATAAGGGATCCGGAAAATCCATACGGAGGGTTGATTTACCCCCTCATTTATGGATGCTTGACTTAATTATAAAATATAACCTTATCCCATGTTCCATGATACCGAGAGGGTAGAGTTGGTCCAACAGGCATTGTACGCGGCATACCACGGCCGTTGGTTCGACGCTACCAAATTAGTGATAGAAGGTATGATATACATTAAAGGGAAAATGTTGAAGGGACCCTTGAGACCCAAGGAGCATATGCCTTATGCTCGACTCATTTCCAGCATGTTAGAGTGCTACTTTGCCGCCGTAGAGTACATGATTTCTTCTACTGAGCTAAGGGCCATTAATCATGTGAAACAATATTCTTTTGCTTCGTGGAGCCGAAGCTACAAGCTTTTGAAGAAGGCTCTACCACTAGAGGAACAAACACCTGTCCAGGCTGGTGATTCCCCACCACCACAGCAAGACCTACCAGCAGCGGGGGAGCAGCCTCCTGACCCAGTACCACCTGAGAAGCAGCCTATTGACCCTGTGCAGCCAGAGGAGCATCCTTTAGTACCACCTCCTGCTCCTACACAGTCCACTCCTACTACTCCAATGCATTCTCACAGGAGACGGGCATCTCAGGCCCCTACACCTAGTACTATTAATGATGTTCTTGCCCTCATGGTGGAGAACAATCGCCAGATGTTGGAACACCACAGAAGGATGGAGGAGAGCAACACTCGGATGGACTACAGACTGAATTTTCATGAGGCCCTACTCCATCAGACCATGTAGTTCATGTATCCCAGCGACTACCATCAGTGCATCGCGGTGGCGCTGGCATGGGCTCTTGATACATCGAGCTCTGGGACTTGCGACCATGACGAGGAGGATCAGCCCGGGGGCGGGACTACGTGATTACCTTTTGGCATTTGTTTTTCAATTGTAATTAGTTTTTGGGTTGTAACTATTTAACTCTTTATGTACTAAACTATGTGGCATGGACACCATTTCTTTTGGGTTGTAATTATTTTTGGGTGTGGGTAAACGATGTATAGAACATTAATCCAATTTCAATCGTGGTTGTTTGCAATTCCATTTACTCATCATATCTGCAAATGTAGTTGGATGTGCTATGATTGATGTTGTATGGATCTTCATGTGTCTGCGTGTGTGGGTATCCCAAGAGGGGAGAGCCCTTGGGTACATTTTTGAGGACAGAAATTCCCAATGTGGGGATAATATAACATCCCCAAAATTTAGGCTTTAAGCAGTATCCTCAGGATGCGTGCTCGACTGGTCATAAGTTTGACCAAGTGGAAGTCAACATGAGGACTTAGGTTAAAGTAGGTTTGATATGAATGAGCACGTGTGCGTAGTGTTGGATCTTATTTAGAGATCATATACACATGTCTTGGGTGTATGTGCTTTACACCAAAACATAAAATGGGTTAAAGGGCTTGGATAACTTAAGAGAATTTATTTCTCTTTGGTTTGGTTGGTGTGTAGAGATTTATGAAGAGAGAGAGAGAGAGAGTAAGAGAGTAAATGTTAGGGAGTCTTGTGGAATTGTGAATTGATGGAGCACGAGAACCATTAATCGCGACGGTATCGCATGGGGATTCATGGAATTGGAGCAAAGAACCCTAGACTTGAACCAAGCCATTGAATCAACCATAAGATTGATTTGAGGTGAGATTTCTTTAAATTATGATTTGTATGTTGTTGTGCATTGATTTATTGATTAAATGTTGAATGAAAGAAGTAGAAAAGAAAGAAAAGTTGAAGGAAAGAAAGTTGGAAGAAAGGCCCGAAGAGGGCAGAGTTCCTGTCAAAATCGATCGATTTTGACTTGAAAGTAAAACTGGGCACTAATGCCCAAAACCGATTAATCAAAATTAATTTGATTAATCGATTTTTGAATTTTGATTAATTGATTTGAAATTGATTAATCATCTGTGCACTCCCACTGGCTGGAAAATAAGAAGCCTGGGAAAATCGATTGATCGATTGGTAAATGATCAATCAATTTTGGATTTGTGATTAATCGATTTGGGATCGATTAATCAATTTGGTAAATCAATCAATCGATATTGGGATCGATTAATCGATTTTGGCAATTTCTGCTAAAGTTTTATTTTTGACTTTGGGGTTCTGGAAGGGCCTTGTACCTTCTTTTATGCATCGTTCTTGATGCTTTACTTATGATATGATGTAATTTAGGTTAAACCTTTGAATGCGAGCATGGGGAAACACAATGGACCTTGATGCTCGGGAATCCATAAGCGTGAGGTAGGGAACTCTTTGAACATCTACTTTAATTGCAAGAGCATGTATATAGTGATATGAAAATGAATAGTTATATGTTGAACATGTAAAACTTAAGTGTGTGTGAACACTAAGTAAGGAAATATGTTTACGATATGAGTATGTGACGTCCCCAGGGGATGTGAATGTTATAAGGGCATCTGAGTGATGCATTGAGCTGGTTACATCCCAGGGATGTATAGAAAATTATGAAGATAATTAAATGAATATTGATCAGGCCTAAATTACTATGTTTAGCACAATTACATGGTGAATAACTATATGTATTTTCACATTGATTTAAGGTTTGGAGAATACCCACCGACGCGGCGGTATACCCGTGACTGATTCGACAGAATATCTGTGACCGGTACGATGGCCAATCCGTACACCAGTATGACATCTCAGGGATGTATGTGAGGTTTGTACCCTGTCGCCTTTGAGGAAGGGGCCTTGGTAGTATTACATGAATGAAAAATGAATGAAAAATAGTCTGATTAGACAACGATGGAGGGTATTCCATCGGGGCTCAAGGCTATAGTGCCTCGAGGATTATTTAAGTTATGATTTAAGTTTTGAGGCTGATCTTTATCTTTTGTGAATAAGTTGAGAACAAGTAAACACATGTAGAGTAACAGATACATTCAGTTCATGCTTTCAGTGGTTTAAAATTATTTTCAGTTATTTTTATTGATAAATCATGTTTCTAATGTCATGGAGTATATGCTAGAAAGATTTATTTATATGTTCATTCTGTTGTTTCCCTATTGAGCTATGACGTAGCTCACCCTTTAGACTATACATCACAGGTCCGGTGCTTGCTTCTGCTACTGCTTCAGGAGACGTTGATCCGAAGGATTCAGATTACGTGCCTAGGGAGGAGTCAGAGCCCCCTCCTGAGGACTTCTTCTAGAGGACCCCTGCATACTTTGATAGAGTTTGAGAGAGAAACTATATGGCTTGGTCTGTCCAGCCAGTTTTTGTATAAAATAATGTAATATTGAGAGATATTCTTTTGGCGAACCATCCTGGGTGACTGTTGTGTTGTCACTGATGGTTCGGGTGGGTTCTCTTGCCCATGCTATGGCATGAGATTAGAACCATCTTTTGGGTTACATGTTTTGACTTTACTATATGGAAATAGAGATTTTGTTCGGTATCAATTTTTATGCTTTTAAATTACTTTATGTTGGTTGGGTATACCAATGTTCCGTGCTGGCTTATGGGGCATGGCCTCGAGGGTCGTGCCGATGGCATGGGTTTTGGGGTGCCAAAATTTGGGCTATCACAGTAGTGCTCTTTCGAGTTTTTACCACATCCATCTTGCTTTGAGATTGTATTTTTATTTAATTTTCTTTTTATATTTTATTTTAAAAGTCACGACATAGACGTCGATTCCGTCATAGCCGGCCAGATGGGGTTCTGGTGTCGTCTCTCAACTCGGCTCATGTTGACTTAACAGATATTATGACTGCTTGTGAACCTATAAAGAGGGCTTTCTTCAGGGTGTAGCTTGGCCATGGGTTGGGTTAGGATTTGAAGGTATGATGGGCTAAAAAGGGTTTCCTTGATACAACTTTAGTTTTTCACAATATAGTTTCTTCCTTGGGGGATTTTATTGTACACGCCCCATGATTCTTCTATTTTTTTCTTTTATCTTTATCTTATTTCAGACAATCTCTTTTTGAGGTTTTGCTTTTTCAATTTTTTGGATTTTGCTAGTAACTTTTCTTCCCCTTTTTTTTGTATATGTATACATTTTTTTTGGGGGAAGGGGTTTATTGAAAGAAAGGCCCATGCTCAAATGGGGTAGCAAAGGATATCATCATTTTTTGGGATACTTTTTGGCTACTGTGCTTGGAACGAAGGCCTCTTTTGGGTGATTCTTAAGCAGTCACGTATCTGTTTCACCAATACTTAACTTGTCACGATAGACTAAGCATAGAACCGTCGAACATATCCAGCATTGATGGGCTCAGAAAGATGATCTCCGTCCATGGTGGCGAGGTAGATGGCGTATCCTGGTAGCACTTCTCGGACGACGTAAGGTCCTTCCCAGTTTGGCTTGAATTTCCCTCTCGAATCGGTGTGGAGGGATGGGAAGATCTTCTTCAGTATAGTGTCTCCAACCTTTAGATCTCGACTACGGACACGTTTATTGTAAGCGCATGCGATTCGCCCCTGGTAGACTTTAGTATGACACAAGGCTAGGAGTCTTTTCTCGTCTAGTAGATTTAATTGTTCAAAGCGAGATCTCTCTCTCTACTTTGGGTAAGCCTGATTCTATGAGGATTCGGAGCGAGGGTACTTCAACCTCTATCGATAGGATGGCCTTAGTTCCATAAACAAGGGAGAATGGTGTTGCCCCTATAGTGGTATGGATCGATATTCTGTCAGCCCATAAAGCGAATGGCAGCATTTCGCTCTAATCTCGATAAGTGACAACCATCTTCTCAAGGATGCGGACGACCGTCTTGTTCGCGTCTTCCACAGCTCGGTTAGTTTGAGACCGATAAGGTGACGAGCGATGGTGCTTGATCTTGTATTGCTCGCAGAAGGCCCAGATGTGCTTATTTGTAAAGTTTGTGCTGTTGTTCGTGATGATATCCTTGGGTACTCCAAATCGGCACACAATATTACTCTTGAGAAACTTCTCGACATGACTGGCCGTGATGCTGGCATATGATATCGCTTCTACATACTTGGTGAAGTATTCAATGCTGACGAGAATGAACCAATGTTCATTTTATGCTTTTGGATTAATCATTCTGACAATGTCAAGGCCCCTGGTAGTAAACGACCAAGGAGTGGTTATGCAGTGTAGATCGATGGCGAGACCGTGTATCAGACTAGAGTGTTCCTGACACTTGTTGCATTTCTAAACATGTTTGCAGCAATCTGATTCCATTGTGGTCCAAAAGTATCCCTGCTACAGAATTTTCTTAGCGAGCATGTGACCGCTGACATGGGCTCCGCATACTCTCTCGTGGATCTCCTTCATGATATTGATCGCTTCACTTTTTGTAAGACACCTGAATAAGATGTTATTGTAGGATCACTTGTAAAGGCATTCCCCACAAATGACATAGCCTGCCACTAAACGTTGAATGGTTCACAGGTTCGTCTTAGACGTACCCTCAGGGAAAGTTAGTGTCTCGAGGAAATTCTTGATGTCTGAGAACCAAGGTGGCTCATCATCAGGATTTGTAGGTTCCTCAATCTATAGAGGCAGAAGGCCGACTCATTCCTCTGCTCGATCATGATCCGCTTCATCTCCCTACCATACAGGATTTCAATCATCGATGCTAATGTTGCTAGTGCATCGGCAAAGCGATTCCTTATCTGGGGGACATATGAGAATGTCATGTCTTGGAAGCATGCTATCAGGTCCATGAGTTGCTCATGGTAATGGATCAATTTCTCATCTTTTGTCTTCGAGTCACCATTCGTCTGGCATATAATTAATTATGAATCACCAAACACTCGAAGGTGAGTTACATTTAGATCGAGAGCCACTTGAAAACCAGCGGCACAAGCTTCGTACTCAGCCATGTTGTTAGTGCAAGGGCAGTTGAGCTTGATAGAGACGGGCATGTGGGATCCTTTCAGTAAAATCAGAATGGTGCCAACTCCCTGACCCTTGGTATGGGCTGCCCCATCAAAGTGCATTACCCATGATTCTTCTGCTTCTTCAGTATCATCTTCCCTCATAAAAAGGATGTCCTAATCGGAGAACTCAGTTCTCAAAGGCTCATAATCTGGCAAAGGATTGTCGACAAGATGATCGGCGAGGACCTGCCCCTTAATCGACTTCTGAGTGACATACATGATATCGAACTCAGATAATAAAATCTGCCATCGTGCAGTTCATCCAGTGAGAGCCGGCTTCTCAAACAGGTATTTTAACGGGTCCATTAGGGCCAAAAGTAGAACAGATTAGGATAGCAAGTAATGGCGGAGCCTCTGAGTAGCCCATACAAGAGCTAGGCATGCTTTCTCTAAATGAGAATAGCACGTCTCATAATCAATAAACTTCTTGCTCAGATAGTAAATGGCCTGCTCTCTTCCTCCCGTCTCGTCATGCTTCCGTAAGCCACATCCCATCGAAACTTCCATCGTGGAGAGATACATCAAGAGTGGTCTCCCTGGCTCAGGTGGTACTAACATAGGTGGGTTAAGGAGGTAGCTTTTGATTTTATCGAATGCTACCTGACAATCATAGTTCCATTCAATGGGTGAGTTCTTCCTTAGTAGCTTGAAGATCGGTGTGCAGATTAGAGCTAGCTACGCAATAAACTGATTGATATATTGTATTCTGCCTAAGAACCCTCTAACCTCTTTCTCAGTAGATGGTGCCGGCATTTTTGTGATAGCTTTGACCTTGAATGGGTAGACCACGATCCCTCTCCTGCTAACAATGAATCCTAACAGTTTTCTGGACATGGCACCAAATGCGCACTTCTGTGGATTTAGACGTAACCTATACTTTCTCAGTCTTTCAAATAGCTTCTGAAGGTTTACCAAGTGATCGCCTTGCTCCGGTGACTTGGCTATCATATCATCAATATACACTTTAATTTCTCGATGCATCATGGCGTGAAACAGTGCGGTCATAGCTCTCTAGTATGTTGCACCGGCATTCTTCAGCCTAAATGACATAACACGGTAGTAAAAGGTCCCCCAAGGAGTGATAAACATCGTCTTCTCTCGATCTACCTCGGCCATCTTAATCTAATTGTATCCTGAGAATCTGTCCATGAAAGAAAGCATCTCGTGCTTGGCAGTGTTATCAAGCAAGATGTCGATGTGGGGTAACGGAAAATTGACCTTCGGGCTTGCCCTGTTCAAATTATGGAAATCGATACACATGCGGACTTTTCCATCTTTCTTCGACACAGGCACGATATTGGCTAGCCACTGCGGGTATTTGGATACCATGAGATACCTCGCATTATACTGCTTGATGACCTTGTCTTTGACTTTCAACATCCACTTGGGTCAGAGACGTCACAGCTTCTGCTTAACCGACTTCATATCAGAGTAGAGAGGCAACTCATGCTCGAGCAAATCAGTGTCCAAACCAGGCATGTCCTTGTATGACCAGGCAAAAACATCTTGGTATGACCGAAGGAAGTCGATCATGCTTTTTCTTTCTTCAGGAGACAACGACGTTCCAATCTTGGTAGTTTGGGGAATCTCCTCAGTCCCTTGATTAACGTCCGTAGTTTCTTCGACAATGGGGGTAGGGCCATGCTCAAATTCGGCAAACCAGTCGAGGAGCTCATTGGGGAGCTCCTCTAAACGGATATCCTCATCCAGACTTGTAACTCCTACCTCTTCTTGTATTTCTACAGGAAAGGGGTCAATTTTATTTGGGATGGGTATTTTGATTAAGGCATCTTTTTGTAAGATTTTATCTGGAATTTTAAATGACAATATTTTGGACTTTGTACTTTTTCAATGTTTTTGGGGTTTTTATTTTCTTTGAGGACGGACCCTTGGTAGCGCAAGTCTGTGTATATACAAGGTATTGCCTGCCAAGGGCTTATCTCACTTTTTATAAGTTTTTTTTTTTTGGGAAATAGGTGCCAAATGTTATGCTGCTCCCCACTTCTAGGGTTTAAGGTAAAGATGTCCAATTGCGTACCTGAGGGGCCACTCCTTTACCTGATTGGATGGAGGGGCTGACTAATATGGCTCATTGGAGTCAGCTTCCATCATGTTGATCCTCATTTCGCATGAGATGCCATCCTCAAATGTTAACACCGTTTTGTGGTGATTTACCACAGGGGGAGTTTATTTAAGTACTGGCCGTCGTTCCTCAAAGAGGGATAGCGCAGCCAAGTCTTTCTCGAGGCTGGGAAGGGTGATGTAGGGATTGGTGGGATGGACTGGGGTGGTAGGTTTGTGTGGGGTTAATCGAGTTTCCCCATTCTGATCAATCTTCACGACCCCAGCACTTATGAATGAATATCTTATATGAGACCTAGGCCAAGGTTTCTCTTCTATGTGAATCCCCCTGGCTTTTGTAACTGCCGTGGCACGGGCTTTCTCCTTAGCCTCTCTTACTTCTTCCGTGGGCTTATAACAAAGCCCAAACCTGACTTTCTGTTCGCCCTTAGCTGTGAAGGGCTCCTTCCTTCTTTGTAATATGGGCCCACGACCCCTTCCTTTTTTATAGACCCACTTTTGGAGCATAGCCACTGCCGCTATCATTCCCCCTCCGGTTCTTGGAATGATGCCCTCGATGGGCTCCGGGAGTATTGTCGACACCTCATATTTGAAACTGTGGAGGTCGACGTTCTCAGTGGTGTGCGGCACATACAGTACATTGGGCTTTTCAACGCTATTGGTGGCCTTTTATTTCTCACTGTGCCCCTCTTTGATGATTGTGATGATCTTATGCTCAAATGCAAACTTGAGTTTTTAGTGCAGTGTGGAGGGTATGGCTCCGACTTTGTGTAGGCACGGGTGCCCTAGCAGCAAATTAAATGAGAATTTGACGTCCATTACCTAAAACAATATGGAGAAGGTCGTTGGCCCAATCAACAGCTCAAGGTCAACTTCTCCCATTATCGCTCTCCTGGTATTGTCAAAACCTTGGGCACTGGTTCTCGTGGGTCTCAACATGCATGGATCTATCCCGATCTTTGTGGCAGTTCTCAGCGGGCATATATTCAATGCTGACTCATTATCGATTAGAACCAAGGGGATTACCATATTTCCAAACTCAATAGTTATATTCAAAGATTTTAAGTGACTACCTCCTTCCTCATGTAAATCGGCATCAAAAAATGAAATGGCATTTGGGGCCATCACTTGACCAATTATCTGCTCGACTTCATCTGGGCTAACCTGAAGTGACACATGTGCATTCTTTAACTCCCCCATTAAAGCTTGAAAATGGAGTGGGGATGTCATTAACATATCCCATACAGTAATATGGGCAGACATTCTTCTCAGCTGAGTCTCTAGTATATGTTCTCGACTCATTTTCTCAAAAGGATTCATGACGCTATCTTTCTTTTCCTCTGGTTGGGCTTGTGCTGCTGCTAGTGCTTCTGGCTGCTTTGATATCTTCCCAGATAGGGTAACAAAGTCCACTGCCCCTTCTCTATTGCTGCCAGCGTTGATATATGTTTGTTCCTGTGATCTGGAATGGTAAGGCTGATGGCTCTTGATGTGCATGTGTTGATGGCTCAGGCAAGGTAGGTAAGACTTGGTTTACCTCAGTGAAGGATGGGTGCGTGGAAAATTTAGGCTAGGTAGGGGTAGTGAGGTTTAATAGTGGTTACACCGGGGGTAATGGAGTGGGCGTAGGCCATTGGTAGCTAATGGGTGTGGGTGGATTAGGGGTAGATGGGCCATTAGGTAATTGATGAGGGTGGTGGAGTTTACGAGTGGTTGAACTGGGGGTAATGGGGTGGTTGTAGGCTGTGGATAACTGAAGAGTGCAAGTGGAGGATTGGGGGCCTGATGGCTTATTGGGTAATTTAAGGGGATGGTGGAATATGGTTGATATGCATTTATTTGTACGTAGTTAATGGGGGTGGGTGGTGGAAAATAGGCCCTAAGATCTAGGGGTTCAATTTGTGGTGCAGGGGTGGAGAAGTAATGTGCCAAATTTAGGGGTTCAATCACCCCAACAGTTCCTTCTCCTAGATTTCTCTGCCTTGGTGCCACAAACATTTCTTGATTACAAATGAAGTCTAACGGATAAAACTCCAATTATTTTTCAAATTCCTCTACCATCCCTATAGTGGGTTTGGGACCTGCTATTAAGGTAGGGTGTAGTGGTAAAGGCACCTGATGGATATTCACATGCTGGTTTGCTTGGGTGGGTGCAGGGGGAATGATCTTCCCAGCATCGATTAAGTATTGGATCACATGCTTCAATGGGAAGCAATGATTAG
This sequence comes from Chloranthus sessilifolius, assembly GCA_021018995.1. Taxonomy (NCBI): domain Eukaryota; kingdom Viridiplantae; phylum Streptophyta; class Magnoliopsida; order Chloranthales; family Chloranthaceae; genus Chloranthus; species Chloranthus sessilifolius. The sequence continues at coordinate 84,988,328 of CM037585.1, forward strand.
TCGGGTGACCTAGACCCTTATGGACATTGCAATGAGTATTGGGGTTTAAATTATATGGAATCGGATTGGGAGGAGGTCGTGGTTGGAGAACAGTTATTAAACCATTTTCAATTAATAATGGCAAATGTACACTCAGGGATTGCCCTAAGGTCGTAAAGACTCGATCATAACGGGCTCTTCTCTCTGGGGTCATTTGCATTCCCTGCCCATTCCCGACTCTCTGTACTAGCCCTGTCCTGACGGGAGCTGGTTGCGCTGCTTGGGGCCGCATGGTTATTGGGCCTGGTATTGGTTACATTCTGCACCTCTACCCCCGTTCTTCTATCATTTCTTTGCTCGGCAAACCTCCTAACCCCATTAGGTCCCCTTGATGCATTTTTACTCAACCGCCTTTCCTCGATGGCATCCTCACAGCTGTTGGCATTCCTTACCAACTCAGCAAAACTAGGCTGCTACTGGTATACCAAAAAATCTGAGATCACTGGCAGGATCTTTTTTGAGGTCATTTCTATCTGCTCGTCATCAGGTATTCTGTTTCATACTTGAGCTTCCAATGCTCTCCAACGCCCTAAGTAATCGCTAAAGGTCTCATTGGGGTTCTGCTTCAATCGGGCTAGATCTAACTTGCGTGGCTCAATGTCCATGTTGTAGATATATTGCTCCTGGAATAAGTGGGTCAAATCTTTCCATGTTTTAATCATGGACGGTTCAAGAGACGTGAACCATCTTAAAGCTGGGTCGGTCAAACTTTTCTAGAACACTTTGATGAGGAGTTATTCATCTCCGTCGTGTTGGCACATGTCCCTACAGTAGGACTTAAGGTGCGCAATAGGGTTGCCTGTACCGTTATATTTATCAAAGACCGAGATATTAAATTTGGAGGGTAGGGGGACCTCGACGAATAGGCATAAATCTGTAAAGTCTGTGGCATGGATTTCAGCACCACCCATCTTCTGTAATTACTTCTAGATTTTATCCAACTGTTCTTTCAGCTGTTCTAACTCCTTGGACATGGGGGCCGTCTTCGCAATTATTAGCCTGGACTCACTTTGGGCTGCCAGGGGTGGGGTAATTACAGGTGGAGGATTGACATTGGTCACTGCCCTGACATAGGCCCCACTGTTTCTGATCTCATCATCCTCATACTGCTGGTCTATATAGGTTGCAGTGAGGACAAAATTTTCATGTCGATGTATGGACTGGATGGAATTGGACTGGATGTGGGTTGGGTGAGCCCCTTGAATGTAAGGGAAGTGTTGTGGGGTGATGGGGTGAGTGGTAGTTTGGTTTAGGGGTGGGGCCTGATGAGGCCATTTGACATGGGGGAAGGTTTGGAGAAAGTCTTGGGGTATGGGGCCACGAGAAAATTGGGTTTGGGGTATGGCATGGGTTTGACCCGGGTGTGAAGGTTGGGGGTGGGTGAAATGTGGGCCATGAAGCCCTGGCATAAGGCCTTGGTCAGGTTGGGCTTGGGTAAAGGGCAAGGGATTTAGCGGGTCTTGGTCCATTAGGCCTTGACGGGTATAGCCCATTGGGCTTTGGAGGGTTTGGGCTATGGGCCATTCATGGGTTTAGGCCTGATGGGTCTGGGCCATGGGCCCTTGGTGGATTTGGGTTAGGCCCACTAGGTTTTGAGGGGTATGGGCCATGGTGCGTTGGTGGGCTTGGGCCATGGGCCATTGGTGGGTCTGGGCCATGGGCCCTTAGGTCTGGGTTTGGCTTGGGGTATGTGGGTCCGACCCGTTGGGTTTTGGAGGATATGGGCCATGGGCCATTGGTGAGTTTAGGCCATGGGCCCTTGATGGTTTTGGGCCATGGGCCCTTGGTGGGTTTTAGAAATGGGCCCTTGGTATGTGTGGGTGGTTGGGTTTTGGGTTAATTGGGCTTGGGGCATGTGGAAAGTGGGGATTTGGGCCAATGGGCCTTGGGTCATGTGGGAAATGGGGGCTTGGGCCAATAGGGGGTTTGGATGGTGTGGATTATGGGGGGTTGATGGGGGACATGGGAGAGTGAGGCATGAAGATTGGCTAGGGTATGGGATGGGTTCATGGATATGGGGTGTGGAGGAGAGGAGGCATTTTGGGAAGTCTTCCACATGGAGTAGGCTTGGAACATCTCCTCCATCATGGTCATGAGAGGAGGTTCGGATGGAGATGGTAGATTTAAGGGGTGATGAGATATAGATGGGGTGGATGTGGTGGGTAAATTGGGCATGGTCCCGGTAAAATCGGGCATGACCCAGGTAACGGATGGGATATGGGGTGTATTGGAGGGATGAAGTGGGGAATTGGCAAAGGGGGATGGGTTGGGAATGTTTAGGGATGATGAAGGGTAAAGTGTGGGTGTTTGGGAAAAATTGGGCATGGCCCCAGTAAAAATGGGCATGACCTGGGTAGGATTTGTAGGGGGTTGGATAAGGTGGAGGTGACATAGGTGAATGAGGATGGATCGGGCCTATATGGGGAAGATGAAAAATGGGGCATGGATGTGGATGGGGAAAATTGGGTTGGGTTTTGTATAGATGTGGATGGGAAATGTGTTGGATTTGGCATGGATGTGGGAGGGAAAATTGGGATGGTTTGGGAAAAAGATGGGGAATGGGGGGGGGGGGTTGATTTTGGATATTTTGGAAAGTGGTGGTTGGGAAAATGGGGGTACCAAAGGACCCGATAATTTTAAAAAGTGATTGGGTGAGGGGGATGGCGGGAAAAACTTCTCCCGAATGGGAGTGGGTTGGAGAATGTGGCGGGGATGAGTCAGGATCGGCGTAAGCCAGGTCCACTACCCACGAAATTGTTTATTGGAGAGTTGGGTATGGGTGTCTTGGATAAGACCCGAAAAATTTTCTCCTACCCCTATGGGATGATGGAGGGTAAGATGATGTCGTTATGCCGGCACCACAAAGACTTTAGTTTTTAGGTTTTTCTATTTTTATTTTTTTTTCGGAAGAATTTTTTTGTAAAAACAAAGGTTCCGAGGCCTTGAAATTTCCTTCTCGGGTGGCTTTCGTAGCCAAATTTAGGACCCGCGATGACGATTCCAAAGCACTTCGGAAGAATCAAAGGAAGACCTTTGATCTATTGAAGGCATGAAAATCGAGGTGAATAACTCAATCCTCCAAAATGAGTCAAAAAGCAGTTACCTTCTTGGGACCGGCGGGGGCGTATTGGGTGTCGGAGATGGCGGAGCCCAAACAAAGGCATTAAGACACTAATCGGGGAACTCGAGATGTGGAAAAGGCCACAGATTCGAGCTGCCACTATTCAGAACAGGCTTGGCGCAACTAATACATGCGCCAAGCTAAAAATGCCCCTATTTTACACTGGCACAACTATTAGTTGCGCCAAGGTAAAATTGGCCAGATTTAAAGTTGGCGTAACTAATAATTACGCCAGGCTAAAATGGGGCTCCAGATGTTTATGACAGCAGCAAACAACACCCGAAATGAGTCTCTATTTTTTAGTTTTTGTGGAAGCTAGGCTTCTGGGAACTAACTGATTTTTTAGTGAATCGTTCTCTTCTCACTGAACCTAAAGGTTTGAGTCCGGTATAACTCGCTAACGCACTCCCAAAGGGTTTTAAGCTTGTAGGAATAAGTGACCGACCTGATATACCTCTGACACAAGCACCTTCTCAGATATTAGGTGGGCTAAGACTTTTCTGGATCATCACCACTAGGGGCTGCCGCCATAGTAAGACCCGGGTGGTTGTATGTGTGCCTAATAACCCAACCCTTTAAAATCTATCCCGTAAAAAAAACAAATTGATTAAATTCCCTTTTCTTGGTTCAATTTTAATTAATTTTTTTCAAAGCCCTTTTTTTTTAATGGAAGTTTTCTTTAGTTCAAAAATCGGGGGTGATGATCCCATGCCGCCACTACGGGCCGGCATCCACTGTTAGAATATGTTTACACAAGTAGGCCCGCCAATTGGCTAAGGCACTTTAAATGATGGGAATTTAAAGAAAATTAAAAGACAATGCGTAAGTAGGCCCGCCAATCGGCTAAGGCACTAAAATGACGGAAAAATAAAGAAAATTAAACAACAATGCGCATGTAGGCCCATCGATCGGCTAAGGCACGTAAATGACAGAAAAGTAGGGGTGAGTAAAATAATAATAATAATACGAAAAATAGCAAAAAAGTTAGTAAAATAAAAAATAAATGGCCAAATTTCAAGGAGAAGCTCTACAAGCTATCCCCAATAGAGTCGCCATCTGTGCAACCGTGGGATTTTTTTACGATCTCGTCGCGAAGATGTGCTCTCTAACAAAAATATAGAGTTGTCACCTGGAGCTTTTGGTGTCTCAGGAAGCCTATATCATTTTTATAAGAACCTAAATGCCACAAATATGACTCTGAATTCGGTCCACACCAAAGGTTCTTGGGTAGGGGCTTCGGTTATCGATTGAGAAGGTGTTTGGCACCCAATCAATCAGCTTAATACGATCTCTACTTATGGCCAAAATAAAAATAATATAAAAGAAAAGAAAAAGGCTTCCTCTTGCCCAAAGGGGCTTAAAATCCTATTTGTGCCCCTCCGTTCCTATCGAAAATTTGGCGGCGTAATGGCACAAATGGGAGGATGGAGGAATGATCGAGAAGGTAAAGGAATAGAGGGGAGAGCCAGAGCTCTCAAGCCCTTATTGAACCATTGAGGGGCCTTTCGTAGGCTTACTTTGATGAGCTTTTGAAGGCTTATATGGTAGAAAAAGGAGTTCTAACCTCTAAGGCTTGCTAGCTAAGAGGTAGAGAGGGAAGGCAAATGGATAGCACCCACCTAACCTAGAGGCTTTTTATAAAAAGTAAGGCTTGGAAGGAGGTTCATCAATTATGGAATTTGTATGAGCAATGGTGCACTAAAGGGAGAAAGATCTTCTCACTTTAAGTTATTTCTCTCTTAGGTAATTTTCTCAACCTCTAATCCAAGGGGAGGGGGGGTTCTATTTATAGGAAAAGGGTGGGTTAGGAGGCTACTTAAAGGCTAGCAAGATTAGAAATTAGGTAATCTAGCATCTAAGGTTTCCTAGGATTTTGAGATCTTGAAAAGGTGTGAAGGTGGAGATAGATTGGTGTTTCAAATCACTTAAGAGTTGCAAATAGGGTGCACAAGGGTGCAACAGAACTAGCAAAACACACCCGAAAGGTCAAGATGGTAAATAAGTCAAACCTTAATCTCAATTTTCAAGGAAAAAATTAGAGGACACTATTCATATGCCTGGCACAACTATTAGTTGCGCAAAGCATATGCACAGTAAAATGGTGCATGCACAGTGCCTGCAAGTAGACTCCCCGAGGTGGGTCCACCTTAATGTTGGCACAACTATTAGTTGCATCAGGCCATTTCTGGGCAGAGATGGCTTGGCACAACTAATACTTGCGCCAAGCTTACCTATAACTGGCACAACTATTAGTTGTGCCAAACCTTTTCTGGGGAAAAATGGTCTGGCACGACTATTAGTTGCGCCAAATCCCTAAGGGAGTTTTCATGAAATTACCATGTTGCCCCTCGGGTTCGGACCGCCATATCTTTGCGTACACAGCTCCGATTGGGGTGGTTCTTGGCCCGCTGAAAAGTTGAGGACTTTTACTTTTCAATGGTATGAGATTTGATCACAGTAGAAGGTTGCAGTTAGTCCTAGTGCACCACTCTTTATCCATGGCTAGAGAAAACTAGGTTTAGGTCCGAAACGTGTTCTAAGGTCGGGATTGGTTTCTAAGGGTTCAGGAAGGTTCCTAAGGGATCTAGGGTGATTCCTAAAGGTTTGTAAGGGTTCCTAAGGTTTTGAAATGGTTCCTAGGGGTTCCATACAGGCCATCAAAAGCTCGGAGACGCGCCTCTCTTATAGTGTGTTCCGATCGAGCCTTCGGCCAAATTTGGATGTCTACAGTTGTTGAGAAATTTAGAAGGAAATAAATGAGAAGAGTGAGAGTGTGATTATGTATGGGAATTTAATGTGTATGATTAGGAGTGGATCGGAAAGGATTTACTAATTTAAGGCTTCGCATCGAAGTGAGATCGGGGATCTCGAGTTTTGAACTTGATGTGAAGGGAAGTTTAGATCAAGAGATCCGATCGGTTTTGAAAGGTAAGCTTAAACCCTTTTATGAAATTTCAACTAATGCATATGAATTTGTCTCAAGATGTATGAAAAATGGATTCTAGGTGTTCATGAATGAGTTCTAGAAGTTAGAACATGGTTCTGATCTGAAATGGGGAAAGCCGATTGAATGAAATTAGTGATCGTTCGATCGATTTTGCCAAAGAAGAAGAACTGTAATGAAGTGTTCTGAGGAAATTGTTCGAACGATTTAAAAATCGTTCGATCGATTTGGAAAACCGTTCGAACAAAATTAGTGATCGTTCGATTAGTTTTGCCAAGGGGTGAATGTATGTGTACAGGGTTTTTGAGGAAATTGATCGAACGAAATAAAATCGTTCGATTGATTTTGGTAATTCGTTTAAACGATTTAAAAAAGTTATATCGGTTTGGGCTGATTTAGGCTTTTGTTAGGTTTTTCTTTGTGAACTGTTATGGACTGTAATTAGGCTTCTAAACTCCATGTTTTACACCAATTGTGACACGTTGCTTGTGTTTTGGCCATACCTAGGTTGAGACGGACCTTAGGGTGGTTAAGGCTAGCTCGGATTGAGGAATCTGTGGAGTAAATTGCGTGTGAGATAGGGAAATCTCTGAACATGTACATGTGATTACAAAAGCATGTATCTAGTGATGTGATGTGTATGCACGTGTGTTTAAAGCATAGTTATGTGCATGTGTTTCAAAATAGAATTAACTATATGAATTTAAGATGTGTGTGCTTGTGTGTACACTAAGAAACCAGTAAGTAAATGAGGTGACATCTCAGGGATGTATGTGTGATGTGGGCATCTAGGTGATGCATATGAGCAAGTGACATCCCAGGGATGTAATGTCAAATGTTAATATCAATGTGATGTGAAAGTATGTGAATGAGACTTGAACAAACCTTCAATATTATATTTAGCACAATTACACGGTGAATAACTATATGTAGTTGTACAATTGATTTAAGGTTTGGAGAATACCCCACCGACGTGGCGGTATACCCGCGATTGACGCGGCAGGATATCCTTGACCGGTACGGCGGGATATCCGTATACCAGTTGACATCTTAGGGATGCATATGAGTTATGTGTCTCATCGCTTATGTGAAAGGGACTTGAGTTATGTTCCATGAAAAATAGTATGATTGGACGACGATAGAGGGTATTCCATCAGGGCTCGATGCTATCTCGGGGATTATTTAAGTTATTTGATTTAAGTTTGCGACACAAGTCTTGATGAGATATGAGAACAAGTTAAACAAAACATAAGATGTGTAGTGTGAAAGGATAAGTTGTATCATGTGCAATTCAGTTTATGCTTTTAGTAATTCAATTGCTTTCAGATTGTTTTCTAACTATTTTATATTGATGAAATCATGCTTTGTTTATTTCATGGAATATGTGTGAGTAAGATAGCTTTATATGTTCATACATCTTCCCTATTGACCTAGGATGTAGCTCACCCCTTTTGACTATACGTCACAAGTTCTAAGATTGCGGCTGCTTCTGGAGACGTTGATCCAGAGGACACGGATTACGTTCTCGTGGAGGAGTCGGAGCCCCCTCCTGAGAATTTCTTCTAGAAGACCTTTTGTGTACTTGATAGTTATTTTTGAGAGAGTGATTGTACGGCTTGGTATGTCCAGCCTAAATTTTGGATAATGTAATTATGTGGCATATTCTTTTGGCGAACCATCTGGGGTGACCGTTGTTTTGTCACCGATAGTTTGGGTTGGTTCTTTTGCCCATGCAGTGGCATGGGACTAGAACTATCTTTTGGGTTATATGTTTTTGGCATCATATTATAGAACTAGAGAATTAATGCAGTATTAGTTTCTTTAGTACATGTTTCACTTTTGTGTTGTGTGGATATACCAAGTGTTCTGCGAATGTATATGGGGCATGGCCTCGAGGGTCATGCTGATGGCACGGGTTTCGGGATGCCGAAATTCGAGCTGTCACAGTTGATATCAAAGCCATTTCTTTAAATTTTCTGATAAGTCTTAAAATTTTGTCAGAGTATAGGAATCTTCTATTAATGAAACCTTAGTTTCATGAGTAAAGCGTAATGTCTTCTAGAGGAAGGGGCCGACCTAGAGGTAGCCATAGTAGAGGTTTGCGAAGTGAGAATGATTTCTAAGAAGGGTCTACTAGAGACCAATGGAACCCTCACGATGGGGGACATAGGAGAGGCGACGCTACGGATAGGATGGCGTTAGCCATGGAAGCCGTGGCGGCTGCAATGGCTGAACAGACACAATAGACAGTATTATTAGCCGAGCAAATTGCACTATTTACGACCAATAATGCTAATCATCAGCAGCCACCACCACCTCCTCCAGCATTATTGCCCACATCCTTTGTCGATTTTAGGAGATTGAGACCTCCTAGTTTCTATGGGCAGACAGATCCGTGGGAAGCTAGAAAATGATTAAATCAGATGGAGAAGCTTATGGATAGACTTCGTAGTACAGAGGATGAGAAGGTAGGTTGGGCTTCCTTCTAGCTTGAGGGTGATGCGGATCCCTAGTGGAAATCGGTATTGAGAAAAAGAGAAATTGAGGACCCTCACCGTCTGTGGACCTGGGCGGAATTTGTTAGGGAGTTGAACAGGGAATACTTCCCCAAGCAGGTGAGAGTTCAGATGAAAAGAGATTTTACAAATCTAGAGCAGGGAAGCATGACCGTGTGTGAACACGGTGTTGAGTTCATGCATTTGTCACAATTCGCATCTTAGTTAGTGGCCACCGAATTAATGAAGGCCAGTAAGTTTGAGGAAGGTCTGAGGTCGAAAGCCCGAGATAGAGTTTCTATATTCAAACTTGAAAACTATGTGGACATGATGGGAAAAGTGATTGTGGCCAAAAGAGATATTAATAATATGTATAAAAGAAGGGACCAATAGGACAGAGGTAGAGCAGTTCAAGGGAGAGTGGGTGATCATGACTCAGGGAATAAAAAGTCAAGATTTACGGCACTAGCTCTAGTTCCTAGACAACTTACCTACACGAGTTACCCCAGGCCACCTATAGCTACCTTGGCGAGACCTATTGTTAAGTGGTGAAAATTGCCACTTTTTACCCTTTAACTTGACCTTTGATAGACCTGTGAATACACTAATAAGTCTCTGTCAAGTGCATTTTGTAGACAGCAATAAAAGAGGACATTAATGCAGGAAATTACTCAAGAATGCCCAAAAAGGGGCTACCTCTCAGCACAAGACAAACCAAGCAATAGCACACCAGAGGGTAGCACATCATTGGACCCTTGGAGCGCGTGGTTATAGCAGAGCAAGGCGAAGGAAGTGAGAACAGGCTAAAAACATCCTATCGATTGGTCACCTGAAGACTTTGATAGGAGCGTAAAGCAAAGAAAGGGAGAATTCATGCAGTTGAAGAGGTTTCGACAGGATCTAAAGGCATAGGAAGGATAGGATTCATGCGGATAAAGAAGTTCGATAGGATCCAAGAACCTATCGAGTAGCTGAAATGAAGGAAGAAACCATCCTATCGAAAGCCTACCTGAAGTATCAAGGGAACCTATCGAATGGTTTCCTGAACCTATTGAGATGAAGACGCTGCAACTGAACCTATCGAAGGGTACTTGAGCCTTTCGATAGGAGGGAGAGCAACCCTATCGAAAGGATAGCATGCAGAGCGAAACCTATCGAAATGATTCTCCAACCTGTCGAAGAGTCCCTCCAACCTATCGAACACTCCAAACCAAGGACTGAGAAGACTGGAACTCTAAGCGAAGGCACATCCTATCGAAACTTATCAAACAGTTCTGAGAACCTAGCAAAAGGACCAAAAAGCTCTATTGGGACCTGTCGAAAGCTTCCTGAACCTATCGAAATCATGTGCAGAACTTCTCAGAAATTCAGCTATGCATACGTTGCGATTTGGTGACCTGCTGCACGCAACTCGAGGCACTTGGTGACCGGCACGATAGTTTCTAAAGATGCCTTAGGAAGCCCTAACCGACCCATGTGCTTTAACAGAACTCTAACAAACTCTAAGGATCTTCTAGAAGGGATTTTTGGCGGGAAAAATAGAGGAGAAAGCTATATATAGAGACCCCCAATTGCAATTGGGGGGAGATCGAGATCTGAGCAAAATTATGGAGATTAGTGCTTGCAGAGAAATTCTATTTCCCTCCTTTAGCCCAACCATGGTTGGCTAATTCCCCTGGAGTAGCGAGGAGAGAAGTAGATCTGTAATTAGGTAAGGTTAAGAGTGCTATTGTAAGTTCCTAGTTGCACAGACTACAGATCTGAGAGTGTTTCCATTGTAGAGTGACCTTGTTTGTAATGTTAATGCTGATTTTAATGTTTAATTAGATCTAAAAGTTCCTTTGGTTCCATTTGGTGATCGATCAGATCTATGTAGAGGAGTCTGTATATTAGCTCACCCACTTAACTGGTAGACCTCTTGGATACCATCTAATCTCCCTGGATCTGATGCCCCTATGATTCCTTGAGTCTGTGACCTAGGAATTACAGCATCTGTAGTAGTTTTAATTATTTTAATTGATGCTTTAGCTTGGTAGGAGATCCCTAGGATGGTCTGTGACCATTAAAGTGGATAGATCATAACCTTAAGATGAATCTAAACTCAGGCTCCAATTGGATTCATCTGCTGCAATCCATGGATTCGATAAAGTCTATAGGATGGTCTGTGACCATTAAAGTGGGTAGATCATAACCTTAAGACCAGGTGGATCCTGTAATTTGGAGTAGAATTTATACCCTGCAGCTGTGCTTATAGCCAGCTGAGGGAATTGTGTGCTCTGAACTTCTGTAGCATGATTAATCGAATCTGATTTTAGTGAAAACTAACCTCCAAGCTACTCTTCTCCATTTTCTGTTCTTTTTACCTCTTTCCCCTACAAGATCTAAGATCCTAAACTCGATCCAAGTTAGTTTATGTTTAATTTTAGCCTAGCTTAAGTGACAATCCATTTCAAACCTCTCCCTTGTCTTTTAGCTAAATTAGTAATAGTTAGGGTGCCAAATCTAATTCAGATCTGGAGATTTATCATATTTTTAAACTAACCGCCCTGTGGACATTCCCTTATTCACCATTTTTGTAGAACTTGCTACAACAGACCCTGACTACTTGCAGGTCTATGCGAGTGTGTCTACCTAGTTTTATTGATGATTTTAGACTCTCATTTCAGGGAAGGCAAACACTCCAACAAGTTTTTGGCGCCGCTGTCGGGGAGGCATGTTTAGAAATTGATAGATCTAAGTTTTGATCATTAATCTGTAGTTTTTGTTTGATTTTTACTAACTACATTTGTAAGTTGTGTTGTTTTTCAGTATTTTGTGTGCATTTCATCAGATCTAAGGCTACCAGTAAGAGGAGAATCGTGCTAAAGACTGCTCTATCGTTTGCATTCCTCTACTCCCCTATTATTCTTTAAGATTTGTTGATAATTTTTGTTAGAGTAGTTAGACAAATTTGGTTGATTCTGCTTGTTGTGTTGAAGATCTGTTTTGCATTCAGAATCTGAGTGTTGCATGTTTGGTAGGAGAACTCTGCAACCTCAGATTATTCCACTAAATCTAGAGGTTGAAAGACTTCTCAGATCTAGACCAACTACAACCACATCTGTTGCATTTGATTCTGTAGAAATGGGTGAGCAACAGCAGCCGAGAACCCTTAAGGAGTTTAATGCACTAGGGGTATATAATTCCCCCTTTTCCATTCAATTCCCAGCTGGTCAGGAAAACTATGAGATAAAATCATTCATCATTCAAATGCTGCCCTCATTTCATGGCCTGACCAAAGAAGACCCCTACAAGCACATTGATGAATTCTTAGGACTGTGCACTTCATTTAATATCACAGGTTCGGGGGAGGAGGCCACCAGGATGAGACTCTTTCCTTTTTCATTGAAAGACAGAGCCAGGACCTGGTTGTCCTTGCTTCCACCTAACGGCATTCAGTCCTGGAGTGATCTTTAATGTCAATTCCTGGCCAAATTCTTCCCTATGTCAAAGACCAGCCAGTTGAGGAAGGGTATTATCTCTTTTACCCAAGATCCAACTGAAGATTTTCATCAATCCTAGGAGAGATTTAAGGAACTCCTGAAGAAATGCCCCCACCATCAAATCCATGAATGGCAATTGGTTCAAAGCTTTTATCAGGGAATTGATGCTAAAAGTAGAGATATGATAGATGCCTCCTGTGGTGGCACCTATCTCCATAAAACTGCTGAGGAGGCATGGGAGCTCTTTGACATTATTATTGAGAACTCTATGCAAAGGGAAACCTTAGTAAGAGATCAAAAACCTCCTAAATTGGTGAAAGAGAATACCTCAAGAGGGAAGATATATGAAGTGAGTGTGCCAAGTGAGTTGGAAAGGAAAGTGGACAGCTTAACCTTGAAATTTGATAGGCTGATGGGAGCAATGCAGTCACCCGTGATTGCTAGAGTGGAGGAGGCATGTGCCATATGCCAGTCCCCTACTCACCCCCTGGAAGAATGCCCATCTACTGACCAGTTTCCTTATTTTATAATAGAGCATATGGCTGCAGCTCAGTCTTATGGGCAGCAGCCTGCTGCTGGGTACCAATAGAGGAACCACCCCAATCTGAGGAGGCGACAAGATGCATACCCCAGCCAGCAGCCCATGCCCTACAGAAATGCTCAGCCCCATCGAGAAGGTTATGCCCCAAGGCCTCAGTATCAGCAACCCATGGCCCAATATGTAGCTCCTCCTGTGCAGCAGGCTATACCTCCTCCAACTGTGAGAACACCATCCTTTGAGGAACAAGTTTTATCTTCACTGCAGAGCTTGAACACCTTAACCCAAACTGTGCACTCTCACAACCAGAGCATCAAAAAGATAGAGGACCAACTTGGTCAGCTGTCTGATGCTCTGACTAGGAGAGAGGGAGGAAGGTTGCCTAGCCAACCATAAGACAATCCACGAAGGCAGTTTGTAGTGGGTGAAGTTTCCTCCACCTATGAGGAAGCCAAATCTGTTACAACTTTGAGAAGTGGTAAGTTAGTGGACAACCAAGTGGGTTGTGAGCCTGTGAGGAACTTGGAGGATGAAAATAAAGTGATTTCTACCAGCACACAAGAAAAACCACCAATGGTGGACTTGAAGGAACAATCAGCTGCGAATAAAGAGGATAATGAGGATCTTCAAGAAAAAAAAAAATCAAAAAGAAAGAGGCCCCATTGGTTAAGGCTACAGGTGAGGGAGCAATCCCACATTTGCCATTTCCTAAGGCACTACAAGCACCTTCCCCTTTTGATAAAGGGCAAGGAAAAATTAAGGAAATGATGGAGACTTTCAAGCAAGTAAAGATCAATTTACCTTTACTTGATGCCATTAAACAAGTCCCGGCCTATGCCAAGTTTTTAAAAGACCTATGCACCCATAAAAGACAGTCTAGGATACACCTATCCAAGAAGTCTTTTTAGCAGAAAAAGTTAAGCATGTCCTGTCCATTGCAACTCCCCCAAACTTCAAGACCCTGGCCTCCCCACTATCCCCTACATCATTGGGGATCATGCCATTGACAAAGCCTTATTAGATCTGGGAGCCAGTATAAATTTTCTTCCATATTCAGTATATGAGAAGCTGGGCTTAGGCAAATTAAAGCCCACACAAGTGGTTCTCCAGCTGGCTGACAGATCTGAAAGGAAACCTGTGGGGATAATCGAGGATGTTTTGGTTGGAGTTAACAAATTCTTCTATCCTGCTGACTTTTTGGTGCTAGATATGGAGCCAGGTAGGAATGCCACTTCCATACCTTTGATTCTAGGAAGACCCTTTTTGGCCACAGCTAATGCTTGTATTCAATGCAGGTCTGGAATCATGGAAGTGTCATTTGAAAATATGAAGGTTAAATTGAATGTGTTCAACGCAGCAAATCAATCTCATTCTGATGAGGACTATTTTTCTCTTGATGTGGTAGATGAGGTTGTCCAGGAAAATGTGAATACGCTGCTACATGGTTAGGAATGGTTTTATGAGCTAGTCGAAGTATGGGAGGAAACAAAGGAAGAGAAAGGTCCAACCTCTGAGATTGAGCATGTGAAACTTATCTCTTCTGAAGCCCCACCAGCACAGCACCATCCATGGTGGCCTACTTTGTTACCTCTACCACCCCCCTCTAAGCCACCCCTATTGCCCTCCCTCGTTAGTCCTCCAGAGGTGGAGTAAAAGCAACTCCCAAATCTTTGAAATATGCCTTTTTAGGAGACAACACCAAATTGCCTGTGATAATCTCTTCTTTCCTCACTCCCGAGCAGGAAAAATAACTCCTTTGTGTCTTAAAAAGACATAAGAAGGCAATAGGATGGACCATCGCAGACCTTGGGGGGATCAATCCTGCTATGTGCATGCATAAAATTCATCTCGAAGAAGGTTCCAAACCTTCCAGAGAGATGCAAAGAAAACTTAACCCACACATGCAGGAGGTTGTGATGAAGGAGGTAGTCAAACTCCTAGATGATGGGATAATTTATCCCATCTCGGATTCACAATTGGTAGCACCTACCCAGGTAGTACCAAAGAAATCTGGCATTACAGTTGTTGAAGCAGCCAGAGAGTCGATCCCAACCGCATGCACTAATCGGTTGGAGGGTATGCATAGATTACCGAAAACTCAATGAAAAAACTAGCAAGGATCACTTTCCACTGCCCTTCATAGACCAAATTTTGGACAAGCTGGCAGGCAAGGCCTATTACTATTTTCTTGATGGATATTCAGGGTACAATCAGATCCCTATATACCCCCAAGACCAAGAAAAAACCACATTCACTTGCCCATTTGAGACCTTCGCATACAGAAGGATGCCATTTGGTTTGTGTAATGCGCTTGCCACGTTCCAAAGATGCATGTATGCTATCTTCTCTGACATGATTGATAAATCTTTGGAGATCTTATAAATGATTTTCTCCATTTATGGAGATGATTTTAGCCAATGCCTACTCCACCTCAGCTCCATTCTGCAAAGATGTGAGGAGACCAACCTAGTTCTGAGTTGGGAGAAAAGTGACTTCATGGTGACTCAAGGCACTGTTCTAGGACATGTTGTCTCTCACAACGGAATTGAGGTTGATCAAGCTAAGATCGATTTGATTGCTCATTTGCCCCCTCCGAAAACTGTCAAACAGGTTAGGTCATTTCTGGGTCATGCTAGCTTCTACAGAAGGTTCATCAAGGATTTCAGTAAAATCTCCAAACCCCTTTGTCACCTATTGTGCCAGGATGTTCCCTTTGAAATGAACTGTTAAAAACTTGTTTGACCACAACCCCCATCTTGCAATCCCCTGATTTTTCTCTGCCATTTGAACTGATGTGTGATGCATCAGATTTTGCCATTGGGGCAGTGTTGGGGCAAAGAAAAGACAAGACACCTTCTGTGATATCATATGCCAATAAATCAATGGTTGATGCTCAATTGAATTATACTACAACTGAGTAAGAGCTATTAGCTATTGTCTTTGCCTTAGAAAAATTCAGATCTTATGTGCTGGGTTAAATTGTGTTCACTGACCACTCAACTTTGAAATACCTCTAGTCCAAAAAGGAAGCGAAACCACGACTAATCAGGTGGATTCTTCTCTTGGAGGAATTCAATTTAGAGATTAAGGACAAGAAGGGAGTTGAGAACATAGTGGCTGATCATCTGTCAAGGATCCCAACAACCGACATGGAAAGCTTGCCCATCAATGACTCCTTCCCAGATGAGCAGCTTCTGACTATCTAAATAAGTATGCCCTGGTTTGCCAATATTGTCAATTACCTTGCTGTGGGTAGGATCCCTCCACATTGGACCAAGGATGATAAAAATTTGTTCTTTGTACAGATTCGACATTACATGTGGGAGGATCCTTACCTGTTTAAGCATTATGCAGACCAGGTGATCAGACGTTGTGTACCGAAACTGAGTTTCACAACATCCTAACCATGCGTCATGAACAGGCTTGCGGGGGCCACTTCAGTGGTAACAAGATTGCGGCCAAGGTCCTTCAAAGTGGCTTCTATTGGCCTACCCTTTTCAAGGATGCTCGGCAGCACTGCAAAGCTTGTCATTGATGCCAGCAAATGGGTAGTATCACAAGGAGAAACTCTATGCCCTTGCAACCTATACTTGTTATTGAACTATTTGATATTTGGGGAATCGACTTCATGGAACCGTTTCCCCCTTCTGCTGGATACACTTTCATCCTTGTCGTTATGGATTACGTATCCAAATGGGTAGACACCATAGCCACAAGAACAAATGATCACAAAGTTGTCATTCAATTCCTGAAAGATAACATCTTCTCAAGATTTGGCTTTCCTAAAGCTATTATTAGCGATGGGGGAAGCCACTTCTGTAATAAACCCTTTGATAAACTAATGGAAAGATACTTATTTACCCATAGAGTAGCCACTCCCTACCACCCACAAATCAGTGGACAAGTAGAGATTTCCAACAAGGAAATCAAACATATTCTCAAGAAGATTGTGAGAACCGACAGAAGAGATTGGTCCAACAAGTTGACTGATGCCTTATGGGATTATCGAATAGCCTATAAAAACCCCATAGGCATGTCTCCATTCAGACTAGTCTATGGCAAGGCGTGTCACTTGCCTGTTGAATTGCAACACAAAGCGTATTGGGCCATTAAAGCAGTAAACTCTGACTTACACGCAGCTGGTCTTCACAGGAAACTCCAGTTATCCGAGTTGGATGAACTGTGCCTAGAAGCTTATGCAAATGCCTGGAGTTATAAAGAGAAGACAAAAGCCTTCCATGACAGACATTTGCTCTGAAAAGAGTTCAAACCCAATGACAAGGTATGGTTGTTCAACTCCAGAATGAAATTCTTTCCAGGGAAGCTGCAGTCTAGATGGGATGGACCTTTCACAGTGGTACACGTTTCCCCATCTGGAGCTGTCGAAGTCACACATCTGACAGATGGCAGAACTCTTAAGGTCAATGGTCAAAGGCTGAAACTTTGCGTTGACAACATTTGTGAGCCTGAAGAAACCATTGATCTTCAGGATCCTTCAGGATAATTTCTGACTTTGATTTGTATCATATTTATTATACTTGATTTATACCTCAATTCTTTCCAACAATTTTCTTTACAATAAAATGGCCAAGACAAGTTCAAGCTCCCGCACTCTAGAAATCAAAGACATAAGGTCAGAGGCTAATTTGCTAACTGGTAGCGTAGCAGAGGAGTTGCTAGGTACTAAGGCTACATGCTCTGCACACACAGGCCATATTTTTGAGCTCATTGAACCTCTCGATAGGTCATTTGGACCTTTCACTAGGTCAGCCGCTAATGTCAATAGGATTGGGAAGGATTTCGATAGGTGTCGAGACCTCTCGATAGGTGAGAACAACTTTGCGATAGGTTCTGGACTCTTGCCTGGAACCTATCGACAAGAGTGACAAATGTAATACCCCACCTATCGAAAGGTTGTTCTCACTCATCAGCATCCTAACGAAGTGAATGTTTTATCCACCCTCTGCTCGACAGGACACAGACCTATCACAAGCAGCAATCCAAGCCTCTCGTATGCATGTTTATTCTGTTCGATAGGACGGGTTAAGCCTACTTGTGCGACTTCGATAGGATGCCTTAACCTGTCGACACTCTGCACTCATCCTATCGAAATTGCCACACACCCTCACTCCTTCCATGCTTATTGTGCATTTGCACTGCGCAAAAATTTTACCCTGTGTACCATGTACAACTGCGCACAGCACGAGCCTTAAACTCTGCACCCCCTGGTTTTCTGCCCCACGCAATAACTCCCCACGCTAATTATAGGCTACCAGTTAATGCACGATTTTGTTCCCCATGCTGATTCATTGAATTGCCCATTCATTCCTCGCCGGCAGCAATATTGAATGCACTGCTTCATATTCCCTCACAAATCCACCTTAAATGGATGCAGTTGGTTAGACTTCTGCCTATTCCTTTCCTTCTACCCTCTGCACTCCTCCTCATAACCATGGCAGATGATAAGCCCACGTTCACTCCTGCCCAACTATATCTCTTCTGGCTGGAGCCCCTACCACCCAAGGAAACAGACCCATTACAATTCCTCTGGGATGAATATGAGGAGGTACAGCGGATCCTCGCTAAGGAGGAAAAGGACAATGATAGGAAGGCAAAGAAGAGGCTGAAGATTGAGTCATCGGCTTCGCCGTCACCATCCTCCTCCACCACCAGTCCCCCTTTCCCCTGACCCCCTTCTTTTTTCTTTTCTCTCCCCCCCTCCTGGCTTACAATTCCTCTTCCACCTGATGCAGGCTGCAGATACCCCTGAGCCAGAGGGAGGCCTTTTTTTCCTTTGCTAAGAAACATTTTGTCCACCGGCCTACTTTCCATTTCCTTGTGCTTGAACATTGTACTAACCTACTATATTTTATGCTCTGTTTCGTTTCTGTAATAAACTGCTTTTTCTTTCTTTAGTTGTCTACTTGCTTTGGGTTTTTACTCTGTTAATAAACTGTGACACCCCCTCTGCTGTCACACAGTGGACACTATTTAGTTTAGGTTTGGGGGTATGGCATGCATGCCAATAAATTAGTTACTTTTAGTACAGCTAGGCTAAGAAGAAGTGTTTGGAATTAATTAGAGTAAATTCTCACTGGAATTTTTGTAAAAAGAAGAAATTAAGAAAACAACTATTTGAAACTAAAATAAGTCGTAGTCCAACAGACTTCATGAAGCAAATGTCAACAACTTGTGAAAAGTAATTTTGATGTATAGTAAACCTGAAATGAGAGGAAATTGTGAAGACACACCCCTGAAAATTAGATGGAAGGCCATACCCAGTAAGATTTGAGCCTGAAAAAGTTCCTTGAAGAGTGCCTTGGCAATTTTTCTACTCTATGGATTGATTGGATCTAATGTTAATCACTAAAAGTTAGACAATTCTAAGTTGAAACGGCTTGATAGCATTCATGACATGGAGGACATAAAGTAAGGCCATCCCTTGGTCAGTTTGAGCCTAAAATGTCCCACCTTTGAATTGCCCTTGATACACACCTTTTGAGCCCTAAAAATCTCAGTATTTCTTTGATGAAAACCAAAAAAAAAAAGGTAAACCCAAAACCTTTTGACCTATTTCAGTTCACCCTCGATCTGAGAAATCAGGAAAAAGAAGAAGTGAGGTTAGAGGAGCAAGGTTTGACTTTTCGTAGAAAGAGAAGGAAGCTCATTTGGTGGTATTGTGGCACTCCGGCCCACATATAAAAAAAAAAAAAAACAAATAGAGCAAAAGGATGAGAAAGAGAAGTCACTTTATTTGAGAAGATAAGAAGCTGATGAAGTTGGTCACTTCAAGTCTGAAATTCCAAAAAGAAGTGAAGAGGTGCTAAAATGAAGAAGGTTGAACGGCAGACCACCTCCTTTACCTTTACTGATTTCTCAATTTTAAATCCCATTCCACCCTTTCATTCTTTACCTCACCCATAAGCCACATTACAACCCAATAAAAAGTCCTTACTGATCTGAAATAAATTGAACTGTCATGTGGAGATGAGGATTTGTTTGATCTATGGTGGAAAAAATTAGAAAATATCATAAATTAGAGCAATGCATATGCTCATGCTTACAGCCCTATTTGAGGACTGTAACTGCTCTTGAGCTGTGTGAAATTCTACACCCTTCATTGTTGTTGTGAGTTAACAGCCCTGATGAGACTTGGGCCTGAAATCCAATTTGATGGGAGTAGTATCAAAACAGAATTCTCAAATGAAAGGTGAGCCATGCATCAATCTTCAGACATAATACCTTGACATGAACTGATTGATGATGAAGGAAATACTGCAAAATTTCATGTTTTAAGTTGGTGATTTTCTGCCGAAAACCCTCCAGAACTGAAAAGACATGATAAGAATTTATTCTAGTTTATCGAAATTTTGTTTAGCAAGATGTACTATTATTAACTAACTTTATTGGGGAAGTTTGTGGGTACCTTCACTGAAAACCCTCAGGAGACTTCACTCCTCCACTAGGGATCACCTAGGGGTTTAAAAGGCTTGGTGCATATGCTAAATGCATCTGTGCTCCCTACGAAAGTGGCATTTTTATTTTTTTTAATTCTCCTTTGCTCAGGGACTAGCAAAGCTTAGGTTTGGGGGTGTGTTAAGTGGTGAAAATTGTCACTTTTCACCCTTTAACCTGACCGTTGATAAACCTGTGAGCACACTAATAAGTCTCTGTCAAGTGTATTTTGTAGACAGCAATAAAAGAGGACATTAATCCATGAAATTATTCAAGAATGCCCAAAAAGGGTCTACCTCTCAGCACAGGACAAACCCAACAACAGCACACCAGAGGGTAGCACATCATTGGACCCTTGGAGCACATGATTACAGCAAGGCAAGGTGAAAGAAGTGAGAACAGGCTGAAAACATCCTATCGATTGGTCACCTGAAGACTTCGATAGGAGCGCAAAGAAAAGAAAGGGAGAATTCGTGTAGTTGAAGAGGTTTCAACAGGATCTGAAGGCAGAGGAAGGATAGGATTCGTGCAGATAGAGAAGTTCGATAGGATCCAAAAACCTATCGAGTAGCTGAAAGGAAGGAAGAAACCATCCTATCGAAAGCCTACCTGAGGCGTCAAGGGAACCTGTCGAATGGTTTCCTGAACCTATCAAGATGAAGACGCTGCAACTGAACCAATCGAAGTTAGAGAATAATGCTTACAGAGAAATTCTATTTCCCTCCTTTAGCCCAACCATGGTTGGCTAATTCCCCTGGAGTAGCGAGGAGAGAAGTTAGATCTATAATTAGGTAAGGTTAAGAGTGCTATTGTAAGTTCCTAGCTGCACAGAGAAGTTCTGAGAGTGTTTCCATTATAGAGTGACCTTATTTGCAATGTTAATGCTGATTTTGATGTTTTAAATAGATCTAAAAGTTCCTTTGGTTCCATTTGGTGATCGATCGGATCTGTGTAGAGGAGTCTATATATCAGCTCACCCACTTAACTGGTAAACCTCTTTGATACCATCTGATCTCCCTGGATCTGATGCCCCTGTGATTCCTTGAGTCTGTGACCTGGGAATTATAGTATCTATAGTGGTTTTAATTATTCTAATTAATGCTCTAGCTTGGTAGGAGATCCCTAGGATGGTCTGTGACCATTAAAGTGGACAGATCATAACCTTAAGATGAACCTAAGCTCAGACTCCAATTGGATTCATCTGCTGCAATCCATGGATTCGATAAAGTCTATAAGATGGTCTGTGACCATTAAAGTGGACAGATCGTAACCTTAAGTCCAGGTGGATCCTGTGATTTGGAGTGGAATTTATACCCTACAGCTGTGCTTATAGCCAGTTGAGGGAATTGTGTGCTCTAAACTTTTGTAGCATGATTAATCGAATCTGATTTCAGTGAAAACTAACCTCCAAGCTACTCTTCTCCATTTTCTATTCTTTTTACCTCTTTCCCCTGCAAGATCTAAGATATTAAACTCGATCCAAGTTAGTTTATGTTTAATTTTAGCCTAGCTTAAGTGACAATCCATTTCAAACCTCTCCCATGTCTTTTAGCTAAATTAGTAATAGTTAGGGTGCCATATGTAATTCAGATATGGAGATTTATCATATTTTTAAACTAACCTCCCTGTGGACATTCCCTTATTCACCATTTTTGAAAAACTTGCTACAGCAGACCCTGACTACTTGCAGGTCTGTGCGAGTTTGTCTGCCTAGTTTTATTGATGATTTTAGACCCTCATTTGAAGGAAGGCAAACACTCCAACACCTATCCGATACGAGAGCCCTACTGCCACCACTGGAGTATCAGTTACTCAAGGGTTCCCATGGGCAGCTTCTTCTACACCAAATGATACTTGTGCCAAGTGTGGCAAGTCTCACGAAACTGTAGATTGTAGACGGGGTACTCGGAGATGCTACAAGGGTGGGAAGATATGCCACATGATTCGAGATTGTCCTGAAATGAAAAAAGGAAGAACAGCTTCTACTTCCACACCAAGACCGATACAGGCAAAGAAGCTAGTCGTGTAAGGAAGAGCCTATGCAGTTACTGCACAGGATGCATAGAACACCAATGATGTCATAAATGGTGAAATTTTTTAATTGAAATTATTGATACATTACATTGAATACATTAAATTTTAAATTTTAGATAGAGAAGGTGTCTCTAGATAGAGTATCTATATAGAAATTGTTGATCTAGTCGGTTGCATGTCTTGATATGATGCAAGAGTAGGCTGCTAAAATTCATGTGCTTTATAAGTACTTTACAAATGTATGGGTAGGAAAGTGATGTAGCGTATGTGGCTAGAGTGTTGATAGACCCAGGGTCTACCCATTCATTTATTACTCCTCGATTTGCTAAGAAGATGAAGGTCAACCCAGAGACATTGGATTTTTTCTTGGCTATATCTATTTCGATTGGAGAATCGATTGATACGAACTTGGTCTGTAGATCTGTGATAGTAGCCATCAACGATAGGGAAAACTATGAATTGGCAGCGGAATTTGTCTTATTGGATATGCAAGGATTCGATGTAATTCTTGGCATGGACTAGTTGTCAGCTCATCGTGCAACAGTCGATTGTAGGAATAAGGTTGTTATCTTTAGACCGAACACAAGGAGATCATTCTGATTCTTTGGGATGAGAGCAAAGTTTGTGCCATTTGTGTCTGCCATCAGAGCTGAGTGCTTGATCAAACATGGATGCTGTGGTTACTTAGTATTTTTGAAGGAAGACAAGGAAGGGAAGAACGCCATTTTTGAGATTGCAGTTGCGCGTGAGTTTGCAGATGTCTTTCCTGAATAATTGCCAGGGTTATCTCCTGATAGAGAGGTTGAGTTTGCTATCAACTTAGCATAAGAAACGGAGCCTATTTCCAAAGCATCCTACCGAATGGCTCCTGCTGAGTTGAAGGAGTTGAAAGAGCAGTTGCAAGAGCTCTTAGACAAGGGGATTGTAAGACCGAGTGTGTCTCCTTGGGGAGCACTGGTCTTGTTTGAAAAGAAGAAAGATGGGTCGATGCGACTATGCATCGACTACCGTCAGCTAAATAAACTGAGCATCAAGAATCGATATCCCTTACATAGGATTGACGATTTGTTTGATCAGCTACAAGGAGCAAGATATTTTTCCAAGATCGATCTGAGATCTAGATATCATCAACTGAGAGTCAAGGTAGAAGACGGTATTCAGGACGTGGAACGGACACTACGAGATTTTAGTCATGCTGTTTGGTTTGACGAATGCACCGGTGTCATTTATAGACTTGATGAATTGGGTGTTTAAACCACACCTGGACACTTGCGTCGTAGTATTTGTTGACAACATTCTGATATATTCAAAGTCGAAGAAGGAGCATGAAAAACATTTGAGAATCGCTCTACAAACTGTACGTAAACACCAACTGTATGCCAAGCTCAGTAAGTGCGAGTTTTGGTTGGAGAAAGTCAGCTTTTTGGGACATGTCATCTCAAATGAAGGTTTCACGGTGGATCCGACAAAGATCGAAGCAATGGTACAATGGAAACAACCAAAGACGATAACAGATATCCATAGTTTCCTTGGTCTAGCTGGGTATTATCGACATTTTGTGGAGGAATTTTTAAAAATATCTTGACCGCTTACGAGACTCATAAGGAAGGACGTGAGGTTTGAGTGGATTGAAGCATGTGATAAGAGTTTCCAAGAACTCAAGAAGAGACTCACTTCAGCTCCGGTGCTAGCGATTCCTTCCTACAGTGGAGGGTTTGCAGTGTACAATAATGCTTCACACTGTGGTTTAGGCTGCATGCTCAACCAGAATAAGAAAGTGATTGCTTATGAGTCGAGGCAGCTGAAAGATCATAAGAATAACTACCCGACACATAACTTGAAACTCGCAGCGATCATATTTGCTTTAAAGATTTGGAGATACTATTTATATGGGGAGACCTTTGAGATCTTCACTGACCATAAGAGCCACAAGTACCTATTCGCAAAAAAGGAATTAAATATGATGCAATGAAGGTGGATGGAGTTTCTCAATGACTATGATTGCTTCATACAATATCACCTAGGCAAGGCTAATGTCGTAGCAGATGCCTTGAGTCGTAAGAATTTGGCTCAGTTAGCTAGACTTGTGATGGGGATACACAGGTGGAAATTGTTTGAAGATCTTTTATTATATGATGCAAAGATCGAGGTGGAAGCTTCAGGGGCTTTCTTAGCCAACATTACAGTGAGACCGACGATATTTGAGCATGTTCATAAGTTACAGATGAAAGACCTGGTGTTAGTCAAGATTCGACAGGGTGTGATTGAAGGCACAAAACCAGACTTCTCTATAAAGGAAGATGGTTCCTTGTTATTCAGGGGACGCTTCTGTATTCCAGTTGATGCCAATTTCCGGTAAATTATTCTAGACAAGGCCCATAAATCTATATATGAAATTCACCACGGTAGTACCAAAATGTATCAAGATATGAGAAAGGGTTATTGGTGGAGAGGTCTGAAGCAAGATGTCGCCGAATACGTGTCAAGGCGTTTGACAGGTTAGCAGGTGAAAGTAGACCATCGGCACCCTGCTGGATTGTTCCAATCTCTACCCATACCAAAGTGGAAGTGGGAATCAATCTCCATGGATTTCATCATGGGATTGCCATGGACAGCAAAGAGGTACAATGCCATTTGGGTGGTCATTGATCGACTAACCAAATTAGCTCACTTCTTGCCCTACAACATGATGTACACAGTAGGAAGACTCGCGGATTTGTATATGAAGGAGATTGTACGTTTGCACGGGATTCCCAGTACCATCGTCTCTGATCGTGACCTTTCAAATTTTGGCAGAAGTTTCAAGAAGGCATGGGTACTCGATTGGACTTTAGTTTGGTATTTCATCTGCAGACCGATGGACAAACAGAGCGGGTAAATCAAGTAATCAAAGATATGGTCAGAGCGTGTATGCTTGAATTGTAAGGATCATGGGATCAACATCTACCATTGATCGAATTTACATACAACAATAGATTTCAAGCGAGTATTGGAATGGCACCGTATGAAGCACTATATGGGAGGCGGTGTAGAATGCCTATCAATTGGAAAGAAATCAGTAAAAAGTTTATATTAGGTCTGAAATTACTCGAAGATAATGCCATCATTGTTCGTATGATAAGAGAGAGACTTAAATCGGCTCAGAGAAGACAGAAGATCTATGCTGATATCAAAAGAATGAGCGTGGACTTTGCCTTTGGCGATCATGTGTTTGTGAGGATATCGCCCATGAAGGGCATTATGAGATTTGGAAAAAGAGAAAGCTAAGTCCCCCTTACCTTGGGCCCTTCGAAGTTTTCGATCAAGTCGGTGAGGTAGCCTATCAAATTGGATTACCTCCGTTGTTTGATCGGGTACAAAACGTGTTCCATGTCTCCATGCTCCGAAAGTATGTAAAGGACCCTACACACGTCTTGGGAGATCAGCCAATCGAGATGCATGAAGACATGACCATGATAGAAGAGGCAGCTTAGATCTTGGACCAAAAAGAGCAAATTTTACGCACAAAGGTTATCCCTTTGGTGCTTGTCAGATGGGGCAATCATCCGGCCGAAGAAGCGACTTGGGAACGCGAGGTCGAAATCAAGAAGCTATACCCCCATTTGTTTGAGAATCATTAAGTGACAACTGCGATGTGTAGAGATAATTTCATAATTTTCTTGCATTTCAAAGTGTGACCACTTAAATTTGGCATGATGGGTGTAGAACTAAACTAATATGTATTAAGATATAGCGAGAAATTTGATGCATGGTTGTAGATAAGCTACTGCCTAAATTATGGATTTTTTGGATATGCATTGATGTTTGAATTGGGCATAAAAGTGATGTAAAAAATTTTCACATCACTTTAGAAATCGATTTTAGAAATCGATTGAATGAAATTGCTGGGCTAGTGAGATCAAAAATTCGCTAGCGAATGAAGTTTGGAAATCGTTCGATCGGAATTAGTAACCAAGTGAACGAAATTTTTGGGGCAGCATTTAATGATTGAAAACCGATCGAATGATTTTAAATCGTTCGATCGATTTCGAACACTACATAAAGGGAATGCGATTTTTTTTGGCCATTCACAATAAAAAAATTTCTTTCTGTTTTCTTCTTCTCTTGGAGAGGTTCTAGGGCTTGTGTGTGACACTCGACGTTGGTGATTTCTGACCATCTTCAAGTTCGGATCATCGCGCGATCAACTCCTAGTAGCACTACAAGGTAAATACTAACCTCTTTCAGGTTTTTGAATTCCGATTAGTGTCCAATACCTTAGGATTTAGCAAATTGGGGCAAAACCCTTGCCCTATTTCTTGGTATTTTGTGGTGTGAGTGTGATGGCACCGAAAACTCGCCAAACTATGGCAAGTGCCGCTCCAAAGAAACCCACGGCGGGTTACTCATCACAGCCACCACCGAAGAAACCCACGGCACCGATGGGTTCTTCGTCGAGACCACCTACACAGACCCAACCACCACAACAAGCACCACCCCCACAACCACGACGTGAGCAGCCCACTGAGTGGTGGGCTGATAAGGATTTTGAGCCCAAGTGGTTCATTGACCCGAAGATTTTTGCAAAGCGTGAAGAAACGCTTTTGGATTTTAACTACATATCCACAGCGGGCTTGACCGGGATACTCTGACCGTGTAAGGATAACTTCTACCCTCGCATTGTGAGACTCTTTTACCAAAATATGGAGGTTATCACTCACCCAACCGTCCTAAGAACAAAAAATCGTTAATAGGCACTACCCATTCACGTATGATGATGTGACCGATGCCTTGGAATGTTTTCATACCTATAACCATGAAGGCATTACATTGGCAGAGCCTTTTCCAGCCCCTCTGGACTACAAATACGTAGCGACTGAGATGACCCATGGTAGGGTAGGATCCGATCGCACAATTAAACGAGTAGACTTGCCAAGGCTCAATACCATCATCTAATGCAATTTGTATCCATTGAGGCATAAAATGAAGTGGGTAGGTGAAGTCCAAATGGCGCTATTTTTGGCTTTTAGAGACCGATGGTTTAACGTGCCACATATGGCTATTGAGGGACTGAAATATGCGCGAAAGAAGATGCTAGAGGGCGCTAAGAAATTAATGGAGGATATGCCCTATGCTTATCTCATCTCGCTCATGGTTGAGAACTACGTTGGGGATGAGACGTACACCCTTTCAAAGAATGAACCGAAGCTGTCGGGAAATGTGCAAGCATACACTATGGTTGATTGGAACCGGACGTATGTGAAATTGATCAAGAAACCAGCAGTAGAGGCCTAACCACAGCCTGAACCACAAGCCCAAGAACAGCCACTTCATGATGCTTCCGTTTTGGAGGAGCCAACCACTACTTTTACACTTCAGCAGCATGCTCGGCGCTGTACGCAGACACATGCACCACCACCACCTCGGGGCGCTCCTATGCCGACCATTGCTAACCTTTATGCACTTATGGAAGAAAACACACATCAAATGGCAGAGAACAATCGCCTACTCAACCGTCGTTTAGAATACTACGATGGATTGCACGCCGAAGAGATGCGCTTCATATACCCCGCCGATTATCTTCAGCACATGGCGGCAACGCAAGCGTGGTTCCCAGATGCGTCGCGTTCGGGAGCGGGAGACCGTAGTGATGACGGGGATCAGCCCGGTGGCGCGGCGACTTGAGAGGTGTTTTAAGGAGTTTAAACTTTTGAATGGTTATATGTAACTTTTTGGCTAATTGTAGATGTTTAAACAGGTACCAAGGACATGTGTCCTTTTAAACGATTGTGGCATGGTTGCCACTGCTCATTAAATTTTGGACTACTGGTGGCATGGTTGCCACCAATTATGTAATTAAATTTTTGGCGATGCTTCTTACTTGACATTGATCTCTTTTGTTTTTCTGTTTACAATTATATGCCATGATTTTATTATAAATGGGATGTTCTCTATGGCATGGATTGGCTATGGTGTGGTTTACTTGTGTGTTGGAAAGGCCTACTAGTGCTGTTGATTCTATGTTGTAATGTGTGTGACTGCATTGATTCTGCAAGCTGGTGAGTGCAGATTGTGCAGGCTATACTACTTGTTGTTATGTTGTTCCCATATTGTTAATGGGTATGAATAAGAGATTTGCAGGATCTATAGATTGGAACATGTACACATCTGAGGTACTGCCTTGTATGGCATGATTGCTAATCATTTTTGTAGGATGCTATGGTCTATGGTTCAATATATGCATGTGATTTGAGTTTTTTGTAGGATCTATTGTTGTGACTGTGTCCATGGACATACTTTACTATGTGTGTGGGTCTCCCATGGAGGGGGAGCCTTGAGTGCCATTTTTGCGAACAAAAATTCCCAAGGTGGCGAGAATGTAACGTCCTGAAAATTTTGGATCTGGAATAGTGCACCTCGAGATGTGTGCCGAATTGTCACTTGTTTGACCGATCAAAGTTGGCTTGGTTGATGTACTTGGTTAATCTTAGTTAGATAAACTAAGTGTGAAATGTGGTATGTGTAATAAGAGTTAGTTGATTGGGTCATATAGACCTAGTTAGGTATGTGTGCTTTACACCTAAGTAAAGAAGGGGGATTATAAAGAATAGTGAGAAATTATCTCCCATTTTCTTAGGTTGTTGAGAAATTTAGAAGGAAATAAATGAGAAGAGTGAGAGTGTGATTATGTATGGGCATTTAATGTGTATGATTAGGAGTGGATCGGAAAGGATTTACTAATTTAAGGCTTCGCATTGAAGTGAGATCGGGGATCTCAAGTTGTGAAACCCTTGATGTGAAGGAAATCTTGGATCAAGAGATCCGATCAATTTTGAAAGGCAAGCTTAAACCCTTTTATGAAATTACAACTATTGCATATTAATTTGTCTCAAGATGTATGAAGAATGGATTCTAGATGTTCATGAATGAGTTCTAGAAGTTAGAACACGGTTCTGATTTGAAATGGGGAAAATCGATCAAATGAAATTAGTGATCGTTCGATTGATTTTGCCAAAGAAGAAGAGCTGTAATGCGGTGTTATGATGAAATTGTTCGATTGATTTAGAAAACCGTTCGAACGAAATTAGTGATCATTCGATCGGTTTTACCAAGGGATGAATGCATGTGTACAGGGTTTCTGAGGAAATTGATCGAACGAAATAAAATCGTTCGATCAATTTTGATAATTCATTCGAACGATTTAAAATCGTTCGATCGGTTTGGGCTGATTTAGGCTTTTGTTGGATTTTTCTTTGTGAACTGTTATGGACTATAATTAGGCTTCCAAATTCCATGTTTTACGCCAATTGTGACACGTTGCTTGTGTTTTGGCCATACGTAGGTTGAGCTGGACCTTAGGGTGGTTAAGGCTAGCTAGAATTGAGAAATCCGTGGAGTAAATTGCGTGTGAGGTAGGAAAATCTTTGAACATGTATACTTGATTACGAAATCATGTATGTAGTGATGTGATGTGTATGCACGTGTGTTTAAAGCATAGTTATGTGCATGTTTTTGGAAATAGAATAAACTATGTGAATTTAAGATGTGTGTGCTGATGTGTACACTAAGTAAGAAACCAATAAGTAAATGAGGTGACAACCCAGGGATGTATGTGTGATGTGGGCATCTAGGTGATGCATATGAGCAAGTGACATCTTAGGGATGTAATGTCAAATGTGAATATCCATGTGATGTGAAAGTATGTGAATGAGATTTGAACCAACCTTGAATATTATATTTAGTACAATTACATGGTGAATAACTATATGTAGTTGCGTAATTGATTTAAGGTTTGGAGAATACCCCACCGACGCCGCGGTATACCCGTGACTGACGCGGTAAGATATCCGTGACCGGTACGACGAGATATCTGTACATCAGCTGATATCCCAGGGATGTACATAAGTTATGTGCCTCGTCGCCTATGTGATAGGGACTTGGGCTATGTTACATGAAAAATAGTCTGATTGGATGACGATGGAGGGTATTCCATCGGGGCTCAATGCTATATTGCTCGAGGAATATTTAAGTTATTTAATTTAAGTTTATGACACAAGTCTTGATGAGATATAAGAGCCAGTTAAACAAAACATAAGATGTGTAGTGTGAAAGGATAAGTTGTATCATGTGCAATTCAGTTCATGCTTTTAGTAATTCAATTTCTTTCAAACTATTTTCTAACTGTTTTATATTGATGAAATCATGCTTTATTTATGTCATGGAATATGTGTGAGTAAGATAGCTTTACATGTTCAGACATCTTCCCTATTGAGCAAGGATGTAGCTCACCCCTTTTGACTATACGTCACAAGTTCTGAGATTGCGGCTGCTTCTGGAGACGTTGATCCAGAGGACACGGATTACGCTCCCGTGGAGGAGTTAGAGACCCCTCCTGAGGAGTTCTTCTAGAAGACCCTCTGCGTACTTGATAATTATTTTTGAGAGAGTGATTGTACGGCTTGGTATGTCCAGCCTAAATTTTGGATAATGTAATTATGTGGGATATTCTTTTGGTGAACCATCTGGGGTGACCGTTGTTCCGTCACCGATGGTTCGGGTTTGTTCTTTTGCCCATGTAGTGGTATGTGACTAGAACTATCTTTTGAATTATATGTTTTGGGCATCATATTATAGAACTGGAGATTTAATGCAATATTAGTTTCTTTAGTACATATTTCACTTTCGTGTTGTGTGGACATACCAGTGTTTCGCAAATGTATATGGGGCACGGGCTCAAGGGTCATGCTGATGGCACGAGTTTCGAGATGTTGAAATCCGGGCTATCACATTCGTGTTGACTTTTTTTGAGGATATTATCTTTCCAATGATACAAATCATCAAAGGATCCACCAGTTCCTCTTCCTCTGCTTGTATTTTGATCGATTCCTCCGCCATGGCCATGAGCGTGTTTCTAATATTTTCTGGAGTGCCCTCCATTAGGGAAAAAATTCTCACAACCATGGATCAAAATTTCGTCTGATACTGATACGTATCGGTATCGGTGGTGAACAAAACGATACATTGAATGTACCGTATCAGTCATTACTATGTAAAGTACCGAACGATACATTCAATGTATCGTCCGATACGCACCGATACCGATACGTATCGTCCGATACGTACCGGTTTTGGGCTTGAACAATGCGTTCCGATTTTTCGGCATTTTGATCCATGCTCACAACTTACCAAAATAAGGAGGAGAGAAAGAAGAGGATAAAACCTCAGAGCGAAAAAAGGTATCTTTCAATTATCAAACATCTTAAAAGTGCAACTGATGATTCCACCGTTGACTGCCTTGGAACATATCCTAGAGGTAGTTTTTAACCTAATCTTGCACACAGTAGATCTTCAAATCATGGCACACAAATCAAATGATCAAATGTTTATTTCAAGTCGCACACATTCCTGAGCATAGTGTACCATGGTACCCCATCATCACGGCCACTTTGGAGATGTTTGTCAAGTGTAATCAATATTTTACCATCTGATATGCGAGACATGATCTTGAGATGTAACGTAGGCGGTGGAACCATTAATTGCCCTACAAGTAGGGGCGGAAAATAAAAGTCGATGAAACCGAATTGAAAAAAAATTGTTCTGAAATCGAACCAAAACCAAATCAAAACTGAAAAACGAAAACTGATTTTGTGTGATAGCCCGAATTTTGAAACCTAGAAACCCGTGCCATCGGCACAACCCTTGAGGCCATCCCCAAAGACATACACAAAACACCTGGTATATTCACACAACCATAAAGTAAAGCATGTACAAAAGAACTAATACTGAACTAAATCTCCAGTTCTATAATTTAAAGCCAAAACATATAACCCAAAAGATAGTTCTAATCTCATGCCACTGCATGGGCAAAAGAACCAACCCGAACCATTAGTGACGTACCAACGGTCACCTCAGATGGTTCGACAAAAGAATGTCTCACATAATTACATTGTCCCAAAAATAGGATGGACATACCAAGCCGCATAATTTCTCTCTCAAAATAGCTATCAAAGTACACAGAGAGTCTTCTAAAAGAAGTTCTCAGGAGGGGGCTCAGACTCCTCCACAAGAACGTAATTCAAGTCCTCGAAATCGATGTCTCCAGATGCAGCCGCTATCTCAAAACCTGTGACGTATAGTCAAAAGAGTGAGCTACATCCTAGCTCAATAGGGAAAGATATCTGAACATGTAAAGCTATCTTACTCACACATATTCCATGACATAAGAAAAACATGATTTCATCAATATTAACAGTTAGAAAATAGTTTGAAATACTGGAAGAATGAACAAAATATATTTGCTATACTACACATGGTATCTTATGCTCAACTGGTACTCATTTACAACAAGGCTGGTCTCATGACTTAAATCAAGTAACTTAAATAATCTCCGAGCAATATAGCATCGAGCCCCTAGGAATACCCTCCGTCATCGTCCAATCAGACTATTTTTTATGCAACATAACTCAAGTCCTTTTCTCATAGGCGACAGGACACATAACTCATATACATCCCTAGGATGTCATACTGGTGTACGGATTAGCTGTCGTATCGATTATTGATATCCTGCCGAGTCAGTCGCAGGTATACTGTCACGTTGGTGGGGTATTCTCCAAACCTTAAATCGATTGTGCAACTACATATAGTTATTCACCGTATAATTGTGCTAAATATAATAGTTTAAAGCTTGTTCAAATCACATTCACGCACTTTCACATCGCATGGATATTCACATTAACTATACATCTCTAGGATGTCACACATTCATATGCTTCACTTAGATGTCTAGTTCACATATACATCCCTGGGATGTCACACCACATATTCTTATTGATTCCTCATTTACTGTACACACACACACATATACATCCCTTATCTTAATATTTTAAACACAAGTACTTAACTATGCCTTAAATGAACATGCTTACATAGAATGCACTACATACATGCTTTCGTAATCAAGTACACATGTTCAGAACATTCCCTACCTCATACGCAATTAAATCCATGAATTCTTCAATCCAAGCTAGCCTTAACCACCCTAAGGTTTGACTTAACCTAGGCATGGCCAAAACACGTGCAATGTATCATAAATGGTGTAAAACGTGGAGCTTAAAAGCCTAGACACTGTTTATAAATAACTCATAAAATAAATCCCAACAAAAGCCTAAATCAATCCAAACAAATCGAACGATTTTTAAATCGATCAAACGGTTTGGCAAATCAATTGAATGATTTTAAATCATTCAAATGAATTATCAAAATCGATCAAACGGTCTTATTTCATTCGAGCGATTTCCATAGAAATCCTTTATACTCAATTTTATTCATCAGCAAAACCTATCGAACGATCTTCATTTCGTTCGAACGGTTTTCCAAATCGATCTATTTTTAAATTGTTCGAATGATTTCCTCATAAATGAGCTCTATAGTCCTTTCTTCTTTGGCAAAATCGGTCGAACGGTTACTAATTCCGTTCGATCGATTTTGCCCATTTTCAGAATAGGTCAAGTTCAAACCTTTAGAACTCATCCCTTCAACATCTACCTCCTCCAACTCATTTTCTCCATACATAGCAGCTAGATTCACAGTGAAATCAACATATTTTCACAAAAATAATCTAGCTTACCTTTCCAGTTGGTCGGATCCCTTGATCCCAAGATTCCCTTCACATCAAGGGTTTCACAGCCCCAAATCTCAAATCTTTTTCCGATGCGAAGACTCTAATCCATAAGATATCCGATCCACTCACAATCATTCACATTTAATACGCAGCCATTGATTTCACCACAAAATCACACTCCTCTCATTCACTCCCTCTTAATTTCTCAACAACCTAAGCAAAGGAGAAATAAATTCTCCCTACTCTTTATAATCCTATTTATTATTTGGGTGTAAAGCATACATACGTAGCTAGGTTTATATGACCCAATCTATCTCTCTTATTACACGCATGCCTCATTTTACATCTAGTTTATCTAACTAAATTTAATCAAGTAAACCAAGCCAACTTTGGCCCGGTCAACCAAGCGACTAGTCGGGCACACTTCCCGAGGCACACTATTCAAAGTCTGAAATTTTTGGGACGTTACAATCTCCCCACTTTGGGAATTTTTGTCCCCAAAAATTGCACTAAAGGATTCCCCGACTTTCATAGGGTTTGTGGGCTTGAAACCGCAACCCTCAAGAGATCTAATAAATCAACTACAACCTGCAACACTTAACTCATTTATGGAGCAGACTTATATTTATGAAAAAACCATCCCTATAATTTTGATCAAAACACGATTTAAAACCCTGCAAGGCAGATATACCATATAGACAACAACGAATGAGTTGCTGGCCCACTAAACAATTTTAAATAAATTAAGGGAAACGCCCCATTTATGCACCTGCACAACGAAACTGTAACATTCACATCCTGCATAATTTCAATCCATATAACCTGCCAAATTTTATACACATCCATCAAACTACGGAATAATGTAGTCACGACTACCTCAACATAGAAATACATGTAACACAAACACATGTAAGCCACACACGACAACAACTAGCACGTAGAGAAGCTCTTCTAGATAAACCATACCAACATAAGGGCATATAAATCCATATGGGACAAATAGAACAACACAATCAAAAATTTAATTACAGATGGTATAGCAACCATGCCACGATTGTTTGAAAGGACACATGTCCTTGGTACCTGTGTTAAACATTTACAATATCCAAAAATTTACATAAAGGCATCCCAAAATTTTTAACTGCATAAAACATCACTCAAGACGCCGTGCCACTGGGCTGATCCCCGTCATCACCACGGTCTCCCGCACTTGAACTTGACGCATCCGGGAACCATGCCTGCTTTGCCGCCATGCGTTGGAGATAGTCGGTGGGGTATATGAAGCGCATCTCCTCGGCGTGTAGTGCATCATAATAATCCAAACGGCGGTTGATTAGGCAGTTGTTCTCTGCCATTTGATGAGTGCTCGCTTCCATGAGCGCATAAAGTTCAGCAATGGTTGGCATAGGAGCGCCCTCAGGTGGTGGTGGTGCATGTGTCTGCGAACGGTGTCGAACATGCTGCTAAGGAGGGAAGGTAGCAGCCGGCTCGTCCAAAATGGGGGCATCATGAGGTGGCTGGTCTTGTGCTTGAGGTGCAGGATGTGGTGGTTCTTCTACAATTGGTTTCTTGGTTAATTTCACAAATGTACGGTTCCAATCAACCATAGTGTATGATTGCACATTACCCGTGTGCTTCGATTCAATCTTTGAGAGGGTGTACGTCTCATCACCGGTGTAGTCCTCAACCATGAGTGAGATGAGACGCTCATAGGACATATCCTCAACGAGTTTCTTAGCTCCCTCTAACATTTTCTTTCGCGCATACTTCGTTCCCTCAATAGTGATACATGACACGTTAAACCATCAGCCACTGAAAGCCAAAAATAGCGCCATTTAGACTTCTCCTACACATTCTGTTCTATGCCGCAACGGATACAAGTTGCACTTCATGACAGAATCGAACATTCATAGCTCGCGTAGTAGGTCAACTCATTTAATTGAGTTACCGGATCCCATTCTACCAGGAGTCATTTCGGCCGCGTCATCATAGGTGAACTCATAGTGCCTATTATCAATTTTTGTTCTAAGGATGGTCAGGTCAATAATTACTTCCATATTCTGGTAAAATAATCTTACAATGCAGGGGTAGAAATTCTCCTTACACGGTCAGAGTATCCCGGTTAAACCCACCGTGGAAAGGTAATTGAAATCCTAAAGCGTTTCCTCACGCTTGGCAAAAATCTTAGGGTCGATGAACCACTCGGGCTCAAAATCCTTATCAGCGCACCACTCAGTAGGCTGCTCACTCGCGGTAGTGGGGTGGTGCTTGTTGTGGTGGTTGGGCCTATGTAGGTGGTCTCGACGATGAACCCGTCGATGCCGAGGATTTCTTCGGTGGTGTTTGGCGAGTTTTCGGTGCCATCATAAACACACCACAAGAATACAAGGGAGGTAGGGCAAGGGTTTTGCCCAAATTTACTAAATCCTAGGGTATGGGAGAAATGTGTAATCCAAAACTTGAAGGAGGTTAGTGTTTACCTCTTCGTGTTCCAAGGAGTTGACCACGCGAAGCTCTAAGCTCAAATGGTGCCGAAAACCACCAAAGTCGGGTGGCACTCTCAAGCCCTAGAACCTCTCCAAGAGAAAGAAACAGATTTTAAAATTTTTTTGATTGTGAATGGCTGAAAAATCGCATGCCATACATATAATCTCCGAAATTGATCAAATGATTTTAAATCGTTCGATCGGTTTTCGAACATTAAAGGCTGCCCTCAAAAATTCGTTTGATCGGTTACTAATTCCGATCGAATGATTTCCAAACTTTATTTGCCAGCCAATTTTCACCTCACCGGCCTAGTAATTTCGCTTGAACGATTTCTAAAATCGATCGAACGATTTCCTGGCAATTACTTAGGCTTCACCAAAGTGAATTTGAATCGAACGATTTTCTCCAAAACAGAGTTAAGGCAGCATTTGCATGCCTTCACCCTCTATTGACAACAGCCTTCAATTGTACTTGAAAATTTGAAATTTTTACATCATTTTTATACCTAATCCATGCATTAATGCCTATAGAATTAACCAACACGCATTTCTCCAATTTGCTCATCAAAGTTTTTAGAGTTACCAACCCAACACCCACAATTTAGATAGTAACTTATCCACCATTTATGCATCAATTTTTTTTTTCTTTTCACAACTACATATATTTCAATACAGATTAGCTTGGTTTTACATAAAAATCCTTCAAAATTTGAAAGGTCAACTTATGCATTACAAAAAAATTTTGAATCTTGCTCTACACATCGCACTTATCATCTATTGTTTCTCCAACAAGCATCGCTTCTTCGGCCCGATGATTCCCCCACTTGACAAGTACTAAAGGGATAATCTTAGTGCGCAGAATTTATTCTTTTCGATCCAAAATTTGAGTCGCCTCTTCGATCATGGTCATGTCTTCATGCATCTCGATCGATTGATCTCCCAAGATGTGTGTAGGGTCTTTTACATACTTTCAGAGCATAGAGACATGGAACACGTTGTGTACCCGTTCAAACAACGGAGGTAATCCAATTTGATAGGCTACCTCACCGACTCAATCGAAAACTTCGAAGGGCCCAAGGTAACAGGGACTTAGCTTTCCCCTCTTTCTGAATCTCATAATGCTCTTCATGGGCGACATCTTCACAAACACATGATCGCCAAAGGCAAAGTCCATGCTCATTCTTTTGATATCGGCATAGCTCTTCTGTCTGCTCTAAGCCGATTTAAGTCTCTCTCTTATCATACGAATAATGATGGCGTTATCTTCAAGTAATTTCGGACCTAATATAAACTTTTCGCTGATTTCTTCCCAATTGATAGGTGATCTACACCGCCTCCCATATAGAGCTTCATACGGCGCCATTCCAATACTCGCTTGAAATCTATTGTTGTATGCATATTCGTTCAATGTTAGATGTTGATCCCATGATCCTTGTAATTCAAGCATACACGCTGTGACCATATCTTCGATTACTTGATTTACTCGCTCTGTTTGTCCATCAGTCTGCGAATGAAATGCCGAACTAAAGTCCAATCGAGTACCCATGCCTTCTTGAAACTTCTGCCAAAATTTAGAAGTATACAACGGGTCATGATCAGAGACGATGCTACTGGGAATCCCGTGCAAACGTACGATCTCCTTCATATATAGATCCATAAGTCTTCTTGCCGTATACATCGTGTTGTAAGGAATGAAGTGAGCTGACTTGGTTAGTCGATCAACGACCACCCAAATTCCATTGTACCTCCTTGCTATCCGCGACAATCCCATAATGAAATCCATGGAGATTGATTCCCATTTCCAATCCGATATGGGTAGAGGTTGCAATAATCTCATAGGATGTCTATGGTCTACTTTCACCTACTGACATGTCAAACACCTTGACACGTACTCGGCCACATCTTGTTTTAGACCTCTCCACCAGTAACTCTTCCTCATATCTTGATACATTTTGGTGCTACCGGGGTGAATTGCATATCTCAATTTATGGGCCTCGTTTAAAATGGTTTGTCGTAAATTGACATCAATTGGAATACAAAGGCACCCCCTG
Organism: Chloranthus sessilifolius; assembly: GCA_021018995.1. NCBI lineage: Eukaryota > Viridiplantae > Streptophyta > Magnoliopsida > Chloranthales > Chloranthaceae > Chloranthus > Chloranthus sessilifolius. The sequence continues at coordinate 85,026,572 of CM037585.1, forward strand.
AATAGTAAGGAACCATCTTCCTTTATAGAGAAATCCGGTCTGGTGCCTTCAATCACACCTTATCGAATCTTGACTAACTCTGAGTCTTTCATCTGTAACTCATAAATATGCTCAAAAATCATCGGTCTCATGGTAATCTTGCCTAAGAAAGCCCCTGTAGCTTGCACCTAGATCTTTGCGTCATATAATGATAGATCTTCAAACAATTTCCACTTGTGCATTCCCATCATAAGGCTAGCTAACTGAGCCAAACCCTTACGACTCAAGGCATCAGCTACAATATTAGCCTTACTTGGGTGATATTGTATGGAGCAATCATAGTCCTTAAGAAACTCCATCCACCTTCGCTACCTCATATTTAATTCCTTCTGTGTGAATAGGTACTTGAGGCTCTTATGGCCGGTGAAGATCTCAAAGGTCTCACCATATAAATAGTGTCTCCAAATCTTCAATGACTGCTGCTAGTTTCAGGTCATGCGTCAGGTAATTCTTCTCATGATCTTTCTGCTGCCTCGACCCATAAGCAATTACCTTCTTATTCTGGTTGAGCACACAGCCTAAACAACTATGTGAAGCATCACTATACACCACAAACCCTCCACTACTTGAAAGAATTGCTAGCACTGGAGCTGAAGTGAGTCTTTTCTTGAGTTCTTGAAAACTCTTTTCGCATGCTTCAGTCCACTCAAATCTCACATCCTTCCTTGTGAGCCTCGTCAGCAGTCCTGATATTTATGAAAATCCCTCTACAAAATGTTGATAGTATCCAGTTAGACCAAGGAAACTATGGATATCTGTTATCGTCTTTCGTTGTTCCCATTGTACCACTGCTTTAATCTTAGCCAGATCTACAGTGACACCCTCCTTCAAGACAATATGTCTCAAAAAGCTAATTTTCTTCAACCAAAACTTGCACTTACTGAGCTTGGCATACAGTTGGTCTTCACATAGGGTTTGTAGAGCGAGTCTCAAATGTTCTTCATGCTCCTTCTTTGACTTTGAATATATCAGAATGCTGTCGACGAATACTACGACACAAGTGTTCAGGTGTGGTTTAAACACCTGATTCATCAAGTTTATAAACGACGCCTGTGCATTCGTCAAACCAAACAACATCACTAAAAACTCGTAGTGTCTGTATTGCGTCCTGAATGCTGTCTTCTGAATATCCTCTGCCTTGACTTTTAGTTGATGGTATCCAGATCTCAGATTGATCTTGGAGAAATATCTCGCTCCTTGCAGCTAATCAAACAAATCATCAATCCTAGGCAATGAATATCAATTCTTGATGGTTAGTTTGTTTAGCTTACGATAGTCGATGCATAGCCTCATCGACCCATCCTTCTTGACAAACAAGACCGGTGCTCCCCAAGGAGACACGCTTGGCCTTACGAACCCCTTATCTAAGAGCTTTTATAACTGCTCTTTTAATTCCTTCAACTTAAGAGGAGCCATTTGGTATGGTGCTTTGAAAACTGGCTTCGATCTAGGTGTTAAGTCAATGGCAAACTCCACCTCTCGATTAGGAGGTAATCCTGGCAACTCTTTTGAAAAGACATCTTCAAACTCATGTACAACTGAAATTTCAAAAATGACATTCTTCCCTTCCTTGTCTTCCTTTAAAAATGCCAAGTAACCACTGCATCCATTTATGATCAAACGCTCGGCTCTGATGGCGGACACAAATGGCAGAAACTTCATTCTCACCCCTAAGAATTGGAATGATCTCCTTGTATTCGGTCTAAAGATAACCACTTTATTCTTACAATCGGCTGCTGCACAATTAGTTGACAACCAATCCATGCCAAGGATCACATCGAATCCTTGCATATCCAACATAACTAAATTTGCTGCTAGTTCAAAGACATCCCCATCTCTAATGGCTACTATCACCGACCTACAGACCAAGTCTGTATCAACCGATTCTCCAGTCGAAATAGACACTGCCTAGACAAAATCCAATCTCTCTGGGCTGACCTTCATCTTCTTTGTAAATAGAGGAGTAATAAATGAATGAGTAGACCCTGGGTCTATCAACACTCTAGCCACATATGCTACATCACTCCCCTTCCCATACACTTGTAAAGTACCTATAGAGCACATATATTTTAACAACCTACTCATGCATCATATGAAAACATGAAATCAATTAGATCAAACAATTCTACATAGATAATCTATATAGGTACACTTTATCTATCTAAAATTGAAGAATTCAATGCGATTGATGCAATGTATCAATCATTTCAATTAAAGTTTTACCTTGTATGATATCATTGGCATTCTGAGCATCCTGAGCCGTAATTGAATAGGCCCTTCCTTGCATGACTGGCTTCTTCGCTTGTATCAGTCTCGGTATGGAAGTAGGCCCCTACCACCCAAGGAAACAAACCCATTACAATTCCTCTGGGATGAATATGAGGAGGTACGGCGGATCCTCGCTAAGGAGGAAAAGGACAACGATAGGAAGGCAAAGAAGAGGATGAAGATTGAGTCACCAGCTTCGCCGCCACCATCCTCCTCCACCACCCGTCCCCCTTTCCCCTGACCCCCTTCTTTTTCCTTTTCTTCCCCCCCCCGCTCCTGGTTTACAGTTCCTCTTCCACCTGATGCATGCTGCGGATACCCCTGAGCCAGAGGGAGGCCTTTTTTTCATTTGCTAAGAACATTTTGTCCACCGGCCTACTTTCCATTTCCTTGTGCTTGAACATTGTACTAACCTACTATATTTTATGCTCTGTTTCGTTTCTGTAATAAACTACTTTTTCTTTCTTTAGTTGTCTACTTGCTTTGGGTTTTTACTCTGTTAATAAACTGCGACACCCCCTCTACTGTCACACAGTGAGGACACTATTTAGTTTAGGTTTGGGGGTATGGCATGTATGCCAATAAATTAGTTACTTTTAGTACAGCTAGGCTAAGAAGAAGTGTTTGGAATTAATTACAGTAAATTCTCACTGGAATTTTTGTAAAAAGAGGAAATTAAGAAAACAACTATTTGAAACTGAAATAAGCCATAGTCCAACAGACTTCATGAAGCAAATGTCAACAATTTGTGAAAAGTAATTTTGATGTACAGTAAACCTGAAATGAGAGGAAATTGTGCAGACACACCCCTGAAAATTAGATGGAAGGCCATACCCAGTAAGATTTGAGCCTCAAAAAGTTCCTTGAAGAGTGCCTTGGCAATTTTTCTGCTCTATGGACTGATTGGATCTAATGTTAATCACTAAAAGTTAGGCAATTCCAAGTTGAAACAGCTTGACAGCATTCATGACATGGAGGACATAAAGTAAGGCCATCCCTTGGTCAGTTTGAGCCTAAAATGTCCCACCTTTGAATTGCCCTTGATACACACCTTTTGAGCCCTAAAAATCTCAGTTTTTCTTTGATGAAAATCGAAAAAAAAAGGTAAACCCAAAACCTTTTGACCTATTTCAGTTCACCCTCGATCTGAGAAATCAGGAAAAAGAAGAAGTGAGGTTAGAGGAGCAAGGTTTGACTTTTGGTAGAAAGAGAAGGAAGCTCATTTGGTGGTATTGCGGCACTCCGGCCCACATATAAAAAAAAAATTTTTTAAAAATAGAGCAAAAGGATGAGAAAGAGAAGTCACTTTATTTGAGAAGATAAGAAGCTGATGAAGTCAGTCACTTCAAGTCGAAAATTCCAAAAAGAAAGTGAAGAGGTGCTGAAATGAAGAAGGTTGAGCTGCAGACCACCACCTTTACCTTTACTGATTTCTCAATTTTGAATCCCATTCCACCCTTTCATTCTTTACCTCACCCATAAGCCACATTACAACCCAATAAAAAGTCCTTACTGATCTAAAATAAATTGAACTCTCATGTGGAGATGAGGATTTGTTTGATCTATGGTGCAAAGAATTAGAAAATATCATAAATTAGAGCAATGCATATGCTCATGCTTACAGCCCTATTTGAGGACTGTAACTGCTCTTGAGCTGCGTGAAATTCTACACCCTTCATTGTTGTTGTGAGTTAAATGCCCTGGTGAGACTTGGGCCTAAAATTCAATTTGATGGGGGTAGTATCAAAACAGAATTCTCAAATGAAAGGTGAGCCATGCCTCAATCTTCAGACATAATACCTTGACCTGAACTGATTGATGATGAAGGAATTACTGTAAAATTTCATGTTTTAAGTTGGTGATTTTCTGCCAAAAACCCTCAAGAACTGAAAAGACATGATAAGAATTTATTCTAGTTTACCGAAATTCTGTTTAGCAAGATGTACTATTATTAACTAACTTTATTGGGGAAGTTTGTGGGTACCTTCACCCTCAGGAGACTTCACTCCTCCACTAGGGATCACCTAGGGGTTTAAGAGGCTTGGTGCATATGCTAAATGCATCTGTGCTCCCTACGAAAGTGGCATTTTTATTTTTTTTTAATTCTCCTTTGCTCAGGGACTAGCAAAGCTTAGGTTTGGGGGTGTGTTAAGTGGTGAAAATTGTCACTTTTCACCCTTTAACCTGACCGTTGATAAACCTGTGAGCACACTAATAAGTCTCTGTCAAGTGTATTTTGTAGACAGCAATAAAAGAGGACATTAATCCATGAAATTATTCAAGAATGCCCAAAAAGGGTCTACCTCTCAGCACAGGACAAACCCAACAACAGCACACCAGAGGGTAGCACATCATTGGACCCTTGGAGCACATGATTACAGCAAGGCAAGGTGAAAGAAGTGAGAACAGGCTGAAAACATCCTATCGATTGGTCACCTGAAGACTTCGATAGGAGCGCAAAGAAAAGAAAGGGAGAATTCGTGTAGTTGAAGAGGTTTCAACAGGATCTGAAGGCAGAGGAAGGATAGGATTCGTGCAGATAGAGAAGTTCGATAGGATCCAAAAACCTATCGAGTAGCTGAAAGGAAGGAAGAAACCATCCTATCGAAAGCCTACCTGAGGCGTCAAGGGAACCTGTTGAATGGTTTCCTTAACCTATTGAGATGAAGACGCTGCAACTGAACCTATCGAAGGGTACTTGAGCCTTTCGATAGGAGTGAGAGCAACCCTATCGAAAGGATAGCATGCAGAGCGAAACCTATCGAAATGATTCTCCAACCTGTCGAAGAGTCCCTCCAACCTGTCGAACACTCCAAACCAAGGACTGAGAAGGCTGGAACTCTAAGCAAAGGCTCATCCTATTGAAACTTATCGAACAGTTCTGAGAACCTAGCGAAAGGACCAAAAAGCTCTATTGGGACCTGTCGAAAGCTTCCTAAACCTGTCAAAATCGTGAGCAGAACTTCTCAGAAATTCAGCTGTGCATACGTTGTGATACGTTGTGATTTAGTGACCTGCTACACGCAACTTGAGGCACTTTGTGGTCGACACGATAGTTTCAGAAGATGCCCTAGGAAGCCCTAACCGACCCACGTGCTCTAACAGAACTCTAATAAACTCTAAGGATCTTCTAGAACGGATTTTTAGCGGGAAAAATAGAGGAGAAAGCTATATATAGAGACCCCCAATTGTAATTGGGGGGAGATCGAGATCTGAGCAGAATTTTAGAGATTAGAGCTTACAGAGAAATTCTATTTCCCTCCTTTAGCCGAACCATGGTTGGCTAATTCCCCTGGAGTAGCGAGGAGAGAAGTTAGATCTATAATTAGGTAAGGTTAAGTGTGCTATTGTAAGTTCCTAGCTGCACAGACTACAGATCTGAGAGTGTTTCCATTATAGAGTGACCTTATTTGCAATGTTAATGCTGATTTTGATGTTTTAAATAGATCTAAAAGTTCCTTTGGTTCCATTTGGTGATCGATCGGATCTGTGTAGAGGAGTCTATATATTAGCTCACCCACTTAACTGGTAGACCTCTTTGATACCATCTGATCTCCCTGGATCTGATGCCCCTGTGATTCCTTGAGTCTGTGACCTGGGAATTGTAGTATCTATAGTGGTTTTAATTATTCTAATTAATGCTCTAGCTTGGTAGGAGATCCCTAGGATGGTCTGTGACCATTAAAGTGGACAGATCATAACCTTAAGATGAACCTAAGCTCAGACTCCAATTGGATTCATCTGCTGCAATCCATGGATTCGATAAAGTCTATAAGATGGTCTGTGACCATTAAATTGGACAGATCGTAACCTTAAGTCCAGGTGGATCCTGTGATTTGGAGTGGAATTTATACCCTACAGCTGTGCTTATAGCCAGTTGAGGGAATTGTGTGCTCTAAACTTTTGTAGCATGATTAATCGAATCTGATTTCAGTGAAAACTAACCTCCAAGCTACTCTTCTCCATTTTCTATTCTTTTTACCTCTTTCCCCTGCAAGATCTAAGATATTAAACTCGATCCAAGTTAGTTTATGTTTAATTTTAGCCTAGCTTAAGTGACAATCCATTTCAAACCTCTCCCATGTCTTTTAGCTAAATTAGTAATAGTTAGGGTGCCATATGTAATTCAGATATGGAGATTTATCATATTTTTAAACTAACCTCCCTGTGGACATTCCCTTATTCACCATTTTTGAAAAACTTGCTACAGCAGACCCTGACTACTTGCAGGTCTGTGCGAGTTTGTCTGCCTAGTTTTATTGATGATTTTAGACCCTCATTTGAAGGAAGGCAAACACTCCAACACCTATCCGATACGAGAGCCCTACTGCCACCACTGGAGTATCAGTTACTCAAGGGTTCTCATGGGCAGCTTCTTCTACACCAAATGATACTTGTGCCAAGTGTGGCAAGTCTCACGAAACTGTAGATTGTAGACGGGGTACTTGGGGATGCTACAAGTGTGGGAAGATATGCCACATGATTCGAGATTGTCCTGAAATGAAAAAAGGAAGAACAGCTTCTACTTCCACACCAAGACCGATACAGGCAAAGAAGCTAGTCGTGTAAGGAAGAACCTATGCAGTTACTGCACAGGATGCATAGAACACCAATGATGTCATAAATGGTGAAATTTTTTAATTGAAATTATTGATACATTACATTGAATACATTAAATTTTAAATTTTAGATAGAGAAGGTGTCTCTAGATAGAGTATCTATATAGAAATTGTTGATCTAGTCGGTTGCATGTCTTGATATGATGCAAGAGTAGGCTGCTAAAATTCATGTGCTTTATAAGTACTTTACAAATGTATGGGTAGGAAAGTGATGTAGCGTATGTGGCTAGAGTGTTGATAGACCCAGGGTCTACCCATTCATTTATTACTCCTCGATTTGCTAAGAAGATGAAGGTCAACCCAGAGACATTGGATTTTTTCTTGGCTATATCTATTTCGATTGGAGAATCGATTGATACGAACTTGGTTTGTAGATCTGTGATAGTAGCCATCAACGATAGGGAAAACTATGAATTGGCAGCGGAATTTGTCTTATTGGATATGCAAAGATTCGATGTAATTCTTGGCATGGACTAGTTGTCAGCTCATCGTGCAACAGTCGATTGTAGGAATAAGGTTGTTATCTTTAGACCGAACACAAGGAGATCATTCTGATTCTTTGGGATGAGAGCAAAGTTTGTGCCATTTGTGTCTGCCATCAGAGCTGAGTGCTTGATCAAACATGTGTGGGAAGATATGCCACATGATTCGAGATTGTCCTGAAATGAAAAAAGGAAGAACAGCTTCTACTTCCACACCAAGACCGATACAAGCAAAGAAGCTAGTCGTGTAAGGAAGAGCCTATGCAGTTACTGCACAGGATGCATAGAACACCAATGATGTCATAAATGGTGAAATTTTTTAATTGAAATTATTGATACATTACATTGAATACATTAAAATTTAAATTTTAGATAGAGAAGGTGTCTCTAGATAGAGTATCTATATAGAAATTGTTGATCTAGTCAGTTGCATGTCTTGATATGATGCAAGAGTAGGCTGCTAAAATTCATGTGCTTTATAAGTACTTTACAAATGTATGGGAAGGAAAGTGATGTAGCATATGTGGCTAGAGTGTTAACAGACCCAGGGTCTACCCATTCATTTATTACTCCTCGATTTGCTAAGAAGATGAAGGTCAACCCAGAGACATTGGATTTTTTCTTGGCTGTATCTATTTTGATTGGAGAATCGATTGATACGGACTTGGTCTGTAGATCAGTGATAGTAGCCATCAACGATAGGGAAAACTATGAATTGGCAGCGGAATTTGTCTTATTGGATATGCAAGGATTCGATGTAATTCTTGGCATGGACTAGTTGTCAGCTCATCATGCAACAGTCGATTGTAGGAATAAGGTTGTTATCTTTAGACCGAACACAAGGAGATCATTCCGATTCTTTGGGATGAGAGCGAAGTTTGTGCCATTTGTGTCCGCCATCAGAGCTGAGTGCTTGATCAAACATGGATGCAGTGGTTACTTAGCATTTTTCAAGGAAGACAAGGAAGGGAAGAACGTCATTTCTGAGATTGCAGTTGCGCGTGAGTTTGCAGATGTCTTTCCTGAATAATTGCCAGGGTTATCTCCTGATAGAGAGGTTGAGTTTGCTATCGACTTAGCATAAGAAACGGAGCCTATTTCCAAAGAATCCTACCGAATGGCTCCTGCTGAGTTGAAGGAGTTGAAAGAGCAGTTGCAAGAGCTCTTAGACAAGGGGATTGTAAGACCGAGTGTGTCTCCTTGGGGAGCACTGGTCTTGTTTGTAAAGAAGAAAGATGGGTCGATGCGAATATGCATCGACTACCGTCAGCTAAATAAACTGATCATCAAGAATCGATATCCCTTGCATAAGATTGACGATTTGTTTGATCAGCTACAAGGAGCAAGATATTTTTCCAAGATCGATCTGAGATCTGGATATCATCAACTGAGAGTCAAGGCAGAGGACATTCAGAAGACGGTATTCAGGACGTGGAACGGACACTACGAGATTTTAGTGATGCTGTTTGGTTTGACGAATGCACCGGTGTCATTTATAGACTTGATGAATTGGGTGTTTAAACTACAGCTGGACACTTGCGTCGTAGTATTTGTTGACAGCATTCTGATATATTCAAAGTCGAAGAAGGAGCAAGAAAAACATTTGAGAATCGCTCTACAAACTGTACGTAAACACCAACTGTATGCCAAGCTCAGTAAGTGCGAGTTTTGGTTGGAGAAAGTCAGCTTTTTGGGACATGTCATCTCAAATGAAGGTTTCACGGTGGATCCGACAAAGATCGAAGCAATGGTACAATGGAAACAACCAAAGACGATAACAGATATCCATAGTTTCCTTGGTCTAGCTGGGTATTATCGACATTTTGTGGAGGAATTTTTAAAAATATCTTGACCACTTACGAGACTCATAAGGAAGGACGTGAGGTTTGAGTGGATTGAAGCATGTGATAAGAGTTTTCAAGAACTCAAGAACAGACTCACTTCAACTCCGGTGCTAGCGATTCCTTCCTGCAGTGGAGGGTTTGCAGTGTACAATAATGCTTCACACAGTGGTTTAGGCTGCATGCTCAACCAGAATAAGAAAGTGATTGCTTATGAGTCGAGGCAGCTGAAAGATCATAAGAAGAATTACCCGACACATAACTTGAAACTCGCAGCGATCATATTTGCTTTAAAGATTTGGAGATACTATTTATATGGGGAGACCTTTGAGATCTTCACCGACCATAAGAGCCTCAAGTACCTATTCGCAAAGAAGGAATTAAATATGATGCAATGAAGGTGGATGGAGTTTCTCAATGACTATGATTGCTCCATACAATATCACCTAGGCAAGGCTAATGTCGTAGTAGATGCCTTGAGTCGTAAGAGTTTGGCTCAGTTAGCTAGACTTGTGATGGGGATATACAGGTGGAAATTGTTTGAAGATCTTTTATTATATGATGCAAAGATCGAGGTGCAAGCTTCAGGGGCTTGCTTAGCCAACATTACAGTGAGACCAACGATATTTGAGCATGTTCATAAGTTATAGATGAAAGACCCGGAGTTAGTCAAGATTCGACAGGGTGTGATTGAAGGCACCAAACCAGACTTCTCTATAAAGGAAGATGGTTCCTTGTTATTCCGGGGACACTTCTGTATTCCAGTTGATGCCAATTTTCGGTAAATTATTCTAGACAAGGCCCATACATCTATATATGAAATTCACCATGGTAGCACCAAAATGTATCAAGTTATGAGAAAGGGTTACTGGTGGAGAGGTCTAAAGCAAGATGTCGCCGAATACGTGTCAAGGCATTTGGCATGTTAGCAGGTGAAAGTAGACCATAGGCACCCTGCTGGATTGTTGCAACCTCTACCCATACTAAAGTGGAAGAGGGAATCAATCTCCATGGATTTCATCGTGGGATTGCCGCGGACAGCAAAGAGGTACAATGCCATTTGGGCGGTCATTGATCGACTAACCAAATTAGCTCACTTGTTGCCCTACAACACGATGTACACAGTAGGAAGACTCGCGGATTTGTATATGAAGGAGATTATTCATTTGCACGGGATTCCCAGTACCATCGTCTCTGATCGTGACCCGTTGTATACTTTTAAATTTTGGCAGAAGTTTCAAGAAGGCATGGGTACACGATTGGACTTTAGTTCGGTATTTCATCTGCAGACCGATGGACAAACAGAGCTGGTAAATTAAGTAATCGAAGATATGGTCAAAGAGTGTATGCTTGAATTGTAAGGATCATGGGATCAACATCTACCATTGATCGAATTTGCATACAACAATAGATTTCAAGCGAGTACTAGAATGGCACCGTATGAAGCTCTATATGGGAGGCGGTGTAGATCGCCTATCAATTGGAAAGAAATCAGCAAAAAGTTTATATTAGGTCCGAAATTACTCGAAGATAATGCCATCATTATTTGTATGATAAGAGAGAGACTTAAATCCGCTCAGAGCAGACAGAAGAGCTATGCTGATATCAAATGAATGAGCGTGGACTTTGCCTTTGGCGATCATGTGTTTGTTAGGATATCGCTCATGAAGGGCATTATGAGATTTGGAAAAAGAGAAAGCTAGTCCCCGTTACCTTGGGCCCTTCGAAGTTTTCGATCAAGTCGGTGAGGTAGCCTATCAAATTGGATTACCTCCGTTGTTTGATCGGGTACAAAACGTGTTCCATGTCTCCATGCTCCGAAAGTATGTAAAGGACCCTACACACGTCTTGGGAGATCAGCCGATCGAGATGCATGAAAACATGACCATGATAGAAGAGGCAGCTTAGATCTTGGACCAAAAAGAGCAAATTTTATGCACGAAGGTTATCCCTTTGGTGCTTGTCAGATGGGGCAATCATTCGGTCGAAGAAGCGACTTGGAAACGCGAGGTCGAAATCAAGAAGCTATACCCCCATTTGTTTGAGAATCATTAAGTGACAACTGCGATGTGTAGAGATAATTTCATAATTTTCTTGCATTTCATAGTGTGACCACTTAAATTTGGCATGATGGGTGTAGAACTAAACTAATATGTATTAAGATATAGCGAGAAATTTGATGCATGGTTGTAGATAAGCTACTGCCTAACTTATGGATTTTTTGGATATGCATTGATGTATGAATTGGGCATAAAAGTGATGTCAAAAATTTTGACATCACTTTAGAAATCGATTTTAGAAATCGATCGAACGAAATTGCTGGGCTAGTGCGATCAAAAATTCGCTAGCAAATGAAGTTTGGAAATCGTTCGATCGGAATTAGTAACCAAGTGAACGAAATTTTTGGGGCAGCATTTAATGTACGAAAACCGATCGAACGATTTTAAATCGCTCGATCGATTTCGAACACTATATAAAGGGCATGCGATTTTTTTTGGCCATTCACAATAAAAAAATTTCTTTCTGTTTTCTTCTTCTCTTGGAGAGGTTCTAGGGCTTGTGTGTGACACCCGACGTTGGCGACTTCCGACCATCTTCAAGCTCGGATCATCGCGTGATCAACTCCTAGTAGCACTACGAGGTAAATACTAACCTCTTTCGCGTTTTTGAATTCCGATTAGTGTCCAATACCTTAGGATTTAGCAAATTGGGGACCCTTGCCCTATTTCTTGGTATTTTGTGGTGTGAGTGTCATGGCACCGAAAACTCGCCAAACTACGGCGAGTGCCGCTCCAAAGAAACCCACGGCGGGTTACTCATCACAGCCACCACCGAAGAAACCCACGGCACCGACAGGTTCTTCGTCGAGACCACCTACATAGACCCAACCACCACAACAAGCACCACCCCCACAACCACGACATGAGCAGCCCACTGAGTGGTGGGCTGATAAGGATTTTGAGCCCAAGTGGTTCATTGACCCGAAGATTTTTGCAAATCGTTGAGAAACGCTTTGGGATTTTAACTACATATCCACGGCAGGCTTGACCGGGATACTCTGACCGTGCAAGGATAAATTCTACCCTCGCATTGTGAGACTCTTTTACCAAAATATGGAGGTTATCACTGACCCGACCGTCCTTAGAACAAAAAATCGTTAATAGGCACTACCCATTCACGTATGATGATGTGACCGATGCCTTGGAATGTTTTCATACCTATAACCATGAAGACATTGCATTGGTAGAGCCTTTTCAGCCCCTCTGGACTACAAATACGTAGCGATTGAGATGACCCATGGTAGGGTAGGATCCAATCGCACAATTAAACGAGTAGACTTGCCATTGCTCGATACCATCATCTAATGCAATTTGTATCCATTGAGGCATAAAATGAAGTGGGTAGGTGAAGTCCAAATGGCGCTATTTTTGGCTTTCAGAGACCGATGGTTTAACGTGCCACATATGGCTATTGAGGGACTGAAATATGCGCGAAAGAAGATGCTAGAGGGCGCTAAGAAATTAATGGAGGATATGCCCTATGCTTATCTCATCTCGCTCATGGTTGAGAACTACGTTGGGGATGAGACGTACACCCTTTCAAAGAATGAACCGAAGCTGTCGGGAAATGTGCAAGCATACACTATGGTTGATTGGAACCGGACGTATGTGAAATTGATCAAGAAACCAGCAGTAGAGGCCTAACCACAGCCTGAACCACAAGCCCAAGAACAGCCACTTCATGATGCTTCCGTTTTGGAGGAGCCAACCACTACTTTTACACTTCAGCAGCATGCTCGGCGCTGTATGCAGACACATGCACCACCACCACCTCGGGGCGCTCCTATGCTAACCTTTATGCACTTATGGAAGAAAACACACATCAAATGGCAGAGAACAATCGCCTACTCAACCGTCGTTTAGAATACTACGATGGATTGCACGCCGAAGAGATGCGCTTCATATACCCCGCCGATTATCTTCAGCACATGGCGGCAACGCAAGCGTGGTTCCCAGATGCGTCGCGTTCGGGAGCGGGAGACCGTAGTGATGACGGGGATCAGCCCGGTATGCAGTTTTAAGGAGTTTAAACTTTTGAATGGTTATATGTAACTTTTTGGCTAATTGTAGATGTTTAAACAGGTACCAAGGACATGTGTCCTTTTAAACGATTGTGGCATGGTTGCCACTGCTCATTAAATTTTGGACTACTGGTGGCATGGTTGCCACCAATTATGTAATTAAATTTTTGGCGATGCTTCTTACTTGACATGGATCTCTTTTGCTTTTCTGTTTACAATTATATGCCATGATTTTATTATAAATGGGATGTTCTCTATGGCATGGATTGGCTATGGTGTGGTTTACTTGTGTGTTGGAAAGGCCTACTAGTGCTGCTGATTCTATGTTGTAATGTGTGTGACTGCATTGATTCTGCAAGCTGGTGAGTGCGGATTGTGCAGGCTATACTACTTGTTGTTATGTTGTTCCCATATTGTTAATGGGTATGAATAAGATATTTGCAGGATCTATAGATTGGAACATGTACACATCTGAGGTACTGCCTTGTATGGCATGATTGCTAATCAATTTTGTAGGATGCTACGGTCTATGGTTCAATATATGCATGTGATTTGAGTTTTTTGTAGGATCTATTGTTGTGACTGTGTCCATGGACATACTTTACTGTGTGTGTGGGTCTCCCATGGAGGGAGAGCCTTGATTGCCATTTTTGCGAACGAAAATTCCCAAGGTGGGCAGATGTAACGTCCCGAAAATTTTGGATCTAGAATAGTGCACCTCGAGATGTGTGCCGAATGGTCACTTGTTTGACCGGTCAAAGTTGGCTTGGTTGATGTACTTGGTTAATTTTAGTTAGATAAACTAAGTGTGAAATATGGCATGTGTAATAAGAGTTAGTTGATTGGGTCATATAGACCTAGTTAGGTATGTGTGCTTTACACCTAAGTAAAGAAGGGGGATTATAAAGAATAGAGAGAAATTATCTCCCATTTGCTTAGGTTGTTGAGAAATTTAGAAGGAAATAAATGAGAAAAGTGAGAGTGTGATTATGTATGGGCATTTAATGTGTATGATTAGGAGTGGATCGGAAAGGATTTACTAATTTAAGGCTTCGCATTGAAGTGAGATCGGGGATCTCAAGTTGTGAAACCCTTGATGTGAAGGAAATCTTGGATCAAGAGATCCGATCAATTTTGAAAGGTAAGCTTAAACCCTTTTATGAAATTACAACTATTGCATATGAATTTGTCTCAAGATGTATGAAGAATGGATTCTAGATGTTCATGAATGAGTTCTAGAAGTTAGAGCACGGTTCTGATCTGAAATGGGGAAAATCGATCGAATGAAATTAGTGATCGTTCGATTGATTTTGCCAAAGAAGAAGAACTGTAATGCAGTGTTATGAGGAAATTGTTCGATTGATTTAGAAAACCGTTCGAACGAAATTAGTGATCATTCGATCGGTTTTACCAAGGGATGAATGTATGTGTACAGGGTTTCTGAGGAAATTTATCGAACGAAATAAAATCGTTCAATCAATTTTGGTAATTCATTCGAACGACTTAAAATCGTTCGATCGGTTTGGGCTGATTTAGGCTTTTGTTGGATTTTTCTTTGTGAACTGTTATGGACTATAATTAGGCTTCCAAATTCCATGTTTTACGCCAATTGTGACACGTTGCTTGTGTTTTGGCCATACGTAGGTTGAGCCGGACCTTAGGGTGGTTAAGGCTAACTAGAATTGAGAAATCCGTGGAGTAAATTGCGTGTGAGGTAGGAAAATCTCTGAACATGTATACTTGATTACGAAATCATGTATGTAGTGATGTGATGTGTATGCACGTGTGTTTAAAGCATAGTTATGTGCATGCTTTTCGAAATAGAATAAACTATGTGAATTTAATGTGTGTGCTGATGTGTACACTAAGTAAGAAACCAGTAAGTAAATGAGGTGACAACCCAGGGATGTATGTGTGATGTGGGCATCTAGGTGATGCATATGAGCAAGTGACATCTCAGGGATGTAATGTCAAATGTGAATATCCATGTGATGTGAAAGTATGTGAATGAGATTTGAACAAACCTTGAATATTATATTTAGTACAAATACATGGTGAATAACTATATGTAGTTGCGTAATTGATTTAAGGTTTGGAGAATACCCCACCGACGCCGCGGTATACCTGTGACTGACACGGTAAGCTATCCATGACCGGTACGACGAGATATCCGTACACCAGTTGACATCCCAGGGATGTACATAAGTTATGTGCCTCGTCGCCTATATGAAAGGGACTTGGGTTATGTTACATAAAAAATAGTCTGATTGGACGACGATGGAGGGTATTCCATCGGGGCTCAATGCTATATTGCTCGAGGATTATTTAAGTTATTTAATTTAAGTTTGTGACACAAGCCTTGATGAGATATAAGAACAAGTTAAACAAAACATAAGATGTGTAGTGTGAAAGGATAAGTTGCATCATGTGCAATTCAGTTCATGCTTTTAGTAATTCAATTTCTTTCAAACTATTTTCTAACTGTTTTATATTGATGAAATCATGCTTTATTTATGTCATGGAATATGTGTGAGTAAGATAACTTTACATGTTCAGACATCTTCCCTATTGAGCTAGGATGTAGCTCACCCCTTTTGACTATACGTCACAAGTTCTGAGATTGCGGCTGCTTCTGGATACGTTGATCCAGAGGACACGGATTACATTCCTGTGGAGGAGTCAGAGCCCCCTCCTGAGGATTTCTTCTAGAAGACCCTCTGCGTACTTGATAATTATTTTTGAGAGAGTGATTGTACGGCTTGGTATGTCCAGCCTAAATTTTGGATAATGTAATTATGTGGGATATTCTTTTGGTGAACCATTTGGGGTGACCGTTGTTCCGTCACCGATGGTTCGGGTTGGTTCTTTTGCCCATACAGTGGTATGTGACTAGAACTATCTTTTGAATTATATGTTTTGGGCATCATATTATAGAACTGGAAATTTAATACAGTATTAGTTTCTTTAGTACATGTTTCACTTTCGTGTTGTGTGGACATACCAAGTGTTTCGCAAATGTATATGGGGCACGGGCTCAAGGGTCATGCTGATGGCACGAGTTTCGAGATGTTGAATTCCGGGCTACCACATTCGTGTTGACTTTTTTTGAGGATATTATCTTTCCAATGATACAAATCATTAAAGGATCCACCAGTTCCTCTTCCTCTGCTTGTATTTTGATCGATTCCTCCGCCATGGCCATGAGCGTGCTTCTAATATTTTCTGGAGCGCCCTCCATTAGGGAAAAAATTCTCACAACCATGGATCATAATTTCGTCCGATACTGATACGTATCGGTATCGGTGGTGAACGATACGATACATTGAATGTACCGTATCAGTCATTACTATGTAAAGTACCGAATGATACATTCAATGTATCGTCCGATACGCACCGATACCGATACGTATCGTCCGATACGTACCGGTTTTGGGCTCGAACGATACGTTCCGATTTTTCGGCATTTTGATCCATGCTCACAACTTACCAAAATAAGGGGGAGAGAAAGAAGAGGATAAAACCTCAGAGCGAAAAAAGGTACCTTTCAATTATCAAACATCTTAACAGTGCAACTGATGATTCCACCGTTGACTGCCTTGGAACATATCCTAGAGGTAGTTTTTAACCTAATCTTGCACACAGTAGATCTTCAAATCATGGCACACAAATCAAATGATCAAATGTTTATTTCAAGTCACACACATCCCTGAGCATAGTGTACCATGGTACCCCATCATCACGGCCACTTTGGAGATGTTTGTCAAGTGTAATCAATATTTTACCATCTAATATGCGAGACAAGATCTTGAGATGTAACGTAGGCGGTGGAACCATTAATTTCCCTGCAAGTAGGGGTGGAAAATAAAAGCCGATGAAACCGAATTGAAAAAAAATTGTTCTGAAATCGAACCAAAACCAATTCAAAATTGAAAAACCATAACTGATTTTGTGTGATAGCCCGAATTTTGAAACCTCGAAACCCGTGCCATCGGCACAACCCTTTAGGCCATCTCCAAAGACATACACAAAGCACTTGGTATATTCACACAACCATAAAGTAAAGCATGTACAAAAGAACTAATACTGAACTAAATCTCCAGTTCTATAGTTTAAAGCCAAAACATATAACCCAAAAGATAGTTCTAATCTCATGCCACTGCATGGGCAAAAGAACCAACCCGAACCATTAGTGACGCACCAACGGTCACCTCAGATGGTTCGACAGAAGAATGTCTCACATAATTACATTGTCCCAAAAATAGGCTGGACATACCAAGCCGCATAATCTCTCTCTCAAAATAACTATCAAAGTACACAGAGGGTCTTCTAAAAGAAGTTATCAAGAGGGGGCTCAGACTTCTCCACAAGAACGTAATCCGAGTGCTCGAAATCGATGTCTCCAGATGCAGCCACTATCTCAGAACCTGTGACGTATAGTCAAAAGAGTGAGCTACATCCTAGCTCAATAGGGAAAGACATCTGAACATGTAAAGCTATCTTACTCACACATATTCCATGACATAAGAAAAACATGATTTCATCAATATTAACAGTTAGAAAATAGTTTAAAATACTGGAAGAATGAACAAAATATATTTGCTATACTACACATGGTATCTTATGCTCAACTGGTTTTCATTTACAACAAGGTTGGTCTCATGACTTAAATAATCTCCGAGCAATATAGCATCGAGCCCCTAGGAATACCCTCCATCATCGTCCAATCAGATAATTTTTCATGCAACATAACTCAAGTCCCTTTCTCATAGGCGACGGGACACATAACTCATATACATCCTTAGGATGTCATACTGGTGTACGGATTAGCCGCCGTATCGATTATGGATATCCTGCCGAGTTAGTCGCGGGTATACCGTCACCTTGGTGGGGTATTCTCCAAACCTTAAATCGATTGTGCAACTACATATAATTATTCACCGTGTAATTGTGCTAAATATAATAGTTCAAAGCTTGTTCAAATCCCATTCACGCACTTTCACATCGCATGGATATTCACATTAACTATACATCTCTAGGATGTCACACATTCATATGCTTCACTTAGATGTCCAGTTCACATATACATCCCTGGGATGTCACACCACATATTCTTATTGATTCCTCATTTACTGTACACACACACACACATATACATCCCTAATCTTAATATTTTAAACACAAGTACTTAACTATGCCTTAAATGAACATGCTTACAAAGAATGCACTACATACATGCTTTCGTAATCAAGTACACATGTTTAGAACATTCCCTACCTCATACGCAATTAAATCCATGAATTCTTCAATCCAAGCTAGCCTTAACCACCCTAAGGTTCGACTTAACCTTGGCATGGCCAAAACAGGTGCAATGTATCATAAATGGTGTAAAATGTGGAGCTTAAAAGCCTAGACACTATTTATAAATAAGTCATAAAATAAATCCCAACAAAAGCCTAAATCACTCCAAACCGATCAAACGATTTTTAAATCGATCAAACGGTTTTGCAAATCAATTGAACGATTTTAAATCATTCGAATGAATTCTCAAAATCGATCAAACGGTCTTATTTCATTCGATCGATTTCCATAGAAATCCTTTATACTTACTTTTATTCATCAGCAAAACCGATCGAACGATCTTCATTTCGTTCGAACGGTTTTCCAAATCGATCGATTTTTAAATTGTTCGAATGATTTCCTCATAAATGAGCTCTATTGTCCTTTCTTCTTTGGCAAAATCGATCGAATGGTTACTAATTTCGTTCGATCGATTTTGCCCATTTTCAGAACAGGTCAAGTTCTAACCTTTAGAACTCATCCCTTCAATATCTACCTCCTCTAACTCATTTTATCCATACATAGCAGCTAGATTCATAGTGAAATCAACATGTTTTCACAAAAATAATCTAGCTTACCTTTCCAGTTGGTCGGATCCCTTGATCCCAAGATTCCCTTCACATCAAGGGTTTCACAGCCCCAAATCTCAAATCCTTTTCCGATGCGAAGACTCTAATCCATAAGATATCCGATCCACTCACAATCATTCGCATATAATACGCAGCCATTGATTTCACCACAAAATCACACTCCTCTCATTCACTCCCTCTTAATTTCTCAACAACCTAAGCAAAGGAGAAATAAATTCTCCCAACTCTTTATAATCCTATTCATTATTTGGGTGTAAAGCATACATAAGTAGCTAGGTATATAAGACCCAATCTATCTCTCTTATTACACACGCACCACATTTTACATCTAGTTTATCTAACTAAATTTAATCAAGTAAACCAAGCCGACTTTGGCCCGGTCAACCAAGCGACCAATCGGGCACACTTCCCGAGGCACACTATTCAAAGTCTAAAATTTTTGGGACGTTACAATCTCCCCACTTTGGGAATTTTTGTCCCCAAAAATTGCACTCAAGGATTCCCCGACTTTCATAGGGTTTGTGGGCTTGAAACCGCAACCCTCAAGATATCTAATAAATCAACTACAACCTGCAACACTTAACTCATTTATGGAGTAGACTTATATTTATGAAAAAACCATCCCTATAATTTTGATCAAAACACGATTTAAAACCCTGCAAGGAATATATACCATATAGACAACAACGAATGAGTTGCTAGCCCACTAAACAATTTTAAATATATTAAGGGAAACGCCCCATTTATGCACCTGCACAATGAAACTGTAACATTCACATCCTGCATAATTTCAATCCATATAACCTGCCAAATTTTATACACATCCATCAAACTACGGAATAATGTAGTCACGGGTACCACAACATAGAAATACATGTAACACAAACACATGTAAGCCACACACGACAACAACTAGCACGTAGAGAAGCTCATCTAGATAAACCATACCAACATAAGGGCATATAAATCCATATGGGACAAATAGAACAACACAATCAAAAATTTAATTACAAATGTTGTAGCAACCATGCCACGATTGTTTGAAAGGACGCATGTCCTTGGTACCTGTGTTAAACATTTACAATATCCAAAAATTTACATAAAGGCATCCCGAAATTTTTAACTACATTAAACATCACTCAAGACGCCGCACCACTGGGCTGATCCCCGTCATCACCATGGTCTCCCGCACCCGAACATGACGCATCCAGGAACCATGCCTGCTCTGCCGCCATGCGTTGGAGATAGTCGGCGGGGTATATGAAGCGCATCTCCTCGGCGTGTAGTGGATCATAATAATTCAAATGGCGGTTGATTAGGCAGTTGTTCTCTGCCATTTGATGAGTGCTCGCTTCCATGAGCACATAAAGTTCGGCAATGGTTGGCATAGGAGCGCCCTCAGGTTGTGGTGGTGCATGTGTCTGCGTACGGTGTCAAACATGCTACTAAAGAGGGAAGGTAGTAGCCGGCTCGTCCGAAATGGGAGCATCATGAGGTGGCTGGTCTTGTGCTTGAGGTGCAGGATGTGGTGGTTCTTCTACAATTGGTTTCTTGGTTAATTTCACAAGTGTACGGTTCCAATCAACCATAGTGTATGATTGCACATTACCCGTGAGCTTCGGTTCATTCTTTTAGAGGGTGTACGTCTCATCACCGGTGTAGTCCTCAACCATGAGTGAGATGAGACGCTCATAGGGCATATCCTCAACGAGTTTCTTAGCTCCCTCTAACATTTTCTTTCACGCATACTTCATTCCCTCAATAGCGATACGTGACACGTTAAACCATCGGCCACTGAAAGCCAAAAATAGCGCCATTTAGACTTCTCCTACACATTCTGTTCTATGCCGCGACGGATACAAGTTGCACTTCATGATAGAATCGAACATCCATAGCTCGCGTAGTAGGTCAACTCGTTTAATGTAGTTACCGGATCCCATTCTACCATGAGTCATTTCGGCCGCGTCATCATAGGTGAACTCATAGTGTCTATTATCAATTTTTGTTCTAAGGATGGTCAGGTCAATAATTACTTCCATATTCTGGTAAAATAATCTTACAATGCAGGGGTAGAAATTCTCCTTACACGGTCGGAGTATCCCAGGTAAACCCACCGTGGAAAGGTAATTGAAAGCCCAAAGCGTTTCCTCACGCTTGGCAAAAATCTTAGGGTCGATGAACCACTCGGGCTCAAAATCCTTATCAGCGCACCACTCAGTAGGCTGCTCATGTCGTGGTAGTGGGGTGGTGCTTGTTGTGGTGGTTGGGCCTATGTAGGTGGTCTCGACGATGAACCCATCGATGCCGAGGGTTTCTTCGGTGGTGGTTCTGAAGAGGAACCCGTCGTGGGTTTCTTTGGTGCGGCACTCGCCGTGGTTTGGCGAGTTTTCTATGCCATCATAAACACACCACAAGAATACAAGGGAGGTAGGGCAAGGGCTTTGCCCAAATTTACTAAATCCTAGGGTATGGGAGAAATGTGTAATCCAAAACTTGAAGGAGGTTAGTGTTTACCTCTTCGTGTTCCAAGGAGTTGATCACGCGAAGCTCCGAGCTCAAATGGTGCCGAAAACCACCAAAGTCGGGTGGCACTCTCAAGCCCTAGAACCTCTCCAAGAGAAAAAAACAGATTTTAAAATTTTTTTGATTGTGAATGGCTAAAAATTGCATGCCATACATATAATCTCCGAAATCGAGAAAATGATTTTAAATCGTTCGATCGGTTTTCGAACATTAAAGGCTGCCCTCAAAAATTCGTTTGATCTGTTACTAATTCCGATCGAATGATTTCCAAACTTTATTTGCCAGCCAATTTTCACCTCCCCGGCCTAGTAATTCCGCTCGAACGATTTCTAAAATCGATCGAACGATTTCGTAGCAATTACTTAGGCTTCACCGAAGTGAATTTCAATCGAACAATTTTCTCCAAAACAGAGTTAAGGTAGCATTTGCTTGCCTTCACCCTCTATTGACAACAGCCTTCAATTGTACTTGAAAATTTGAAAGTTTGACATCATTTTTATACCTAATCCATACATTAAAGCCTATAGCCCAACACGCATTTCTCCAATTTGCTCATCAAAGTTTTTAGAGTTACCAACCCAACACCCACAATTTAGGTAGTAACTTATCCACCATTTATGCATCAATTTATTTTTTCTTTTCACAACTACATATATTTCAATATTGATTAGCTTGGTTTTACGTAAAAATCCTTCAAAATTTGAAAGGTCAACTTATGCATTACAAAAAAATTTTGAATCTTGCTCTACACATTGCACTTATCATCTATTGTTTCTCAAACAAGCATCGCTTCTTCGGCAGGATGATTCCCCAACTTGACCAGTACTAAAGGGATAATCTTAGTGCACAGAATTTATTCTTTTCGATCCAAAATTTGAGTCGCCTCTTCGATCATGGTCATGTCTTCATGCATCTCGATCAACTGATCTCCCAAGATGTGTGTAGGGTCTTTTACATACTTTCAGAGCATAGAGACCTGGAACACGTTGTGTACCCGTTCAAACAACGGAGGTAATCCAATTTGACAGGCTACCTCACCGACTCAATCGAAAACTTCGAAGGGCCCAAGGTAATGGGGACTTAGCTTTCCCCTCTTTCTAAATCTCATAACGCTCTTCATGGGCGACATCTTCACAAACACATGATCGCCAAAGGCAAAGACTATGCTCATTCTTTTGATATCGGCATAGCTCTTCTGTCTGCTCTAAGCCGATTTAAGTCTCTCTCTTATCATACGAATAATGATGGCGTTATCTTCAAGTAATTCCGGACCTACTATAAACTTTTCGCTGATTTCTTCCCAATGGATAGGCGATCTACACTACCTCCCATATAGAGCTTCATACGGCGCCATTCCAATACTCGCTTGAAATCTATTGTTGTATGCAAATTCATTCAATGTTAGATGTTGATCCCATGATCCTTGTAATTCAAGCATACATGCTGTGACCATATCTTCGATTACTTGATTTACTCGTTCTGTTTGTCCAGCAGTCTGCGAATGAAATGCCGAACTAAAGTCCAATCGAGTACCCATGCCTTCTTGAAACTTCTGCCAAAATTTAGAAGTATACAATGGGTCATGATCAGAGATGATGCTACTGGGAGTCCCGTGCAAACGTACGATCTCCTTCATATATAGATCCGTAAGTCTTCTTGCCGTATACATCGTGTTGTAATGAAAGAAGTGAGCTGACTTGGTTAGTCGATCAACGACCACCCAAATTGCATTGTACCTCCTTGCTATCCGCGACAATCCCACAATGAAATCCATGGAGATTGATTCCCATTTCCACTCTGTTATGGGTAGAGGTTGAAATAATCTCATAGGATGTCTATGGTCTACTTTCACCTACTGACGTGTCAAACACCTTGACACGTACTCAGCCACATCTTGTTTCAGACCTCTCCACCTGTAACTCTTCCTCATATCTTGATACATTTTGGTGCTACCGGGGTGAATCGCATATCTCGATTTATGGGCCTCGTTTAAAATGGTTTGTCGTAAATTGACATCAATTGGAATACAAAGGCACCCCCTGAATAGTAAGGAACCATCTTCCTTTATAGAGAAATCTGGTCTGGTGCCTTCAATCACACCTTATCGAATCTTGACTAACTCGGAGTCTTTCATCTGTAACTCATAAATATGCTCAAAAATCATCGATCTCACGGTAATCTTGGCTAAGAAAGCCCCTGTAGCTTGCACCTAGATCTTTGCGTCATATAATTATAGATCTTCAAACAATTTCCACTTGTGCATTCCCATCATAAGGCTAGCTAACTGAGCCAAACCCTTACGACTCAAGGCATCAGCTACAATATTAGCCTTACTTGGGTGATATTGTATTAGTAAGGGTGATATTGTATCGAGCAATCATAGTCCTTGAGAAACTCCATCCACCTTCGCTACCTCATATTTAATTCCTTCTGTGTGAATAGGTACTTGAGGCTCTTATGGTCGGTGAAGATCTCAAAGGTCTCACCATATAAATAGTATCTCCAAATCTTCAATGACCGCTGCTAGTTTCAGGTCCTGCATAAGGTAATTCTTCTCGTGATCTTTTTGCTGCCTCGACCCATAAGCAATTACCTTCTTATTCTGGTTGAGCACGTAGCCTAAACAACTATGTGAAGCATCACTATACACCACAAACCCTCCACTACTTGAAAGAAATGCTAGCACTGGAGCTGAAGTGAGTCTTTTCTTGAGTTCTTGAAAACTCTTTTCGCATGCTTCAGTCCACTCAAATCTCATATCCTTCCTTGTGAGCCTCGTCAGCGGTCCTGATATTTATGAAAATCCCTCTACAAAATGTCGATAGTATCCAGTTAGACCAAGGAAACTATGGATATCTGTTATCATCTTTGGTTGTTCCCATTGTACCACTTCTTTGATCTTAGCCAGATCTATAGTGACACCCTCCTTCAAGACAATATGTCTAAAAAAGCTAACTTTCTCCAACCAAAACTTGCACTTACTGAGCTTGGCATACAGTTGGTCTTCACATAGAGTTTG
Organism: Chloranthus sessilifolius; assembly: GCA_021018995.1. Taxonomy (NCBI): domain Eukaryota; kingdom Viridiplantae; phylum Streptophyta; class Magnoliopsida; order Chloranthales; family Chloranthaceae; genus Chloranthus; species Chloranthus sessilifolius. The sequence continues at coordinate 85,051,371 of CM037585.1, forward strand.
TAGAGAGATTCTCAAATGTTCTTCATGTTCCCTCTTTGAATTTGAATATATCATAATGCTGTCGACAAATACTACGACACAAGTGTTCAGGTGTGGTTTAAACACCTGATTCCTCAAGTCTATAAATGACGCCTGTGCATTCGTCAAACCAAACAACATCACTAAAAACTCGTAGTGTCTGTACCACGTCCTGAATGCTGTCTTCTGAATATCCTCTGCCTTGACTTTCAGTTGATAGTATCCAGATCTCAAATTGATCTTGGAGAAATATCTCGCTCCTTGCAGCTAATCAAACAAATCATCAATCCTAGGCAATGGATATCAATTCTTCATGATTAGTTTGTTTAGCTGACGATAGTCGATGCATAGCCTCATCGACCCGTCCTTCTTGATAAACAAGACCGGTGCTCCCCAAGGAGACACACTTGGCCTTACAAACCGATTATCTAAGAGCTTTTGTAACTGCTCTTTTAATTCTTTCAACCTAACAGGAGCCATTCGGTATGGTGCTTTGAAAATTGGCTTCGATCTAGGTGCTAAGTCAATGGCAAACTCCACCTCTTGATCAGGAGGTAATCCTGGCAACTCTTTTAAAAAGACATCTTCAAACTCATGTACAACTGAAATTTCAGAAATGACATTCTTCCCTTCCTTATCTTCCTTTAAAAATGCTAAGTAACCACTGCATCCATTTATGATCAAACGCTCGGCTCTGATGGCGGGAACAAATGGCAGAAACTTCGTTCTCACCCCTAAGAATTGGAATGATCTCCTTGTATTCGGTCTGAAGATAACCACTTTATTCTTACAATCGACTGTTGCATAATGAGTTGACAACCAATCCATGCCAAGGATCACATCGAATCCTTGCATATCCAACATAACTAAATTTGCTGCTAGTTCAAAGACATCCCCATCTCTAATGGCTACTATCACCGACCTACAGACCAAGTCTGTATCAACCGATTCTCCAGTCGAAATAGACACTGCCTAGACAAAATCCAATCTCTCTGGGCTGACCTTCATCTTCTTTGTAAATAGAGGAGTAATAAATGAATGAGTAGACCCTAGGTCTATCAACACTCTAGCCACATATGCTACGTCACTCCCCTTCCCATACACTTGTAAAGTACCTATAGAGCACATATATTTTAACAACCTACTCATGCATCATATCAAAATATGAAATCAATTAGTTCAAACAATTCTACATAGATAATCTATATAGGTACACTTTATCTATCTAAAATTGAAGAATTCAATGCGATTGATGCAATGTATCAATCATTTCAATTAAAGTTTTACCTTGTATGATATCATTGGCATTCTGAGCATCCTGAGCCGTAATTGCATAGGCCCTTCCTTGCATGACTGGCTTCTTCGCTTGTATCATTCTTGGTATGGAAGTAGAAGTTGTTCTCCTCTTGTTCATTTTCGGACAATCCTGAATCTTATGGCCTATCTTCCCACACTTGTAGCATCCCCGAGTTTCCCGTCTACAAAAACTATTTTATGAGACTTGCCATACTTGGCACAAGTCTCATTTGGTGTAGAAGAAGCTGCCCGTGAGAAAGCTTGAGTAACTAAGACTCCAGTGGTGGCAGTAGGGCTCTCATATCTAATCGGTCTCGCCAAGGTGGCCTGGGGTAATTCGTGTAAGCAATTTGCCTAGGAACTAGAGTTGGTGTCGTAAATCTTGGCTTTTTATTTCTCCAGTCATACTCACCCACTCTCCCCTGAACTATTCTACCTTTATCCTATTGATCCCTCCATTTGTACATATTATTAATATCCCTTTCAGCCACTATTGCCTTTCCCATCATGTTCGCATAGTTTTCAAGTTCGAATATAGAAACTCTATCTCGGACGTTCGACCTTAGACCTTCCTCAAACTTATTGGCCTTCATTAATTCGGTGGCCACTAACTTAGGTGCGAATCATGATAAACGAGTAAACTCCACACCATACTCTCGCACTGTCATGCTTCCCTGCTCTAGGTTTGCAAAATCTCTTTTCATTTGAACTCTCACCTGCTTGGGGAAGTACTCCCTGTTGAACTCCCTAACAAATTTCGCCCATTTTCATAGATGGTGAGGGTCCTCAATTTCTCTTTTTCTCAATACCGATTTCCACTAAGGATCGGCATCTCCCTCAAGCTGGATGGAAGCTCAACCTACTTGCTCATCCTCCATACTACGAAGCCTATTCAGAAGCTTCTCCATCTGATTTAACTACTTCTAAGCTTCTAACGGATCTGTCTGCCCATAGAAACTAGGAGGTCTCAATCTCCTAAAATCAACGAATGACGAGGGCAACAATGCTGAAGGAGGTGGTGGTGGTGGCTGTTGATGATTGACATTATTAGCAGCCAATAGTGCGGTCTGCTCGACCAATAATGCGGTATGTTGTGTCTGCTGGGCCATTGCAGTGGCCACAACCTCCATGGCCAACGCCATCTGATCCGTAGTGTCGCCCCTCCTATCTCCCCCATCATGAGGGTTCCTTTGGTCTCTTCTAGACCCTAAATGGAATTCATCCTCACTTCTCAAATTCCTACTTTGGCTACCTATAGGTCGACCCCTTCCTCTAGAAGACATTACGCTCTACACATGAAACTAAAGTTTCATTAGTAGAAGATCCCTATACTCTGACAAAATTCAAGACTTGTCAAAAATTTTAAAGAAAATGCTTTGATACCAACTGTGACAGCCTAAATTTCGGCACTTCGAAACCCATGCCATCGGCACAACCCTTGAGGTCGTGCCCCAAAGACATACGCAAAACACTTGGTATATCCACACAACTATAAAGTAAAGTATGTATAAAAGAACTAATACTGAACTAAATCTCCAGTTCTATAATTTAAAGCCAAAACATATAACCCAAAAAATAATTCAAATCTCATGCCACTGCATGGGCAAAAGAGCTAACTCGAACCATTAGTGACATACCAACAGTCACCTCAGATGGTTCGACAAAAGAATGTCTCACATAATTACATTGTCCCAAAAATAGGCTGGACATACCAAGCCGTATAATCTCTTTCTCTCAAAATAACTATCAAAGTACACAGAGGTCTTCTAAAAGAACTTCTCAGGAGGGGGCTCAGACTCCTCCATAGGAATGTAATGTAAGTCCTCGGGATCGACGTCTCCAGATGCAACCGCTATCTCAAAACCTGTGACATATAGTCAAAAGAGTGAGCTATATCCTAGCTCAATAGAGAAAGATATCTGAACATGTAAAGCTATCTTACTCACACATATTCTATGACATAAGAAAAGCATGATTTCATCAATATTAATAGTTAGAAAATAGTTTGAAATACTAAAAGAATGAACAGAATATATTTTCTATACTACACATGGTATCTTATGCTCAACTGGTTCTCATTTACAACAAGGCTAGTCTCATGACTTAAACTAAGTAACTTAAAAAATCTCTGAGCAATATAGCATCGAGCCCCGATGGAATACCCTCCATCATCGTCCAATCAGACTATTTTTCATGCAATATAATCTAAGTCTCTTTCTCATAGGCGACGGGGCACATAACTCATATACATCCTCGATGTCATCTTTGGTGTCTGGATTAGCATTGCATCGTCACGAGATATCTCGCCAAGTCGGATGAGTATATCGCCACATCGGTAGGGTATTCTCCAAACCTTAAATCGATTGTGCAAATACATATAGTTATTCATCATGTAATTGTGCTAAATATAATAGTTCAAAGCCTAATCAAATCCCATTCATGCACTTTCACATCGCATGAATATTCACATTAACTATGCATCCCTGGGATGTCACACATGCATATGCATCACTTAGATGCCTAGTTCACATATACATCCCTGGGATGTCACGCATGCATATGCATCACTTAGATGCCTAGTTCACATATACATCCCTGGGATGTCACACCATGTATTCTTATAGATTCCTCATTTATTATACGCACACACACACACATATCTTAATTTCACATGCTTATCTTAACATTTTAAACAAAAGTACTTAACTATGCCTTAAACGAATATGCATACATAGAACATCATTACATACATGCTTTCGTAATTAAGTGTACATGTTCAGAACATTCCCTACCTCATACACAATTAAATCCATGGATTCTTCAATCCAAGCTAGCCTTAACCACCCTAAGATTCCTGCTCAACCTAGGCATGGCCAAAACACGTGCAATGTGTCATAAATGGTGTAAAACATGGAGCTTAAAAGCCTAAACACTGTTTATAGACAATTCATAAAATAAATCCCAACAAAAGCCTAAATCAGCCCAAATCGATCGAATGATTTTTAAATCGATTGAACGATTTGGCAAATTGATCGAACAATTTTAATTCGTTCGAACGAATTCTCAAAATTGATCGAACAATCTTATTTCGTTCGATCAATTTCCGTAGAAATCCTTTATACTTACTTTTATTCATCAGCAAAACCGATCGAACGATCTTCATTTCGTTCAAACGGTTTTCCAAATCGATCGATTTTTAAATCGTTCGAACGATTTCCTCATAAATGAGCTCTACAGTCCTTTCTTCTTTGGCAAAATCAATCGAACGGTTACTAATTCCATTCGATCGGTTTTGCCCATTTTCAGAACAGGTCAAGTTCTAACCTTTAGAACTCATCCCTTCAACATCTACCTCCCTCTAACTCATTTTATCCATACATAGCAGCTAGATTCATAGTGAAATCAACATGTTTTCACAAAAATAATCTAGCTTACCTTTCCAGTTGGTCGGATCCCTTGATCCCGAGCTTCCCTTCACTTCAAGGGTTTCACAACCCCAACTCTCAAATATTTTTTCGTTGTAGAGGCTCTAATCCGTAAGCTATCCGATCCACACACAATCATTTGCATTTAATACACAGTCATTGATTTCACCACAAAATACACTCCTCTCATTCACTCCCTCTTAATTTCTCAACAACCTAAGCAAAGGAGAAATAAATTCTCCCTACTCTTTATAATCATATTCATTATTTGGGTGTGTAAAGCACACATACCTAGCTAGGTATATATGGCCCAATCTATCTCTCTTATTACACACACACTACATTTTACATCTAGTTTATCTAACTAAATTTAACCAAGTAAGTAAACCAAGCCAACTTTGGCCCGGTCAACCAAGCGACCAGTTGGGCACACTTCTCGAGGCACACTATTCAAAGTCCAAAAATTTTGGGACGTTACATTTTCGATCGATTCAGTTTCAGTTGTAGGTGCCAAAAATTGAAAACCGACTAAGTATGGAGAGAAAACTGACCATAAAACCAAAAAAAATCATAAACTGAAAATTTTCTATTTAGAAATAAAATTTAAAAAAAATTGAAAAAAGCAAAAACCAAACCGATCGAAACTGGATTGGTTATGTCTGGTTCGATTTCAAAGAACAAGGATTTCTGTTAACCAATGCCGAAACCAAAAAAATCGGTCTCGGTTTGGTTAAACCCAAATTTAAATTGGATCTATTCAAGTTCGGTTTGCGCTAAACCGATAGCAAAACCAAAAAAATGGTTTCGGCTTCAGTTTGGCTTACTGAACTTCCACCCCTATAGTTGCCGCACGAATCTTTGGTTGTAAAAATCGCTACCCTTACTAATTTATGGTTGCAATGAAGAATTTTAATTCCACAATATTTTCTATGGTGAGTATCCATTGTTGTTCAATTTATGATATATTGTGGTTCATGCAAACCTCCATCACATGTAAAAAATAGGAAAATAGTTAGCTTATATGATTATTTTCCAATTGAAGGGCCATAACTTCCATCACCATCCCATCATAAATTGGACCATGGAGAAGGAATGAAGTTGCATGTCTTTATTTTTTTTTATGAAGGGATAAACTAATTACATGTATATTGGAAGATTTGATGAATTGTGTGGATAGTCAAATATCAATGATTAAAATGAAATAAAATTCGAAGAAACATTTATTTTCCTATATGGGAGGATGGTCACCATCTTCCAAATAAAATGTTTCTTCAAAATTGATCTCAGGATTAATTTTGTTTCCTCTAAATAAATGTTTCTTCAAAATTGGAGCTTAAAAAAATTGTTTCTTCAAATAAATAAATGTTTCTTCAAAATTGGCACTTAAAAAAAAAATGTTTCTTCGAAATTGGCACTTAAAATGAATTGTTTCTTCAAATAAAAAAAAATGTTTCTTTATAAAAAGATTTATGAAGTTGCATATCTTTAAATTTGCACTTTGCCCGCCGTATTTCACCTATTTGCATTGTGACCCTTACTTTTGTGTTTCGTTTACTGTCTCCTTTATAATGATAGATCAATTATAAAACTAATCTTTGTTTGCTCTAAAACAGACAATAGAGATCGTTTTCCACTACAATCTTCCTTCGAGTGAATCTTGAGGTTAGTTTTGACTCTACGTAGTGATCATGGGTGTACATCAAATGTGGTACATGGATCACTTTTCGAGATGTGCCATGTGTAATCAAAATTGACTGTCTGATTGTAGTTCCATGATCTCAAAATCAGTTAAATTACAAATTGGGGGCAAAAACAATCTCCATCAACTGATTCAAAGCAGTCAAATATTAATTTGTTGAAGAATCCATTAGAGTGGGAGGCAATCAATAAAGGGGTCATAAAAGCAAGGAACGACTGTCCTGACCGTCATTTAAACACCAAATGGTATTTAAATGATCTTACACCATTTATTGGTTTATGATCTTGGAAATCCATACCGTCAAAGTGATATATCATCAATTGAAGGGTTATGGGTAAAAAATTAAACTTTTTGAAAGATTCGAACAATCCAATCTGTGCACTCTAATACCAATAATTGTTCTTAATTTTGATGGCTGATATTAAAGTTCACTGATCCGATGGTTTACATCCAATTAAAAGCATGATTGTTTGGCTAGCTAGGACATGTTCCAATGATGGATTGCCACTTAGGAAATTTAGATTGATCATAGATGTGTGCCACATGGTACAACGGTAAATCACACTTTAATGGTGTGAGATAAAAGTACATTTTAACGGTGGAAGATCATTTAAACACCAAATGTTGGTCAAGAGCTATATCCCTAAACGCAATAGATAAAACACAAGAGTACCTTTATTTCCACCCACATATTCTTTGAGTTCACCCACATAAGTGGGTGCATGACTTAGGCAAACCGAATCTTTAGTTCCACCCACATATTCAATTTATTTTTGAAACGTTCGTATCTACCCACCACTTTCTTTTGCTATACACCCACATCGTCTTCCCTCTTCCTCTTCTCGTGCTTGCACCATATTTAAATTTTGTTCCTCCGAGACCCTCTAAATCAATCCATTTTTCATGGTTGTACACCACATCGTCTTCCCCAATTGTCTTTTCGCATTTGTAACATTAGGAACGGTTTCTGTGGCTGTACGAACCCTTTATGAACTCGTGGTTGTACACCCACGTCGTCTTCCCCAAACTTCTCGGGTTGCAAGAACATGACGAACGGACAAAGATTGAGATTTGAAAAGTGGCGAAGAAACCCTCTGAGTTCTTGTTAGGGTTTGTGGGGCAACGACAGTTAACGGTACGAGGTAATTTAAACTTATTTATTTATTTTATATAATTTGCATGTCAACTTGAAGATCTTGATAGGGTTCGTTGATTGTTTAGCATATTTAGTTGTTTTTATATTCTGAGTACCTTTAAATCTACAAAAAAAATCTTTGAGTTCACCCACAGTAAAACACATTGATTTGGTTTAACTCAAAGATTTGGTGGGTGGATTTAAAGGTACTCATTTTTATTGCGGTTCTAAACCAACTGTCAATGATGTGATTGAACTGACAGTCGGAGTGTCAAATGGATGATTTTCATAAACAGTCTACGACTTCCTATAGAAGAAGGCTTACAAAAGCCCGAATCGAAGGAGCATTCGAAGAGAGGTCTTTAGATTCTAAAATTGATGTTGATAATTCTAGGATTTTAGCAATAGTTGTTGAAGCTACAACGACAGTGATATCCAAACCTTCGAGTGAAGTCTCATATTTACTAAATGCAGAGATGCAAGAAGGGAGAATATTAGAGCAGTGAGTGGAAGAAGATAGAGTGGAGGAGGGGAGTGTGGTAGAAGTTGTTGGAGAGGAGAGAGTGGATGATGTAGCAATAGACGGGAGGGTGGAAGAAGTTATTGGAGAGGGGAGGGTGGAGGGTGACTTAATTGTTATATGTATCTAATTAAGTCTTAACCTATTGTAAGTGCACAATGGAAATTATAGTACTAGCAAAGGATCGTTCCCACAGAGACAGGTTATATTATGTTAATTCAATTTTCTGAAAACTTATACTTATCTTTTAAAATCCTAAACTACTGGAGAAATATGACTAAAGAATTTTTTTATTAATTTAAATTACAGAAAATAAATCCTAATCTTCAAACTTCAGATTATGGTCGTCAATCACAATCTTCTGCTATCAGATATTTATAAAATTAAATAGTACTGTTACACTATATATCAAGTTTTCTAGTATTGGTTGTCAATCAACACTAAAATCCTATCAATAAAAATTAATCTAATCAATAATCTCCTAAAACTTGGGCATCAATCAAACTTTAGAAAATTGAAGATGGAAAAGTAAAAACCATTACACTAATATGCAAATCTAGACCTGAGTCATCAATTCAAATCAAAATATGAAGATGTTTACAAAGCAGGAAATTACAATAAAATAAATCTAAACTAGAAAGAAAAAATAAAATATATCCTTCACCCCTCAGCTGCAGTCGTCAATTCCTTTTGAGAAACTATAGATATCTACACTAATCTTTAGCTTCCAATCGCAGTCGTCAATTTCTCTTGAGAAAACTTGGATATCTAATCTATAAAGCAATAAAAATCTACTCTAAGTTGATCGAAAGAAAACCCAATCTCAGTCGTCAATTGATGCTGAGAATTTCTTCGATGGTTTATTCCTATACCAAGCCTCTTATTTATAGATCATAAGGGGTCGGTTTACAAAACTCGTAATTCTAATAAAAGAAATAAAATTATCTTAATATAACTCTACTATTAATCCTATAATTCCTTATTTCAGATAATTAATGTACTTCTGGATTTTCTTTCTTTTATTCATCAGCATAGTCCTTTTAAGATTCTTCTTCATCAATCTCCCAGATTCGTGATCAGAATTCTTCTAATTCAAGAGTTCTTCTAATTCTGTTTCTGGCGGTATAGATTCTCATGTGATTAGCAGTAGTAGTAACAGGAAAGCTTCTATAATCATAATCGTAAATCATGATTATAACTTTTCTTTCTTTCTTAGAAAATCGTAATTACGACTCATCACTTTTCTTCTATATTATACTCTTCTTCTGAAGAATCATAAATTATGATTTTCTATAGTTCTCTTTAGTAACAGCGAAATCGTTCAGCGAAATCGTAAAACACGATTTTTCATTCTTCAGTAGGTGGTGAATTTTTTTTTACGCTCAATCGTCTTTTTATGGCTCTTTTAGGTTCATTTTGACGAATATTATCATTTCGGGTCTCTTTTACTAGTTATCTTTAATATCTGTATATCATTAACTCATTAGTAACAAACTAAGTCTTAAGATCACTAAGTTAAAGGTGATAATTGATATATTATGTGAATGATCACACCCCCAACTTACGCTTTGCTAGTCCCTAACAAACAAGGAAATATAAACTAAGAACTCAAATTAAATGCCACTTTCGTAGGGAGCACGATTGCATTTAGCAAATGCAACAAGCCTTTAAACCCCTAGGTGATCCTTAGTGGAGGAGTTGTAGTCTCCTGAAGGTTTTCAGTGAAATTACCTACAAACTTCAAATATTTTTGGATTTTCAAAATATATTTTTTTAAAATTAAAAATTATAAACTAATTTTATACACTAATTAAGTTAACTAAGTTACCTATGTGGTCAAATTATCAAATTGGTCATACATAGTTTGTTACGATTTTCTAAAATTACCAATCTTTTATCTTAACTATCCATTACAACAGTTACCTTTGATTAGAACTCCAACAATTTCAATTCATAATAAGCACAGAGTGTATATGCATTAGTGAACAGTTTATTCTTCATAAATTTTTCTAAACTGTAAATTTAAAAAATATTTTCATTCAAAAACTCACTATTGACATACTCTCAGAAAGATATCGAAACTTTTGGGTTCTCTCAGTATATTTTTCAAAAAAATTCAGTCAAAGTTAATTGTAAAAAATTAATGAATCTCATGGAAAAGATAATCTATTCTATTCCTATGATTCCCTGTATAATCCATAGTATCTAATATTCATATCTCTACTAGGCATATGCTTTTACAAATCATAAATCACAAAGGTCTTTCCTTCAGCTTGTAATGGGGTTTTAAGTTTTAAAAGGTATCAAAGAAAGGTAGAAAGATTCAAAGTTTTTCTGAGAATTTAGCTCTTCTTTTTTCTATCTTTTCTCCTTTTCTATTCTACTTCAGTAAGTATCCATGAATTGGATAACTTCTTCCCATTTACTTCTTTTTCTTTTTTTCTACATACATCCCAGTTCTTCAGCTGTAAAATCGTATTTTATAATTTTTTTCTTCTTTTTGAAGGCTTTTTGCTAAATCGTAATCTTTTAAAAAATTATTTTTTTTACGATTTCTCTCCGTTCCCATGTTCTTTTTTTTTTCTTCAGCTGTACCTCTTCTAGCATTCCCTTTATCTATTCTACTTTTATTCCTTTCATTCCCTCTTCTTCCCTTCTTCTAACTCCCAGAAATTATAAGAGTTAAAGATAGAAAGCTACAGGTAGTACATATGGTTAAAGGTTTATCAAATTTTGGTACAAAGAAATTTAGTTTAGGCTTTTAAAATTTCTAAGAAATTCAGTTTGGCTCTGATTTCAACAAAAGATGGCCTTAAATCATCTTCACGATTTACTAGCATAGATGCCTTATTGCTTTGATATTTCTAATAGATAGTTCTAGACAAAAAATCAGTTCATCATATTCATAGAATATTTTGATCCTAAATTCAGTAATATGAGATTTCTTAACAGTGTAGAAGTTCAAAGAAATTTTGACTGAATAGAAACAGTCTCTCTCTGAATAAAAGAGGAAATATGGTACAAAATCTCACTCGTTCATAATTTTGAAACTATATTCTAAATTTTTGTAGTTTAGATCAATCTATTGTTTCAAACATCCTTTCTAATACAACGAGCTAATCATGAATTGTAACTATTCTATATTCTAATTATTAAACTTCCACTATAACGAATCGTAAGTTTTCCAAGATTTGCAATTTTTATTTTTTATAACTCCTATGTACTGATCAACTTTAAAAAATTCAAAATTTCCTTTTTTTTTTTTACAAAAACAAACTAACTAAAACAACTTATATACTAATTATACTAAATAAAACTACTATTATACACAGTAATTCTGTATCCCCCCCTCCCAAACTTAAATCACACAATGCCCTCATTGGCATGAAAACAGGGGATATTTCAAATTATTTCCTAAAAATTATTTATATAACTAATCGTTACCAGATGTGAAAAAAATTATGTAAGGAATGTTCCCCCAAACTTGATGACAAGCACATCTGTTTACTTCTCATAGATATCAGTAATAAAAAAAATAAAATAAAATTAAAGAAAGGTTAGTAATAATCACACTGTTAGTAGAAAAAATGAATGTTAGTCAATTAGAAAAAAGAAAATTTCATATGTTAATTCAATATTTACAATGAGCAGAAAAAAGAAAAAAACTAAGGAACTAATATATAAAAAAAACTAATTACAAAAAAGAGTATAAACCTAGGAAAAATCTAGGCACACTAATTTATACATGACACTGCCAGCAACGTCCGAGTGAAAATCTTCAATAGAGATCGGTCCTCGGCTTCTATCCACCGTTGATTCAAGTCTCATGTCCCTTCCTACCAAAGGAGTATCTACACCTTGGCAGAGTCGCTACTCCAAGAGCTGTTGAAACACTTCTCTGTGCCCTTCTTTATCTCCCCCAAATAGCGCACATCACAGATCTTTTCTAGAAGAAATGCAATGCCACATCAGGAGTGCTTCGAAGGGTGAGGAAGTTAACACATCTCCAGATCACCCTCCACCCATACTGCTCCCTTGCAAAGACCATGTGAAGAGAATCTACACAGTTGGTAGGGAAAGTATGAGCATTGGAGAAGGGTGGCGAGGGACGGCTCAACCCACCATCATCATATAGGAGCTCGCATTTAGGGTGGTTGTGATGGTATAAAGGTTAGGAAGTGGGGGAAAATGGGTTCCTGGTATATAGTTTCAGCTTTGGGTTAGGTTTAGGGTAAAGGGTAGTTTCTGTGAACGATTCAGCATCTTGAACAGGTCACTGACACTTCAGATCTTCTACTTTCTTTTCTGCAGCCCGGAGCTCAGCCTTATGTATGTCGAGGATTCTATCAAGTTGTTTACTGAAATCGCTTTGGCTGGGTTCTTTTGCCATTAGGGTTAAGGTATGAAAGGAAGATGAAAGAGATGAGTTTTTGGGAAGGTAAGGGTCTGGTTTTTTAGGAAAGGGAAGGGATCATGTGTCAATGTGTAGGCTTATAGGCTTGGGTAGTTGGCAAGTGGCAATATTGAATGCGATGCGTGTCCACTTCCTTTATGAATTAAGTAGGTTCGAATTCCAATGTAACTAATAAGATCGATCACTGGAACCGCCTGTTCCCTAGAATTATCGTTTGTAATTCTGTAGAACAAAAGTGAGACTTATTGATGCTTCAAATCGTACTCACTACGATTTAACTCTATGAGTCACCAGAAATCCTAAATCCATACGCTCTAAGCGATTGTGACATGACAAAAGAGGGTTTACGATTGACTATATTTTTACATACTGTAAATCTTGGAATACTCTTCAAAATTATGTACATATATTACAGGTATTTTGCTACGGGTGAGTCGGTAGCTCGACAGGTTCTAGAGGGATTCAATTAAAAATAGAGGGAGTTTATGTACCTCCCATAAATGTACATCCTCTAGACGTACCAACTGCATGTGAAGCTAGTATGTTACTCTCTCTCTAAAAAAGGATTAGTTACTCAAATTGAGTTTCTAACCTTTCGACAGATTGCCGAAGGTTTTTAAGTAACAATGTCCGGATACGACTATGTTGCATCCAACTGTAAGCTATTTGCAGCAAACTATCCTCTATAGCAGTATGGTATTGGGCCTCTGTAGGGTAAGGAGAAACTGTTGGGAGTTGAGAAACTGTTTGAGTTAGGCCATGGTTAGGACCACATGCTTCTCCTTGTTGAGATGTTGGGTACGATTTTATACCCACCAGAGATTGAAATTTTGTTCTCCAAAGCTTCATCTTCGAAAAACCTTTCATCAATGACTTTAGTCTATAAAATCTTCCTTGCTTAGGAAGGATATTTGCTAAAGTCTCCGAGTCAACCTCACTCGGTGTGTGGTGTTACACCAGTTTCCCACTAAGGGTCTCAAAGAGTTTACAAGCTTCTTCTGCTGTCATTTCATGAAATGTACCACCACAAGTCACATCAATCATATGCTGGTTCGCATCTCCAAGGCCTTCATAGAAAGTGAGCACAAGTTTCCAGTGCGCAATCCCATGGTGAGGGCACTTGCTCAGAAGATCCTTAAGACGACTCCAACATTCCTGAAGAGATTCATCTGGAAATTGATGGAATGTTATAATAAGATGCCAAATTTTATTCGTTCTGCTGATTAGAAAGAATTTCATAAGAAACATGCGTTCCAATCCTTCCCAATTAGCAATTGAATTATGAGGCAAAGAGTTTATCCACTGCTTTGCTTCATCACTAAGGGAATATGCGAATAGTCTCATCCTAATGGATGCTTCTATTAGTTCTTAATTTGAATGATAGTGCATACTTTCACGAACTTATTTAGATACAAATAGGGGTCTTCATCCATTAGCCCATGGAAAGTTGGAAGTATTTGAAGTATATTGAGTGTAATTTCAAAGGTCCTATTGCCGACTATAGGGTGTATTTGAATACATGGGAGATGTGTAAGAGGTGTCAATGCATAATATTCCCCCAATCGTCTTAGCCATGTATTGGTTTCTTCCTGCCATAATGAAATCAAAGCAGGCTGACTAAAACAATTATTGTAAATATCTATTTAATTTTAGTTTTATCCAATTTTTATTTTAGCAAGCAAGGAGAGGAAATAAATCTAAGCCTCGAGCTTCTCTGATTAGGGGAAGTTGAGACTCTGAGTCGTCCCTCCAAATAAACCTGCGAAAGATTAAGAAGTAATCAAAGAAAATTAAAAATATAAAGAACTATAAAAAGAGAAAGATAAATACTTGTTTTCTTGAATTAATATATTAAAACGTTGTCCCCGGAAACAGTGCAAAAAACTTGACTTGATTTTTATATGTATCTAATTGAGTCTTAACCTATTGCAAATGCACAATGGAAATTATAGTACTAGCAAAGGATCCTTCCCACAAAGACAAGTTATATTATGTTAATTTAATTTTCTGAAAACTTATTTTTCAGGATCCTTAACTACTGGAGAAATAGGAATAAATAATTTATTTATTAATCTAAATTACAAAAAATAAATCCTAATCTTCAAACTTCAGATTATGGTCGTCAATCACAATCTTCTTCTATAAGATATTTATAAAATTAAACAGTACCGTTATACTATATATCAAGTTTCCTAGTATTGGTCGTCAATCAACCCTAATATCCTATCAATACAAATTTAATCTAATCAACAATCTCCTAAAACTTGGGCATCAATCAAACTTTAGAAAATTGAAGATGTAAAAGTAAAAATCATTACACTAATCTGCAAATTTCAACCTGAGTCACCAATTCAAATCAAAATTTGAATATGTTTATAAAGCAGGAAATTGCAATAAAATAAAGCTAAACTAGAAAGAAAAAATAAAATATATCCTTCACCCCTCAGCCACAGTTGTCAATTGCTTCTGAGAAACTACAGATATCTACACTTATCTTCAGCTTCAAATAGCAGTCATCAATTGCTCTTGAGAAACCTTAGATATCTAATGTATAAAGTAATAAAAATCTACTCTAAGTTGATCAAAAGAAAACCCAACCTCAGTCGTCAATTGGTGCTGAGAATTTTTTCGATGGTTTATTCGTATACCAAGCCCTCTTATTTATAGATCATAAGGGGTCAATTTACAAAACTCTTAATTCTAATAAAAGAAATAAAACTAACCTAATATAACTCTACTTCTAATCTTATAATTCCTTGCTTTGGATAATTAATGTACTTATGGATTTTCTTCCTTTTATTCAGTAGTAGAGTCCTTTTAAGATTCTTCTTCATCAATCTTCCAGATCCGTGATCAGAATTCTTCTAATTCAAGAGTTCTTCTAATTCTGTTCTTAGCGGTGTAGATTCTCATGTGATTAGCAGCAGTAGCAGCAATAGAAAAGCTTCTACAATCATAATCATATATCACGATTATCTCTTTTTTTTCTTTCTTGGAAAATCGTAAATCACGATTTTCTATCTTTCATAGCTTTCTTATAGTTGATGATTCTGTGAATTACGATTCATCACTTTTCTTCTATATCATACTCTTCTTCTGAAGAATCCTAAATTATGATTTTCTATAGTTCTCTTTAGTAACAGTGAAATCATTCTGTAAAATCCTAAAACACAATTTTTCATTCTTCAGTAGGCAGTGAATTGTCATTTTACGCTCAATTATCTTTTTATGGCTCTTTTGGGCTCATTTTGATGAATATTATCATTTCGGGTTTCTTATAATGGTTATCTTTAATATCTGCACATCATTAACTTATTAGTAACAAGCTAAGTCCTAGCATCACTAAGTTAAGGGTGATAAATTGGTATTTATGTGAATGATTAGAGGGGAGGGTGGAAGAAATTATTGGAGAGGGGAGAGTGAATCATATGGTAGTAGAGGGAAGGGTGGAAGAAATTTTGGAAGAGGGGAGTGCGGCATGCGTTATCGATGAGATATATGGAATTAGGCAGGGGAGTGTGGAAGAGATAGTGGAAGTGGGTGAAGGTGAGGGAGCTGAAGAGATGGTAGAAAGTAGATTGGAAGGGAGAGATGTTGTGGTTGAAGATGAGAGGGTGGAGGAGAGAGTAGAAGGTGAAGAAAAAGTAGCTCGAGTTCCGAAAAAGTAGAGAAAAATGCAAGAGGTCGATGTTGAGCCAGCCCAAACTAGAGTCGAGGATAATGTGGCACCATTTCCCGGAGTCCATGTTGCCCATGATCTATGGTTTATGTAAGTAAGCAACAACATTCAATTCATGTAATGCATTTATCTTTTTCATTTAAAAAATATATACATAATTACAATTGTCTTACTATTTTTTGTTGGTTGATGTAGGATCGAGGTACTCTTCATTGCATACAACATTCAGCGAAACTCAATGCCTGGTCCATTGTTGAAATGTCTTGCATGTTTAAACATAGAATCAAGATGTGTGAGTTTTGGTTGCTTGCTAGGGTTGCATTCAGGACCATAAATCATGTATTAGTATTTACCTTGGCTGAGAGATGGCACCCTAAGACCAATACATTTTACTTCATTATCAGTGAGATGACTATCACTCTCGACGATGTGAAGCATCTCATTGGCCTATCTGTAGTCGGAAAGGCAGTTGTTGCAAACCCTTGCAATACACTTGAATTGGTGGCCACATGTGCTCAATCATTCGGTATTGATTCTGACGATGTGACCAAATAATTGAATCACAAATAATACAAGGGAAAAGCTTTCCACTTGGAATGATTACATACTCGCTTGAGCTAGATACTTGACGATGCATCTGATGATCAGATTGGCTGTGCTATAAGGGGATACATTCTTTATCTGCTAGGCTGCACAATCCTTGCCGATAAATCAAGCAGTATGGTGTCAACTCGGTACATAAAGTTGTTGGTCAATTTGAAGATAGCTGGGGACTATGCGTGGAGAGCAGCTACACTCGCTTATCTTTATAGGCAAGTTGGGCATCACATCAAGAAAGAAGGTGGCACAAATTTTTGGGCTACTTATGTTGGTTGAGGTATACTAAATTCGAATAGCAATGTCTTACTAAATTACATTTCTAATATTTAATAAATAGTTTATCAAACTATATATTCTGCGTTTTCAGGCGTGGAGATACCAGCACCTAGTTCTTGAGCCTCCATCTATAAACACCCCATTTTTATCCTCTCGAAGTATACAAACCTATTCGATCAACCTTTCCCCTTTCCCATGATTTTTCGAAAGGGATCCAACCCTCTCTGAAAGCTTTAAAATTCTAATGAGGGGACTATACACTACCTACATAGTGTATGGTCGAAAGCTGGGCTGAAATCTCAACTCGAAAACTCGGACCCAACAAGACCCGGAAGTCCTCGAATTATGTGCATAAAAACATGCGCACATATCCTTGTGCATACAATTAGTCCAAATTGGACTAAGCATAAACTTCTGTGTACTGCCTTAGATTCCAAATTAAGTGCATGACACCCCTGCGCATAATTTGATTGCGCGTGTCAACATACGCGCGCAATCAGTCCAAAGTCGGACTAGAACTATGAATCCCAAGACCGCCCATATTCCCTGATTATGCCCATAAGACCATCCACATAATTGGATTATGAGCATGGTTCCATGCGCGTAATTAGTTCCAAGTATATTGGAACTGGGACACCCGACTGAGCCAATCAGCCGGTCATTCTGTTGTTGTATTTTAAGTGCTTGCTACTAACTTTATTGAAGACAGTGATAAGAATGGGGTGAATGAAAATGAATGAAAGGTGGAGTGAGAATTACGGAGCAGCAAGCCTAAAATATGAACAGTCCTACAAGATCAGGACCTATTGTAGCAAGTTTTGATAAGTAAGAGTTTATCCCACAGGGAAAGTTGATCTAAAGCTCCAAGGGAGCTATCTTTAGTAGGCTCTCCAGATCTGACAACAGATCTGGCAATCCTAAATGGAAGGGGATTAAAGGTCACTATAATCTAAATCCTAAGGTAACTTAATGTCTAAATTGCAGAAAGGGGTTAAGAGGAATGGTGGAGTGAGAAAATAAATATAAAAGGGTGAGAAGTATGTTATTAGGTACAGATCTGATGGGTCTTGTAACTCAGACTCAGATATGTTGCTATAGAAATCCTGTCCAATGGCTACATTATCACCAAAGAGGAGAAAGAATCCAACTCACCCCTATGCCATGATCCAATCCCTTAAGGCTATAACCTGTCCACTTAAATGGTCACAGACTATCCGATAGGGGAACCACAATCCAGAGATGGGTCAGAACAAGTTTATCATTGTAGGCACTACTTCATCCAGGCTACAAGCTTAAGAATCCATAGGAACCTCATCCTCTAAAGTTCTGTGTGTGGGGCTAGGCCTACAAAGTGTACGAGCCTGTACACACAGGACCAGCAAGAGTTTGAGTACTAGCTTTTAAGCATGGTTGTTCACTACTTTAGAAAGACTGCAGTGACCCAGTCACAAGCCTACAATCTCTACAACCATATCAGATCTACAATTTGATGGTGGATAAATACAAATATAGAGGAGTCTGTCTCTGCTCAATCTCTCACAAGGCTACAAGCACAAGTGCAGAGAAGAAGAATCTGTCTTAGATCTGTGGATTGGCCTCACCCTAGGGCTATAATCTGTCCACTTGAATGGTCACAAACTATCCACAGAGGCTATCCTCCTCACAAAGGTCTAAGACAGAACAAGAACATTGCTGCCGCCACCATGTTCATAAGGCTACCAGCTCAAGCTCCCATGGGGATTCAAATTTAGTGGATCCTGTGGTGGGGGAAGGTCTGTAATGTGCCTAACCTGGACACACAGGTCACTTGGATCTAAATAAAACCTTAAAAACAATCCTCCATTGCTTACGATATAACTTAGCAATGGGGGATCTCAAGGCAGCAGCCTTGTACAGAACAACTCACAATAAAACCATCATCCCATACATGCAATAAATCCTATTACAAAACTCCATTAAAAACTATACCATCTAATCATACAAAAGGCATAGCCAGCAAGTGCTAGACTATGGAGAGAAAGAAAAAGGAAAAAGAAACTACCTCGAACCTAACCTTAGCCTACTAAAATTTACAGCTTAATCAAGAAGACGAAGTCTGAAAAAGTCTAAGTCTAAAGTCCGTCCAAAAGGTCCCTAAACCTAAGCTAGGCTTAAGCGTATATAGCAGTCAGCTATGTGTGAATTAGGGTTAGGAAAACCCTAATTTCATCTTTTCAATTGAAGCCCATTCTTGTCCCTTGGATGCCTCGGGGCATATGCACAGAGATTGGAGCATTAGAGTGCGTGCCCTAGTTACTGGAAGTTCCCAGATTACCCCTGCAAAAGTGGGGAGAAGTTAAGAACCCGATCCTCGCTGAGTAGAGAAGATTTGCAGATCTTTCCGCGTGGTGGAATTGGTGTCGCGAGGTTGAATTGACTTGAAGCTCATGCAAATGCGAGATTGACATTTTGGTCATCGCGGGATACTAATGGCTATCGCGAGATTACTCTTTCAGCTTTGAATGGCGCAGGAATTGCTCGTGCTATTCGTCCCTTGCTGAATCTCGCGACGGATCCTCGCGAAGAAGCAGTGTTCATGAGCCTATGGATCACGCAAGCATTTCCTTGAAGGTTTGTATCTCGTGGCCACTGCGCGACAACTGCGCACGGGAGTGCCTGTAGCTCTCTCACTTTAGTGAATCGTGCGATGATTGAAGACTTCTCTCTTGAGCTGCGCGAGACTGCGTGAGTGCTTAAGACTGAGCCTCGTGAGGACCTCATGAAGTCTGCTTTTCAATTCTTTCTGGCACCAAACCACGCGAGAACGATACGAAGACTGTGCGACCAGCTTGTGTGCTGTCTTCAAAAGCCCACGACAACTGCGCTAAGGCATTATCTCTGGTTCAATTAAACCCTGTGACATTTGCGCGAGGCATTCTTCTTGGTTTGTTTTTGCTTTGATGTGCCTGTGATGCAGCCAACTCTCTGTCCGGGTTCATCCTTCATTCTACTGAGGTGTAGTTCTGGGGCAACAGTGAGCTTCTTGGCATGGCTAGGGGTTTATTTGCAGCTGCTGCTTATTACCTACAGAATAGACTCAAAATACATTTATTAAATGATTAAGGGTCTAACAGAGATTAAGTTAAGGGGTGAAAAGTGGTACTTTTCAGGTCTTAACACACCCCCAAACCTAATGTTTGCTAGTCCCTTAGCAAAGCTGTAATTAAATGCCACTTTTGTAGGGATCACGGGTACATTTAGCATATGTACCAAGCCTTTTAAACCCCTAGGTGATCTCTAGTGGAGGAGAGAAGTCTCCTGACGGTTTTCAGTGAAGACACCCACAAACTTCACCATTAGAATCAGTTAAGTATAGTGCAGATAATGACAACACAGATTTCGATGTTTAAAGCTTCATTCCACACCAAATTTTTTTTTTTTAATTATTATTACACTCGGAGGAAACTGCAGCAATGTTGCAGGCCGTTTAAAACTTAAACGTTAACATGTGTTTGCCTTACCACCCTTCATTTATCATTAGAATTTTAATGTATAAAAATCAGTACCCAGCTTGCCTTTGATTCAAAATTCAGGTTGGATACAACCCCAATGAGGTTAAAATTCAGACCCAATTCTCACTAGGGCTATCTCTCAACATTAATATCTCGAGGGTGTTCACATTCTCAACAGCTCAAGAGTAATTGCAGACCCCAAATGGGCCTGCAAGCATGAGCATAGGCAAAGCTTCTAATTTCTGACATCTTCAAGAATTTTTTTACCATAGATTGGACAACTCCTCATCTCCACATGACAGCTCATTTAACTTTAGATCCACAAGGTCTTTTTGAATGGGTTGAAATGTGGCTTATGGCTGAGGGGTGTAAAGAATAAAGGGGTAAAAAGGGAATCCAAATTGAGAAATCAGCAAGGTAAGGAGTGGTTCATGACTTCACAACCTTCATTTCAGCAAAAACTTCATCTTTCTTTTTATATTTCAGACTCAAAGTGGCCAGCTTCTCCTCTTCTTTTCAATTTTCAGATGATGCTGTCCTCTAGACTTCTCTTTCTTTTTCTCTTTTTATTTTTTTATTCATTCTTTTGATGAACTGCCACACAACTGCCATTGATACACAGTTGTTCACAAGTTGCTTTTCTTCACCTTCCATAGAGCGTTGGACCATTCTCAGTATCTTTACCTCCTTCTCCTTTACCTTCTGAATTCTAAGAGTGAGGGTAAGGTTGACTCAGGTCATGAGGTTAAGGTGCAAGTGTTCTCGTGTTTGTGAAAGAAAATTATAATTTTAAGGCTCAACTAGTAAATGTAAAAGGGCAGATTTAAAAAGGTTGGATTTTCAGGCTCAAACTATCCAAATGAGGGCCTTGGATCATTTCCTTAGCCTCATGAGTGTTGTCAATTAGTTTTGATTTGGAGTTGCACAACTTCTAGTGAAAAAGTCTTGATTCACTCAGTCCTTAGAGCAGAAATAATGCCAAAAACACTCTTCAAAAGAAAATGCTGGGCCCAAATCTCACTAAATATGGTCATCAAATTTAACCCATGGGGTGTATTTTTATTTGTTTCTCTCATCTTTGGCTCACTGAGTACTTAACTCAAAAAATTTTCTAATATTAGCTTCATGGTGGTGTCAAGATTTTTTTAACTTTTTCTGTTTCGAAAAGTCTACAAAAAATATTTAAATTTTTACATGTTTCCTCATTGTATCAAGTTAAGTAGAAATTAACTTTATTCATTCCAGTTATACCACCATTACTGCACTAAAATTAACTATTCTATTGGCAGACTGCCACACCCCCAAACCATTCGGAGCAGTGTCCTCACTAGTTCAAAAGTGATAAAAGGCAGTAGATTCCAATCAGACAGACAAAAATAAACATAGCAGAAGATAGAGAAACAGAAAAAATAATGCTACTGAACAGTATAGAACGAAAAGAAACTATCATTAAAAGAAAAAGAAAATGGTACAAAAAGATGTTAAAAGAAAAAAAACAAAATGTGGGGGGAAGAGGGATCAAGGGAGAGGAGGTGGGGGAGGGTGGGAGGAAGGTGGTGTGGGAGATGCAGGTGGATAATTTTTTTTCTTCTTTTTCTCTCTCTTCTTTTTCCTCTCCTCCTGCTTTTTCTTCTCTTCCTTGGCTAGGATTCGCTGGACCTCGTCAAACTCATCCCAGAGAAATTGCAAGGGGTCCGGCTCCTTTAGCGGTGGGGTATCCTCCCAGATGGGGTAGAATTTGATGGGGAACCCGCAGGGTTTGTCATCCGCCATGGGTGTGAGGAGGTATAAACCGCTAGGGTTAGAATAGGAGGGATGAAATGAAGAGGAACTGAGGGCCGATTTAAAAGAGTTGGACTGTGGAACATGAATTGGCGGATTTAAAGTTGTGCCCCTTTCCAAGCTTGGAAATAAATGATGATTGTATGGGGAATGAAGAAACACACAACTAATTCTGGGAAAAGAGGATGAGTAGTAAATGAGTGGCTAAATTTAACCTGTGCAATAAAGGGGATCCTGTGGGTCGCGCAGCTGCACAGATGTAGGTGTGAAGTTTTGTTTGGCGCGTGGTAAGGACTCCGCGAGGAGGTCAGACAGGGCCCACAAGTAGGAAAAGGAAACCACTTGAATCGTATGAATAAAGTCAACTGTCACATTGATTTCCATATGAAATGATCATAACCACCCAAAAGACATCTCCCATGATAAAATGGCACAAAAAGAAAAAGTAAGAAAAAAAACTTAAACAACCACACAGAACAGATCAATAGACACAAAATTGAAAATTATATTAACTATAAAAACATGTACAATGGGAATTACAAAAACTAGAAAAAAAAAACTAACCGAAAATTGATGGTCTAATCTGAATCCGAATCTGTGAAGAAATCCCAGCCCATCTTTTTAGCATGTGCCCTAAGGGCAGCTTTGTCCAGTTTCTTCTTTGCCTCCCATTCCTTTTTCGCTTCGGCTGGTGTTTTCTTGGCAGTTGGAGCTTTAGGTGCCCTCACCCTCACTTTTGGTTGCTTGAGTAATTTTGGTTCCTTGGGTTCATGAGGGGCTTTTCCTTTCCTCTCTGCAAAGGGGGTTGCAGGGGATTTGCCTTTTTCTTGGCCCTTGACTTCCTCAATGGGGACCACTGGGGATTTCCCTTTTTCTTGGGACTCAGGCTGGCCAGGGGAATGTGCCTCCTCAAACTGGGCAGTTGGCTCTTTGCCAATTTTTAAAGGGGGAGCTGTGGGAGCAGTCCTCTTAGCAGTGACTTTCCTCTGCTTAGGATAAGTTTGCTCTTATGGAGGTGCAGCAGAGGCCTTGGTAGGTGGAGGCTACTTTCGAGGAGGTGATGGGGGAGGGGCAGCTAGGGCCTTCCCTTTTGCATGCTGGGTCTTTGGTTGTGCCTCCTCAGATTGGGTAGCTGTAGATGGAGTAGCTTTAGGCTCTAGGTCGGGCATTTGAACAGAGATTGGGGTGGGCTACAGAGGAACATTTCTGGCAGCAGCCAATGCAGATTCCAATGAGGTAATCTGAATTTGGTGTTTTAGGAGGTCAGTCTCATGGATATCTTTTTCGATGCTGAAGATCTCTTGGGCATTTTTGAGCCTCTTTTCAAACATTCTGGTTTGAGCCTTCTCTGTAACAGCATGTGCTTTCTCCAACTCCAAATTCAGCGCATTATACTCAGCTGTGGCTTTGGTCTTCTAATAGGCCTCCAGGATATTTTTCCACCCCAAGGAGATGCCCAGTAGTTGTTTTCTGTGGGCCTCCTTCATGTCATCAATCTGCTCCAGCAGGGGGGTCTCAATGGATTTGCGAAGTTTGGCCATGCCCCATAGGACATCCTTCCGAAGGTAAGGATTATCCCTCATGTGATGGAGGATGGTGAGGTAGGGAGGGTTATAAAAATTATGTTTTGGTGCGATGGGCAGATAGGAAGTGGAAGGAGCAAACTGTTATTGGTTCTGAGGGGGAGAAGGGGGGGTAACAGGGGGTAAGTCTAGTTGTGGGGAAGGGGATAAGTTCCGGGGTCATGTCTTTTTGTCAGTGTACGTTGGAGGTGGTAGGATAAGGGGTGGGATGGAGGGTACTCAGTAGGAGTAGGGGGTGATGGGGGAGGAAAAATGGGAATGGTGAAAGGTATGAACGGGAATGGAGGGGTAAAAGGTAATGGTGATGGTGGGGGGGGTTGTGAGTCAGGAGGGAAGTCTGTTTGGGTTTCTTTGTCAGTGGACAAGACCAGGGGGTTGTAGTGGGTGGTGGAGGGATGGGTGGGTTGGTTAATGTGTGTAGGGTGGATTGGATGGAGGTGAGTTCAGTCTGCATCTAGTCCTGTTTTTGGGTAGTGGTGGATAAATGGGCTTGGATGTCTTGGATAAGGGATAGGATAAGGGTTAGTGTGTCAGGGCTGGGAGTTTGGGTCTGTGAAGAAGAAGGTACTGATTGGAAAGGTGAGGAAGGTGCATGGTGAAAAGTGGAAGGAGGGGAAGAGTGGGGTTCTGGGGAGTGATGCTGTGATGTAGTTGGGGAGTCCGGGAGAGGGGTGTAGTAGGTAGGCATTGTGTCGAGGAAGGTAGACAAAAAGGCTTGGAAGCCTATAGATGTGTTAAGGGTTAAGTCAATGTCTGTGAGGGGGGATGTAGTAGGTATGGCTGGGGTGGTGGTTTCTACAATGTGTGGTGTGACAATGGGGATAGAAGAGATTGTGGGTGGTGTCTGGGAGATGGTGGAGATTTTGTCAGTGATTTTTCATTTTTTATAGGAAATGAAGGGAGGGCTGGCAGGTTTAGGTGTAGCTGATGGGGGTATTGGGGTTGTGTATTGAGGTAGGGTAGGGGATGGGGAGTCTTCCTAGGTACCAATCACAGGTGAAGGGGGAGTGGGCATGGATGATGTAAACAGAGGAGGATGAGAGATAGATGGAAGAGGGGTGGTGGATGCAGGGATAAAAGGTGGAGGGGAAATGGGGGCTGCTGCAGCAGTTGTGGCAACATGCTCTGTGAGCACCTCCTTGGTAGCAGGGGTAGAACTTGTTCCAGCTGCCTCTTCTGCCTGTTTGGAAAGGGCCTGCGCCTCAGCTTTCTTTTTCTTCTGGGCCTCCATCAAACTCCTGTTGATGCCCCATTGCCTCTTGGCAAAAGTGGTAGGGGCAAGGGTAGTGGTCTGCTCAGTTCTTTCTATCTTGTATCCCCCTTTGAGTAGCAACAAAGTAATGATCCTTGCATAAGGGATTGTGTGAGGCTTCTTATTTGTCCCTATCTTCTCCACTATGTCTTTTATTACCTCAAAAATTAGCCAGGCTGCATGGAAGCCATGGTCCAGGTGGAAGGAGTAGACAGCATCCGCAATGGGGGTTCTCCTCTCCTGCTGATGTCCTAAGCAGTATATGTTCTTTCATAGGACTTGGTCAATGAACATGAGTTCAGGCTCCAATTCTCTCCTTCTGATCGAGTCCCCTGTGGCTTTTAATCCTCTAGTTAAGGCCCGTGCAATTGTATCAATCGATGCACTCAGAGGGGGGCCATATCCACAGCTAGGGTCGAATGCGGCTGGGATGCCCAAAACTTCAGCAATCACCTTGGGGCTCACTAACATATCAAAGTCGTCAATCAGCACCAGCAAGCACAGTTGTCCATCTTTATCCTTCTTGACCTTGATGTGCTGATAGAACAGTTGCACTAACCTAGGGTAGGCTAGTGCTAGAATGCCTCTCATCAATGGCATCAGGCCCGCTTTGCTCATAAATTATACTGCAGGGGCAGAGAGAGATTCCTTCTCAAAAAATGGTACATCAAAGGTTGTCTCAGGCTCCAATGGAATTGACACCATGAGCTCAGAAGGAGCAGAGAACTTAGGGGTTGGAACCACCACCTCCTCAACCACATCCTTTCCTTTTTTTGGGTGACATTAAAGTCTTGGCCTTTTTAGGGGTGGTCTCTGCAGGGTCCTTATCCTTCCCCTTTCTCTTCTATGCACTCTTGAGAGCCATTTCAAACTCTATCTTCTAATGTGAGGAATGGAGAGGAAGATCTAGGCGCTTACCCTAAAATCCTAGGGTTAAGTTTGATCTAATGCACAGGGCACCACGAGATCTCTGAGCAGAGGGCAATGGATGGGGGTGATGCTAGGAACAACTCTGTAGATTTATGGAGTGAATGATGAGCTGTAGGATTTATGCTAAAGGAGAGAGGGGGGGAGCGCCAGAAGCTAGGGTTTCACAGAGGGAAGAAGGAAGAAAATAATTGAAAAGGAACCAAGCGCGGGGTTAAAATACTTATCGCGAAGCTCGGCACACTTTGGAACATCTGGTCACGGGGTTGGAAATGAACCTAGTGAAGGTGTTGATTAAATCTGGATTGCGCGACAATCTCCCAGGTTGACCTTGGAGCGCGCGATAGTGTGAGATGAATTCATGTGAATTGTGCGAGCGGCTCCTAGGTCTCTATTTGGATTGCGCAAAAAGCTCTGAGGTTCATTTTGGATCTCGCGACAGCCTTAGAATCTCGCGACAGCAAATGAAGTATTTCTGTTGAATTGCGTGAGAGTCTCCCAGTTTACCTTCTGAACCTCGAGATAGTCTTGGAATCTCGCGATAACTAATGAATAACTCTATGTGGATCGCGCGAGAGGTTCTCAGGTACACATGAATCTCGCGACAGCTATTGAATGTTTCCATGTGAACTGCACAAAATTCTCCCAGACTTCCTTTTTAACCTCACATGACCTTAGAATCTCGCATGACTAATGAAGTATGTTGTTCAGAGTGCGAGAGTCTCTCAGGCTTCTATTTGGACCCAGCGACAGCAAGGTATAAAACAGAGAGCATGTGCTTTCTGTTTTGCCCTTTTGCATATGCATTCAACAAAAGAACAGAAATGACACACCCTAAACTCCCACATTATGCATTCAAAAAAAGCTATCAATTAAAGAGTAGTAAGAATCAAACCAAGCATGAAAAGTTTAAACCAGACAGGTCCAGAATCAGATGGGACCACTAACAATTCCTAGAGAATTTTAATAAAAGAAAGCAAGATAAATCTACAAAAATCAAAGTACATATGATACAGTGATGACACACCTGTGGATCAGCATAAAGAAGGATCTCCTTGAAAGTCAATGGTGTCCATGGGTTCGGCAGGTTTTTCAAAACAAGGCTTAAGCCTCTGACCATTCACTTTCAAGGTTCTCCCAGACTTGGAATCCTTGATTTCCACAGCACCAGATGGGGAAACATGCATGACAATGTAAGGACCTTCCCATCTGGATTTCAATTTGCCAGAAAAAAATTTAAGTTTGGAGTTAAACAACCAAACCTTATCACCAGCTCTGAAGCTCTTTCTCAACAGCCCTTTGTCAAAGAAAGCTTTGGACCTTTCCTTGTAGATCCTGGCATTAGCATACGTATCCATCCTTAGCTCTTCCAATTCGGATAGCTGCAGCAACCTGTGATGACCAGCAGAAGTTAGCTCTAGATTTAAATGTTTGATGGCCCAATAGGCCCTGTGTTCTAACTCCATTGGGAGATGACAGGCCTTGCCATAAATCAATCTGAATAGGGACATACCAATGGGAGTCTTATAGGTAGTCCTATAAGCCCACAGTGTATCATTAAGCTTGTCAACCCAATCTTTCATATCAGTCCTCACAGTCTTCTCAAGGATATGCTTGATCTCCCTATTTAAAATTTTAACTTGCCCACTGGTTTGTGGGTGGTAGGGAGTAGCAATCCTATGGGTGATAAAATATTTCTTGAGCAAGCTCTCGAAATTTCTGTTACAGAAATGACTCCCCCCATCACTGGTAATGGCTCTAGGGGTGCCAAATCTAGAGAAGATATTTTGCTTTATAAACTTGAGGATAACCTGATTATCATTAGTTCTTATGGAAATGACTTCTACCCATTTGGAAACGTAGTCCACTGCCACTAAGTTGAAATGAAAACCATTTGAAGGAGGAAAGGGGCCCATAAAATCAATACCCCACACATCAAACAGTTCTACAACAAGGATGGGCTGTAAAGGCATTGAATTTCATTTAGACAGCCCTCCTACTTTCTGACATCTTTCACAGGTCTTGCAGTGTGTATTGACATCTTTGAAAAGAGAAGGCCAATAGAACTCACATTGCAACACTTTGTCAGTTGTTTTTCTCCCACTAAAATGACCCCCACAGGCATTTTCATGGCACATGGCCAGAATACTGGGGACATCACTTTCGAGAACACATTTCCAAATGATTTGGTCTGCACAATACTTGTACAAGCAAGGTTCTTCCCAGAAAAAGAATTTGACCTGTGAGAAAAACCAGTCTTTGTCCATTTTTGTCCAATGGGTAGGAATCTTGCCTATAACTAGATAATTGACACTATGTGCATACCAAGGAACTAAAGATTGGATGGCAAACAGTTGCTCATCCGGAAAGACATCATTCGTAGCAAGGTCATCAACACCTTTCTCTAACATAATTCTGGACAAGTGGTCAGCCACCACATTTTCTACACCCTTCTTGTCCTTGATTTCGATGTCAAGCTCCTACAACAGGAGTATCCATCTAATCAATCTGGGTTTTACATCCTTCTTGGACAATAGGTACTTTAATGCTGAGTGGTCAGTGAAGATGACAGTTTTAGACCCAAGTAGGTAAGGTCTAAACTTGTCCACAGCAAAAACCACTGCTAGAAGCTCTTTCTCAGTTGTTGTGTAGTTCAGCTGAGCTTCAGGAA
This sequence comes from Chloranthus sessilifolius, assembly GCA_021018995.1. NCBI lineage: Eukaryota > Viridiplantae > Streptophyta > Magnoliopsida > Chloranthales > Chloranthaceae > Chloranthus > Chloranthus sessilifolius. The sequence continues at coordinate 85,080,139 of CM037585.1, forward strand.
GTGATTTGCTAAGATATGCAATTACAATAGGCAGCTTATCTTTTCTCTGGCCCAAGACAGCACCTATTGCCAAGTCTGATGCATCACACATCAACTCAAAGGGCAGGGTATAGTCAGGTGTTTAGAGTACAGGGGCAGAGGTGAGGCAGATTTTTAAAATTTCAAAAGCCTCAAGACATTCAGCAGAAAAGTCAAAGGGCACATCCTGACAAAGCAGGTGGCATAATGGTTTAGCAATTTTGCTAAAGTCTTTGATAAACCTCCTGTAGAATCCAGCATGTCCAAGGAAAGATCTGATTTGTTTGACTGTTCTTGGAGGGGGCAAATTTGCAATGAGGTCAACTTTGGCCTTGACTACCTCAATTCCATCTTTAGAGACTACATGGCCCAACACAATTCCTTGTGTTACCATGAAGTGGCTCTTTTCCCAACTTAAGACCAAATTAGTCTCCTCACATCTTTGTAAGACTTGATGGAGGTGTTGTAGACATTGGTCAAAGCTATCCCCATAAACTGAAAAATCATCCATAAAAATTTTCAAAAATTTATCAATCATATCAGAAAAGATGGCATACATACACCTCTGAAAGGTGGCTGGGGCATTACACAGTCCAAAAGGCATCCTTCTGTAAGCAAAGGTGCCAAAAGGACAAGTAAAAGTAGTTTTCTCCTTATCAAGAGGGTGCACAGGGATCTGGTTGTACCCTGAGTATCCATCAAGAAAATAGTAAAAAGCTTTCCCAGCCAACCTATCCAAAATTTGATCAATAAAGGGGAGAGAGAAGTGGTCTTTTCTGGTCTTGGAGTTGAGTTTTCGATAATCGATGCAAACTCTTCAGCCAGTGGTCTCCCTGGCTGGTCTCAACTCTCCAGACTCGGTTGTGAACATTGTTATGCCAGATTTCTTGGGTACCACCTGGATTGGTGCCACCCATTCAAAATCAAAGATGGGGTAAATTACCCCAGTATCCAACAATTTAATGATTTCTTTCAGGACCACTTCCTGCATGTGAGGATTTAGTTTTCTCTGCATTTTCCTGGAGGGTGTTGAGCCCTCCTCTAGATGAATCCTATGCATATAGATCAATGCAGCAATCCACCCTAAATCAGCAATGGTCCAGCCAATTGCTTTCTTGTGCTTCCTCAAAACAGTTAGCAATTCCTCCTCTTGCTCACTGGTAAGAGAAGAGGAGATAATTACAGGATGTTTCTCATCTTTCTCGAGGAAAGCATATTTCAATGTCTCTGGAAGCTTCTTGAGCTCCAGATCAGGGCCTTGTTGGATGGATGACAGGATTGGTGTATTGTTGGTTGGAGGAAGGGGCAGCAATGTAGGTTTCCAATTGGAATACTGCACTAAGCCCACAGAAGACCTCAATAGGGACATGTCTTCTGGCATTAAAGCTAGTCTTCCTTCCTCCACCATGTTCCAAACTTTAGTTAAATCAGTGACAATATTGCCCCACTCAACAGAGTGGGCAGTTCTTCTTTAACAATTTCTTCTAGTACATCCACTGCAAAGCATTCCTCATTGTCTAGCTGAGGGTACTTTGTACTGTTGTACACATTAAGCTCAACTTTCATATGTCCAAAAGTAACCTCCATGATCCCAGACCTGCATTGAATGCATGCATTGGCAGCGGCCAAGAATGGTCTGCCCAGAATAACAGGTATCGGGGATGTAGTCTTGTTGTAGCCCATGTCCAAAATAAGGAAGTCTGCAGGGTAGAAGAACTTGTCTACCCCCACTAGGACATCCTCAACCACTCCCATGGGTTTCCTCTCAGACCTATTAGCCATCAATAAAACAATGGGGGTGGTCTTCAGCTCCCCCAAACCTAGCTGCTGATACACACTGTATGGCAGTAGGTTAACACTGGCTCTAAGGTCCAAAAGGGCCCTTCCAATCGTGTGGTCTCTAATAATATAGGGAATAGTGGGTATCCCTGGGTCTTGCAACTTCTCAGGCATTGTCATGGTCAATACAAAATTAACTGTATCAGTCGCAAAGACCTTTTTGGACAAATGGCCTCTGGCCTTCCTTTTCTGGGTACAAAGGTCTTTAAGAAACTTTGCATAGGCTGGGACCTGTCGGATTGCATCAAGCAGGGGTAAATTTATCTTGACCTGCTTAAAGGTCTCCATCATTTCCTCGATCTGTGCCTGCCCCTTATCAAAAGGGGCAGGGCCACTCAAAGCTTGAGGAAATGGCGGCTAAGATACTGCTGGTTCCTGCTGAGGTTCAACTACAACCTCTTTATTTTTTTCTTATTGAAGGGTAGCAGGCAATTCTTGACTCTGTGCTCTAACAAAGTCCTTATCACTTTCACTTGAAATTTCCTTGGGAATGACTTCCTTTCCCACCTGGTTGTCTACCAGCTTGCCAGACCTTAGGGCTGTGATGGCATTAGCCCCCCCAAAATTTGAGGAGCCTTCTCCAATCGAATACTTGCCCTTAGGGTTAGCTATTGGCTGGCTTGACAACCTGCCCTCTTCTCTTTTAGCCAAGGCATTGGCTATTTGGCCAAGCTGCTCTTCTATTTTCTTAATGCTTTGACTGTAAGAAGTCACAGTCTGATTCAAGGGTCTAAGGCTTTGTAATTGCGTAAAAACCTGGTCCTCGAAAGAAGTATTTCGGGGCTGAGGTGGGAGAACTACCAATTGATTTTATTACTGGGGCTGTTGTTGCTGCTGGAAATTCGACCTTGGGGCATAACCCTGGTTAAACTACTGCTGTGGCCTTTGAGGTATGGCCAATATCTATTATGGCTGCATATAATTGTCTTGCCTCCACCTCAAATTTGGGTGGTCTTTCCATTGGTAACCAGCATTTTGGTGCTGGTATCCATATGGTTGTTTATTGTAGCCACCAGATTGTTGTTGTCCAAAAGATTGGGCAGCAGCAGCCTGTTCCATTACGTACTCAGGGTATTGCCCCACAGATGGGCATTCTTCTACTGTGTGTTGTGGAGATTGGCATATCAGACATGCCTCAATCACTTATGCAGCCATTCTGGGCTGCACCACAGTCAAAAGTTTATCAAATCGTTCAGTAAGATTTTCCATCTGCATTCTCAGGTCATCATTTCCTCTAACTTCATACATCTTTCCTTTAGAAGTCTCTGCAAGCTCTAACTTAGGAGAAGGCTCTTAAACAGTTCTGGATGAGGACATCTTCTGGAAAGCATTTTCACTTATGACCTCGAACAAGTCCCATGCCTCATCAGCTGTTTTGTGCATGTACGTTCTACCACAAGAGGCATCTACCATGTCTCTGCTCTTCTCATCAATCCCATTGTAGAAGCTCTGGACAAGTTGCCAGTCAGGGATCTTGTGGTGGAGACATTGTTTGAGCATCTCCTTAAATCTGTCCCAGGCTTGGTTAAAATCTTCAATTGGGGATTGGGAAAAAGCAAGTATGCCTTTCCTCAACTGGCTGGTTTTGGTCTCTGAGAAAAATTTAGACAGAAATCTTGTCTGGAGGTCTTTCCAGGAAGTGATGCTATTGTTTGGGAGAGTAGATAACCAGGTCATGGCCCTGTCCTTTAGGGAGAAAGGAAAGAGCCTTAACTTAGTGGCTTCTGGTCCCAAACCAACAATGGAGAATGTCGTGCACAGGGCCAAGAACTGGTTAATGTGCTTGTAAGGGTCTTCCTTGCTAAGCCCATGGAAAGAGGGAAGCATTTGGATGATGGAAGTTTTGATTTCGTAGTTTCCCTGAACATCTGGGAATTGATAGCTGAATGAAGAATTGTAATCATCTGGACCATTCAATTCCTTCAATATTCTAGGTTGCTCTTCATCCATAACTGTTGTCTCAATTTCAATAGGGGGCTCGACTGTGGTGTGTCTGTGCCTTCTCGGTCTTCTACCCCTTTCTATCTTAGGGTTAGCAGGCTCTACTGTAGGACTGAGGGATCTCCTTCCTGACATGCACACACACCATCAGTAGGGAAGACTATTCACAGGCACATTGCACTTAACAAAAATTGCAACTATCCTAATCAACTACTATGGAATCTTCAAAGGAGAAATAAACTGAGGTTTTGAAGGTTAGAGAAGTGCAAACAGAGGTAGCTAGACTCCCAAAGGCAATTCTACTCCTTCTACTCACTGATCCAGATCAAGAAAAATTCTAGATGTAAATCAGCAGTATTAATTATTCACAAATACAGCTACCAAAGAATAAAGAATACAAAACTCTAGAGTCTACTATTAGATCAAGTTCCCCGACAGCGGTGCCAAAAACTTGTTGGTGTATTTTAAGTGCTTGCTACTGACTTTATTGAAGACAGTGATAAGAATGGGGTGAATGAAAATGAATGAAAGGTGGAGTGAGAATTACGGAGCAGCAAGCCTAAAATATGCAGATCACTGCAAGATCAGGGCTGTTAAGTTTTGATAAGTAACAGTTTGTCCCACAGGGAAAGTTGATCTAAAGCTCCAAGGGAGCTATCTTTAGTAGGCTCTTCAGATTTGGCAATCCTAAATGGAAGGGGATTAAAGGTCACTATAATCTAAATTCTAAGGTAACTTAATGTCTAAATTATAGAAAGGGGTTAAGAGGAATGGTGGAGTGAGAAAATAAATATAAAAGGGTGAGAAGTATGTTATTAGGTACAGATCTGATGGGTCTTGTAACTCATACTCAGATCTGTTGCTATAGAAATCCTGTCCAATGGTTATATTATCACCAAAGAGGAGAAAGAATCCAACTCACCCCTGTGCCATGATCCAATCCCTTAAGGCTATAACCTGTCCACTTAAATGGTCACAGGCTATCCAATAGGGGAACCACAATCTAGAGATGGGTCGGAACAAGTTTATCATTGTAGGCACTACTTCATCCAGGCTACAAGCTCAAGAATCCATAGGAACCTCATCCTCTAAAGTTCTGTGTGTGCGGCTAGGCCTACAAAGTGCACGAACCTGGACACACAGGACCAGCAAGAGTTTGAGTACTAGCTTTTAAGCATGGTTGTTCACTGCTTTAGAAAGACTGCAGTGACCCAGTCAGAAGCCTACAATCTCTACAACCATATCAGATCTACAATCTGATGGTGGATCTATACAAATATAGGGGAGTCTGTCTCTGCTCAATCTCTCACAAGGCTACAAGCACAAGTGCAGAGAAGAAGAATCTGTCTTAGATCTGTGGATTGGCCTCACCCTAGGGCTATAATCTGTCCACTTGAATGGTCACAGACTATCCACAGAGGCTATCCTCCTCACAAAGGTCTAAGAAAGAACAAGAACATTGCTGCCGCCACCATGTTCACAAGGCTACCAGCTCCCATGGGGATTCAGATTTAGTAGATCCTGTGGTGGGGGAAGGCCTGCAATGTGCCTAACCTAGACACACAGGTCACTTGGATCTAAATAAAACCTTAAAAACAATCCTTCATTGCTTATGATATAACTTCGCAATGGGGGATCTCAAGGCAGCAGCCTTGTACAGAACAACTCACAACAAAAACATCATCCCATACATGCAATAAATCCTATTAGAAAACTCCATTAAAATCTATACCATCTAATCATACAAAAGGCATAGCCAGCAAGTGTTGGACTATGGAGAGAAAGAAAAAGGAAAAAAAAACTACCTAGAACCTAACCTTAGCCTACTAAAATTTACAGCTTAATCGAGAAGACGAAGTCTGAAAAAGTCTAAGTCTGAAGTCCGTCCAAAAGGTCCCTAAACCTAAGCTAGGCATAGGCTTATATAGCAGTCGGCTGTGTGTGAATTAGGGTTAGGAAAACCCTAATTTCATCTTTTCAATTGCAGCCCATTCTTATCCCTTGGATGCCTCGGGGTGTGTCCATGGAGATTGGAGCATTAGAGTGCGTGCCCTAGTTACTGAAAGTTCTCAGATTACCCCTACAGAAGTGGGGAGAAGTTAAGAACCCGATCCTCGCTGAGTAGAGAAGATTTGTAGATCTTTTCACGTGATAGAATTGGCGTCACGGGGTTTAATTGACTTGAAGCTCATGCAGTCGCGGGATTGACATTTTAGTCATCGCGGGATACTAATGGCTGTCGTGAGATTTCTCTTTCAGCTTTGAATGGCGCGGGAATCGCTCGCGCGATTCGTCCCTTGGTGAATCTCACGACGGATCCTCACGAAGAAGCAGTGTTCATGAGCCTATGGATCGCGCAAGCATTTCCTTGAAGGTTTGTATCCCGCGGCCATTGCGCGACCTGTGCGCGGGAGTGCCTGGAGCTCTCTCACTTCAGTGAATCGCGTGATGATTGAAGACTCCTTTCTTGAGCTACATGACACTGCGTGAGCACTTAAGATTGAGCCTCGTGAGGACCACGCGAAGTCTGCTTTTCAATTCTTTCTGGCACCAAACCACTCGAGAATCAATTGAACCCTGCGACATCTGTACGAGGCATTCTTCTTGGTTTGTTACTGCTTTGATGTGCCTGTGCTGCAGCCAACTCTCTGTCCGGGTTCATCCTTCATTCTGCTGAGGTAGTTCTGGGGCAACAGTGAGCTTCTTAGCATGATTAGGGGTTTATTTGCAACTGCTGGTTATTACCTACAGAATAGACTCAAAACACATTTATTAAATAATTAAGGGTCTAACAGAGATTAAGTTAAAGGGTGAAAAGTGGTACTTTTTAGGTCTTAACATATTTCCCAGTCATTGATCGACTTCCAGGGGATTACGCATGGGTTTCCATGCACGCAATTCAATTATGTGCATTGTCACAGGCACGCAATTGCCTGATTGTGCACATTCCCCCATGCATTTAATTATTCATATACTTATAATTAAACCTCTACCCCATAGCCAAGCTCACCAATTCTCTTTCACGAATCTCCTCTCTCAAGCATGTTCCTTTTTATTTGGGGTTCTCTCTAAGGTTTTCAAAGAAAGAGGTTGAGCTGCATTGCAGACTTTTCTCTAAAAATCTCAGAGTAGTCAAGTTGGTGGAACTGGCCCACCAGCTTTGACTCTCGAAGAAATATGAAGGAGCAATTCTCCCTCCCCTAGCCTTAGATCCATCCCTTAGGAAACCCCTTCTGAAATTCTCCCCCTAGAGCCAATTAGGTCCTTAACCCTTCTCAATATTTCTAAAATAGCCATTCCCTCGCCAATTTGGCCAAGGGAGCTTACCGAGGATGCCCGGGAATGGGGTCGATCCTCCTTAACATAGTGGGCCACCACCTCCCTTTTAGACAGACCCAGTAGAAATAGGAAACCAAACTAGTTAGACTCTAGGCAACCCGTAGCTACTGAAGTTAGCCGGCCGACGTTCAGTAAATGAGTTCAACCTGTCTCCCGCCAAGCGTGTTAAGTGACGTGTTACAGCATCGATAAATATCTATAACTGGCGATCGCATCAACCCCGGTACTTTCTATTTAGGATTTATCTTTATTTATTTTCTTGCACTTAAATATTTTCCCCTTTGTTATTATTCTATAGTTTTTTCCCATCGCAAACAGAGTCCATTTGTACCGAATTGGACCACTTATTTCAGGACCCGAAAGGGACCTAGAAAGAGCACATACTAACAGACTGGCGATCTCGATAGGACTCTTTCTGCTAGGGGTTCCCCAGTTTATTTAGTTTTGTTTTACTCATTTTTTTACTTTATCACCTTTCTACACACACCCACGCATCTTTACTAACCCCCGAAAGTTTCTGAGCACAAAAACTCGGGATATTTGAAATTCATAAATTAAGCTTAGGAAGTAGTGATCCTCCCTTATGGGGCCCCCATAATAATCCCACATACAATGATGGACTATTTTATGACTTCGTCCAAAATCACCCCAAGATTGCATGGCAGGGCGGAGCAAAGTAACTACCTCATACCCCTCTGAATACTAGCATTAACAACTGTAGAAGAGAAAGCGGCGTCAGAAAAAACTACACTGTCGAGAAGGTCATAGGTTTGAATCTCCACACGTTGCCGAAAGGAGGACCAGAAGCCCAAGAATTACTCCAGAACCTAGGAGCCATATACAAAGCCACCATGGAGTAGCAGGATCAAGAAGTTCAAGAGCAGCAAAGAGAGAAGAACCCCCCCCCCCACTCCGAGTGCCATGTCCCCTCATAGGTCACCACAAAGGCAGACTACTCACACTTTCTTTAGTAACAATCACAAGGGGAGAACTCATCCTCCAACCACTAAGAAAGATGCCAGTATAAAAATGTAGGGCCTTACCCGAGTTCTAGACGATTACATGGCTAAGAGACAGCTTCCTGGATTTTTATTCGGATTCAACAAATTATGTCGAGACCTTGAATTTAACTTTCCAATAGGCTTTAAGCCTCCCGAGTTCAGCAAATACAATGGCACGGGAAACCCGAATCATCACCTGGCATTATTGTTCAATGACTGTCGACCTATACACAATAATCAAGGACTTCTCATCCACTACTTTCAGAGATCACTAGAGGGAGAGGCTCTTGACTGGTTCACCGCTTTGCCACTCCACAGAATCGACACGTTCGATGAACTAGGCAGCCAATTCCTTGATCAATATAAACACCTAATCCAAGAAACGGTCAGTCTCGGTGACCTAATGACTACAAAGCAGGACGTTGATGAAAACTTTACAGACTTTGTGGGATGTTGGAGAAGGCTTGCAGCCAGGATCGGAAGCCAGATGAAGGAAAAGGATGAGATCGATATCATCATCGAAAATGTCAGAGAACCTCTTCCAAGTGCCCTTATTATAAGCAATTGTCCGGACTTCGCTACCCTTCATCTACGTGCTTCTCACATACAACGGCACATCAAGAGTGGGGACCTCTCCTTTTCGATAATAGCATCTAAAGGTGCCTCTTCCAGCGACTCCAAGACGAAGAACAATAAGAAAACCTCAGGCTCTGAGCAGGTTAACGTGGTTGCCAACCAAGGACAAAACTTCAAAAATGGGAACACCCAACCTAGATACCCCATACAAAACCAATACCAAAACCAGAGCCAACCACAAAACTACAACCATAATCAAAATCAGTACCATAACCACAATCAATATCCAAACCGAAACACCTATCCCAACTAATACCAAAACCATAACTAGAATATGGCTCAAACCCAGACGACTAACCCTCCAAGTTATAATAATGTACCACCCCCATAGAACGTCAATCAACAAGCCAGGCCCAGTTACCAACCAAAGCATGAGCACTATCTCCGCTACCCGATACCATCCTGTTAAGACCTGAAAAGTACCACTTTTCACCCCTTAACTCAACCTCTGTTAGACCCTTAGTCATTTAATAAATGTGTGTTAAGCCCATTTTGTAGGTAATAAGTAGCAGCTGTAGATAAGGCCCTAACCCTGCTAAGAAGCCTACTTTTGCACCAGAACTCCAAGCAACTGGTAGCCCATTCACAGAGGAAAGAAACACCAAGGTAGAACACACTTGGATGTACACATTGAATGCCCAAGTGGGCCCCAGAAGTTCCTCAGAAGAAAGGAAGTTGGACCCAGATAGAGAACTTAGCTACAGCATAGGCAAAGCATAGCAGCAGCAAGTCAAGAAGTGAGCCTCGCGCAGATGTCGCAAGGTTCAAGTGATTCAAAGAAAAATGTTTCGCGCAATTGTCGCGAGTTTCTTAAGACAGCACCCCAATTGCTCGCATTATTCTCACGCAAATTAATGATAAAAGGGCTTGAGAAGCAGACTTCGCACAGTTCTCGCGAGGCTCAGTTGTAAGTGCTCGCGCAGCTCAAGGGAGGAGCATTTAATCCTCCCTGATCGAGGAGAGAGAGCTCAGTGCACTTCGCGGCATATCAGCGAAGCACGGGATTGAGATCTTCGTGGGATGCGCGTAATCCAGAGGCCGATACATATTACTTCTTCACGGGGATCCCTGCAAGATTCACCAAGGAACGAACTGCACGCGCGATTCCCGCACCACTCAAATGGAAAATCCCGCGATGACCAGAGCACTCCCAAGATGACCAAACTATCTATCCCACGACTCCAGGAGCTTCAAGTCAATGCAATCCCGCAATGACCACTCTATCACATGACAAGACCTGGAAACTGTTGCTACCTAGCGAGGCTCGGGATCTTAACTTTCCCCCACTTCTGCAAGGGCAGTCTGGGAACTTTCAGCAACTAGGGCACTCACTCCAATGCTCCAATCTCCATGCACACGCCTCGAGGCATCCAAGGAACAGTAATGGGCCACATTTGTATCATTAAAATTAGGGTTTTCCTAACCCTAATGCTCCCACAGCCGACTGCTATATAAGCCTAAGCCTAGTTTAGGTTTAGAGGAGGGAGGTCCCTGCTGAATTCATCCTATCTTCTTGATCCTGCTGTAGAGTTCCAGTAGACTAAGGTTAGGATTTAGGTAGCATTTTTTTTTCCTTTTTCTTCTCTCCATAGCCCAGCACTTGCTGGCTATGCCTTTGTATGTCTATTTGGAACAGTTTTAATGAAGTTTTATAATAGGATGTTATACATGTATGGGATTGATGTTTGAGGGTTGTTCTGTACAAGGTTGCTGCCTTGAGATCCTCCATTGCTAAGTTGTATTGTAAGCAATGGAGGATTGTTTTTAAGGATTTACTCATATCCAAGTGACCTGTGTGTCCAGGCTAGTGCACATATGCAGGCCTATGCCCTACACACAGGATCCACTAAATCTGAATCCCCATGGGAGTCTGAGCTAGTAGCCTTGTGAACATGGTGGTGGCAGTAATCTACTTGTTCTGTCTCAGACCTCTGGGAGGAGGATAGCCTCTGTGGATAGTCTATGGCCATTTAAGTGGACAGGTTATAGCCCTAGGGTGAGGCCAATCCACATATCTAGGATAGATTCTTCTTCTCTGCACTTGTGCTTGTAGCCCTGTGAGAGATTGTGCAGAGATAGACTCCCCTGTATTTGTATAGACCCACCATCAGATGGGAGATCTGATCTGGCTGTAGAGATTATAGGCTTGTGACTGGATCACTGCTGTCTCTCTAAAGTAGTGAACAGCTAGATCTAAGGCTAGTACTCAAACTCTTGCTGGTCCTGTGTGTCAAGGCTAGTGCACATATGCAGGCCTATGCCCCACACACAGAACTTTAGAGGTTGAGGTTCCTATGGATTCTTGAGCTGGTAGCCTAGATGAAGTAGTGCCTACAATGATAAACATGTTCTGACCCATCTATGGACTGTGGTTCCCTTATTGGATAGTCCGTGACCATTTGAGTGACAGGTTATAGCCATAAGGGATTGGATCATGGCACAGGTGATTTGGATCCTTTCTCCTCTTTGGTGATAATATAGCCATTGGACAGGACTTCTATAGTAGCAGACCTGAGTCTGAGTTATAAAACCCATTAGATCTGTACCTAATAGCTTACTTCTCACCCTTTTTATATTTATTTTCTCACACTCCATTATTCTTCTCAACCATTTCTATAGTTTAGGCATTAGGTTACCATAGGATTTAAATAATAGTGACCTTTAAATCCCCTTCCATTTAGGATTGCCAGATCTGTAGTCATATCTGGAGGGCCTACTAAAGATGGCTCCCTTGGAGCTTTAGACCAGTTTTCCCTGTGGGACAAACTCTTACTTATTAAAACTTTCTACGATAGGCCCTGTATCTTGCAGGTCTTGATTTCTTTCAGATGTGCTGAATTCATCTTTGTTTCTTTTCACACTGGAGAAATAACAAACAACAAGTTTTTGGTGTCGTTGCCGGGGATCCTTGATCTATTAGTAGACCCTAGATTTTTGTATTTTTTTATTCTTTGGTAGTTGTGCATGTGAATAACTGATACTGCTGATTTACATTTGGATTTTCCTTATAGATCTGGACAATAGCAGAGAAGGAAAGTTGAATTGCACTAGGAGTCTAGCTACCTCTATTTGCATTGCTCTAACCCTCAAAACTCAGTCTATTTTCCTTTGTAAATTCCATAGCAGTTGATTAGGATAGTCATAATTTTGTTTAGATAATTCTTTGAGTTAATTGCAATGTGTCTGCAAGTAGTCTTCCCTGCAGTTGGTGTGTGTGCATGTTAGGAAGGAGATCCCTCAATCCCACATTAGAGCCTCCTAACCCTGAGATAGAAAAGGCCAAAAGTCCAGGAAGGCCCAGACACACCACAGTTGGGCCCCTTACTGAAATCGAGACAACAGTCATGGGTGAAGAGCAACCCAGAACATTGAAGGAATTGAATGCTCCTGATGATTATAATTCCCCATTCAGCATTCAATTCCCAGATGTTCAGGGAAACTATGAGATTAAAGCCTCAATCATCCAAATGCTTCCCTCTTTCCATGGCTCAGCAAGGAAGACCCCTACAAGCACATTGACCAATTCTTGGCCCTGTGCACAACATTTTCCATTACTGGTTTGGGACCAGAAGCCACTAGATTAAGGCTCTTTCCTTTCTCCCTAAAGGACAGGGCCAGCACCTGGTTAGCTACTCTTCCAAACAATAGCATTAGTTCTTGGAAAGTCCTCCAGACCAAATTTTTGATCAAATTCTTCCCAGAGACAAAAACCAGTCAGTTGAGGAAAGCAATACTTGCTTTTGCCCAATTCCCAACTGAATATTTTAATTAAGCATGGGACAGATTCAAGGAGATGCTCAAACAATGTTCCCACCACAAGATCCCTGACTGGCAGCTTGTCCAGAGCTTCTATAATGGGATTGATGAGAAAAGCAGAGACATGGTAGATGCCTCTTGTGGTGGAACTTACATGCACAAAACAGCTGATGAGGCATGAGAGTTGTTTGAGGTCATCAATGAAAATGTTTTCCAAAAGATGTCCTTGTCAATAACTGTTCATGAGCCTTCTTCTAAAATGGGACTAGCTGAAATTTCCAAAGAAAAGAAGTATGAAGTAACTGGGAATAATGACCTGAAAATGCAGATGGCCAATCTTTCTGATAAGTTTAATAAACTATTAACTATGGTGCAACCCAGATGGGCTGCACAGGTGATGGAGGCATGTCTTATATGCCAATCTCCACAACACACAGTGGAAGAGTGCCCATCTACAAGGCAATATCCTGAGTATGTGATGGAACAAGTTACAACTGCCCAATCATTTGGCCAGCAACAATCTGTTGGCTACAACAAGTAGCCATTTGGATACCAGTACCAAAATGCTGGTTACCAGTGGAGGGATCACCCAAATTTGAGGTGGAGACAAGATAATTACATGCAGCCACAACAGATGTTGGCCTTACCTCAAAGGCCACAGTAGCAATTTAACTAGGGATATGCCCCAAGGTTAAATTTCCAGCATCAGCAGCTGCTCCAGCAGCAAAATTAGTTGGTAGTTCCTCCACCTCAGCCCCGAAATACTTCTTTTAAGGATCAGGTTTTGACCTCATTGCAAAACCATGGAACCTTGACTCAGACTATGAACTCTCACAATCAAAGCATAAAGAAAATGGAAGAGCAGATAGGCCAAATATCCAATGCCTTGGCGAAAAGAGAGGAGGGCAGGTTGCCAAGCCAGCCAGTGGCCAACCCTAAGGGCCAATATTTGATTGGAGATGGTTCCTAAAGTTTTGAGGGAGCTAATGCCATCACAACCCTAAGGTCTGGAAGGCTGGTGGACAACTAGGTTGGAAAGGAACAAGGAGAGGTCATTTCCAAAGAATTCACGAATGAATGTGAAAAAGAATATGTTAGAGCACAGAGCTAAGAGTTGTGTGCTACCCTGCAACAAGAGAAAAATAATGAGGCTGTAGTTGAGCCTCAGCAAGAAATAAAAGATAAAAAAAGAAAAAAACAAAAGTTTAATCATAGGCTTGTAGCTGAGGAACCAGCAGTACCTCAGTTGTCATTTCCTCAAGCTTTGAGTGGCCCTACCCCTTTTGACAAGGGGAATGCATAGATAGAAGAAATTATGGAGACCTTTAAATAGGTAAAAATCAATTTGCCCTTGCTTGATGCAATTAGACAGGTCTCAGCCTATGCCAAATTTCTAAAAGACCTTTGTACCCAGAAAAGAAAAGCTAGAGGCCATTTATCCAGAAAGGTCTTTGCAACTGATACAGTTAATTCTGTATTAAACATAACAATACCAGAGAAGTTGCAAGACCCAGGGATACCCACTATTCCCTGCATAATTGGAGACCACACAATTGAAAGGGCCCTTTTAGACCTTGAGCTGTAAACTCCGCCACATACAATGTATCAGCATCTAGGTTTGGGGGAGCTAAAACCCACCCCCATTGTGTGTTAATGGCTGATAGGTCTGAAAGGAGACCTATGAGAGTGGTTGAGGATGTCTTAGTAGGGGTGGACAAGTTCTTTTACCCTGCAGACTTCTTGGTTTTGGACATGGGCTGCAATAAGAGTACAACCCCTATACCTGTTATTTTGGGCAGGCCATTCTTGGCCACTGCCAATGCATGCATTCAATGCAGGTCAGGGATTATGGAGGTAACTTTTGGACACATGAAGGTTGAACTGAATGTGTATAACAGTGCAAAGTACCCTCAGCTGGACAATGAGGAAAGCTTTGCAGTGGATGTACTAGAGGAAGTTGTTGAAGAAGAATTGCCCACTCTGCTGGATTGGGGCAACATTATCAAAAGTTTAGTTGAAGTTTGGGACATGATAGAGGAAGAAAGCCTAGTTGTTATGACAAAAGACATGACCACATTAAAGTCTTCTATGGGCTTAGTGCAGCATTCCATTTGGAAACCTACATTGTTGCCTCTTCCTCAAACCAACAAAGCACCAATCTTGCCATCCACCCAGCAAGCCCCTGATCTGGATCTCAAGAAGTTTCCAGAAACATTGAAATATGCCTTCCTTGAGAAAGGTGAAAAACTTCCTGTAATTTCTCCTCCTCTCTTACCAATGAGCAAGAGGAAGAATTACTAACAGTTTTGAGGAAGCACAAAAAGGCAATTGGCTAGACCATTATGGATCTCGGAGGGATAGATGCATCAATATGTATGCACAGTATCCATTTAGAGGAGGGCTCAGTACCCTCCAGGGAAATGTAGAGGAAATTGAATCCTCACATGCAGGAAGTGGTCCTAAAAGAGATTATTAAATTGCTAGATGCTGGGGTAATTTACCCCATTTCTAATTCTGAATGGGTGTCGCCTATCCAAGTGGTGCCCAAGAAATCTGGCATAACAGTCATCACAACTGAGTCTGGAGAGCTGAGACCAGCCAGGGAGACCACTGGCTGGAGGTTTTGCATAGATTATCGGAAGCTCAACTCTAAAACGAGAAAAGAATACTTCCCTCTCCCCTTCATAGATCAAATTCTGGATAAGTTGGCTGGAAAAGTTTTTTATTGCTTTCTTGATGGGTACTCAGGGTACAACCAGATCCCTGTGCACTCTCACGACCAAGAGAAAACTACATTTACTTGCCCTTTTGGCACCTTTGCTTACTGAAGGATGCCTTTTGGGCTATGTAATGCACCAGCCACCTTTCAAAGGTGTATGTATGTCATATTCTCTGATATGATTAACAAGTTCTTGGAAATCTTTATGGATGATTTCTCTGTATATGGGGACAGTTTTGGTCAATGTCTGCAACACCTCCACCTGGTCTTGCAAAGATGTGAGGAGACCAATCTTGTTTTAAGTTGGGAAAAGAGCCACTTCATGGTAACACAAGGTATTGTGTTGGGTCATGTAGTCTCTAGAGAAGGGATTGAGGTAGATAAGGCAAAAGTTGACCTCATTTCAAATTTGCCCCCTCCAAGAACAGCTAAATAAATAAGATCCTTCCTTGGACATGTAGGATTCTATAGGAGGTTTATTAAAGACTTCAGTGAAATTGCTAAACCATTGTGCCACCTACTTTGCCAGGATGTGCCCTTTGATTTTTTTGCTAAATGTCTTGAGGCTTTTGAAACTTTGAAGATATGCCTCACCTCTGTCCCTGTACTCCAATCACCTGACTATGCACTACCCTTTGAGCTGATGTGTGATGCATCTGACTTGGCAATAGGTGTTGTTTTGGGCCAAAGGAAAGATAAGCTGCCAGTGGTCATTGCCTATGTCAGCAAATCACTTGCTGAAGCTCAGCTAAATTACACCATAACTGAGAAAGAGCTTCTGGCAATGGTTTTTACTGTTGACAAATTTAGACCTTACCTACTTGGGTCTAAAATTTTAATCTTCACAGACCACTCAGCATTGAAATACCTATTGTCCAAGAAAGATGCTAAGCCAAGGCTGATTAGATGGATACTCTTGTTGCAGGAGTTTGACATTGAAATCAAGGACAAAAAGGGTGTGAAAAATGTGGTGGCTGACCACTTGTCTAGAATTGTGTTGGAAAAATGTGTTGATGACCCTGCAAATGATGTTTTCCCGGATGAGCAATTGTTTGCCATCCAATCCTTGGTTCCGTGGTATGCACACATTGTAAATTATTTAGTTATAGGCAAGATTCCTGCCCATTGGACCAAAATGGACAAAGACCTGTTCTTCTCACAAGTCAAATTCTTTTTTTAGGAGGAACCTTGCTTATACAAATACTGTGCAGACCAAATCATCTGAAAATGTGTTCCAGAAAGTGATGTCCCCATTATCTTGGCCATGTGCCATGAAAATGCCTATGGGGGCTACTTTAGTGGAAGAAAAATAGCTGACAAGATCATGCAATGTGGGTTCTATTGGCCTTCTTTATTCAGAGATGCCAATACACACTGCAGGACATGTGAGAGATGTCAGAAATTAGGAGGGCTATCCAAAAGAAACTCAATGCCTTTGCAGCCCATCCTTGTTGTGAAACTGTTTGATGTCTGGGGTATTGACTTTATGGGCCCCTTTCCTCCTTCAAATGGTTATCATTCCATCTTAGTGGTAGTGGATTATGTTTCAAAATGGGTAGAAGCTATTGCCACAAGAACCAATGATAATCAAGTAGTCCAAAAATTTGTAAAGCAGAATATCTTCTTAAGATTTGGCACCCCTAGAGCCATTATCAGTCATGGGGGTAGCAATTTCTGCAATAGAAATTTTGAGAGCTTGCTCAAAAAATATTCTGCCACTCATAGGATTGCTACTCCCTACCACCCGCAAACCAGTGGGCAAGTTGCAATTTCTAATAGGGAGATCATGCACATCCTTGAGAAGACAGTGAGGACTGACAAAAAGGATTGGGCTGATAAGCTTAATGATGCATTATGGGCTTATAGGACTACTTATAAGACTCCCATTGGGCTGTCCCCATTCAGACTGGTTTATGGCAAGGCCTGCCATCTCCCAGTAGAGTTAGAACACAGGGCCTATTGGGCTATAAAAAATTTAAATCTAGACCTAACTTCTGCTGGTCATCACAGGTCGCTGCAGCTGTCCGAACTGGATGAGCTGAGGATGGATGCATATGCCAATGCCCGGATATACAAGGAAAGGTTCAAGGCTTTCTTTGACAAGGGTTTATTGAGAAATAACTTCATGGATGGTGATAAGGTTTGGTTGTTTAACTCCAAACTTAAATTTTTTCCTAGCAAACTGAATTCCAGATGGGAAGGCCCCTATATTGTCATGAATGTTTCCCCATCTGGTGCTATGGAAATCAAGGATCCCAAGTCTGAGAAAACCTTGAAGGTGAATGGTCAGAGGCTTAAGCCTTGTTTAGAAAAACCTGCTGAACCTATGGACACCATTCACTTTCAAGGGGACCCTTCATTAAACTGATCCACAGGTGTGTCATTATTGTATTATATGTACTTTGGTTTTGTTAGGTTTGTATTGCCTTCTTTTGTTCAAATTTTATAGAAAATTTTAGTGGCCTCACTTGAGTCTGAATCTGTCTAGTCTGATTTTTTTTATGCTTGGTTTGATGATTACTTCTCTTGAATTGGTGGTTTTTGATTGAATGCACTTTGTTTGGATAATGATTTTTGCTGCCTATGCTTGAATGTTTGATGCTATAAGTGGGAGGTTATTTTAAAGTGTCTAGGGGAGCCCCTGGTGGTGAGTTATACCTAGGATCCAGCTACAGCACAAATGGAAATGGAAGAGTGAAGAGTGCGTGCTCACTGTTTAAATGCTTTGCTATCGCGGGGTCCAAAATGAGGCCTGGGAGACTCTCGCGCAATCCAAATGGAATACTTCACTAGCTGTCACGAGCTCCAAGGTAAACCCTGAGAGCCTCTCACTCAATCCAAATTGCAATTTACACCGTCGCAAGTTTCATTTCCCATCCCCCGACCAGATATTTCCAAAGTGCGCCAAGCCCATAGATATATATTCCAAACTCGCGATTGTCTCCTTTTTCAGTATTCTCTCTCTTCTCCATCTAGCGAAACCCTAGCGTCTGTCTCTCTTATCCCTCTCTCCTCCAGCGGCCATTCTACAACCCATTATTCACACCAGGATCTTAGGGATTTGTTTCCAATATCATCCCCATCAGCTGCCCTCTGCTCAGAGATCTCGTGGTTCACTGTGCGTCAAATCAAACTAAACCCTACGATTTTAGGGTAAGCAATCAGATCTCAGTCTCCCTTTATCATCTTCAATAGTACTATCTCAGAAAGGAGACTTTATAATGGCCCCTAAGAGTGCCCCAAAGAAAAGGGCCAAGGATAAGGCCCCTGTTGAGCCCGCTCCTAAGAAGGTCAAGGCACCTAAGGCATCGAAAGAGGGGGAGGAAGTGGTTCAGGAGGTGGAGGAGCCAACCCCTGAGTTTTCTACACCCTCTGAGCACATGGCTTCAATCCCCTTAGAGCCTGAAATGGCTTTCGACCTGCCCTTCTTCGAGACGGAGTCTCTCTCTACCTCTGCCATTGAATTTATGAGCAAAGCTAGTCTGACACCCTTGATGAAAGGAATTCCAGCACTAGCCTACCCTAGGCTAGTGCAACTCTTTTATCAGCACATCAGGGTCACCAAGGACCAAGATGGACAACTAGGCTTCCTCGTGCTGATTGATGATTTCGATATGTTAATTAACCCCAAGCTGATTGCGGAAGTATTGGGCATCCCAGCTGCATTTGACACTAGCTGTGGATATGGTCCTCCCCTGAGTGCCTCAATTGATACCATTGCGAGGGCTCTTACTAGAGGATTAAAGGCCTCAGGGGATTCCATAAGAAGAAGAGAGTTGGAGCCTAGACTCCTGTTCATTGACCAGGTCCTGAGAAAGAACATCTACTGCTCAGGCCATCAGCAGGAGAGGAGGACTCCTATTGCTGATGTTGTTTACTCTTTCTTTCTGGGCCATGACTTCCATGCTGCCAGGTTGATTTTTGAAGCAATGAAGGACTTGGTGGAGAAACTAGGGCAGAAAAAGAAGCCACACACACTCCCCTATGCCAGAGTCATCACCAAGTTGCTTTTGAGGGGAGGGTACAAGATACCAAAAGGAGAGGAGACTACCACCCTCACCCCTACAACTTTTACCAAGAGGCAATGAGGAATCAGCAGGAGCCTAATGGAAACTCAGAAGAAGAAGAAGGCTACGGCTCAGGCCCCTCCCAAGCAAATAGACGAGGCAGCTGTTACAAGGCCCACCCCTGCTACCAAAGAGGTGGTTCAAGATCCTGTCACTACCACTACTGCAGTAGCCCCCACATCCACCCCCCCTTTTACTGAAGGATCCCCTATCCTGACAACATCCCATCCCATTACACCATCAACGTCTCTCCCTTCCTCCACTACATCCCATTTCCCTTCCCCTACTCCATCTCTCTCTCACCCTCCTCTGTCTTCATTGTCCATGCCAACACCCCTTTTTCCTGTGATTGGCACCTGGGAGGACACCACCCCCCATGATAGCCCCACACCTTCCCCTACCCTACCTCAATACACAGCCCCATTACCCCCACCATCTTCACAAAACCCTGACAGCCCTCCCCTGATCTCATACAAAAAAAAGAAAACCACTGACAGAACCTCCACCATGTCCCTACCCCAACCCACAATCCCTATCCCCACTGACACACCTCACATTGACCAAGACACCACTCAAGCCATGCCTACTGCATCCTCACTCACAGACATAGACCTCAATCTTAACACAACCACCGGATTCCAAGCCTTTATGGCTAGTTTCCTTGATACCATGCCCACCCACTACACCCCCCTCCCAAATTCTCCAAATACATCACCACATCACTCACCAGAACCCCAATCTCCTCCTCCTTCCACTTTCCATCATGCCCCTTCCTCCCCTTTTCAACCTGTTCCATCTTCTACACAATCTCCACCACCCAACCCAGACACACTAACACATATCCTCTCCCTCATCCAAGACATTCAATCACAACTGTCCACAACTGCACAAACACAGGACCAAATGCAAACCGAAATCACAACCATCAAATCCACACTTCAGACATTGACAAACCAACCCATCCCTCAACAATCCCATCAATCCCCTAATCGATCCTTTCCCTTCCACTGTCTCCACAACCCAACCATTCCTTTCATACCTTTCACCATTCCTTTTCCTTCCCAAGCACCCCTACTCCTAGTGAGCCTACCTCATTTTCTTTCCCCTTGCCTTCAATCCCTTCCACTCGCTCCACAACCCAACCATTCCCTTTCATACCTTTCACCATTCCCTTTTTCCCTTCCCAAGGACCCCCTACTCCTACTGAGCCCACCTCATTTTCTTTTCCCCCTTCAATCCCACCTCTTATACTACCCCCTCCAACATTCACTGACAAATCCACCCAAACAGACCCATAACTTTTTGCCCTCCCCCAACAACTAGACTTAACCAATGAAACCACCACCCCACCTACCTAGGACCAATCACATTTTGCTCCTTCAGCTTCTTCTTTTCCTATAGCACCCACCCACTCCTATTACATCCCTCCCTACCTCACCATCCTCCATGCAATGAGAGACAATCCCTACCTTAGGAGGGATGTCTTGAGGGGCATGGCCCAACTTAGGCAATCCATCAAAAGAGATTACTGAATTAGAGGATGCCCACAGAAAACAATTACTGGGTATTTCACTTGGGTAGACTAACATTTTGGATGCCTTTGAGAAGGAGAAAACTAAGGCAGCTTATCACCAAATGAATGTGGAGCTGGAAAAGGCAAATACTAATGTGGAGAGGATGAAAGCCAGAATGTTTGAAAAGAGACTCAACAATGCCCAGGAAATCCTCCAAATCTGTAAGGAAATCCACCAAAATGAACTCCAGCAAGCCCAAATCAAGATAGCCTGACCTTTCACCCCACTTTCTATACTCATTCCCGAACCCCTGAGCCTCAACTTACCCAAACCCTTGGCCGCCTCCTTCATCACCTCTTACTGAGCAAACTTATCCTAAACAGAGGAAAGTCACTGCTAAGAGGACTGCTTCCATAGCAGCCTCTATTAAAATTGGCAAAGAGCCAGCTGCCCAATCTGAGGAGGCACAACCACATGGCCATCCAGAAAAAGGGAAGTTCCCTGTAGCCCCCCCTGAGCAAGATAAAGGAAAATCCCCTATGATCCCTCCTGAACCCAAGACTAGAAAAATGAGGGTGAGGGCACCAAAAGCTCCAACCATGAAGAAACCACAAGCCCAACCAAAGAAACCAAGGCAACCAAAGAAAAAGAGTCCAACTGGGAAGCAAACAAAGCAGAAAAAGAACAAAGCTCCCACAGACATAACTAAGTCCAAGCTCAGTTCTGAGAACAAAGCTGAACTTAGGAAACATGCACAACAGATGGGCTGAGACTGGTTCACAGATTCAGATTCCAACTCCTACTCTTAAACTAGATTGTAGTTAGGCTTTTCTTTCCTTTCCACTTCTTTTCTTGTTCTTGTAATTCCAATTGTACATTTCTTTATAAGATAATAGAATATTTTTTATATTGCTTTGTGCATACTGTCTGTGTGTGTTTACTCCTTTTTCATGACTATTACCCTGTACTTTCTGGCCTTTGAACCAGTGAGGACACTGCTCCTCATGGTTTGGGGGTGTGGCAGGGTAGGTCTGTCAATAGAATAGTTAACTTTAGTGCAGTAGTGGTGGTGTAATTGGGATGAATAAAGTCAATTTCCTCCTAACTTGCTGCAATGAGGAAATTTGTGAAAAATTAAAATATTTTTTACAGACATTTCGAAACTGAAAATTTTAAAATCTTGGCACCACCATGAAGCTAACATCAGAAATTTTAAATTAATACCTAGTAAATCTAAGAGGAGAGAAAAAGGTGAAAATATACTTCATGAGTTAAAAAGAGGACCATACCTAGTGAGATTTGGGCCCATCAATTTCTGTTGAAGAGTGTTTTGGTATTTTTTCTGCTCTAAGGTTTAATTGACTCAGCACTTTTTACTAGAAGTTAGGCACCTCCAAATCAAAACTGGTTGACATCACTCATGACACTAAGGAAATGATTCAAGGCCCTCATTTGGATAGTTTGAGCCTGAAAGCCCAACCTTTTAAAACTACCCTTTTGCATACACTCTTTGAGCCTCAAAAAGTCCTATTTTTCTTCTTTAACAAACACTGGAGTACTTGCACCTTAACCTCATGACCTGATTCAACCTTACCCTCACTCTGAGAATTCAAAAGGTAAAAGAGGAGTTGAAGGTAGTGAGAGTGGTCCAACATTTGGTAAAAGGAGAAGAAAAGTAACCTATGAACAACAGTGTGTTGGTGGTATTTGTGTGGCAGTTCATCATAAAATAAAAAGAAGAAAAATAATAAAAAGAGAAAAAGAAAGAGAAGTTTGGAGAAGAACATCTTCTTAAAATTGAAAAGAAAAGGAGAAACTGGCCACTTTGATTCTGAAATATATCAAGTAAGATGAATTTGTGCTGAAGTTAATGTAGTGAAGTCATGAGTCACTCCTTACCTTGCTAATTTCTCAATTTTGATTTCTTTTTTTACCCCTTCATTCTTTATATCCCTCACCCATAAGCCACATTACAACCCATTCAAAAAGACCTTGAAGATCCAAAGTGAAATGAGCTGTCAAGTGGAGATGAGGGAGTACCTAATCTATGGTGAAAAGTCATGAGGATGTCAAAAATTAGAAGCTTTACCTATGCTCATGCTTGCAAGCCCATTTGGGGTCTGCAACTGCTCTTGAGCTGCTTTAAATGTGAACACCCCTAGATATTCATTGTTGAGAGATAGCCCTGGTGAGAATTGGGTTTGACTTGTAACTTCATTGAGGTTGTATCCAACCTGATTTTCAAATTTAAGGCAAGCTTGGTACTGATATGTGCACATTGAATTTCTAATGTAAAATGATTGGCGGAAATGCAAACACATGCTAAAAATTTTGAGTTTTAAATGGCCTGCATTACTGCTACAATTTCCTCTGAATTCTAAAGAGATGTGGATTGATGCTTTATTCATTGAAATTTATTTTGTCATTGACTTCACCACTTTTAACTATTTTAATAGTGAAGTTTGTGGGTATCTTCACTGAAAACCCTCATAAGACTTCACTCCTTCACTAGGGATCACCTGGGGGTTTAAAAGGCTTGGTACATATGCTAAATGTACTCGTGATCCCTATGAAAGTGGCATTTAATTAGTTAAGGCTTTGCTAAGGGACCAACAAAGATTAGGTTTGGGGGTGTGTTAAGACCTGAAAAGTACCACTTTTCACCCCTTAACTTAACCTCTGTTAGACCCTTAGTCATTTAATAAATGTGTGTTAAGCCCATTTTGTAGGTAATAAGCAGCAGCTGCAGATAAGGCCCTAACCCTGCTAAGAAGCCTACTTTTGCACCAAAACTCCAAGCAACTGGTAGCCCATTCACAGAGGAAAGAAACACCAAGGTAGAAGACACCTGGATGTACATATTGAATGCCCAAGTGAGCCCCAAAAGTTCCTCAAAAGAAAGGAAGTTGGACCCAGACAGAGAACTTGGCTGCAGCATAGGCAAAGCACGGCAGCAACAAGTCAAGAAGTGAGCCTCACATAGATGTCGCAAGGTTTAAGTGATTCAAAGAAAAATGCTTCGCGCAGTTGTCGCGAGTTTCTCAACACAGCACACCAATTGCTTGCGTTGTTCTCACGCAGATTAATGACAGAAGGGCTTGAGAAGCAGACTTCGCACAGTTCTCATGAGGCTCAGTTGTAAGCGCTCATGCAGTCTCACGCAGCTCAAGAGAGGAGCATTTAATCCTGATGATTCACGAGGAGAGAGAGCTGTGCACTTCGCAAGGCACATGCCGTGGTAGTGGTCGCAGGATGCAGATCTTTAGGGGACTGCTCGCGCAATCCAAAGGCCGATGCACATTGCTTCTTCGTGGGGATCCCCGTGAGATTCACCAAGGAACGAACTACGCGCGCGATTCCCGTGCCACTCAAATGAAAGCACAATCCCGCGATGACCAGAGCATTCCCACGATGACTAAACTATCTATCCCGTGACTACAGGAGTTTCAAGTCAATGCAGTCCCGTGATGACCACTCTATCATGCGACAAGACCTGGAAACCATTGCTACCTAGCGAGGCTTGAGATCTTAACTTTCCCCCACTTTTGCAAGGGCAGTCTGGAAACTTCCAGCAACTAGGGCACGCACTCCAATGCTCCAATCTCCATGCACATGCCCTGAGGCATCCAAGGAACAGTAATGGGCCACATTTTCATTGTTAAAATTAGGGTTTTCCTAACCCTAATGCTCCCATAGCCGACTGCTATATAAGTCTAAGCCTAGTTTAGGTTTAGAGGAGGGAGGTCCCTGCTGAATTCCTCCTATCATCTTGATTCGGCTGTAGAGTTCCAGTAGGCTAAGGTTAGGGTTTAGGCAACTTTTTTTTTTTCCTTTTTCTTCTCTCCATAGCCCAGCACTTGCTGGCTATGCCTTTATATGTCTATTTGGAACAGTTTTAATGAAGTTTTATAATAGGATGTTATACATATATGGGATTGATGTTTGAGGGTTGTTCTGTACAAGGCTGCTGCCTTGAGATCCTCCATCACTAAGTTGTATTGTAAGCAATGGAGGATTGTTTTTAAGGATTTACTCAGATCCAAGTGACCTGTGTGTCCAGGCTAGTGCACATATGAAGGCCTATGCCCCACACATAGGATCCACTAAATTTGAATCATCATGGGAGCCTGAGCTGGTAGCCTTGTGAACATGGTGGTGGCAATAATCTACTTGCTCTGTCTCAAACCTCTGTGAGGAGGATAGCCTCTGTGGATAGTCTATGGCCATTTAAGTGGACAGGCTATAGCCCTAGGGTGAGGCCAATTCACAGATCTAGGACAGATTCTTCTCTGCACTTGTACTTGTAGCCCTGTGAGAGATTGTGCAGAGACAGACTCCCATGTATTTGTATAGACCCACCATCAAATGGCAGATCTAATCTGGCTGTAGAGATTGTAGGCTTGTAACTGGATCATTGTTGTCTCTCTAAAGCAGTGGACAGCTAGATCTATGGCTAGTACTCAAACTCTTGTTGGTCCTGTGTGTCCAGGCTAGTGCACATATGCAGGCCTAGCCCCACACACAGAACTTTAGAGGTTGAGGTTCCTATGGATTCTTGAGCTGGTAACCTGGATGAAGTAGTGCCTACAATGATAAACATGTTATGACCCATCTATGGATTGTGGTTCCCTTATTGGATAGTCTGTGATAATTTGAGTGGACAGGTTATAGCCATAAGGGATTGGATCATGGTACAGGGGTGAGTTGGATCATTTCTCCTCTTTGGTGATAATCTAGCCATTGGACAGGACTCTATAGCAGCAGATCTGAGTCTGAGTTATAAAACCCATCAGATCTGTACCTAATAGCTTACTTCTCACCCTTTTTATATTTATTCTCTCGCACTCCATCATTCTTCTCAACCATTTATGTAGTTTAGGCATTAGGTTACAATAGGATTTAAACAATAGTGACCTTAAATCCCCTTCCATTTAGGATTGCCAGATCTATCGTCAGATCTGGAGGGCTTACTAAAGATGGCTCCCTTTGAGCTTTAGACCATTTTTCCCTGTGGGACAAACTCTTACTTATTAAAACTTGCTACAACAGGCCCTGTATCTTGCAGTTCTTGATTTCTTTCAGATGTGCTGAATCCATCTTTGTTTCTTTTCACACTGGAGAAATAACAAACAACACATCCCAATATCTTTCATCTCCTTAGTAACCAAAATTTAATCAGATTCCCACCAGAGAGACCACGTCCGTGGCCAACACATCTAGACAACGGAAAATTTTGTGCTTTCCATCGATTTGCTGGAGACAACTTTGAAGGCTACTAGTTCTTACGAGATGTGATCTATGATATGAATGATCGAAACCAAATAGACTGGGAGGCCCTCCAAAACAGCAATCAGAATAGCAACCAGCCTCCGCAGAACCTAGGAATAATCAATAATCCCATGCCTAACCATAACCAAGGACTAGTATCTCATATCACAATCGTCGATCTTCCTAGCCAACTCCATGTTCATCCTTTGATCCTCATTACTCATATCAACCTTGTCAGTACCTCAGTTGACCCAATCAAACCTCAGAGACTCCTAATTATTCAACCACACACTTCTACTTTAATCACACGAATTAAACTGCCGAACCATCCATCGTACCCAAACTTCACTCGAATATGAGTCCAAGCATTCAGGGTTAGGAGACCAAACCTCCTTGGATGCCCGCTAGAACCCTTAACTCCCCTGAACCCGGAACCAACTTCGTTGCCACTTCCCCTATCCGACTCTAAACTAGAAGCAGAAGAAATTGCTCCCCGAGTTTTAGCACCGATCGACGATAAAAAATTTGAGGCAAGGACTGAGCACCAACAAGATAAAGATCCAAGTAAGGAAGAGACATTAATCTCTACCTTTCTGGAGGAAGAAGACCCCGGTTCGTATCCCTTCCTCCAATTTTACCCCATTTGTGACAAGTGTTTCAAGAAATTCATCTAGACTAGTCAAGGCATGGTTCAAGGACCGACAACCAGCATGTCTGGTGCTTAAGTCAAGGGCCAACTATCTGCCACTGCCATTCCCATGAGAAAGAGAAAATGTAAGCACTCAACCACCAGAGAGGGTAACGAGGGAGACGAATCCAATTCCTCCACCACACGTAATTCCTCCATCACAAGTATTGGCGCCTCAACTGTCTCAACCAGCCATGAATAAAGCACATATACTCGGTAAGGAGCCAGCCTTGGAGTTAGGCCAAGAGTATGATCTTCTGTGATTCTCGACAAGGTCCCAACACAAATCTCAATATTGGAGTTGATCAAGAAGTCTCCAGAGCATTATCGATTGTTGATGAAGCCCCTAGCAAAGACTCACATATATGAAGACACCACTCTGGATGAGCTACATGAGATTACTTCGATCATGGCACATCCCTCAGCGCTCACATTTACGGATGCCAACATGCCAAAAGAGTCACTACGCGAAAGTTCAGCCCCCATATACCTAACGGTAATAATAAGGGGATTTTCAATCCCTCAGGCTTTGGTTGACACAGGAATGAGATTAAACATTTGTCCGATGACTATGCTCAAAACCCTTGAGTACACAGAACAGGATTTACGACCTTTGTCGTTATCCCTATAGCCTACGATGGCACACGACGATTCGTCAAGGGAACTATCAAGCTCCAACTTCGCCTTGGGCCCGTAACTAAGGATACCACATTCCACATCTTAGATTCCTCTAGCACTTATAATTTGATCTTAGGAAGAAAATGGTTGGAATCCATAAAGGCGGTGGCATCAACATACCATCAGTGCATCAAGTTCCCCCACAAGGACACTATCATTAGAGTATATGATGATGCACCTTTTGAGAATATGGATACTGATTATGCCACAAGCACCCTGACTGCACATGATTCTGTACTATCTATTGGCTACATCAGGAAGATCAAAACCCTCAACTGCACGTCTGTAGTAGAAGTCAACCAACCGTGGTCTCCCTCAACATATCAGCGAAAGTTAACAAAGAGAGAGGTTAACCCCGACTTCGCACGAATGTATGATATAATTTCGATAGCGATAAAAAGATGGGACCTTATGTATGAACTAGGATACATCCTCCACACAGGATTCAACAAGAACAACTAAGGGCGGATAAGCCCTATGGTGGTGTAGGCTATCAACCAGATGGCAAAGAAACTGACACCTTCGCAACTTCACCCAAATGGTCACTATATAATCATTTTGTCTATGAAATTACTGATAAAGCCAATATTCCAAAGAAAGAAGAGCCCTTCACCAAACCTCAAATAATTGAAATTGAATAGATGGTCGAAGCCTTCGCTAATCAGATAGACCTAAGCTAAGATGACGACATGGACAAACCACTCGAGGGAGTCAGCCCATTATTCAGGACTCAAGATTCTCCTGACACAGATAAGTAGAGGCATCAAGGAGTTGAGCCACTTGTAGAAGATTGGGAGTTAACAGACAAGGAAGATTTCCATATTGCCGATATAGAAGTCGAAGAGGAGTTGACTCTTGATGACCCTCAAACACTTGGATCCCCACCACTCCAAATCTTTTGGAGATCCTTAGAAGAGGAATGGCATCAACTGATCCGTCACAGAATATGCTATTTTGCCACCCTTAACTTAGTGATGCTAGACCTTAGTTTGTTACTAATGAGATGCTATGTGCAGATATTTAGAATAATGAGCATATTAGAGCCGAAGTGTTAATCTTTGCCAAAATGAACTCAAAAAGTAGCAAGACCTACGATCGTGCGAAGAAACGATCCACTCGAACGAAGGACCAGTCGATAAGCCAAGAAAAAGAAATATTGAACAAACGTAAATCTCGAATGAGCAAAAAAAAAGAAGAAAAAGAAATATTGAACAAACGTAAATCTCGAATGAGCAAAAAAAAAGAAGAAAAAGAAATTGTGATTCACGAACGTATGAAAGAAGCTACGACTGGAGGAACCAAAGTAAAATCTCGAATGTTCGACGAACGTACGAATATGCTATTGAACAAATGTAAATCTCGAACGAGCAAAAAAAAAGAACAAAAAGAAATCGTGATTCACGAACGTACGAAAGAAGCTACGACTGGAGGAACCAAAGTAAAATCTCAAATGATCAGTCACAGAATATGCTATTTTACCACCCTTAACTTAGTGATGCTAGACCTTAGTTTGTTACTAATGAGATGCTATGTGTAGATATTTAGAATAATGAGCAGATTAGAGCCAAAGTGTTAATCTTTGCCAAAATGAACTCAAAAAGTAGCAAGACCTACGATCGTGGGAAGAAATGATCCACTCGAACGAAGGACAGTCGATAAGCCAAGAAAAAGAAATATTGAACGAATGTAAATCTCGAACGAGCAAAAAAAAAGAAGAAAAAGAAATCGTGATTCACGAACGTACGAAAGAAGCTACGACTAGAGGAACCAAAGTAAAATCTTGAATGTTCGATAGAGCAGAGATAGTATAGAAAGAAGAACAATCGTACATACGATTGTGCGAAATAAAGCTCATGCTGCTGATTAAGTAAAGTCTACACCGCCATGCACAAAATTAGAAGATCTCTCAAATTAGAAGTTTGACAACTTACGGATCTGAGAAGATTGGCAAAAGAACCCAGAAGATCTCTGCTGCTAAAATTAAAGAGGAATGTCCAACACGCATCTACCATCAGAGCAAGGAAGAACTAGGATTAGAAGTATAGTTATTTTAGGAATCTTTTGTTTAGAAGTTTTCTTTTATTAGGACTTGAATAGTGTAAACCGACCCCTAATGATCTATAAATAAGAGGGCTTGGCATAGTAATTCTTTATCGAAGGAATTCTCAAAATCAATTGACGACTAAGGTTGGGTTTTCTTCTGATCAAAAGTAGAGTAGTTTAGATATCCAAGGTTTCTCGAGAGCAATTGACACCTGTGATCAGGATCTGAAAGATTAGAGTACAGTATTTGTAGTTTCTCAGGAATAATTGACGCCTGCAATTGAGGGATGAAAGATCTTTTTATTGCTTTTTAGCTTAGATTTATTTTCTTGCATTTTACTACTTTATAAACATCTAAAAAGTTTTTTATTTGAATTGACAACTCAGATTGAGAATTTCCAGATTAGTGTGACGGTTTTACTTTTCCATCTTCAATTTTCTTGAGTTTGATTGATGCCCAAATTTTAGAAAGATTGTTGATTAGTATAAATCTGTGTTAAGGACTTCTAGTTTTTTATTGAGGCCCAAATCCTAGAGTCCTAGAGGACTGAGATACAGTGTAACGTTACTTCATTTTGTAGACATTCGAGCTTTGAAGGATTGTAATTGATTACTATAATCTAGAAGGAGGAGGATTTATATTTATTTTCTGTAATTAGTTTAAACAACCTAGTATTTTATTCATATTTATCCTGCAGTTTAGGATCATAAAAGACAAATACAAGTTTTTAAGCAAACACAAATACATCAAAATAATCACCTTCCTCGTGGGAACGATCCTATTCTAGTACTGCAATTTCCATTATCCGCTTGCAATAGGTTAAGACTTAGTATGATTATAAAAAGCCGAACAAGTTTTTGGCGTTGCTGCTAGGGAAGCGGATTTTATTCTTTATTTTGTTATTGTTTTGAAAACCAATATTTGTCTTTCTCTTTTTATTTTTCTTTATATTTTTATTTTTCTTTAATCACTTCTTTATCTTTCGCAGGTTTATTCGGAACAGTGAATCAAAGGTTTCAACACTTCTTCTGACAAGAGAAGGTAGAGGCACAGATTTGTTTTCTCTCCCTACTTTCTAAAATAAAAATCAGATAAAACTAAATACACAAAAATATTCACGTTTCTGGTGTATACATCACACTCGATCTTGAAGTTGTGATTTCTTCGAGTGTGACCCAGAAATTGAAAGGACTCTCTTGCATAACTTAGCCTCAAACCGATCTATTACAAGAGAATCCCAAGCAATGGCTGACGATCATTCCATTCAAGCACACTTCAGCCTAGTTACATTGACTGAGGCCTCTTGTATAGTTATACCAGAGGTCGCAGTCGAACAAAATTATGAAATCAAGCTCAATACACTATAAGTTGTACCCATCTTTCATGGGCTTGATCGAGAGGATCTCTATCAACATCTAAGGGACTATATAGAGCTTTGCACGATGCTACAATTGTCAGCGGCTAACGAGGCCATTAAATTATGATTGTTCCCTTTTTCTCTTAAAGATAGAGCGAAAGCGTGGCTAATTTCACTGCCCACTAGAAGCATTACCACTTGGGGAGGACTGCAGTTCATGTTTTTGATCGATTACTTCCTGATTGGTAAAACTAATCAGATTTGCCAAGTAATTCAAGAGTTCGGGCAATTACCTAGAGAATTATTCCATGAGAGTTGGGAACGCATGAAGGATTTACTAAGAAACTGTTCTCATCATGATGTATCGAATTGGTCCATTGCATAAAGTTTCTACCAAGGGTTAACTGAGACCAACCAGTCTACAGTTGATGCCGTAAGCGGAGGAGCCTTCATGGCTCAAAATGGCCAGCAATCTTAGAACTTATTTGAGAAACTAGTCGATAATTCAAAGCAGAAACAAGCTTTGCTAAGATCTTATCCAGATGTGATTTGTCATACCCCGCTCGCGAGAGGCAGTCTTTACAATTTCAGTAAAATCAAAGCAAAGAAGGAGGATGATATGAGTGCAAAGGTTGCGGCTCTTGAGCAGTAAATTGCAACATTAATGAGTGCTAAACCAAGCACTCCGAAAAAATCTTTAGTAGCTTATTCAAATTGTCAAAACTCAACCTATGCCAAGAACCCTGTTGTGCCATCATATCAAGAGGTGGTAGAAAATGAACAAGTAATGGCCTTTTAAAGGGGAGACTATGGGAACACATATAACCCATCATGGAAGAATCTCTCAGGATTTAATTATGGATCCACGAGTGGGGCACAACTAGCACCATCAGTTGCACAACCCAGATTCCCCCTGCCCAAGTTTTCCACCAATGTCGACTGTGCACCTACAGTTTGTACCATAGAGCAACGGACCTGATGCTACGATTGTTCAAATCCTTCGAGAGTTACAGTAGCAATCGCATCCGCATTCAAAAGATCTATCCCAATTAGCTCAATTCTCTCAAGTACTACACTCACATACACAGTCTATTACAAAGTTGGAGGGCCAAATTGGTCAACGAGCTTCGCAATTAACTAAGAGAGAAAGTAATCAACTATTGGCGCAACCAGTTAGCAATCAAAGAGGACAAGTGTTCTTGGGGGAAACTTTTGCCCCTACTAATCAAAATTGACATCCTCAAGGATCTGTCGAGCTACCAACGCATCCGTAGCATCCTTTGTAAACTATGCAAATCATTATTTTAAGGTATTGAAAATTATGGGAATGACCTTACGATTGTCGAAAACACGACCAATCATAACGTTTCCTCCCTTGTATATTAGAGTTTTACGAACAAACGTATGGATTTACGTACGTATGTAACCCTAAGTCATACAACCCAATAGTAGTGATTATTATTAAATTCGTACGAGAGTTCGAGTTTTCAAACAATGAAAAGCTAGAGTTGACCATCAACTGTAGGTTAATAAGACGCGTGATGACCGGTTCAGTGGGTCATCACTGAAATTAGGGCCTGCATATCCATGGTAGGATACATCAGCCCCATTTTCGAACTCTCAAGCTAACCTTCCTTCTCTCCCTCCATTTTTCAAATCATCTGAAGGCTAACCCAACCGTTTCTTTAACTTACCTTGATTTTGCCCTTTATCTTCTTTTTTTTCCCCTTCATTCAAAACCCTACCCATAGCTAACAATCAAATATTAAAAACTAGGGTTTTGATAGGTAAATAAGTTTGATTCTTAATCAATTTTTTCCTTTATAAAAGTCTCTTCGATTCGACATAAGAAAATTGATGATTATTGACCAAGGTTTGTTTACTCTTGCAGAACAACAAATCATGCCAATGTCAAAGGATAAAAGACCCAGAGAAGAAGAATAAGATGAAGGTAATAGCTCTGATCATTCCCCAATCCGTAATATATTACACAGGCTGCTGCAGGAGCCCCGTCTAAAAGAAAATCAAAATCTTCTAGGGTAGTTATTCGAGAACTACCTAAAGAAAGAGTGGTGAATGAGACAGAAACTAGGATGGCCCTTGAACAAGGTGCACAATCAGATAAAGGCAAAAGGCCGACATCCAACAAAAGAATATTGGATCAGCCCCCTGCATCAATGAAACATCATATTGTGTAATATTCCCAAATTTTGGGAAAACACGTAAGTCAAACGGATATTTGTCTATATGTGGTGTGTATGGTTCACAAGGGAACCCAAAGGGTTTTTAGGCACACGCTTAAATATGTATGTGCTTCACACCAAATAGGTTAAGTGGATAGGTGAAACACACAAATTATGTGTTTGTGCTTTGCAAGGAGGCAAAGCATTTGCTTTGATAGGGGGGTGATACTCACGTGTAAGACCCATTTGTTGGGTTCATTCTCTTCTCCGTTGGAGAGAAAAGAAAGAAGAGAAGGGTTTGAAAAGAAGAGGAAGGGATTGCTTGAATTCTTGTGTTAAGATCCACTAGATCATAGTGAAACATATGCAAACTCATGTGTGAAGGATCGCCATACGATTGTGTCGGTGTTGTCATGGTCGAGGAGCTTGGACAAATTGAAATGGGTTTTGGAAGCCCATTTACTTGCGAGCGAGGAGGACGATCCGATCCTCGAGTGAATCTTTGATTAGAAGGTGAGAAATCAATACTTTTGTGTGTAAATTTTGTTAATAAATGTTTTAATATGATGTGTAAGAAGTGTGAAAGAAATATGAGGAAGGTCAAGTTGAGAAAAAACTTGGATATGAAGAAACTCTGGTTCTCTCACTCTCGAGCTTAAAAGCTCGCTCGCGTGAGAAGCCTTCGAAACCTTCAGAAGGGTAGGAGCCTCTAATACTCCCTCGCGTGAGGGCTTAAGTGAACTAAGAGCTCGCTTGCGCAAGGGGTCTCGTGTGCCCAAGGTGACAGATGAAATTTAACTTCAGTAGGCTAAATTTCAATCACTCGCCTGAGATTTGAGAGCTCACGCACCCGAGCTTCAAAGCTCGTTCGCGTGAGAAACAGAATCAGATTTGTTTTTACTCTATTGATGTGAATTCTTTTGAAATGTATATCTTAGGTTCTTCTTAAGCATTCTTAAGGGATATTTGGACACTTTGATTGTAGGATTATCGTGTTGAGCATACGTGTGGATTCTTAAAAGGATTATGTGTGAAATATGCTAAGCGTGACTTGAGGTAGGGGAAACTTACGATCATTTAATTTGAATATGCTTTGTGTAAGTTAAGTAATGTAATGTGATAAGCCATGAAAAGTTTTATGAAATAAGCATGTGATATTTTACGCTTTCAAACAAGTTTTGAAATCAATAAATATCATGTGAAATTGTGAAACAAGCATGTGAAATTCTTTAATTCAAACAAGTTTCGAATAAGAATATTGTGATGTGAAAGAAGGAATGTGGTGTGAACTGTGTACATGAGAAATCCGAAAATGTGTAAGAATACTAGTTTTTCAAAAATAGTATAATGTATCACTTTACACGGTGTGAAACTATAGGTTAGAAACTGTACATTTATTTAAGGTTTAGTGAAACAAATCCATTGTGCTTTGGTACGGCTAGATATCCGTTCATTGTGCTCCGGTACGGCGAGATATCCGTTTAACTTTCTTACCGGCCAACGGTAATACATGTTTGGCACAAGCATCCCTCCTAATGTCAGGGCTTGGACATATGTGTAAATGGTTCATTGAACGACGATGGTTTAGATTCCCATCGATATTATATGCAGCTTCTAATGCTATATCTGCTTATAAAAGTATTTAAGTTAATGCTTTAAGTTATGTCCAATGTTTTTAAAAGCAAAGCATGTGATTCAAATGTGTGTGTGTGTGATTAAAATATGGATTCCAATTGAGATAAATGTGAAATGTGCATATGAAAATCAGTTATGTGACTTTATGCATGTGATATGAAATTTAAATGCTACTAATGTTTTCCGCTATTGAGCTTGGATGTAAGCTCACCCTTTCGACTATACATCACAGGTGAGAACTTCAAGAAGGATCTGGAACTTGAGAGTGATCTTGAATACAAACCTGAGGAGGAAATTGAGCCTCTACCTGAGGACTTATTTCCCAAGTAAATTTGAGTTCATGTGTGAGAAGAAGAGCTGCTTCTGAAGACAACTCGCTAGGATAGCTTCAGAAGGTGCAAAACTGCTCGAGAGGTGCTCAAGAGGTGCTTGAGAAGTTGAATTGCTGCAGGAATGATATGCTCGAGACTGCTCGATAGGTTGCTTCTGAAGGTAGAGAACTACTTGAGATTGCTCGACAACTGCTCGAGAGGATTGATCTGAAGGTCTGTTCTACTCGAGACAGCTCGAGAGGATGATCTGGAGGTTTTAGATCTGCTCGAAACTACTCGAGATGAGATTTTTGCTTCTCAGCAACTGCTGCAGCTCTCCTTTAGGTATGGGTCCCACTTTTCTCTCATTGTAGAACTAATAGGGTCCAAGGCATGCTGAACAGCCCATTGGGTGGGGACCACAAAGGTTTAATCTCTCTATTTCCATCAGATCCAATGCTTGACTCTAATTCTTCTCTTCTTTGCACTTGTTACATGGATTGCTGCACCATTCTGCAGATTATTGCTAACTACAAATCCATACTAAAAAATCAATTATTAAATAGCTCTAAGGTCTAGTAAGGGCTAGGTTAGGAGGTGGAAAGATGCATTATTCAGTGATTAACACGCCCCCAAACCTAATCTTTGCTAGTCCTCGAGCAAAGAGAAGATAAAACAATTATTCTAGAAATTATATGCCACTTTCGTAGGGCGCACGGATGCATTTAGCCTATGCATCAAGCCTTTTAAACCCCTAGGTGATCCCTAGTGGAGGAGTGAAGTCACCTGAGGGTTTTCAGTGAAGATACCCACAAACTTCACAATTGAACAATTAAGTTTAGTGCAACATATGTCAAATCAGATTTCAACACAAAGATTCATTCCACACCCTATTCTTTCAAATTCATAGGAATTAAAAAAGAAATGCAGTCAGTTAAATCATAATGAATTTCCATCGCAGCCAGTCAGCTTACATCAAGAGTATTATGTGTGGGAATCAGTGCCAAGCTCACCATTAATTCAAAAATCAAGTTCAAATTGCCCCAATGAATTTAATTTCAGACCCAATTCTCACCAGGGTCTTCACTCAAAAATAGAATTCAAAGGTGTATCACATTCACTTCAGCTCAAGATCAATTACAGACCTCAAATAGGCCTGCAAGCATGAGAATAGGCATTGTTGTTAATTCGTTAAATCCTCTTGTTCTTTCCACCATAGATTACACATCCCCTTATCTCCACATAGCAGCTCAAGTAACTTTAGATCAATAAGGACTTTTTATTGGGTTGTAATGTGGCTTAGGGTTGAGGTTTAAAAAGAATAAAAAGGTAAAAAAAATTCAAAACTGACAAATCAACTTAGAGGAGGAGGTGGTTCATGACTTCACCTTTTTTATTACATCACAACTTCATCTTCTTTTTATATTTTTTAGATTTGAAGTGGTTAGCTTCTTCTCATCTTTTTTATTTTTCAAATGAAGTACTTCTTTTGACTTCTCTCTCTATTTTTTTTTTAAATGAAATGCCACAAATATATGATAGGGTATTTTAGATGCTTGTTGCTAAGTTTATTTGAAACAAGTGATAAGAATGTGTTAGTAAAAGTAAATCTAAGGTGGATTGAAAAACATAAAACAGCAAGTCTAAAAAATACACACAGACCTACAAGATACAGGGCCTGTTGTAGTAAGTTTTAATAAGAGTTTATCCCACAGGGAGTATTGATCTGAACCACAAGGGTTGCATAGTAGTCTCCAGATCTAACTGTAGATCTGGCAGTCCCAAAGGAAGGGTGTTTAGGTGTCACTAAGCTATACTAAAAACTAGGAAAAGACAAGAATAAACTACAGCTAAGGAAAGGGATAAAGAAGGATGATGATATGTGTTAAAATAAAAGAAAAAGGGGTGAGAAGTAGCTTAGGTTACAAGTTTATTTAGTTATGTAACTCAAATTTAGGGCTCTCTCTGCAGTAGGTCCTTGCTTAAGTGCTATTACTAACCTCAACAAGGTGGAAATATCCAACTTAACCCAAGCCATTTGGGGTGCTCTTAAGGCTATAGCCTGTCCACTCAAATGGCCATAGACTATCCTATAGAGTATGTCAAATCCCATTGATCAAGCCAGAAATTGCTAATCTAATTCAAAAGAGTAAGCTGATCAAACCTCATCCAATGAATCAAATCAGGTCATGAATACCATTGCAAACACTATGTTTACCAGGCTACAAGCTCTCCAGTTTTGCGCACAGATCTGGCTGACATTCATAGGAGTTTCAACCCATAAAGCCCTCTGTGTATTATAAAGGCCAGTGGCACATTGATGCCCACACAAAGGACCAGCAACAGGTTGAATAAGGATATAAGCACAGCTGATCATTGCTACAAAAGGCCTACAATGACTCAGCCTCCCATTCTGTAATCACTATAGAGAAGCCAAAACTAACATCTTATGGCGGTCAAGTAAGACAGAGGGGAGTCTATTCCTGCACAATCTCTCACTAAGACACAAGTCCAAGTGCAGACAAGAATAATCCATCATCTTATTTGTGACCAAGTTTGCCCTAGGGCTATAGTCTGTCTACTCAAATGGTCACAGGCTATCCACAGAGGCTCCCTTACCCACAAATACTAAGAACAGAATATGAAAACTGCTAACTGCCACCATGGTCTCAGGGCATCACGCTCAAGCTTTCATGGGCCTTTCAATAAGCCAAAATCCTAAATGTATGCTATAGCCTGAACAGAACTACGAACAAGTAGGAAAATAATAGATTAAGTAAGCATTCAAACAAAGATTCCATTGATCTGGTGTTATTAATAATGAAATCCCTCAAGGCAGCAACCTTGTGCACAACAGCTCAACACCAAATCCCAATGTTTACTAAACTATTACAAAACTTAAATAAAATTATACATAAATGCTTACCAAAGGTTTGGCCAGCAAATGCTGAGCTAAGAGAGAAGAAAAAATAGAAAAAGAGGTGATCAAGCTCCAATCCTAACCCTAGCCTGCTTGAGCTCTCAATCGATAGAGGTTGAAGGAGAAGGTGAATGATAGTTTGCTAACTTACAAGCACAGCTTAAATACTTAGTCCCAATATTGTGGTTGAGAAAAGAGTAAAACCCTAATTCTTTCAAGCAGATGTGGCACTGCTACAACTCTTAAATGTCTTGGGATGCATGCATCAAAATTGGTGCCTCGAGGTGTGTGCCCTAGACCTAGGGAAAGCCCCAAAAGGTCCTTGAGTTAGGGTTGAGAAGTGGAGAGCCCGAGCTTCGTGTGGCTGGCTTTTGGGCATTACTTCTATCACGCAATATGCAGAGTGTTCGCAGGGTAGATTTTGGCGTGGAATATTACTGTCTCGCGCAATGGAGCTCCAAATGGTCGTGCAGTTTCCTCAGCTTTGAATGTGCTCACGTGGAAGGGCTTCAGAAACTTCATTCGCAAGGTACTCTCACAGATGCCTTCGCATCTCGCTCGGTATAGACTTGAACTTTTAGGCACGCAAGAGATGCGCAAGAGGATTTCTGGGCATCTGTCTCTTGAGCCACGCAAGAATTGCCCGAGGTTTCTACTATTATTCATGCCAATTAGCCTCGCGAGGTAGCATGCTCTGCTACACTAAGGCTTGATCCTCGTGAGAACTACGCGAGCTGTATTTCTGACAGCTTAGTCCACGAAAGCTCCGCGAGTTTCTTCATATGATGCTTTCCACTGAAGTGCGTGACTGCTGCGTGAGAGCTACTTTGTGATAACTCTCCATTTGAATTGTGCGACTTCTTCATGATCTCAGTTATACTGCATGTCTTAGCTTCGTGAGGGAGCTCTGTCAGTGACTTAAACAGCACGAGGTTGCACCTCAGCTGTGCAAGATAGGTCAATGGCTCCTCTGCTGTTATGCACATGTTTCTGTTGCAACTTCGTCCACTCTCACTTAATCTTCTATCATATACAGGACTTTCTGGGTCCAGTATGACATGCAAGAAATAGTCACCATGGTGTGTACCACCATGGTCTTCCATCACTTCTGGTTTAACTGTCATATTTTGCTTGAAATCTCTCTCTTCTTAGCACTAAAAGCACAGACTTTGTGTTAAGCTGCATAATTTATTCCTAACTACAAAACAAACTAAAAAGGAGTTATTAGTGAGCTTCAAGGTCTAGCAAAGGCTAGATTAAGAGGTGAAAAGTGATACTTTTCAGTGATTAACACAACCCCAAACCTAATCTTTGCTAGTCCCTGAGCAAAGAAAAATTTAAACAGCAATCTAAGAATGTAAATGCCACTTAAACCCCTAAGTGATCACTAGTTGAGGAGTGAAGTATCCTGAGGGTTTTCAGTGAAGATACTCACAAACTTCACCATTAAAATAATTAAAAATAATGTAGTCAATGACAAAACAAATTTCAATGAATAAAGTATCAATCCACGCCCATTCTTTAAAAATCAAAGGAAATTACAACAGTAATGCAGCCCTTTAAAACTCAAAATCAGCAGGTGTTTGCATCGCCACCAATCATTTTACATCAGAAATTCAAAGTACAAAAATCAGTACCAAGCTTGCCTTAAATTCAAAAATCAAGTTGGATACAACCCCAATGAAATTAAAATTCAGACCCAATCCTTATATGGGCTATCTCTCAACAATGAAAATCAAAAGGGTGTTCACATTCTCATCAGCCCAAGAACAATTACATACCCCAAATGGGTCTGCAAGCATAAGCATAGGCAAAGCTTCTAATTTCTTATATCCTCATGACTTTTCACCATAAATTGGACACTCCCTCATCTCCACATGACAGCTCATTTCACTTAGGATCAACAAGGTCTTTTGATGGGTTGTAATGTGGCTTATGGGTGAGGTTTATAAAGAGTAAAAGGATAGAATTGATCAAAATTGAGAAATCAGCAAGGTAGGAGGTGATTCATGACTTCACCATCTTCATTTCAGCACTACTTCATCTTCCTTGACATTTTTCAAATTCAAAGTGGTCAGCTTCTTCTCTTCTTTTCAATTTTCAGATGAAGTACTTTTCTTGACTTCTTTTTATATATATATATTTTTTTCTTTTATATATATATATATATTTTTTATTTTTTTTATATTTTTTTTTTACATTTTGGTTTTGGTTTGGCACACATAACCATTGCTACACTGCTAATTTTAGACTGCTTCTCTTCCACTTCCACTAAATGTTGGACCCAACTCACCTATCTTCAACTTCTCCTTTACCTTCTGAATTCTCATAGTGAGGGAAAGGTTGAATCAGGTTATGAGGTTAAGGTGCAAGTACTCCGGTGTTTGTTGAAGAAAAATAGGATTTTCAAAGCTCGGAGAGTGTAAGCAGAGGGCAGTTGAATAAGTAGGAAATTTTAAGCTCAAACTGTCCAAATGAAGGCCTTAGGTCATTTCCTTAGTGTCATGAGTGTTGTCAATCAGTTTTTGATTTGGAGGTGCCTAACTTCTAGTGAAAAGGTCTTGACTCAATCAATCCTTAGAGCAAAAAAAATGCCAAAAACACTCTTCAACAAAAAATTATGGTCCCAAATCTCACTAGGTATGGTCCTTAAATTAACCCATGAGGTGTATTTTTACCTTTTTCTCTCCTCTTAGGTTCACTAAGTACTAATTGAAATTTTTCTGATGCTAGCTTCATGGTGGTGCAAAGATTTTAAAATTTTTAGTTTCAAAATGTCTACAAAAATTTTTAATTTTCCACAAATTTCCTCATTCTAACAAGTTAGGTGGGAATTGACTATATCCATCCTAATTAAACCAATACTGCTACACTAAAGTTAACTATTCTATTGGCAGGACTACCGTGCCACACCCCCAAACCTAAGGTAAACAGTGTCCTCACTGTTTCATGCAAACATGTATAGGGGCAGTAGGGTGCAGGACAGACACACACTAAACTACAATAGAAAATAAAGAAAAAAATGAACTAAAACAATGCAAAAAAGTAGACTATGAAGGAGAAAAAGAGGAGAGACAGAACATGACTACTAAAAAAAAAAAAAACAGGTACACAAACTCCTGAAAATAACAACTATATGTTGCAGCAGTGATAGTAAAAATAGCATGTATATAAACATAAACTAAACTAAACAATTAAAATTCTAAACACAAAATTTTATAAAATGATCTAAGTATGAATCAGAATTGATGACACAAAATTTTGAAAATTAAAAGCATACATTATAAAGCAGGATTCATACAAAAATCAGATCACACAACACTATATAGACAGAATTTTAAAACACTACAAACAGCTATGTTACATATGGTACATAGTGGTGGATCAGCTATCAGTGGAAGGACTTGAAAGTGAATGATTTTAGAGGGCTCAATAGAATTTTTAACACAGATTTGTAACCTCTGATCATTAACCCTCATGACTCTTCCCAACATTAAGGCTCATGATCTCAACAGTCTAGATGGGGGTATATGCATGACAGAAAATTAAGACAACACATCTAGAACTCAGCTAAACTGGAAAGAACTGTAATATAAAAATGAAAGGCCATACCTTTGTATTTGCAACAAACCTGAGGTCCTCCAGCTCAGTAGTTTATAGTTGCATGAGAGATGCAGGGAGCAGCTCCAGCTCCACATCAGGTGGAAAATCACTTAAAAGGCAACAAAGGTGCCCTAACTGGCTGAGGGCAATTACCTAAGTGAAGTGGTGCACTCACCCCACTGAGAAGCCCGAAATAGTACTTTTCAGAACATAGGTGGGGGCCTCCTCAGTCCATACTTCAAAATTTTCAGTAAATACCTCAACCCAAATCCAGTAGATTGGGCAAGGTCTCATCCACTATCTCACCAAGGATTGCAACTGTTCAACAAATGTCATTTCCTCCATCATATCCTTCCCCTTATGAGAGGGAGAAGGACCGTTAAAAATTTGAGGAAATGGCAGATGAGGTACTGCTAGTCCTCATCTGCTGACACATCATTTTTGTTTTTTTTTTTTTTTTAGATTGCAGCTGTACTTTATTCAAATATTACAAAGACACAAAAAAATCTAAAATAGAAAATGAAGAAAATTTTCAAAAATCATACAAAAACTAAAGCCGACATTTATTCAAACACTACATCTACAAAGAATATAGCTCAACAAAAATACAGATTACTATACTAGATCAAAACTCCCCGGCAGCGATGCCAAAAACTAGATAGGATATTTTAGATGCTTGCTGCTAACTTTATTTGAAACAAGTAATAAGAATGTGTTAGTAAAGTAAATCTGAGGTGGATTGAAAAATACAAAACAACAAGTCTAAAAAATACACACAGACCTACAAGATACAGGGCCTGTTGTAGCAAGTTTTGATAAGTAAGAGTTTGTCCCACAGGGAGTATTGATCTTAACCACAACGGTTGTATAGTAGTCTCTAGATCTAACTGCAGATCTAGCAGTCCCAAAGGAAGGGTGTTTAGGTGTCACTAAGCTTTACTAAAAATTAAGAAAAGACAAGAATAAACTATAGCTAAAGAAAGGGATAAATGATATGTGTTAAAATAAAAGAAAAAGGGGTGAGAAGTAAGCAGCTTAGGTTACAGGTTTATTTAGTTATGTAACTCAGATTTAGGGCTCTCTCTGCAGCAGGCCCTTGCTGAAGTGCTATTACTAACCTCAATAAGGTGGAAATATTCAACTTAACCCATGCCATTTGGGGTGCTCTTAAGGCTATAGCTTGTCCACTCAAATGGGCACAGGCTATCCTATAAAGTCTGTCAAATCCCATTGATCAAGCAAAAAATTACTAATCTAATTCAAAAGAGTAAGCTGATCAAACCTCATCCAATGAATCAAATCAGGCCATGAATACCATTGCCAACACTATGTTTGCCAGGCTACAGGCTCCCTAGTTCTACGCACATATCTGGCTGACATTCATAGGAATTCCAACCCATAAAGTCCTCTGTATATTGTCAAGGCCAGCGGCACATTGATGCCCACACAAAGGACCAGCAACAGGTTG
This sequence comes from Chloranthus sessilifolius, assembly GCA_021018995.1. Lineage (NCBI taxonomy): Eukaryota > Viridiplantae > Streptophyta > Magnoliopsida > Chloranthales > Chloranthaceae > Chloranthus > Chloranthus sessilifolius. The sequence continues at coordinate 85,123,124 of CM037585.1, forward strand.
AATAAGGATCTAAGCACAGCTGATCATTGCTACAAAAGGCCTACAATGACTCAGTCTCTTTGTCTATAATCACTACAGAGAAGCCAAAACTAACACCTGATGGTGGTCAAGTAAGACAAAGGGGAGTCTGTTCCTGCACAATCTCTCACTAAGACGCAAGTCCAAGTGCAGACCAGAATAATCTATCATCAGATTTGTGACCAAGTTTGCCCTAGGGCTATAGTCTGTCCACTCAAACGGTCACAGGCTATCCACAGAGGCTCCCTTACCCACAAATACTAAGAACAAAACATGAAAACTGTTGACTGCCACCATGGTCCCACGGCATCACGCTCAAGCTTCCATAGGCCTTTCAATAAGCTCAAATCCTAAATGTATGTTATAGCCTGAACAGAACTACGGACAAGTAGGAAAATAATAGATTGAGTAAGCATTCAAACAAAGATTCCATTGATCTGGTGTTATTAATAATGAAATCCCTCAAGGCAGCAGCCTTGTGCACAATAGCTCAACACCAAATCCCAATGTTTACTGAACTATTACAAAACTTAAATAAAACTATACATAAATGCTTACCAAAGGTTTAGCCAGCAAATGCTAAGCTAAGAGAGAAGAAAAAATAAAAAAAGTGGTAATCAAACTCTAACCCTAACCCTAGCCTGCTTGATCTCTCAACCGACAGAGGTTGAAGGAGAAGGTGAATGATAGTTTGCTAAGTTACAAGCACAGCTTAAATACTTAGTCCCAATGTTGTGGCTGAGAAAAGAGTAAAACCCTAATTCTTTCAAGCAGATGTGGTACTACTATAACCCTTGGATGTCTTGGGATGCGTGCATCGAAATTCATGCCTCGGGGTGTGTGCCTTAGACCTGGGGAAATTTCTAAAAGGTCCTTGAGTTAGGGTTGAGAAGTGTAGAGCCCAAGCTTCGCAAGGCTAGCTTTTGGGCATTACTTCTGTCGCGCATTATGCAAAGTATTCGCAGGATAGATTTTGGCGTGGAATACTACTGTCTCACACAGTGGAGCTCCAGATGGTCACGCGGTTGCCTCAACTTTGAATGTGCTCGCACGGACGGGCTTCAGAAACATAATTCGTGAGGTACTAGCGCAGATGCCTTCGCATCTCACTCGGTATAGACTTAAACTTTTAGACACGCGAGAGCTGCGCGAGAGGATTTTTGGGTGTCTCTCTCTTCTTGAGCCACGCGAGAACTGCGCGAGGTTTTGTTCATGCCAATTAGCCTCATGAGGTAGCATGCTCTACTGTGCTAAGGCTTGATCCTCGTGAGAACTACGTAAGCTATATTTCTGACGGCTCAGTGTGCGAAAGCTCTCCAGTTTCTTCATATGATGCTTTCCGTTGAGTGTGCGACTGCTACCGAGAGCTACTTTGTGATAACTCTCCATTTAAACTATGCAACTTCTTCACGATCTTAGTTATTCTGTATGTCTTAGCTGCGCGAGGGAGCTCTGTCAGTGACTTAAATAGCATGAGGTTGCACCTTAGCAGTGCAAGATAGGTCAACGGCTCCTCTACTGCTATGCACATGTTTCTATTGCAGCTTCCTCCACTCTCACCTAATCTTCTGTCATCTGCTGGACTTTTTGGGTCTAGTCTGACATGCAAGAAATAGTTACCATGGTGTGTGCCACCATGGTGTTCCATCACTTCTAGTTCAGTTGTTATCTTTTGCTTGAAATCTCTCCCTTCTTAGCACTAAAAGCACAAACTTTGTGTTAAGCTGCACAATTTATTCCTAACTACAAAACAAGTTAAAAAGGAGTTATTAGTGAGCTTCAAGGTCCAACAAAGGCTAGGTTAGCAGGTGAAAAGTGGTACTTTTCAGTGATTAACAATATACAACAGACACACTACTTTTTTATAGATTTCTTCTCTTCTTGTTTCACCAAATGTTGAACCCAGCTCAACTTTCTTCAATATCTTCTCCTTTACCTTTTGAAATCTCAGAGTGAGGGTAAGGCTGAATCAAATCAATGAGATTTAGGTTCAATTACTTTGGTCTTTGTTAAAGAAAAATAGATTTTAATGCTCAAATAGTGTATGCAAAGGGTAGTTCAATGGGAAGGTATTTTCAAGCTCAAACTGTCAAAATGAGGGCCTTGCATCATATCCTTAGTGTCATGAGTTCTGCCAAACAATTTCAATTTGGGGTGCATAACTTCTAGTGAAAATATGTTGATTCAATCATTCCTTAGAGCATAAAATTTTACCAAAACACTCTTCAAAAGAAAGTTTGATAGGCCCAAATCTCACTGGGTATGGTCTTTAAGTAAACTCATGGGGTATATCCTCACATTTTTCTCTCCTTTCTAGTTCACTAAGCACTAATTGTGAAAACGATTTCTTAAAGTTTGCTTCTTGGAAGTGTTAGATCTTCAAAAGATTTAAATTTTAAAATATTTACTAAATAGTTTTAATTTCCTCGTTTTAAAATGGTTAGGTGGGAATTGACTTTGTTTCTTTCCATTTAACTGATAATGCTGCACTACAATTAACTATTTTACTGGACTACCCTGCCATACCCCTAAACCTAATATAAATATTGTCCTCAATATTTGAACAGAGAGTGTATTTAGGGGCAGCAGGGTTAGGAAAGGAAGAAAATAAAAATACTACAGGAAAGAAAGAGAAAATTACACTAACAAAAATGATTATATTCACAGAAAAAGAAAATTTTATAACAAAATATTATATAAAAGAGAAGACTGTGGACAAAATGAAAACTAGATAAGAAACAAAACAAAAACCGAAAACTCCTAAAATAGTCCTAATCTAAATCTAGATCTATGTGTTCCTCTGCCTTTTCTTTTCCTTTCTTCACATTTTTAGCCTTTCCAGCACCAGCTTTAGTCCTTGAAGCAGTTGATTTCTTTTGTTTGGTACCGCCCTTTTGGTGTTGAGGCTCCTGAGTTTTAATGCCCTTAGCTCCTAGTTGAGGCTCCACATCTTAAACACCCAGAGACATGAGAGTGGTTGATAATGAATCAGCTAGCTTTGCATATTGGTTGGCACGTTGTTCATATAATTTATAGACAGCTACAGCAGTGTCAAGTCTATCTTGCATGGAAAACATCTCTTGCTGATGAGCTACCATAACTGCTTTCAACTGTTTCCAAGATGCTAGCTTCATCTGGGTCAGCTGATCCTCACAAGTATTTAGTATACTATTTCTCACAAAGTCGACCAACAGACACACATCCTTGGCAAGATATGGGTTGGCATGCATTAGAGCAGTGAGAGTAGATGTTGTAGGTCCTTGACTTGGGTCGGCTGGTACAATGGGCTAATGAGATGGATCATGAGTAGAGATGGAGCTAAGAGCAGGTTCAGTAGTAGGGTGGATGGATGGGGAAGAAATGGGTGACTGGGAAGCGATCAGCACCTCTTCGGAGGTTTCTATTTGGATAGAGTTGAAAGATGTGGAAGGGAGGACCAGAATCAACTCTTCTATTTCAAAATCTGTTTGGGTGGCAACATCAATTGTTGCCACAGCTGTAAAAGAGTGCTGGCATGGAGGAAGGGTAGGGATAGGGCTGGGTTGTTGGGTTGTGAAGGAATGAAGGGTTGATTGGATGGAAGCAACGCTGGTTTGGATGGAAGATTGGTTTTCTGTGGATGTGTGGATTTGGGATTTTAGGGAGGTTAGGAGGGAAATGATTTGGGATAGAGGATCTGGGAGGGCAGGGTGAATTGGTTGAAAGCGTGAAACAGGTGCATGGTAAAATGGGTAGTGGTGTGGGGAGTCTAGTAGAGGGGTGTACTCATGCCTAATGTCCCCCACAATGAAGTCTATTAGGGTTGAGTAGCCCTCTGTGGTAAATTGGTCAGAGGTGTTATGAAATGGGTCTTAGATAGGGGAAAATGGAGGGGAATTGGCAGGGGAAGTAATGGGGTCAGTGGGCTCAATGGCAGCAGCCATTGGCGCATAGTCAGGATGGGTAAATGGAGAAGGTTCTTCAGGTGTTGGGCTTGGGATGGGTGGGGGTATGGTAGTGGATGGGCTGGGCTCTATGGTGGGGTGTTGGGTTTTCTTTTTGTAGGTTCTCTGGATTGTGGGTGTAGGATGGCTGTAGGGGAAAGGTATGGGAGGAAGAGGAGCTGATACTGGAATGGAAGTAAGGGTAGGTGGCTGCTCTGATATGGCTGCAAAAGTTTGTCTAGGAAGTGCTACTTCAGACTCCTTCTTCATCAAAGTCAAACTAATCTTCCACTGTCTTTCTCCAAACACAACTGGTGACAACTCAGCAGTGGGCTCTCCCATTTTTCATGCATATCCTCCTTTTTTAGCAAGGTTGTGATCAGCCTGCTATAGGGTAAACCTTGAATTTCCTGCCTCTTCTTCACCTTACTATGGATATCACCCATCCCCTCAAAAATTAACTTGGCAGCATTGAAGAGATGCCCCAAAGAGAAGAAGTACAGTGCATCCACAGTTGGATGTCTCCTCTCCTACTGTTGTCCAACCACAAAAACATTCTTCCTCAAAATATTATCCATGAACAGAAGGTTTGTGCTGAAGTCACTTCTCATAATTGAATCACTAGATGCTTTCTTCCCCTGAGTTAAATGTCGGGCAATTTCCTTCATTGAAGCACTGATTGGGGCTCCCAGGCTGCACGATGGATCATAGGTTACAAGGATACCCAATACTTGTACTATATCAGTGGCATCCACAATTATCTCAAAATCATCTATCAAAACTATTAGCACTAGGTCTTTCCCAGTTGGCCCTCCTCCAGACTCTTTCATTCTAATGTTCTGGTACCACAACTTCACTAATCTGGGGTATACAATTTCTTCCAAAGGCCTCAACAGGGAATCCATGGAGACCTTTGCCAAAAATACTATGGCTTCCTTAGCCCACTCTTCCTTGGTGAAAAAGGACCTATCAAAGATGGTCTCGGGTACCAGGCTGAGATTATCCACAAAATCAGTCGGGGTAGAGAAAGGGTCCCAACTCAAGGGCAGCTCCCTTACCCTTCTTCTATTTTACAGCTTTAGGCTCATGGGTGCCAGCTTTGGTTTTCTTTTTTTGAAGCTACTGAGTCACCCGAGACAACATATTTTCTTTTTGGTTGAGCCATAGGAGCTACAAGAGTTAAAGAGGAAGCAATCCTCTTGGATTTCCTAGTTGAAGGGGGACAAGTTTAGGCAGGACAAAGCAAGTTGGTTAGGGTTTCTTCAAAATCAGAATTGTCAGCTATTACCGAAACCCTAATTTCTATCTAATGAATCCAAACCCTAGGTTTCCCAAAACTCAACAAACACTCAATGCACTAAATGAAAATGATAAATCCACTAATCCTCAGCAAAAAGGTCTCAATATAATATAAAATACTCAGAGAACGAAATGGACTGAGAAGTTAATGAGAACTTACCCAAACTAGGGTATTACGAGGATAGTACATAGTGATCCAAATCTGAAGATTCTTGGTGTGAAATGTTTGGCTTGAGTTGCTGATCAAACTGGCAGCAATATTGGACGAATGGTGTAGCAGGTAATGAGCAGTAGTGTAGAAAGAAGAAATCTAGAGCAAGTGAAGGAGTGTGAGTGTTTGGCAGAGAGACAAAATGAGAGAATGAGCTTAACGGGGGCTTTATAATCTCAAAACCTGAGCCACAAGCAGATGGGGCTTTAGAAAGAGCATCTTAAGAGGATCTTCAGCAGATGGCTTTACGCGCATGATCCTATCAAGGCTGGGTATAGCCTCAGAAAAAATGTCCTAAGAGGATGTTTTGAAGCACATGATCCTCTCGAGAGATAGCTAGTTCACCTACAAAATGGTCTCGAGAGGATGATATGAAGGTTTTTAATTCTCTTGAGAATGCAACATAGGCTTGGTTAAACTCGTGCACTGACACACTCTCATGCATTAAAGCTTAATGATCCCTATGCTAAACAGATTCACTCAACACTCACATCAACACTAATGGCACAAATTTTAATCAAGATTCATCAAAAGCAGACCGCAAGAAACAATGTATATACAAAATTTTAAAACAATTCAACATTTATGTTACACATGGTACAAAGGTTGAGATCATATATCAGGTGGGAGGTTCTTGAAGATTGATGGTCTCAGAGGGCTCCACAACATTCTCAACATAGAGTTTGAGCCTCTTGCCATTGACCTTCATGACCCTTTCAGAATTAGGGTCCATGATCTCAATAGCTCCAGATGGGGATGCATGTACAATAATAAATGGGCCATCCCATTTGGATCTCAGGTTACTTGGAAAGAACTTCAATTTTGAATTGAAAAGCCATACTTTAGCACCATCAGCAAATTTCTTCCTAAGAAGGTTCTTGTAAAAAAAAAAAAAGGCTTTAGCTTTCTCCTTGTCAATCCTTGCATTTGCATATGCATCCAGTTTGAGTTCTTCCAGGTCAAAAATTTACAGCTTCCTACTTAAATGTGTCCATCATTTCCTCCATCATATTATTCCCCTTATAAAAAGGAGAAGGCCTGTTAAGAGCTTGAGGAAATGATATATGAGGTACTATTGGTTCCTCATCTACTGCACTAACATTCTCATAAACTTTTTTTTTTTTTTTAACTAGGGCTCAACAACAGCCCCTTTTTTTTTCTCCTGTTGTTTAATGACAGGCACCAGGTCCTCTCTTTCTATACTTCTTTTTGTCTCTAAGACCACTTTGTTGTCCACCACTCTACCACTCCTCAAGGTAGTGATAGCCTTAGCTTCCTCATGAGTTGAAGAAGTTTCACCTATCATAAATTACCCCTTGGGATTGGTCATTGTTTGACTCGGGAGCCTGCCTTCTTTCCTTTTTGTCATAGTATTTGAGAGTTGACCGAGGTGGTCCTCTATTTTTTTGATACTCTGGCTATGGGAATTCACTATTTATGATAGGGAGCTGGGGGTTTATAGTGAAGATAAAACCTGCTCCTCAAAGGAGGGAGCTCTGGTTTGTGGTGGGGGTAAAGTCAGTTGACTTGGCTGTGCCACTGGCTGTGGGAAAGGATGTCATGGGAAATAATCCTACTGGTACTGTTGATTACGTCTGTATGGCAATGCCTGCTGCTGCTGGGATTGATGAAAATTATCTTATCTTCACCTCAAGTTAGGATTGTTCCTCCAAGCAAACCCAACAGGTAACAGCCCATAAGATTGAGCAGCACTGGCATGCTCCATTACTAACTCTGGGTATTGACTAGCAGAGGGACAGTTTAGAAGGGAGTGTGGGGGGGGATTGGCATATCAGACATGCCTCCTCAACTTGTGCAGCTATTTGGGATTGCGTCACACTCAGTAATTTATCAATTTTTTGTGATAAACTGTCCACTTTCCTTTCTAGGTCATTGTATACATTAAGTTCATACAATTTTCCTTTTGAAGTGGGTTCTCTTACAGCTCTAGCAGCCGGCTCAATGTCATTTCTTGTCAAGGCCTCCTGCTGCATAGAGTTTTCACTTATAACATCAAATAAATCCCATGCTTCCTCATTAGTTTTGTTGATATATGTGCCACCACAAGATGCATCTGCCATGTATCTAATTTTAGAGTCTAACCCTTGGTAAAAGCTTTGAACAAGCTGCCATCTAGGTATTTGGTGGTGTGGGCATTGTCTCAGCATTTCTTTAAATCTTTTCAAGATTCATGAAAGTCCTCAGTTGGGAACTGAGCAAAAAAAATAATGCTCTTCCTCAACTGACTTGTTTTGCTCATTGGGAAGAATTTAGCCAAGAATTGGCCTTGTAAGGCACTCCAAATTGTAATGCTTTTTGTTGGGAGCATGTTTAGCCAATTTCTAGCTTTATCCTTTAATAAAAAAGGAAACAATCTCAGCTTAGTGGCCTCATCTCCCAGACCAGCAATTAAAGACAGAAACTCATCTATGTGTTTATAAGGGTCTTCTTTACTCAATACATGAAAAATAGCAACATCTGGATGGTCTGAGGCTGATTTCATAATTACCCTCAACTGTAGGGAATTGAATGTAGAAAGGGGAGGAATATGCCCCTAGTGCATAATAATCCCTAAGGGGTCTAGGCTGCTCACCCATCTCAAATGTCTCTAAATGTTCAGCTGGGGTCTGTTCTGCTGGCCTAGGTCTAAGGACCCTCTCAATTTCAAGATTCAATGGTATAATCTCAGGATTAAGGGACCTTCTTCAAAGCATACAACATACAACAGAGATAAATTACAGCAAATAAAAAAGACTAAGCACTACTACTGAATTTAAAGATTATAGAAATGAAACTATAACAAGGGAGAAAGAGATGCAAACTAAGGCAGAGTCTGCTCCAATTGCAAGTTATTTTCTCTCCTATTTTCTACTACTCCAAATCTGTAAAAATCAAAAGACTACAACAGTAATTTATTCAAACACAATAAAGACAACAAACAGATCTAAATTATAACATAAAGAAAAACTCATATCTACTACTTAGACCAAAAAAATTTTGGCAGCGGCGCCAAAAACTTGTTAGTTCATTTTGCTTGTGTTCTTTATTACAAAAGTGAACACAATGTGACAGAAACAAAGAAGGATAGAAATAAAACAAAGAGGAAAAAAATATGGGATTAGAACACAAACTCCAACTGCAAGATATAGGGTTGTTGTAGCAAGTTTTAGATGAAGGGTTGTCCCACAGAAAGTTATGGATCTAAACCTAATCTATCTTAAACTAATAAAACAGGGTAAGGAGAAGGTATTTTTAGGGATTGTCACTAACTAAAACAGAAATAAAAGCAAAATCAGAAATAAAAGAAAGGGGTTAAAAGAAGAATGGAGGTGGCTTGGTAAAAATAAACAGAAACTGGAGAAGTAAGCAGTTAGGGGCTAATTTTTACTATAAAAAATAATGTAAAATAGAGCAACAGTTGGATCTGCAGCAATCCTTCATTTGGATACAAGCACAAATGCAGGAATAAGAATCTAACTCAACCTTAAGATATTGATTAGTCTTAGGGCTATAGCCTGTCCACTCAAATGGTCACAGGCTATCCCATGTATATAATCTAGTCATAGGGGTTAAAGCTGAAACAGTAAAACCACTGCAAACACTATGTCTGTAAGACTACAAGCACATCCATCCATAGGTGCATAAAATCCATAAAAATCTAGTGAAAATCATAAGAAAATACAGATTAAATGAAACACTACAACCAGCTATTCATTGCTAAAAAGAGGCTTGCAATGATATGGCTCTCAAGTCTGCAGTCTCTGAACACTCCAGGCCTCTTCACAATGTTATTACAAAGCACTTTACAACTCAAATCAGCCCTAACTACTACTCAAGCTTAGCCAGCCATGTTGAGCTAAGGAAGGAAGAAAAATAAAAAGGGGAAAGAAGACCTGAACCCTAAAAATAACCTAAATCCTAAAAATGAGCTCAGGCCTCTCGGCCTTCCTGGCTACTTTTACAAGCATGCTTTCTTTTCTATATATACACAGCAAAAAGTAACTTTATGTTCTGGCCAATTAGAGGGAAGAAGAATCAAAACAGTTAGGATATACTGACATGGTTTAATTTCAACTAAGTATTGCCCATTCTATTAGGAAAAGCACAGCACACTCAAACAAGTGTCCCATGTACTGTAGAAGTTTTAAAAATGCCCCTGAAGTCCATATATATCTGCTGGGTCCTGATCCTCGAGAGGGTGAACTCTTTTAAAGGCTTCACAATGTATAGCTCGAGCAGATAGACTACTTTATGAAGGTTGCTCGAGTGGATGAACTGTTGCAGTCTAGATCTTCTCGAGAAGAAGAGCTGCTTCGGAAGACAACTCGCTAGGATAGCTTCAGAAGGTGCAGAACTGCTCAAGAGGCTAAATTGCTGCAGGAACAATATGCTCGAGACTGCTCGATAGGTTGCTTCTGAAGGCAAAGAACTGCTCGAGATTGCTCGACAGCTACTCGAGAGGATTGATCTGAAGGTCTGTTCTGCTCGAGACAGCTCGAGAGGATGATCTAAAGGTTTCAAATCTACTCGAAACTGCTCGAGATGAGATTTCTGCTTCTCAGCAACTACTGAGCTCTCCTTTAGGTATGGGTACAACTTTTCTCTCATTGCAGAACTTCTAGGGGTCCAAGGCATGCTGAACAGCCCATTGGGTGGGGATCACCAAGGTTTAATCTCTATATTTCCATCAGCTCCAATGCTTGACTGTAATTCTTCTCTTCTTGGAACTTGTTACATGAATTATTACACCATTCTGCAGATTATTGCTAACTATAAAACCACACTCAAAAATCAATTATTAAGCAGCTCTAAGGTCTAGTAAGGGCTAGGTTAAGAGGCAAAAAGTAGCATAATTCAGTGATTAACAATAATGGAGACAAGCAATGGAGCCGACTGGTCTGATCGATTACCAGAGGCACTCTGGGCCTATAGAACTTTTAATCTCATAGCTACTGGCCAAACTCCTTGTCTCCTTACGTATGGGATGAAAGCAGTTTTACCTTATGAAATACAAGTGTCATCCCTACGTGTGCAGCTTGATGATCAGTTATCCGTAGATGAGAGGATAGTTACTCTGCTAGCCTAGCTAAAGAAGCTCGATGAGACACGTCTAAGGGCAGTCGATCATGCACAAGTATACCATAAGAGAGTGGCCAGGGCTTACAATAAGAAGGTCCTTGAGCAAACCTTCAAAATTGGAGAGTTAGTCTTAAAGAAAATCATGCCCTCCAAGCACGCTCACCCTAAGGGAAAACTGATACCGAGTTGGGAGGGACCATATATTATAGCAGCCACATACCTAGGAAATGCATATAAATTGGTAAACCAGAATGGGGATGAACTCTTGTGCCCCTAGAATGTCATGTACTTAAGAAAATACTATCCTGAGATAGCAGTCTTCATGACCTGTAACCGGGTAGAAAGCTCTTATGCATCACCCCTGTAGTCATCATAAGTCATTCATCAGTCGTACGTCATCTTTGAAATTATATTTTAGAAATTTTTGACTGATCGCTCACCTTCTTATTCGGGCGATTTCATCGAAACGATTAGTGAATTGTGAGACTTCTTTTAAAGCATAGAAAATACTGGATTCTCACCCCTTATCCCGCCATTGGAGTAGACATTAGAGCATGAAAAATAAAAATATTAGGTTCAATCAAAACTCACTATTCTTGCGTTAGCAGACTGCTTTTAAAATAGATGCTTCAAGAGAGAGACAAAAGCAAGAGATCAAAAGAGAGAAAAGAAGCATAACTGAGTGAGAGCACACGACGAGTGAACAAGTCAATGAGTCCAAGGAAGCATAAGTAAATTGTGAGGACATTCTTGGTATTCTTATTAGGAAAGTATAAGCGAACTACGAGGGCATCCCTAGTATTCTCACACTACTAGCTATTGTCATACGGTGGTGGGAGGAGAACAAAACTCTTGCTAACTATAGAATGTGAGACTTTGATGGCGCCGAAACATGATGGAGAGATCTACTATGGCACCACACCCACCATCCGAGAAAAAGGTTGTTGAGTATCTCTTTTAAAGTTATTGAGTAAGAAATTATCCCCACATAATTGAGCCTTATCCCCTTTTCAACCTGTTATTTTATTTTCGGGTGATGAGTTAAAACCTTTTCTAAGATATTTTTTGAAAATAAAACTGAAAGCTCATGAATGGCGAATGATGCAATCACCCACTATTTATCACTCACCCCACTCCTATCAAGACTACATGATATGATGTTTGCCACCGAAACTTGTATATGGCTGAAATAACTAAAACCCCACCTGATGCGGCAATACTACGAGAAGGCCATCTCTGAAACTAACTCACTGAATGAATACGTAACTCCCTATATCCCCTGACCGGTTCAAGAAAAGTGTCAAAGCCCCCTCTTGTCTATGGTTGGATGCACAACAGCAGGAGCATCACTCAAGGAAGATTGCCAAAGACGTCACACTGCCTATCCTATCAAACTCCTACACTGGGGTATTTTTTCATTTTTTAGGATTTTTATTTCCAATTATTTTGCTTTCCCTGTTGCATTATTTTCCCTTGTAATGAAAAGTAAATAAAAAAAAAATGATGATGATATTACTTTTTACCAAACCTCGGTTTGAGATACCACGCCCTTGACAATCAGCAAGGGGGAAAATGAAATTACTAATGACTTTGTTTTCCCGCACAGGTAAAAGAAGTCTTCAATTACTACTAGGCTAGCTCAAGAGCGTCCAAGTCCCAATAACAATTGACGGCATCCAAGCAAGCAGCTAAAATATAAAGATAATGTGAAAAGGCAAAGGAAAAGGAGATGCATCTGAAGACAAAGATCTCTCTCTCTCTCTCTCTCTCTATATATATATATATATATATATATATCTCAAATATTTTGTACATGTGTCACCGAGGGCATAACCCATGTATATACAATAAAGAAAAGTACAAAAGTAGGAAAGAAAAATGAACAGGCTTCCCTACTCCCTACATTGCCTCTGGGATGGGCGTTCGCCACTGTCTCTAGTATTATCAGCTCGTGGATCTAGAGTTTGATCCACCGATGCCTCAACTTAAGCCCCCCTGCAGCAGGCGGAGGCCTCCTAGGAGAAGAAGGCCCGATGACATAACCTCCCTCACTCGCCTGACTAGCCGATCACCTAGACCGCAAACGCGAGGGACCAATAGAGAGCAGATCACGGAAGACCGACTCCTCATGGACACAGTCCCTAACACGCTCAGGAGTCTTACAACGAGGCCAACCAGCCATGGAGCCAGTAGCCACAAACTCCGACTCAGCAAGACGACTGACCATCCCTCGAATCCCCTGATCCCTCCTCGCCAACTAATACTGTAGGTGGTCTATCGTAGCCTGCCTCTCAGCCCGCACAGACTAATGAGCAGTCTCCAATGTAGTCAAGTGGGTCTGATGATCGATGATCAAGTCGATAAGCATGTCCTCACGACTCCGCTATGGGTTGCTAGTAGCAACACATCTCGCCTCCGGGTAGGCACGCCCAACCTCCAAACGAGACTCTTCAAGCTGACGAGCTTGCATAAGAACACATGGCTAAGAACCAGACACACCTACAAAGGAAGGAAATGCTAAAAAGAGAGAAAATACTAAATCATCCTCGCACAGAATAAAGCGCCACCATGTAAGCAACGGATTTATGCGAATCGACATGGGCCGAGGACGATCTCCGTCAGAGGGTCGCTACAAGAAAAATAACGATACATCAGCCAACGCTACAAGTACAAAACCAAAAAAAAAATGAAACTACACCAACCTAACATACCTGGGGAGGAGCCTCGAGAGCAGAGTTAGGAACAGCCTGCACCAAAACAAAACAAAGGACAAAACACAAACACGTTAGATGACAGACGCAATAAATAAAATACATTCACAAACAAATGATTTATACCTGACTCTTCGAGCACATAGACGCAACCATGACTGCAGCGGCCTGATAACCCTCAACGCTCTTGCACTGACCACATTCCAACGCAATATTAGGAATCAAATAAAATAAATAAAAACAAATGACTCAAGCACAAAACTCACTCAGTAATCTAACTCTCTTCTGAGGAGAGCCGTCTCGAGATCCTCCCGGCTGGAGCATGCAGCCAAGGACGGATCAAAAGCTAGAGCGGATACCCCAGCAACACCTAGCTCCGCCTTTTGCAGGCACCATTACAAACACATCATGAACACAAAACACTAACAATTAATTAAACAAAAAAAACAAACACATACCAATCGACCAATATCTAAGGACAAACTAGGCTACACCTCACTACTGGCTAGCTGCTCGCCTCGAACCAACTCGATATACGCTACCTAAAGGGCTCTCTCAGCCTCCGACGCATCCTGAATAATTGAAACCAAAACAAGTGCATACCTCAATAAAAGTAGAAAGAATAGACTAAATACAATAAGGAAAACAAACCAACAACTCACCAAAACTCAATGAGTGTCTGCCAACGAGGCCCTCAGCTGGTCCTCTACCACCCTCGCATCGGCTATAATTGTCGCCAGAGACCTCAACATCTCATCATCTGGGCGGGGGGCACTCCCCATTCACTCCAGATCAATATGAAGGGTCTCCAGTGCTCCGCGGACCCCAGGGCGAAGCTGACCCTGCTCCATCTCGACCACTCTCTCCCTCAATGCCAAAGTGGAAACGGGTCCGCCAACACCGAAAGAGCTCTTCCCCTGAAAGGGGAATCGTGTGAAGAGTCGACCACCGCCAAGTTCAAGGAACCACCTCATGAACTCCCTAGCATCTACCTCATCGTGCACCCCCCTCACCTAGATTCCCCCGGCTCTAAAATCCTTGATCTAAGCCTTCATCGTCTTCTTAAAGTCCCAGCCGGGGGGACCAGTCATCTTCTTCGCCACTCATGGGCGAAGCTCTGAAGGAACTCCCTGGGGGAGTCCAAACTAATGTGCGACTCGAGAGGTATGGATTCACTCCACCTTTTCGAAGCAATAGACCCATATCTCTCCTGAAGAGGGATCGACCAGGTTGTACAATAGCCTAGTCAGCATCATCCTCATCTGCATAGGGCCTTCACATGACTTGTAATAAAAAACATATAAACAAATCATCAATAAAATTTAGAATACAAAATAAAGCGAACCGACAAAACAAATAGGAAAACATACCTAGCCCATGTGCATATCCTCAAACAAACCCCTCGCTCTCTGGAGGTCTATGGACCTCCAGACGGTTCCCATCGTAGTTTGCCATACTTGCATGCAGGGAAAGACATACTTGACCTCAAGGGAAATCCTCAAGTGGAAGAATAAGAAATGATAGTACGCCCAAAACTAAAAGAAAAGAAGAAATGAACAATATTATTGAAGGAAAACAATAATGATAATAAATAAATAAAACTAGACAAATAACTATTCTCACCTGGAGAAAAGGAATGAAACCACCAATGGTGGTAACACCTCTCCCCCGATGGAACACCTGCTCGTACAGGTGTGCCAGTGTCGCTGCACCCCAAGCATACGAGGAGACCTGATCTAGGTCCCTCAGAAGAGTCAAGAAAAGCCCGAGAATAGACCCTCGGGTCGAGGAAGAAAATAATACTGCACCAAAAAAGTGCATCAAGAAGGCTAGGAGAACACGGTCCGCCTGCACTCCCAGCGCCAACACAGGTTCGCGGAGCACAAACACCCCATGACGCAGTGCATAATTCGCTGCGAACTTCGAGCGGCGTCCCCACGCCAAAAGTGGGTACTCCTGCCCGAGCAGCTCCTCACACACCACTCGATAATCACCGAGTATCTTGCCTATCACAGGCTCTCCCTCGAATCTAATGCCCGTGATGCAGACCCAATCCTCTAAGGTTAGAAGCATAATCCTCGTCGGGAAGATCAGAGCCTGCTGCTCCTCCCTCCATCTCTCAACTATAGCCCCCACCAAACCACGATCGGGCTTGAAGGGCTCAAGCTCTAAAATCAGCCCAAAGCCGAAGGCTGCCAGCCCCTCTCTCTGAAAATTTGGGAGAGTGCGATTCCACATATGGGACTCCGCCCATGCTGAGCTAATGACCAACAAAGGAGGCTCCTGAAGGAGCAACGAAGCAAAGAAAGAAAAAATGTAAAACGAAAATCATAACTATGAAAAATATAAGAGTAAAGATAATAATACAAGTTACTGACAAGTAATAATAGTGACAATAAGTAGTAATAATAACGATAATAACAATGATAATAATATAAATAATAACAATAATGTTAATAATAATGAAACTGATAATAATAATAATAGAAATACTAATGATGATAATGACAATGATACTAATGATAATAATAATAGCGAGAATAATGATAAAGATAACATAACAATAATGGTAGTAATGATAATAATGATAATAATAATAATAGAATACTAATGATAACAATAAAAATAAAAAAATAATAATAATAATAATAACTGATAAATAACAAATAGAAGCTAAATAACTGATGGTGATGAATAAGTAATAACTGACCACCGTAATGGCATTAATAAAAAAACCAAACCCACAATGAACCGAAAAGAAGATAGATAATAACATAATAATAATGACAATAAAAACAATAATAATAAATAACCATAATAACAATAATGATAAATAAACAATAATAACAATAAAAGTAACAACGATAATAATAAATGATGATAACAAACAATAAACACACAAACAGCAGAACGATCATGACAAAAACACGATGGAACAACAAATACCAATGACAAGGAATAAAAGGTAACAGTTGATAACAAACAACGCAGGAGAAATAAATAACTTAGGAACTATGTGGCAAAGATGGCATATAAACATGACTTACATGGCAATAATTGTAAGGCAGTGGGAGTCTACTATAAGCATGCAAAACATGAAAAGATACTACAGAGTGATAAAGTAAACGTGACTTGGGACTAGATACAAGTATGATGCATGAATGCACACACACTCTAAAGCGAAATGCAAGTTCTACATAAAATAAATAGGGGTTCATATCCTAAGAATCTACGTTATAACCTAAATCCTAGGAAGTAAGAGAGACTTTTGTTTCGGAACACCTACCTGATCCGTCGTGAAAGCATCCTATAGTGGAATGCGAAATGGAAGTAGAGCCCGACACGAAGCAACATCAGCATCAGCACCTCCGCCAACACCCTCGGCACCCGCAGGAACCTCATCCCCACCAATGCCAGCACAACCATCAACCCCAGCAGCAACCTCGGGAGCGCCATCTCCCTCAACGCCAGCACCTCCAACAACCCTGGGAGCCTCTCCCTCTACACTCGAACACTCAAGTAACTGAACCTCCAAAGCATCGCCGAACTCCATATCTGAACCGGTCAGGTGAATTCCATCACCACCCTTAGAAGCCATCACAGAAGAACGAGCTCAAAAAATTGAAGAAAAAGTAAGAAACGACACTCGCAACGGACCAACGGATTGTGAAATATCGCAGAAACATGAAAACTAGAGCACCAAGGAAGCAAGCAAGCAAGAAAATCAGAGAAAGTCAGAGCCCGTCGAGAGAAATGAGAAATGTTGGGTATTTATAGCCGTAGGCTCATTATGCGCCTGAACCACTATGCGCAAAATTGCGCGTCTAGCCCCACGCGTATTTCATATTACGCACATCCACATACGCGGGAAATTAGGCCTCTGTCAAACCAAAGAAGCGACGAAACAATTGTGCGCCTATAAGACCGCGTACAATTATAATCACGCGCAAGCGCCGCTACACGCAATTCAAATAGTCAGTCGTACACTGACTCTAGTGACCAGCTGACTTTTCAATCGCGCGCACTTCCACCTCCGCGCAATTGGATGATATTCCTGGCTCACCATGCGCAATTACTAAGCTAAAACAAATAAACAAAAAAAAATATACATGAACCGAGAAAGAACTTACATATATAAACTCATATACAAATATATATATATATATATATACAAACAGTGAACACAAAATGGAACTATACACATTCATGGTTATGTTCATACATACTTTTATATACATACCCAAGAAAAGAACCTCGTTAATATGCGGGAAAGGGTTATAAACGGATGCCTATGTATATATATATATATATATATATCCACAACCAGTGACAGAGACACTAGGCTGAGAGCAAAACCAAAAAAAAGGGGATTACACCGAGGTAAATAAGCCCAAAGAAATCAAGAAATAAAACAAAATAATTAATTTGTGTTTTGAAAACAGGTTTGCAAATGCTAAGTTATACTGCATCTGGGAAAAAAATAAAGAAATATCAACACAGAGAGAAGTGAATTAGCCTGCAAGATCAGGGCCAATTGTAGCAAGTTTTAAATGTAAGTGAGTAAAAGATCATTCACAGAGAATTTGTTTAAAATGCAAGATAAACCTCCAGATCTGAGCTACCAGATCTGGCCTCTTATCCTATCTACAGAGCACATAAGATGGGAGGTTGAATTTGTCACATTAACTAAATGATAAAAGTAAAAGTTAAACTAAATGATCCAGATCTGAGTTGGGGGAATTTTGATGTAAATTTATAAAAATGGAGAAATAATATCTAACTTTGATTTGGTCCTTGAAACACAATGAGAATGACTGCAGGTCAAATGAGAGATGATCCAATCTTCATCCGCTAAAAGCATGATGCAAGAGAAATAAATCTAACTCAAGGATTAAATTTAGGCTTTATAGTTATGGTTCATTCACTTCAATGGCCATGCATCATCCAATAGTCTTTAATCTAAACCCTTAATTCAGAACAGGAAATATCACTACAAATGTTGTGAGAGATTAGGTTACAAACACTAATTCCCACAGGGTCAATGAATCAAGGGAAATTGCATGAAAAATAGTAAATCTAAAGGAGTCTAGTGCAATAAGGAGATCAGAGGGAACCCTTAACACGAATCCAATTGAGAACGTATGGTTTACAGCAACCTTTTCAAATCCACATTTACAATTACAAAGCACAGCTTAAAATTCCTCGTTTGTAGTCTTGAATACAATCCTCTTTGAATTACGAGATATCTCACCTCTCAATTGCAAGTAAAAGTTATGCTATTGCAAGGTTTCGCATAAAGCAAATGCTGATCGGAAATGGAGGAATAGGAATGAAACTCAAAATCTGGATGCCCCAATTGGGCAGATGGTTCATCTATTTATAGTTTTCCCCAGGTCTAGCTCAGATGCGTATCGACCAATCAAGTGCTCGATCTCAGATCAACCAATGGTAGTCGAGCACAAGGATCCAGATGTTCCGCCAATCGTAATTGCTCGATCCGTTCACCAATCAAAGCGACTTAAGCATCAATTCTGTTATGCAATTTGAAAATCTGTTAGAGCTTCTAGAAGTTCCCGCCAAGTGATTTCATCTTCGGGTACTCACATGGGGTGAAATATGCCTTCGCTTCGTGCTTAGAATCTTCTGGAATGTCCCTAGGTTTTTAACTGCATTGGGACACATGCAAAAGATTACTGAATTACCCTTGTAGAAGCTAGGAATCTCCAGAATACCATTTCGCATAGTTTAGGGAACTTTTCGCATGGTAATCGCGTGACTTCAAGCTCTTTTCGAAGTTCGTGTTCTGCTCGCAAGGAGTTCTCTCTTTCAATAGGTCAATCATCCTTTCTAAGAGTTCGTGCTCTTCAAAACTAAGCCCGAGCTTTTTTCGCAGAAGTTCAGTTCTTTTCAAATGTTCAGATTCTTTTCAAAAGCATCAGAGTTCAAATTTTTACGAAAGTTGTCTAACGCTTATTCGAAAGCAATACGTAACCGAACTTTGCCTCTTGATCGCCTGCATTTTGGATGCTAGTGAGGTTGTCCCTTCTCTTTCTTCCTTTGGATCGACATGGATTATCATCTTTTTGGCGCTTTTAGGCTGCTTTCATGGTTAAGCCTGTCTTTATTGTTAGCTGTAACACAAGCACTTAAAACACTTATTTAGTTCTCTCAAGGGTCTATCAAGGCCCAGGTTAAAGGGTGGAAAATGGTCTTTTCTAGTTCTCAATAGTTATCGTGTGGAAATCCATGCCTTTAAAGATCAAGAGATATTTTCTCTTTGATTCTTAAAAAGGGCGTTCGAGTCCCGCTGTAGGAAATTTTGGAGAGTGCTAAAAGTCATCTGAAAAGGGAGCTATCATCATCAAACTCACCAAAGAAATAAATAAAAAGTCAAAAAGATCTAAAAGGAGAGCTTATGGTGCCGTAACAATGGGATCACCATACCCGCCATCCCGTAGGGGAAGAAAAAAGAAAGTCTTTGGGCCATACCCGAGAAATCCATACCCTACCCGCCAACAAATCATGTCTTGGGCGGTGGATTCAACCGTCTTTGATCTGAATTCATCCCCACCACATTCCCCAACACATTCCCACATAGAAGGGATTACCATCTCCAATCCCCCCACCCAATCCCAATTTAACATCACCGGACCCTTCGGTGTGCCCATTTTTCCCTCTGCATCAACCCAACATGCACCCAATCAACCACCCAACTTTCCCCTTTCATCAACCCAACATACACCCAACTTTCCCCCCGCATCCATTCAAAACAAATCCACTTTTCCCTCCCCATTCACTCAAAATATACCCAATTTTCTCCCTACATCCACCTGAGCTTTCCCCACATTTTCATCCACTCAAGATACACCCAATTTTCCCCTTACTTCCACCCAAGTTTTCCCCACATTTCCATCCACTCAAAATACACCCAATTACCCCCCTATATCAACCCAAGCATTACCATCACCACCTCATACATCCCCCCCATCAAATGACCCATCCACATCCACCCTCATAACCAATCCCATGGCCATCATGGAGGAGAATATGAGCACATTCATGGCCTGGAAGGCTTCCCAAAGCCACCATAATCCACCCCAAACATCCTCAAATCCCCAACAAACTCTTCAAAACCTCCATTCTTCATTCACCCAAAATATCAATCCCGATCAACCGCCCATAATACACACCACCCAAGAATTCCATCATCAACCATGGAACCACCCAAGTCGGCCTCAAAGGCCCTATGTCCAAGTCCATCAAGGCCCAATAGCCCATACCCAAGCCCATCAAGGCCTAATACCCCAAACCCAAGTCCATCAGGGCCCAATACCCCAAACCCAAGCCCATCAAGGCCTAATAGCCCAGGCCCAAGCCCATCATGGCCCAATACCCCAGGTCCAAGCCCATCAAGGCCCAATGCCCTATACCCAACAGGCCCCCAATCCCCCTTAAATAGTGCACCCATCTCATCCAATCCCTCAACCCGACATGGGCCACATTTATCCACATCTCTCACACCCAACCCATATGGGGATCTATCCCATACCATCAGCCATCCCTAATTTACCCATCCACTCATTCCCCAACCAAATCTCAATCCCCAAAGCATACCATGGCCTCATCAGGCACTCACCCAAGATCCACAATTCACCCATCCACGATTCACCCCACAAACCCATCATCAAAGTTTCCCCCACCTCCGATGGTCCCATCGGGCACCTACTTAATCCACCCAAAATCCACCATTCACCCATCCTCTCACCAGTCACCCAGATTCCCATCAACCGCAGTGGCCCCATTAAACACCCACTCAAACCATCCCTAATCCGCCTGAAAATCTCATCCCATATGTTGATCCCCAATATGAAGAGGATGAGATTAGAAATAGTGGGGCCTATGCAGGAGCGGTCGTCAGTTTCAATCTCCCACCACCCACACTCACGAACCAGCAGGCCATCCAGAATGAATGACGGTTGCCTAATGGGGGACTAGCCCCAACCCTACAGTCTAGAGAATCAGAACTATTGAAAGAGCAGATGGATAAAATCTAAAAGCAGTTGATGAAATTAGGGGGAGTCGAAATTCACGCTACCGATTTCTCGGATTTATGTTTGTTTGTCGAGGTGCCATTACCCCATAAATTTAAAGTGCCCACCTTCGATAAATACAATGGCATAGGTAACCCGATTGCCCATCTAAAATCCTACTGTGGGATATGTGCCAATACGGCGAAGACGAACGACTCCTCATCAAAGTGTTCCAAAAGAGTCTCGCAAGGCCCACACTAAAATGGTTCACTTCTATTGAGCCATCCATGATAATAATGTGGAAAGACTTAACCCACCTATTTCAAGAGCAATACGTCTACAATATTATATTGACATCGAGCCACGCAAATGATTTAGCTCAATTGAAATAAAAGTTAGATGAAACATTCAGTGAATATCTTGGAAGGTGGAGGGCCCTAGCAGCCCAGGTGAGGAGCCGCATACCCGATGAGGAGCAAATCGAGATGATCTCAAAAACTGCCCTACCCGCTATCTCTAATTTCCTAGTATACCAGTAGCAATCTAGTTTTACTGACCTGGTAAGAAACACCAACCATTGCGAAGACACGTTGAGAGAGGGACGGTTGAATAAAAATTTAACCAGTGGGGCCAGCGTGGTCTGAAAATTTGTTGAATAGAGGAATGAAAGAAGAACAGGGGCAGAGGTCCAAGCAATAATGACTTCACAACCCAGCACCAGCATGACACCATTTCAATACGGGGCAGTACAGCAAGCCCCAGCACAAGCACATTAGGTACGGAGACCCGACAATGGTCTGTGGGCACAGATGACCCCTGAGCATAAAAGAGCTCGATATAACAGAGTGTTTACACCCTTAGGACAATCCCTAAATATCCTCCTACCTTTACTAACCAAAAAGGGTTTGGTTACTCAGCTTCAACCGCGACCTCCACCAAATCCCAACCCAAAAAATTATGATCCCAACGCACACTGTAATTTTCATCAATAGCCGGGACATCCAACTGATCGCTGCTTCATTAAAGCACGCGATACAAGACTTGGTTGAAGCAAGCAAGATTATCCCTCCAACACCGCCCCAATCTAATCAGCACACCAACATTCATCAGGCATCATTGCCGCCCCACCTGCAGGGAGGAATGGGCCCAAGGGCCACCATTAATATGCTGAAAGAAGAAATGGAAGGCGTCGACCCCTTGGAATATATCGGCATAGGGGAAAGTTATGATAACTCATGGCAGTGGGATCAGGAAAATATAACTATTCGGATAGTTGAGCCTCTGAATTTGGCCGACTATTTTCCCAATCCAACACCCCAGATGGCACCCTTAGACTTAAATCTATACTTTCCCACATCGGCTCTCGTTAATCAAGTCCAACCCAGCTGGGCCTCACCCCTGATGTACCAACCATATTTGGCACCAACCCTCGTCAACTATATCATGCCCAATTTTACCTCGCATTCTGAGTCAGTTCCCATCAACCATGCTTGGCCCCGATTCACCACACCATCGTCAGCCCATCCACCTTCACCTTCAAGACCAACCCAGTACAGGTAGCCCAGGACTGCAACACCACCCTCAATCAATCCATTCCCAACACCAACCCAATACAGTTGGCCCCATGTTGCCACACCATTGGCCCAGCCACCTCCAGCAGCAGTCTACCATGTTTGTCCCAGCTTCGCCACACCAGCCCCGCCAGTTCAATCATATTTGGCGCCACCATCCATACCATTCCAAAATCCCTGAACCTACCTATAACGCCCTTCAGGTCCCACTCGACTATAGCCAAACAGACGTTAATGCAGGTGGTAACAAAGAAGGTGCAGTCAAATTTCTAACCCGGTCAGGCAAGATTTCCAAAAAATGAGGCACCAGTGCCAGCCCAACCAGAAGAGAGAAGGGAACCGACAGCAATACATACCATGGAGCGCATGCGTCGGGAGTACACGATAGAAACTTAATTGAGATGAACTCCGACCCACATCACCATTTGGGACCTATTGATGACGTCTTTGCCCCATTTCCAAGCTCTAATGGGGGCACTTAAAGACTCTCACGTGTCTGATAAGGTCTCGCCACATGAAGTAGGGCAAATGATCAGACAGATTTTGGCCCCTAATGCCATCTCATTTTCAGACACTAACCTCCCAGCAGGAGGGAACCACTTCAGACCCCTCAATATCATGGACGAAATCAAGAACTTAATGATACCACTTGTATTGATAGAGAATGGTTCGACATTGAATGTATGCCCGCTGTGAACCGTGACCAAGATTAGGGTCGACCCATGTATGTTGCGACCAGGCCGAACAAGCGCAAGAGGGTTTGATAATACAAGGAGGGAACTCTAACTCACCATTGGGCCGATGACCTTCTCAATCCCATTCCAAGTCATGGACGTCAAGTCCTCCTTTAACCTACTGTTAGGACTCCCATGGTTGCATGAAATAGGGGCAGTACCCTCCACCCTACATCAGCAACTCAAGTTCATCTCAGAAGGGACAGTTATATCCGTCATGGGAGAGGGACGAGAGGAAAGAGAGAAAATAGCCCATAGAATTGAAAATCTCAAGGTGCTAAATATACCACACACTGTTGAGGACACAAAACTTCACAGCTTTCAATATTATGTGTCAACCCCAGTAGCACCAGAATCTCCCGAAAGGTTACTGAGGAAATTGGAGGAGGAATGGTAGCAGCGGTAGCCATGCTCCAATAGTCGGTCTATCAAAGAGGTAAAGGGTTGGGTCCTCGCCTACAAGGCAGAAAAAAACCAATCAGAGCCAAGGGCGGACAATGAGTCAAATTCAGCTTAGGCTATAGGCCTACCGACGAGGAAATCTAGGAGGCCAAGGAGAAAGCCTGAACCATTGCAACAACAAAAGCTAGGGGCATAAACCTGAAAGATGAGTCCCCTTCGCGACCTCACCTCAAGAGCACTTTCATAAGTGCAGGGGTCATCAAAGTCTATCAGAATGGGGTAACTCAGCTAACCCCGTACAAAAGAGCAGCTGCCCATGAAACTAATCCCCAAATCATCCTTCCCGAGATTGAAATAGACCTAGCCTCGTTGTCACTTTTCGAAGAGGAGGTACCCTTGCCTATATAATCACCTGCACATCCCAAGCCTGTACTGATATTTGATGACCAGGTTCAAGATGAACCCGTGGTTAACATGTTGGGGGTTGACCATTAAAAGTCATCTCAATCGACCTCCTCCACTAGACCAGGTAAAGGTGCGACACCTCAGGTGAGGAATTGGGCTTTAATGCCCCTAACCTTGGAAGCATCAAATGACCATAAATATGACACCAAATTCTCAAAAATAAATAACCTGTAAAAAGTGGGGTTAGCCCCTGACAAGCAATTCCCTGTGTGTATAGAGACTCGCCTTGCCAAGGACCAGTCCCCGAAGAAAAACAAAAAACCAAAAAAATAGAAAAAGAAAAAGTCCAAAATATGAAAAAAGCATAAAATAATCCAAATATATTGTCTTTCAAAATTCTCGATAAAAATAAAAATGATGCCTTAATTGAAAAACCCGTCCCACATGAAATCGACCCCTTTCCTATAGAAATACAAGAAAAGGTAGGAGTCGCGAGTCTGGACAAGAAGATCCAAAGTGAGGAGATTCCCAATGAACTCCTTGACCAATACACCAATTTTGAGAATGGTCCTACCCCAATAATTGAAGAGACCGAAGAGGTCAACCTGGGCACTGAGGAGGATCCTAAAATCACTAAGATTGGAATGTCGCTATCTCCTGAGGAAAGACAAAGCATGATTGAATTCCTTTGGTCATACCAAGACGTCTTCGCGTGGTCATACGAAGATATGCCTAGTTTAAACACCGATTTGGTCGAGCATGAG
Organism: Chloranthus sessilifolius; assembly: GCA_021018995.1. Taxonomy (NCBI): domain Eukaryota; kingdom Viridiplantae; phylum Streptophyta; class Magnoliopsida; order Chloranthales; family Chloranthaceae; genus Chloranthus; species Chloranthus sessilifolius. The sequence goes on from CM037585.1 coordinate 85,148,271, forward strand.
TTGTTGTTGTATCCAGATGTCAAGCCAGTCAAGAAGAAGTTGAGGTGCCTCAAGCCAGAGTGGATGCTAAACGTAAAAGACGAAGTCATCAAGTAATACAATGCAGGCTTCCTCATGGTTTCCAAATACTCGCAGTGGCTAGCCAACATTGTACCGGTACCAAAGAAAGATGGAAAGGTTTGCATGTCCATTGACTTCAGAAACCTCAACAAGGCAAGCCCGAAAGATGACTATCCTTTGCCACACATCAACATCTTGGTCGACAAACTCTGCCAGGCACGGGATGCTCCCGTTCATGGACAGATTTTCTGGGTATAATCAAATCAAGATGGAAGAGACAAACCGAGAAAAGATAGAGTTCCACTCCATTAGGCACTTTCTGCTATAGAGTCATGCCATTTGGGTTAAAAATGGCGGGGCGACATATCAAAGAGCGATGACTGCATTATTCCATGACATGATGCACCAAGAAATCAAGGTGTACGTTGACGACATGATAGCCAAGTCTCAAGAAAGAGGTTATAATCTGGTGAACCTCCACAAGCTCTTTGAAAGACTAAGGAAGTACAGGTTGCATCTGAACCCTCAAAAATACGCGTTCGGTGCTATGTCAGGAAAGTTGCTAGGATTCATCGTCGGCAGAAGAGGCATTGAAGTCAGACCCAATCAAAGTAAAATCCATCATCAAAATTCCACCGCCATCTATCGAGAAAGAAGTCAAAGGATTCTTGGGTAGAATAAAGTACATTAGTCGGTTCATTGCACAATTAACTCCTATCTGCACACCAATTTTCAAGCTACTAAGGAAAGATTCGCCCATCGAATGGAATGATGACTGCCAAGATGCATTCGATATAATCAAAAGTTATCTCCTCAACCCTCTAGTGTTGGTACCACACGTACCAGGGAGACCCCTCCTAATGTACCTCTCAACGACAGAATTTTTATGGGGTGTGTCCTCGGGCAGCACGATGAAACCGGTAGAAAAGAGCAGGCCATCTACTACCTGAGTAAGAAATTTACTAATTATGAGATATGCTATTCTCATCTGTAGAAAGCATGCCTGGCTCTCGTATGGGCTACATAGAGGCTCTGCCACTACTTGCTATCTCAAACCGTTCTACTCCTAGCGCGAATGGACCCGTTGAAGTACTTATTTGAAAAGCCGGCTCTCACTGGCCGAGCAGCACGTTGGCAACTTTTCTTATCAGAATTTGATATCACGTATGTCACTCAGAAGTCAATCAAGGGGCAAGCACTCGCTGATCATCTTACCGAGAATCCTTTGCCTGATTATGAGCCTTTGAGAACCGAATTCCCTAATGAAGACATCTTGTTCATGACAGAGGATGACACAAAAGAGGCAGAGGAGTCATGGGCAATGTACTTTGATGGGGCATCGAATGCAGAACGTCAAGGAGTCAGTGCTATTCTAATTTCACCAAAAGGGTCCCACGTACCAGTCTCCATCAAACTCAATTTCTACCAATAATATGACCGAATATGAAGCCTGTGTAGTTGGATTACAAGCAGCTCTTGATCTAAATGTAACTCATCTCAGGGTGTTTGGTGATTCACAGCTGATAATATGCTAAACCAACAGAGATTGGAAGACAAAGGATGAAAAGTTAATCCCATACCATGAACACCTCGAAGATTTGATAACATGCTTTGAAGAGGTTACCTTCTCCTATGTCCCGCGAGCAAGGAATCGTTTTACCGATGCGCTTGCAACATTAGCATCAATGGTCAAAATTTCTTATGGCATCGAGATGAAGCCTATCATGATCGGGCAGAGAAATGAGCCAGCCTTCTACCTCCAGATCGAGGAACCCACAAAGTTAGATGATGAGCCTCAATAGGTCTCAGACATTAAGAACTTTCTCAAAACACATGCTTTCTCTGAGGGCACAGCCAAGGCAGACAAACGAACCATCCAACGTCTAGCATCAAATTACGTCATCTGTGGTGAGTGCCTCTATAAGCGATCATATAACAACATCTTGCTCAGATGCTTAACTGAAAGTGAGGCAGCCAACATCATAAAGGAAATCCATGAAGGAGTATGTAGTGCCCACGTCAATGGCCACATGCTCGCTAAAAAGATCTTATGGCAAGGATATTTCTGGATTACCATGGAAATTGACTATTGCAAGCACATTCAGAGGTGCTGTAAATGTCAAGAACACTCCAGTTTGATATATGCTCCAGCCATAGATCTACACAGCATGACCACTCCATGGCCATTTGTCACTTGGGGCCTCGACGTCATCGGAAAGGTTAATCTGAAAGCTTCCAACAGGCGTCGGTTCATCCTCGTCGCCATCGAGAACTTCACAAAATGGGTAGAGGCAGCATCCTACACTAACATCATGGCCAGTCATATTAAAAAATTCATTAAGAATAATATCGTCTGTCGATTCGACATGCCTAAGGACATCATCACTGACAATGGAACCAACTTCGCGAACAAGCGCATTAGAGCCTTATGCGAGCAGTACAAAATCAAGCACCATCGCTCATCACCAAATAGGCGACAAACTAACAGAGCCGTCAAGGCAGCTAATAAGACACTTGTCCGCATCCTTGAAAAGATGGTTGCCACATACTGAGACCAGAGTGAAATGTTGCCATTTGCACTGTGGGCCTATCGAATGTCGATCCATACTGCTACAAGAGCAACACCGTTTTCCCTTGTGTATGGAACTGAGGTAGTGCAGCTAGTTGAAGTCAACATACCATCACTCCGTATCCTCATCGAAACAGATCTATCGGAAGCCGAAAGAGAGAGATCCCATTTGGAGTAGTTAAACTTACTCGATGAGAAAAGGCTCCTTGCTTTGTGCCACACTCAGGTCTACCAAAGATTGCACGCGCTTACGACAAACGTGTCCTCATTCAAGATTTGAAGGTGGGCGACACCGTACTCAAGAAGATCTTCCCCTCTCTCCAAGCTGATCCGAGAGGGAAATTCAAACCCCACTGGGAAGGACCCTATGTCATTAGAGAAGTATTCCCTGAGTATGCACTTCGACTCGCCACAATGAACGGAGATCACTTTCCCGAGCCGATCAACGCTGGATATGTCCGTCAATTTTACTCTTAGTCTCTATGGCAAGATAAGTATTGATAAGATGGATACGTGAGTGCTTAAGGACCCCATAAAAAAGGCCATCATTTCAAAGCCAAGTAGCTAAAAAGCGTCCCTAAACACTTATACCCTTGCTACACCCGTTGAGCCATTGGCCTTTTTTTCATTAAAACCCCTCCCCATAAAAGAAGATAGAAAAAGTGTGTATACCAAATATAAAAAAAAGAAGAAAAAAGAGTTGCCATCAAAATTCAAAAAAATCAGAAAAGTAAAACTCCAAAAAATAAAAATAAAAAATGGAGGTATGAAAAGAAAGCAAAAGGAAAAAAGAGATAGAAAAATCATGGGGCATGTACAAAAAAATATCCCCCAAGGAAGAATTGTATTACGACATCTGAAACTCAATCAAGGAAAACTATTAAACCCAAGAATACCTTCAAAATTCCTAACCTATTCCTTTTTAGCCCATGACTACGATACAATCCTGAAGAAATCCCTCTTTAAGGTCTACAAGCAGTCATAATATCCTTTGAGTCAGTATGAGCTAAGCTGAGAGACAATAAAAGAATTTCATCCAGCCGGCTATGACGGAATCAACATCTATGTCGTAGCCTTTAGAGAAAAGAAAAAGAAAAATATACGAGCTCAAAGCAAAGAGGATGTGGTGAAAACCTGCAAGAGTGCCACGAGTAAAAAGAGCGAGCTTGTGCGGACCAGGTGAAAACCTGTAAAGACGCCTGGGGTAAATATGCAAAACACAGAAGTAGTGAAAACTCGAAAGGGAGCTATGGGTAAAAAAGAGGGCGATAGCGGGCACGACGAAAACCCATCTTGGGCGCTGTGAGTAAAAATGTTTAATGAAAAAAAAAAAAAAAGAAAGAAAAAGAAAAGATAAATCGGTTACTTCTTTGGTTACACATTTCTGGTCTATCTGGTCTTCAATCGGGCCACTCATGTTAGCTCAAATCGGGTCCTGATCAGGTATAGTTTCAGGTTATATTGTCAAACGTATGACCCGAGGCAAGGATAAAAGGTTAACTCGGTTCGAAGGGATGGGCGTTCCAACTTTAGTAAAATTCGGATTCTCTTCAAACCCAACCGCATGAGCCAGGTTCGACTATTCTCAAAATAGGATCCGATTGCCTCCTCTCGCAACTAAGGCATCAATAAAAAAATAATAATAATAAAATAAAATAACAACAACAAAAAATCTTGTGTTATATAAACCTTTGCACTTGAAAAAAAAACCACAAAAAGCAAAAAAGAGAAAGAGAAAAACACGAAAAATTCTGGTTGTGCGCTTCGTAGAAACCTTGTAAATACTCTCAACCATGGCACTTGAAAACCAAGAAAGAGATAAAAGGAAATGCATTCAAAATCCAAAAAATTCTGTTAGGGTGTTTTTGATACCCTTTTTCCTTTGTATTTGATCTGTTTATAAAGTATGTGCAGGTCAAGTCCATAAGACACGCATCTGACAAAGGAGCACGTTTTTCATGAGCATTACGGCCACATCAATCAAGAAGGCCCTCATGACACTCTCAAGAAGCACTCCGACAAGGTTTCTCGAATTCCAAAGTCGCAGCTCGTACTTGATCAAAGCGCTCTTGCTCATGCAAAAAGTAAAAACGACAAAAAGGGAGAAGAAAAAGAAGAAAGGAAAACAAAAAACAAAAAAAGTGACACACACTCCTAAAAAGCGGTTCGACATCAATATTTGACCCACTCGGGCGGTTGTGCTAAAATAAAATTTGGGCCGAGCATGCTCAAAAAAACCTTGAGCAAAAAATACATGAAAAGAAAATATATGTGGCTTATTATGGTGGCATATTATGGTGGCACATTCTCCTAAAAAGAGTTGCGACAGCAATATTCGCTCTGTTCGGGTAGTTGTACTAAATTAACTTCGGCATCAATATGTTCGCTCAAAGATCTTGAACCATACCTCGCATAGGGGTACCCGTGACCGATCAAGTGGGGCAATCAATACCTCATGAGATTGGACACAAACAGTGGATCTTTGCGTCTTTGCTTTACGTCGATCTTTAACTATAGATCAACCACCCTCCCGCTCGCGGGGCTGTTTTATTCAGAATGAAATTCAAACATTACACATAATCACATCATCTTGGTTGTGCATAGTAATGTCGCTAAGCACTTGGGGACCGATGATCTCGAGGAGTTAAAATTTTCTCAAGTGTTGGGGCTTCCGCTACTTCCCTTACCGAGTGACGCACGTTATCTCAAGTGTTGGGCTTATGTCACTCTTATTGTTTTTCTTTCTTTTTGATGTTTGAGGTTTGTTTTCAATATGACAAACCCGTTAGCATGCCTTGGGTCTCTTTGGATTCCTCTTTCTTTGGCATACAATCGTTACTGATCAGATACCAAAGAGGGACATCTATAGACACCCAAATTTCGTCCAAGGCCCGATCAACCCAAATTTGGAATGGCGCACTCCTGAGCTTTCGAAAGTGCCTCTCAAACACATAGAACTTAATCTAACCTTTAGAACAATTCTCAAACCCTTAGGAAGCAATCCTAACCTTTCCAAATCATTAGAAAGCTTAAAACGGACCCATAGAGCTCGTTCAAACCAATCAAAATAGCTGATGAAAAGAGTGCCAAAGTTTTCACAGATAGTTTCCTAACCTGAGACTTATACCATTAGAAAGTAGAGGTTCCCAGATTTCCAACGAGCTAAGAATCGTCTAATTTGGAGTTGCACATCAAAAGTTATGACAATTTGAAAAACGTGAATTTGTGCAGGAAATTGTAAAATCAGGCCCTAACTTCTCAAAACTCAAAAAATCCATTTTTTAAAAAATGGTTGATTTGGAAATTGGGGGTTTGACTTGTGGACCATCCCAAAGCTTGGGGTTTGTTTCTTTAGGACCCATATGCCCCTCCCAACCTTAGGTATCACCCTTTTGCCATTTAAGTTATCACCCATCATCCACCATTAAAACCCAACTCTCTCTTCTCCAAGCTCTTAAAAACTCCAAAATCCTTAGATCTAGGATTACCTAATTTCTAAACCTATTATTGACCTAACCACGCACTAATACACACTTTATCTATAAATAGAGGCCCCCTCCCTCTTGTTTAGGCCACTTGAAAAATCTCCAAAGGAGAGAGAAAACTCTAGAGAATTCTCTCCCCATTTTCAAACCCTAATCTTTCCAAGCTTTAAAACCCATCCTCTCCCTCATACCATCGCATCATCTACCATTAATCCATCCTTCCTAAAACTTTGAATCCTTAGCCTAGATCATTATCATACCCTCATACCTTGCCCTCCAAACCTTCAAGCCTTAGAAGTTAGAACCTTGCTCTAACTATTGTGCTATCAGAAGCTCATCAGAATCGGCACCCACGCGAAGATCCATGGCAGTACAATAAGGGCTCGAGAGTTTCGGCTCTCTCCTCTATTCTTTTACCTTCTTTATTTATTTTTCCTCTATCGTAGAATTTGAGCCGTTACGCTGCAGAAATTTCGATGATTGCGAGAGACTCAAATAGGATCGGAGTGCCTTCAGGCAAGAGGAAGTGCCACTTATTTTTATACTTGACCATAATAGAGACCGCTTACGAGCAGTTCAATCGGGTGCCTAACACCTTCCCGATTGATAACCAAAGCCCCTACCCAAGAGCCTTTGGCGTAGACTGGATCGGAGTCAAATCGAGCACTTCGGTGCATACGATCTTGATTTTGGGTATCCCGAGATACCAAAAGCTCCAGGTGGCGACTCCTTTTTTTTAGCGCATCGTCGCGACGGATCGATGAGATCTACTGTTGCACATGATCCCTAGTGGAGGAGTTATAGTCTCCTTAAGGTTTTCAATGAAGTTACCTTTAAACTTCAAATATTTTTAGCTTTTTCAAAGATTTTTCTGAAATAGTAAATATAAATTCTATACTACTATTTACAGTAACTAATTATCAGTTAATCACTACATTGTTATTATGATTTTCAAAATTACGATTCCATGCATACATGACTTCTCATCCTAGTAGTTATCCTTGATCAAGATCCTCAACAATTTCAATTCATATAAAGTATGGAGTGTGTGCGTATCAATGATAAGTTTATTCATCATATATTTTTATAAATTACAGATTTAGAAAATCTTTTCATCCGAACTCTCACTGAGGCATACTCTCTAAACGAATATCAAAATTTTTGGGTACTCTCAATATAATGTTCTGTGTGATAATATCAAGGACAAATGACTGATAAATAAATCTCATGAAAAAGATAATCTATTCTATTCATATGTTTATCAGAGTTTTCATAGTATGTATCATGCACATCTCTACTAGACTCATGTTGTTGCAAACCAAGGATCAAAGAGGTCTTTCTCGACTTGTAATGAAGCTATGGGTTAAGAGGTTCCAAAGAAGGGTAGTGTAATATCTCAAAAATTTGCGTTAAACAGTGACCTCAAGATCCGTGCCCAACTGGTCATAGGTTTGACCAAGTAGGAGTTCACTAATTGACTGGAGAAGTGATGAACGGATGTGATGTGAAAACAATGTAAGTATGTGGAGTGTGAGGTTAAATGAGAACCACATACACCTATCTTTGGTGTATGTGTTTAACACACAAGGCCAAGAAAGGATATAAGGGTTTAAAAGCCCTATTTTTCCTTTTGTTTGGTTGTTAAAGAGTTAAGAGGAGAGAGAGAGAGGAGTAAAGAGGAGTTATGGAAGTGGAGTTAATGCAAATCAAGAAGAGATTAGAGCATTGATTCTGGATTCAAAGCGAATTGGGATTGTTGAAGCAAGTGATGGAACCCTAGCCATCAAACCCAACAAATCAATCCCTTGAGGGGATTATTGAGGTGAGTTTTTTAATTAAAGTAAATGCATATAGTGTAGACAAGTTTAATTCAGTCAAGTAGGGTTAAATGAGTAGATTAAAGGCTTAGAAAAGAAAGGAGAGAGATTTGGAAGAAGAGCCTGGAAGGGGGCTGAATCTGGCCAAATCGATTAATCGAAATTGGATATTGATTAATCGATTTTGGCCCAGAAGTTGAAAAGTCATGAAAGCCCGATTTTGATTAATCGAAATGTATTTCGATTAATCGATTCGAATTTCAATTAGTCGATTTGGAAATCGACTAATCGACTGGGTACCTCCAGTGGCTGGAGAAAGGAGACCTGGAGAAATCGACTAATCGAGTTGGGAAATCGATTAATCAATTTTAGATTTAGATTAATCGATTTGGGATCGACTAATCGATTTTAGAAATTCGACCACTAGATTTAAGAATCGACTGCTTTATGTTAGAGATTTCGATTAATTGATTTTGAGAATCGATTAATCGATTTGGGTTTTGATTAATCGATTTTGGGAATCGATTAATCGACTTTGACAGTTTTGCTTAACTTTCTAAGTTTTCTTTGAGATTCATGGAGGGTCCAGAACCTTCTTCATTACATCTTTAATGATGTATTGCATGTATTGTGATGTATCATAGGTGGTACGTGTGAAAGCGAGCACAAGGAGCAGCGTGGGACCTTGATGCTTGGACCATCAGAGAATTGAGGTAGGGAATACCTTGAACATGTATATTTTCAAGAGCATGTATGTAGTGATATAATCATCAAATTTGAAGTTGTTTTAACCATGAAAAGCTTTGTGAAAATGGGTGCGTGTGTGACACCAAGAATGTGAAAAAGGCATCAATGAGATGCAAGTAATTCAGAATAAGTAATCTAATGAGATTGAGACATCCCCAGGGGATGAGAAAGTAATAAAGGCATCAGGTGTGATGCGTGTATGTATACATCCCAAGGATGTATACATAGGATTGAATAATTACTGTTGAGGCCTAACTAATATAAGATAGCACACTTACACGGTGAACAACTATATGTAAAGCACATGTTATTTTTGTTATTTGAGATTTGATAGGATATCCCACCGACGTGGTGGGATACCCACGACTGACGTGGCATGATATCCGTGATCGGTACGGCGGAGAATCCGTACACCAGTACGGAGGTTTATCCGTAACCGTAAGTACATCCCGGGGATGTTGTATGATATTTAACCCTGCCGCCTAGTGAGAAAGGGGCTTGGGTCGTATTCCCAGGAAATTCATTTTTACAACTGTCTAATTAGATGATGATGAAGGGTATCTCATCGGGGCTCGATGCTATATTGCTCGGGGATTACTTAAGTTGAAGATTTAAGTTTTGCTTTAGGCCTGTTCAGTGTCATTCATGATAAATCAACAGTAAAGTAAGACATGCTAACTACCAGTAAACTTGAATGAAATTCATCAGATTTAAACTATTTTTCTTTCAAAAGCATAGACACATCATGCTTAGAGTATCATGGAATATATGTGAGTTTTAACTTATATGTTCATTGTGTTTGTTCCCTATTGAGCTAGGATGTAGCTCACCCTTTAGACTATACGTCGCAGGTCCTTTGATAGCAGTTGTAGAGGCTTCAGGAGACGTAGATCCGGGTGATTCGGATTACGTGCCTGGAGACGAGTTGGAGCCTCCACCCGAGGACTTCATCTAGGAGACTCTACTGTGTACTTTGATAGAGAGTCAGTTTTGAGAGCAGATTTGTACGGTTTGGTATGTCAAGCCTTTATTTTTATAATATGTAATTAAACTGAATTATTCTTTTGGCGAACCATCTGGGGTGATCTGTTTATCACCGATGGTTCGGGTCGGTTCTCTGTTCATGCAGTGGCATGAAAGTAGAACTGTCTTTTGCGTATGCCAGTTGGGCATATTAACTGTTTTCCGCTTTATGAGACTAATTGTGTTATTTATTTAATTGTGCTTGTTATACCAATGTTCCGTGCAAAGTTTTGGGGCACAGTCTGGAGAATCGTGCTGATGGCATGGGTTTCGGGGTGCCAAAATCTGGGCTGTCACAGGTAGAAAGGATTCAAAAGTTCTAAGAATTCAGCTCATTTCTTTCCTATCTTCTTCTCTTTCTTTCTTTTCTACTTCAGTAAGTATCCAAAAGCTAAATAACTTCTTCCCATTTACTTGTATTTTCTTTTCTTCTTTCTTTTTTCGGTAAATTCCACTTTCTTCAGTTTATTTTATTTCAGGCATCCTCTTGAAATTTTCTTTGGAAGCTTTTTGCTTTCCTTTTTGTAGAATCGTATTTATGATTTCTCTCTCTCCCATATTTTCAAAAAATTTGTTTCTTTCAGTTGTACCCTTTTCTGGCTTATCCCTTATCTTTTATTCCATACTCCTTTCATTCCCTATTTCCCTTTTCTCTTCTAAAATTCTCAGAAAACAATTGAGGGTAAGAGTTGAAAGTTTGGGTAGTACATATGGTTAAGGTTTATAAAATTTTGGTACAAAGAAATTTGGTGTAGGCTTCTATCATTTCCAAGGTTGCTAACAAGAATGTCATATTTCTTTGATGCATATAACACACAGTTCTAGAAAAACTAACATAATCATAGAAATTTGATTCAAATAACAACAATTGAGATTTTCATTGGAATGCACGTCTAGAAGTTCAAAAGAAAATTAGAATTGTATAACAGTAGTCTCTCTCCAAAGAAAGAATATTAGTTCAAAAGCTCACTGGGTATAAATTTTATTGAAACTATTATCTAAATTCTGTAATTTAAAGCAATGTATAGTTTCAAACAGTCAATTATGATACAGTGTACAAGAGAACTAGACATGAATATCAGCTACTTTATATCATTAATATTTGAACTTCTCCTATGATGATTGTTATGTAGATGGAATCTAACTTCATTTATTATAAATCACATGCAATGGTTAACTAAAGAAAATTTTAAAACAAAACTATCCTAAAAAGAAATTCTAAAAACAAAATTAAGAACTTAAAGAAATTTTTTTTTTATTTATGCAAAAAGCAAATATAGTATACACAAAGAGTGTGTTCTCCCCCCCCCCCCCCCCCAACTTAAGTAGGACAATGTCCTCATTGTTCATAAAATAGGGGATACTAAAAAAAATTATTACCGCAATGGTGCCATGAATGTACCGGGTGTATAATCTTCAAAGAAAGTCAAAGATCTCCCCCAAACTTAGGAGAAATCACTTCCTGCATAAACAAACAGAAATAGCACCATAAAGAAAAAGAATTAGAAGTAGCAAAAATATCCAAAAGGAATTTTCATATATTGAACAAAATATTACAGAGTACAGGAAAAGGAAGTAAAAATAATTACATAAAAGATTAAACCTAAGAAAAATCTAGACACATGGTAACTACGATACTGCGGCAATGGTCTGAAGCAAAAGATTTCTTTGATAAAGATCGGCCCTCAGCTTCTAACCAAAATTGTCTCGTCAAAAAAAAGGTTCGCCCTCCGGCTCCAGGAAGTCCACAACTTGCTGCTCTTGGAAGAGGAACTGCAAGCTGGAAATGGGAAAAGGATGATTTAAGAAAATTGAGGAGGGGGGTGGTGGCAAGTGAGGCAGAGAAAAAATGAAAGGGGGTGGAAAGAGCTCGGTGTTTTGGACAGAGTCGAGAAGATCTTGCAAAACCCTTCGCTCCTCCTAAAGTCGGAAGATTTCGCCTTGCAGTCAGCGGATTTTTGCCATATCGAGGGCGATTACCCGTCTGATTAATCTTCGAAGGTGAGGCCAGTAAGGTTCGTCAGCCATGGTGAATGGTGATAGGCTGAAAGTGAAAAGAGCAGAGGGAATTTCTAGGATGTGATCGGTGCCGAAATGTGACTATATTTCGCACCCTAATTCCTATATTTAGTTGTCCGATGAAAGCATCATATGATTGTTATGAGGTTTTCATGATTACAGGTGTTTCTAACCGTTGGATCGGTAAAGAGCATAAAAAAAGGTAATTAAAGGCTACACCAGATCTATGGACAAAAAGGTCAAATGAAGCATCGAAATCCATGAAGAAAATCAACATCTATCAAGAGAGGAAGAGTTTACCCTTACTTGTCAATCGATTGACACATGAAGACAAGATTGCCCTCATTTAGTTCGAATCAAAAGTCAATCGATTGAGGTTATTAGATATAGGGTTTTCTCGGCCACTATAAAATGAAAGCTACGGTTTTGTAAAAGGGGCTCTTCAATTTGGAATTTTGGGGACTTCTCTTTTCATTCTTCAAGGGTTCTTCTTTTCTCCTTCTTCTAGGGTTTTATCTGGGTAGATTATACTTAGGATTTGCACTGTCTTTCTTTTACATTTATGAAAGCATAATTTGTATTTAGGAAAAGGCATTGTAAATAAAAACCTTTTGGGGAGAAATGAAAAGTGGAATGGTTTTGAATATGCAAAGAGATCATACACCGAGGATGAGCGGCTAGATCAGTTGATCAAGGGAGATGCGATCCCTAGATAAGTAGCAATTTTTTATGATTAATACCGCAGTCAATTTATGTCATAATGGAATCATTTTGCTCAAAGTATGTGTAATTGAATATATATTGAATGCCTTGTTATGACCATTGATTGCGCGTATCAACGGCCGTAATCGCTAGATCTGAACCTGCAGGCTGATCTAGGCTGCAGAGCGATTATGTATTTACTGTTGTGATCTAAACATCATGAGATATGCTATGCTTTTTACATGACTCCTACCGTAATGATAGGCTAAGTCATTGTTTTTAGATAGGATATGCTGGATTGATGATCACATTTTATTACAAATCATTTTTCTAGATGAATGATGGTGTGAATGATGCTTTAATGAAACTGTGGGTTTTAATGGTAAAAAAAAGGGGTACAAGTCTGGGGTAGCATATTCCTTGATCATCGCAAATGTTTGTTCTTTTATCCATCGTAAAACATTTCTGCTTAGATTAGTTTATTTTTCTGCATTTAGAAATAGTGTGTTAAGTTTTTGGTAAATTGAATCTGCCCCTTGAAACTTCCTTAGGGACGTCTTTAAGTCTCTAAAAGAATTAATTAAAATTCACGTTTCCCTGTGGGTTCAACACCCTTGTTCTTGCCGTGCTATAATAGATCATGTGCACTTGTAAGGGTACACTTTAAAATCAATCAAATTTTTAGCGCCGCTGCCGAGGAGTCGGCGAAATTTTAATTAATTCGGATAGGGATTTGTGTGTTTTTAACAGTCAATCAATTGAGAATTCTACTTCAATCGATCGACTGTGTTCTGTGGTTGTGAGCACCGCTTTGTCAATCGATTGACACGAAAGAGTCAATTAATCGACTATGGTGAGTACTTTTTTTTTTTTTTTTTTTTAAATCAAAATTCTTTCCTTTATTTTTCTCTCTTAGGTAAGTTTGTGTGGATTCCTTTTAGGAAGTATAGATTTTTAGGATACCTTCCTTAGGAAATTTAGGAATCTTTTATTATTTCCCTTATTTTTATCTTTTAGATAAGATTTTATAGGATTGTGAGTGATTAATTTTAGAATTTTTTTTATTTTTTTTTTAAAAGAAATTTATATACTGGCTTTTGTTCATCATAGAATTCAATTGATTGAAGCTTCTCTGTCAACCGATTGAGACTAAAATATTTCTACTGTGATCTGTTGAAATTCTTTCAATCGATTGACATTTCTCTGTCAATCGATCGATTAGGCCATTGTTGTTGGCCATTTCCACTGAAATTTCTGTGTTGACTTGCTTGGACTTTTGAACCTCAATCGATTGAGACAACCTCTTCAATCGATTGACGGATAAGTCTCTGTTCGAATATTTGTGTGTGCCTTGTGTCAATCGATTGAGACCTTTGCTTCAATCGATTGAACTTGATAATTGTGGGTTTGTTGCGGATTCATCAATCATTTGTGTGAGTGTTGGTGTATGAGCTTTACTCGCTCTCATCGCCCGCATTTACAACCGTTTCATCTTGAGATCGAAAGATCTTGTAGAGAGAATCGTAGAATCCAAAGGAATCAGTATCATCAGACTGAGACTATGGCAGATCAAAGGCAAGAAAGAAATGGGAACAACCAGAATGTCAATAATGGCAATAATAAAAATAATGGAAATAATGGGAATAACAATTACAATGAGGGCCCTAGAACACTCGAATATTATAATGATCCTGGTTTTTACGAGGATCAGGATAGTATCATGCATGCCCCCATTCCAGGGAACCACTATGAATTCAAATCAGCAATGATTCAAATGTTGCCAATTTTCCATGGATTGGCAAATGAAAATCCGTACGTTCATCTAAATGAATTCACTGGGGTATGCAAAATGTTCAATGTTCACAATGTCACTAATGAAATAGCTAAGCTATGACTTTTTCCTTTCTCTTTAAGAGATAAGGCAAAAAATTGGTTCTATTCCTTAGAACCACAATCTATCCAGAGTTGGGCAGAGCTACGTCGTCAGTTCCTTAAGAAATATTTTCCCATGACCAAAGCTATTGAGTTGCGTCAAAAAATTTAGTTTTTCTCCCAACAATCTACAGAAACATTCCATGAATGTTAAGAACGTTTCAAGGAATTGATCAAAAGTTGTCCCAATCATCAAGTTCCAAGGTGGCAACAAGTCCAAAGTTTTTACAATTGACTGATTCCAGAAGAGAGACGCATGGTTGATGCATCTTGTTGTGGATCATGTGCCACAAAAGAAGCTGACGAACTATGGGCATTGTTCGAAAAGTTGTACCAAACCTCAATACAAAATGCAACATTGGGGCGAATTAACTTGGACATGGCACCTAAATCTCATGTGTTGACAAGAGACGGATTGTACGATGTCAACAATAATGCCTCAGATCTATCAAAAAAAGTTGATATGTTGTCCAAGAAAATGAATCTGTTGTTAACTACTACCAAGCAATCTAAGAGTCCCATCAATCCCGCTGCTTGTTCAATTTGTGATCACCCTGGTCACATGGCTAATGAGTGCCCAACTACCTTGTCATTCTTCCCTGATGAACCTACTCCTCAAGAGCAGGTCAATGCGACTCAATCTTATCAGCGATAAGGTAGAAACATGTACTCAAATACCTACAATCTGGAATGAAAAAATCACCCCAACTTAGGATGGGGATGATCAAACCAAACTGGCCAGGTAAACCAGCAGTACAGACCCAACTTAATGAGTGGACAACAAAATTTCCGCCCACAGCAAAATTCAAATTTCCAATCGAATTCTAATTTCCACCATAATTCTAACTTTCAGCATAATTCGCCTTATTATCATCCAAATTCTGAGTACCGTAAAAATCATAATTTCAATCAGAATCTTAATCAATTGCATGCCAACACGTTTAAGGATTCTGATTTAGAAGACAAGGTGATGCGAAGCATGCAAGCTTTTCAGCAGATGATAATGGATCAAGTCAGTCAATTGACCAATCAATTGAGTCAACGAGAGGAAGGTAGGCTTCCAAGTCAACCCATTAATAATCCTTGAGGTCAAGCACCACCAAATGAAGGACCATCAAATAGCCAACAATTGAAAGCTATTAGGTGCAGAGAAGTGAACGAGAAATTAATAATCAAGTGGAAATGCCTATGGAAGCTGATGAAGAAAGAGAAGCAGCAAAAGAGAAAGAGTCAGAGAAAAGAAAAGAAAAAGGAAAAGGAAAAGAGAAAGAGAAAGAGCAAGGAAGAGAGAAGGGAAAAGAAAAAGAAGTAGAGGAAGTGTCTCCCTCAACTGTCCAACAAGGACATGAAAAAGAACCAGAACTTAAATCTTCACCTTATGTCCCTAAGGCACCATTCCCTGAGTGCCTAACTCCTCCATCTAGAATGGGGAAGGGACCTGCAAAAATGGAAGAAATCTTTGAAAATGATAGTACACTATCAAGGGAACCGCAGAGGCGACTTAATCCAAACATGCAAGAAGTCATTTTAAAGGAAATCATTAAATTGCTCGATGCTGGAATCATTTATCTGATCTCTGATAGTGAATGGGTAAGTCCAGTCCAAATCGTTTCGAAAAAGTCTGAAATCACTGTGAAAGAAACTGTTGAAGGAGAATTGGTACCTACTCGAGAAACTACTGGTGGCGTGTCTGCATTAATTATAGAAAATTGAACACAGCTACGAGAAAGGATCATTTTTCCCTTTCGTTCATCGATCAAATCCTTGAGAAGTTAGGAGGGCAGGAGTTTTATTGCTTTCTTGATGGTTATTCGGGATACAATCAAGTGTCCGTCTTTCCACCTGATCAAGAGAAGACGACATTCACGTGCCCTTATGGTATGTTTGCATATCACAGAATGTCATTCGGCTTGTGCAATGCACCTGCTACGTTTCAAAGATGCATGTTGGCCATATTCTCGGACATGATTGATAAATTCATCGAAGTCTTCATGGATGACTTTTCTATTTTCGGAAAGACCTTTGAACTGTGTTTGCAACACCTTAACCAGGTATTGCAACGATGTGTCAAATCAAAACTTGTTCTTAGCTGGGAGAAAAGCCATTTCATGGTGCAACAAGGAATTGTGTTGGGACATATTGTTTCAAAGAAAGGAATCGAAGTTGACAGTGCAAAAGTCGATTTAATCGCTAATTTGCCACCGTCAAAGAGTGTTCGACAAATTCAATCATTTTTAGGTCATGCAGGATTTTACCGAAGATTCATCAAGAATTTTAGCAAGGTTTCCAAGCCATTGTGCAACCTGCGTGGAAAAGATGTTCCTTTTAACTTTGATGAAGATTGCATGGAAGCATTTCTGAAATTGCGTGAGTTGTTATCTAATGCACCAATAATCCAACCCCCGGATTATTCTATACCATTTGAACTCATGTGTGACGCATCTGATTATGCTATTGGAGCAGTCTTAGGGCAGAGGGTGAACAAAGTACCTCATGTGATCTACTATGCCAGTAAGACATTGATTGATGCCCAGTTAAATTACACCACCACTGAGAAGGAATTATTAGTCGTGGTGTATGCTTTGGATAAATTTAGCTCTTATCTGCTTGGCTCAAAAATAGTGGTCTCTTCAGACCACTCTGCATTGAAATATCTGCTAGCGAAGAAGGACACCAAACCAAGGTTGATCCGATGGATCTTACTCCTACAAGAGTTCAATTTTGAGATCAAAGGTAAAAAGGGTGTTGAAAATGTAGTGGTCGATCATCTGTTAAGAATTCTGCCTGAAGAATCATCGGTCTCTGGGACTGTCCGAGACACCTTTCCAGATAAACAGTTGATGGCAATAGGTGTTATCGCTACAAAAGTTCCTTGGTTCTCTAATATTGTGAATTATCTAGTAACTGGCAGAATCCCTACCCAATGGAGCAAAAATGATAAAAATCTATTCTTCTCGTAAATAAAATACTTTTTTTGGGATGAGCCACAACTGTTTAAATTCTGTTCGCATCAAAGTTATCGAGATGTGTCAAGAAGAACAATTGAGTGTTATTAACTTTTGCCATGCTGGGGCCTGTGGAGGCCATTTTGGAGGACAAAAGATCGCACACAAGATTCTTCAACGCGGATTTTATTGGCCCTCCATCTTTCAGGACACTGCCAATTTTTATAAAGAATGCCAAAGATGTCAGCAGCTTGGAAATATTTCACGACGAAATATGATGCCTCTAAACCCAATTCTGATAGTTGAAATTTTTTATGTATGGGGATCGACTTCATGGGTCCTTTCCCCCCGTCGTTGACTACATTTCCAAATGGATTGAAGCTGTGGCAACCCATTCGAATGACCACAAAGTTGTAATCAAATTTCTGAAAGAAAATGTCTTTAACAAATTCGGGTTTCCACGGGCGATCATTAGTGATGGCGGTTCGCACTTCTGCAACCGCCATTTTGCTACTTTAAAGAAGAAATACGGCGTCACCCACAAGGTGGCAACGCCATATCACTCGCAAACTAGTGGTCAAGTGGAAGTGTCGAACCGAGAGATCAAACGAATTTTAGAAAAGACGATGCGACCAAATAGAAGAGATTGGTCGAACCGGCTATCTGATGCTCTTTGGGCATATCGTACCGCCTTCAAGACACCAATTGGAATGTCTCCGTTCAGAATTATCTACGGGAAAGCATGCCATCTTCCTGTTGAATTGGAGCATAAGGCATTTTGGGCTATCAAAAGATTTAACTTTGATATGCAAGCAGCAAGATCAAATCGAAGGTTACAGCTGAGTGAATTGGAAGAGCTACGCTATGATGCGTATGAAAACTCCAAGGTGTACAAAGAAAGGTACAAAAAGCTGCATGATGAGTCAATTTCTCGAAAAGAGTTCCACATTGGACAAAAGGTTTGGCTGTTTAATTCCAGACTAAAGCTTCACCCGGGAAAACTGAAATCTAGATGAGAGGGCCCGTTTCAGGTTGTTTCTATTAGTGTGCATGGTGCGATTGAGATTCGCAGTCTCAAGGACAATCCAGTTTTCAAAGTCAATGGGCAACGTCTTAAACCAATGTTTGAGTCGATGACCCAGTTCAAAATTGAGGCGATGCACCTCAGTGACCCAGATATTTGATCAATGAAAAGGTCGAGCTGTCGACACTTAAACTCAGCGCTTCCTGGGAGGCAACCCAGTATATTTATTTATTTTTGTTTTTGTTTTTGTTTTCATTTTTTTTTTTGTTAGAATTGAGTCTCTGCTCAATCGATTGAATGTCAAACAGTCAATCGATTGACATTAGCCCCTCAATCGATTGACAGTTCCCTGTCAATCGATTGATAATTCAATCATCATCATCATCATCTCCCTTCTTCTATGTCAATCGATTGAGAGACTAATGTCAATCGATTGACATCACCTCAGATTTTTGGCAGTTTTTGGAACTTGAAGCGCCACTCGACACATCTTGTCGTGGCAGCTAACTTTCAGGGCACAATTGTGTCAATCGATTAAGACTAACCCCTCAATCGATTGACTTGATTGAGTATTTACTTCACCCATTTCCAAGGCACCTAACCGGTGTGACTTTTTGAAAAAGGGTATCCTCAATCGATTGACATCACAGTGTCAATCGATTGACATTAAAAGAGGAGTGGACTGTCCCACGTCGCATCTGCATGCCTGATGACCTTCCAACTTCGCGCGACGTGTGCAAACCAACCATTCTCAATCGATTGAGGATCTATCCTCAATCGATTGACATCTATATTATATAGTGGGGACACAACCTGTGGCCCCCTCATTTCGAATCCTCTCCAATCCAATCCGAGCCTCCATACTTCATTCTCCTCATACGCGATCGAATGGCAGCGCTTGGCCCACCAATGTTCCGTCCACCTCGTCCTGCCAACGATCCGATGCGCATCCCTAATGAGGAGTATAACGATCGTCAGTTCCAAATGGAAAACTTCTTCGACCTAGCCAAATACCATCGCATCGCGGAATGCCCCCGCTCGATCGAATTCATCTAGGCCTTGCGATTGGAAATGCTACTCGCTCCTCCACCTATTGACATCTCTCCCAGTATCCTTCGCCTGTTCTACCAAAAGATGGAGTGGGTGTCCGCTCCACTTTTGCCAACTAGGATGCCATTCATCAAGATCGAGATCGACAACTGGAGTTATAACCTACACGCCGCCGATCTCGCCCAAGCCTTCAACTTTTACGTGGTTCGCCCTTTGAACCATCACATTGATCTCGCCATCGATCTTAGTCAGGACGATATGATCAATCACATGTGTGGAGGGCACCGCGGTTCTGGGTTGTCCACTAAACGAGCTGTCCTACCAATGGACATTTTATTTTGGGACATCGTGATGTCAAACAACCTGTTACCGCACGGCACGAAGAGCGAGAGAACGAAGAATAGGGTGATGGCCCTATACACCGTGCACACGAATACCTGGTTTGATACGCCCGGTCTTATGCTAAAAGAACTGTACCGGTGTCACACTGATATCGCCACCACCACCATACCCACGAAGCGTGCAGCGATTCTCCTCCATTTCCCGCACTACGTGATGCACCTCTTGGACCACCTTGGCTGCCCGATTTACGATGATGAAGAGTTGGGCAATATGCAATTTTATCAATATGGCACCAATGTTTGGGACAAGAGCATCAAGGCTATTCTTCGTGCTCAACCACCTCCGATCAACGTCAATGATGTACCTCCCCCTCCCCCCGTCCAAACCTCGCACAACGCCAACGTGGCGGTGTAAGACGACCTCATCCTGAAGAGGTCCCGGATTTTAACGCCGAGGCAATCGTAACTCGCCTCGAGGCGCGGATGGACAGGTTGAGTGAAAGACTTGGAGGTGTTGATCGACGGTCGAGGTTTCAGACCTCTCTTCTCATGAGGATGGCCCGGGAATCGTTCCCTGGGCTTGCCGACGAATTCATCGTAGGAGCGCGAGGGGTGGTGAATGAGGAGAGGGACCTTGAATTTGATGATGATGATGATGATGTTTAGTGTTTTTGTTTTGTGTTGGTTTAGTGTTTTTATCTGTTAGTGTGTGTGTTTGATGTGTTTTTCATTTTTTTTTTAGGTAGGATCATTTGTAGCTTGTTTAATTAATCTTTTAGTTGATCAATGGTGTAATCAATCATGGAAAATCAATGGAATCGTAGTCTTTTTGGTGTGTTTATTTTTATTTTTATGTTCACTCTCGGATTGGTGTATTAGTGCATCAGTCAATCGATTGAGATCTAACTCTCAATCGATTGAGTAGTTCGATTGGGAATTCTCGAAAAGTACTCCCATTAGTCAATCGATTGAGACACTGTTCTCAATCGATTGACTCTTGCATTGGAAACAGGAAAGTTTGAACCGTGTACCAGAAGGCAACCTTGGTATCTTGAGTCAATCGATTGACAATTTAGTGTCAATCGATCGACTGATGTATGCTGCTGAAAATAATACCTCTTCCCTTCTGAAATTAGAGAAGTAAGTCTCTCTTAGAGTCCTTAATTTCGAAAATTCCTTAGTATTTCGATGTTAGAAGTTTTTCTCTATATAAGGGTCTTTTTACGTTAGTTCTCTAGTCAAGAAATTCCTTCCCCCTTCCCCAAGTTTTAGCCATGTCTTCCATTCAGTATCGTACCCGATTGGCTGTGAGAAAATTGATGGAACCCGCACAAAAACGTGCACGTTACCACTCTCCGCGACCATCGCTCGATTTGTCAAATCATGAAGTCATCAATCTTAACGATGAATCACCTTTAGAGGTCAAATCAATTTTTGCGCGCTCCGACGAGGCTGCCAACGACCCATCCAAAAATTTGATTCCGACCTACTTGTGGGCGGAATTGAACCCACCTTCACCTCTAGTACCACCACCATCCACCCCACCATCGTCTCCACCGCTCATACCTTCCCCACCACCACGCGAGGGCGGCATCACGGACGAGATGTGGAATTATGCATTTCCGAAGCCGAAGGAAGGACGTTCTACCATGGATGACTGACGGATTAGGATTGTTAGCTTTAGGGTCTAGTTTTAGAAGTCTTTTTTATTTTTAGTTCGTTTTTATGTTTTAGCTTAGGTTAGGTTTCGATTAATTTTAGGGTAGGATTTTTATTTCAATAATTGTCATAGTTTCCATATATTTAATACAAATTTAGTTAGTTAAATAATGGTGTTTTTCTTTTTGATCACCATCCCTTGCACTTGATCTATTTCTTTTTAGTCCTCGATTACATTAAACAGGTTTGGGGGGGTCTTACCTCCTTTCTCAACATCATCGCCAATGAGGACATTGGACAGTTCAGGTTTGGGGGGGTATTTTTGGTCAATTTCATGTATTTTCGGTTAGTATTTTTTTTTTTTTTTAAAAAGGGGCAGTTTTCGAATCCTAAAAGTATATCAGTCAATCGATTGAGACCAATGTCTCAATCGATTGACTGATAACCAACAGAAGCCGACTGGGAATTGTAGTAGTCAATCGATTGAGACCAGTGTCTCAATCGATCGACTGATGACATAAAGACTAATGAAGTTTGAATTTTTATTCATATTCTTGAAATGTGGATGACCTGAAAATTCTTTGGAATTGTTATCATGCCATGATTATTTTTATGAATGCTCATAAACTTCAAGATTAAATAGCGATATTCATGATCTATGCCTGAAAATTTTTGCACCATCACTTTGCTTTAATTTCAAATCTGAGGATTAAGTGTGCAACTTGAAATCGTAAGATCACAAAGAAGGACAAAAACCCAGTGAGTTTTGAAACTTTGTTCTCGTTCTTGATGAGTGCTGAAAATAAATTCGGAGTATCTTTGAATTTCCTGCCTAAATTGTTGAAATCTCATATACTTGAGCTTTGATTTGTTGATTTTGCATATATTATGCCACTACACTAGAAATCATTATGTAAAAACTCAAGGCAAATAGGCATCATTACCATCGTGAAAGGAAATGATCTAAGGCCATTATTGGCTCGTTTGTGCCCAAAGTATCCCACCGTATATTTATCTTGTTGCACCCCCTTTGAGCCTCAACTGAAAAATTTTGCCTTAATTATTCCTTGTAAGCTATATTAGCCATACCCCACACCAATTTTAAAAGCCTTACCCTTCAATCTCTAAGAACTTGGAAAAGAAGGAGGAAAGCGAAGTGGAAAATAGAGTTATGGCAATAATAATGTAAGGATAAAGGGGAGAGAAAAAGAAAATTTAGTCTAGTGCAAAAAGTAGAGAAATATATGAAAGTGGTGTTAAAAAAAAAAAAAAAAAAAAAAAAAGAGAGAGAGAAAGAGAAAAGTGTTTATGAAAAGAAAAAGGTTCTAGAAACTTTGAAAAAGGAAGTGGAAAAATCAGAAAATCAATTGTGTCTCTTCTACCAATTTCTCAGAGAAAGTTGAATCTAATTTTCCCTTTCTTTCTTAACCTTTACCCAAGCCCCATTATAACCTTAGAAAAGACCTTTGTGATCCAGTCATGAGTGGTAAATGCCTTGTGGAGAGTGATTATATAATGTCTATGGTTCTTGGTATATGCATGTTTAAAATACAAATAACTTTCTTAATGAGATTTCTCTTAAAATTCTTTGATACACCGTCTTTTTTTTATAACTTGTGAGATTTTCATAAATTGTGTTATAATTCCATCTCACATGTGAGCGAAAAATAAAACCATTCATCAGGAATGATTTCGTTCTGAGTGTATACCCATGGTAAGGATTGAGTCTAGACAGGTGATCTAAAGGTTCCTAGTTTAAGCTTCTTCTCAGATAAAAGAATTTGAATAGTGATAATTGCATAACATTCTAAGGCATAAATCATGAGCATTGAAAGACAATGGATTGAATTGAATGAGCACTAACAACATGAAAATGGTCAGATGCAGTTTAAAAGATGTTCCAGGGTCATCTAATTACTTGAAGGGCATGACTAAAAATTCTGAAATTCATAAGCTTTGAAGTTTGTAGGTACCTTCACTGAAAACCTTCAGGAGACACAACTCCTCCACTAGGGATCACCTAGGGGTTTAAAGGCTTATTGCATGTGCTAAATGCAATCGTGTTCCCTACGAAAGTGGCATTTATATTTTTATGATGTTAGTTTTATTTGCTTGGCATGTTTATCATTCTCTTTGCTCGAGGACTAGCAAAGTGTAGGATTGAGGGTGTGATCGGTGCCTAAATGTGACTATATTTCGCACCCTAATTCCTATATTTAGCTATCCGATAAAAGCATTTGATGGTTGTTATGAGGTTTTTATGATTACAGGTGTTTTTGACTGTTGGATCGGTAAGGAGCATAAAAGAAGGTAATTAAAGGCTACGTAAGAGCTATGGACAAAAAGGTCAAATGAAGCATCGAAATCCGTGAAGAAAATCAACATCTATCACGAGAGGAAGAGTTTACCCTTACTTGTCAATCGATTGACACATGAATGTCAATCGATTGACACATGAAGACAAGATTGCCCTCATTTTAGTTCGAATCAAAAGTCAATCGATTGAGACTTTATTCTCAATCGATTGAGGTTATTAGGTATAGGGTTTGCTCGGCCACTATAAAATGAAAGCTACGATTTTGTAAAAGGAGCTCTTCAATTTAGAATTTTGGGGACTTCTCTTTTCATTCTTCAAGGGTTCTTCTTTTCTCCTTCTTCTAAGGTTTTATCTGGGTAGATTGTACTTAGGATTTGCACTATCTTTCTTTTACATTTATGAAAGTGTAGATTGTATTTAAGAAAAGGCATTATAAATAAAAACCTTTTAGGAAGAAATGAAAAGTGGAATGATTTTGAACATGCAAAGAGATCATACACCGAGGATGAGGGGCTAGGTCAGTTGATCAAGGGAGATGCGATCCCCAGATAAGTAGCAATTTTTTATGATTAATACCGCAGTCAATTTATGTCATCATGGAATCGTTTTGCTCAAAGTATGTGTGATTGAATATATATTGAATGCCTTGTTATGACCGTTGATTGCGCGTATCAACGGCCGTAATCGCTAGATCTGGACCTGCAGGCTGATCTAGGCTGCAGAGCAATTATGTATTTACTGTTGTGATCTAAATATCATGAGATATGCTATGCTTTTTACATGACTCCTACCGTAATGATAGGCTGAGTCATTATTTTTAGATAGGATATGCTGGATTGATGATCACATTTTATTACGAATCAGTTTTCTAGATGAATGATGGTGTGAATGATGCTTTAATGAAACTGTGGGTTTTAATGGTAAAAAAAAAGGGGTACAAGTCTGGGGTAGCATATTCCTTGATCATCGCAAATATTTGTTCTTTTATCCATCGTAAATCATTTATGCTTAGATTAGTTTATTTTTCTGCATTTAGAAATAGTGTGTTAAGTTTTTGGTAAATTGAATCTGCCCCTTGGTGCTTCCTTGGGGACGTCTTTAAGTCTCTAAAAGAATTAATTAAAATTCACATTTCCCTGTGGGTTTGACACCCTTGTTCTTGTCGTGCTATAATAGATCTTGTGCACTTGCAAGGGTACACTTTAAAATCGATCAGGATGGAGACGTAATGTGTATTTATGATGGTGTAGGGTAGATGAAAGGTTGCGATTTATTTCCCTTAAAGGACAAGCGTTGAAAAGCCAAACCGATAGCTGAACATAATAAATTTTGAGCGAGTTAAACACAGTTGTGTCGTGTTTAGTCAAGGTGTCTCGTTTAATAACCATGCTGTAATAACCCGAAAAAATCACACTAAACTATGACCTCGGGATCCGTGCCCGATCGGTCATAGGTTTGACCAAATGGAAGTCCAACAGTTAGTATGTAGTGTGATGAACAGATGAGATGTGATAAATAGAATGCCTATGTGGTGTGTGTTGTGAAGGTATAGTCGCATACACCTACCGCGGTGTATGTGCTCAACACACAAGTGAGGAAGAGGATAAAAAGAGTTAATAACCCTAAGATCAAGGGTTTTGAGTTGTTGAGAGAGGAGTAAAGAAGAGAGAGAGAGGAGTAAAGAGGGTGATCAAGCAAGAGTTATTGTGAGTGATTGGAAGAAGGATTCAAGCATTAAAGAGGCTGATTCAACGCAAGGAATCCGTTAGAAACCAAAGCTGGAACCCTAGCCTTCCAACCCTAGATTTGAAATCAACTTGAGATCTATTCAAGGTAAAATTTTGTAAATAAGATGCATAGATTATAGGGGTTAAGTTGCAGTTAAATGTGGGTTAAATCATAGGATAATGGCTTAGAAAAATAGAGGAAAAAGGTATGGAAAAAGATTGGGAAGAACAGCTCGAAAGGGGCTGAATCTGACAATTTCGATTAATCGAAATTAGGTTTCGATTAATCGAAATTGGCCAGGAAGTTGGAAAGTCGAGATTCGATTTGATTAATCGAATTGGATTTGATTAATCGACTTTGGATTCGATTAATCGGTTTGGAAGCGATTAATCGTTGAGAACTCTCAGTGGACCCGGGGGTTGAAGGAAATGACTTAGGAAAAATCGACTAATCGAAATGGGATTTGATTAATCGATTTAGTTTTGATTAATCGATTTGGAATCGATTAATCAACTGAGTGTCTCCTTTGCGAAAGAAGGATTTGATTAATCGAAATTGGATTCGATGTCGAATGAAAACTTCATTATTCGACGGTGAATTTACTTTGAAAAGAAGAATTTCGATTAATCGAAATTGGATTCGATTAATCGAATGAAAACTTCATATTGAGGCGAGAATGGACTTTGCGAAAAGGAGAATTTCGATTAATCGAAATTGATTCGATTAATCGATATTGACCTTCGATTAATCGATTTTGGAATTCGATTAATCGACTGAGATAAACTATGTTGACTTTTAGGTTTGACTTTAAGATTCTTGGGGGATCTTATACCTTCTTTATTGCATCCTTTGTGATGTGTTTCACCTGTTATGTGGTACCATAGGTGGTACGTGTGGACTAGTGCACAAGGAGCCACGTGGGACCTTGATGCATTGAACAAATGAAGACTTGAGGTAGGGAACACCTTGAACATGTACTTTATTTTACAAGAGCATGTATGTAGTGATATAGATTTCCATTCAAATATTTTTACTGCTTAAAGAATTGTGAAAAGTGTGTGTGTGTGATATTCATAAGAGTAAACTAACGAGCCATCCCCAGGGGATGAAGAAGTAAAGAGATAAGAGCATCAGGTGTGATGCAAGTAAATGGATACATCGAGGATGTATCCAAAGATTGATAGGGGCCTAAGCGATATAAAATAGCACACTTACACGGTGAATAACTATATGTAAGGCACCGATATTTTTGTTATTTGAGGTCTGATAGGTTACCCCACCGACGTGGCGGGATATCCACGACTGACACGGCAGGATATCCGTGACCGATACGGCGGCGAAACCGTAGGCCAGTGCGGAGGCTTATCCGCACATAGTAAGCACACCCCAGGGGTGTTGATTGAAACAAGTGAAACCCCGCCACCAATCCCCAGGGGAAAGGGGCTTGGGTACTATATGGTATTCCCAGGGAATACATTAAACCTGTCTATATAGATGACGATGAAGGGTATCTCATCGGGGCTCGATGCTATATTGCTCGGGGATTACTTAAGTTGAAAGTTTAAGTTTTGCTTTAGGCCTTCTCAGCATCATTCATGAGTAAATGAAACTATAAGTAATCAACAGTAAAACGAAATGCTTTTAATCTGTTTCATTAACAACTGCATAGATACATCATGCATGGCATATCATGGAATACATGTGAGTTATAATTTATATGTTCAAACTGTGTTTGTTCCCTATTGAGCTAGGATGTAGCTCACCCTATAGACTACGCGGCTTGAGACGCTGATCCCGGCGAGTCGGACCTTGCGGCCGGCGAAGAGTTGGAGCCACCTCCAGAGGACTTCTTCTAGAGGACTCCGTTGTGCCACTTTGAGAGTTCTTGGAGAGATTTTGTACGGCTTGGCATGTCAAGCCTTGATCTTGTTTAAAACCATGTATATGGGGTTTTAGATTATTCTTTTGGGACGAACCATCCATGATGATTGCTATCATCGATGGTTCGGATCGGTTCTCCATTCATGCAGAGGCATGAGGGTAGAACTGTCTTTCTGAGAGTTAATTAATATAGATTCAAATTCCGCAATTTCGTTTATTATTTTATTGCAATGCTTGATATACCAGTATTCCGTGCTTAGCTAAGGGGCACGGTCAAGATGATCGTGCTGATGGCACGGGTTTCGGGGTGCCGAAATCCGGGCTGTCACACATGCGGTTACAAGAAACTGCACAAGCTCGACTGGACAACTATCCTCTCTTCAATCGTAATCACTATGATCGATTGTGAGAGAATTCTCACTCTGTGAGAAATCGTAATCACTGCGATATTCTCAAAAATAAAGCAATTACTTAATTCATGGTTTCTCATTCATACATAATTGTATTATATGCGATCGAAAACCATCAAAATAGTCCTAATTTTATACAGTCGAAAATAGCAAATAAAATAACCTACAAGGCATTATACACAGATTTGCTACAAATGAGTCAGTAGCTCGACAATGCTCGAGAGCATATCAGCTATACTCTGGGTCTTTTAATGATATTGTGGTTACTGTTCCTTTTTCTTCTAATGATACCATCAGCTTGAGTCTCTGCCCATTAACCTTGAAGATATGATTGTCCTTGAGATTCTGAATGGTCACAGCTCCATGAGGAAATGCTTCCACGACACTATACGGTCCGTCCCAACAACTTCATAGTTTCCCTGGGAATAGCTTTAACCTCTAATTGAATAGCCAAACTTGTTGGTCAAGCTCAAAACTCTTTCTTAAGATGTCTTTATCATGGAATGCTTTGGTTTTGTCCTTATAAATTAGAGTGTTCTCATAGGCATCATTACGAATTTCCTCTAACTCATTGAGTTTGAGTTTTCGTTGCACACCAGATGTGGACAACTCAAAATTCAATGCTTTAATAGCCTATAGTGCTCTATGCTCTAATTCCACAAGTAGGTGGCAAGCTTTCCCGTATACAAGCCGGTAAGGCGACATGCCAATTAGTATTTTATAGGTTATTCTATAGACCCACAAGGCACCATGCAATCTTAGGGACCAATCTTTCCTATTAGGGTGAATAGTTCACTCCAATATTTTCTTTATTTCTTGGTTGGAAACCTCTACTTGCCCACTGGTTTACGGGTGATAGGGGTTGCAATTTTGTCAGTAACACCATATTTCTTGAGCAAGCTCTTGAAATATCTGTTACAAAAATGGCTTTCTCTATCACTTATGATGGCTCGTAGAGTTCCAAACTGTAAGAATATATTTTCCCTAATAAAAGATACCAGCACCTTATGATCATTTGTCTTTCTGGTTGCTGCCTCAACCCACTTTGAAACGTAGTCGACAACCACAAGTATATTCATAAATCCAAAAGAAGGTGGAAAGAGACCCATGAAATTTATGCCCCAAACATCGAACGATTTTATGACCAATATTGGTTGGAGAGGCGTCATGTTCCTTCGGGACATGGCCCCTACCTTTTAACATCGGTCACAGGCCAGACAAAAATTCTGAGCATCTTTGAATAATGATGGCCAGTAAAATCCTAATTACAATACCTTAGTAGTTGTTTTCTTTCCACTGAAGTGGCCCTCACAAGGATAATTGTGACAAAATTATAGAATATTGTGGGTGTCACTATTGGGAACACATTTTCTAATTATTTGGTTTGGGCATATCTAAAATAAATCAGGATCTGCTCAAATGTAATATTTTATATTGGAAAAGAAGATATGCATGTCCTATTTGGACCAGGTTGGGGGAATCTTACCTGTGACCAAATAATTCACGAAGTTAGCATACCATGACACCATCGATTGGATGGCAAAAAGTTGCTCATCCAGAAAGGTATCGTGCAGAGATTCTTTGATGACGGTTTCTGGCAACTCTATTCTTAACAGATGATCCGCAACTACATTCTCAACTCCCTTTCTGTCTTTGATTTCAAAGTTGAATTCCTGCAAAAGTAGGATCCATCTGATTAGCCTGGGCTTGGCATCCCTTTTTGACAATAAATATTTTAGTGCGGAATGATCAGAGAAGATGATGATCTTTGATCCCAATAGGTAAATAGGTACTGTCAGAATTTATCTAGTGCAAACATGACAGCGAGGAGCTCTTTCTCAATGGTGGTGTTGTTCACCTGAGCTTCAATCAAGGTTTGACTCACGTAATAAATTACGTGAGGGATCTTGTCCTTTCGTCATCCCAGGACTGCACCTATTGCATAATCAGAGGCGACACACATTACTTCAAAAGGTAGGGAGTAGTCCAGGGGTTGAATAATTGGTGCTGATGAGAGAAGTGCTTGAAGCTTATTGAACGCGTCGCGGCAGGCATCATCAAAATCGAAAGGTACATCATTCGCTAATAGGTGGCATAGAGGTCTCGAGATTTTCGATAAGTCTTTAATGAATCGGTGATAGAAGCCAGCATGACCAAGGAATGATCGAATCTATCGTACCAAAGTTGGTGGCGGCAGATTTGCTATTATATCGATTTTGATTCCTTCAACTTCTATTCCTCTCTTAGAAACGATATGCCCTATGACTATGCCTTCCTGAACCATAAAATGGATCTTCTCTCAACTTAATACCAAATTAGTCTTCTCACATCTTTCTAGAACAAGGGCAAGGTGATCAAGACAAGAGTCAAACGTTCGGCCAAACACCAAAAAGTCATCCATGAATACCTCAAGAAACTTGTCTATCATGTCGGAAAAGATAGCCATCATGCATCCTTGGAATATTGTCGGCGCATTGTATAGCTCCAAGGGCATATAATGAAAAGCAAACGTTCCAAAAGGACATGTGAAGGTAGCCTTTTCTTGGTCTTCCAGGTATACTGAAACTTGATTGTACCCTGAATATTCATCTAGAAAGCAAAAATACTTCTGTCCCACAAATTTTTCCAGAATATGGTCAATAAAGGGCAATGGAAAGTGATCCTTGCGAGTCATTGAGTTTAACTTCTGATAATCAATACATACGCACCAACTTGTGGGCTCGCGTAATGGTACCAACTTACTGGCTGAGTTTTCTTTGACTGTAATCTCAGACTTCTTTGGAACTACTTGAATGGGACTCACCCACTCACTATCAGAAATCGGGTATATGATTCCAGCATCTAGTAATTTTACGATATCATTCTGAACAACTTCTCTCATGTTTGGATTGAGTCGTCGTTGACTTTCTCGTGAAGTCTTGGCATTATCCTCTAAATGAATTTGGTGCATACATATTGACGGATCAAGCCCTTTAAGGTCAGCGACCGTCCATCCCATTGCTCGCTTATGTTTCTTAAGTATGGCCAACAACTTGTTCTCTTATTCCATATTAAGAGCAGAAGAAATGATCATTGGAAGCATCTCGTTGGGCCCATGAAAAGCATATTTAAGGGTGTTGAGAAGTGATTTTAGATCTAAGGATGGTGCATTTTCAATGGATGGTAGTAGCGGATCATTGGATATGCTGGGTAGAGATTCTATCCTTGGCTTCCAAGTCTTTGGTTGGGAATCACAGGAAGAAGCATCCAGTAAATAGGTCACTTCCTCAAATTGTTGCTTAGGTTCTCCTGCTTCTACATACCAGAGCATAGTTTCTAGCACATCCATAGATAAGACTATAGGCAATGCTTCTTCCACTATTGCATCAATTTTGTCCACATAGAAGCATTCCTCATCATCGATCGAAGCCATCTGATTGGCTGCTGAGAATACATTTAACTGAATTCGTATATCTCCAAAAGAGACTTCCATCTCCCCAATTTTATAGTTGATGCAAGCATTAGTTGTGGCTAAGAAGGGTCTATCGAGAATGACTGAAATTTGTGTTCGAGATTTTGAACTCGGTTCCATATCAAGTACTAAAAAGTAGACGGGAAAAATAAACTTGTCGACGCCAACCATGACGTCTTCTATGATCCCTACTGGTCTTTTTTCTAATCTATCGGCTAACTGAAGAGTTACCAAAGTAGGCCTCATATTTTCTAGTCCCAGTTTCTCGTATTCAAAGTATGGCAGCAGATTCACACTAGCTCTCAGATCTAGAAGTGCCTTATTAATCGCATGGTCTCCTATGATCCGTGGAATTGTGGGCACCCCAGGATCCTTACGCTTGGGCGGAGTTTTGGCCTATAGGACTGATCTTACCTACTCCGTCAAGAAGACTTTTTGCGATAAGTTATTTCGGCTCTTTCTCTTCTGCGTACACATCTCTTTCAGAAATCGTGCGTAAGCTGAAATTTGCTTTATTGCCTCCAAGAGGGGCAAGTTAATCTTCACTTCTTTGAAGATTTCAGTAATTTCTTCTAACTTTTTAGGATTTTTATCAAAAGGGGACGATGCTCCGAAGGCGTTGGGAAATGGCAACTTGGTACGTAAGGTACTTCAGTTATAGAGTCAGGTGCACTATCATCTTTATTATTTTTTTGCTTTTTATTTTTCATTTTTTTTTCCTTGTGAAGGAATTTCTTCTTTGGTTTTGTACTCCTTTTCCTTGGGTTTAGGGACATCCATTGGTGTAGGAATCTCTATCCTATTGCCAACAATCCGGCCACTTCTCAAGGTCTGAACAGCTTGGATATGTTCTATGGGAATTAGTATATTTCCCTCATGAAATTGTCCGCCCCAGTAGTTCACAAAATGTGAACATGCTTGGTTACTCTCTCATTCTTCCCATTGTGTAGCTAGTTTCCCAATTTGGGTTTCTAGATTCATGATGGACTGAGTGTAAGAATGTAAATCTTGAGAGATTTGGGTAAGTCGAGATAGTTCCCTAGATCATTGGTGCACCTGTTGTTGCAGATCTAGGAGGATCTAGACAATAGTAGCATCATCATCTCTATTCTGAGGGCAGGGATGTTGTTCAAAAGATTGATATGAAGCACATGACAGATGGAAGTTTTGAGGATTTTGTGGGTATGCATAAGATAATTCTTCTGGAGTTGCCCTTGGGAAGTCATAGTAGTTTCCCCACTAAGGATTACAGGAATTCTCATAACCACCCCACTGAGATACAAAAGCTTGCTATGTTTCTGATACAACTGAATACAAGGGGGTACTCGAGTATTCCGTTGGGGCATAGGTCAAATTATAGCTTGGCCAGAACGGTTGATCATGGCCTTGCATAGCCATCTATTTATTTTTTTTTATTTTCTTTTCTTCTTTTTTTTATTTTAGAAAGCAAGGAGATAAAATAAATTTGAGCCTCTAGCTTCTATTATCAGATTAAGTGTCGAAACCTTTGATTCACTACTCCGAATAAACCTGCAAAAGATTAAGCAGTGATCAAAGAAAATAAAAATATAAAGAAAAATAAAAAGACAGACAAATATTAGCTTTTGAAACAAAATTAAAAAAATTCGCTTCCCCGATAGCGGCGCAAAAAACTTGTTCATGGCTATTATTGTACTTAGCCTTAACCTATTGCAAGCGCACAATGAAAATTGTAACACTAATATAGGATCGTTCCCACGAGGTAGGTCAAAATTTTGTACGTTTTGAAAACTTTTATTTGTCATTTTAGAATCTAATCTACTAGAGAAATAAGAATAAAAGAATGGTTATTTCAACTAATTGCAAGAAAAGTAAATCTAAATCCTCCTCCTCGATTATGGTCGTCAATCACAATCCTTCAGTTCTCGAATGCTTACAAAAGTAAAGTACCGTTACACCGTATCTCAGTCGTCTAAAATTTAGGCATCAATCAAACTCAAGATTTTCTTAACACATATTTATACTAATCAATAATCTTCCCGAAATTTGGGCGTCAATCAAATTCAAGAAAACTGAAGATGGAAAATAAAAACCGTTACACTAATATCCTCAAACTCTCAATTTTAGCTATTAATTAAAATAAAAAAGAATTAGATGTTTACAAAGCAATAAAGTACAATAAAATAAATCTAAACTAGAAAGTAAAAGTAGAACCATCCAAAGGGTCGATCTTTCAGCTTCTTCGGTCTTAGTTGTCAGGCAAGTCTTTCAGAGAACTGTGGATGATTTTACTTAATAAAAACTACTCTATGGTGATCTTCCATAATTCCAACCACAGTTGTCAATTGATGCTGAAAATTCTTTGGATGATCTTTCTCCTATGCCGAGCCCTCTTATTTATAGATCATAAGGGGTCGGTTTACATTGTTCTAAGAATATTACTAAACCAAAAGTTTCCTAATATAACTCTAACTTCTAATTCTAATATTCCTTGCTTTGGGATGATAGAAGCGCGTAGGACTTTTCTCCGTGATTTTAGTAGCAGAGATTTTTCTCTTACATCTTTGCCAATCTTCTCAGATTCGTGGGTTGCTAAACTTCTAATTCAAGTGATCTTCTAATTTTGTGCATGGCGGTGTATATCTCACGTGATCAGTAGTAGTGAAAGCTTTAATTTTGACCAATCATAATTTACGATTGTTCTCTTTTTCGGTATGATTTCTCCCTTTCGATCGATCGTATTTCTCTTTTTTGTCCTCCAGTCTTCAGCGTCTCTTTGAGGAATCGTAAGTATGATTGTTCTCTTTTCTTGGCTTCTTTCGTTCTAGAGAGCTTACAATTGGTCATTTGATCGATTGTATATCATCTTTCTTTCGGCTTATGGACTGGTTTTCGATATGATTAGTCGTACTTGCATACGATCGTCTTTCTTACTGCATTTTGAATTCACTTTGGCAAAGATTATCACTTTGGCCCTTTTCTGCTATCTGTTCTAAATATCTGCACATAGACATCTCGCTAGTAGCAAAATTGGGGTATAGCATCACTAAGTTAAGGGTGATAAATTGGTAAATTATGTGACTGGTCAATCATCACCATTAGAGTTGTCACTCTACTTGGAACCGGATGATCTTCGATCACAACTTTCTCATCATCATTGGCAGAGTTGAAGTTATTAGATCGTTTCGCGAACTAAGACGACCATCCCACTGCATAATCATCTCAGTATCGCCTCCATACAATCATCAATGATGGAATGGGACTATCTTTAATCAAGGTGACTGGGAAGAAGTGACATCCGTTCACGTGAGCAATGCAAATCACCTTATCTGTTGTGTCTGCTACTGTCCACAGTGGAAAAGAGGTCATATAAAGTCGGGTGCTAAGAAAGACTAAAGGGGTATGATAGCACGATACTATTAGGTATCCCATGTCCGACACAGTCATCCAGTAGGCAATATGAGCATGATTAGTGAAGCAATTGAGGATCGCATGTATCTAAATCATTCGTTATTGGCTGTCGAAAATAGGTAAATACTTCTCTGCACGGGAGGTCAACTTAGCCAACAAATCTGCTCGCACTACCTTCCATACATCATAGCCCATCCCTAACCAGTGTGAAATTGCTTTAAATCCACAGTACCTATTTGTCATTACTTCCCGTAATATCAGCTACAATAGGACGCACAAACTCAGGGAGTGTCTTTAGATACAATTTCATTCTGAGGTTTTCTTGAAGTTTTGAAACTTCAACGACTGTAGCTTTCTTCCTTTTCTCCTTTGCCTTCACCTACATATTAACTTATTTTATTATGTGCTCAACCTATATTTATCTCTTTTCGAGGATGCATCACATTTTCATTTGTTCCCCTTCCCCTTAAGCCTATCGCGTTTACTATGTAACAACTTCGGCTTGACCATATACATCATAGTGGGGTCTGCCATCTCATGCAACTATTTATAAATTTGGTCCTAGACAATAAAGTCGGAACTCTCATATATGTCGTATATGTGACAAAAACATTCTAACACTTCAGCACCTCTTGAGGATGCACCAACTTTAAGGTGATAGAGTTTCTTCCACCGAGGATGAATTGATTCAAGAGGAATTATGTCACCGACCAATAGCCATGAAGAGAGTTCCTGCAAGCATGGAAGGCCATGTGTCTTGTGCATTACATGCCTGCATTGAGATTTCATAACAGGTTGCGTCTCAACTGTAACTCCATTTGCTTCTATAATTTCCAGCGCGGCTCTAGACACGTGACCCATTATGAGCTGGTAGAAATGGGCGGAATAATGATGTCCCCTCTTCAATTTACTTTTCTCAAACGACGCTCGTACGTGTATATGTTGCAGCTCAACGATATCATCAATCTTCTCCAGGGGCGGAGCCAGGATTTTTTCATAGGGTGGTCATCTAATCAATTAATGTTGAAAATTTGTATAATTTTTATTTTCTAAGCAAATGCTAATATATATATATATATATAAAGTATACCATTTTAATCCATGGTTCTAGGTAATTAGGGTTTTAGTATAGGGTTTCCAAATATTTAGAAAAAAATTAGATGGGTTGAGGGCATGAGGGCTGAGATTTATTAGTGATTAAAGTTTTTAACTAAAATTAAAAAATATACATAATAATAAAAAATTAGATATAATTAGAGTTTTAATATTAGAGTAATAAAGTTGTAGTATTAAAATTTTAAATTGATTAGAGTTTTCGTATTAACCTAATATTAAAACCTTAATCAATTTAAAACCCTAAGGCCTCGTTAAGGTGTTTTCTGATTTTAGAAAAAACTCAAAGTCCTGAAAACTCATAATCTTGCAGATTCTTAGCCGACTCAGATTCCTGACTTTTCACAAATGCGTTCTTAAGTTACTCAGATTCCCGGCCTTTCCCATAAAAGGTCATAATCCTTCGTTCTTAAGTTCATCTCAGAAAATAACAAAATACATATCGATTAAGCCAGTATGAAAAAATTAGCCTTCTTTAAAATATCTACAAACGAAACTAGATACGAAATAAAATAAAATCATATACATATCAATTAGACCGTTCCAACAAAATTGGCTTAATTCAAAATTTCCTTGAAGAATAACTACGAGGTAGCATCATCCTCGTCGTCATCCTCCAAATAATAGGATGATGTGGTAGTACATTGCAGGGAGCCTGTGAGACCATTGAAGTTGTTGAACATATCCCAATGATGAACATGAAGACCAAACATTTTTTTATTTAATAATTTTGATGTCTTTGTAAAATTATATATGTATTAAGTTTTTCTTATTTTTTACATATCTTAGTGAATTGCTCTAGTGGTAGACTTAGTGTTTTGTGAATGTTAGGCTCTAGGTTCAAACTTTGTTATGTGTAATAAATTGCTTATTTTTTTAAAGGGGGTCATTACTTGCACATGTTTTTCAAGTGATTGCACCGAAGTTAAAGAAAGACTTGATATTTTTCAAGTGATTGCACCGAATTTAAAGGACTTGATATTTTAGGGACATGTGATATGTAAATATGTAATATGGGCTGTCTGATTTGAAGTTCATGATCAATAGAGCTCTGGTACATAAAATTGGAGTAAAACATGATACTTGTCAGATGATCTATTGTAGTCAATTGTTGAATTATATAATCGCCTTTGACTCAATTTAATCAAATGATGAAAATTATATTTTTTTCTAATCTTTTGCAATTGATATCTTTTAATCATGGCCTTCAAATCAAGCGGCTTAGATGGTGTTTTCACATAGTAGAGGTCACCAAACTTGCAAGTCTTTCTTTTAAATTTAGTGCAATCACTTGAAAAGTATGTGCAAGTAATGGCTCCCTGTTTTAAATTAATTATACTAGAGCCTATACACCATATATGTGAGTATATAGCTCTACAAGATAATGGAGCCCTTTGTGAGAGAAATCTCTCCTAAAAAAAGTCTGTGGAGTACTAAATAGATGGAGGGGAGCCTAAAAATAGGCCAAATTTGTGGGATTTAGTTAAAAAAATCAAAGAAGATATATTTGTTATGAAAACAAATACAAGAAAAAAGTTTATTTGAAGATTTTAGATAATTTTGAGTGGTCAATATAATTTTGGATGGTTGAGAATCCACTAATATAAATTAGGACCCCTAAAGCTTAGTAACAAATTTTTAGAAAGTTTGGGTGGTCAATTGACCACCCAAGTCATAACGTGGCTCCGCCTCTGATCTTCTCCCACGATTGTAAAAGGCCAACGATAGAAGATCTCAACTCGCATTGATCTAAACATGCGTGCTCTCCGCTTGGTTTGAAGTTGTGTTATCGAAATGCATATACTACTTTGTCTATGCTGACACGAATTTTTTCTTATAGGGTTCTATCCAAGTCACATACAGATAGTGGAGGATATTTTGATGATCCGCGTACCTATGAACCATGGTACTTATCGCGGCTTCGTAATCCTCTACCGCTGAACTATACATGACACGATTCCATGTCTGGTAGAAGACATCACATTCTTGTATAGTATCAAATACTTTTCTAAAGTTTTTTAACACACCCATGTTTATGTGTCATACACACAAAGTATGACCAACTTCCATACAGACTTCCCTTATTATTTAAGCTCCGATCCTCATAATGAGAACGGACAATCTAACTTTTTCATAAAAGTTTTTTTCGTTGCTATTCTCTTGGATTGTCTCTTCATACGCAAACGAAAATTGCCTCTCTCGTAAGCCAACTTCACCCTGGCACTGCGGCCTTGAAATCCCTTATCAGACCTTTGTATCGTAAGCACAGTTTCTGCTTTATTCACGACATTGCTAGCCCACTCTATCATTTCCTCATGGGTATTAACGAGCTGATTTGTGACATAAGGAGAGTAAGGTCTGTATTTTGTGATTGCGTATCTACCACCTGAACATAATAACATTATCACTATTGAAATGAATAAACTCATGCACATAATTTTAAAGATAATGCTATTTTAAAAACTTATATACCGACTCATAACTTTCTTCGAGATACTCTAAGATTCAATGACAATCTTTTTTTAACCAAAGCCAATGCATTTTGAACCAAAATCGATCCATCAAAAATGTATATTACTCTTTCATATATAAATTCAATATAGAAATGAAATGGAATGTACCAAACAATTTTTTATTAATGCATAAAAATTCTAAATTTATTTAGAATGAAAAATTATATAATGAAAAATAATATAAACAGAATAAAAAATAACTCATTTACCAAACCCTTAGTTTACTTAAAATGAAAAATTATATGATGAAAATTAATACAAATAGAATGAAAAATAATGAAATTAAAATGAATATAAATAGAATGAAAAATAGTGGAAATAGAATAAAAAATAACTCATTTATCAAACCCTAAGTTTACTTAAAATGAAAATTAATACTAATAGAATGAAAATTAATACAAATTGAATGAAAAAATAATACAAATAGAATAAAAAATAACTCATTTACCTGTACAGAAGGTTGTGATTATATCCGAAGGAGTTTCGTCAACTCCAAAACATCATCATAGGATAGCAGCTCTTCGGAATTATCATTCGCATCCTTCGAACCCATGCTCGGTATTCTCAATAGCACGAAATCGAAACCAAAATGAGAGAAAGAAGAAAATAAGTTGGTATACTGAAAGAAGTAAGAAAACGGTTGTGAGTGTCCAACTGAGCGAAGAAGAATGAATATGAGATCATGAGGAATGCTCAGTGTTGAAAGAGGTCATAGTGCGGGAACCGAAGGAAGAAGAAGAGCTTAGGAACGGTTTGTATAAATAAGTGGGTATACTGAAAGGAAAGGGTGGGTGTATTTCGCTCACGAATTTTGAATTTATTGTAGGTGCATGCCGGAGCATGGGTGAACTCAAAGAATATATGGGTGAAAATAAAGGTACTCTAAGGCACAACTGCCGAAGTACAAAAAAGATATATCTTAGGGGTATAAATGGAAAAAAGCATTTGTTTTTGGTCACTAATTTACTATGCAGGCATGCGAGTCTTACCACAAAGGTGGGAATCGCGGCGGCAAATCGATGGCAGTGAAGATGGAATCGGAGAGAGAGGAACTCAGTGAGTCGTTAGACGATCTCTTCACCAATGTGTCGACCATGATCAAAGGCGAACTCCAGGTCCCTATCCCATCTCACCTCTTTTCAAATTCATTTCAATTATCCTCCGATTTAAGCGTTTTCTGCAATTCAAAATAATAGCTTCTACTTTTATATATTCATAAATCTTCTACGGGTTTTCTTTTTATTCATATTTATTTGTTGAATTTGATTGATGGATTTTTTTTTTTTGAGGATAATTGATGGAAACATTAGTTTACTTCAATTGAAGGAAAGAAAAAGCAAACATAAAAATTAGGTTTCTGATTCCAATGATCTAGGGTTGATTTTTTCTTTTCTTGAATTTGATTGATGGAAATAGTAGGTTACTTCAAATGAAGGGAAAAAAAATAGAAAATTAGTGTTTCTGATTCCGATAGTGAGCATTTATTTGTTGTTGTCACATTTTTAATACGGTTAGTTTAAAAATATGAGGAACTAGGATGTCTGAGAAAGAAGAAAACAGCATTGTTCCCACAATCCAGTTTTGTATGTGAAATAGTTGTTTTAATAATTTCAAATATGTTAGTTTTTGAGTTGCAAGCGATTGAATAGGGTTTCTCACATTAATCTCAATGGTAATGCAATT
This sequence comes from Chloranthus sessilifolius, assembly GCA_021018995.1. NCBI lineage: Eukaryota > Viridiplantae > Streptophyta > Magnoliopsida > Chloranthales > Chloranthaceae > Chloranthus > Chloranthus sessilifolius. Next base: position 85,188,130 of record CM037585.1, read on the forward strand.
AGTTAGATTATGGGTTATGCATCTAAGAATCCAAACATCATGCATCGAATCAAAATGTAAATTTGTTTTTGTGATTCAGTATTTTCAATTCGTGTTCTATTTTTCATTGCTTTGCTGGTGTAGGTCAATTGCTACACTGCAGATAGAAGGTGCCAAATTTCATCTAGAGGAACCGTGCTTCATAGTAGAAATAGAAAATCAAATTCATAATTTCAATTTCTCTATGCAAGTAAGTCTGATAAGAATTAATCTCTCAGAAGGCAATAAAAATTAAAAGTAAATCAGATTGGCGTGGATTCAACAACTATAGCGTGTGGGCTGAATTTCATATTCAATTAATCTTCTGACATTACGAAAAGAACACATTAGTTATTAAATCATTCATTTTCATTTTTCCCCCTCGATAAATTGCACATGTAGGAATGATGACATATCGTCATCGGAATCCAGAACTTTAAAAACTCTTCTTGGTGTAAAAAGTAGTCACTGGGGATGAAATCTTTTCTATACCAGCTATAATGCACCGACGTCCATCAAAACTTCATTGTTTGGTGTATGGTTGTCAAGGTGAGTCCATGGCGAATGGCGAGGTAAATCGCCATATGAATCTATATGGAGAGAATGCATATATGGCGGCGTCATGGAGAAATAGCGAAATGGCGCTGCCATGGCTGCTATGTTGAATTACTTTTTAATAATTTATAACCTTAATTATAACTTATAAATCATAAAACTTTTAAGTTATAATTTATAACTTATGTTTGATAAGTTATATCCATCATATCTTGGGTTTAAGTGAAACCCTCTAACCTCTAACACAGCTCCTCTCTGTCGTTTCTCTTGCAGCCACTCTCTCTCTCTCTCTCTCTCTCTCTCTCTCTCTCTCTCTTTCTCTCTCTCTCTCTCAACGCAGGTTTGTATATTTTTTTAATCTCTTTCTCGTCTCTTTTTTTTATCGGTATTGTCCTTCGTCTCTCTCTTTTTTTAAATCCAATTAGCACAATCGCAATCAATCAACACAACCGTCAACGCTCAAGTTCTTCGCAAACTCACGCATGTATTTTTTTTTTTTCTTATTTTTTATACTATTTTTCTATCTTTAAAAAAAATAATAATAATTTATGAACTTTAATACCATCTATTTCTTTTTACTATTTTTTTTTTTGGAGGGGGGGGTGCTACTAACCCCCTACCATATGCTGAATATTCCCCATTAGGTACAGCTGATCGTTGCCGCTTTGAATCACACTGACAGAGACTGTTTTTCTCTTTATGGTTATTGTTGAGGCAATTGGAAACATTGCCTCTTCGCGTGGGCTCATCTGTCCTAGACGTAATCCGAAGTTCCCCAAATGGTTCCTTAATTTCTCATCTACAATTTGTGGATGATACACCAATTCTGGTTGAAGGCTTCCGATAGTCAAAACTGAAAATTAGTGGTTCATTTTCTAGCTCAATGAGGATTGCATAGGATAGATAAGCATTCTTAACAAATCGTTTGCTTGCAGAATTAATTTGTAAGAATTTCATCAAGGAGTTTGTTGATAACATTGTCTGTGAATCTGAGATTTCTTCCTTTGTAATACTTGGGGACTTCTCTCGAGATTTGCAAACCAAGTAAATTTGATTTGGGTCAAGTAATTGAGAAATGGGGTTTGAAACTTGGGACCTGGAGGCTAATTTTTTTCTTTCCTGGTTAAATAACCGTCTTAAAATCTACCTATTTATTTCATATCTGTTTAAGAATTTACTTGTGTGGCTATGAAATTAAAATGGTTCCAACGGAACTTCCATTGGAGCGGTAAATTGTGTAAGTATTTGCCTGCAAAGGTTCTGGTGGGTGTAAGTATTTGCCTGCAAAGGTTCTGGTGGCTTTCATAGTTTGAGGGACAACAATTTTGCCTTATTAGGCAAATGATGGTGGACAATTGGTGATGTATTCTTCCATCATGTCCTATGGATAAACGGTTTGACTACAAAAATACGGACATCTACCTCCATTGGGCTGTAGCTAGTGAGTGTTTGTCACTATCTGGGAATCATGTCGCATGGACTCCGTTGTGCACCTTGGGTATTTGGGTAGTCCATGATCCTCTATTCTAAGGGCAAAAAATATTTTTGTACAAGGTGGGGATTTAGGTTGTACACGTTGTGCATGATCCTCTATATTGTATTACTTCTTTCAGTTTGAATGCAGTTGCCTTTTTCTTGATCAAATATATGGGTAAACAAAAATTTGGTTATAAACTCATAATCTATTAGATACCATTTTCTTGAAACTTGCTGAAATCAGCTTTTGCAATTTACAAACTTATTGTTCAAGCCTTCAAATCTTATGCAGCAATTAAATGCACCCGAATATAAAGTGATCAATAAACGCTATGAAATATTCATGAGATCTTTTAGTTTGAGAATGGAATGGACCACAAATATTCATGGGATCTTTTTTTGGAGAATTTTGTTGATCTCTTGTCTGCATCCCCAGGTCAATCATATTCCATGACATTATCATCTAGGAGTGACATCGGTCTCCTTATTCCCAGTTATGCAAGCTGTACTGCTATTTCCTCCCGCGTCTCACTACCTACCTTCATAATTATTAATTGCTAAATGTAAATTCTGCATCTCCATGGATCCTTTGGGAACCATTTAAACAGCATTAGCAGTCCCCAAATCATGGACAGAAGAATCTATCCTATCCAGCTGCCTGATCAACACCAGGTATTCCTCCTCTTGGTCACCAATCACAATCCCCTTTCTTTCGCTCTAAACAATGTATCCTAAACCTAATGAATAGAGGCCACTATACCCTATTTATAGGTCTTAATTCTGTAAGGCACCAAAGGGGTGCCAAAGTCATGACCTTTGAGGATATCAGAGAGTTAATTCTAAGTGTCTAAAAAACGTTTCAAGAGGATGAAACTTGTTCCAGAAAAGGTCAAGGTCACATTAATCCCAAAGGCCCCACCAATTTGAATGGTTGTTCCTTTCTAGAAGCCTGCATCTTCCAGCCAGCTATGACATGCATCATGAGGCTAAGGAAAATGAAGCAAAAAATAACACTTATCTCCTGATCTGATAACAAAGAAATCAAAGGAGATCATAGGGATGCCAGAACACAACCTAATGGTTCAAACGAAAGAATCATGACTCTGTATAAGAGACTGTGTGCATGCAATAACAAATCGTGAGATCACCTGTACATATTTCTGGAAGCACACACCAATATACAACTTGTGCATGCAGGCATAATTTCCAAGATCACTGACACTGTTTAAGTACTGCATTTCTGGGCTCATGCAGACTGTTCAACAGCTTTAGTCCAAGTGCCACACACAACATAGCTAATAGTTATCCATCAAGAATATATCAGATTACAAAGTTGGTTGTGCAGGAGAATAGAGAGTTTCATTCCACATTCCAAATATCCCCATCAACACAATTTAAATTTGTGGGTGAATTATGATATTTCTCTTCTTTCCCATATGGGCAAAAATAAGCAAAACCTCCTTTTAGCTATTGACCGACGTTATTGGTTGCGAACCCCAAGGTGTTTGAACAAACTGGTACAAGGGATTGACTCCCCTGAAAGGCAATTATAAAGTTATAAAACACCCTTTAACCATTGAATCTGTTTAAAGCTGACTTCCATAAATTTCAAGGCCCCCAGAATATGTTATAACTTCAAATCCATGGAAGTCAGCCTTTGATGGGATTTGGTGGCAAAAGGGTGCTTCCTAAGTGATGTTGCCTTTGAAGCCCATTAAGCCTTAGCACAATGCGACAAACCGATGTTTACTGGTTCTCTTTTTCAGACAATACAAACTTATAGATGCACAAAGTATCGCTCTTTTTCAGACAATGCGAACTTATAGATGCGCAAAGTATCATTCTTATTTTTGTTGATTTTTCTTTTTAACTGATTCTTTCTGTTTTTAAATAAATCAATAGAAAATGATTTACATATCATTTCGGAGAGCAGTGTGTATGGCTGGTAATGACACAACACACCTATCACAAGGTGTATTTTGAAAAATCTCTGTTTTCGAATTTCAGACACTTCTCTCTACAATGTTCATAGAACTAACTTGGACCTCCAACTTTCTCAGGGAACAAATAACCTTCTGGAACTTCTGGAGAAGATGAACCTTATGGTAGTCGAGGAATACAAAAGCTTTGGTGATGTAGCTGCTGGACTAAGGGTCTTCGTGGAGCAATTAAAGGCAAAAAATGACAGCTTTGAAGTGTATATTCAACAGATTGATGCAATAGATCACCAAGTAACGGAATTCGAAGCGGTAATTTCGATGCTTGATAAATATGTATCTCTATTAGAATCGAAAGTGCAACATGCTTATAGCAATATGCCGACTTAATTACTGTTTTTAGTTGTGACAAAAAGTAATTTTATTGCTAATGACCTGTTCTGTTTTATGTGCTTACTATTACTTGATCTGTACTGTTCTCTTTGTAAAATCAAGCCAAGTGGAAAGATCCCAGAACCATAATTTAGAAAGGCATAGGGCTGGGCGATGGCAGTGTGACCCTGACCCTGACCCGGCAGAGTGCCGATGACCTAATGATACCAAGCCCGAGCCTGGCTTAACAATGTTTCACTGAGCCTGAGCCATGGCCCTGACCCTGAATCAGCAGAGTGCCTTAGGTTCGAAAACCCTGTGATGGGCTCACGATACCAAGCCCGAGCATGGCCTAACAATGCTCGCCGACCTTGAGCCTGACCCTGACTCCGCAGGGTACCTTAGCTTTAAAGAACCTGGTGATGGGATCACAATACCAAGCCTAAGCCTGGCCTAGCAATGTTTCACCAAGCCGAGCCTCTCCCTTAGAGCTGAGATGTGGTCATAATGTTATGGAATCACCATTGGATCGTGGTTACGAATATACAACTTTATAATAAAACGAGAAGGGGGAGGCTGAGAGCGTAGTTACCAAATTTGGATCCGGCAATCATTTGATGGGGTATTGGTCCGGTTTACCAGATATATTTTGGAAAAATTCAGTGAAAATTTTGGAAAAAATAGTGGATTATAAAAATAAATTATTAAAATATACCAAAATATATGTTAATTTAGGTTATGTTAAAAATGATGGCTTTATATTATAAAGTAAGTGTATTATATAATCCACATGCATCAACAATTTAGGAGAATCGACGAATCAAGCGAATATTTGGGAGATAATTGACGAATGAAGCAAATATTCAGGCATTAAGTTCGGCAGACCACCTATTCTAGATTTTGCCAAAATTTTGATTAATGGAGAACTTTGTGATTAATAGAGAAATTGAGACTACAAATGAAAACATTTAATTTTGGTCCGTTGCCTCAAGTTAAATTGTCTCTCGCAACATTAAGGCCCTATTTGGTGTGGGACGCTAATCTGCGGACAGGAAATTTTTTAACAAAAATTTTTTTATGCCCTAATCATTGCTCTCTCTCTCTCTCTGAAATCTTTTTTATTAAGCTCTGCATATCTCTCTCTCTCTGCATGTCCCTCTCTCTGTGTCACTCCCCTCTCTCTGCTCATCTCTCTCTCTCTGCATGTCCCTCTCTCTGTGTCACTCCCCTCTCTCTCTATACATGTAGCAACCTGAAATCTCACAAAGGCTGATTGTAAGATCTTAGGTCGTACCTTTGTATATCATAAATCATAAAAACATAATAAGACAATAAAAGCGCCTTAAACTGCGGAAGATGAAATTTTTAATAGCGTTAATGAATCTTAATGAAAATTCATGACAATTTTCTAATTCCAATTATAAAGTTCAACATGATTAAAACTTAAACATTCTTAATAAAATACTAGTTGATCATTGTCTCGTCCATTTAAAAACTAATAATAATAATAAGGGAAATAAACAACTAGTCTACGAAGCCTACATCGCCATCCATTTCAGGTTCTTGAGTACTATATAGTCTCATCACCATAGACTCATACGTTGTCCTTAGCTACACCTGTCTCGTCTGATCACCCACATCAACAAGGGGTGTAAGTTTACACCTGTATGGATCAGATATGCAATCCTCTAAAGTATAAGATATCAATCATTATAATATGAACATATTTATAATTCATGGGTGTGTGCTTGTGGCATGCATAATCTCAATAAACTAAAACAAACTAAACATAACATGATAACAGGGTTGCATGAGTTTATCCTTTCTTTTAAGTTCATCTTTCTTATCATTTAATGCACGCTAGACTCTGTCTCGCTCAAGATGTTGGGTCTAATCATGCCTATTATTTGTTTAGTTAGACTTCGTCTTCAAGACGTTGGGTCTAATCACTCATATCATTTATTGCACGTTAAACTTCGTCATGCTCAAGGCATTGGGTTTAATCATGTTCATCATTTAAAACCCATTAGACTTCGTCCCGCTCAAAACGTTAAATCTAATCACGTTTATCATATTCATGTTTAGTTAGACTGCATCATGCATAAGACGTTGGGTCTAATATCTTCTTAGACTCCATCTTGCACGTTGGGTCTAATGTTTCTTATTCATGTTTAGTTAGACTTCGTCATGTACAAGACGTTGGATCTAATACCTTCTTAGACTCCGTCATGCTCAAGACGTTGGGTCTAATGCTGCATTAAACATTGCTTATCATTTGTCTTACTTATGTGTCTTGATCATACAATTTGTGACTCATCATAAAACATTGAAGTGCATATGAATATAAGTATGACATATAACATTGAAGTGCATATGAATATAATCTTTTTTTTTTTAAGGGCTAAAGGTTTCATAAAAGAAAATATCTTCAAGAACGATAGAGAGAATAGGAGGGGTAGCCTCCACCCATACTTGTTCCGAATTAGAATTCAAACCAAACTTGGAAAGAGCATTTGCAGCAGAATTGGCACTTCTGCGAATATATTTACTTTCAAAATAGGAGAAACCTAGGTTGAGTCCTTTAATGTCTCTGATGATGTAGCTAATATCCAAAAGGTCCTTGATGCGGGAATTTACTAAATGCAATTTTAGGACTGAGATTAAGATTAAAATTAATTTAATCAATTAAAAATAACAATTTCTCATAACAAATTATCATGAAAATTCTAAGAATTCAATTAGAAGATTTAATTTCGGCTCGAAATAACGTTACTTTTCGTGTACGTTCCTTATCGCAGATCTAGAAGACTAGGGTTCTTATGAACGGCTAGATCTTCGATAGTTTCAGAGCGTCGAACGAACTCGCAAGCGGGTTCTTTCGATACCAAACAAAATAAAAGGCTAATAAAGTTAATAATGAACAAAATGTTGATTTTAGGTTTTCATGAGATAAATAAAATAACTAGGATTATGCTACTTACGCAAATCGTAGATTTAAAGAAGATAGAGATAGAAAAAGAGTGGGCTTCGTACCAAACCGCAAGCGGGAATTGAAGAATCGGTCTCTATTTTGAGAGACTCTTACCCTCACGAAAGTTTAAAACTCTCAATTTTGCATAAACAATTTTCAGTAACCAAAAACTAATAATAAAAGTGTTTGCAAGCCTTTAAATAGGCTAACCAATGCATAAAATTATAGATCCTAGTATAACTCTAATTCCTAATTCAAATAAAAGAAATATCCTAATTCTTCTAAAACAATAAAGTCATAAACAATAAGGAAACTAATCCTATTTCTAATAAAAGAAACAACTATTACTTTTTAAGATAAAATAATAAAAGAGACTAGTCCTAATTCAATTAGGATTCTTGAAATTCGTCACTTTATGTGCAGCCTCCGAAAATTGACCATAACTTCTTCAACACTTGTCAGAATTGCTCAAATTTTGGCTCGTTGGAAAGCTACTTCGATAAACTTTCAAATATGACCAATTTTGCATCAATCCGACTTCGTTTAACATTTCAAAATAGGCCAAATATAAAAGTGACGAGATTGAAAGTTGAAGACCCTAATAAATTTTAGATTTTCTTCTTTCTTATCAAACGGGTCTTTAACGGGCCTTTTTTTTTAAACTCATTCGTGGGTCCACTTTCTCTTTTGACGTCTCCTCTTTATCCGACCACAATTCAAATAGACGGATCTAAAATACGCATCAATCCTCCTTGGCATGTATTGCTAAAATAATCCTTTGAGAGTCATATTCGAGCATGACCCAAGTTAAACCAATGTCACACGCAAGTAAGAGTCCATGGTAAGCAACTAAAGCTTCGCCAAGGAGTGGTGAGTGCCCTTTCAAGCCACCACCAGCTTTGGCACCAATGACAAAACCCTCATGATCTCTGATGACCACCCCGACTCCAACAGCCTTAGTAGCTTGGATCCACATTCCATCAACATTTAGTTTAAAAAACTGCTCCGTAGGTGGAAGGCAATGGTCCGGAGCAGGCATCCCAAGTGCATAAATATTTGTAGAATTTGCCTCTTCAAACTCAGTTACCACACACGTGGCCGAGTAAACAGTTTTGATTGGGTTAGTGGCCACTCCTTGAACAAAGGAATTGCGGTCAATCCAAACTGCCCAAGCAGTAGCGAGAAAAATATTGAGATAGTCTTCCTCAACTTCAGTTAAGATAATCTGAATCCATTCCTTGAAGGATGCCATCCGTATTTGTTCAACTCGTAACCCAAGCGGTGATAAGAACCACACACGAGCGGCCCAATCACAATCTTTTATCGCATGAATAACACTGTCAGGTCAGGTGTCACAAATGTCACACCTCGAGCAGATTTGAGGGATTTTAGGGTGGATCATGGCCTTTGTTGGGCAGATATTTTGGCAAGCTTTCCAACAAAAAACCTTCACATTGTTAGGCACCTGGCATCTCCAGATTTCTTTCCAAATAACCCCATCCAAATTGGAGCTAGACTTGGCGCAACACTACGTATTACGCACCACCTGTCGAGCTAGGTGGTAAGCACTTTGCACTGTAAACTGCCCATGGTGAGAACGAGCCCAAAGTGATGTAGCATTATAGAGGCCAGTGCTAAGAGGTATTCCGAGAATAGCATCTGCGTCTTCAGCCATAAAAATCTCCTTTATAACTCTTTCGTTCCAGCCTCTGGTGTTGTCCTTTATCAAATCAGCCACTATGGTGATATCTGCCCAATTCGGATTTTGATTAATCACCTTAAAAGTGGATGGTTTGGGGATCCATCTATCCTCCCAAATAATAATGGAGTTACCATTTCCCACCCGCCACATAAGATCTTGATCAATGATATTTTTCACGCTTAGGATACTGCTCCATGGAGCGGAGTTCCTTTTTGAGGTAGCACTCATAAAGGAGCCATTTGGGAAATATTTTGCCTTGAGGAGTCTTGCCACAATGGATCTATCATTTGTTAAGAGTCTCCACTCTTGCTTTGCTAGCATCACTAGGTTCCGAAAACCAATACCTCCATCACCTTTAGGTTTACAGATGTGATCCCAATTCAGCCAATGGATGTCATGATCTTTGTCGTTCCTCCCCCACCAGAATCTAGCCATCATTATAGAGATCTCCCTGAGAAAACCTTTGGGTAGGCGAAAACAGCTCATGGCGTAAGTAGGGATAGCTTGAATAACTGCTTCGAGTAGAACCTCCTTGCTAGCAGCAGAGAGGAGTTTCTCCTTGCATCCTGGAAGCTTCATCTAGATTCTATCTTTAATTCCTGAAAATAATTGACGCTTTGATTTCCCAATCATCGATGGTAAGCCAAGATACTTCTCCTGAGTAACAACTTTCTTATTTGGATCACTTGCATAATGGTTTGCCGCACCTCCTCTTTGGCTTTCTTACTAAAGGAGATGGCGGACTTCTGGAAGTTAATTTTCTGCCCCGAAGCACTTTTAAAAAAACAAAGAATGGACGCAATCGTACGCATCCAATATGTATCCACCTTAGTATAAATGAGACTGTCATCTGCAAAAAGGAGGTGAGATACAGAAGGAGCACCTTTGCAAATTTTCACACCAGAAATAGATCCATTAGTTTTTGCATCTTGAAGAAGTGCCAAGAAAACCTCTGAATAAATAATAAATAAATAAGGGGAAAGGGGGTCTCCCTGCCGGATACCCCTGGAAAGAGTAAGACGCCCACCATTGATGAGGATAGAGTAAGCAACAGAAGAAACACAACTCATCAACATGGAGACCCATCTAGGATGAAAACCAAGTTTGAGAAGGGTCTTCTCTAGAAAAACCCACTCAACCCTATCGTACGCTTTGCTCATGTCCAACTTGAGGCTACAGACCCCATTGTTCCCTCATTTTTTAAAAAGTGTCCAATTTCAAAAGTCGTAAGCACATTATCAATGATTAATCTATTAGACACAAAAGCAGATTGATTTTCAGAAATAATCGATGGAAGAAGGGGCTTTAAGCGGTTTGCAAGGGATTTTGCGATGATTTTATAGATCACGTTACAAAGACTAATAGGCTGATATTCACTAATGGTAACCGGATTGCTGGGTTTGGGGATAAGAGTGATAGAGGTTTTGTTAATATCAGAGATATCAGAGGAACCATTCAAAAAATTTTAAGAGATTTTAACGACCAAATCACCAATAATGTCCCAAAACTTTTGATAAAACGGAGCAGGCATACCATCAGGCTCAAGGGATTTAAGGGGGTGCATCTGGAACAAAGCACGTTTAACATCAACAGCAGTGAAAGGTTGAAGAAGAAACTTATTCTGAGCAGATGAGACTTTGCATTGGACACTGCTGAGAGCGGCTTCAACTTGGGATAGATTGCTGGTTGAGAAAATATCATAGAAATATTCCATGGTAATGGCATGGATTTCCTCATCGGTTGAGCACCAAACCCCCGCTTTGTTGTGGAGACCTCGAATGCAATTCCTTTTCATTCTTTGTGAGGCTTTTGTGTTACGGTCTCCCTCTCTAAGCGACAGTTCCTTCCCCCTTTGTTTCCACATGATCTCTTGTCGATCAAGAAGTTCATTTTGGAGCCGACGCTTAGCTTTCTCTGCTACTGGATGACGGTGCACACCATCGCGAGCACTGAGTTCTTTTAGATCCTCATAAAGACGGGCAAACTGGTTTTGAACATGTCCAAAGACAGACCAGTCCCACACAGAGAACTCTGATGCCATGGATTCCATAGAAGAACATAAATCTCCAACCGTATCCACCTCCTTACCATACCCCCACCCATTCCGAACAATTTCTTCACAATCCTCGGATCTCAACCACATTGCTTCGAAGCGAAAAGGTTTTTTCCGAGCTTTTTTTGGTATGGATGGCTCAGTTGTGTCAATGCAGATGGGTCTATGGTCCGATTGGGTGGCAAATAAGTGTTGAACATGAGTAAAGGGAAATAAGGTCGACCAGCTAGCCGAAATAACGGCATGATCTAATCTTTCTCTTATGCATTCATTCCCTCCATAGGAGAGCTAACCCACCCAATATGCCAATGCTATCCACAGCTATGCCATTAAGAGTATTAATAGAATATCTAAAATTTGTAAATCTCCTTGCACCCATTTTAGTTTCAATGAGGAAAAGGATGTCAGGATCTTCTTTCGCCATGAGTTGGTGAAGAGATCGAATTGTGCGAGGGTTCCCAAGCCCTCGACAGTTTCATCTCAAGATTTTCATTGTGTTCGGCAGGGTTGCCCAGCGACCTCCGCCGATACATCAGAATGACTGGTTATGGCGCATTTGGTGGGTTTCAAAGATTGTGAAGAAAGTTGTACCTCGACGAAGTGACAGCATTTGGAAACAGAAAAAATGGTAGAGAAACCTCATCCGCCCGATTCTGATGGACACCAGTCTTTTTTGGTGTGCCGTTAGAAGAGGTGGCGCAGCCAAACCTGGCAACACGTTTCCATTTTTGAGCGGTATCGACTTTTTTGGGATCAGATGGTGCAGCTCCATCTGTAATTGCGGTAATGCCAGCTGGCCACGAAGATTCCGGTGCATTATTCTTGAGTAGGCAATGGACCCCATCAGTTTTAGATAGAATGCCACCGGTAACCTCAGAGTCCTTTATCATAAAGAGTTGAGGGCCCACCAGTCTCAACTCCTTTCTAGAGAGAGAGTTGTCCCTATCAATCAGCCCCACAAGGGATGTGGAACAGTTATTCGTCACAACCATATTGGGATCAGAAAAAGAAGGAAGAGTTGGAATGTTGTGCGCCGCAAGGTCCTCCCGTGTAACGTTAATTGCTTTGTTCTCGTCCACCACACGATTCCCATCCACAGCCGGTTCACTGATTTCCATGTCAGAATCGTTCACGTGGGGAGCTTTGGAGGAGGGAGATTCACCCGTCGCCGGCTTATAAAATAAGGCATCTTAATAATTCCATTCGTAACCAAACCATGCGTGAAATTGTTACCTCCATTTCTTCCAATCTTTCTTGAACCATGCATGAAATTCCTGGAGATTCTAGGGGTTACCCTCATCCATTGCCCATATTGATCACGGCCATTACCATCAGCAGTGAGGCATTGTCTATCACTATGGCCAATGCGGCCACAACAATAGCAGAACGTTGGCATTCTCTCATAGATGAAGCTAAGCCATTTCTCCTGACCACACCATTTCAGAACTCCCCTACGGATAGGTTTAGAAATGTCGGTCACCACGCGACATCGGAGGTATTTGCCCCACCCAATGCCATTATCCGCTGTATCAACTTGTAGGACAATTCCAATATGATTCCCAATCCTTGTTCCCATAGCTTTCGTCATTGCCCCAAGAGGGAGCCCCATAAAACGAATCCAAAAAGGTGAAGATTGATAATTGATTTGTTCAATTGATACATCGCCTTTGTAGTCTGCAAGAACTATCAGGTAGTTATCAAAGCTCCACGGGCTAAGTTTGATGACTCGGTCAATGTGACTCTGCTCAGCGAACTGAAAAAGAAAGGCGTTCTCAGCAACCTCTACAACATATAGGGGCTTGGAGAGACCCCACATAACTTTAATGGCTTCTTTGAAAGCTTCCGGGTTGATCCGCCGTGATGTGATAACCTTCCCAATGAGGCAGAGTGTTAGGGATTTGGAAATTTGAGGATTCGGTAACAAGCTCTGGAGATTCATCCTCTGTAAGCACCAACTTTTTGTTTAGGTTTTCAAAGAGAAAGGAAAGAAAGGGGAGGAGAGACTAGAAATCGAGAAGAAGAAACAAGGAAAGGAGAGGAAGATTAGCGAGGTAGTGGAGAGAGTAAGACTCAAGTGCTCCCAGGGAATTGAAGAGAGAGAGGAGAGACACAAGTGTCTCAGGAGACTCACCGCTGGAGAAGAAGTGCCCACTATCTGATTGCTAATATGCCTGACATAAGAGTTAAACCTAGGGAGGGTTATTTAATAACTACAAATAGAATGGGGAGGAGAGACTAGATCTGAGAAGTAGAGAAAAACAAAAGGGGAGAGGAAGATTAGAGAGATGGTGAAGAAAAAAAAGTCAAAACACTCCTAGGGAAGTGAAGAGCAGGAGGAGAGATATAAGACTCTCAGGAGACACTCACCACCGGAGAGAATGCGCGCTCTTGGTTAGATTCAAATTGAACAAAACTAATCGTATATGAATATAATCATGGCATATAACATTGAAGTGCATATGAATATAATCATGGCATATAAACATTGAAATTTAATCACACTTCTTGTGAAAATAATTGAATATAAAACTTGCTTGCCCTGAATCGATCGATCGATTTCTTTGCTCGATTGATCAATTTCAACAAGAGAGTTTTTAAACCATTTTTATTTGTCAGGCTCGATCGATCGATCGATTGCCTGAATTGATCGATTGATCGATCGATCGATCCCAACCCGAGAACATATCCAATATAAATATCGCCCAGAAATAGATTGGTCGATTAATCAGACTCGATCAATCGATTTTCACTCGTGAGTATACCATATATTTATCAAATATATTATCATTAAAAAAAACAGTTTCAATCCGTAAGCTTTTCAAAACATCTTTTCATTCATCAGGTTCGATCGATTTCCTGAATCGATCAATCGATCCTGACCTGAGAACATCACATTATATAAATATATATTTTGCCCAGAAATTGATCAATCGATTAACTAAACTCGATCGATCGATTAATGCCAGAGAGCATATCATTATATGTCGTTCAAAATCGATCAATCAACACTTAAACTCGATCGATCGATTTTGATCTGTGAGCACACCTAAAAAATGTTTCAAATCAGATGGTGGGGTTTTGATTCGACTTCTTTTAGCCAAAAACATCAATATTAAGTCCATCAATCATAGCATGCATCCTATTTAATTACCCATTATAAAATAAAAGCACTAATTTGCATAAAAAATTATTTTAAAATTAATATTTTAAGTTTAAGGGAAAGCATAATTTCTCCATACCTAGATTAATCGATTAATCGCGATTAGATTGAGATCCCTACAACGACGATGACTTTTGAAGGTGGCAAAAGCCGCTTGAGAACATAAGTTAATGTCTCGCTGATCTTCCAAAAGAAAAGTTTTAGAAAGGTAGATTTAGAATCTCTTCTCTAAGATCATTAGGATTTTCTGATGGCTCTATTCTTAAGAAGAACTCTCGAAGAGATTATGATTTAGGGTTTTCCGTAACACACCTTTTTATAATTTATTGAGAATTATCCGGTATTAGGCTAATACACCGAAGAAGGATGTATAAGCATTTACTTCAAGGTTCAAAATAAAGATTTAAAATTCACATAACAAGGTTCGATTCTCTGAATTCTTATCTCTAACTCAAGCCTTTAACCATTAGGCTACTACATAACTTATGTCAAATAATGACAGAAATAAATATAAGAGCTTTCAAAACCAAAACATGTATTCGTAGTTAAAATGTTTTGAAAAGTCAATGTATGCGGTGTATGTATTATTAGGCACATACAAATAATTTAGGTGTATCAAAGACATGAAATTAAGATTACTACAATGCAATCTCTCCCCTCTCTCTCTCTCTGCCGCTCTGTATCTCTCTATTCGTGCCTCTGGGCATCTCTCTCTAGGCATATCTTTCTTTTGGTAATGGGAATTTGACTGCCTCAAATCAGGCAATGGAGATTAATTTTTGTCCGAATCTTTCACGAGATAGATCTTGAGATCCTGTCTCATCTATCAAATGATCATATGTTCATTCCGTATGTGACACATTTCCAGAAGTGTTCCATGAGAAGGGTTCTTGGGTCAATTTTGGGATTTTATGAACTGTGAAATCAATATATGTCCATCTGATAGGTGGGACATGATTTCAAGATCTATTGTATGAAGATTAGGACAAAAAATAATCTCCATTGCCTGATTCAATGCAGTCAACGTATTAATGGTGGAAACCGAATCTTTGTTTGCATTGTACCCTACTTTTTTTTTTTTTTTTTTATTAAAAAAAAATCTCCGAAGATCTTAACTAAGATAGGAGCTATTTTTATCAGGGGCAATTTTGTTAACCCAAAATCTATGGTAAGAGCTAGTTTACCAAATCGATCTTGCCACTGATTCTAGAGACCACGAAGTTGTCTCT
Source organism: Chloranthus sessilifolius (assembly GCA_021018995.1). NCBI lineage: Eukaryota > Viridiplantae > Streptophyta > Magnoliopsida > Chloranthales > Chloranthaceae > Chloranthus > Chloranthus sessilifolius. Next base: position 85,203,603 of record CM037585.1, read on the forward strand.
CGCAAACAAATTATCCTCAACACCTTTCGACTGCTGTTAAGAGGTGCATAACGTCCCGCTAAAAATGGTGTTGTGTGAGAAGCAATATGGAGTAATTTCTCAACACAACACCATTTCCAACTATAGAGGTAGTCGCAGTCTTTGAGGAAATGTGTTTTTCACCCAACATTTCTCTTGAAAAGTTTTTTTTTTTTTTGGAAAAGTTGCCAATGAGGGGCATACTATGCCGGAATCACTTTGTTAAAAATAGGATTTTTGGCATTTACTCTCCTAAGATATATTTTATTTGCACTCTGCCCCTGGTGTTTCACCTATTTACAATGCGACCCATGGTTTTGTGTTTCCTTTACTTATTACCCCTTGGAGTGACATATTGGTTACAAAACTAATCTTTGACTTCTTTGAATTAGGCAATATTGATTGTTTCTCAACACAATCTTCTACCCAATGAATCTTGTCATCAGAAGCCTCCCATCAAGCGATCAAATTTTGATTCCATATGATGATCATGGTTGTACATCAAATTTGGTTCTTGGATTACTTTTCGAGATGTGTGTCGTGTGAAATCAAAATCTGATCCTGTGATTATAGGTCCATGATCTCAAGATCAATTAGGCCAAAGGTCAGGGCAAAAAATAATCTCCATCAACAAATTTGAACTAGTCGAAGGTTATTTTGTCAAAGAATTCGTCATTATAGGAGTTAATATGTAAAGGAAATATAAAAACAAGGGCCGCAATGTAAATAGGTAAAACATGGGGGTGGAGTGCAAATAAGACATATCTCAGAGGGGTAAATGTAAAAAAACCCTTAAAAATAAAATTTCTAAAGCAAATAATTTATCTAGCTTCTTACCGGGGCTCTCATATCTCTCTCTCTCTCTCATGCTAAAATGGATGGTTTTTAATTACGTTTGATAGAAAGTTGGGCTCGAATATGTGACCTTGAGGTCAGTAGCGGAATCACGTTATGACTTGGGTGGTCAGTTGACCATCCAAACTTTTTAAAATTTTGTTACTAAGCTTTAAGTGTCCTAATTTATATTAGTGGATTCTCATCCATCCAAAATTATATTTACCACCCAAAATTATCTAAAATCTTCAAAGAAACTCTTTTTTGTATATGCTTTTATAAAAAAATATTTCTTCTTTGATTTTTTAAACTAAATTCTACAATTTTTGCTTATTTTTAGGGTACCCTCCATCTATTTAGGTGGTTTACAGACTCATTTCAGAGAGATTTATCTCATAAGGGGATCCACTATATTATAGAGCTACATACTCATATATATAATGTATAGGCTCTGGTATAATTAATTTAAAAAATTAAACAATTTATTACACGTAACAAGGTTTGAACTTAGAACTTAACCTTCACAAAATACTAAGTCTACCACTAGAATAATTCACTAAGACATGTAAAGAACAAAAAAAATTTAATACATATATAACTTTACAAAGTCATCGAAATTATTAAATAAAAAAATGTCGGGTCTTCTCATTCATTATTGGGATATGTTCAACAGTTTCGATGGTCTCACGGGCTCCTTATAACATACTGTTACATCATCCGACTCTTTAGAGGATGACGACGAGGATGACGCTACCTCGTAGTCATTCTTCGAGGGAATTTTGAAATAGGCCAATTTTGTTGAAACGGCCTAATCGATATGTATATGATTTTTTATTATTTCGCATCTAGTTTCGTTTGTAGATATTTTTTGTTTTAGCGTTTGTTTTGAGAAAAAATTATATAATTTTCTATCATTAATTAGTTAGATGACCGGATGACCACCTTATGAAAAAAATTCGGGCTCTGCCTATGCTTAAGATTGGAATATTGTCAATCTTCCATTGTATTATAGGGTTTGCCCGTAGCTCCCTTAGTTCCATGTATCAGTGTTTTATACGGACCTGAAGCTTAGGATAGCATCACATATTTCAACTTTGAGAAAAAGCCAGTTGGGCGCCGTGGGATCCTTAAAATACATTTGTGTGCTAAGCGGATGTGCGCCAATAACATCAAAGAAAAATCATTTTAATCATAGCGGTCACTCGTATGCCATACGATGACAGTGAATTGAAAAATTAGGTTACCGTTCATTTTCAAAATCATACATTAATTTTTTTTAATCTACACAAGGGTATGGGTAGGAGATGGTGCCATGTGGCTTTGTTGTGCATCATGGATGGCAGTGCAAAGGACATTGTCCCAGGGTTCAAGTCTGAGATGTTATCCTAGGGATCCGAGGATATGCATTTGAATGAAATGGCTGATTCATGTGTTTGAACCAGTTGGGTGCCACACAATCTATCAAAGATTGATCAGGTCCATAAAAAAACATATTCGTAAGGGTTTTATCCACCGTTCAAAAGTTAGTGAACTGTGTAAAATTTTAATATGCTAAGTGTTTAAGCAGCGGATGGGGAACTTTCACCTAGGTTTTGAATAATGAAATGGTTCCAAAAATAATTTTGTTTCTACAACCGTTAGAAGATGGGTGTAACTCACAATCACATGTTATATGATATGTGATCTAAGGATCAAACCACAGGTCATGCCACATGCTCACGATCACATGTCATATGGCATGTGATCTAGGGTTCAAACTACGTGTCACGTCACATGCATTATATATATATATATATATATATATATATATATATATATATAGAAAAGGAGAAAATGCGCATGAGCGTAAAGATATCTCTACGCTAATTAATATGGGCACAATATGTAGTACCTTTTTTGTGAAGTGATGGGTGGCATGGGGCCCACTTTACTAATTAGGGTTAAACTTTTAAAATATTTTAAAGTTATATTCCCTTTTAACCTCATTCTTGACTTTTTTAAAAGTCTCTTTCTTTTCTCTCTTTTTCTAAGAAAGTGGTCAGATTTACTCTTCGAGACATATTTTACTAAAAATATATGAGCGCTCGATAGTGAAGCGCTAGCACCTCGATAGTGAAACGCTGGCACCCCGATAGCGAGGCACTGATACTCTTGCAGCAAAGTGCTGGTGCCGAGGTGCCAACGTCGGGGTGTTGACGCCTCTATATCGAGGTACCGGTGTTTCGATAAAATAGCGAAGCGCCGAGGCGCTTCAATATATATATATATATATATATATATATATATATATATATATATATATATATATATATATATATACCTAAAAAAGTAGGGTTACAATGCTGAGGTGCTAGCGCTTCGCTATCGGCAGTCACATTTTTTGAGTAAAATATAATTAAAAAAGTAAGTTTGACACTTTCTTGAAAAAATAGAGAAAAGAAAGAGAAAAGAGATTTTTAAATAATTAAGAATGACGACTTGAGGGGTATTTAATTTCTAAAATATCTTTAAAGTGTAACCCTAATTAGTAAAGTGGGCTCCATGTCACCCATCACTTCACAAAAAAGGCGCTACGTATCGTGCCTATATCAGTTGGCGTAAAAATATTTTTATACTCGAGCATATATCTCCGACCCTCTCTCTATCTCTATACATATATATATATATCGTGAGAGAGAGAGAGAGAAGACTAAAGGACTATGGGACTAGGATTGGCAGTGCTTAGCTAGCGTCAGTCCTAAGTAGTTGGTTCGGGTTTTGTGGAGGAGGGGCATTGTTGAAGTACCTCGCCCGACGTTTGTGTCCACTCAAAGGTCAGGTCAGGATGGACCCGATATTGTCCATATAAAATCAAGGGAGAAAAGTGATTTTGAATTGGGTCGGGTCGGGTTTTCAGCTTGGGCATCGGATCGGGTATATATATATATATATCATTGTCCCATCGGGTCAGGTCAAGGTACACTAGGGCTCTCGACGGGCAGGTTGGGTTGCAAATTTTTTTTAGCTAAGAATTTTTTTATATCACTTTTTTTTTTCAAAATAGATAGAAGAGGCTTCTTAACAATTTTCAACGGTTTAATTTCATAATATTTTAGTAAAATGTCCTTTAATGGAAACCAGTTATATATATATATATATATATATATATATATATATATATATATATATATATATATATAATACGAGTCGGGACCAGGCTGGGTGTTAGGATACCTAGTCCAAGCCTGGCCGGCTTAACCCAAGTCGGATCATGCTTAGGCCGCGTTGGGTCGTGGGTGGGCTTACACACGAATAGGCTTTTTCTGGGTCGGGTATGAGCCAAAATCTGGGCCAGCCCGATCCATTGAAAGCCCTAGAATACACCATCTGGTTGGGCATATACTCTTGCAACCCATGGATAACCCTCGACAATCATCTCATCTCATAGCGATTCAATGTTTTGTGCTTTTAGGCTCTTAATCAAATGTAGGTATGCAACAGAGCCGAGCCAACTGGACCAATGGGAGCTTTTAGTCTCTTAAGCTCGGCTCCAAAGCCAAGATTTTTATCTAAAGCTCACTTGAAGTTAGCAATGCTGATTCGGTTTACCTAACCAAACTGAAAATTTGGTTTTCGGTTTGGTTCAGCCTGAACCAAAAAAATGGTTCGGTTTTGTTTGGTTTCGATTTTTTGTTTGTTTGTTATATATATATATATGGCAAAGGGGAAAATGCGCTCGGACGTTGAGATTTCTCTACGCTCCTCCAATGGGGAGCGGACACATGGAAAGTGCATTTGCACTAACCTGGGTTAGCCCACAGTGGGGTTTGCCTACTGACAGTGGTAGGGAATGTAAGTACTAGTAGTAGGAACTGAAACCGAGGTTATACTTGACGGAAAAAGGAAGGAGAGAGTGCCCACGGGTAAGGTCTTGTCATGATATGGGCAGTAGATGAATTCAAAATATGGCGCTAAATATTTTGACTCTAATTTTCCTTCTCTATCTCTCTTGAGGTTCTTTCTATCTCTCGTTTTATTTCCTCTCTTGTTTACGCTTCTCTGAATCAACTTTCTCTCTCTCTAGAGCTCTGATTGAAGCGCAAGCGCCACAAAAGACTACTTTCTCTCTTTGGACAACTCTCTCTCTCTCTCTCTCTCTCTCTCTCTCTCTCTCTCTCTCTCGAGCTCTGACTGAAGCGCAAGCGCAGTCTCTAGCACAGAAGAGACAACCGCTTTGTTAACTTTTTCTCTCTCTCCCTCACTCTGGAGCTCTGATTGGATAGAAGCGCTAACGCACAAAAGAAAATATTTTCTCTTTCTCACTCTGAAGCTCTAACTAGATATAAGCGCTGCTTTGTCAACTTCCTCTCTCTCTCTCTTTCTCTCTCTCTCTGGATCTCTGACTGGAGCATCGATCATAACAGTGTCATTTGACTATTTGAGGTAAAATTATTAATGAAGTTACAGATTAGAAAATATTTTAAATATATTCAACGTAGAAGCAAACGCTTCTTATGAGAAGTGATGCAAAGCGATGGTGCGACCATTTACAAACGTTCTTTATGGTCACGTCATCGCATAGTTATGAATCGATTTCCTTTTTAGCCCGATGTTGAAGCAGACGCTTTCATGCGAAGCGATACGAAGCGATGTCGCTTAGAGTTAGAAGTATCATCGCTTCTAACTTGAAGCGTTGACGCTCTTTATGGTCGCGTTATCGTATCGTTATGAATCGTATGGTGATCATAAAATTAGTAGCATTCAAAAATATTTTAAAATTATATTTGATGATTGTCATGTGGAGTGATACGAAGCGACAGCTAGAAGAAGTAGAAGCGCCATCGATTCTAAATCGAAGCGTTGTTGCTCTTTAAGGTTGCGCCATCGCTTCGTAGAAGTAGACACTTGTTATGCGCGATTTCGTTTATTTTTTGCCTAATGCAGGGGTGTAATGGACTCGATCGGAGGATTCAATGTAGGTGATGTTGATTTAAATGTCACCCCTGAGATAGTTTCTTTAGAAGGAGTTTTACTTAGCTATGATACGAATATCGAACTGCTCGATAGTTGTGAACGATCAGAGAATACTAACGAGGAATGAAAGCCATGTATCGGCTTGAAATTCCAATCCGAAGACGAGGCATATAACATCTATAATTTATACGCGAGGAAAGTTGGTTTCAGCATTAGGAAAAGTAACATTTACAAATCTGCAAAGAGAGAGATTATAAAGAAAAAATATGTATGTTCGTTCAAAGGGTTCAGTAGCCTTACAAGCGCAAATTACACGCCGATATAAAGTGTTCAAGAAATAACATATGCGGATGTGAGGAAAGGTTGAAGATTAGAATAAGCTACCATAAGTTGTGGAGGTAATAGAATTTAGATAGCCGCATAATCATCAGTTGTATACACCTACGAAGGTGAAGAAACTCCTATCACATAATAAGATGAACGAGACAAGTAAATCGTTGATTAGAGCATATGATGGCATAATTCCTCCCAAGATTTTTACTATTTTGTCGAGTTTGGATGGAGAGGCTGGCTGTTGAGTTTTTGAATAGATTGTTGCTAATTTTATTATTGAAAATGTGAGGTAAGAATATGGTGACAAAATAAATCAAAAGCGTAGAGTAAAATGGATGAAAACAGTAATCTAAAAACACACAGTCCTGCAAGATCCAGGGCCTATTGTAGCAAGTTTTGATAAGTAAGAGTTTGTCCCACGGAGAATGATGATCTGAAACTTCAAGGGTTGTATAGTAAACTCCGGACCTAGCTACAGATTTGGCAACTCTAAACCTACACTAGAAAGCAAGGTAAAGAGAGGGTGTTTAGGTGTCACAAACTAACCTAAAATTAAAAACAAGAATAAACTACAGCTAAAAGAAGGGAAAAAAGAAGGATGATGATGGTGTGAGAAAATAAAGGAAAAATAGGGAGAAATAGATAGCTATAGATAAATCAGCACTGCAACTCAGTGTTAGAAATGAATCTGCAGCAATCCCTTAGATGGCAACAAGCACATCTGCTAGGTAGAAAAATCTAATCTAACCCAGAGGTCTAGACTGATCTTAGGGTATTTTGTCCACTTAAATGATCACAAAATACCCCAAAGATTTCATCCAATCAATGGATTAAATCAGAACAAGAAACCCATTACAGACACTATGACTGCATGGCTACAAGCTCATTCATCCATAGGAGCAAATAGTCTTTGAAAATCAGGTGGAAACCACAAGAAATCTCAGACTGAATGAGGCCTTAAACTCAGCTGGTCATTACTACTAAAAGGCCTGCAATGATTCAGCTCATATGTCTGCAATCTCTACAAAATCTCATGTCTATTCACTGATGATGGGATTACAAAACTGAGGAGATGTTGGCTTTGCATCTGTCTCTCATTTGGATGCAAGCACAAATGCAGAGAAAAATAATCCAGCTCAACCCTGTGACTTAGACCAGCCTTCGGGCTATACTTTCCCCACTGGAATGGCCACAGGCTATCCCAGGGGTTAATCCAGTCACTGAGATTAGAGATGGAATATGAAAACTGCTGCTGCCACCATGGTTGCAGGGCTACAAGCTCAAGCAACCATGGGAGCATCAAACCTATAAAAATCCATGTAAAAAATACAGAGAAATACAGATTTAATTAAGCTATAAAAATGGAATTTCATTGAATAAAACAGAACTTACAATGATTGCCCTCAAGGAAACAGCCTGTGCAAAAACTCAAAACAGCTCACAATGTGTTCACAAAACCGATTGCATTACAAAAATATACCTAGCTGTTATACAAAGCTTTAGCCCAGCATTGCTGTTGTGCTAAGGAAAGAAGAAAAAGGAAAATGAAAGGAAAACTAAGCTTTAACCTAATCCTAAAATGCTATTTTGATCCAGCTATTCTGGATATTTTTACAAAATAGAAATAGCTCAATTTATACACAATCCATGTTGTTGTTATGTGATGTAGCCAATCAGAAATGAAGCTTTTAGGAGTTGATTTCGTGGCCCATTTGTGGCCCTTGGATGCTTTGGGATGTGTGAGCATTGGGAAGTGTGCCCTAGAAGCAATGAAATACCCTAAATATCTCTGCTGTTGAAGTGTGATTGTTGGAACCCGAGCCTCGTGCAAATGACAGCTTCAGGTATGCACCTCGCTAGGCTCTCGCTAGGATCTCACTGGGCTAGAATGCAAACTGAACTGCTCGCTAGGTGTTGGGGTGCTTGCCTTCCCTCAAATGGGGGTCTAATCACTAATAAAATTAGGCAAAACACACTCACACTGGCCTGCAAGTAATCAGGGTCTGTTGTAGCAAGTTTTAAAAAGATATTGAATAAGGGAATGTCCACAGGGAGGTTGGTTTAAAAATATGATAAATCTCCAGATCTGTATGAGATCTGGCACCCTAACTAATGCTACGTTAGCTAAAAGACAAGGGAGAGATTTAAAATGGATTGTCACTTAGGCTAAGCTAAAATTAAATATAAACTAACTTGGATCGAGTTTGGGAAATTAGATCTTGAAGGGGAAAAGCATAAAAAGCAGAAAATAGAGAAGAGTAGCTTGGAAATTGGTCTTCACTGAAATCAGATTAGATTAATCATGCTACAGAGGTTCAGAGCACACAATTTCCTCAACTCGCTATAAGCACAGCTGCAGGGTAGAAAGCTCCACTCCAAATTGCAGGATCCACCCGGTCTTAAGGCTATGATCTGTCCACTTTAATGGTCACAGACCATCCTAGGGATCTCCTCCAAAGCTAAAGCATCAATTAGAACAATTAAAACCACTACAGATGCTGCAATTCCTAGGTCACAGACTCAAGGAATCACAGGAGTATCAGATCCAAAGAGATCGGGTGGTATCCAAGAGGCCTACCAGTTAAGTGGGTGAGCTGATCTATAGACTCCTCTATACAAATCCGATCGATCACCAAATGAAACCAAAGGAACTTTAGATCTAATTAAAACATTAAAAACAACATTTACATTACAATCAAAATCACTCTACAATGAAAATACTCTCAGATCTGTAGTCTGTGCAGCTGGGAACCCACAATAGCAATCTTAACCTTACCCAATTACAAATCTAACCTCTCTCCTCGCTACTCTAAGGGAATTAGCCAACCATTGTTGGGCTAAAGGATGGAAAATAGAATTTCTCTGCAAGCTCCAATCTCTTGAATTTGGCTCATATCTCGACCTCCCCGCATTGTAATTGGGGGTCTCTATATATAGCTTTATCCTCTGTTTTTCTCGTCAAAAATCCCTTCTAGAAGGTCCTCAGAGTTTGTTAGGGTTCTGTTAGAGCATGTGGGTCAGTTAGGATTTCCTAGGGCATCTTCTGAAATCGTCGTGCCGATCACCAAGTGCCTCGGGTTGCGTGCAGCAGGTCACCAAGTCATAGCGTGTGCACAGTTGAATTTCTGAGAAGTTCTGCACACGATTTCAACAAGTTCAGGAAGCTTTCGACAGGTTCAAATAGAGCTTTTTGGTCCTTTCTCTAGGTTCTCAGATCTCTTCGATAGGTTCCAATAGGATGAGCCTTATCTTAGAGTTTCAGCATTCTCAGCCCTTGGCCTGGAGTATTCGATAGGTTGGGGAAGCTTTTCGATAGGTTGGAGAACCATTTCGATAGGTTCCGCTCTGCATGCCATTGTTTCGATAGGGTTTCTTTCACTCCTATCGAAAGGCTCAAGCACCCTTCGATAGGTTCTGTTCCAACGTCTTCATCTCGATAGGTTCAGGAAATCATTCGATATGTTCCCTTTATACCTGAGGCAGGTTTTCGATAGGATGGTTTCTTCCTTCCTTTCAGCTGCTCGATAGATTCTTGGATCCTATCGAACTCGTCAATCCACACGAATCCATCCTTCTTCTGCCTTCAGATCCTATCGAAACCTTTTCAACTGCACGAATTCCTCCTTTCTTTGCTTTCAGCTCCTATCGAAGTCTTCAGGTGACCTCTCGATAGGATGTTTTCAGCCTGTTTTCACTTCCTTCGCCTTGCCCTGCTGTAGCCACGCGCTCCAAGGGTCCAGTGATGTGCTACCCTCTGGTGTGCTGTTGCTGGGTTTGTCCTGTGCTGAGAGATGGCCCCTTTTTGGGCATTCTTGAGTGGTTTTCTGCATTAGTGTCATCTTTTATTGTTGTCTACAAAATACACTCGACAGAGGCTTATTAGTGTGCTCACAGGTCTATCAATGGTCAGGTTAAAGGGTGAAAAGTGACATTTTTTACCACTTAACACTAGGTTTAAATACAGCAGCATTTAAGCTGCTCGCTAGGTTCATAGTGTTGCAGCTTAAGCAGCTCGCGAGGATGAGATGCAGCTTAAATGCTACTCGCGTGGCTCCTTGACAGGGTGAAATGCAGCTCGCAAGGATGCTCGCCAGGATGAAATTAAATGTGTCGCGTGGTTGGCTTTGTCTTTGAAGCGTGCGGGATCTGCGCGAGAGCTAAGCGACAAGTTTTCTGAAGCCTGTATCTTCGTGAGAACTACGCGAGCAGATACTTCATGGCAGCTCTGAACCTCGCGAAGATTGCGCGAGTGAATTTTCTAAAGCTCTTTCGCCACTGAACTGCACGAGATCCACTCAAGCATTTAAATGTTGTAAGCCCAAACCTCGCGAGATCCTCGCGAGGCAGCTTTTGAGTGATTTTAACTGCACGAGAGCCTCTTGAGTCTTCACTTGTAATCCTCTACTGTTGTGCACAGTCTGCTGCAGGCCCTATGGGTGGCTGATCTGCTGTGCCACTTGACATGCTGTTCTATTTAAACCACTACAGCAGCTCTCCAAGACTTTGGCTTCACTTCTCACCCTCAACAAGCTTCCAAAGGTCCCAAATGCATGCCAAATTATCTCAATGGTGTGAACCACCACGGTGCATTCATTGAAATTCCTTCTTTTTGGCACAAAAAGGATGAATTGCCACACTAAGCTATTATTTTTCTGCTATCTATAAAATACACTTAAAAATCATTATTAATTATCTTAGAGGTTCATCAAAGGTCAAGTTAAGGGGTGAAAAGTGATACTTTTCAGATATTAACACACCCCCAAACCTAATCTTTGCTAGTCGTCGAGCAAAGAAAAAATTAAAACAGTTATTCAAAACAATAAATGCCACTTTCGTAGAGAGCACGGATGCATTTAGCATATGCATCAAACGTTTTCAACCCGTAGGTGATCCTTAGTAGAGGAGTGAAGTCTCCTGAGGGTTTTCAGTGAAGAGACCCACAAACTTCTCAACAAAAACAATTAAACCAAGTGCACACAGTGGTTAATCAGTTTACAATAACTAAAGCTTCATTCCACCCTTGCCCTTTAAAATTGGGAAAGTTTTAAACAAAGAATGCAAACATTTCAACACATAAATCATGCATGCTGCTCAAAACATTCAATTAGTTAACATCAAGAGTGTAATGTATGCAATCAGTACCAATCTCATCAGTAATTTAAAAATTAGGTTTAAACAATGCCCCACTGAATTTCATCTCAGACTCAATGCTCACCAGGCTGTCTCTCACAAATGAATTTAAGGGTGTTCAATTTCACTCAAGCCCAAGAGCAGTTGTAGACCTGAAATAGGCCTGCAAGCATGAGCATAGGCATTTGCTTCTAATTTCTAACTTCATCATATTCTGCTCACCATAGATCAGATATTTCCTTATCTCCACATGACAACTCACTTCACTTTGGATCAACAAGGTCTTTTTGATGGGTTGTAATGTGGCTTATGATTGAGGTTTACAAAGAATAAGAGGGTAAAGAGGGATTCAAAACTGATAAATCAACAAGGGTAGGAAGTGATTCATGACTTCACAACCTTTATTTCAGCACAACTTCAACTTCCTTGACATTTTTCATATTCAAAGTGGCCAACTTCTCCTCTTCTTTTCAATTTTCAACTAAAGCATTTCACTTTACTTCTCTTTTCTTCCTCTTCTTTTTTTTTTTTTTTTTTATATATTTTTTTTTTATGATTGTGATTATGGCTGCCACAGCCATACAACTACTACACTGCTATTTACAAATTTTTCTCCTATCATCTTCTCCTTTCACCAAATGTTAAACCTTACTCACCTATCTTCAGCATCTTCTCCTTTACCTTCTAAATTTTCAGAGTGAGAGTAAGGCTGAATCAGGTTAAGAGGTTCAAGTTTAATTACTTTGGTATTTGTTGAAATTTTTTTTTATTTTAAGGCTCAAACTGTATATGCACAAAGGGTAGTTTTACTGAGTTGATACTTTAGGCTCAAACTATCCAAATGAAGGCCTTAATCCTCTCCTTAGTGTCATGATTACTGTCAAACATTTTCAACTTGGGGATGCCTAACTTCTAGTGAGAAAATTTGAGTCAATCAGTCCTTAAAGCACAAAAGATTGTCATAGACGACACTCTTCAAGAAGAAAAATATTTTTATAGGCTCAAAACTCACTAGGTATGGTCTTCAATTAAACTCATGGGCATGTTCTCACCTTTTTTCTCTCCTTACCGGTTTACTAAGTACTGATTGTGAAAGATTTCTCTTAATGCTCACCTTATGGAAGTGTTAAATTTTAGAGGATTTTAGTGTTAAAAAGTCTGCATCATTTTTAAATTTCCTCATTCTAACAAGTTAGGTGGGAATTGACTTAATTCATCTCAATTTAATCATCACTGCTGCACTAAAATTAACTATTTTTCTAGCCTACCTACCCTGCCATACCCCAAAACCTAAGATAAACAGTGTCCTCACTGTTTCAGCATCATGTATAGGGACAACAAGTTTTATATCAATAAAGCACACTAAACTATAGCAGCAAACAAAGAGAAAACTAAAATAAAAGCTTGCAGAAAATCAGCCAAAGGAGAAAATTAGAACTTATACACAAGGACAACTAAGAAAACAAAGTTACTACACACATTCCTAAAATAGCAACTATATATAGCAGAAATTATACTAAAAGCAACAGGCATATACAAAACAATCACTATACTAAACACCTAAAAGAGTAAAATCTTAAACACAACTACCTAAAAATGATCTGAGTATGAATCTAAAGTGATGGCAAAGAATTTTCAACATGAATAGCACAAATTTTAAAGCATGATTCATACAAAATCATATCACAACACTCAATATTTACAAACAGTCCGGATGGGGGGTGCATGAATGAAAGAAATTTTTAACTACCCTATCTGGACCTCAGTTGAACTAGAAAGAACTATAATTCAGAAGTTAAAAAGTCATACCTTTGCAGATGCATAGGCATCAAACCTTCCCGCTCACAAATTGCAGTTGCATGAGAGGTACAGGGAGCAACTCCAGCTCGACATCAGGTGGATAATCATTTAAAAGGTAGCAAAGGTGCCTTAGATGGCTGAGGGAGGATCAGCAAGGCAAGTGTCCAAATGGACTGTTGTACTAATCCTACTGAGAAGCCCAAGATGATTAATTTTTCAGCACATGGATGGGGGCCTCCTCAGTCCATACTTCAACAAAGTCATCAACTTCCTCACTCCAAGTTCAGCAATTTGGGTGAGGAATTTTCCACCATCTCAACAAAACAGCAACTAATTAATAATCCTCATTTCCTCTAACAAAGCCTCCTCTTTGTAAGAAGGGAAAGGCTCTTTAAAAGCATGAGGAAATGGACTTCACATGGAAAGAATTTTATATATATCTATTTTTTTTTATTTCATGTTTTTCAATTATTTTTTTTCAGCTGGGGCTCAACTATCCCAACTTATTCAGCTTCTCTCCGAATGCACAACCTTTTTGCATCAACTACGTCTTGGTTAGCCACCTCTTTCCCGTTCCTCGAGGCATTGATGGCCCTAGTTTCTTCATGACTTGAAGAAACTTCACCAATCAAATGTGCCCCTCTGAGATTGTTCAATGTTTAGCCCGGGAACTGACCCTCGTCCCTTCTCATTAGAGCATTTGAGATATGACCAAGCTGGTCCTCAATTTTTCTGATGCTCTGTGAATGGGAAAACACAATTTGTGTAACAGAGCCGAGATTTTGCAATGAAGTCAAAACCTGCTCCTCAAAGGAGGGGGCTCTTGGTTGAGGTGGGGCTACAACTAACTGACCTGGCTGGGGGGACTGATGCGAAAATTGTGGTCTTGGTGCATGACCATGGTGGGACTGCTGATTGTAATTGTAGGGTAAAGCCTGTTGCTGCTGGGTATGGGTGAATCAACTTGTCTCCACCGCAAATTTGGGTGGTTCCTCCAAGTGTACCCAGCAGACTGATGTCCATATGACTGGACAGCATTGGCTTGCTCATTTAAAAATTCAGGGAATGGACCAACAGAGGGACAATGAAGATGGGAGTGTGTGGGTGAGTGGCATATGGGGCATGCCTCTCTAACATGTGCAACCACGTGGGGCTGCAATACACTCAATACCTTATCAAACTTTTTCGACAATGTGTCCACTTTTCTCTCCAGGTCATTGTAAATATTTACTTCATACAATTTTTCAGAAGACGTGGGTTCTTTTGCACCTCTAGCAAGTGGCTCAATGTCATAACTTGACAGAGCCTCCTGCTAGAGAGAATTTTCACTTATGAGCTCAAACAGACCTCATGCTTCTACAGCAGTCTTGCTGAGGTATGTGCATGACCATGGTGGGACTGCTGATTGTAATTGTAGGGTAAAGCTTGTTGCTGCTGGGTATGGGAGAATCAACTTGTCTCCACCGCAAGTTTGGGTGGTTCCTCCAAGTGTACCAAGCAGACTGATGTCCATATGACTGAACAGCATTGGCTTGCTCATTTAAAAATTCAGGGAATGGACCAACAAAGGGACAATGAAGATGGGAGTGTGTGGGTGAGTGGCATATGGGGCATGCCTCTCTAACCTGTGCAACCACGTGGGACTGCAATACACTCAATACCTTATCAAACTTTTTCGACAATGTGTCCACTTTTCTCTCCAGGTCATTGTAAATATTTACTTCATACAATTTTTCAGAAGACGTGGGTTCTTTTGCACCTCTAGCAAGTGGCTCAATGTCATAGCTTGACAGAGCCTCCTGCTAGAGAGAATTTTCACTTATGAGCTCAAACAGATCTCATGCTTCGACAGCAGTCTTGCTGAGGTATGTGTTACCACTCGATGCATCAATCATGGATCTACTTCTGGCATCAAGCCCCTGGTACAAGCTTTGTACAAGCTGCTTGTGATAACCCGACATTTCCCAGTAACGTATCGAGGAAAGGTCGCGTCGTCGGATCACCTAACATGATCCTATCATATAATCATATCCAAAGTAATGCAAATGCGGAAGCAATTTAAATAACTCTAACAGGATAGAATATGGCAAAACTAATATTTACTCATCTAAACAGTAAACTATCAAGATCTATAAACAAGGGCTAACTGATACGATATATAGCTTTCCACCGATGACGACCATCCGTCATCTAAACAATGAAAAGAAAACCTATAGATGTAGTATAAAATATTTCAAAACAAAACATAATACGTGGTTTATACAAGTATAGTGTTTAAAAGACATCTCTCTCTCAAACCTATTTGGGAAAGAATTCTTCCTCATCGTCCTTCTCGTCCGACTGGTAAGTGGGATCCCCCTCGTGCTCCGGATCGAGGTCTGCAATTAAGACATTGAAGTCGTAGGATGAGCTATCATCAAAGCTCAGCAAAGACATTTACATTACTAATTTATATATTAGATTTGCCAATTCACTTCTGACATGCATAAAATACAATCAAAGCATTTAGCAACATATCCTATAAACAAGTCTTTATCATGAAACAAATTGATCAAGCTGACATGCTGAATAAAGACCAGAAACATCATGGTGCAACAGATACGAGAAATCATGCGGAACAAGGAATCATGCTGAAATAATCTTAGCTTAAACAAGCTTATCAGATGTAAATATACATGTGCAGGAACAACAGAATCAAGCTCCCGAGTTAGCGGGATCACTTGGACCGAGACAAAAATAAGCTTCCGAGTTAGCGAGATCACTTGGATCAAGACAATCAAGCTACCGAGTTAGCGGGATCAATTGTCAAAAGTACACATTCAAGCTCCCGAGATAGCATGATCACTTGACTCAAAACTAAGTATCAAGATGTAGAGGACATCAAGGATAGCAGGATATGAATAATGCAATATGAATCATGCATGATATCAAAAAAGTATACCTCAAAACTGACTAGTATAACAGAACTTGCATGCTCAAACTGAAACTAGTTTATCATATAGCGAACTAAAACTAGCATATTCATACATGATCAAAAATTAGCATGTTCATACATGATCTAAAACTACCTCTATACTTAACATATGTATCATGCAAAACTGACATGAATTTATATAGATAAAACTGATATGAGTTCATTGATATAAACTGCTTTGGGTTCATGTATTCAAAACTGCTATGTATTCACAACTGACATGAGTTCATTTATACGAAACGGAAAATTTCACATGTGTTCATCATCGACAACACTGATTGGCAGCATTATAAATTTCTAATTATCAAGTGTACATGCTAAATCTAGCATGAACATCATGTCACCATATAGTGAACTGCAACTCAACTCATGGCAGCACGATATATCATCCTATATATCTAATCAATCAATACTTTGCAATCTAGAGGAGAATAAGGAAACAAAATATATTTTAACAAAGTAAACTCCCTACCGTAAAATTGAGCTTACATGTTACTTGTTGCCCTTGTATTCATGCATCAAGCAAACATCCATCGGTTTGAACGTATCATGTGCACCAACTGCCTAGGATGTACATTCATGGTATTATTATTTGTTTTTGTAATATTTGTATTGGTTTACTGAGTCACCTGAGACTGTATATCAATATTTTTTATGGTTCACTAACCTTAGGGTCAATACCTAGCACAAGGCACTACAAGGCATATACAAGGCCCAGACATAGGCTTGCCTTGGCAAGCCACAAGATTGTTGTGGCAAGCTCTCCAGTTGAGTACCTTGCCGTGACAACCTTGTGAGGTTGCCGCAGCAAGCCTGATGCAGGTGCTTGCTGTGGTGCTTCTTCTGATCTTTGGGTTTGCTTAATGTGTTGGGGCCTGGTGATATTATCTTGACTTTATATTTTATATTTTATTTATATTTTATGATAAATATTACACCGGGAACTTCATCTATGTCTACAATCTGATATTAACGGGGCCGGAGTGTGAGAATAAGATATTTCGACTCCGACACCCTTGTAATCTTATGTCTGTGCTACCAATTCGATCTGAGAGAATCGACACCACAGACCTATACGTTCTCCACCAGCGCAACGAGAAGGTCGTCATCATCCGGAATGACGATAACTTCACTGAGGGGAGGTGGAACTCCTTGCTCGGTGTCGACATCAGGGACAATAATCAGCTCGTTGTCGTCAGCGATGTCGATAACCGAACCATCGTATGAATTGATAAAATGCTGGGGAGCGAGCCAGTTGCTCCTCCTCAAACCATTGCGACGCATTTCAGTACGAGCTGAGGCAAAGTTAAATGAAATGCTAATCTAAGAAGATCCACAAGATGAAAAAAATTGAGTGCCATGACGCCCTTTAAATAACAAAAAGTCATGCAACGACATTATGGTGCACCACCGCCAAAATGGGATTTCGTAAAATTATCTCGAATTACAATAAGTATCGAGTTGTCATTTGATGTTCGCCATGGCTTTTACTGTTAAAAGCATTAGCGCTTCGTCTAGGAAGGGCCAGTGCTTCAGAGGGAAGTGTCATCACTTCTTATTTGAAGAGATAACGCTTTAATTCGAAACGTCATCGCTTCTTAAATGAAGTGTCAACTCTTCGAATAAGGGCCATGACGCTTCGAATAAATTTAAATTCACTTTTCGCGCAATCGTTTCTAACGTTATTGCAGCGGCAACTATTCGTATTCCAATGAAAAGCATTGTAGATTGACATTTTCATTTACTCATGAAAATTCGTTTTTATTACTCAGAACTATTTATCAAGTAAAAAGAATTTACTTATCATGCAAAAAGATTTCATTCATAAATCAAAACTATTTCTTTACACAGTTTTTCTTTACACTGTCTTACTTTATCCTAAATGGGTCTGATAAAATTGAACATGATACTGATGCATTGGACGATCTAGCGGACCCTAATTTAGCCCTTGATGAGGTCATCGCAAGCATCCGTAGGAGTAAGGATTACACTGTCAATAAAATATCATAAAAGATATGAAGAGACAGTGGAGATGAGGAGGCTGAGGCCGAGGCGAAAGAAGGAAAGAGAATGTAGGGAGGAGCAAGGGGAAGGCGAAGGGATATGGTGGATGAGTGGATATGGTGATACCGGTGGTTGGTTGAGGGAATGAAGGAGAAGGGAATGAAGGAGGAAAAATGAAATGAATGAAGAACAAGGGAATTAAGGGAGAAGAAGAGGGGGGGCGAAAAAAGAAGAAGGGGCTCGAAAGCAGTGGCTGTTATTATTCCAATAAAAAATATTGGTATGGGGAGAGGAAGAGGGTCATTGCAAGGGAAAGGCGAAGGGATATGGTGGATGAGTGGATATAGTGATGGCGGTGGTTAGTTGGGGGAACCATATGCTCGTTGGGGACAACAACCAGCTCGTTGTCGTCAGGGACGTCGAAAACTAAACCTTCGAATGAATTGATAAAACGCCTGCGGGCAAGCCGGTGGCTCTTTTGCAAACCGTAGCGAACCATTTCGGTCTGGGATGAGGAAGATGAATAAATTAAGCGCCATTATGCCCTTTAAATAGCAATTTGTTATACAACCTCATTAAATAGACTGTTGCAATCATAAAGGAATTTCGTAAATTTTTACATCGCTTTTTTATTTTTCCTATGTTGCTTATTGTTAGAAGCGTCCCCGCTTCTTTAAGAAAAGTCATTGCTTCTTATTCGAAGCGTCATCGCTTAAAATAGGAAGCTTCTTTAAGAAAAATCATCACTTCTTATTCGAAGCATCATCGCTTAAAATAAGAAGCGTCAGCGCTTCAATTACGTAATGTTTCATACTTCCATTTATTACAAATTTCGAAGCATTTGAATGTATGGTTGTATTGTCTTTTCGCGCTGTCTTTTCTGACTTTATTGCGGCAATAACTATTCTCATTCCAAAATAGTGCACTGCTGCCAAAAATTAATTTCATAAATCTTTGAGCTTCATATTTATTGCATCAGGCTCGAATTATTATAATAAGCATAAGACATTCGAGAAGTGTCAGCCCTAATGTTTAGGTAGCTAGGGCGAAACGCTAGCCTAATTTTAGGGCATTGTCGCTTCTTATTAGTAGCGCTATTACATACGTTAGTGCCTTAAGTCAATTAGTAGCTCCTAATATTCAGGTCAATTTATAATCCATGCGATAACTTTTCAGTGAGATGCATCATCGAAATTAGATAGAAGCTTCAGCGCTTCATTTAGACTCATCATGAGTTAGTGCTTCATTTAGGTTCGTCACCGCTTCTTTCTTGATGCGTCAGAGCTTCCAACGCTTCATTTAAACTCGTCATTGCTTCTTTATTGATACACCAGCGCTTCACTAAGGCGATATCGCTTCTTAATGACAAGCGTTAGCATTTTGATTATTACGAATTCGTATTCCAATAAAAAAGTGCCGTTTAGGGTGTCGTCAATTTATTCTTCATCTATATATCACTTCTAATAAGGGGCATTGGCGCATCGATAATAAAGGACATTAAGTCATAATTTAATAATACTTCTTGTGAATAAATCTCGTATACTATTAACAGTTTATATTGTATCTATCATGTGTAAGTCTTATGTATATTGTATGAATCCCAATACATGTTATGTATATAAAAAAATGTGAAGATACATTTATGTATACAAAAGATTTTTTTTAAAAATTTATAAAAGAGATTTAAAATCGTCACTGGCATCCCAATTTTCTTCCACGTGCATAGCGATGGCATGCCCAATCTCAGCCCTGAAACGAAGGATATCTTTCTACTCAAATATAGGCTGAAGGCCCATGCTGAAATAATTAACGTATTTTATCACGAAAACCCCACAGTCATGACCAATTTTTTGGCACGATGCCTTGACACTCCAACATTTCTAAGGATATTTATGAAAAACGGATTCGGATGCACTGTGGATATGTAACAGGGCTGGGAGGTACTGCGTCTGCCAATAAAAAAGTAAAAGAGAAGTTACACGCATTTATAAAATATATGGGGGCGTTGAGGCCACGAAGTACAAGCGTTGTCTCTTCTTATAAGAAGCGACAACGTTTCTACTTCGGGCGTCAACGCAACTGTAAAATATATGGGGGCGTTGACGCCCCGAAGTAGAAGCGTTGTCTCTTCTTATAAGAAGCGACAACGAGATAAGGACGCACTAGCACTTCTAACAACGGTTTTTAAACTTACCTTGTCTTTATCTCCTCGCGAAATTTGGTTTTCGAAGATTTATCTGGGCATGGGTCCAGGATAAGTATAGCTCTTTGTGATGGGAGTGCCACGACAAGCGCCCAGTGCGGTGGGTTATTGATGTGAATCGAAATAAATAATTCAAAACAATCAATCACGTTAAAGGGGCAATTTTATTTATGAATAAACATTGCAATGGCTTCGTGTCATTCTGTACCTGAAAAAAATCAGCATAATGCATGCTCCGTCCGGCAATGTCGGGTGGCAGGTAAGCTGAATTAGTTTCGCAGTCCTGCTAGAATGTTCTAAAATCGGTGATCATGCATTTGAGTGCAAAGGGGGACATCCGAAAAGCCTTCTCTTTCTTATTCTCACCAAATTGCATGTCCTCTCGCTTGTCCATGACCGTAAAGTACACTGACATTATCTGCATACAAAAATAGATTATATCAATATGGAGATCGAGATGACAGCCCTACGTTAAAATTAAGACATAAGGGGATGTCAGTAAAATATGGAGCGTAGGCGCTTTGTAGTAAACGTGCTTATGCTTAGTAATAGACACGCTGACGCTTTGAGATGTTGTGGCACTGGCGCTTCAAGATGGTGTGGCGCTAACACTTTCACCTAAAGGCGACTACGCATCAACTACGACGTGTTGGTGCTTCGATAAAGGGTCACGGGGGGATATACTTACTCGTTCTCTCAGTCGGACTTTTCCTAAATAGCCTTCATATAAGCCGAGGGTGATGCGAGCGGGAAGCCCCTCGCTTTGGCCTTCTTTTGCGAGGTTGGGAGACCAGCTCTCCCTTTCTTTTAGGGAGAATTTGTGAGGGAGGAATCGCTTCCAGGGCTTTACCCCGGATCCTCTTACTTCTCCTGAAGACGACTGGGCCTTTTTCATCGTCCTCTTTATCTTGTACCGAACATTTCTCCTTTGTGAAAGGTTACATAAGGGACATCTCAGAACCAGAGTCATGAGACGAAGTAGGCGGTGGTGGTGGAGGTTGGGTTTTGGACTTTGTAAGAGGTTGGGTTATGATTATGGTTTGGAGTTTCGTTATAGTTTGGGGTGTGGTTGTGGTTGGGGCTATGGTTGTGGTCGGAGCTCGGGGCTGGGGTTGGGCCAGGCTTTGGGTCTAGGACTGGGGTGGGGCTCGGGTGATGGTTATGGTTAGGCCTCAGGGGGGTTGGGGTTGGGGCTGGGGTTGGGTCTAGGGTTGGGGCTGGGGTTGAGGTTGGCTTTGGGGCTAGGGTGGGGCTCAGGCGATGGTTGTGGATGGGGGTATGGGTGGGATTCGGGCGGTGTTTTGTGGTTGGGCCTCGAGGGGGCTGGGGCTGGGGTTGGGATTGGGGTTAGGTCTAGGGCTGGGGTGGGGCTCGAGCGATGGATGTGGTTGGGGGTATGGGTGGGGCTCGGGCGATGGTTTTGGTTGGGCCTCGGGGGGGTTGGGGTTGGGGTTGGGATTGGGGTTAGGGCTCGGCGATGGTTGTGGTTAGGGGTATGGGTGGGGCTCGGGTGGTGGTTGTGGTTGGGCCTCGGGGGGCTGGGGCTGGGATTGTGGTTGGGGTCTGGGGCTGGGGTGGGGCTCGAGAGATGGTTATGGTTGGGGGTATGGGTGGGGCTCAGAGGGGGTTGGGGTTGGGGAGATGGTTGGGGTTGGGGGTATGGATGGGGCTCGGGCGGTGGTTGTGGTTGGGCCTCGGGGGGGACTGGGGTTGGGGCTGGGGTTGGGTTTGGGGCTAGTGGTGGGGTTGGGACTGGGGTTGGGTCTGGGGCTGGTGATGCGGTTGGGGTTGGGGCTGGAGCTAGGCTTGGGAGCTGTGGGCCTGCAATATGAGGATAATAATAATTATTTTTTAATGAATAATTAACATGTAGAAACGATCGTGCTTCATATCCGTAGCGTTGACGCATCATAGTTAATGCACCTACGCTTCATAGAGGTATCATCGCTTTAGAGTACGACGCGCTGGCGCGTCATGTGAAGTCAATGGCGCTTCATGAGAAGGCATTGACGCTTCATATACGAAGGGCTAGCGCTTATTCTTTAGATTTTCTTAAGTTTAGCATACAAAAATGCTTACTTTAGAAGCAGACCTCAATTATTATTTTTTTTTCCGGCTTCAAAAGTTTATGATCCTTCTGGAAGAGAGCCAACTGTTGCATAATAAAACTTTGATCCTTCTAGATCTTGGCGTTCTCTTCCTTCAATTTAGGTTCTCCTGTTCCAACTGGAGAACCCTTACACTAAGGTCGTCGAAGCCTTTGATCTGCTCTCTTATTGACTTCTCGCAGTTTGAAATTCTTGAATTGGCAGACTGCCTTCATTTTTCATCGATCCGGGGTTGAGCGGACTTACGGGCTTTGGGAGCATTTTCGTCTTCATCGTCCTCTTCTTCTTGTTCTTCATCGTCTTCTTCCTCTTCTTGTTGTTCTTCTTCCTCTGTTACCAAGTGAATAACATCAATGTTCATTTCCTTTCTCGACAAAATAATGGGAGGGACCGCAGGTCCAACTCTTGCTTCTGCAATTCCTTGCCCTTGTTGCAGTAGGGCTGCTACCACAAGCTACCTCATCTCAGAGATTGTGAGTTCAAGTACCCGGACGCCCTACATGATGATAAATATTTCATATTATTTGCGACTGATAAAAAATTTAAGAAAACGCAAACGTTACTAGATGAACCAATTCGTTTGAAAGCGATTGCGCTTCTACATAGAGGTGCCACCTTCGCTTCGTTTAAAAGCGGTTGCGCTTCTACATGGAAGTGATTGTGCTTCTACATGAAAGTGCATTGGAAGCGACATCGCCTCTTTTAGAATTTACCTTGTTCTCGAAATTCGGGATGTAGTACTTCGACTTATTGTCGTTCGCTTCCCATTTCAGCAGCTTTAGAAATTGATGGGGCCCAGGACTTCAGGCTGAGGCGCACCTGTGGTTAATCTCGTACGCCCAGATCTGTGAAAAATAAAATAAACCTTTGATGACTATTTTAATGGGCGGCCTTCGTAAGAAATAAAATAGGACATTATGGTAGACAACATTACCTATAGGGCAATAGTGTAATCGTAAATATTGTAAACATGTTTTCCCTTTGCCTTCTCACCTAGATCTTTATTCCTTTTCACTTTGTTCACGCACATTAGAAGGTGATTGTACATGCGTAATCGTCCCATGAAAATTCGTTGAAATTAGGGATATCATCAATTAATTTGAGGTAGGGCTCATCGATGGTGTATTTTGTGTTTGGGAAGAGGACGGTGGTGAGGATGAATAACAGACATCATTTCAGAAAGTCGTTGTCAGCATCCAGCGCGAGGTTGTTGATGATAGCCAGGATATGTCGCCTCTTTACAAGGTTAATTTGCATAAAAAACCTACCTCTAATGGTCTGTTCTTTGGAAAGCTTCATGGGGAAAGGGTAATGAGAAGGGGCGGTCATTCGAAGACCAATTATTAAGAAAAAATCAAGGGCCCGAAATCTGATATAGCCCTTCCCAAAATCTCAAATGTTGTCCTTGACCCAGAACTTGATCATTGCGTCCAGGAGGTTGTTGATGCTTATCGCGCCCTTTGGAGCCAGAAAGAATTCCCCGAAGATCGAATCCTCGAGCAATTTTTTCCTTTGCATAGATGCCCCGTCATAAATGACCCGACAATTTCCAATAGTGCACTTAGCCATTGAAGACTTAAGAACCATCTTCAAAATATGTCAAACGGAAAAAGGAAAAGTTTAGAGAAGAATATAGTAAGATCCGAAGCGGCACTGCTTCCAGGACAAGGCGTCAACGCTCCTATACGAGGTGCCAACGCCGCTATATGAGGCGCTAATGCCCCTAGATGAGGCGCTAGCGCGTCTTCATTGGAACGATGGCACTTCTATTTAGCATTTTATAAAGCGGAATGAAAATAGAAGGAAACTTACCTTGTTCCTAGATGCAGGGAAAGGGTTTTGCCGCTTTGATGTTTCTTACTGCGCTCTGAAGAGATGAAAATTAAGAAAGTAAAGGTGAAAAGTAATTTATGAATTTGTAATTCACAATATTGCCGCCTTAAAAAATTTTCAAATCGAAGTGATAGTCATTGCAAAGCACGATGTCACAGGCCGTAATCCCATCTGTGGCGCCCCACTCATCATTTAATGTTCTGACAATGGTAATAAATGACATCAGGTCAGGTGTCACTAAGGAAACATGGTGTTACGTGTCATATACAGGGCACTACCCTTCATTCACGAAGCGTTAATGCTTTATTATAGTCGTGCTAACGCTTCTAAATGGAGTGATAGCGCTTCATCATAGACGCGCTATCGCCCATATACAAAGCGCAATAAGTAACGCAAAACGAAACTCTACGCTACATGATAGAAGCGCTAATGATGGCCATATCATTCTCAGTGTTTCGAAAACGGTGCCGAATTAAAAAATGATTAAATTTGGGTATTACAGGTCTTTTGGAAGCGCTAATGATGACCATATCAGGAACGGATCCCCAACGCCAACCCCGATTTGCTTTTCTGATACTGTCAGTAGTAACTATAGTTAAAGCGGGGTTAAATGAAGAATATGAGGGAATGTTGCATCATCTACAGAAGAGCTATGTGGTCGAGCTCCTATCGATATGTGCATAGATATTTCTACACCCGAGCGCATAACCCCGGTCCTCTATATATATATATATATATATATATATATATATATAGTATGTAACCATTTTTCGGTGTTTTCATTTTTTTCCCGGCTCTCTATTCCTACCCAATCGGTTTTCGGTTTCCACTACTAAAAATTGATAACTAAATCGAACCAGAATCGGTTCGGTTCGATTTTTAATCGATTTCGGTTCGATTCAGATCAGCTCGATCTAGTTGGTTTTCAGGTCGGATTCGAGTCAGAACTTGCATCCCTACTTGAGGTAGAGCCGTGCTAGAGATGAGCCTTGTAAATCTCGGCTCGGCTCAATTAAAACTACATATAATATTATTTATATATATATATATTATAATTAATCTACTTTTTGTAATCCTTATAGGATCCCCAAACAAAGGAGAAACTGAATTGAGCAATCTCGGTCTCACGTCCTCCATGAAAACTCATTGATGTTGTCGACTTTGTAATTGCACTCAGGTCCTATCAGGTAGAATCGGATTTCCAATCCTACCCCATCTACTGCCCTTGAAAATAGGATAATTTTGACTTTCTTGGTTTTCACTTTTTCTAGCATGACCTGTTGTCAAGATTCTCCTATTTCCAAGATCAGCAAATGGGGTAGGACTGGAAATTCAATTCTACCTGGTAGGATCATGGATCAAAATATCATCCGATACCGATATGTATCGGACGATACGTATCGGTATCGGACGTGACTGATACGGTACATTAAATGTACCATATCGTTAAAATATATGTATGTATCGAACGATACATTCAATGTATCGTTCAATATGAACCAGTACCGATATGTACCGATTTTTTGACCAGACGATAAGTACTGGTTTTCCAGCATTTTGATCCATGGGTAGGATCTCACCATTGCCCTTGAACTCAATTACAAGCCATTAGAGCTCTCTCTCTCTCTCTGTGCTCATTCTCTATTAAAAATATCTCTTTTTAAGCTCTCCCTCTTTCTCGCTGCTAGTCTTCCATTAAAACCCTCTCTACTGCTGAATGCAAGTGCATTAATGTTCTCTTTGCTCGTTGTCATCTCGACTCCATTAAAGCCTGACGTTCTCCATTAAAGCCCTGTCAGCTCATTCTCCATTAAAACTAACTCTCTCTCTCTCTCTCTCTCTCTCTCTCTCTCTCTCTCTCTCTCTTCAATCATTAAAACTCGTCACCTGAGTAAGCAACCACCATCAACCAATCATCACTAGCACGATAGTATAGCAATCGTCGAACCAACAGACACCTGTACGGCTGTATAACATTGGCTACACTACACGGCTGCATGAGATTGTTATCATCATCCTCATTCTCTATTCACGGCCACAAACAAGAATTACTGCATCTCAAATTCTTAGGTGACCTAATTAATCCAAGATTAGACCTTTTAATCAAGGTTACTTGGAATATATTATTGGACATAAATTGCGTTTAATCTTTTGTGCCAAATCTTCTATAGAATAAATATTTGATTAAGATAATACTTTAGCTTAGAAGACTAGAAGTTTAAGAGGCATTTGAAAGATTAGAAAGTATAAATAAAATAAATAAATAAAAAAAACTAAGCAGAAAAAAATTATAATAAAACTTAGCTAGAAGCTCGGCTTGGTAGGGCCAAGCTAGATCTCAAAACTTCAGTCTCAAAGAACCTAAAGTCGAGTTCAAGTTCAACGCTTATAAGGTAGAGCCGAGCTAGAGCTGACCCAAGTTCGAGCTTGGCTCGATTTCAACCCTAATCAAATAATAGAGAGTTTTTCGGTGCAATATTTGGTTGGATACTATATAGGCACGACCAGACCACTACATGGCTGTTATAATAGTCCCACATTGCCTGTGGGCTTGGAGGGCTTGGGCTTTATATAACCTGGTCAAACCTCACCTTACAAGTCGGTTTTGGGAGGTTGAGTTAGACCTATAGAATTCTAATCATGGTATCAAAACATGTGCCTACAGGGATGTAGAGAGACAAGTTACACGTGAGGGGGTGTGAATGATAATCTCACATCGCCTGTGAGCTGAAAGCCTTTGGGCTATATGTAACATGGGCAATCCTCACCTTACAAGCCAGTTTTGTGAGGTTGAGTCAGGCCCAAAGAATTTATCATGGTATTTATGACCTTAAGCCCAAGCCTGGCCCGCCATAAACTTTCAAACCTCAAGCCCCGCTTGATCCATTTATTTATACATAACATATTGATTTACAAAATTTAGCTTTATGTTTGTAGAAATAGAAAATTTGGTATAGGGCATTTGACCAATCAGAGAACCAATATATAAAATAATAACTATTTTATTCCAGTTTAAGAATAATAATCGGATAGAGTTTTATTGAAAAAATTTACTAAGAAAGTATCTCAAACATAACTCCTATTATAAAATTACATATTTAATTTACCAAAAATTACATATTTAATTTACGAAAGATTTTCTTTTTATTACCACTTTAATACAAGGGTAGTCTAGTCATTTGTTAAATAAGATGGATAGTCATTTAGGTAAATATTTTATAAAACTTCTCCTAATAAAATGTTTGAAATGATTATATAAAATTAACATTATTTTCTGAAAGAGAGTTATTATAGTAAATTTACCGTTGGTATGTATATCTAATCAAAAATTAATACCCATTTTATAAAAGTGTAGCGTTTAAAAGCCTGATATGTTACAAATATCTAATAAGAAGTTAATATCTATTTTTAAGAAAGTTTAGAATTTAAAATTTGAAAATCTATAATTCTTTTAAAGTTTTATTATTATTATTATTAATATTACAAGTAAAAGTCACTATACATTTCATATATGAGAGCCCAACGGGCTTAGGGGCATAAGCCAAAGCCCGGCCCATTTGAGAATCGGGTTAAAGTGTTAAGCCAAGCCTGGACTGTAGGTTTTATGCCAAGCCCAAGCCCGAACCCTCCTTGAATTGGGGCGAGCCTAGCGGGATGGCCCGGGCTACCTTGCTGATCGAAATTCGACTACTGCCTGCTGTCCACAACTCATGCCAAATTTCACTTAGGCAATACGTACATGGGTGCATCAAATGGGTGCCTATGGAAAAATATGACTTGCCAATGCACAACTCTATTAGTAGCTTTGCTAACTTTCAACTTTTTCTTTATTAAAAAAATAAAAGTTAAAAGAGAGTTTTACCAAATAGGGCATACACTTGTTACCCACAAGGTACTAATTTAGGTAATTACCTAAGTACCTTTGGAGATAAGCCAAATTACATACGTTGGTACTCAATGAGGGTGAAAACTGTTCCTTCTTATGATTATTTTAAGGGTACATTTATTTACAACTCGCGATTATTTCTTCTCAATCGGGTTTCACGACCTAAAATTGTTTGAATACTTTAAATCAAATGACGAGATAGTTTTAGGCTCCCCCGTATCTACTAAGTACTCCAACTTTTTTGAGAGAGATTTCTCTCACAAGGGGATCTATTATGGGTAGAGTTATATACTCACATATATGGTGTAGAGACTCTAGTATAATTAATTTAAAAAATAGAGTCATTACTTGCACACGCTTTTCAAGTAATTACACCAAATTTAAAAGAAATACTTGCAAGTTTGGCGACCTCTACTATGTGAAAACACCATCAAAGTCATTTGATTTGAAGGTCATGATTAAAAAATATCAATTGCAAAATATTAGAACAAAATATAAGTTTCATCATTTGATTAAACGGAGTCAAAAGGTGATTATATAATTCAATAGTTGACTATAATAGATCATCTGACAAGTATCGTGTTTTGCTCCAATTTTATATACCAGAGATCTATTGATTGTGAACTTCAAATCAGACGACCCATATTGAATTTAACATATCACATGTCCCTAAAATATCAAAGCTTTCTTTAAATTTGGTGCAATCACTTGAAAAGCATTTGCAAGTAATGGGTCTCTTTAAAAAAATAAGTAATTTATTACACATAACAAAGTTTAAACCTAGAGCCTAACTTTCACAAAACACTAAATTTACCACTAGACCAATTCACTAAGATATGTAAAAAATAAGAAAAACTTAATACATGTATAATTTTATAAAGATATCAAAATTATTAAATAAAAAAATATTTGGTCTTCATGTTCATCATTGGGATATGTTCAACAGTTTCGATGGCCTCATAGGCTCCCTGCAATGTACTGCCACATCATCCTATTCTTTGGAGGATGATGCTATCTTGTAGTTATTCTTCGAGGAAATTTTGAATTAAGCCAATTTTGTTGAAATGGTCTAATTGATATGTATATGATTTTCTTTTATTTCGTATCTAGTTTCGTTTGTAGATATTTTAAAGAAAGTTAATTTTTTCATACCGGCTTAATCTATATGTATTTTATTATTTTCTGAGATGAACTTAAGAACGAAAGGTTATGACCTTTTATGGGAAAGGCTAGGAATCTGAGTAACTTAAGAACGCATCTAATAATAGTCAGGAATCTTAGTACCTTAAGAACGCATCTAAGAAAAGTCAGAAATCTGAGTCTGCAAGATTCTAAGTTTTCAAGATTTGGAGCTTTTCTAAAATCAGGAAACACCTTAACGAGGCCTTAGGATTTTAAATTGATTAAGGTTTTAATATTAGGTTAATACTAAAACTCTAATCAATTTACAATTTTAACACTAAAACCTTATTGCTCTAATGTTAAAATTCTAATTATATCTAATTTTTTATTTTTATGTATGTTTTTTTAATTTTAGTTAAAAACTCTAATCACTAAAAAATCTCAACCCTCATACCTTCAACCCATCTATTTTTTTTTTAATATTTGAAAACCCTATACTAAAACCTTAATTACTTGGTATACTTTATATATATATTTTTTTTAGAGTTTGCGTAGAAGAAAAAAAATTATATAATTTTTAAATATTAATTGATTAAATGACTATTCTATGAAAATATCTTGGTTCCACCTTGTTTATTGTTTGAAATGCGTGTCACGTGAAATCAACATCTAACCAAGTGATGGTAAGCTCATAATTTCAAGATCTATTTTATGGAAGATTGGGAGGAAAAAACGACTCCAACGTTTGATTCAAATTAGTCAACGGTTTTAGCAAGTGATACTTGAGTCGTAAAGAACGAATCACAGATTATAATAAAGGTGCCGTTATTTTAAAAACCATGGCCCGCGTTATTAACAGCTACATGAGCTTGCAAGGTAAAAATTTCTCTCTAAAACTCTGTGCAGGATAATAAAAATTACACCATTACTTACGCCCAGTGAAAATGTAATCGCACGACTTTGTAAAAGGGAGCATTATTTGCATTCGGAAACTTGGTCCTTGCACCGAGTTTAAAACAAAGACTTATATGTTGGCGACCTCTGCTATATGAAGACATCATCTAAACCATTTGATTTAGAGTATATCATTCAAAGATATTAAGTGTAAAAGATTAACACAAAATATAATCTTCATCATGTAATTAAATATAGTCAAAGGCTATCATCTGATTTAACCGTTGACAGCAATAGATCATATAATAAATATCGTATTTTGCTCTAATCTTATTCACTAAGGATCCATAGATCATGAACTTTATATCAGACAGCCAAGATTACGTTTTCACATGTCATATGTCCCTAATGCAAAGTCTCTCTTTAGCTTTGGCACAAGGGCCAGATTTTCGAGTGCAAGTAATTGCTCCCTTTGTAAAAACGCCAATTAAAAGTTCCACCGGCTAAATTGGTATGCCTTTTCACAGTTTGCATGTCCTTCTGACATGGTATCCCGAACCTTATCAATGGACTGAAATAGTATAACAACCCAAATTTTTTACTTTATTTTAACGGTGTTAGATGATGTACTACATCGTGCACGATGCTAACGCTCCATATCGGAACCCACCATCTTTTAGAAAATTTATTATCTTTCTTTTATTAATATTAAACTCATTGCGAAGTGTTCGTCGATACGATTCCAACGATATATAATTTATCGATTTTCGACAAGAATATAAAAAGTTACGCCCACTTTAAGTGATGAAAGAAGTTAAAAGGTATAATTATAATTTCAAGAGAGAAACATTGTTTGGAACAAAATATTTTCTCAAGCTATTCAAGTAACGTATGAATTCTTCTTCCGTGAAAAAACTCTTATTTTATTAAATCTTTTATCAAAAGTTTTATTTAGACAGAAATTATTCTCTCCCAAGACTTATACGAACCGACAACTTGAGCATCGACCTTTTTAACCCGAACCGTCGTAGATCTATCGTTCACGCTTCAAAAGGTGGGTACCCATTATTCCATCTTATTTTTCTCAGATCCCGTCGCGTAGGATGCATTCGATCACACATCGACGGGTTTTTAATTCTTATTTAAACTAAAATATCTCATAAATTAATAGACCTATATGTTTAATATTATATTTTTCTTTGAAAATTATATATTTTGTAGGTCGGCTTATATTTCGTTTCTCTTTTCTTTTCAAACAATCCCGTTGTTTGACTATTAATATTTTACCTTCTATTAAATTTGTATATTTAATATCTCATCTTCCCCTTAAATTTACATATTAATTAAACATAAATATCTTTAAGTATAATAAATCTATATATTTAGTATTTTCTTTTTCTATTAAAGTTAGATGATTTGTAAGCCGATTTATATTTTATTTCTCTTTTCAAATAATTCCTTTGTTTGACTATTTAATATTATATTTTTTTATTAGATCTTCATATTTAATATTTTATCTTCTTTTAAATCTGTAAAATTAATTAAACACTAATATTTTTAAATCCGATAGATTGACTTATTTGAAATTTTCTATTAATATAATTTATTTCTAAATCTATATAATTAGAAATTTACTGTTTTATTAAAACTATAATTTTATATTCTTATTTATCTAAAACTAATTAAACACTAAAATTTAAATCATATTCTTGTTTATTTAACCTAATTAATAACATCTTTAATATGAAGAATAAAATAAGCAAAACTAATTAAGCCCTAAGATATTATAAATCTGATATATCTATATAATTTGTAATTTATCCTTCAATTAAAAACTATAATTATATATTATTGTTGCAAGTCTATATTATTATTTAATTAAAATTAATTAAGCCTTAAAATTAAACTATATTTTTATTTTATTTAAAAGAATAATAGATTACACTATCTTCAAGTTTCGGGTCCGAACTCGCGGCTATGAACCCAAATTCGCGGTCACGAACCCGAACTCGCGACCATCGATGTACTAATTTCGGTGTTTTGGCCATAATGTTTTACTCCGATCTCGGATTGACGTGATTTTTGCAGCATTGAAAAGAAAACATCAAGATTTACAACTTTGTGTGAAATAGTCATTTCACGAATCTAATGTTTTAGAGGTCAAAATAGGACGGCAAGTTGAGTTCAATTTTAAATGACCCAAGGCTACACGAATTTTCTGATTTTCATGACCAAAGTTCTTGTGTATATTATATCTTAAGATCTTTCGATCGATAGTCATGATAAATCACAACTTAGTAATTATAAATATACTTTAATTTAATTATTCAATTATAGTAATATATATATATATATATCACTTTTATCGCTTCAACACGACCACTTCGGTAACCCAAAATGTTAAAAATTTGATACTTCATGAAAATCGAACTTTGACCTTCATGTATTCGAAATAACACTAATAACTACCTTATTATATATTTGTATTGATGTGAATATAAATAAATATATGTATAAATATTAACTAAATCTAAATGTAAATTTATATTGTGTGTATGATAATTTTGTGCTTCCATCTTTATCGTGTGATAGGAATTATGGGCATATTAGGTCATATGTATGCGTGTATGAGATCATGCTTATGTTTGGGCATGGTAATTTACTGAGATGATATCGAAACGAGGAATACATCGTATTCACATGTCTCACAACTTATAGTGGTATGAGACATCATGACGAATTGGGTGAGTGCGAATTCAGTGTAATCTAGTATACGATGATATACACGGTGACCCTATCACCCCGAGTTCTAATATGATAGAATAAGATATAAGTTAAGGTATGAGGTTGAGACCATGGGTCAAAAAATCGTCCGATACCGATACGTATCGTCCGATACGTATCGATTTTGAACTTGGGTGATACGATACAAAGGCATTGTATCGTACCCCCTTAAAAACAATATACTTTTCGTCCGATACGGGCAATGTATCGCCCGTATTGGATGATACGAGCGATACATTAAAATTATGGAACGATAATTTCAATATATCGTCTGATAATATGTATATATATATTTTTTCGATTGTCTACACAATCGATGGCGATTGTCTACACAGTCGATATCGATTGTGTAGACAATCGGAAAAAAAATAAAAAAAATTCAATGTATCAAACCAATACATTCAATGTATCGCCGATACAGTGAATGTATCGGCCGATACCCGATACGTATCGTCTTGAAAGTTAGAACGATAGTATCGATTTACCGATATTTTGATCCTTGGTTGAGACATTCAGGTCATAGATGTATGATAAGATATGAGTATGAGATAAAATATATTATGAGTACGATAATAAGGCACCGCTGTGTAGGCCAGCAACAGATTAAGAACTTGCGTCTCTGTACGTGTCGTTTTTTACATAGCCACCATAAGGACAATATCTTACAGCTAAGACGGGTCTCTGGAAGACAGTATGAGTATGACCGAGAGTATGAATAGGAGTATGAGTAGGTTGTGAGTATGTGTAACAATTTATGTCTCCCCATTTGACTGAAAGGAGTATGAGTATGATACGGGGGCATTATGATATAGTGATATGATACTATAGTGACTCTCACATGGTAACTCAAGTCGCAACTCTGACACAAGTTGTTTAGGATTTATAAGTATATTAGTTATGCTTATATGGTGTACAGACGTATGTGCGAGAATAATAAAATATAGTATGTTACGAATTATGTTGAGGTACGTTAGGATATGAGTGTCTAGATCATGGTGTTGTATTTATATTATGACATGAGTTCTACGCTATGCACTTGATTTTTTCATGCTCTTTCTAATTTCATTGTTATATCATGTTATCACTCACTTGATGCACCCATAAGCACTTGAGTAGAATGAGATAAATTGTTAGTGTATCCACTGAGTTTACGTTAATTAGTAAACTCATCCCACGAAAATCTAAACAGCTATAAATGATTACGTTGGTGGAGTAAACGTCGACTATTCAGATCCCATTGACGTTGACTTCATTGACCCTGTGGACGCCGAGTATCAAGAACCTTAGGAGGGCGATGTCGTTGTATACCAAAAGGACCTTGGTGCTGATTTTGCTCCGAGTATCAATTATCGATAGTTTTAGACTCGGTATCGCGTTTCATTTGATACTTTGATGTTGACTTTATACTTTCTTTTATTGGATTTATCTTCTGCTTTAATTTCTTTTTTATTTATGATTTACTTGAATTTTATCGTATTTATTCAGTATTTATGACTGTTTTATATTTTACCTATATGTGTTGACTTTCACAGATTTCGTGACATCAGATTTGCCCAAGAACTCTGATTGTGTATGTCCGTTTACAGTGTCTGGGATGTGTGCGGGTCATAACTCGAAATTCTAAGCCCTCGAGATAGGGTAGAATTTTGAGTCACGACAAATAGAGACCGTTCCATAGCTATTGGGGACGCACCGATCGACTTTACGATAATTTGGTGCATCTCCACCGAGAGGTCTCGAGACATATATGAAAGTAGAACCGTTCTGATGTATCATAATCCTTGATGGTGGATGGCAATCTGAAAATAAAAGCAAGGGCGTGCGCTACAAATTTAGTGGGGTGCGGGAACCTCATCAAAAAAATAACCTAAGGGTGTGTTTGGTTAAAAGAGAGGAAAATATTTATTGGGTGGCGTTATTTGCACATGTTAAACTAGTGAAGAACACTCGGTTTTCTACTATAAAAATTTGTTGACTGCCTTGGTTGGAGAACTTTTTTTGTCCCAATCTTCCATAATTGATCTTGAAATTATGACACACCTATCAGACAGTGACATGTTGATTCCCGTGACACATCCTCAAAAGTGATCATCTAATACGTATGCCTATAATCAAGATCACTTTTGGGGATGCGTGCCATGTGGAATCAAGACTAACATTACAATAGGTGCGTCATGATCTCAAGATCTACTGTAGAAGATTAGGATGAAAAACGATCTCCATTGTTTGAATCAAGGGAGTCAACGATAACGGGTGTGAACTCCCTTTTTTTTTTCCTACTATGACGATTCAGACCCACATGCTATAATATTGTTTGGTTTTGGGCTTAAGTCCCCAACCCGATTTTGTTTCTGATATGGGCTTAAGGCCCCACCCAAAACTTTTGGAGGACTAGGTAGAATTCTTTCATTTGCATCATTTTCCACTGTTTGGATGTTCATATAGGAAAAAATGTAGAATTAATTAAAATTGGGCCAAAATTAATTAATTAATTTTTTCAAATTTCTTTGAGGCGAAATCAAAATTTCAGCCTACAATGGTAGGCCCATGATCTTGAGATCTACTTGTCAACGATTAGGTTGGAATCTACAATCTGATTCAAACAAGTCATCCATTCAAGCACATAAAACCCTCGTTGAAAAAGAAGAAAATCTTGATTTAGGTGCTATAATAAGGTGACAAGGTACCTTCATTTATAACCAAGTTTCTTCCTTCTCAACCTGAGTTTCCCGTGCTCAAAAATTACCTTTTTTGAATTAGATAATAAAATTTTTATTTTTATTTTTTTCCAATTATGACACAACAGACTTTAAGATCATGATCCTATCATCCGATGGCCAGATGCTGATTTCTCATGGTACACGTCTCGAAAAGTGATGGGAGAACCATGACCATGTTCAATTTTGGGATTTGTGCCAAAATAGAAATTTGGCTGTTTAATGGTAGGCCCATGATCTCAAGATATACTGTGTCGAAGATTGGGCCGGAAAACAATCTCTGTCATCTAATTCGGAGAAGAAAGAATCTTCGTTTGTAAAAATAGGTACCCTATTACTCGGTAAAGGATAAGGAGATCTGCTTCGATAATAACAAAATGAGTACCTTTACTTCCACCCACAGATTCTTTGAGTTCACCCACATAAGTGGGTGCATGACTGAGGCAAATCGAATTTTTCCTTCTGCTCACATATTCAATTCTTTTTTCTAATGTTTGAATCCACCCACCGAATTCTTTAGCTATACTCCCACATCGTCTTCTTTCCTCTTCCTTTTCCCGCTTATGCCATATTTGAATTTCGAACGCCCACATCGTCTTCCCGATTCGTCTCTTCACGCTGTACAATGTTAGGAAAGGTTTTCGTGACTGTACAAATAGACTGAAAAAAATGGAATTAGAATGAATACAAATAGAATGAAAAATAATTCATTATCAAACTCTAAGTTTACTTAGAATGAAAAATAATATAATGGAATTAAAATGAAAAATAATATAAGTTTACTTATAATGAAAAATAATGGAATTAGAATGAATACAAATAGAACGAAAAATAATTCATTATCAACTTCTAAGTTTACTTAGAATGAAAAATAATATAATGAAAATGAAAATAAATTGAATGAAAAATAATATAATGAAAAATAATAATAAATAGAATGAAAAAAACTCATTTACCTGTACAAAAGATCGTGATTCTGTCTGAGGGAGTTGGGAGAATTCCAAATCATCATTATAGGATAGTAGCTCTTCAAAGCTATCATATGCGTCGTTCGAACTCATGCTCGGTGTTTCCAATAATACGAAATCGAAACTAAAACGAGAGGAAAAAGAAAGTAATTAGGTATACCCAAAGGATGAAAAAGACGGCTATAGGTGTCCAACTGAACGAAGAAGAACGAACGTGAGAACATGGGGAATGCTCAATGTTCAAAGAGGTAGCGTAGGAACGAGAGGAAGAAAAATGAGAGCTCGAGAGCGGGAGATTTGCATGCATAAATAAATAGGTGGAAATAAAAGATACGGTGGGCATATTAGGCGCACGAATTTCGGGAGAGATTTTTAGTTTATTTTACTCGAATGTGGGAGCGTGACTGAATTCAAAGAATTTGTGGGTGAAAATAAAGATACTCTATCAAAATATATAGAAGGGTACCTTTATACAACCTACATTCTTCCTTCTCAACTTGAGTTTCATATGCTTAAATCGTTTGACCATTTCCAATCTGATGATAGAGATTGGTTTTTTCCCACTCTTCCCTACACTGGATCTTGTGATCATGGGCCTGCCATAAGAAGGCCAAGTTCTGATTCCGCATAGCCCACATCCCAAAAGTGAACATGAGCATGATGTATATCAAAAGTGGGTCTTAAATCACTTTTCGAAATGTTTAGTGAGTAATCAAAATATGCCTGATAGTAGGACAATGGTGACAAGATCCAATAGTCGATTTGGGGTGAAATTGATTCAAAACAGTCCACCGTGTTTAAGCAGATGAAACTCAGGTTAAAAAGGAAGAATCGTGAGTTGAAAATAATGTCGGGGTGAAAAAAAATAGGGTAGCTTTAATAGCACCGCACCCGCAAAATCTTCCAACTACGCCAAAAATCATTGATTGCTTTGGATCAGATGATGGAGATGGCATTTTGCTCCAATCTTCCACACAAGGGACCTTGAGATTATGACGCACCTATTAGACAGTCAGTTTTCGATTCCATGTGGCATAGATCCCAAAAACATAGCCCTAGAGTCACGTTTGAGCATGACGTTTGTTATGTGATTTTAGGGCTTCTTTTTTTAGATATGTGCCATGTGGATTCTAAAACTGACCGTTTGATAGGTGCAACATGATCTTAAGATCCATTGTGTAGAAGATTGGGGTGAAACACGCCTCCATCATCTGATCCGAGGCAATCAATGGTTTTGGGCATAGGAGCCATGGAAGATTCTGTTGGCGCTATTAAAGCTACCCTAAAAAAAAGCTATGCAAAAAGAAGCAAAACATGCTGAATATTTTTTTTTGCAGTCCTGGATTCCACATCCCGTCAGTCCGATAACGATCGAACAGCGATGAAGGCTCCAATAATTTAAACAAGGTATAGAGCAAACCACACCAATCAACAAGATATGGAGACAGAGAGACACTTTCACTTCTATAACTTTCAATCAGATCCTCATATTATACAACACAACAGTCTGCTGAGAGAAACTTGCAACAGTAAAAAATATATGAAGTAAAGATACATAAAACTTACATTTAGTACTAGCAACTCAACTTAGATAAGTCGAATTGCTTGTTTTTATTCCAACTGACCAAAACCTATCCAATTGACAATGCCAAATGTCTCTAAACAATCTTACCAATTTGGCCTATGCACATTAGACTTCTCTGTTCTGTTCTACTGTAGCGGTTACAGAGGTCACGCTCGTGGAGAGGCGCTCTTCTTGAAAATGGAGTAAGCATCACTGTATATAGCCACCACATTTGAGAAAACAGCAAGGACGATCATGAATATAGACAAGATCTTGTCCTTCTTTGTTGCTATGCCATGCGAATCCCTGAAATTACACCAACTGACGTAAAAACCAGACACGGGAACTTAAAAGGTTGTGACAATTGTACAAAGATGACTCGAATACTTGGAATATGGACTACGAAAAATTACGGAACCATTTTCTGACATTTAAAATAGGATGCTGCTCTTCTGTAGAAACCCACCTGCTTGATGGTCCAGAGCCCAAAGATTGCACCAATCAAAGTATCATAATTGCCCATAAATTTCTGGATTCGAAAATAGGTTATAATCAGCCAGTTTGGAAAATCAGATTGGTGCGAATTTTGGGCTGTGACAGATCATACTTAGGGTATCAATTGGATGGCCAGGATTGTTGATCGACGACATTGATTGATGGTGGAATTGGGATGAGCAAACAGTTTTGGTGGCATCACATTTTAAAGGGTGTTAAATCGAAAGTAGAGGTTAGCTGGACCAAACACCTTATGACCCATAATCAGAATGCTAAATGTGAGGACTTTATGTCATATTCACCTATCCTGAATATTAAGTAATTATGAGGCATAAAGTTCCCACATTGGAACAATGTCCAGCCACTATAAATTGAAACAATGGATCAATTAGGGTTTTTTCTTTCCAACTAAAACGCTTGTGATCACCCGTTACTTTCATAACAAAAGCCACAAGCAGGAAATTTCGGGAGGAGCTCACCTGAGGGTAATGGCTGCAGGAAAGATAAACCCGATACAAACGGCAGCAGTAGCACCAGTGAATTGAAATGCATCCCAGATGCTTGGTATGAAGTTCGCACCCAAGTAAACGATACAGATGAGAGCCACCGTGATCAAACTAAATCTCCGGTTATCCAAAACCAAAGGCCTCCCAGATGGGAAGAGGAGTCCGTCCACATTAAGTCGGAGGGCAAAGAAGATAATGGGGAAGACAAGCATGAGGTGGATGGTGTAGCTCACGCGGACAGCATCGCTGAGTAGGCTGCTGTATGGAACGCCAAGATCGACATCAAAGTTGGAAAGGACGTCATCAAGGGTCCCCTCACCGAAGAGAAGGAAGGCAAATAAGCTAGTGGCGATGTACACAGTTGAGCAGAGTGCAAGTGAGGTGCGCACGATTGGTTGGATCTGCA
The DNA here is from genome assembly GCA_021018995.1 of Chloranthus sessilifolius. Taxonomy (NCBI): domain Eukaryota; kingdom Viridiplantae; phylum Streptophyta; class Magnoliopsida; order Chloranthales; family Chloranthaceae; genus Chloranthus; species Chloranthus sessilifolius. The sequence goes on from CM037585.1 coordinate 85,243,135, forward strand.
ATGAGTCTTCCAGCTCGTTGTCAATGGTGTGGACTGAAGAAAAATAGTAGAACCGCATGAGTCTCTCAAAAAAGTCTCTTGGAAGGGAAAGTCTTGGAAGGGAAAGTCTCTCAAAAAAGTTTTCATGTTAAAAAAAATCACCTTGGATTTCCTTGGAGTTTCTTGGGGAACCTTGATTGGTTGACACAAATAATTTTTATTTTATTATTTATTTATTTATATCAGTTGTCACCACCAAGTATTCTTTATGAAAAGTTAAGATTATAGTTAAAAATTTGGATACACACACACACACACACACATATATATATATATATATATATTAGAAAGAACATATTACTTATTCTTTCCAATTTTTCAGCATAAAAGAAAAGGTTGAATTGAATTGGCCTATAAAAAAATAACCAGACGATATGTCTCACTTCTGATCTGGATCTGCCAAGTTGGCTTCAACTCAACTGCCATAACTTGTCAGAACTGAAAAAAACATTTAAGCTTATTTTCTACCAGTAGGGATCCTTTTGAAATAGGAGTGGCATGAGGTGTGAAGAAGAAAAATGGGCTCCATTATATTTGAAAATTCAAATGAACCTTTGGACAAAGTTCAATCAAAACCCTAAAATTCAGGAAATATCCCAAAAAGAAGCCAAATATTTTCGGAAATGATCAAATAAACCAATTTTTTTCTTAAAAAACCAACAAGCCAACAAACATATATTTCAGTTCAGTAAGACTTACTCCACTGCCTGTTTACAAACAAGAAAGAGAAAAGCAGAAGTATTCAGTTAGAGATATTGACACCAGTGTTACCTGGAGTTTTCGCTTCGATTGCTGAGTTCAAGTCTGGCATGTGTCAGACTCTTCAACCATGTTGGACTCAATGGAGACCTTATAGATGAGTCCAACATGGTTTTACCAGACCTATACTAGTTGTTTATTAAGACCTTATGCTAAAACCTTTTTCATTGTGGAAGTATGTTAATTTCCTAGTTGTTTATTATTATTATTATTACTAAATATTTACCAATTAAAAAAATTTATTATTATTATATTTGTGCGAGTACAGGAGTCCTTGCCAATGTAACACAGACTGACAAACCAAAAATAATGCAAGACTTCCCATGTACCATAATCATGGTTCGAAATTCTGAGGACGAAACCGATACGTATCAGTTTCAGAGGTCACGGTTTGATACTTCGAATGTATCGACCAATATATATACATTGGTATGCTTCAGATGGTACATACAAATGTATCGTCCAGAACCGATACAGATCAGACGATAAGTACCGACTTTGGAGCTGGATGATACGTATGGAAAACCAGGATTTTGACCCACTACCATAATTATCACCATAATCATTGTGTATGTATGCTACAGATGAAGGTTTTTAGCTTCCATACCATTGTAATGGCAGATATATGCTGTGACGAGAACAGGAACAGCAGTGAAGAGAGTCCACACTGATGACAGATCGGTAATAATAGGAAGCCATCTGGGCATTGCTATGCTTCCATTTATCAGTTTCACAATCGTGATCCCGGCAGTGATAACAACAAACACTACTGCTAAAACAACTGACAAGGCAGAAGTGAAACTCAATGAATCTGCAAGAAATATGACACAAAATTATCTGTATTAGGATGTGCAACAACAAAAAGCTTATACACATACCATACTAGAATCTCCAACCAAATTTTGCTGATTAGGAATTTTGGAAGAGGAATAGGTTTACAAAAATTGAGTTCTTTCTTGTCCACTATTAACAATTATATGTATATAAAGATTTAATTATTTCTTGTACACAATTTAACATGTCAAAATCTCGTCAGATTCATTATCCTTATTATTACAATTTACAACATCGACTTCAGAACTTACACAACATCGATAGTAAATGCATGCCTATTAAGTAAATTATAAAATTGAACGTACTGAAACACAATGAGCATGAAAAGAATGGACTTAAAATATTGTACTAGTTGTCTTCAAAAAAATAGTGGCATGAAAAATTAAGTTGGTAGCAAAATATATGCCAGTCTGATTCATGGGTCAAAATATCGTCCGATACCAATACGTATCGGATCATACGTATCGGTTTTGGACCTCACCGATACGGTACATTCAAGGTACCGTATCGGTGCCTCCCATACAGAAATTGAAAATTTTGGACGATACATTTGGAATGTATCGTCCGAAACCGATACGTATCGTCCGATACGTATCGGTTTTGGGGTTGGACGATATATATCGTTTTTCCGAGATTTTAACCCATGGTCTGATTCCTAATTGGCGACAGATAGATTTAAAGACTGCATGTTGTATAGTTTGAACCTCAAAGTGAAGCATCAAATTCGGCCAGCACCAACTAAACAATTCAATCTGGTGTGAAAAACAAAGCATTGCAATATGGAACCTGTAAGCAAAAGGTAAGCCCCTAGGATTAAGCAAACACAGAACAACAATCACATAAATAGTAGAGATTACACTTACCTACACGCTTGAAGCATGCCAATGGGGCAAATACAACAAGAGAAGTGACAAGAAGAACAACGGCACGTCCATTCCACCAATGTTCTCCAAACCATCCTCCCAAGACTCCAGCGTGTTGAACTCCATTTGAATATGTCCCAGAAAGCACATCACCTTAACAAGTAAGTACTGAAACCCATTAGATCCATCATACTTTATCTACAAGACTTCAAGCAAGTGGAACAAGAATGAACTATGTTGATTGAATAGTAACAAAAATCACTCCAAGACTTAAACAAATCAATAAGGACATGTCATTATGAATACATCTAAGACTCGTAGAGTTTAGGATTCCTGACGTCGAACTTAAAGAAACTGCAGCGGAGTAAATCATGCTGTAAATATTGAAATATTTAGTACAGTACAGTTATGAGAATAACACTGGATACCTAATTTGTTGCGAAATAAAGACAAGTCAACATAAGAGAATGATAAACCTAAAGAATTGTTGGTTCTTAAGTTGTGAACAAACAAGATTACCAACTTTTTTAACAAAGTAACAAAGGCGTGGTGAAAATAAGAATGCCTGCCATATACTTCACCAAATAAGAATCTCTAGGAACAACAGAATATACTACATGTAACAGATAATAGTAACCAATAAGCTTGTTATGTAATTCTTAAACTATAAGATTTCTTCTTCAGTTGGGTAGAAGAATGTGCTTGGAAATCAAGTTACTCTACCAATCAAGAAAAAAAAAAGGTTACTCTCAAAGATTGGAAAATAACAAATCTGAGTACCCAATTAAATGTGTAACAAATTTGTAAAGGCACCCAAACAAAGAAATGCTATTGTAAAGAAGGGGTTGATTCTTATTCAGTAGCATATGTTGTTCCATGAGCTCTATATTAACTACATCCTTGTTTATCAACTTCTATTCATCTTCATCTATCACGTTAATACATCTTTTATTATTCTGCATGGTCTAAAATGTTAATGCATGCCTCAACAGTGACAGAAAATTATAATCATCAGTAAAGATGTAGCCAAATGAAACAAATTCAAAGAAAACAATAAAGTAAAGGCTTGAAGCTGAGATTATACCAATTATAATCATATAAACAATCAGTACACCAACATTGTTAATAACAACACAGATCTGCAACAGGATCCTCCCTGTCCTTCCAAAAGCGTCTCCCATAACTCCCCCATACGAGATTGATTTCCCAGCCCTGCTAAATCTGAGCAGCATCTCGATCGAAGCTTCGGTCAAGAAAGCAACAAAAACAATCATTGCAATCCCTGGGCCTAGCCCTAAAACCTTCATAGTGGCAGGCAAGGCCATGATTCCAGCTCCGACAATGGTGGTTGATAGATTGAACACAGCCCCAGAAAAGGAAGCTCCATTGAATCCATCCAATTCGACATTCTCGTCTCTTTTTCTTGGCAATAAAGGAGCTCTCTCATCTGCAATCTGTTTGTTTTTTCGTGGTTTCTTCTCTTTGAGGCTCCCGATAGTCATCTTTTGGTGAATTAGGTCTTCAAATGAAGATTGAAATTTAAAAAATCTTGTGAATGGTGTAAAAAATCAGGCTACCAGCTTCAAGGCCAAACAATCTGAATCAAACAGACTTAATATTAGCATAAGAGACGACTTGAAAAGTTGATACCATCAAAATCCAATGTGCAAAGCATAGTGTTTAGTAATATAACTCAAAACAACTTCAAATTTAAAAAGATTGAATCAAACTCGAACTCGACTTCTATGCTCCAGTAATAGATTATATTAAAATAAAAAGAGTGCCTCTCTTGACTGTGGTTAAACAAATTGTGCCATGACCGTCCACCTTTTAGCCATGCAGAGCACATGTTTGATCACATAAAGCAGTCCAACACCCAGCCCATCAACAGAACATGCCTCAGCCAAAAAATTACGTTTATTAGATGGTCTTTTAGATGATCCGAACCATCCGCATGGTGCACTTTAATGTCGATTGTTAAAAAAATATGAACTACCGTCCATTCTAGAGTGCATAGATTGGGCGGCTCAGATCACCAATAAGTTTGATTTACAATCTTGAGGACTTGGATTACTAAAAAAGGCATACCACATGATGTTATATTGGGACGGTCATGCTATAATCTATCTAGAAGTGGTCCTCTGACATTATTCCTAATTTAAATTGGACTTCTTTTGTACAGTGAACTGGCCTTTTTTAGGATGTTCAGATAAAAAGCCAAATCAAACACATGCTTGGATACTAGAATCAGAGGCAAGGACTTTTTCCCAAAGAAATTCGTAAAATCAGAATCAAAAGCTAAACACCCGGATTTAGCTACTGGAGTTGAACAACGCCCAATCAAAATACTGAGTTCAAGTTAGAGATCATATGTAATGGTTCAGTTACAAACAGCAATCGGGATAAATCGGGCCACAAGTTTCGGATCAAAACCTCAAAGCTACCTTCTAGAGTTTTAATCCCAAACAATTTTATAAAACCTTGGCTTCATAGCTACGGATAACAAACAACTTCTGATCTAAAAACTGAAACAAATTGAATTTTATGCCTACAGAAGACAAACTGAGTTGAATAGACTTCTTCCAAAGAATTTAGGAAAACTGGTTCAAAATCAAGCATCTAGGAACAGAAGTTCGAACCAAAACCTTAAAAGATCCCAAAATCGAAAACAAGTTGAACACTAATCCTCAAAATAAGATAGATATATTCAAACAGTTCAAATAAAAACCTTAAAACAGCTCAAAAACCTAAGAATCCAAATCCAAAAACTGTAAAAAAAAAATCATCCAACCAAATATCTTCAATCAGAGACAGAAAAATTGCTACAAAATTGAATTTTATGCTCAGAGAAGACAAATCGAGTTGAATTGGACTTACTTTAAAGAAATTCCAAAAACTGGTTCAAAATCAAGCCTCTAGAACAAAAGTTGGAACCAAAAGCTCAAGATATCCCAAAATCGCAAACTTATGGAACGTTAATCCTCAAAATAAGATAGATATATTTAAACAGTTCAAAGCAAACCCTTAAAACAGCTCAAAAACCTAAGAAATCAAATCCAAAAACTGTAAAAAACTTACATCTTCAATCCAAGGCACAAAGCTAAGACACTAAATCGAAAATCAGATCAGAGAATTGCCTTAATAGATTTCGTCATCTAGTTCATCCTTATCCGCCTACTTTCAAAGACCTAATTATCTTTCCGTACCTTTCACTCTTACCTTTTTTATATACGTGATTGACTCAGCAACACGTCTCTCACCTAAATATCCTTCGTTTCACTCGATTCCGCCATTAACGACTCGATCGAGGTCAAAATTGCGTCAAATTTTGGAAAGGTACGGCGATTCTCAGGTCTTTGGAATCGCCGAAAGTGGAGACTGGGAATTTAATATTGAAATTGTTAATGGAGAAGAATATTGAAATTGTTAATGGAGAAGAGACGAGAGAGAGAAGTAGGAGAAACGAAGGAGGAAACCCTAGATTTATATTGAGTTGTCCGCCATTTTTGGGCACCTTCGATTTCGTCTCTCGTGAATAGAAGTCGCTGAGACTTTTCCCTATCCGATACGAACTATTACATCTCAAGACCTATTGTGAAAAATTTCGGGAAATTTACCTGACCGGCCCTGTCAGATACGCCTTTTACGTCAGAAGCCCTATAGTTTCACTTTTACTCAGACAAACCAGCTCCAAGCCTAGCCGACCCTAAGGAGAGTAAAAGGTCCAAATTACCCCCTTCTAAGACCTTCTTTAACAAACAAAGCATCGTCTTCTTCCTCATTTTAACCTGCAAAAAAGTTAGAGGTGTAAAACCCTAGACGGAGTGTCCTTACTTAGTCTGATCTGCTCTGATCTGCTCCGATCTGCTATTTCGAAGAAGAAAGCAGAGGCTTGGAAGAAGAAGGCCCTGCATTTCTTCATTGTGGCAAAAAGACCCTGAACTTTGTCCTTGCGACTAGAGGTATCCTACTTAACCCCATTTTCAGTTTATTAGTGTTATGTAGTGATGCAGTATCTCTTAGAAGAAGAAGGCCCTGCATTTCGTCATCGGCTCCAAATAGAGTCGATGACGATTGTGTATACAATCGATATCGATTGTGTATAAAGCCGATTACGACTCTATTTGAAATCGATATCGATTGTATATACAATCGATGACGATTGTATATAGAGTCGATATCGATTGTATAAACAATCGATATCGATTTCAAATAGAGTCGATGACGATTGTATATAGAGTCGATATCGATTGTATAAACAATCGATATCGATTTCAAATAGAGTCGATATCGATTGTATTTGCAATTGACTAAGAGTTATAGTCGTCTTTTCTCTTTTATTTCATCAGTCTTATGACCCTTCCTTCTCATTCTTAAACAGACGATGACGGACGTGAGGATTCCTCTTCTTTGTCACTATGATGGCCTTCTTGTAAACGATGATGGCTTGTATGAAGGTGGCCGGCGGAGGCTTATTAACATTTCAATTGAAATTTCTTATGAACAATTCATAAGGCGAATGTCTGCTGTCAGTTTTACGAAGGCGGATGAAACAGTTTCCACAAAGTTTCATATGAAGATAGTGAATACACCTGTGGTTGCCGACATTTTGGACTCTGATGATTTGGCTACATTATTTAGTTTTTATAAATCCGGAGTGGACGTTATAAAAGTATTCATCATTAAGGAACCGTCATCCTTCCCGCCTTGAACAAGTAAATCTCGTGGATCGATTTTGTGTCTCATTCATTTCACCCATGTAAGTTTGACGATGAAATATATGATACCGTCTGTGTTAGCGACGGTTATATTGTGGCTAACGATGAGAGGAAAGCAACATTTGATTTAAACGATGTTCGATTGAATCGTATGATGACCCAATAAAATACATGCATGGGTCACAACAATGTAGTCAATGGTTAGACTATACTTCAGAAAGGGTGGTGGATACCAACGATTTCAGTCATATCTTCCCCGGTGGATGGATAACTTGGTTTACTCAAGACTTATGTTCTACCATGCCATCGATGGGAATTACCGGAGTAACTCAACCCCATGTCCATACATATGAGCACCTTCTGAAGGGCCTAGCCAACCACGCCATTATCCATTCTGTGAAGGATCCGGTCAATCACATCAGAACCCCTTCGGTGAAGGATCTAGTCAACCACCCGAGAACACCGCCATGAATGAAGATACCTTAGAAGAAGAATATGAAGGCGAACCAGATGGGTTTATCAAAGAGGACCCGAAAATTTTTGTGAGAGATATTGACAATCCCCTAGTAGACGGAGATTACGAAATGTCAGAGACATCGGGCGATTCCTCCGATGAAGAGGTGGAAACTGAATATCGAAATTGGACGTTTAAAATTGGAGAGATCTTTCGAGACAAACAAACATTTCAAAGAGCATTGAAAGAACACGCGGTGGAGAAAAACTTTCAAATTCGGCCTTTGAGGACCGCTAGTTATCGAGTAACAGCCGGATGCTACGAACTTGATTGTTCGTGGCGAATACATGCTTCTAAATTGACTGGGCTCGATTCTTTCCAAATCAAGACATTCAATAGTACTCACACATGCGGAGCCGCTAAGATCGGACCGCACGGTCACCGTAATGCAACAATCTCCTTCGTAGCGAATTATGTACGGGATAAACTTATGGAAGGATTCAACTACACACCGGCGTTGATAATGTTTGATATTGCAAAAGCTTATAATGTGCAAATCTCATATGCAAAAGCTTGAAGGGGAAAAGAGCTTGCCCTTAATGATATTAGAGGAAGTTGGGAAGGACAATTTGTTGATCTACCGGCCTACGTGAAGGAGATGAAGAGGGTAGATCCTAATGTACAAACATCCTTTCAACTTACTCTTGACGGCAAGTTTCAAAGATTTTTTTGGAGTTTTGGCCCATGCATCGGAAGCTACCGCAATACACTTAGTCGCATATTGCTTGTAGACGGCACACACCTACGAGGACGTTTCGAAGGGATCCTCCTTATCGCCTCTGCGCAAGACGGTAATGGTCATATATTACCGTTAGCATTTGCCGTGGTCGAGTTAGAAGAAGAGGATACGTGGATGTGGTTTCTTGAACGGGTAGGTGCGTTCGTGATCGGTGGGTTTAACGAAGATCTCGTAATTATCACGGACAGGTCGAAGGGTTTAATAAATGCGGTGAAACGTATCTTTCCTAACGCATATCACAACTACTGCATGTGGCATATGACACAAAATTTGTAGCACAAGTATCCCAGGAACAATGTGAAAGGTCTATGGTGGTGCGCCGCGCGTGCATATTCGAAAGAGAAATTTGATTATTTTATTAACGAAATGAAGAAAGATCCTGCTGATTCTTAGGCCGTAGAATATATTTTGAAAATAGATCCAAAGCATTGGGCACGCGCACATATGGAAGGAAGGCAGTACGAGTCCCTGACTACGAATATTGCCGAAAGTTTAAACAGCGTGCTAAAGATAGCTCGAGAGAGACCAATTATTGACTTAATCAGAACTACTAGAGAGAAAGTCGTCGATCATTTTCAAAAACGCAGAGAGATATCTGATAAATGGACCACCCTTCTCTGCCCGAAAGCAGATGCTCACATGAAGAAGGTGTTGCAATGGGCCGGTAGAAAGAGAGCTCAACCATACGGGCGCGATCAATTCCAAGTCAATTCCGGAAATTACATTCATCACGTCGACTTGGAATACAAGACCTGTAGTTGCCGCCGTTGGCACATTCATGGCTTGCCTTGCTCCCATGCCGTGGCGGCCATCAATCAAAGAAGTTACGACTACCATAAATTTTGTGAGAACTGGTTTTTCACCGCTTGCTTTAGACAAACATATGACGAGCAATGGGTTCCCACCCTCGATAAAAGTCAATGGGAGTTCCAAGCAGAGCAACTCCCTGAAAATATGAAAGTGAGACCACCCTATTATTGCCGAAAGCAAGCCGGCCGTCCGAGGAAGAGAAGGATAAGGTCTAAGGGTGAGGTTAGGGCACTCTGATTAGTAGCAAAGGTAACGTGAATATGGTCACAACTGCAGGCGCAAGGCAAGGGACCGATGGGCTAACAGTGTATATTTTTAATAATGATAGAATGAATGTAAATGAGAAATTCAGAATCCATGTTTTTTTATACTGTAATATAGTCTTTACTGATGTATCAAAGAGTCGTCATCGATTGTATAACTAATCGATATCGATTCTATATAGAGTGGCCATCGACTATGTATAACGTCGATATCGATTCATTTAAGAATCGACATCGATTATGAATATCGTCAATGACGACTACATATATAGTCGATATCTATTATTTATACAATCGACGACGATTATGTATATAGTCGGGAGCGATTACATACAGAGTCGTCACCGATTATTTATATAGTCGATGACGACTATATATGTAGTCGCTAATGAATGCTATTCTACTTTTTAACTACAAGTATATAAAAATAGTGTCATTATATTCAAAATAATTCAATTTACAATTACAAAAATATTCCAATACAACCACACTACTGCTGCTCCCCCTCCTTTTTGTCTTCCTTCGCCAGTACTCCGCCATCGCCTGTGTATGTAGCCAGTGTATGGCCAATTTCTGCCCTGATCCTCTCTATATCTGATTGCGCGAAGTCAAATTTCTTCCCCATCATAAAGTATTCGACATACTTCACAACAAACACTCCACAATCACAGGAGTTGGTCTGTCGGGGGACGGCTTTGATCCGGCAGTCAGTAGATGACCAAGGATAGTTCTTCATTAGTGCAGCGAAGTCACCGTACGAATATAAGATCACGGGAAGGTATTGGGTCTGTTTCGAAATAATAGAGAGAAGTGTCAGATATGTTAAGCTAACAATGATAAAAGATATGCTAAGCAAAATATCTTACCAGCGCCTGCAATTGGGCCACATATCTTTCCTTAGAGGGCCTATTAAATATAGGGTCGACGATCATTATCGATCGTTTGACTACCTTTACGATCGCAAGCGCCCAGTGTAGTGGTTGTTCAGAATGTATTGGCATAAATATCTACAAAAAAGTAATATAATCTCAAAGGGTAGGATAGAAAAAATTAAAAAGAATAATTATAAAGAGGATAAAAGCATACTATGTTGCATTCGTGAGCCCACAGATTCCGAAGCTCATTGAAGAAGAAAGTCTCCATCAGTTTCTTCCCTCTGGTTTCTCTTTGTCTATAGGCAGCCCACCTGTTAACTTGAACCTCGATCGACTGGTCGTACAATTTTTCAGCAAGCAAAAACTTGTTGAAATCTCTCAGTTCATAGCCCATGTACGTCAGTGTGGCAGGGTCCATTAGGAAGTTTTTGACATTTTTCTTAGGATGAACTTTATCATCAATAACTTCCAAATGTCTCATGTAGGCGCCCATAACCTGAAACCAATGCAGTTAGATTAAAATATGCAGTTAGAGTTAAATACATAATCGTTAGCGACTCTGTACATCATCGATATCGATTCATTTTAGAGTCGGTAACGATTATTTAAGTCGTCGAAAATGTTATCGACTCTCTATGAATCGATATCGATGATTTACAGAGTCGCTAACGATTACATACGCCATCGTTAGCGACTCTACAAGCCATCGATACCGATTCCATAAGCCATCGATACCGATTCTATAAGCCATCGATAACGATTACATAAGCCATCGATAACGATTTTGCCTACAGTATATTAAACTTACAAAGTTATCCAGGAACTGGGTTCCCGCCAGACATCTGAAGGATTGCACCACCAGCTTGTACTTGCCGACAGTGCTAACATATTCTCTGCATAAAAAATGGCCAACTTAACTAATCTTCACGATAAATATATAATAATAAAGTTAAGTATTCAGGGTAATTCTACTTACTCGTCCTCCTTCAGAGGCTTGTTCCATATGTCTAGCATATATTTTTGCTCCGTTGTTAGCTCAGCAGGAGCATCTTCATCAAGAGACCTGTGACTGGTAATGATCGCCACCGGTCCAGTGCTCAGCAGCTTGGTCCTTCATGCCTTCGGTAGGCTTCTTTTCAACCGCTACCCTTCGCTGGGCCTTAGGTTTGATGGCAATTATTTTGGCTGCTGTTTAGGTCTTAAGCGAAGCTCACTTGTTGGTGAGGCAATTGGGAAGAGGTTTCTCTTCACCGCAGACCCTTTATCGCTTAGTCTCGTGTCGCTTGTCGAAATGCCTTCACCTCATCAACGGAGGAGGAGGAGGAACTCGATGCGCAGGAGCCGATGGTTCTCATCAAGGTCAGGTGTCGCACACCTTCAAGTATCGCTCCTCTATAGCCACATCCTGTACATCGTAATAATGATGCAAAATAAGAATTAATTTTTAGTCCACATTTTAAAAAGACCAAATCGATTTTAAATATAATCGTTATCGACTGTACTTATAGTCGCTATCGATTTTATATATGATCGTTATCAATTATATATATAGTCGCTATCGATTATATATATAGTCGCTATCGATTTTATATATGATCGTTATCGATTATATAGATAGTCGTGATCGATTGCAAATAGAATCGACATCGATTGCATTTATAATCGATAACGATTGTAAACAGAATCGATATGATCGGTATCGACTCTATATATAATCGATATCGATTTATGTTAACAAAATTGACATCTAAAACTAGATTTCAACACATACCTTAGGTCTCGCCTCCAATAAATTTTCAAGGAGATCTTTTATTTGCCGCCCTTCGACTAAATAGTTGTAGTGATTTAACTTCTGCCACTCTGCATCCCTTGAATTCAGCCTCTCATTGAAGGAGTTGCAGAGTTTCTCTAAAGAAGCGCAACGTTTAGCCAGGGCCTTATTCTCTCCCTCCAAATCGCTCACTCTTTGGGTGAGCTTCAAGTTATCCAGCGTCAAATGATCAACCCTCCTCAACAAAGAATCATTGGAGGTGGACGCTTCAACCGGGCTATCTTTCGCTGCCAGGCTCTCCTTGGCGGCCCCCCTAGTTCTTGGCCGACCCTCTCCCACATGCACGGGGCCCTTTTTCGAGAGAGGTTCTTCTTCAGACGTCGATGCGTCATCCCATTCTTCCTCTCCTCTCAGAATGTAATTTCTTTTCTTCTTCGGCCGAATCTCTTCCACAGCTTTTTTGACCGGTTCTTTCCTTTTCCCCCCAACCTCCTTTTGAACCCGTAGATATTCTCTTACCACGGGTATCTCTAATTCAAAGCCCTGAGGCATGAGGGGAGCGCGAACCTTTTGAAAGAAAATGAAACAACAGAATAAAATGATCGTTATATATATAATAAATCACTCTCGATTGTGTAAAGAATCGGTACCGACTATTTAATAAATCGCTATCGATTCCTTACCTTAACAAATCACTATCGATTAGATAATGAATCGTTATCGACTACTTATTAAGTCGTTGTCGACTCTGTAAGTAATCGCTATCGATTGTTAAGGAATCGTTATCGATTCGTAAATGAATCGGTAGCGATTCTGTAATGAATCGGTATCGATTCTAGAATGAATCGGTAAGTTGCTTTTTTTTTGAATAGGCAATAGACCTCATACCTTGCTGTCTAACATCTGCCCGCGAGTGTAACCTTTGATCCTGGACTGCGCCCTGTCTGACCATTTCAGTGGGAAAGGGTCCTTGAGGCCTAGCTGGGATGGCGATATATCGGGCAGGATCTCATAAGCCCACCATTGAAGTACACATATGCATCCATATGTGTTGTACGTCTTCAGGGCTTTATCCATCTCGGCGGTTTTTCTATTCGCCGCGCCCTTTATTATATACTCCATCAAGTCCTGGTAGACGAGCAGACCCCACGGAGTTCGGTTAAAGGCCTCCATATCATCGATGAGGTCGATGTGGTCTTCAGAAATTTGATGGTGGGACCCGGGGAAGAGAAATATGCACAACACAAACAGAAGGGACAACTTTAAGAAGTCCTCATCACTTTCCGCTCTATAAATTGCAGCATCTATATGAGACCGGAGAATTTTTCCGGTCGGCGTTCCACGAAAGTATTTGTTTCTAATGGTTTGTTCTACCGATGGTTTACCGGATGGGGTATACTTTTCTGGGCCAACTACAAGAAGGCCCAAGATGATCAATGCAATGTCTATCTTCCGAAGATAGACATCAGTCTTCCCAATTCGGAAGTGGTTTTTATCAACCCAAAATGTCAGCATCGAATCCACCACATCGGAAAGAAATCCCACACCCTTCGGCATTTGAAATATTCCACCAAAAATTGAATCTCTCAGTAACTTCTTCCGATCTGGGGTAGCACTTTCGTAGAGATTCGAAACGGCACTGGGCGAACACTTGGCAACAGCTCGGTGTACAACCATCTTCACAGTCTTTTCAAATGAACTGTAATAAAAACGAAAGGACTGAGCACCATACTAACAAGGATAGTTAAAAATGTTGATGAAATGTATATATAAAACCTATATCGATTACATATAGAGTCGTTATCGATTACATAGGTAATCGATACCGACTCTAGATGTAATCGAGATCGAGTCTATATATAATCGATACCGACTCTAGAGGTAATCGATATCGAGTCTATATGTAATCGATATCGACTCAAAAGATTTCATGAAGTCGCCATTGAATCAAAATGTTTCATTTACTTGCAAAATTTGCAATTACATTCATAATATTTCAATTAATAAAATTAAAAATAAAAAGAAAATCTTGCAAGTCTACATATAATCGATAACGATTACATATGTAAGCGCTAACGACTCTATATGTAATCGATATCGATTACCGATGAAATCGCCAACGACTCAATATAAATTCGCAATGACCTCAAAATATTTATTTATATAGAAATTACTTGATTTACTGACTCTTAAGTTTCTTTTTCTTTCTTTTGCTCTATTTCTTTTCTTCCTTCTTTTTTACCTATATTGATTACATATATAATCGATATCGTTCCTATATGTAATCGCTACCGACTCTCAATGTAATCGATCTCGATTACTTATGAAATCGCCATCAATTAAATATAAGTCTACATTGATCTCAAAATGTTTAATTTACCTGTCAGGTAAATTTCCCTTATTTACATAGAAAATATTTAATTTACGGACTCAAAAGATTTCATGAAGTCGCCATTGCATCAAAAAGTTGTTTCATTTACTTGCAAAATATTTCAATTACATTCAAATTTTTTCACTTATAATTAAAAAAGAAAAGAAAAGTTAGGAAGAAGGATGAAGAGCAGGTGGTGGATGGGGTGGAGAGCCGGGTGGTTCCGTCTTAAGTTTCTTTTTCTTTTCTTCCTTCTTCTTTTCTTCCTTCCTCTTCTTGCCAAAATCTCCATTACTTCATCGTACTGCATTCACGTGAACCGCAGAGGATCTGGTTCTGGTGGTGGTGGTGGGTCCTCCCATACAGGATCGAACTTTATTGGGTTATAGAAGGTTTTTTCTTCGTCGTCAGACATTGGGAAAAATATGGGCTGGTAGGGATGATAGGTGGTTTGCTAAGGTCGAACTAAACCTGTATTTAAAGCTCCTAGATTGTGGAATACGAATCGTTGTATTAAATTTTCTCATTCTTCCAACCTAACTTGCCATAATGGTTTTACAAAAGGGTAGTTGGCAATAAATTGAACGTCGGCTGAGTAAATATAAAACCTCGTATGATTTATTATGGCATCGAGGGTAATAACTATAGGGAAATTATTTCAAATGATGGGTATTAATTATATTCATAGAGAGTCGATATCGATTTGTTATAGATTCGTCATCCACAGTTTATATAGTCGATTACGACTACATATATAATCGTTATCGACTCTAAATGTAATCGAGAACGATCTTCGATGTAATCGGTAACGATTACATATGGGAAAACCTAAAAAAATTATGTCAAAATATGCAACAAAGAGAGGAGAAATAAAAAATCTATAGCGATGGAAGCTAATTTTAATTCTAACTTACAGATTTGGTAGCTTGAAGGTTGTAGTTTTGAACGCGATCGTCCACGAAGCGTCAACGACTCTTCACCGACTTCGAACGAAAAAGTAAATTCAAAACAGTAAATGATTTGAAAAGAGGGCGGCTATTTATTACTGTGGGGGTAGTTTGGGTATTTCCTACAGGCGTGCCTCAGCTCGGCGCGCAGCGGGTTTGTCTGGGTAAAAGTGAAACTTTAGGGCTTCTGACGTAAAAGGCATATCTGACAGGGCCTGTCAGGTAAATTTCCCAAAAATTTCACTCACTCATCATGACATGATGGATCCAAAACAACTCCTCATTTTACGTTGATTAGTCGTCAGGGACATATGATGATCTCCAAAATGAGACCCATTTAACTACCCAAAATAATATTTTACGGTCTTTAAATGAAATTAATTACTAATAATAATTTTTTTTTTTCAGTTTAATAAATTATGGATAGGTTACAAGTTGTCGATAAAATACACCAATTGAGGACAATAATTGCGGATTCAATACTTGTAAGAGAGGTAACAATAAAAAAGGGGAAATTTGTATTTTCGGCTATAAGTGTGCATATTTGCATAATCAATCTTATAATTTCAATCCTTACATAACAGGCTAGCTCCAAGCCTAGCCGATTCCACGTTTTTCTTAGTATATATATATATATATATATATATATATATATATATATATATTTGCTTATTTATGCTTATTTGCCATTTTTAATACTTTTTCTTGGATTGCGATTTCGAGATTCGATTACAGTTTGTATAACTCAGAGAACTACAACAAGCTAAGTAAAATATCAAGTATATTATCTTTGTAAGATATTGATTTCCCTTCTTTTTTAACATATAGTAGGTAGACCAAGCTAGGTAAGATATCGGTCGCTATCCTAAGATATCGACCGATATCCTAAGATAGCGGCCAATATCCTAAGATATCGGTCGATATCTTAGGATAGCGGCAGATATCTTAGGATGGCCTTTTAACCAACCAATTTTTATTTTTTAATATTATAGCGCTAAGTCAAGTATTACCCTTTTAACTAACCAATTTTCATTTTATAAATATTGTAGGTTGAAATGGATGTTCCCCTTCTTTGCCATTTTGATTTCGTCCGTGTGGGAGATAATACTTACAACGGAGGACATCGGAGGATTGTCACTGTCATGGAGAACATATCATTTGATGAGTTTATGGAGAAAATGTACAAGGTCAGTAGGACACGACCGGAAGAACATTCTATTATACTAACTGTTTCATTACGCATAAGGAATGAGCTTGTGTTTGCCGAATTGTCTGACTTTGATGATCTTACAAACTTATTCAGAGCATATCGTATTGGTGATGGTGTGATAAATATTTATATCGAAAAATCATTAGTCACTACCGTAGCAGAAATTTTACCGTCTTTAGAAGCATTTCAACCGTTCCAGGAAACAAACGAAGATTATGATGGTGTGAAAACAGAACATTTGATTGAAAATCAAGAAATACGGTTTAAAGAGGAGAACATCGTTGCACCGATGACAGTCGACGATGATAGAAATATGAATATAGAATTTCGCCCCTACCGTAGGCATTTTGAACAACCCTCTTCAGACATTCCAATGAGTGAAGGCGATGAAGATCAAGGATATTGTCATCAAATGAATCCGATGCATGATACATCTCAGTTTAACTTCGATTCGGTAAATCAGTGGGAAACGTTTTTAGTCGGCCTTAGTCCATATCAATGGCCTTTCGAACCAATAGCTTCGGAGCCAACGATAATTAAGCCTTCAACACAATAGCCCCTCGTACATCAAACATTCCCGCATCGGCCAACATCAATCCAAATAACTGCACATCAACCAAACATACATCGACGGGCTCAATCCCAATCACGTAATAACCATCCAGTCGATGACGGTGATAGTGATCCTAAAAATAATGAAGCACCGCCGTCTCCCACTTCGCGTGTTCATACTAATAGGGAAATTGATCAACCTCTGGTGGATGAAGACTATCAGCTTAATGACTCGGAAGGAGAGTATATGGATTCGGATGATGAGGAACTGTATGAAGGGGGACCATTGGTCATGCGTTTAGAAATAAGAAATTATTTCAGAAAGCTCTTAAAGAATTTGCAATGGCAAATAATTTCTAGATTAAACCAATAAAAATCAGTCCTCTTCGAGTTACGACGAGGTGTGTTGAAGTACTATGTGTTTGGCGAATACATGCATCGAAATTAGTAGGTGTGGACACATTTGTTGTGAAAACTTTCCACCCGGAACATACGTACGGAATGCCAGCTTTCAGAAGCGGACATCGCCAATGTACGACATCGTGGATAACTTCATTCGTGAGAGATAAGCTATTAAAGGGCTTTGACGAGACTCCTGTTTTAATAATTTTTTATATTGAAAAAAAATACGGTATAACAGTAGGTTACTGAAAAGCATGGAGAGGAAAAGAAATGGCGTTGAATGACATCCGAGGTAGCTGGAAGGAGCAATTTAAGATGCTACCGTCATATGTCGCCAAATTACAGCGGGTCGATCCAGACGTACAGACCGAATTGTGTCTCTAGTCTGATAATGCACTTCAGAGATTCTTCGTGGCATTCGGACTTTGCATTCGAAGCTTTCGTAATACTTTACGAAGAATATTTGCGGTAGATGGAACACATTTGCGTGGACGATACAAGGGAGTGTTGTTAATAGCTACGGGGACAGACGGGAATAGACATTTATTCCTTATAGCATTCTTCGTTATACCGAAAGAAAATGAAGATCATTGGACATGGTTCCTTGATCTATTAGGGAGACGTGTAATCGGTGAATTTGAAGAGCATTTTGTATTGATATCAGACAGACAGAAAGGTTTGATGGAAGCTGTGAAAAAAGTTTTTCTTAACGCCTTTCACAGCTACTGTATGTGACACCTAGCTCTAAATATGTTTGATACATATAAGGATACAATCTCTAGACCGCTTTTCTGGATTGCTGCCCGTGCATTTTCGGAAGCAAAATTTAAAAGAATTATGTGAAAAATAGAAGATGATACCCCCCCCGGAATGTACAATATGGATTAAGAAATTGGTGATCATTTATGGGTGCACGCTTATTTTCAAGGAAAGCGTTATAATATGTTGACAACTAATATAGCTGAAAGCATAAATAGTGTGTTGAAAATAGCCAGAGAGGAACCGATCGTGAGTATGTTAGAAACTATTCACACAAAGGTAGCCGAATTTTATCTTCGTCGTCAAGAGTAAGGAAATAAAATGATACACGTGTTAACACTGATGACCGAAGAACACATAACACGAAATTCAGGATGGGCCCATCGAAAAAACGTTATATCATATGGTCGCGATATATTTTAAATTAAATGTGGTGATTACACTCACAGTGTCGATCTAGATAAGCGAACATGTACATGTAGACGTTGGCCTATTCTTGGATTACCATGTTCACATGCGATCGTCGCATTATTGCGTCGAAACAGAGAAAAAGAGATCCCCTAATTTTGTGAGCACTGGTTTACCAGTAACTTATTTAGGGAAACTTATAAAGAATATTTTGTCCCGACCGTTGACAAGCGCCAATGGACTTCGCAAAGAGACGACATTCAAGTTTTGCCTCCACACAAAATACGTCAAGCCGGCCGTCCGAAGAAAAGGAGAATAAGATCTAAAGGCGAAATTCGACCTCTACGATGTAAAAATTGTAACAAATACGGTCATAACCATCGCTCGTGTAAATTTGTTAGAATTTGAAATTAACTTATATTACTTGTAAGAGTACTGTAAGCCTTTATTTCTACCCTTATCGATATCGATAACATTTCATATTTTATGAAGGGAGTCGGTTAGGTCCTCAATTGGAAGACGGTGACCATCCTCCAAGATACAGTGGAGCTCCATGTGGTACCCAAAAGAGTATTTAAGTGCCACGTAGAGCACAAGTGGACGGTATAGATTAATATTAAACCCACGTGGAGCAAAATCAAAAAAACATTTTAAACCCACAAGTCAAAGTTTAACAGATTTCTTTGGTCCACATTTCACGATTCAAAATAAATTGCTTTGGATCAGATGAAGGAGACTATTTATCATCATTCATCATCCAAATAGATTTTGAGATCATGGCCCTATTATCGACAGCTAATTTTTAGCGAAAAATCAGCAGCCGCTGACTTAATTTAGCGGCCGATGATTTAAGTCATCGGTCGCTGTTGTCGCTCCAAGTGTGCCATAATTGTGTGCATTATGAATCAAAAATTAAAGAATTAAAGAATGCTAGGTTATATGGATGTTAACTTATGAAAGGGATATCAGCACATTGGGGCTAACACTGGCCTGCAAGATCAGGGCCAATTGTAGCAAGTTTTAAAAGTAAGTATTTCAAGATCGTCCACAGAGAAGTTTGTCTAAACAGAGAGATAAACCTCCAGATCTGTGCTACCAGATCTGGCTCTATAATTATCTAAAATAAAGAATAGATAAAAGAGAGTGTTGGATTGTGTCACATTTAACTATAAGCAAATAAAGAAAAGAACTAACTACATGATCCAGATCCGAGTTGGGGAGGTGTTTAAAATAAGACAAATGCAGAAATAATAGCTTCATGTACTTTAGCCTCTGAATTTTAATGGAGAATGTAGTTCAACAGTAGCAGATTCAATCTTCATCCGCTACCAAACCGGATGTAAGAGAAATAAATCGAATTAAGGAATAGGTTTAGACTTATGGTCGTGATCACCCACTTAAATGGTCACAGATCTGCCACTAGTGGCCTATTCTTTAGTTCGTAACATGAACATCATCGTAATCTTTGCTTGAATTAGGTTACCAACGCTAATTCGAGGGATGATGAATTAAGGGAAGTTGGATGCGGATGAGTGAATCTAAAGAAGTCTAATGCACTAAGGTGAACATTTAACCCTCGACATGACTCCAATGGAGAAGACACAAATTACAAAGAACCTTTAAAATCCAACGTTACAATTACTGAGCACGGCTTCTTAGAGAGCCCTCGGACTTCTGATCTGAGCTTCTCGAAGAGCCCTCAGATTCTGATCTTGAATCCGAACTTGGAAGTACAAATCACTCACAATGGCTCTCAAAGGAAAACTACAAGAAGGGATTACAGGGGGTACAGATAAGCTATGTGGCCGGAATGAGGGAAACAGAGATGAACACTCTAAAATCTGGATACCCAAATTGGGCAAATGGTTCGTATTTATAGTTTTTCCTAAGCCACTCGTATGTGTATCAACCAATCGTAATTGGATAGATCTCAGTATCAACCAATAGGAGTCGAGCACCGGGGATCGGATCTATTACGCCAATCGAAATGCTTGATCGGTTCACCAATCGAAACAGAGGCATCAATTACATTATGTAATTCAAAAATCTGTTTGAGCTTCTAGAAGTTCCCGTAAGTAATTTCATCTTTGGGTGTTCACATGGGTGGAATATGCCTTTGGTTCGTGCTCGTAATCTTCCGGAATGTCCTTGGGTTTTAAAATGCATTGGGGCGTGCAAAAGTTTCTGAAATACCTTCGGACGAGTTGCAAATCCCGAATGCCATTTCGCATAGTTTAAGGGCTTTTTCGCAAAAGTAGTTTGGCTCAAGCTCTCTTCGCAAAGCATTTTGGCTTCGTGAGATCTTTTAAAGGACTTCTCTTTTCGCAGAGTGTTTTCTTCTTTTCGCAAAGGTCATTCTTCTATTCGAGGAGTGTTTTCTTCTTTTCGCAAAGTTCAAGGTTCTTTGCGAATAGTAGAAGTTCTTTGCGAATTGACTTTTAGCTTCCATTCTTCTTTGCGAATGGATCCTTCTTCTTCTTCAGGTCTTTTCTTGCTCTTTTAGGACCTTTTTAGCCATTGCTGAGGCTATTTCTTCACTCCCTCTTTGAGCTTGACATGCGTTGTCAGCTTTTTGATCATTTTAGGATGGTTTTCGGATTTGGACCTGTCTTTTTGGTTAGCTGCAATATGAACACTAAAGCACTTATTTAGTCCTCTCAAGGGTCTTTCAAGGCTCATGTTTAGGGGTGAGAAATGGTATTTTTCCCTACTTATCAGTCGCTGACTTAAGTCATCGGACGATATCTTAAGTTAGCGGACGCTAACTTAAGTTAGAGGCCGCAGACTTAAGTCCGCGCCGCTAATTTATGTTATCGACTGCTGACTTAAGTCCTCGTCCACTGACTTAAGTTAGTGGCCGCTAAGTCAGCGGGTATTGTGAAATCTAAACATTAAATACAAGTCTTTTTATGATGTTTATAAAGAATTGTTAAACAATTAGGATAAATTGATAATAATAAAAACTATACAAGTTGATATAAAATATTTAAAATTTTATCAAAAATATTTACAAAAATCTATAAAATTTTACAAATATATGAAATATAAAGTTTAACTCTTCCCAAACGTGCACATTAAATGTCCGATTTCGGCTCTAAATTGTTGCATTTATTTTTCTTCGAAATCAATAGTCCGCCGTTGGGAGGAGTATTCTATATACTTCAAAACATATACACCGCAGTCCCAACCGTTTCTTTGGAGCGGGAGATCGACACTGTTGAACGCTGATACCTTCCACTACTGATCGAAAGCTGACTTTAAACCGACAGCGTAAACAAGACGCGGAAGGCTATGCAATAGACATCCTTTATGCTCTTCGAACCTCCTTGAGCACTCTCGGTCTGCTGGATCTATTAACTTAATTTCGTGATCAACTAATGAAATTACAGCCAACGCCCAATGGCGATGTTTTTGGCTATGCATTGGAAGATAAATCTGTACAGAAACGGAACCGAAATTTTAAATAATTAATTTTATTTAATAGTCGTTAATGTTAAATAAAGCGAAGTGTAATATTAAAAAACGTACCGCTGTACAGTCGACCACGTGAATTTCGCGTTTATTATTTGTAAGTAGTGGTTCAAGCGGCTTTAAATTGCGACGAACCTTCCACTCGTCACAGTAGGCCTGCCACTTATCGAAGTCGCTAAGTGCTGCTAGACCTTCATTATCGATAAACTTTTTATATTTTTTCTCGTCTGCTATAAACAAGGTCTGAAATAGAATAATGTAGTAAGTAAATAAATTAAAAGAAGTGTGAATAAAAAGACAAATAAATAAAACAAACGAAATAATAAATAGTTGAAACCTTACCAGGGTGGACGCAAAAGAGAACTAGCTTTTTTCGGCATTTGCCGTAAACATTGAATCGTTGGTAACTTCAAGGACTCTCGAGTACATGTCAATGACTTCATTGTCAAGCCACGAGTGTCCTTTGAGAACCTTTAAAAGAGCAACTGTGATGTCAACACTCATGATAGTATTGACGATCACATTGTCCTTTCCCTCCGGCCGGTTCCAAAAACTGAGCATATATTTGTGCTCCATTGATTTTGGCTCATCCTCCTCCTCCACAATCAATCTTGGTCTTTTTATAATGGCTTTACTGGTCGGAGTCTTTCTTTTCTTTCGAGCACGCAAGTTATGTCCCTCGGCTTTACTTTTTCCAGTTGATAGTTTAACTAAAATTGATTTTAGGGATGCCGGTTGTGACTCATGAGAAGGCTAGGTAAGAGGAGCACCCTCATCACCCACTTCCACCAAGGATTGTTTAGTAGGAGGTGGAGGAGCTTCAGAAGTTTTGGGGGCAGTGATTTAATGAGTAGGTTGAGAAGCAGTGGGTTTAAGGTCAGTAGGTTTAAGGGAAGAAGTTTTGGGGGCAGTTCATTGATGGGTAGGTTGAGGAGCAGTGGATTTTAGGCCAGTGAGTTTTGGGCCAGTGGTTTCAGGGGTAGAAGTTCGGGGGGCAGTGGATTGATGGCTTGGTTAAGGAGCATTGGATTTAGGGTCAGTAGGTTTAGGGGAAGAAGTATTTGGGGTAGTTGATTGATGGGTAGGTTGAGGAGCAGTGGGTTTTGGGGCAGAGGGTTTAGGGGCAGAAGTTCGGGGGCAGTGGATTGATGGCTTGGTGGAAGAGCAGTAGGATGAGTGGCAGTGGGAACGAATGTTTCAAATAGAACAGATGAAAGAATATTATCCTGCATAATTACAAAATACATTAAAAATTGTCAATATTTTACAAAAAATAAAATTATTTGGGATCAAGTTAGCGACCGCATTATCGACCGATAATCTAAGTTAGCGATCAATTATTTACATTATTGATCGATAATGTAAATTATCGGCCGCTAACTTATATTATCGGTCGATAATTTACATTATCGTCCGATAATGTAAATTACCGACCGCTAACTTAGATTAGCGGCCGACAAGCTACATTATCGATCGATAATGTAAATTATCGACCGCTAACTTAGATTAGCAGCCGACAAGTTACAATATCGATCGATAATATAAATTATCGACCGCTAACCAATATTATCGATCGATAATGTAAGTTCTCGGACGATAATTTACATTATCGGACGACAAGCATATTTGGCATTAATCTTTAAAAACATATATTTTTTTCAAATTTAAAAAGAAATAGTTTAGTACCTTCGTCAAATGAGATGTGACTGCATCAAGGTCCTTCTATATTGAGGCATTTCGTTCTGTTAAATTTAGAGCCCGATGTTTTAGTGACCCTACTTTATCTTGTAATGATCCAACTTGCTCTTTGAGGGTCTTCTTATCTCTCCCTAGCTGTTCAATTTTGAGTGCTTGCCCTTTAAGTACTGTAAATACACGTCGGAAGTCACTTTTCATCTCTTTTATAGCCATGCGGAGTGTCTTGCATTCTTTTCTAAGTTCCGTTACTTCTTTGGTTAAGTTGGGTTGCCTAACCGACTGTTCTCTTATTGGCTGGGGCCTAATCTCTTATTTGTCTTTATCCTTTGGTTCAGTATGCTGACGTACAACAACTTCATACTCGTCATTTTCGTCGTTGTCATCATCGTCATCCTCATCGTCGTTATCATCATCTTGGCTTTTTGGCTCTTCGGCTCTTTCTGGAGGACGCGTCTCATAACTTGGGACATCGTCGTATTCATATATATTTTTTTCATCACGAGGCTCCTCGGCCTTTTCCTGCTCTCTTTCCATCTCTCTTTGCATAAAAAAGAGTCGAACCGATTTATACTGTAATTCGTACTTTACAGCTTCAAGCTCTAAGATAACTTTAGACTTAAGAAAATTTTCTCGATATAAATTAGGATTACGGCTCAATTTTGGGCCTTCCCATTTCATTAGCCTGGGAAATGGATCTTTGAGCTCAGTAAGAGCGGTGGTGACTTCAGAAAAGTGCTCAAACGCCCAAATCTGTAGGGCGATAGTGCATCCGTAGATGTTGTAATGCCCATTTTCTGACTTTTTTGCCATTTCTCTTCTGACGTTCGCTTTTGATATGCTATCTACTAAATTATTGTAAACTATCAAGTCCTACGGAAACTTGTTGAACTCTTCAATGTTATCTACTAATGCCAAGTACCGTGTATCCACTTCCTAGTATGTGTCCGGAAGTAAAAAAGAACATAAGAGAAACAATAATGATAGTTTCAAAAATTTATCGTTGGATAAATTAGCACTATCAATTAATTCTTCAATACGAGGTCTTTTAGCCGGCTTTCCCCAAAAGAATTTGTATCGAATAGTTTCTTCCTTTGGCACGGCCACCTTCTCAGACTCCGATTTCGTCAACATATTCAGGCCTAAAATGAATGCTATATCAGACTCTTGCAGCAGTACATTGGTATTTCTAATCTTGAAAACATTATCTTTAACCCAAAAGCTTAAAATAGCATCAACCAAGTCTCCAATGAATCCTAATTTCTCATTTATCTTAAATAGGTGACCGAAAATTGAATCATCTAAAATCTTCTTCCTCTCTTCGTTACAGTGCAAGTAAAATTTCTTGACACAATCTCGAGAATATTTTCCGAAGGGCTTTAGAGACAATCATTTTATAATCACTTAGTGGGAATTGTAATATACATAAAAATAATTAATTAACAAAATAAGTGAGGTTGAAAAACTACCGATAACTTATATTATTATCTGACAACTTACATTATCGACCGCTAACATACATTATCGGCCGCTAACATATATTATCGGCCGCTAATGTAAGTTAGCGACTGATAATGTAAGTTAGCGGGAAGTTATCGGTAAGTTAGTGGATTTTTGAGAAACATAACTGATGACTGAATGTGTTTAAATGTAAAAAAAAATTACCTGAAAATTTGCTGTGAGCTTTTTTCCGCTTTCTCGCCGATAAGTCGCCGCCCTCTTGATTTTACAGAAAAGTATAAAGTTAAAGTAAATAGTAAACAATGAAAAGTAACAAAGTAACGATTTCTTTTATACTTTAAAAGTAATTTTAATATAAAAGGCGGTTGCTGACGTGGAACTGGCTAGGCTTGGAGCTGGCCTGTTATGCATGGATTGAAACTATAGGGCCGTTTCTGCAAATATGTAAACTTATAAGGCCGAAAGTGCAAATTTCTCATAAAAAGCCTCCCGTGGAGAAAGTGCTCTCTCTCACTCTCTCTTTAGGCAATTTTGAGAGTCGGTGTCGGGAAAAGACGTTTTATGGGAGGGGGTGAGAAGGGAGGATTTAATCTCTTTCCATTTACTTTTTTTTTATGCTTTCAATAAATCGATCCTTTGGGGGTCGTCTTTTGTTTAGGGGCTTTCAGCTCTTCATTGTTATCTCCTCATTTTTCTTTATTTTGGGGTTAGAATATGAGAGTTTTATCCTCTTCTTGGTGAAAGTCTTCTTTTCCGAGGAAATCGCCTCTATGAAGGTTTTTTGCAACGTATTGATGACTTTAGTTATAGGTTTTACCGACGTATTGATAGCTTTTGGTCGGTTGTTGCCTCCGTTTTCAACGTGGTGGGAGTTTTTGTGGATCGTGAGTTTGTCGATGGTGGTGATGTCTCTTCGGGTGGATCTTCGGTATTGATTACCGGAGGATGTTTAGGATCGTGAGATTGGGCCAAGTTCAATCTCTGTGACCCAAGCCAATGCTAGTTTATGCGTATAGACATACAACATAGATAGCCTAACACTAACACCTCGACTATGCGTGCGAGCCTAACAGGGCATATGTTTTAATTTTTAAAATGTTATAGTTAAAGATCAACATTTTCGTCACCCCATTGGTCAATGCCTTGGTGTGTAACCAAGAGGTCTAGGTATCTAAACACCCCAATGACATTTGACCTTAGTTGGCCTTTTTATTTTATTCCCTGGATTAGTTAGACCAGTACACTGAAAGCAGTGTATTGACAGTACACGGTGTTGAGATCACATATAGCACTCCGATATGGGTTAATGTGGATAGCAGACCTATAATCAAGACCCATTAATTAATATGGACTGGGGATTCAGACCAATAGTTGAGGCCCTATGCTAGACCTGTACACTGAGCTGGGTGTACCAATTACACACTGAATTTGGGCACCCTATGTTATAAAACGCACACTTCTCGACTATATGATTTAACACCCTACAAATTTGAACTCAACCTATTTTGTATTAAAAATACACTTTATATTTGTACCCTTCCATACACCCATAACTGTGTATTAGATAATACAATTTATATTTGTACACTAGCTATATACCTATAGTAGTGTATTACATAATATACTTAATATTTATACTATTACATACACTGGTAATTAGTGTAATAGACTTACACTTCAAATAAGCCTTATAAGGCTTATACCCATATACAATGAAAATTTGTATTGGCACTACATGGGATGCCAACTCTAATAAGCTTATAAGCTTTTATCTCGCTAGAAGACTCCATGACTGCATGAGTCACCCTTTAGTTTCATGCATGCAAAGTGCAAACCCTACAAAAACTCGCCACCACCTTTCTCCTTCTTCCCGCTTCGAGCCTTGAAGAAATCAAATCCCTATAGCAAATAGACCATGCACAACTAGTAAGTCTCATAGAGAAGGAACCCTTCTTCTAGCTTCTCAAACCCACTTCTCACTTCAATCTCTTCAAACCCTTGGATTCAAACCCGTGAATCACAAAGTGACCTTACGATTCGGTGGAGAGAATTGCGGAAAGCGACGGGTTGATCTCGGAGAGTCCCTTGCATCCCTATCTCTTTCAATTACGTCACAAACTTGACACCAACACCATTTCGGTGTCGTCGTAGCTAAAGAATCTACCAAAAGGTACCCCGCAA
Source organism: Chloranthus sessilifolius (assembly GCA_021018995.1). NCBI lineage: Eukaryota > Viridiplantae > Streptophyta > Magnoliopsida > Chloranthales > Chloranthaceae > Chloranthus > Chloranthus sessilifolius. The sequence continues at coordinate 85,270,777 of CM037585.1, forward strand.
AATGAACCACGTATTAAATTAATTATTTTGGATTAGTTTTAGAATAAATTATTAGGTTGTTGATGCCGATTTCATGCGATCGGATTGACAATTCTGAGATATAGGATTGTGTGAGGGTTTCGGAGTCAAAAACTTCGATTATCACACTCCGAAACCTTTCTTACCAAATTTATAAATACAAATGGGTTCTCTGTGCGACATATAAAAGATAATATAGTGTATGTAGAGTGTAGAAGGCCCTAGCAGACTAAGAAAACAAAAGATCTGAGAAGGCAGAGAGAACGCGCAACAAGCCAAGATTCATTAGGCTTGCCGCGGTAACATCAAGCTTGCCACGGCAAGGTGTAACCTGATGGCTTGCCGTGGCAACCCTGCATCTTGCCGCGGCAACCCTGTGCTTTGACCCTATTTGGTATTTTGGTCATAATTTTTGACCTCGAACTCTGATTTGCACAATTCTTAATACGTTGGAAAGGGGACAACAATCCCTATAACTTTCATGAATTAATAAATTCATGAATATAATATTTAAAAGGTTAAAATTTAGTGACAAGTAGGTACAAAATTCACATGATCCAAAGTTAACATGAACTCGCCATTTTCGCCCTAGTTTAGAGAAAACTTTAGGAGCTTCGACATGTGTGATATTTAGTCACTAACAAGTGACTATACGAATACCTTGTAATGTAGGTTAAGGTTTGGAAAACGTCCGTGAGGATTTTCTCACTGTTTTGTCGCACTTTGCGTAATTTGGCAACTGAGGTAGGGAAAGTTCACTACTAAATTACATTTGATCTTCGATACTTAGATTTTGTGATATGATTAAATGCGAACCCTGAGTTTTGGATATTTAAATTGAGTTTTGAATATTTAATTTGATATGTTTGCTTTTAGTTTGGAAATAAGTGTAGGGAAGAACTCTGTGCCCGACTACTAGTTTTCTCGAATTCCCGTCATTGATGCACATAGTATACACCCGATATTTTTTTAGAATTGATATAAGAAATTCTTGGCATATTTTGAAGTATTAAGAACTGATTTTTGTATACGTTTTGCATGCTTTTGATACATAGCATCTTGTTATGACTTCTCTATGTGATTCCATAAATGGCAAGTTTTGATATCTTGATTGTGTCATTGTCTTTTGTCTCATATTCAAAACTAGTTGAGTTTTTAATATTTAATTTGATATGTTTGATACTAGTTTGAAATTAAGTGTAGGGAAGAACTTTGTGCCGACTACTAATTTTCTCGAATTCTCGTCATTAATGCACACAGTATACACTTGATACTTTTTAAAAATTGATATAAAAAATTCTTGGTATGTTTTGAAGTATTAAGAACTGATTTTTGTATACGTTTTGCATGCTTTTGATACATAGCATCTTGTTATAATTTTTCTATGTGATTCTATAAATGGCAAGTTTCGATATCTTGATTGTGTCATTGTCTTTAGTCTCGTATGTGGGTTTGACCTTGTAACCCTGTTGCGTCTTTGATCGAGTGACCTGTTAACTTAGCTCAGGGGCTTGACATTTCGATTCAAGTGACCTTCTTAACTTAGCTCAGGGGATTGACATTTCGATTCAAGTGACCCTGTTAACTTAGCTCAGAGGCTTGATTTCTTGATTCAAGTGACCCTGTTAATGTAGCTCAGGGTTTGACATTTGACACCACTTGATTGAACTTGAAAACAAGCTGTGAATATGAACTTCAATTTTAAACATGACTTCCGAATCTGAATCTAAATGTGACATTTGAACTTCGAAAATAAGAAACTATGGATTGAGCTGATACGGCGGTGAACCCATGTATTTGAACCAACATCTCGAACACTGATCATCCGTGTATTTGAACTGACACGGCGGTTAATCCATGTATTTGAACCAACACGATGATTAATTCGTGTATTTGAACCGACATGGCGGTGGATCAGTATTTGAATCGACACGACAGTTAATTCATGTATTTGAACCTGAATATGAACATGAACATGAAATCATGAATCTGTGTATTTGAACCGGCACGGTGGTGAATCCGTGTATTTGAACTTCGAATTTGAACTCGTGAACAATGATATAAATTCTGAAACTCTAAATAAAAATCCTGAGCATGATCTTTGAATTTTGAATAAGAACTATGAATCCGAAATTATGAAATTGAATTCTAAATCTGAATATATATTCGAACTTGAATTGAGGATTGTGATTGTAGCTAAGATTTCACAAAGCTCAGTTTTGAATAGAATGTCTTTGAAATAAGTTTTGTTCCAACATGTCTTTGAAGCATGTTTTATTCCGATACATCTTTGAAAATAGTTTATTTCTGATACGAAAGAATGTGTTCGTTTCGATTTGAAAATGCTTTTGAATTATGATCATTGGATCTGTGTTTTGAAAATATGAGATGTGATTAGTATGGATCTTTTTCCTACTGGGATTGGATGAAGCTCATTCCTCGACTATACGTCACAGGTACAGGTCCTGTTCAAGAAGCTTGAAGCGGATCCGGTAGACTGCCTCTTTGAGCTTGGTGTGGAGATACTTGGGCTCTGTTTTGAACCTTTAGATTTGGTATATTACTGGACTTTGTTAGCAATTGAACTTGTGGTTCTCTTTTTTGTACACCACTTTATAATAAATGAGATATAATCATCTTTCTGTCACGTATGTTTTATGCTTTGAAGTCCGCTTTTTATGGACATACCATGTATACTGTATTTTGGATCATGATCTGCGGCCCGACGGTCCGATTTTTCCTATGTTGTTTAAAAAAAAAAATGTGTGTTAGAAAAATCTGAGCTGTCACACCATAATATACTCATACTCTCCAACTAGCCTAATGAGGAGACATATGACCAAACGTAACTCATAACATACCCATAATATCTCCTGGAGACCTGTCTTAGGTGTAAGATGTTGTTGCCCTTAAGGTGGCTACGCAAAGGACGACACGTACAAACTTAAATTTTTATTTTTTTGTTAGCCTACATAGCAGTATCTTATTATCGTATTCATAACTTATTTTATCTTAACATACTCATATCATAATAGACCCTTATAATTTAATTCTAGGACAAACTATAGTGGAATAATCTCACTAAATTACGATTTTTGAGGAAAGGGTTCCGTAGTAACCTGAATATACTTTGTGTGGCAGTAAAGAGACCACTCTACCATAGAGGTTTTATACTCCCATAGAGGGGTTGCATCCATACATGAACGCTTATATTATGAGTTTTATGTGACCGTAAAGAAATCTCACTACAACTAAGGCCCAAGGCCTGAATCTCATATCTTAACTCATATCTTATCCTATCATATTAAAACATGGGGTGATAGGGTCACCGTATATACCACTGTATGCGAGACTACACTGAATTCACACTCACCCTACCCGTCATGATATCCCATACTATCACGAGTTGTAAGACATGTGAATATAATATATTCTTCGCTTCGATATCATCTTAGCGAATCACCTCGCCCAAGAATAGACATGATCTCATACACTCATGTACATATGACCTAACATATCCATAACTCATATGCTATGATTAAGATGAAAACACATAAATCTCATACGTACAGAAGAGGTTTACATCTAGATTTTTGTTTTGCTTATATATATATATATATATATTTATTTACATATTACCTCAATACAAATATAGAATAGAATAGTTAACAGTGTGATTTCAATAACGGAAAGGTTAGAGTTCGATTTTCACAAGGCCTCAAATTTCTAACTTTTCGTGTTATCGAAATGGTCGCGTTGAAGCGATAAAAATGATATATATGGTTTACTATACTTATATGCTCAAATTGAAAGATGCAGAAATTCTAAATTAGGTAAATCACGATCATCAATCGAAACATTCAAGTGATTAGTGTGCATTAAGTTTTGATCGTGCTAAAGTAAAATTATAAGGTAAATACAATCATCTGTTTAAACGAGAATCGACCGATCGATTTTAGAATCGATCGATCGGAATATAATATATAAAATATTCAATTCGGGTTAACATTGATCGATCAAAAGTTTGAATCAATCGATCGATAATAAAATATAAGTGTAATTAGTTATGTCCATACTAGATCGATCAGACCTTAGAATTGATCAATTGATAATAAAACGTCATCGAATTCGGGAAGGTTTTATATGCCAATTCTTTATATAAGAATATTATTATAATAATATAATAATAACACTTGAGTACTGTTGTCTTATATAAGCATATAATATATAATATTTTATTAGATCCCTAATATAAGTTAAAAAAAGAGTCTAGAATCCATGTGAAAAACCATAGCCATCTGTGCTTTGATTATAATATAATATAAACACACATGTACTTTAAATATTATAATAGAATATAATATAATTATAATAATTAGGCATTCAAGTGAGAGTTAGTAATCAATTGATTGAGCAACAAAAATAGTGTACAGTCATTTTTGTCTAGAATTCGATCGATCGAAAAAGTAACTCCATCGATCGCATTAAAAGTGGATAAGGATATTTGGTGATTTCAAAATCGACCGATCGGATTTGGAAATCGACTGGTCGAAAATATAGAGTAAGCAAGTAAAGCAGTACAGTCCATAATCGATTGATCAAAATATAAATTGATCGATCGGTATAGTAAGTTATTATGAAATTTTTTTATTCCGTTCCGAATCAATCGATCGGGAACAAGGATCGATTGATTGATAACATTATTTCTGTAATAATTTAGGGTTCTGAAAAGACCCAAAATTAATTAAAATAAAAAAAAATAATTAAAATAACAACATAAAGAGAACTAGTTAAGGTAGGCCATTTTACTCTTTTCAAAGGTGATTTTTATATAAAATATATACGGGTTTGATTTATTTAACCCGTCGGTATGCGATTGATCGTACTTTACGCAATGGGATATGAGAAGAACAAGATGGATTGATGGGTACCCACCTTTTGAAGTGTGAATAGTAGATTTATGGTGATTAGGATTAATTGAATAGATCGGCGTCTAATGCGATAGCTCGTCTGAGATTTCTCCGTCTTCTTCTTCATTGATTTTGATGGTAGAAAAAGATCACGGTGATTCTTGTGTAAGAACACACAAAAGATTTTAAGAAAGAGATTAAAGAGTTTTAAGAAAGATAATAGTTGAGAAGAAGTTGTGACGGCTAGTGTTTCTTAAGAAGATGAAAAGAAGAGAATTAGAGGCTTTCTTAAGAATATTAGAATGAGAAAAGAGGTTAAGATAATGTAACTCAAATAGAGTTTTGTAAAATAGGGTAGATTTTGGTGTGAAGTCCTAACACCAAGTATAATACAAAACACATCTAACACCACTAAACAAGGTTAAAAAAATTCGGGTCGTTACATATGATTATTGTGGCCGCCCTTATACTTCCTTTTATACATCCATCCTAAGCTCTATACTTTAATACACAATACACTACTCTTGTCTCCACTTTTCCTACCTTGCATAGATCTTGTTTGAGACATACTTCTCAAACCCACTAACTAGTTATATACCTCAAATATTGAAATCTCCAATTTTTTTATACTAAATATTTTCTATTTTGACTAAATCATTCTTCTTTTAAAAATACATACACTTCATATATTTTATTATAAGTGTTCAAAAATCTATTAAACACTATTGTTGGAGTTTGGACAACCTTCCATTAGTACCTTTCAGGGCATACCATTTTACTTTGTATGTTATCTAGGTATGGGCTATAGGCATTGCTAGCAGTGGGTCATATGATCTACCAGATAGAACATGTATAAGAGATTTTTATTGGCTATAATGAAGAGCTTTTACTGGTATTGGGCGAGAAGCATCATCCACTAACTAGAATTTGTGGCTAGCTAAAACCATCGCATACATTTTTAACTGTATTCATTATGGACTGCCAATGGGTCGAATCCGAGCCAAAAGTTTTACTCACCGACGGGTCAAGGACACAAATTGGTACATTCGAACCCTAGTCAAAGGATCAATAGATTACGATAGAACCGATATAAAAACCTGACTCAATGCTCAAATCGAAAACGAAAACCCCTCATTTTCTTGATTATATGAATATTAAGTCCGAGGGAAAGTTTTATGCCGGATTTAACCCGAAGGTCAAGTTTATGTGCTTGATCCAATAAAAAGTTCGGGCCACTTATTTCCAAAATTACATTTCATTGATGAGTCATAAGACAATTCAAGGTTCAGTTGATTATTAAAAAATAATCGAAATCGAGTTGGGCGACTAGACATCTTGACAGCCCTACTAATGTTGTATTTTAGAGCCACTTCGGTAGATTCCATATAGGAGTTATGAATGGAGCTACCCTTTGTCCTCGCATACAAAAAAGCCCAATGGGTCACGAGGTCGGTGGAGATGTCTGGAAAGGGGCCCGCCTAATTTTGCATCTTTCCCTTAAAAGAGCAAAAGTGGATCCCACTAATAGCTTTTCATATCCTAGAAATGGGACCCGTATTTGGCAAGATACCTTTCACAATTGATTAAACCGACCCATTTGTTCTTTTATTCTTAGAAAAGAAGATCGACCATTGGGACCTCACAAGAGCCGGTATCTTATTATTATATTGACAAATTTCGTTTTTGGGCAATTTTTCGGTGGGTCATTTGGGATAAAATTTGGTAAAATTTTTGGATGTATAAAAAATATATATTAAAAATTATATTTAATATTTATAAAAGTATTATTCATTATTTAAAAATATCTAAAATTATAAAAATTTCATTGAAACTTTGTTATTTTCGCTCAAATTAATGAAATTTCAGAGATTTCGGAGAAATCATCGAAATTTCACTAAAAATTCCGTCCGACCCCTATTTCGGAGAAATTTTGAAGAACTTCGGAGAAATTTGTCACTATGCTCATTATAGTCACTAAATTCTACCACTATTTAAAGATTTCATTTAGATGGTGAAAATGCTGACAAAATAACTTTAGGGTACTATTATTTGCAATCACTGATTCTTTCTTGGCAATCGGAAGTTGTGTGCGAAAATTGTTGATTGCTTTGAATTAGAAGATGGGAATTGTTTTTCATTTCATTTCACATTATAGATCTTGAGATCATGAACGCATTATCAAATGGTCATATTTTGATTCCTCATGGCACACATCCTAAGAAGTAAACATGATCATGAGCATACCATCAATAGTGATTATTGAGTCACTTGTTGGGATTTGTGTCACATGGAATCATCATTTGGCCTTTTGATGATAGCTCATGATCTCAAGATCAATTGTGAACAATATTGGGATGAAAAATAATTTTCATTTTCTGATTCAAAGCAATCAATGATTTTTGCTATTTGCGAAGAAAGAATCTCTAGTTGCAAATGACCGTACCCAAATTTCACAGCACCTTTATTTGTTAATCCGAGATTCTATCTTTGCACACAAAGTTTGCACATTCAAAAGCCATTGACTGCTTTGAATCAGACGATAATTTTTTTTTGTCCATCTTTCACAAATAGATCTTCAGACCATGAACCTACAATCAGACGGTCAAAGGTTGATTCCATGTGGCACACACCCCAAAAGTAACAAAAGAACCATGCTTGATGGTACACCTATGATCACACTTACTTTTTGGGATATGTGCTTAGTGGAATCAAAATCTAGCTATCGGATGGTACACCCATGATCTCAAGATCGAAGGTCTGGAACATAGAGACAAAAAATGATCTCCATCGTACGATCCAAAGTGGTCAGCAAGTTTTAAAAATTCACTTACAATGAAAAAATACAAGTGCACATATAAAAGGGTACCACTATTCGCGCCTACCAAATTACTGGTGGGCGCCTGCATTGAAAACTGTTGACCTTGATGAATCAGATGATATTGATAATTTTTCATTCAAATCTTCCACATAATAGACTTGAGACCATAGGCGTGCCATCACACGGTTAAATTTTTTATTCCATGTGGCACATACCCCAAAAAGTGGACCTAACATAATGTTGAAGTGTGACATGTGTCATGTGATTTAAAGGCTATTTTGCCACATGAAATGAAAAATTGATCGTCTAATAGCACACTGATGACGTCAAGATCCCTTGTGTGGAAGATTGGAATGAAAAATGATCACCATTGTTTGATTCAACTGAATCAACGATTTTCAAGTGTAGGTGCCCACCAATAATCTGGTAGGTGCGAATAAAGGTATCCTACGTAAAACCGTTTCCATTTTAAATGTCGTTGAAAATATGAATAAGTGGTGGATGTAACACCTGCCCCTCAAATTTTGTGTCAGTCAACCAGTTGATAGAGGCCTGATGAGACCTGACTATGGCAGGTGATATAGTCAGGTGATTGCTCGAGGCTAAGTCCATCCAAAAATGTTAAGCACCCACCAGTAGATTGATGAGATAATACAATTTCTATTGGCACTATAGGGCACCTCTTTTATTCCATTGGGTGTATTAGTAATTAAGTAAAACACACACATCTCACATCACATGAGAAACCCGGAATTGCTACTGGTTGACCCTGACCCGGGAATTGATCCTGAATTAGGACTGAGCCTAGGTGATGATGTGAAGATCATTATCAATGATTTTGATTTTGATGATCATTCCGATTATGATCGATATTTTAGGTCAAATATGAACTCTTAAACTTTAAAAGACTAGATGCACTATCATTTTACACATTATATATGTGCCTTGCATGAAGCAATGATAATTCTTGTAATTAGTAAGAAAGCCAAAGGGCATTTGTATTTAATTTATCTAATTTCTCAAATTACAAATCAGGAATTTGCTAATCTTTAGCATATCCTAGACACACATCTAGTTGACTTAATTTGATCCCATCTTAGACCATTGAAAAACTTTGCGAAAATCTAAGGTAAAAGATGGACTTTGACATATGCACCACAAGATCAAATTGAAAAGTGCACATTCACTAGATTTGAGGGTCAAGAGAAGAGTAAAAGACAAGATAAGACCAAATGAGTGGATGGGAAGTGAGCTCATGTGGGCCCACTTATCCCATGTGCATGAGAGTTTGGAGCAAAGAGGAGAGAGAGAAAGGTGCTTAGAAAGTAAAAAAGGGACACTTGGCAAGCCATTGGAAGGCTTTGTCACCCCACTCCTTGCAAAAACCAAAATCGTAGGACTCCTCTGTTGGGATGCGCTTTTTGAAAAGGGGGTGTCTACATCCTCTTCATTCCATCTTCTTCTTCCTCCAAAAACTCTATTAGAGGCCTCTTCTCCTCTAGCTTTTGCCTTTTCAATCCAACCATTGAAAGTATGATCCAACACCATCAATTCACTCTCTACCACTCTTAGAATCACATATATCATATTGAACCTCATCTCAGCCCTTTCCACTCCAAAAATTGATCAAACCAGTAAATGATAGCTTAGAGATCAAAGTAAAGTATTAGTTTAGATTGTTTTTGTAAATCCTAGTGAATGTTTGCAATTATTCTTATTCATTTGATTTCTTTTCAATATTTCTTTTAAAATATTATGAGTAAAGTTTTTGTATTAAGGTTTATGGTGTTGGGTGACCATGGATGTGATCCATATGATCATGCATGGACATCAAACAACCCTTCTCAAAGTCCTAAGATGATCGGATGGTGTAGAATCCACCACACTAGATCTCATGTTGTAGAAATTGATAGATTTCTATATTTTAATGTTTCTTGTGATGGTGTGATTAGTTATAATTTGAAGTTTGATTTGGCATAAATTAGATGACATTTAAAATTTGTAAAAATCATGATGTATTTGATATTCTTTTTATGATCGTTTTGAATGGTGATAGATGTTACAAAATATATCAATTAGTTTACTAATCCGATTAAATTGATTTAATTGATTTTGATAATTAAGATGTCTTGATGAGAATGATAATAATATATAGTTCTTATACTTCATAATAAGTCAGGTATCTAATACTTTGATGATTAGAAAATTTGATAGTGTATAATTTAGAAGTAAAATTTGATGAATATAGTCACTGTTTTAAGTACACAAAAATTGTGATTTTGACTGATCTAATGGTCACAGTTTGACCGCTGTCTAGGCTTAGAAAATTTTTATAAAACTTCAAGGACGTGCATACATAAGATTAGATTATCCATGTAAAATTTTAGGCATTGATTCACAGTGATTTGATCGACACAAATTCCAAAGAGGAACTGTGCAGATCTGTCTTGTACAGTGTACTAGAAATCTGGCTGAGATTGAGGCTGTGAATATCTTGATATGAATTTATCTAAAAATTCTAAAAAAAATTAAGAATGGAGCTTTATCAGTGTATTATCATTTTATAAAATTTCAGATCTTGATTCAATTTATTTTGACTGATAGAAAATCTGAAATCCGGGAACGCATAATTCTGTTCTATGTGTCACATCTGGTGAATGCTATTGGACAGTTGATCAGATGGCTCTATTTATATTATGATCCTAATATTTTTAGTATTACAGTTACATAGAAACATTGTAGAGAACTTAAAGAAATTTCGAACAAGCTCTCACTCGTTTGATTCAGATATCGGTAATGGATGTTATGGCCCGATTATCGGAGGCCTTAAAATTTGATCTGATGACTGGTTGAATTAAGAACACGTTCTATAAATCAATGTCCCTAATAAAATATGATGTAAGTTTTGAGTTCCATCACTTTTGGAAGATGAAGCCATCAGTCATCTTCCACTGGGTTTTGGAATCACTTGGAAATTCAATCGGGATTGAAAATGGCAGCCCGATTACTAGTCCGATACCCTCACTTGAAATCTATAAGGTGAACAATTTAAGTCAAAATATTAACTTTTTCCTTAAATCCCGTGATATAATGACTGTTAATGATCACAAATAAGGTCTTAGTGTTCACTGATGACCTATAATTAAGATGCCTAATGGTTGACCTTAGTTGATCGGGGCAAAGATTGACTCTTAAAAGGCCCAAAGGTCGATATGATAGAAAAATGACCCAGTTTAGGGCTATTATTTCATGAGCCAAAGTGACCCCAAGAATTCTATAAAATTTTGAGAAGATGAAATTATAAATATATTAACTTCATCTAAAAATTCAGCCTCTAAACCGATTGTTTTTTATTGATAGAAAACCAGAAATCGAGGGTACGAAATTATGTCAAGTGGCACACACTATGACCACTGTTGGACATTTGATCTGATGGCCCTGATTCCATCATGATCCTGACATTTTTAGTATTAGAAATATATGAAGATATCATATATATAACTTCAACAAGCTTTCCAACAAGCTTTAATTCGCTACATTTTGATATCGGAAATGAAAGTTACGACCGGATTATCGGAGACCTGAAAATCTGGCCTGATATACGAATTGATCAATAACCCGTTCTATAAATCGATGGCGATGATCATGTATGATCATATTTTTGAATACCATCACTTGTGAAAGATGAAGCTCCCAGTCCTCTTTCACTCAGTTTTTGAATCACCTGAAAAGTCGATCGGAGTTGCTGATTACTGACCAAAATCTTGACTTTCCCTCGAGTGAAATAACTAGTATTGAAGCGATAGTGTCAAAATCTTGACTTTTCCTCGAGTCCCATGGCACATAGATCACCAATGATCACTGTTATGGTCTCAGTAACTACTGATGTACCTTGGGTAAAATACCAGATGGTTGACCACAAGTTTGACCAATCGAAATGAGACCCTTAGAGGCTTAAAAACTCAATTTCTTGAAATTAGATCAATTAGGGTCTAGAAACCCGATACGGCCGACCCATGGGCCTATGGAAATGATTCAAGATAACATATAGGACATGATGTCCTTGTTTAGAAATTGAGTGGGCCACTGCTATTGGCACCCCTCAAAATTTGGAAGTACCAATACTAAAAATATGAATTCCATAGGAAATCAGACCCCGTTAGATGTAGGACCGAAGTGACCCGATATAAGAGGTCTAAGGCTATTATTGAAATAGTTGGGACCTGATGTCCCTATTTGAAAGCCTTGTGGGCCATTACTAACGGCACCCACTGAATATTAAAAACACCCACATCGAAAATGCGGAGATATCTTAAAGACCCAAACTGATTGAAAATTCCCAACCAATGAACCCAACAATAGGTTCAACATAAGTAATGAAGTATTAGGAGTTAGTGCCCCTTATTATTAAACTGGTGTGCCCCAACTAATGACACCCAGTAAAAATTTAATGGACACCCACCTGAATTAGTAGCTGTGCAACTGTGGATTTCAACAATCCGTCGCGACGATGCTCTCAAAAATGGAGTTGCCACCTAGAGCTTTTGGTGTGCCGTGCTACCCTCAAATCAATATCATGTGCACTGGTGTGCTAGATTTGACTCCAGATTACTAGTCTACGCCAAATCCTCTTGGGTATGGACTTCGTTATCAATTGGGAAGGTGTTAGGCTCCCAATTGACCCACTCGTAAGCGGTCTCTACTATATCCAAGTGTGAAAAAAAATAATTTGAATGACACTTCCCTTTGCCTGAAGACACTCTGATCCTATTTAAGCCCCCCGCAATCGCCAAAATTTTGGCGGCGTAATGGCTCAAATTCTAGGATAGGAGGAAAACAAAAGAAGATAGAGGAATAGAAGGGAGAGTCAGAGCTCTCGGGCCCTTGAAGCACCGTGGTTGGATCCTTGCACGAAAGAGCGATACCGATGAGCTTCCGATAACACTATGGGTTGAGGAAGAGTTCTAACTTCTAGGTTTGGATGCTTGGAGGGTTAGGAATGATGGTATGAGGGATGAGTTAAGGCTTTGTTCTTGCTAAAGCTATGAGAGATTGATGATGGGAGATCTGGTATGAAGGATGAACCTAGGTTCTAAAACTTAAGAGGATTAAGGCTTGAAAATAAGGAGGGAATTATTTAGAGTTTTCTCTCTCTTTTTTGGAATTTTTTTCAAGTCCTAAACAAAGGGGGGTTGGCTCTCTATTTATAGAGGGATGTAATTACGAGGCTCTTAAGGTTGCTAATGGGTTTAACAATTAGGTAATGGTAGATCTAAGGTTTTTGGGGTTTTTGAGGGCATGGAGAGGTGTGAATTGGATTTAATGGTAGATGATAGGGTGATGGTTTTGAATGGCAAAAGGGTAGAACTGAAAGTTGGGAGGGGAATATCAGTCTTAACGAAACTCTCCTCAAACTTTGGGAAAGTCCACAAGTCAAACTTGAAATTCGAAATATGCCATTTTTGAGAAAAAATAAAATTTTAAGGCATGTGTGCATATTATGCATGCATGCCTTAGGAATAGTGATTTGGTTCAGAAGCTAGAGGTTCAAAGCCCGTGCTGGGGCCCAATTTTTGAAGGAAAAGCCAAATTGGCAATTTATGTCAGAAATTACCTACGCATGCATATTATGCACACATAGCCAATTTTTGACAGAAAATAGGTAGGCTAACCCTCTGTGCCCAGGATAGGTCTAGTATGGGCCCGACATGTTTGGGTTAGGTTTCTAAGGTTCCGAGGAGGATTTTAAAGCTTGGGTTAGGTTCTAAGGGCTCGAGAAGTACTCTTGGAAGCTCAGTAGTATGCCTTTCTCGAAGTCTGGGTCAATCAAGCATTGGGCCGATTTCGAGTGTCTGTAGATGCCCCTCTTTGGTATCCGATCACAAATGATCGTATGTCAAAGAAAGTGACATCCTGTGAAACTGTTGATTTTTTCTATCTATTGCGATGATGCACTCAAAAAATGGAGTCTCCACCCTCCCGAGATACCCAAAAATCAATATTTTAAGCACCGAAGTTCAAAAATATGACTCTGATCCGGTCTACACCAAAGCCTCTAGGGAAGGACTTCATTTATCAATCGGGAAGGTGTTAGACACCCATTTGACCTGCTTGTAAGTGGTCTCTACTATGACCAAATAAAAATAAAATAGCAAATAAAGACAAAAACTGAGTGGCACTTCCTCTTGCCCGAAGGCACTCCGATCCTATTTGAGCCCCCCGCAAACACCGAAATTTCGGCGGTGTAACGACTCAAATTCTAGGATAGAGGAAAAGCAAAAGAAGGTAGAGAAATAGATGGGAGAGCCGGAGCTCTCGGACCCTTGTAGCACCACCGCCGGATCTTCGCTTCAATGTCAACTCCGGTGAGCTTCCGAAAGCACAATGGTTTAGAGATAGGTTCGAACTTCTAAGGCTTGGAAGTAGAGGATTGGAATAGGTGGTATGAGAGAAAGCTAGGCTATGATCTTATGGTTTAGGTATGATGGAGTTAATGGTGTAATGGTGTGAGGGGAATGAGAGCCAAAGGTTGGGCTTTGAAGGCTTGAGACTTGAAAATGAGGAGTTATTTCTTTATAGTTCTCTCTTAGGGAATTTTTTCAAGTGGCTAAACAAGGGGGGAGGGGTGGCTCTCTATTTATAGAGTTTTGGGAGATTAGTCAGGGTTTAGGGTGTTAATTGGGTTAGAAATTAGGTAATCTATAATCTAAGGTTTTTGACGATTTTGAAGGCTTGGAGAAGAGGGATTTAGGTTTTAATGGTGAATGATAGGTGATTCGCTGATTATTATGTATTAAAATTATATTAAATTCAAGTCTTAACCTATTGCAAGCTCATAATGGAATTTATAGTTTTAGCATAGGATTGTTCCCACGAGGAAGTTATTTATCTATTTATCTCCTTATTTCTACCTTCTATTTAAATACTTATCTTAAAAACTTTTACTTATCTTTAAGATCTAATCTACTGGAGAAATATGAATAAAAGAATGATTTTTAATCTAAAATGCATAAAATAAATCCTAATCCTCCTTCAGATCAAGGTCGTCAATCCCAATCTTCAGCTATCAGATATTTATAAAAATAAATAGTACCGTTACACCATATTTTTAGTCTCCAAGCATTGGTCGTCAATCAAGTCTAAGATCCTATCAATACAGATTTAATCTAATCAATAACTTCCTAAAATCTGGGCATCAATTAAATCTTAGTAAACTAAAGATGGAAAAGTAAAAATCGTTACACTAATTTGCAAATTTCAACCTGAGTCATCAATTCAAATTAAAACTTGAAGATGTTTACAAAGCAAATAAGTTTAATCTAGAAAGCAAAGTAAAATATATCTTTCACCTCTCAGTCGTAGCCATCAATTGCTTCTGAGAAACTAAGAAATCTACACTAATCTTCAGCACTCAATTATAGTCGTCAATTGCTCTTGAGAAACCTCTGATATCTAATCTACTCTAACTAGTATACACTACTTTGATAAGAAGAAAATCCAACTTCAGGCGTCAATTGAAGCTGAAATTCTTCGATGCTTATTCCTATGCCGAACTCTCTTATTTATAGATCATAAGGAGTCGATTTATAAATATCTAATTCTATCAAAAGAAACTACTAAAAATAAAAGTATCCTAATATAACTCTAATTCCTAATTTTATTCTTTCTTGCTTTCAAATGGTAGATGTGCTTCTGGAAGGTTCTTTAATCTTCAGTAGCAGAGTCCTTCAGAGTATATCTTCATCAATCTTCTCAGATCCGTGATTCACCAGACTTCTAATTCAAGAGATCTTCTAATTTTGTTTATGGCGGTGATAATTCTCACTCACGTGATTAGCATCAGTAGATCGCAGTTGAAAGCTTTTATAATCTCAATCGTAGATAACTTAGAAAATCGTCAATCACGATTTTCTATTTCTATTCTCGCTTCTTTTGAAAAATTGTAAATCACAATTTTCTCTTCTTTCATGGCTTTCAATTAACGATTCTTTATTATGATTCTTCACTTTTCTCTAATCGTCTTTACTTTATAAGGCTTTTCTTTAGTGAATCATAAATTACGATTTCTCATTTCTCAGTATGTTGTTCCACACAATCGTAAAACATTATTCTTCATTTATCTTTTAGGTGAAGAATTATCTTTTACGCTCAATCATTTTTCTTGCTGCCTTTTGAGTTTACTTTGATGAATATTAACACTTTGATTCTCTTTTTCTGATTATCTATAATATCTGCACATCAGTATCTCATTAGTAATAAACTAAGTCCTAGTATCACTAAGTTAAGGGTGATAAAATGGTAAATTATGTGACTGATCAATAGGGTGATGGGTTAGATAGCAAAAGGGTTAAACTTAAGGTGGGGAGGGGTATAAGGGTTCTAAAAATGTATACCTCAATCTCTGGGTTGGTCAATAAGTCAACCCCCAAAACAAAAATCTGCCATTTTTTCTAAAATTCAAGGTTTTAAGCTGTGCGTACATCCAATGTACGCACAACTTAGGAATAGTGCCCCTAATTAGTTTAGAACCCTTTTCAGAGCTTAATCTAAAGTAAAAGAACCAAATTTGGCTATGCGTACATCCATTTACGCATGGCCATTTTCTATAAAAAATTGCTCATGTGTACATTGGATCGACGCATGTGTAATTTTTTGCACATTTATGCTTTTTTCAAACCGCCATAACTTTTAATGTACAACTTCGAATTTGGCGATTCTTGGCTCGTTGGAAAGTTGGAAACCTCTACTTTCAAATAGTATAGGCCTCAATTCCAGAAGATATCTATATAAATTTTAACACCTTTCTTTCTATCCACTAGTTAGGTTGGTTCAGATTTGGGTCCTATGGGCCTATTTGGGCGTTCTAAGGGTTCGGGTTGGCCCCTAAGAGTTTAGGATGACTTCTAAGGGTTTGGGATGGCTCCTAAGGTTTTGAAAAGTACTCTCAAAAGCTCAGGTGCATACATTTCTTTGAAGTACGTGTCGATTGTGCCTTGGGCTAAATTTAGGAGTCTACAGATGTCTCTCTTTGGTATCTGATCAGTAATGATTGTATGCCAAAGCAGGAGACATCCGAAGAGGCCTAAGGCAAATGCTCTTGGATCCGTCATGTTTATAATGAACCTCAAACATCAAAATAAAGAAAGAAAAAATATAGCAAGTAGTGAAAGCCCAAACGATTGGGAAAACATTCGTTCGTTAAATGGAGAGTAGCGGAAGCCCAGTATGTTGAGAAAATGTCCGTTCCTCGAAAGTAGAGTAGCAGAATTGTGCAACCGTGGGAATTGAGACGATCCTGTCGCAATGATGCACTCTCTAACAAAAAATATAGAGTCGCCACCCGGAGCTTTCGTTGTCCAGGGATACCTAGTTTGTTTTTATGAGCACCGAAGTGATAAAAATATGACTCTGAATCCGGTCCACACCAAAGGTTCTTGGGTAGGGGCTTCGGTTATCGATCGGGAAAGTGTTAGGCACCCGATCAACCTGCTTAATGCGGTCTCTACTAATGGCCAAAATTAAAATAAAGTAAAAGAAAAGGAAATGGTTCCCTCTTGCCCAAATGGGCCTCCAATCCTATTTGTGCCCCTCCGTTCCTACCAAACATTTGGCGGCATAATGGCACAAAATGAGAGGGTAGGGAGAGCAAAAGGAGATAGGAGAAGAAAGGGGAGAGCCGGAGCCCTCGGGCCCTTGTAGCACCATAGGAGAGCCTTGCGTGGCTTGCTTTGATGAGCTCTTGAAGACTTTGTATGGGAGAAAATGGGGTTCTAACTCTTAAGGCTTGAAGCTAATAGGTAGGGAAGGAAGGCAAGGGGTCACACACACCTAACTTAAGGGTTTTTTATGAAATGCTAAGGGTGGAAAGAGGTTTTGGAATTCTGGTTTTTGTATGGGAGGGGTGCACCAAAGGGAGAAAGATCTTCTCACTTTAAGCTCTTTCTCTCTTAGGTAAAAATTCTCAACCCTTAAATCAAGGGGAGGGGGGCTCCATTTATAGGAGATGGGTGGATTAGGAGGATACTTAGGAGGTAAATGAGTTTAGCAATTAGGTAATCTCACATCTAAGGATTCCTAGGGTTTTTGGAGCCTTGAAATGTGTGAGAAGGTCATCAAATGGTGGATGATGGGGTAAGGCCTTAAGCCACTTAAAGGGGTGCAAATAGGCTTCAAAAGAGTGCAACAGAACTAGTAAAACACATCCCAAAGGTCAAGGTGGTCAACAAGTCAAACTCCAATCATGATTTTTGGGGAAAAATCTAACAGTTACTGTTCATATGCCTGGCGCAACTAATAGTTGCGCTAGGCAAATGTACAGTAAAACAGTAATGTACAGTGCCTGGAAGTTAGCTCGCGAGGATGGGGCCCACTTTTGAATCTGGCGTAACTATTAGTTGCACCAGGCTTAAAATGAGGGAGAATTGGCTTGGCGCAACTATTAGTTGCGCCAAGTCCCTAAGGGGCCCACATGACTTTACATTCATGCCCTCCGGGCTCGGTTTGTCATATCTTTTGACTTATACCTCCGATTGGGGCGATCCTTGGACTGTTGGAAAGCTGACGATCTCTACTCGTCAATGGTATGAGACCCGATCATAGTAGAGGGCCGTAGCTAGTTTCGGTGCACCACTCTTCTTCCATAGCCTGGTAAGGTTAGGTCTAGGGTTCAAAATGGGTTCTAAGGGTTGGGATTGGTTTCTAAAGGTTTGAGATCGGTCCCTAAGTGCTTAGCGATATTACTGGGAAAAATTATAATTACGTGATTGATGGTGCATGATGTTTGAGTTTCATTTTGAACAAGACAGTCCCGTGAGCGGGACGGTGATCGAACCATACTTAAAGATTGACGTAAAGCAATGACGCGAAGATCCAATCGACTTGTGCCCAATCTCATGAGGCATTGATTACCCCACTTTGATTAGTCACGGGTGCACCTACACGAGATAAGGTTCAGACCTCGAATTTAATTTAGCACAACTATCCAAGCAAAGCGAATATTTATGTCGCAATGCTTTTTGGGAATGTGTCCCGCTTTTGATGACGATCTTATAAACAGATCGACTATATAAAAATATGGACCCATTAGGGACAATAAATAATAACAGTGAATGGAAGTCCCGACCTAGATCCTATTCGGGTACCATTTACAGGAACATCGACCATCCAATGGATACCCAGACACATTGCTTACACATTATAGGGATACCGTGCAGGTTTTTAAGCTTGCGATTGAGAATAAACATGAGAAAAGATCCTTTCTGCATTCATGTTTGAATATAGTTGTTCGATATGTAATCTCATTTAGCAGTGGAATCAAACTGATCGAAACATTGATTGTTTGACCGAGATTGACACTGTCACTCCTACTTTGAAGTAGGATCAAAAGATCTAAGGCTAACCTTAGATTTAGGATATTAATTTAGCGTAGTTGCATTGTCGGAAAAATATTAACATTTTACTGCATTGCAGCACATGCATGGCAAAAAGTATAACGAAAATACAGATTTCTTCTTTTCGTTTTTTTTTTTTCTTTTTCAAATAATTGCTTTTTCCATTTTTTTATATTGTGAGTTGTGAGATGCTTCCTCTTTCCATCACCGAGAGGTTGCCTGTCTTGAGACTTTGGGCCATTTGATGTTCCTGCACATTCTCAAGAAAACGTCAGTCCCTTTTTTTTATACAGATAACAAATGTGCATCCTAATTAACAAAAGAAGTAAACTTTTACCTATATATTTTTTGTTTTCTTCAAGACATATATATATATATATATATATATATATATACTTTTTTATATTTTTATTTTTGTATTTTTGTATTCTTTTTCTTAATTTTGAGATGGAAGTATAATGCTATATATATGTACATAGACATAAAAAAGAGTAGAGATATGTATATATATTTTTATATTTTTAGAATTTTCCTGATGATTAATTTTTTTTTTTGGTTCTTTTTTGCTTTTCTTCTTTTCTTTTTTTTGATGCCTTAACAGTGAGATGAAATAATGGGTCCCATTTTGAGCATAGTTGAACCCGTTCATGCAATTGGACCTGAGTGAGGTTCAAAATTTTTACCAAGGTCGGAACATCCATCCCTTTGGATTAAATTAACCTTTTATCCTTACCTCGGGTCATGCATTTGGCGGTGTGGTATGAAGATCTACCTGATTAGAACCCGATTTGAGCAAACATGAGCGATCCAGTTGGCGATCAGATAATTCGGAATTGTAACCAAGGGAGGATAACCAATTTTTCTTTCTTTCTTCTTCTTTTTCAACTTTGTACACACAACGCCCAAGATGGGTTTTTGTCATGCCCGTTGTTCCCCTCTTTTTTACCCGTAGCGCTCTTTTAGATTTTCACTATGTCTGTGGGTATGCATTTTTACCCCAGGTGTCTTTTCAGGTTTCCACTTGGTCCGCACAAGCTCGCTTTTTTTTACCCATAGTGCCCTTCTGGGTTTTCACCATGTCTGTTTTGCTTGGAGCTTGTATATTTTTATTTTATTTTCCTTTCTTTTTATTCCAAAGGCCATGGCATGGACATCGATTTTGATATAGCCGGCTGGATGGAATTCTTTGTTGTCTCTTAGCTTGCCTCGTGCCGACTTAATAGATATTGCGACTGCTTGTAGACCCCAAAGAGGGCTTTCTTCAGGGATGTATCGTGGCCATGGGTTAGAAAGGATAGGTTAAGAAGTTTGAAGGTATTCTTTGGTTTAAAGGTTTTTCTTTATTGGGTTCCACCTGTCGTAATACACTTCTTCCTTGGGGGAATTTTACTTTACATGCCCCATGATTTTCCTATCAATTTTCTTTTCTATTTTTGGCTTTTTTCAGACATCCACTTTTTGGGATTTTACTTTTTTGATTTTTTTTTTAGATTTTGTTGATAACTCTTTTGCTTCTTACTTTGGGAGTTTCTCTCTTTTCTGATTTTTTTCTTAGTATATACATATATTTTTTTTCTTTTCCTGCGAGGGGGTACGGAAGAAAGACTAGAGGCTCAAATTGGGTAGCAAAGGGTATGAGCATGCAGAGACACTTTCTGGCTACTTGGCTTTGAAATGATGACCACTTTTAAGGGGCCCTTAAGCAGTCACGTATTCATTTTTATCAATACTTACCTTGCCGCGAGAGACTAGGAGTAGAATCAGTGTTTGTATCCAACGTTGATGGGCTCGGGAAAATGTTCTCCATTCATCGTGGCGAGGCAGAGCGCGTATCCTGGGAATACCTCTCAGATGGTGTAAGGCTCTTCTCAGTTAGGCTTGAATTTCCCTCTCGGATCAGTATGGAGAGAAGGGAAGATTTTCTTAAATACAGTGTCACCTACTCTGATAGGCCTGGGTGTGACACAAGGCTAGGAGCCTCTTTACATTGATCCGATTCAGTTGTTCAAAACAGAATCTCTCCCTTTCGGCTTTCGATAGATTTGACTCAATGAAGATACAGAGTGAAGGCACTTCAACCTCAACTGGTAGCACGACCTCAGTTTCATATTACAAGGGAGAACGGTGTTGCCCCTGTAGTGATACTGATCGACGCTCAATAGGCCCAAAGTGAGAAAGTGTGCAATTGTAAATTTTTATCAATCCATCGCGACGATGCACTCTAAATTTAGAGTCGCCACTCGGAGCTTTTGGTGACCCAGGATACCTCATAATCAATACGTGAGCACCTAAGTGTAAAAATATGACTCCATTTTACCGGTCTATGCCAAAGGATCAGTAGGGGCTTCGGTTATCGATTGGAAAGGTGTTAGGCACCTGATCAACTCGCTCGTAAGTGGTCTCTACTATGGCTGTTTGGATGTATATAAATAAATAAATATATATATATATATATATAAAGAAAGAAAAAATAGACATCACTCCCCCTTGCCTGAAGGCACTTTGATCCTATTGAGCCCATATGTATCTGACGAAATTTGGGCAACGTAATAGCTCAATTCAAGGATAGAGGGAAAGCAAAGAAGGTAGAGGAATAGAGGGGAGTGCCGGAGCTCTCGGGCCCTTGTAGCACCGCTGTGGATCTTTACGCGAGAGCGTCTTTGATGAGCTTCTAAAAGCAAATGGGTTGAAGGATAGGTCTTAAACTCTAAGGTTTAGGAGCTAGATGGAAGGGAAGATGGACTAAGGCTTTGGTCTCACCTAAACTCAAGGATTGATGGTGGAAAAATAGGATCTAAGGAGTAAAAAGGGTGTTGAAAATTTGAGGGGTTTAGTGCTGGAAAATGGAGGGAGGAGCTCACTAAAAATCTTCTCACTTTTTGGAAAATTTTCAAGCCTTTAATCAAGGGGGGGTGGCTCTCTATTTATAGAAGAGGAGAGGATTAGTGAAGGGTTAAAGGGCTAATTGGGTTAGCAATTAGGTAATAGGGATCTAAGGTTTTCTAAGTTTTCTAGGGCTTAGATAGGTGGGAATTGAGTTTCAATGGTAGATGTTTGGGTGGGGTTCTAAGTGGAAAAAGGGTTAAAAAGTGGGCTAGTGGAGGTGCAACAGTCCTAATGAAACCAACGACAATGGATGGGGTGGTCAACAAGTCAAACTCCAAATTTGAAATCTCACCAAATCCCCAAAAATCACTGTTCCTAAGCCTAGCGGGTGTATTAGACACACTAGGTATGGGAACAGTGTTCTCTGAGAATCCTGGAGGTTCAGAACCCGCCATGGGGCCACAAAAGCCGGTTTTCCCTAGCGCGTCTATTAGACACGCTAGGCCAAAATCTGTCAAAAAATTATGCCCAATTTTCAAACCGCCATAACTTTCACTATACAACTCAGATTGAGGCGATTCTTAACTTGTTAGAAAGTTGGGAACATCCTCTTTCTGATGGGATTAGTCTTAGCACTAGTAGAGGTTTATGTAAACTTTGGCACTCCTCTTTTCAACCACTGCCTGGGAGGGTTTAAAATGGGTTCGAGAGTCTATAGGTTAGGATTGATTCCTAAGGGTCAGGGATAAGCTTCTAAGGGTTTGGGTTAAGTTCTAAGGGTTCGGGAAGTACTCTCGAAAGCTTGGAGGGTACACCTTTCTCGAAGTGTAAGTTAATCGGGCCTTGGGCCAAATTTGGGTGTCTACAAATGCCCCTCTTTGGTATTCGATCACTAATGTTCATATGCCAAAGAAAAAGACGTCCGAAGAGGCCCAAGGCACACTAATGGGTCTGCCGTATTCAAAGAGAACCTCAAACATAAGATGGTAACATAGTGAGTATATGAAAGCCCTGTATGTCGGAAAAAAATGTTCATTCCTCAAGGCTATCGGTCCCCAAGCGCTTAGAGACCTTACTGGACATGACCGTGATGGCGCGAGTTATGAAAGCTCAACGTGTTGCGAAAAAATGTCTACTCCTTGATATGATTGGTGAGGTGCGATGTTTGAGTTCCATTTTGAATAAGACAGCCCCGTAAGCGGGAGGGTGATCGACCTATACTTAAAGATTGACGTAAAGCAATGACGCAAAGATCCACAGTTTGTGTCTAACCTTAGGAGGCATTAATTGCCCCATTTGACTGGTTACGGGTGCCCCTATGCGAGATAGGGCTCGAGATTTTTGGGCGAACCCATCGATCCCGAGATTAATTTGGCACAACTACTCGAGAGGAGCGAATATTGATGTTGCAACGCTTTTTGGGAGTGTGTGCCATTCATCAAGCCACATATTTTTATTATTTTATGCATTATTATATATAAATATTGATTTTATTTGTTCGTTTGAGGTTTTTTGAGCTTGCTCATTGACCTCTAAACACTTTTATTTTAGTACAGTTTCTCGAGCAGATCAAATGAAGGTTGATGCACTTTTTGGGAACATGTGCAACTGCTTGGTCTAGCCAATCAAACTTGTCTGTCGGGTAAGACCTGAATGAAACAAAGCCGGCCAGGGGCAAAAATAAGCCTAGCATGTGTATTAGACACACTAGGCCAACCCGAGGGGAATTAAGCTTAGCGTCTGTAATACACACGCTAGGCCAAATCTGGGAAAATATGCCTAGCATGTATATTAGACACGTTAGGCCATTTTATGGTTTAAAGTGGCCGAGCGCGACCAGAGACCCGAAAAAGCTCAATTTTCAAACCTCTCTCCTCTCCCTCTCTTCCAAACCAAAACGGGAGTTCTACCTTGTGTCCCATAGATCCGATTTGAACCTTGACATTGCGTCGGTGTTGTTATCGCCGATCGAACGCGATTCCATGCCGGATCTAGGGTTCAAACTTTCACCAAGGTAATCATTTAAAAACCCTTTTTCTTTTAATTTTCTTTTGATTTTATACCAATGTGGTTAGGGTTCTTGTATCTAGATGATAAAGGGATGTTTATTTCTTGCAAATGTGATCCTTTGTGCTCCCTATTGTGATTTTATGTACAAATTTGTAGCGATTTTGGTGAAAACTTGGGTGATTCGTGCCCCTTTTTTAGATTTTCTTGACTTTTTATTTTATCAATGCATTAGGGCTTCTTTATCTAGGGTAAAAATGAATTTTTTCGTGAAAGTATATGCATGTTCAAAATGGATTTCGACAAAAGATTGGTCGATTTGCACCCGTTCCCCCTCTCTCTTTTTTGGTAAATGGTGGCCCTTTTGAAAAATGTATGGGGTTAAAAAATCATTGATTTTTCTTAACAAAGAGAGATTATTTTTATTATTTTTTGTCTTTTTGTTGTTTTGTTGTTGTTTTTTGTTTGTTTTTTTTTTTTCAAAATGATGGGACGCATCTCCCTCTCTTTTTCTTTTTTTCTTTATTCCTTTTTTTTCTTTTTTCTTGGACATTTTGGCATGAATGAGGCATACTTACCTTTGTATGATTTCATGTTTCTTAGACAAAGGTTTGATTTCCTCTTGCTTATCATCCTTTAATATTTGGTGGTGTATCTCTTTTCAGGATGATACATGATCAATCAAGCGATGAGGACCAGGCCCACGCGGGTAGGCTTGATGTGATCTTCGGTATCCAGGGTGAACGTCTTATCCAGGTGCAACGCTCTTCTCATATCTGGTACGAGATGCAGGGTGAGGAGGCTTGCAGTGGGTTGCTCCATTAGCAATATACCCACATTTTCAATTTTGGAATTGCTAGCAAGGTAAAGAGAAGAGTTCTATGGTTGCTTGTTTTTGTTCATGATCCTTTGTTCTAGGATCTGACATCTTCTACTCTTTTGATGTAGCCCTTGCCTCAGATCATGTTCCGTGGGGGTTGGTTTCAACTCTAGCACCTTTATGCCCACCTCCCTGATCAGTCATAGAATATACCATTTTATCACCCTTAACTTAATACTGTTAGACCCCAGTTTGCTACTACCAAGCTAATGATGTGCAGATATTAAGGAAAATCAGTAAAAGAGAATTAAAGTGTTAATCTTCGTTGAAATGAACTCAAAAGGCAATAAGAAAAATGATTAAACGTAAAAGACGATTCGACACTGCTGAAAGCCAAGAAATCGTACTTTACGATTGAACGAAGCCAAAGAAATAAGAAATCATAATTTATGATTCTTCAAAAGACGATCCAACGGAAGGCGATATACAGAAGAAGTACGATCGATCGTAATATAGAATCGTCAAGAGAGAAAGCTATAACAAAAAAGATAAAATCATGATTTACGATTTTATAAATAAAAGCTTCTTGTTGCTTGTAACATCTCTAAAAATTGAGCGTCTAACAGTGACCTCGGAATGCATGCCTGACTGGTCATAGGCTGACCAGGTGAAAGTCAACTCGATGACTGTGATTACAACTTAGGTTGATGATATAACTAAGTGTGCAAGTATGTGTGGTTTAAAGCTTAGTGAGTGACAATATGCACCTATCATGGGTGTAGGTGCCTAACACTGAAGCAAGAGAGGATAAAGGGACTTAATAACCTAAGAGGAGCTATTTCTCTTGTTTTGGGTTGGTAAGTAAAGTTAAGAGGATTTAAGAAGAGAGAGAGAGAGTAAGAAGTGGAGTAATTGCATGGGAAGTTAATGTGAGTTCCAGATTTAAGAAGGATTCAAGCATTTAATATCGGATTCAACGTATTGGAAACCGTTGAAGCTAAAGCTTGGAGCCCTAGTCATTAACCCAACCACTAAATCAATCAAGTGATTGATTCAAGGAGAGTCTCATTTGATTCGAAATAAACATGTTGTGTATTTAATGGAGGTTTAAATAAAGAAATAAGGAATGGAAATGAAAGGAAATGAAATGGAAGAGATTTGGAAGAAATGCAAAAAAAAGGGCTGAGTTTCAGACCAAATCGTTTGGTTCAGAAGTAAGCTGGGCAGAATTGCCTGAAACCAATTGATCAATTTAAAATCGATCAATCGATTCTGGAATTTCGATTAATCGATTTTAAAATTGATTAATCGTCTGAGCACTTCCAGTGGCTGGAAAATGGAGAGCTGGGAAAATCGATTGATCGATTTTAAAATCGATCAATCGAGTTTGGATTTTTGATTAATCGATTTGGGATCAATTAATCGAAGTTTGGATTTTCAATTAATTGATTAATCAATTTGGGGTTTCGATTAATCGATTTTGGGAGATCGATTAATCGATTTTGACAATTTTTATTGGCTTTTGAATTGGATTTTGAGGTTCAAGAAGGGTCTTGTACTTTCTTTATTATATCTTTCTTGATGCTTTTCATATGCCATAGTGTACCATAGGTGGTACGAGAGAACGCAAGCATAAGGAGCCGTGTTAGACCTTGATGCTTGGACATTCAGAGACGTGAGGTAGGGAACACCTTGAACATATATTTTAATTACAAGAGCATGTATGTAGTGATATAAAAATGAATGCTAATGCTTACAAATGTGAATCTTTTAAAGGTGTGTGTGTGTGTGACACCAAGTAAATAAGTGAAATTATGTCATCCCCAGGGGATGAGAATGTGATAAAGGCATCTGTATGATGCAATGGACTTGGACATCCTAGGGATGTATATGATATTGTAAAACAAAAGTGAATGAGAACTGATAAGGCCTAATATACTATAATTAGCATAATTACACGGTGAATAACTATATGTAGTGTAAATTTGATACTTTTGTTATTTAAGGTTTGAACAGAATACCCCACCGACGTGGCGAGATACCCACGACTGATTTAGCAGGATATCCGTGACCGGTACTGCGGCCAATCAGTACACCAGTGGCATATCCCAAGGATGTTGATATGAGAATAGACCCCGTCACCTATGAGAAAGGGACCTGGGTAGCATTAATACATGAGAAATGATATAAAAACTATCTAGTTAGACGACGATGGAGGATATTCTATCGGGCGCTCGACTCTATAGAAAGTTGGGAAATATTTAAGTTACGGAATTAAGTCTTTAGGCCAAATCAGTGTAGTTATGAGTAGTTTGACAATAAGTAAAACATGTAAAGTAACGGTAATAATTGAATGCATCTTTTTGGTCATTTAAATTGTTTTCCTAGAAAATTCATTGTTACATCATGCTGTTAATATCATGGAATATATGTGAGAACTTGACTTATATGTTCATTGTGTGGTTTTCCTATTGAGGTAGGATGTAGCTCATCCCTTTTAGACTATACGTCGCAGATCCACTGCTTGCGGCTGCTAAGGCTTCGGGAGACGTAGATTCGGGAGATTCAAATTACGTGCATGGGGAAGAGTTAGAGCCTCCTCCTGAGGACTTCTTCTAGAGGACCCGTGCATACTTTGAGAGTGAGTTTTAAGAGCATTCTGTATGGCTTGGTATGTCAAACCTTATTTTGAGAAAAGTATAATTAAATGATATATTCTTTTAGCAAACCATCTGGGGTGATTTTGCTTATCACTGATGGTTCGGGTCGGTTCTTCTGTTCATGCGTTGGCATGGAAGTAGAACTGTCCATTGAGCTTTTGGTTTTAGAATAGCAGATTTTTATTGCATACTTGTTGCAGTCCATATGTTTTACTTGATTTGTTGTCGCTTAGTTATACCAATGTTTCGTACGGACTTTAGGGGCACGACCTTGAGGGTCGTGTTGATGGCACGGGTTTCGGGGTATCGAAATCTGGGCTGTCACAGTTGGTATCAAAACTTTTTCGTTTAAAAATTCTGACAATCATTATTTTTGTCAGAGCATAGAGACTTCTGCTAACGAAACTTTTGTTTCACATGTAGACCGCTATTTCTTCTACGGAAAGAGGCCGACCCAGGGGCGGTTATGAGAGGAATTTACGTAGTAGAGATGACTTCATTTCGTCTACGAACAAAGTACCTATGAGAAACAGAGAGGTTCTCGAGGGTAGTGGTCTAGAGAACCGATATCAGACAGAGAATCAGGATCGAGATTGTCAGGGTTGAGATCTGAGGGAACAAGAACGAATCAGAGAAAGAAATGAGGAGAGGAAAGAGCGTCAACAGATGATGCATACCATGGAAACCATGGCGACCGCCATGGCTCAACAAGCATCATCCTTGGCAGCTCACACTGCCAGTGATCAACATCAGCCACCTACGCCTCCAGTAGGTCTGACTCAGCTAGTGCCCTCTGCGTTTACTAAGTTTAGGAGGATGCGACCTCCTAGCTTTTCAGGGCAAGCGGAGCCGATGACTGCTGAGAATTGGCTGAGTAAGATGGAAAAAGTATTCAACGTGCTTACATGCACGGAAGATGAAGGCGTCTGTTGGATAGCTTACATGCTAGATAGGGAGGCTGGGCCTTGGTGGAAGTCCGTTTCTAGGACTAGGGCTCAGGAGACCCCAGGATTGCCCTAGACGTGGGATGAGTTTGTGGAGGAGTTCAATAAACAGCATTTCCCCGAGGTAGTGAGGAATCAGATGGAGATACAATTTTTACAACTCTTGCAAGGACGAATGACAATAAGGGAGAATGGAGTGGAGTTTATGAGGCTTGCTCGCTTCGCTCCCGATTACGTGATTACTGATGTGATGAGAGCGAAGAGGTTTCAACAAGGCTTGAGACCGGACGCTAAAGGAGTGTCACCGTTTTAGTTAAAGGCCTATGGGGAGGTCATGAGTAAAGCTCTAGTTATTGAGGAAGAAAATAATAATCGATACTGCCAAAGGGAACAACAGGAAAGTGGGAGTGTAGATAAGAGTAGAACAGGGAACTATGAGCCGGTGAACAAAAATCTGAGATTCATAGCACCTAATCAGAGACAGCCATTTCAGGCAGGGTATGGGAGACCGACGCAACAGACCAACCATCAGAGATTTCCATTACTTACGTCGGGGAGGTCGATATGATATGAGAGCCCTGCTGCCACCATTGGAGCAACAGTTACATAGGGTTTCTCACGAGCTGCTTCTTCCACACCTAGGGAGACTTGTGCCAAGTGTGGCAAGTCCCACAAAATGATGGATTGCAGGCAAGGGACACGAGATTTCTATAAATGTGGTAAGGTGGGCCACATGATTAAAGATTGCCCTGAGGTGAACAAGGATAAGACGACTTCTGCTTCTATGCCACGACCGATACAAGCGAGGAAGTCAGTCGTACAAGGGAGAGCCTATGCAGTCACAACCCAAGAAGCAGGGAATGTACATGATGTCATCCAAGGTGAGATTCCTTTTGAATAAATAATTTTATTTTATTAAAATTTTAGATAGAGAAGGTGCATCTATTAGAAAAGCGTGTAGACTCCTTTTGTATGTTAAAGTTTCTACATAAAATATATGCTATATATGTATACATACATTTGTTATAAGTACGTTATGAGTGTACGAGAAGGGATGCTATATAGCATGTGAAGCAACAGTGGTGATAGACCTAGGGTCTACCAACTCCTTTATTACTCCGAGGTTTGCAAAAAGAATGAAGATTGTTTCGGAGAAATTGGAATTTTTTCTATCAGTGTCTATTCCAACTGGAGAATTAGTGGACACAGAATTGGTTTGTAAGTCAGTGATAGTTGGCATCGATGATAGAGAAGTGCATGAACTGGATGCAAAATTAATATTATTAGACATACAAGGATTTGATGTGATCCTTGGCATGGATTGGTTATCACAACATTGTGCAACTGTAGATTGCAAGAACAAGATTGTCATCTTCAGACCTAACACTAGGGGATCATTTCAATTTCGAGGGGAGAGATCGACGCATATGCCACTTATCTCTGCGGTCAGGGCTGAGTGCTTGATCAGAAAGTGTACAGCAGTTATTTCGCATTCTTGAAGGAGGATAAGGAAGAGAAGAATATTATCTCCGAGATAGCAGTGGTGCGAGAGTTTGAAGATGTATTTTTGGAGGAATTACCAGGATTACCTCCAGAGAGGGAAGTGGAGTTTGCCATCGACTTAGCACCAGGAACGGAGCCTATTTTGAAAGCACCATATAGGATGGCTCCTGCTGAGTTGAAGGAGTTGAAAGAGCAGTTACAAGAGCTCATGGACAAAAGGATTTGTAAGATTGAGCGTGTCTCCATGGGGAGCACCGGTCTTATTTGTAAAGAAGAAGGATGGGTCAATGCGACTGTGCATTGACTATTGCCAGTTGAACAAGCTCACTATCAAGAACCGATACCCTTTGCCTAGGATAGATGACCTATTCGATCAGCTGCAAGGAGCGAAGTATTTTTCCAAGATCGATCTGAGATCTGGATACCACCAGTTAAGAGTCAAGGTCGAGGATATTCAAAAGACTGCATTCAAGACATAGTATTGACACTATGAGTTCTTAGTGATGCCGTTTGGATTGATGAATGCCCCGGCGTCGTTTATGGATATGATGAATCGGGTGTTTAAACCACACCTGGACTCCTGCGTCGTGGTATTCATTGACGATATCCTAATATACTCTAAATCAAAAGCGGAGCATGAAGAACACTTAAGAGTTGCTCTACGAACTTTACGTGAACTCCGGCTGTATGACAAACTTAGTAAGTGTGAGTTTTGGTTACAGGAAGTTAACTT
Source organism: Chloranthus sessilifolius (assembly GCA_021018995.1). Lineage (NCBI taxonomy): Eukaryota > Viridiplantae > Streptophyta > Magnoliopsida > Chloranthales > Chloranthaceae > Chloranthus > Chloranthus sessilifolius. The sequence continues at coordinate 85,301,406 of CM037585.1, forward strand.
TTTGGGACATGTTGTCTCAAAGCATGGTGTCATGATAGATCTGACAAAAATAGAAGCAGTGGTAAATTGGGAGCAGCCAAAGACCGTGACCGACATTCGTAGTTTCCTTGGACTAGTTGGCTATTATCGACATTTAGTTGAGAGGTTTTCAAAAGTATTAGGACCTCTCACGAGACTTACACGGAAGGATGCAAGATTCGAGTGGAGTGAAGCGTGCGAGAAGAGTTTTCAAGAACTCAAAAAGAGGCTCACTTTAGCTCTAGTACTAGCGATTCCTTCAGGCAGTGGAGGGTTCGCGGTATACAGTGATGTTTTGTATAATGGTTTGGGCTGCGTGCTCAACCAACACAAAAAGGTGATAGCTTACGGGTCAAGACAGTTGAAAGAGCATGAAAAGAACTACTCGATGCATGACCTGGAACTAGCAACGGTCATATTTACGCGAAAGATCTGGCGACATTATTTATACGGTGAGACCTTTGAGATCTTTACCGACCACAAGAGCCTCAGATACTTGTTTATACTGAAAGAGCTAATTAAGAGGCAGTGCAAATGGATGGAGTTCCTCAAGGACTACAACTGTTCCATACAGTTTCATCTAGGAAAGGCTAATGTAGTAGCCGATGCCTTGAGTCGGAAGGGTTCAGCTCAGTTGGCTAGTTTGATTTTGGGTATGCACCACCGATAGAGATTATTTGAAGATCTTGCACTGTATGATGTAAATATCCAGTCGCAAGCTACATGAGCCTTTTTGGCTAACATATCAGTGAGACCAGTGATATTTAAGCATATCCATGAGCTACAGACGAAAGACCCAGCGCTAACCAAGATTCGTCAAGATGTGATTGAAGGCATAAAACCTAAGTTCTCAGTGAAAGAAGATGGTTCATTATTATTCAAGGGCTGTCTTTGCATTCCAGATAATGCCAATCTATGACGAACTATCCTTGATGAAGCTCACAAGTCAAATTATGCGATCCACCCTGGTAGCACTAAAATGTATCAAGATTTGAGAAAGAATTATTGGTGGAAAGGTTTGAAGCAAGACGTGACTAAGTACGTGTCATAATGTTTGACCTGTCAGCAGGTGAAGGTCGATCATAGACATCTTGCTGGATTATTACAGCCTCTACCCATACCAGAGTGGAAGTGAGAATCAATCTCTATGGACTTCATTGTGGGACTACCGTGTACAGCAAAGAGATACAATGCCATTTGGGTAGTCATAGACCGACTGACCAAGTCAACACACTTCCTGCCTTACAACACGATATACACGGCGGGAGGACTTACGGAATTGTATATGAAAGAGATTGTGCACCTACACGGAATTCCAAGCAGTATCATTTTCGATCGTGATCCATTTTACACGTCAAAGTTTTGAAAGAAATTCCAAGAAGGAATGGGAACGCGACTGGACTTCAGTTTAGCTTTCCATCCGTAAACTGATGGGCAAATAGAGAGAGTGAACCAAGTGATAGAGGACATGCTCAGAGCGTGTATGCTCGAATTGCAAGGGTCATGGGATCAACACCTACCGTTGATTGAATTCGCCTATAATAATAGTTTCCAAGCGAGCATCGACAGGGCACCGTATGAAGCTCTTTATGGAAGGCGATGTAGATCACCCATCAATTGGGAGGAAATCGGTGAGAAATTTGTTTTGGGATCCGAGATACTTGAAGATAATGCCACTTATGTTCGTATGATAAGAGCAAAACTTAAAGCGGCTCAGAGCATGCAGAAAAGCTATGCCGATATCAAGTGGACTAGTGTAGACTATAAGGTGGGTGAACACGTGTTTGTAAAAGTGTCACCGATGAAACGCGTGATGAGATTCGGAAAGAGAGGGAAGTTGAGGTCCCCGCTATCTTGGACCCTTTGAGGTTTTGGATCGAGTTGGGGAAGTTGCTTACCGCATTAGATTACTACCGTTATTTGATCGGGTGCACAATATGTTTCACGTATCTATGCTCAGAAAGTATATTAATGGCCCTACTCATGTTTTGGGTAGTTAACCTTTGGAAATGCATGAAGATATGAGCATGATAGAGGAACTGGAGGAGATATTGGATCGAAAAGAACAAGTGTTGCGGATAAAAGTGATTCCATTAGTGCTTGTTAGATGGAAGAATCATCCAGCCGAAGAAGCTACGTGGGAAAGAGAGGCCGACGTAAAAGAACAATACCCGACCTTGTTTGTGGCAAGTTGAGAGCTAAATTATATCATCGCAATCATGTTTGTACATCTAAATCAATCATGTAATCAAACATTGATCGTTTTGGCCAACTTACTCAATGGAAAGAATGTGTGTTGAAAACGTGCCTTGGAGCGATGCAAACTCATGGCATAGTGCTCACTACGTCAAGCCATAGCTAATGAAGACATGCTTCCCAAAGCCAATGACCAACTGGTCAAGAATTACCAAGAAAATGAAGGAAAAATAAAGTATAATTTTTTTTGAGAAATCTGTCAAAACCAATCAATCGATTTCCAGATCGATTAATTGATTTTGGAAATTGATCAATCGATTTTGGTTGATTGAATGATTGGCACACGCCAGTGAGATGACAAACCTGAGAATTTAATAACAGCAAAATTTGATTAATCGAGCTGAATTCGATTAATCGATTTTGAAAATCGATTAATCAATTTTTAAAATTGATCAATCGATTTCACGTGGCTGAGTGTAAGTTCTGAAAATCGATTAATTAATTTTTAAAATTGATCAATCAATTTTTGCCTATATATAACAGATTTGGGATTTTTGGTTCCCATTCGAAATTGAGTTTTTATTTTTCCTTTGGGCACCATTTTTCTTCCCTCTTTTAGTAGCCATAACAGCTAGGGTTTTGGGGGATTTTGGATCGATTTTGGATCGAGAACCTTTGCCATTTGGATCTAGCGTCTCAGGTAAACCCTAGATTCCCTTTCATTTTCAAATTGGACCATCACAGCCCTAGGTTTTTACATTTTTGATCAAAAATGCCACCACGAACACGTTTGACTACGAAGCAATCGGCTTCTAAACTCCAGGTTCAACGTAAGAATGCCACACTGCCACCACCATCACCATCACCCCCATCATCACCCGTTTCTTCATCAGATTCTGAATCTGATTCGATGAACGAGTCTTCACCCGAGCTGTCGTCGATACCCCAACCTCCACCCGAAAACTTGCCCTAACCAAATGAGTGGTGGGCGGCAAAGGAATTCGAAGATGAGTACATCATTGACAAAGTCTTATTTACCGACCCCGATGTTGAGGGCGAGACCCAATGGGCCCGACAATACCTTCAAAAGGCAGGTCTCGGAAACCTTTTGAACCCATTGCACGGAGACTTTTATCCTTGACTCATGCGCCTATTCTACCAGAACCTTAGGGCGGCTCGGGTTGATGACATCGTTACGACCGAGATTGACGGTCGTAGTTATACATTCACCCGCCGCCATGCGCATGAATCCCTATAGTGTTACCTAGATTTTGTGCCCGAGACCACCCTCTTTCCACTATTTACCAAGGAAGCAAAATTTGAGGACATCATAACGGAGATGACTAGAGAAAATAAGGGTTCAGGCAAATCCATAAGGAGGGTAGACCTAACTCCTTATATGTGGATGCTTGACTCTATAATCAAGTGTAATTTGTACCCCATGTGACACGATACAGAGAGGGTGGAGTTGGTCCAGTAGGCCTTATACGCAGCATACTACGGCAGTTGGTTCGACGCGACCAAACTCGTCATTGAGGGTATGATTTATATCAAAGGGAAGATGATGAAGGGTCCTTTGCGACCTAAGGAGAAGATGCCCTACGCTCGGCTTATATCGAGCATGTTGGAATGCTACTCTGACGCCCTAGAGTATGCTATTTCACCTGTTGAGATGAAGGCTACGAACCACGTGAAGCATTACTCCATCTTTTCATGGGGCCATAGCTATTGACTGTTAAAGAAAGCCCTGCCCGTAGAGGGACTAGCACCACCGCCACCCCCACCACCACATCATGACCCACCAGCCGAGGGAGCACCGCCCCATGACCCAGTTCCACCTGAGGAGAAGCCTTTGGTGCCGCCACCTCATCCACCTTCACAGTCAACAACTACTACACCTACATCATCCTATCACCGATGAGTGACTCGCCCCACCCCCACTATCGACGACGTGTTGGCCCGGATGGAGGTCAACAACCAGCAGATGAATCGTCGCATGAATTTCTTGATGTACCATACTATGCGGTACATCTATCCGTAATTTCAATGACGTCTGGAGGTAGACTTGGATGCTCGACGCATCACGCCAGGGGCACTTCACAGTGCGAGCATGTAGTCCGAGGCCACAGCGAGAGATCATGGCATTTCTTTTTGGTTGAGATTAATTTTTGGAGTTTTGTTGTAATTATTTTTGAGCTGTAATTATTTTGAAAAAAAAAAAATCTCATGTATGAAACTATCTTGGCATGGATGCCATTTTATGAGGGATTATACTATTTTGTATAGAAAGTGAATCCAAGTTAAATTTTGTCAATTACCTTCAGTTGTGCCTCTTCAGTTTGTATCGTCATCTATGCAATTCGTTTCGTGCAGGACGGGTTGTGCAACCGTGGGATCCGTGACGGTCCCGTCGCGACGATGCGCTCTTTATCGAAAAAATATAGAGTCGCCACCCAGAGCTTTCGGTGTCCCGAGAAATCTAGTTCATTTTTATGAGCACCGAAGTGCTAAAAATATGACTCTGAATTTGGTCCACACCAAAGGCTCTTGGGTAGGGGCTTCGATTATCGACCAGGAAGGTGTTAGGCACCTGATCAACCCGCTTAACACGATCTCTACTAATGGACAAAAATAAAATGAAGTAAAAGAAAAGAAAATAGCTTCCTCTTCCCCAAAAGGGCTTAGAATCCTATTTGTGCCCCTCTATTCCTACCAAAAAGTCGGTGACGTAACGGTACAAATGGGAGGATGGAGGGAGCTAGAAAGAGATAGGAGAAGAAAGGGGAGAGTCGGAGCCCTCGAGCCCTTGTAGCACCATAAGAGAGCCTTGCGTGGCTTGCTTTGATGAGCTCTTGAAGGCTTTGTATGGTGTGTCCTAAGACTTAAAGCTAAGAGATGGAGAAGGGAGGCTAGAGGATCACACACACCTAGGTTAAGGGTTTTGGATGTAAGAACAAGCTTGGAAAGAGGTTTTGGAATTATAAAATTTAGGTGAAAAATGGTGCACAAAAGGGAGGAAGAACTTCTCACTTTGAGCTCTTTCTCTTTTAAGAAAAATTCTCAACCCCTAAACCAAGGGGTGGGGGTCTCTATTTATAGGAAATGGGTTGATTAGGAGATCACTTAGGAGCTAAATGAGTTTAGCAATTAGGTAATCTCAAATCTAAGGTTTTCTAGGGTTTTTAGAGCCTTGAAATGTGTGAGAAAGTCCTCCAATGGTGGATGATGGGGTGAGGCTTTAAGCCACTTGAAGGGTTACAAATAGGTAGGGAATGGGTGCAACAGAACTAGCAAAACACACCCCAAAGGTTAAGGTGGTCAACAAGTCAAACCCCAATCATGATTTTCGAGGCAAAATCTAGAGGTTACTGTTCATATGTCTGGCACAACTAATAGTTGCGCCAGGTAAATGTACAGTAAAACAATATTTAAACAGTGCCTGGAAGTTAGCTTGTGAGGGTAGAGTCCACAATTAATACTGGCACAACTATTAGTTGCACCAGGTTTAAATCTTGGGAGAAGTGGCCTGGCGCAACTAATAGTTGCGCCAGGCAAATTATCACTGGCGTTAGTTGCGCCAAGCAAATTATCACTGGCGCAACTATTAGTTGCCCCAAATCCCTAGGGGGCCCACTTGATTTTACTCTTATGCCCTCCGGGCTCGGTTTGCCGTATCTTTTGATATATACCTTCGATTGGAGTGATTCTTGGACTGTTAGAAAGCTGACGACCTTTAATTTTTAATGGTATGAGATTTAATCATAGTAGAGGGCCTTAGCTAGTTTTGGTGTACCCCTCCTTAATCATTTTCTTGATAAGGTTAGGTTTAGGTTCAGAACGGGTTCTAAGGGTCGGAATTGATTTCTAAAGGTTCGGGTTAGGTTTCTAAGGGATCTAGGGTGATTCCTAAGGGTTTGGAAAGGTTTTTAAGGGTTCTAGAGGGGTTACTAAAGGTTCCATACATGTCATCAAAAGCTCAGAATTGCACCTCTCTCGAAAGGTGTTTCGATCGGGCCTTGGGCCAAATTTGGGTGTCTACACGGGTATTTTAGTTTAAATGGTAACTACATGTGTCTGTGTGTGTGGGGAACCACCATCAACACACCCTTGGGTACATTTTTGAGGATAAAAATTCCTAAGATGGGGAGAATGTAACATCTTAAAAAATTGAGCGTTTAACAGTGACCTCAAAATACATGCTTGACTGGTCATAAGCTGACCGAGTGATAGTCAACTCGATGACTGTGATTATAATTTAGGTCGATGAGATAAGTAAGTGTATAGGTATGTGTGGTTTAAAGCTTAGTGAGCGACAATATGCACCTATCTTGGGTGTATGTGCCTAACACCGAAGCAAGAGAGGATAAAGAGACTTAATAACCTAAGAGGAGCTATTTCTCTTGTTTTGGATTGGTAAGAAAAGTTAAGAGGATTTAAGAAGAGAGAGAGAGAGTAAGAAGTGGAGTAATTGCATGGGAAGCTAATGTGGGTTTCAGATTTAAGAAGGATTCAAACATTTAATATCGGATTCGACGTATTGAGAACCGTTGAAGCCAAAGCTTGGAGCCTTAGTCATTAACCCAACCACTAAATCAATCAAGTGATTGATTCAAGGTGAGTCTCATTTGATTTCAAATAAACATGTTGTTGTGTATTTAATGGAGGTTTAAATAAAGAAATAAGGAATGGAAATGAAGGGAAATAAAAAGGAAGAGATTTGGAAGAAATGCTTGAAAAAGGGCGGAGTTTCTGACCAAATCGATTAATCGATTTGGAAAATTGATTAATCAATTTTGGTTCAGAAGTAAGCTGGGCAGAATTGCCCGTAATCGATTAATCGATTCTGGAATTTCGATTAATCAATTTTAAAATCAATTAATTGTTTGAGCACTTCCAGTGGCTGGAAAATGGAGAGCTGGGAAAATCAATTGATCAATTTTAAAATCGATCAATCGAGTTTGAATTTTTGATTAATTGATTTGGGATCGATTAATCGAAGTTTAGATTTTTGATTAATCGATTTGAGATTTCGATTAATCGATTTTGGGAGATCGATTAATCGATTTTGACAGTTTTTATTGGCTTTTGAATTGGACCTTGAGGTTCAAGGTGGGTCTTATACCTTCTTTATTGCATCTTTCTTGATGCTTTGCATATGCCATGGTGTACCATAGGTGGTACGAGGGAACACAAGCGTAAGGAGCCATGTTAGACCTTGATGCTTGGACATTCAGAGATATGAGATAGGTAACAACTTGAACATATATTTTAATTACAAGAGCATGTATGTAGTGATATAGAAATGAATGTTAATGCTTACAAATGTGAATCTTTTAAAGGTGTGTGTGTGTGACACTAAGTAAATAAGTGAAATTATGACATCCCCAGGGGATGAGAATGTGATAAAGGCATCTGTATGATGTAATGGACTTGGACATCCCAGGGATGTATGTGATATTGTAAAACAAAAGTGAATGAGAACTGATAAGGCCTAATATACTATATTAGTACAATTACACGGTGAATAACTATATGTAGTGCACATTTGATACTTTTGTTATTTAAGATTTCAATAGAATACCCCGCGGGATATACGTGATCGGCACGGCCAATCCATTACCGAGGCACATCCCAGGGATGTTGATATGAGAATAGACTCTGTCACCTATGAGAAAGGGACCTGGGTAGCATTAATACATGAGAAATGATATGAAAACTGTCTAGTTAGACGACGATGGAGGGTATTCCATCGGGCGCCCGACTCTATAGAAAGTTGGGAAATATTTAAGTTACGAAATTAAGTCTTTAGGCCAATTCAGTGTAGTTATGAGCAGTTTGAGAATAAGTAAAACATGTAAAGTAACGGTAATAATTGAATGCATATTTTTGGTCATTTAAATTGTTTTCCTAGAAAATTCATTGTTACATAATGCTGTTAATATCATGGAATATATGTGAGAACTTGACTTATATGTTCATTGTGTGATTTCCCTATTGAGCTAGGATGTAGTTCACCCCTTTTAGACTATACGTCACAGGTCCAGTGCTTGCGACTGCTGAGTCTTCGGGAGACATAGATCCGGGAGATTCGGATTACGTGCTAGGGGAAGAGTTGGAGCCTCCTCCTGAGGACTTCTTCTAGAGGTCCCGTGCGTACTTTGAGAGTGAGTTTTGAGAGCATTCTATACGGCTTGGTATGTCAAGCCTTATTTTGAGAAAAATATAATTAAATGATATTATCTTTTGGTGAACCATCTGGGGTGATCCTGCTTATCACTGAAGGTTCGGGTCGGTTCTTCTGTTCATGCGTTGGCATGAAAGTAGAACTGTCCATTGAGCTTTTGGTTTTAGAATAGCATATTTTTATTGCATACTTGTTGCAGTCCATATGTTTTACTTGATTTGTTATTGCTTGGTTATACCAATATTCCGTACGGACTTCAGGGGCACGACCTAGAGGGTCGTGCTGATGGCACGAGTTTCGGGGTGCCGAAATTCTGGCTATCACATTGCTGATCATGTAAAGATCCACACCGCCATGCACCAAAATAGAAGAACTTTTGAATTAGAAGTTTGGAAAATCATGAATCTGAGAAGATTGATAAACTCCTAAAGATCTCGGTTACTGAAATAAAGGAGAAAATTCAGAGGCACATCAACTAGTGAAAGCAAGAAAGATAAAATTAGAAATTAGAGTTATATTAGGAATCTCTTATTTTTATTAGTTTCTTTTACTAGAATTAGATCAATGTAAACCGACTCCTTATGATCTATAAATAAGAGAGCTCAGCATAGGAATGATTTCATCGAAGAAATTCTCAGAAACAATTGAAAACTGAGGTTGGGTTTTTTTCCGATAAAAAATAATTTCTTCCGTTAATCAAATCTGAAAGATTAGTGTAGATATCCGTAGTTTCTCAGAAGCAATTGACGCCTATGGCTGAGGGGTGAAAGATATATTTTTTACTTTGCTTTCTAGTTTAGATTTATTTTTATTGCAATTTACTGCTTTATAAACATCTTCAAGTTTTTTATTTGAATTGACGACTCAAGTTGAGAATTTGTAGATTAGTGTAACGGTATTTTATTTTTCATCTACAATTCTTCTAGATTTGATTGACGCCTAAATTCTGGTTGGTTGCAGATTAGATTAAATCTGTATTGATAGGATTCTAGTTTTGATTGACGACCAACGCTAGGAGACTTGATATATAGTGTAACGGTATATTTAATTTCATAATTATTTGAGAACAGAAGGAGACTGATTGATGACCAAGTTCCAAAAGTTTGAAGATTAGGATTTATTTTCTTGCAATTAGTTTAAACAAAAGCCATTCTTCTATTCATATTTCTCAAGTAGTTTAGAACATTAAAGATAAATATAAGTTTTAAAAATAGAAATATGAAATAAATCACTTCCTCATGGGAATGATCCTATACTAGCATTAAAATTTCCATCGTGCGCTTGGAATAGGTGAAGACTTAATTAGAACAACATAAAGAGCACATCAAGTTTTTGGTGCCATTGTCAGGGAAGCGGATTTTATTTTATATTTGTTTTAGAAAACAAATATTTATCTTTCTCTTTCTATTTTTTTCTTTATATTTTTATTTTCTTGATCACTTCTTAAACTTTTGCAGGTTTATTCAGAGCCAACGAATCAAAATTTCAACACTTCCCCTGATCCGAGAAGCTAGAGGCTCAGATTTGTTTCTCTCCCTACTTTCTAAAATAAAAATCAAATAAAGCTAAAAATAGATAAAAAAAAAAATAATAATAAATAATTTTAGTAATAAAATATCTAAGATGTAAGGCTGTGATGAAATATTTTGGCCGAATCTTAATATGACTTATTCTCCAATGGAATTCCCAACTACACCTTTGTATCCAACCGCATTAGAGGCAGAGTAGGCCTCTGCCTCTCAGTGGGATAGTATTGAGAATTCTTATAATTCTCAGTGGGACAACAGTTATGGCTTCCCAAGGGTACTCAACAAGAATTATCTTACACATACCCATAATATTCTCTGAATTTCCAACAGGGATATATCTCAAACCGATCTTTTGTGCAATAGCCATGCCCTCAGAAAAGAAATGATGGTGCTACTATAATCCAAATCCTCCAGGACTTGCAACAACATGCGCACCATTGCTCTAGGGAATTAGCCTCGTTGTCTCAAATTTTCCAAAACTTACACTCTTGTACTCAATCCATTACAAATCTAGAAACCTAAATCGGGCAATTAGCCTCGCTGTGGGAGGAAAATGAGAGTAACCAAGTGAGCTCACAGACACTAATTCTCACAGTTCAAGCTGTCCAGACCTTAAGGAGTGGCCGGACTGTTGATAATAGAGTAGAGATGCCTACACCAATAGTTATCTCTACGACCAGAGACAAGGAGAATGAAGCCAAAGAAGAGACTCTCCCACAAGAAAAACCAAAAAAATTAGAAAATGAAAAATTAAAAAAAAAAGAGAAAATAATGATCACCCACATCTGTGACTGAAGTACCATATATACCAAAGTTATAATTTCCAAACGCTTTTGGTGCACCATCTCCTTTTGATAAAAATCCAAAAAAATTAAAAGAAATTACTGAAATCTTCAAAAAAGTGAAGATCAATTTGCCCCTCTTGGAGGCAATCAAACAAGTTTCAGCTTACGCATGATTCTTAAAGGAAATGTGCATGAAAAAGTGGAAGCGGTGGAATAATTTATCACTGAAGGCCTTCTTGACAGAGCAAGTAAGCTCAGTCTTGCAGGCTAGAACCCCCGCCCTAGCTTTAGGATCCTGGGGTGCCTACAATTCCGTGTATCATAGGAGATCACGCTATCAAAAAAACACTTCTGGATCTGGGAGCTAGTGTGAACTTGCTGCCGTATTCAGTATATGAGAAACTAGGACTTGAAAATATGAGGCCTACATCGGTAACTCTTCAGTTAGCTGATAGATAAGAATGAAGGCTAGTAGGAATCATTGAAGACGTTATGCCTGGAGTTGACAAATTTGTATTTCCCATTGATTTCTTAGTATTAGATATGGAACATAGTTTGAAATCTCCAACACAAATTCTAGTCATTCTGGGAAGGCCCTTCTTAGCCATAGCTAATGCTTGCATTAATTGTAAAACTGAAATGATAGAAGTTTTTTTTGGAGATATGTGAATTCAGTTAAATGTCTTTTCAACAACCAACCAGATGGCTTCAATTGACGATGAGGAGCGCTTCTGTGTGGATGAAATTGACAAAATAATAGGAGAAGCATTGCCTAAAATTCTATCCAAGGATGAGTTGGAAACCACATTATGGTATACGGATTTGAGGAAACCTGAACAAAAATTTGAGGAGTTGACTTATTTACTGAATCCTTCCTCTAGTGATGCCCAATTAAGAACTTTAAGGCGTAGGGTGGAGCCTCTACCCATCAATTCCAACGAATCGTCACTACCATCTATTGAAAAAGCACCATCCATGGAGTTAAAACCACTTCCTGAAACCCTCAAGTATGTATTTTTAGGACCCAATGAAACTCTCCCAGTGATTATTTCTTCTGCCCTTAATACAGATAAAGAGAGTAAGTTGTTGGCTATACTTTCAAAATACAAGCGTGCTTTAGGGTGGACCGTCGCTGACATTAAAGGGCTTGATCCATCAATATGTATGCATCGAATTCATTTAGAGGACAATGCCAGGACTTCATGCGAAAGCCATAGATGATTGAATCCAAATACGAGGGAAGTTGTACGGAGAGAGTCGCGTGAAATTATTGGATGCTAGTATTATTTATCCGATTTCTGATAGTGAAAGGGTAAGCCCCATTTAGGTAGTCCCAAAGAAGTTTGGGGTTATATTCAAAGAAAATTTAGCCAATGAGTTGGTGCCATTACGTGAAACCACAGGGTGTGGCGGGTATGCATTGATTACCGGAAACTCAACTTAATGACTCGCAAGGATCATTTTCCACTGCCATTTATTGACCAATTTTGGAGAAACTTATGGGTCAGGAGTATTTTTACTTTCCTGATGGATATTTAGGGTACAATCAAGTTTCGATATACCCGAAAGATCAGGAAAAGACTACCTTTACTTGTCCCTTTGGAACGTTTGCATACCGTCGCATGCCCTTTAGATTATGCAATGCACCTGCAACGTTCCAAAGATGCATGATGGTTATCTTTTTTGACATGATAGATAGGTTTTTGGAAGTATTCATAGATGATTTTTCAATATTTGGCTGAACCTTTGACTCCTGTCTTGATCACCTTGCGCTCGTTCTAGAAAGATGTGAAGAGACTAACTTGGTACTAGGTTGGGAGAAGAGCAATTTTATGGTTAAGGAAGGCATAGTATTGGGGCATATTGTCTCCAAAAGAGAAATAGAGGTTGACAAGGCCAAAATTGATATAATAGCAAACCTGTCACCACCAACTTCGGCATGGAAGATTCGATCCTTTCTGGGCCATGTTGGCTTCTATTGACGCTTTATTAAATATTTCTCTAAAATCTCAAGACCTCTATGCCATCTATTAGTAAATGATGTACCCTTTAACTTTGACAATGTCTGTCTTAACTCATTTAATAAGCTTAAGACACTTCTTTCATGTGCACCAATCATTCAATCGCCTGATTACTCCTTACCTTTTGAAGTAATGTGCGATTCTTCTGATTACGTAATAGGTGCCGTCTTAGGACAACAGAAAGACAAGATCCCTCACGTAATTTATTATGCGAGTCGTACCTTAATTGAAGCTCAGATTAACTACACCACCACTGAGAAGGAGCTTCTTACTGTTGTCTTTGTTTTAGATAAATTCCAACCATACCTGTTGGGATCAAAGTTCATCATCTTCTCTTATCACTTTGAACTGAAATACTTATTGTCTAAAAAGGATGCCAAGCCAAGACTAATCAGGTGGATCCTTCTTTTGCAGGAATTCAACTTCGAAATCAAGGATAAGAAGGGAGTTGAAAATATGGTGGCTAATCAACTGTCCATAATAGAATTGCCAAAATCCATCAATAGAGAATCCTTGTATGATACCTTTCCAGATGAGCAAATTTTTGCCATCCAAGCTATAGTACCATGGTATGTAAACATCGTGAATTATTTGGTTATAGGTAAGATTCTTCCAACCTGGTTCAAACATAATGGGTATATTTTCTATTCCAATGTCAAATATTATATTTGGGAGGTTCCTAACTTATTTATGATATGCCCTGACCAAATAATTAGGAAATATATTCCTGATAGTGACACCCATAATATTCCATAATTTTATCATACTTATGCATGTGGGGGCCATTTCAACGGAAAGAAAACCGCTGTCAAAGTATCGCAATTAGGATTTTATTGGCCATCATTATTTAAAGACGCCCATAACTTTTGTCTGGCCTGTGACCACTGTCAGCAAGCAGGAGCCATGTCCCGAAGGAACATGATGTCCCTCCAACCAAATTTGGTCATAGAGCCTTTTGATGTATGGGGAATAGATTTCATGGGTACCTTCCCACCATCCTTTGGATACATTTATATACATGTAGCTGTAGACTATGTTTCAAAATGGGTTGAAGCGGCAGCTATAAGGACAAATGTTCACAAGGTGGTAGTCTATTTTATCAAGGAAGATATATTCTCACGATTCGGAACACCACGAGCCATTATAAGTGATGGGGGTAGCTACTTTTGTAATAGATATTTCGAGAACTTACTCAAGAAATATTTTGTTACTCACAAAGTTGCAACCCCCTATCACCCGCAAACAAGTGGGCAAGTAGAGGTCTCTAACAGGAAAATAAAGAAAATACTAGAAAGAACTGTTTGCCCATATAAAAAAGACTGGTCCCTGAGATTACATGATGCCCTATGGGTATACATAACAGCCTATAAAACACCTATTGACATGTCTCCTTTTCAATTGGTGTACGGTAAGGCTTGCCATTTACCTGTGGAATTAGAGCATAGAGAGCTATGGGCTATCAAAGCTCTCAACTTCGAGTTGACCGCATCAGGCGAGCAACAAAAACACGAACTCAATGAACTAGAGGAAATTCGAAATGATGCCTATGAAAACGCTCGAATTTATAAGGCCAAAACCAAGGCATTCCATGATAAACACATTCTGAGAAAGGGTTTTGAGCTGGGCCAACAAGTTTGGTTATATAATTCGAGGTTAAAACTATTCTTAAGAAAATTGTAAAGTCGATGGGACGGACCTTATAATATTGTGGAAGCATTCCCTCACGGGGCTGTCACTATTCAGGATCCCAAGGACAATCGTACATTCAAGGTTATGGGTAGAGATTCAAACAAATGGTATCATTAAAAGTCAAAGGGACAACAACCATGATGTCACTAAAAGATCCGGAGTATGACTGATGAGCTCACGGGCATTTTCGAGCTACCGACTCATCTATAGCAATTTTGTGTAAATTATTTTCTCTTTCTTAATTGTACAATCGTATGTGTGTCTCAGTAGTTGTCCAGTCAACACCAAATCAATCGTAGCGATTACGATTCTTTAGTACATGTATAGTCACCCACAAACTATCGTAGTATTTACAATTTTTAGGAGAATGTGCTACCGGAGCCACTTATTCTGTAATCGAAAAAACTTTATTTCTGATAACAAAGGCGCCATTTCGCACATCACTTCACGGCCACGTCTTACCAAAATTTAATACAATCACCAAACGGTCCGCACTCTTCAACGCCTACTCATAATAAACATTTATGGTGACTCTACGAATTCTCCTGGTTGATTATAAAAATGTATCCAAATCCCCAGTCATACCATCCCATTCTTCTTTGATATCACCAACACTCTTGCCATGGCTAAACCACCGAGTTGGTATGAGATTTCTAATGCAATTGAGAGACTCCTTCAATGGGAGGCCAAAGCAATCTCTGCACTTATGGAGGAGAGGAGACGGCTGATTGATGAATTTATATCCCTCCTCCCCAAACCAGAACCCACTGACGAAAAACCACCTCCTTCTCCCAAATGTCAGAAATCTTCTCCATCATCACCCCCTCCGTCTTCTTGAGCCTTTTCTTTTTCCTCTTCTATTGGATGCATCCATTCAGAGGAGAAATATTCCTTTTACAGTGGTAAATTTTGGTTAAAAGCCAAGGATTGATCTTTATCGAATACATCTTCTTTCCTCGGATGCTACTGCTAGTGTCTTAGATAGTGTGTGTCTAGATTCTTCCTAGGTTTTCATCTTTTAGGAAATAGTTTTTGTTTTTCAGTAATACCTGTAATTAGTTTCCTTTTTATTGTAATTTTTCCATGTAAATATATGAACTTTTTCTATTTAGCACTCTTGTCTCTAATTTTTTTTTTATGTTGCTATTTTTGTTACTACTCTTTTGTGATTGCATCAGAGTTAGTTTTCCTCAAGTTTGGGGGAGATTATAAATCCCACAACATATTTTTTTGCTCGGTACAGACAACAGTAGCAGTAGTTCTTGGTAATATTTTGGTACCCCCTGTTTTTTTTACAATGAGGACATTGTGTTATTCAAGTTTATGGGGGGGGGGGAGAAGTGCAACTTTTATATTCTTGTAAATATTAATCTAAATTTTATTTATTTTAATTTATTTATTATTTTTTACAGAAATAAAAACTTGTTCGTTTTAGCTTCTATTTATCTGTCTAGTTTAGTTCCTACAACCTTAGTTTACTTTCAGTTTTAATTTTCTCTTTTTAAATTTTCTGTTTTAGCACTTAAATTTTTCCAATTAACCATTATATGCGAATTATGATAAATAAAATTATGAATCCAGAAAACTTATGATCCATGGTAGTAGAAGTTCGACAATCAAATAATAGAATAGGACACTGTATCAATTGAATGTTTGAAACTATATAATTAATTTAAACTGCAATATTTAGATTATAGTTTCAAAATTATTTAACAAGTGAGCTTTTGAGCCATAATTTTTTTTCTGAGAGAAGACTGCTATCTATTCAAGTTTAATTTTTTTTGAACTTCTTAATTGCATTATACGAAATCTCATATTGTTGAAAAATTGAATTAAATATTCTGTGATTATGATGATTTGTTTCTTTTAGAACTATCTATTAAATGTATCAAAATAATATGACATCCATACTAGTAATTCGTGAAAATGATCAAAGGTCATCTTTTATTAGTCAAAGCGAAAAAGTCAAAATCTTAGAAATAATTTATCCTTTGAACCCATATTAGAAACCTAAACAGAATTTCTTTGTACTAAGATTTTATAAACCCTTAACTATATGTACTACCCAAAGCTTTCAACCTTTGACCCTTAGATTTTTTAAGAGTTTAAATTGCAAAAGAAGGATAGCTGAAAAGTAAAAGAGGGAGTGAAAGGAGTATAAGAAAACAAATAAGGGATATGCCAAAAAATGGTACAGCTAAAAAGAAATGAAAAGAATAAAAAAAAGGAAAGAGTCAAAAATCATAATTACGATTCTGAGAAAAGATAAGAGAAGCAAAGAGCTTCCAAAGCTGAAAATAAAAAGGATAGCTGAAGAAAGTAACCAAAAGAAGAAATGGGATTTACAGAAAAAAAAAATGGGAAGAAGTCATCCAACCTTTTGAATACTTACTAAAATAGAAAAGAAGAGAAGAAGATAGAGAAGGAAGAACTAAATTCTCAAAAACCTTTGAATCCTATCTACCTTTCTTTGCAATCTCTTAATCTAAAGCCCCATTACAAACCATAATAAAGACCTTTTTGATTTATGACTTACGAAAGTATGACTCTAGCAGAGATATATGCAATAGATACTATGAATGAACAAAGAAATCATAAGAACATAATTGATTATCCATTCCATGAGATTTATTTATTTGTCAATTGTCCTTTGAATTTATCATATATATGATATTGAGAGAACCCAAAAATTTTGATATCTTTTTGAGTGTATTCCTCTAGTGAGAGTTTGAATGAAAATATTTTCTAAATTTACAGTTTAGAAAAATTTATGAAAAATAAACTGTTCACTGATATGCACACACTTCACACTTTACAGAGTTGAAATTGCCGAGTTCTGATCAAGGATAACTGCTATGATGGAGAAAAAAGATAAAAGATTTGTAAACTTAGAAAATCATAATAATCATATGATGATTAACTTAGCGTACAAAATTAGTCTAGATTTTTAAAAATTTTAAAAAACCCAAAAACATTTTGAAGTTTGTAGGTAACTTCACTGAAAACCTTCAAGAGACTATAACTCCTCCACTAGGGATCACCTAGGGGTTTAAAGGCTTCTTGCATATGCTAAATGTAATCGTACTCCTTACAAAAGTGGCATTTAAATTTTAGATTAGTATTTATTTCCTTGTTTGCTAGGGACTAGCAAGACGTAAGTTTGGGGGTGTGATTAGTCACAGAATCTACCCTTTTATCACCCTTAACTTAATGCTGCTAGACCCCAGTTTGCTACTAACAAGCTAATCATGTGCAGATATTAAGAAAAAGCAGTAAAAGAAAACTAAAGTGTTAATCTTCATTAAAATGAACTCAAAAAGTAATAAGAAAAATGATTAAACGTAAAAGATCATTTGACACTACTGAAAGCCAAAAAAATCATACTTTACGATTGAACAAAGCAAAAGAAATATGTAACAGTTGACAAAACTATACTTCACTTGATAAGTCACACTATCTATGTCACCCAATAATGAGAATTTGTTTTTGTAGAAAAAAAAAAAAAAGAATTAAAATAAAATAGCTCTTCACACATTGTCGAAATAATGCATCGGCATGTGTGACACATAATGTTCTTACCCATTTAACCAAAATCAAGCAAACAAATGCGTTGCCTCGGCATCTGAGGCAAGCCCAGTGGTTGCCTCAGCTCCTAAGGCAAGTAATGTATGTTGCCTCAGCGCTTGAGGCAACCATATACACAAAATTAATAAAGGTCTAAAAGTACTAATACACTTAAGGAGTGTATAGGATTTATATGCTAGTTTCTATTATTCCCTTTTGGCTTATATGCATATAAGTTATATGCCTATACAAATTCAAACCAAAAGACGGGTTTACACAAAGCCTCAGCCATTAACAACTTATAAGCTATTTTAAGTTCACCATTTGACTCCACGTAGCTATGAGTCACTCTCTAAACCCATGCACGCCAAGTGCAAACGAGATGAAACCCCCCCAATCATTCTTCTTCCTCCTTCAAACCTTACTGCAAATTCTGTAAAACCACAACAAAGAAACATCGATGCTCAACTTAAAATCCCATAAATTCAACAAAGGTGGCTTGTACTTTAATCGCGAGGAGTGCGAAGGCAGTCGCTGGGTCGCGAAGAGTTCATTGCGGCCTTCGTTCTCACGAGCTCGACGAACTCGACACCGACACACGTTCGGCATTATCGTAACCACGAGTCCACCAAAAGGTACAACGAACAATGAACATACTTGATGATAAAGTATCAGTCTGTGGTGTCGATTCCCTGAGACTGAATCGGCAGCACAATGAAGCACAGGTTGCAATGGGTTTCAAAACCCATCTTTCTTATAGAAATACATCGAAAATTTCACACAAAAACGAATAAAAAAATCTAATTTTCTATGCAATATATATATGAATAACCAGCCAATTGCTTGAGTTAAAAGAAGCCAAAGTAGAGCAGAAAACACCCCGACAAGCCTGGCCTGATAGGTTAGCTGCGGCAAGGTACTCAGGCTTGCTGCGACAACAGTGTGCTCAGACCGTTGGTTAGTATTATGGTCATAATATTTGACTCTGAACTCCAAATGGCACGATTCTTGATGCGTTGGAAAGGAGCCAACGAGCCCTACAACTTTCATGTTTTAATAAATTCCTGAATCTAACGTGTCAAAAATTAGTGTCAAGTCACGGTAAGGTCCTCAACAGAAGATCTTACCACGGCAACCCCTATTACTTGCCGCGACAACCCTATTTCTGGGCCTTGTTTATGCTTTGTGCTGATATGAATGATGTCTATGTGTTTAAGGCCTTAACTCCTATGAGTAAGACCCATCTAGGAGACTTATATAAGGTCTATAATGACCCTGGAAACCATTAAACTATACTAAAACTAATCTATACGTCAATGACTTAGATACTTGGTGCACATGACGCGCTCGGGCCGATGACTTAGCTTGGATGCATGCGAGCACATGAATGCAAATGCAAGTATAAAATGTAACACACAGGCTTGATCTTAAGGTAGGGAAATTACCTTCCTAATTTATATGGTATTTTCTTATTCTCGTCTAGTTAAGCAAGATATTGACATGAGCATATGTAGACCTATACGCATATTAGTTTTGGCATGAATAATGATAGAGACATTACTAGGAATTCAGTTTAGTTTAAATTAAGAATGAATATGCTAGTACCAGAAAATATGATAGTTCTGTTCATCAAGTATGTTCATCAAGTGATAGATATCATTGATGAGATGTGTGTTCCGATGTACTATCTGATGTAATATCTGATTTTAAAATCAATATACTAGTCTTGAAAACGGATGAAGTTATATGGCCATGCAATGTCAATTTGAATATGCTAGCTTGATCGTTCAGCTTTGAGAGTTTAGATGTGATAGGACAGATTTTGAAAATTAAGCTTTGATAATTGCTAGCTCAGTTTTACTAAAAAGTAAATAGGATGACCATGCTATGTTAGTTTTGGTTATGTTCATTTAATAGTTCAGCTTTAGAATTCAGACTTGATAAGTGCAGTTTTGATAATTCAGCTTTAATAAAGTATTAGCTCAATTTTATGAAATAAATGGATATAAACATACTATGTTATTGTTGAGTACGCTAGTTTTCGTTATATACAAGCATATGAAGCTCAGTTATGCTAGGCAAGCTTTGAGACACTTTTAAGTTATTACATGATGTAGCATACTTGAGGTATATATGTGCATGATGTTCTCACATACTTGAATCTCGTACATGGTCTTGTCTTGACACTCGCTTGCTTTGGATTCAGCCAAGTGACCCTGCTAACTTAGCTCAGGGGCTTGACCAGTCTCATATCAAGTGACCTTGCTAATATAGCTCAAGGGCTTGATTTCTTGAGCCAAGTGACCTTGCTAACTTAGCTCAGGGGCATGACCAGTCTCGTATCAAGTGACCTTCCTAACATAGCTCAAGGGCTTGATTTATTGAGTCAAGTGACCCTGTTAACCTTGCTAAGGGGCTTAATATCCCAATCCAAGTGATCCCGCTAACTCGGGAGCTTGACAAGTGATCCCGCTACTCAGGAGCTTGATTTTCTTGTCCTTTTACATGTCTTGTTTCAGCATACTTCCTTGATATTATCCCGCATGATTTTCTTGTCAGTACTCGTATTTGGTCAGCATGAACATGTCAGCATGAGTATGCCAGCATTTTCAGCATGATATAATAATTGCATGAATTAGTACTTGTCTGTGATTTACTGCTAGGATATATTGATGCTAAAATAGACATAATATAAGATGACATGTGCTTCATTTTATTTTTGCATCTAGACATGAATTGATAATCTCTTATATGAATTAGCATCTTAATTGTCCCTACTGAGCTTTGATGATAGCTCATCCTATGACTTTATGTCTTAGCTGCAGATATTGCTCAGGACCATAAGCACGAGGTTGATCCTACCTACCAGCCTGAGGAGGAAGAGGAGGAAGGTTCTGCTGAGGACTTCTTTCCTTGAGAGGTTTTAGAGAGAGAGTAGTGATTTTAAACATGTATAACAGTAGTATGGATTAAGATAGTTTACTACGTAAGGTATATTTTCTGTTTATATTTCCTGTTTAATTTACTGCTTTAGATAAATGAATGGATATCAGTTGTTGCCATATTTCTTCGTATCAGAGTTAATTAAATTTGCTTCTGCATATGTAACACTTTGTACATGATGCCCTTATATGACAAGATCATGTTAGGTGATCCAACGACGCGACCTTTCCCATTTTCGAGAAGGGGAAAAGTCAGGCTGTCACAAAATAAGAAATCGTAATTTACAATTCTTCAAGAGATTATCCAGCAGAAGGCGATATACAAAAGAAGTACGATTGGTCATACTATAAAATCTCCAAGAGAGAAAGCTGTCATAGAAAAGATAAAATCGTGATTTACGATTTTATAAATAAAAGCTTCTTTTTGCTGATCATGTGAAGATCCACACCGCCATGCACCAAAATGGAAGAACTTTTGAATTAGAAGTTTGGCAAATCACGGATTTGAGAAGATTGCTAAACTCCTAAAGATCTCGGTTACTGAAATAAAGGAGAAAATCCAAAGGCGCATCAACAAGTGAAAGCAAGGAAGATAATATTAGGAATTAGAGTTATATTAGGAATCTTTTATTTTTAGTAGTTTATTTTATTAGAATTAGATCATTGTAAACCGACTCCTTATGATCTATAAATAAGAGAGCTCGAAATAGGAATAATTTCATCGAAGGAATTCTTAGAATCAATTGACAACTGGGGTTGGGTTTTCTTCCGATCAAAAATAGTTTAGAGTAGTTTAGATATCCAAGCTTCCTCAATCACAATTGATGACTGAGATTGAGAGCTGAAAGATTAGTATAAATATCCATAATTTCTCAGAAGTAATTGACGCTTGCGGCTGAGGGGTGAAAGATATATTTTTACTTTGCTTTCTAGTTTAGATTTATTTTTGTTGCAATTTACTGCTTTGTAGCATCTTTAAGTTTTTTATTTGAATTGATGACTCAAGTTGAGAATATGCAGATTAGTGTAACGATATTTTATTTTCCATCTACAATTCTTCTAGATTTAATTAACGCCCAAATTCTGGTTGGTTGCAGATTAGATTAAATTTTTATTGATAGGATTCTAGTTTTAATTGACGACCAATGCTAAGAGACTTGATATATAGTGTAACGGTGTATTTAATTTCATAAATATCTGAGAATAGAAGGAGACTGATTGACGACCAGGATTCAGAAGTTTGAAGATTAGGATTTATTTTCTTGTAATTAGTTTAAACAAAAACCATTCTTCTATTCATATTTCTCAAGTAGTTAGAACCTCAAAGATAAATATAAGTTTTTAAAATAGAAATATGAAATAAATCACTTTCTCGTGGAAACGATCCTATACTAGCATTACAATTTTCATTGTGCACTTGTAATAGGTTAAGACTTAATTAGAACAACATAAATAGCACATCACTCCCTCATGCTGTGAGGATTCTCCTGGCCCAGGCTGGTTTTTGAGACTTTCTATCCTGCCCTGCTATGCGGGGTGACTCAGCTTACGTGAAAGCTTTGGTGGAGAGGTTTCGTCTGGAGACGATGACCTTTCATATTCCTGTAGCCGAGATGACCATTACTCCCCTGGATTGGTCCATGATCACAGGGATTACGATAGGAGGGGTGCCAGTGGTTTATCCTTGCATCCCTGATCGTGAGGAGGTGACCCATTTGATTGGGGCATACCCTTCCTCCAACAGCATGACTAGCTCTGAGGTCAAGTTGTCTTGGTTGGAGAGTTTGTTTGAGGCCAACGAGCTGGTTGATCCGCACTAGCCAAATACGGACGTTGTTTTCGAGCCTGAGCGCGCCCTGGTGCTGGCTTGTATCTCTCTTCTTTATGTTCTAGGCAAGACCATTCTTGCCAATGCCAGTGGGGGTCATGTCACTCTGTCCCTTCTCTGTCTAATGGAGAACTAGGCAGACAAGCATCGCTTTGATTGGGGCGGTGCCGGGTATGCGGTGCTGATGGATAGCTTCGCCAGAGCTTCGGTTGGGGAGGTTGCTTCTGTCCTTGGCTTTTGGCCCGTGATTGAGGTAACCCATTTGGTTTTGCCCTTCTTGGTTTGTCATTTCTAACTTTCATTTTCTATTTATTTTTTTTTTATTTGATATGTTCCATGTTTGTTCATCTTTTCAGATTTAGGGGTACTTGCACTTCCAACCTGGTCATCCCATGCTCTTTTTCGATGAGTATATCTACCCCCTCATGAGCTGCTGGCTCACGGATCATCGCCGGGAGTCGGGGATGAAGCACTTAGAGCTGAGCTGGGTCTGAGGTCTCGGTTCGACCTGATGATCCCTGAGCAGGATTAACTCTCTCTTTTCTTTATCGGTTAGACTTTTGAGTTATGATTACATTGACTGACCAATGGGCTTCTTCTTTTTTTTTTGCAGATTATATTCGACTTGTACATTGGCTCCCCTTTTCTTGACCGCGCCGCTATTGGGCGGTTATGACTATTCGTTGACTGCCACATTGTCTTTTTCTACGGTGTCTGGGGGAGAGGGTTGTGCACCAGTACCGAGATTTCTTTATCATGTCGTCGGGTCTCCCTGAGGATGTTATGGTGCCAGAGGGTACAATCGAGGAGCTCACTGGGAGACTCATCCATCATGGGATTCCTATTGACGGTCTTTTCTAGTATGGGGGGTACTAGCAGTGGTACGAGTCTCTCCCTTATCAGACCCTCCTTCCACGTTTTGTTCCAATTGCCAACTTTTTGGCATTTGGAGGGCCACGAAGCCAGGTACTTTTTCTTACCCTTCCTTTGCTTGTCTGTTCATATTTTTGATTCACTAAGGTAGTTCTTTGCTAATCAGTTTTCTTCCTCTCTTTTTCTTTTTTAGCTTGAGGAGGTAGCGAGACCCGACGCGTGACCTTCGGAGGAGGCAGGTGCAGGACCCTCGGGCACTTTTGGTGCAGGGCCTTCAGGGACATCTGCCGCAAGGACCTAGGGTGTTTTTAGGCGCATGGATGATACATTTCTTTCTGGTCTGTGTGTTGACGTGGCTGAGCATGCCCACCTTTCTAACGAGGTGGTTAGAGTACCTCCCCCCGAGCTGATCCCAGGGGTGAGTTTCTTTTTTAGGGTATGCATGCCCTCTTCTGTCTTTCTATGTTGTTGACTTCCCCATTCTTCCCACTTTGTAGGTTTATGAGTTAGTCGTTCAGCAGGCAGATTACTATCGTCATATCGCTGACCTTCAGGAGGCTGAAGAGGTGAGAATGATGTTGGTTTGTCTCTTTTGCATTTTGTCAGTTTTTTCTTCCCCCTAACTGATCCTTCTGGTGTGATGCTTTCAGCATGCTTGAGAGAAGGATTCACATTCGCTACTTAGCCGGTTGTCCCACGCGTGGTCTCATGTGGGAGATACTCGGATGTTTCAATGGACTAAGCGCTCGCGGAAGAAGGATTCTCAAGGACCTGAAGCATGATTGGAGGCCGCCTCTTACGCTTTTTTTTTTTTGTTTCTTTTATGAACATTTGATCTTTGAGTACTTTTAGAACAATTTGTAATAGCCATGCGACTGCTTGGTTTATTCTGAATATTTTCTTAAATGGAGATCTTTGTTTTTCCTTCTTGATTGTTATTTCCCATTTTGGATGTGACCTGCTTGCCTGAAAAATGAAAGATAGGTTAGATGGCTTGTAAAACTGTAATTATGCTTTGTACTCTTCTGCAGGATAGCCATGAGTTTGGTAAAAATGGGGGAATGCCCACTGATTTATGCATTAGCTGAAATGGCCAGGGTCCATGCACTTCTCCTTTGTTTGTTGTGAGCATGGTTCCTATAAAAGGAGAGTGTAAAACAGGTTACGTGGTAAACCTAGGTGTCCCAGCTCGTGGCCTGGGATTTCATAAAAAGAGAATTTAGTTTATTGTATGCAGGTGGATTGGTCCTAAGGGATGGGAAGAGAGACCTTCCCCTTTCCTTCTTCCTCTTTTTTTTGGTCTAGCGTGTGTATTACACACGCTAGGCATTTCTGGGGCCTAGAGTGTAATATACACGCTAAACATTTTTTGGGAATTTTTTGCTTAGCATGTGTAATACACACGCTAGGCAATTTTTGGGAAATTTTTAACTAATGTGTATATTACACACGCTAGGTGCTTTTGGGCGGTGGTAGGCCTATAAGGCCCGAGAAAGCGTTCTTTTTTCTCTATTTTGCGTTGTTTGGATTTTGCTCCAACATTTTTATCTTTTCTTCCCAAGGGTGGGTCCATTTTCCTACATTGAATCGTGATTCCTTTAAACGACTTTGTATGACCATGAACCTGCTTTATGACCCTGCCCCTCCGGGGGGTCCGAGACTTTTATATTTCTCTCCTTGGGTGTAGGGCCCAGTTTTATGAAGAAATGGCTTGATAGCTTGAATGAGAGTGAACTTGTGGGTTTGGATCAACTCGGGCTGGCTCGTCTCTCGTCTTTCCTTGATGTTCCTTTGTTTTGTAACCTCATTCACCCGATGATTTCGCATTGGGATGTGGAAACCCATTTCTTCCGCCTTGGGACCCATGAGCTAACTCGAACACTTGAAGAGCACTTCATTTTATCGAGTTTGAGGCTACATCGAGGCCTTGCTAAGGTGGTACCAAAATTTAGATATGCTAAGGTCATCCACATGACTTTAAGCTTGAAAAAAAATGATTATGAGAAAAGCCTTGCCGGTGGGCCCACCAGGTGTTTGATGAAATTCCTGAGAGAACTTTTTAGTGATGAAAGTTTAAAAAAATTGTCGGTCAAGAATATTCATAATGTGAAAGCTTTTGCTCTTTTCCTTCTCTCAGAGGTCCTTTTTTATACTAGGGGGAAGAGCTTCTCTCTTGTGCTTTGCGACGTACTGGCGGAGCTGGGAGAGGCCGCTCCGAGATGCATTTGGTATTGACTGAGCTTTACTGCTGTCTTGACACCTTTACCTTGGGAAAGGTGGAGTGCTTTCGGGGATGCATTGTTCTGCTTTAGGTTTGGCTTAGGGAGCATCTTGCCATCTTAGGTTCTGTGCCCCACTTTTATGTTGTCCAGGGAGAGATGGCTCACTGATTTTTGGGTCGATGCTCCAAGTTGCCACAAGGGAATATACACGAGCTGCATCTTTGGATGATTGAGGTTGACTTGGTATGGAGGCTTCCATGACTTGATAGGCCCTTCCCGACAGTTCGATCTAGAGACCACGAGGGTATCACCCTTCTCGGCTTGACTGGCAGAACCTATTACTTCCCATCTTAGGTGCTGCGCCAGTTTGGTATACTCAGCAAGTGCCATGTGCCACAAAACCACCCCTATGCGCCTTGATTTTCTCTCGGGGGTCTTTCGAGATTTGGATAGGATAGCTGCTCTTTGAGAAACACGTCAGTCGACTCATATGTGCAATCTGGAGCAAGGGAATTTGACTTTGACTTCTTCAGAGTATGAGGCTTGGCTACTATCTAAGAGGCATTCTGCTCGTCGCTTGGACCAGACGGAGAGCAGGGATGTAGAGGGACCTTGGCTGAGGAAGGAGTCGGCGCTTGAGACCCGGATTGAGTTGCTGATAGATGAGAAGCGGATCCTGCATGAGCATTTAGAGAAAGAGTAGGTTAGAGCTGATGTTGCAGAAACAAGAGCCGGTGTTGCAGTGTGAGGATATTGGTCTGGAAGGAGCCCTATGTGATGCTCTTGGTCCTACTGATGCTTCCCGGAAGTGATATAAGGGCCTTCCTGGTCGTTGGATGGCTGATCGGAATGCTCGCGAAGATGCTTTATGTGCAGAGATTCGTGTCTCGAAGCGCGAGTTGGGTCATTGTCCTGGTCCTACACATAATTTTTGCATAGATCAAACACCATAGGAAGGGGCATAAGAACTCCTGACAGATATCTTTTTGGTATGCATATTAAATATTTTTTCTTTCTTTTCACTTTTTTGTAGAGGTAAAGAGTTGGGTACCACATCGATTATCTTTTTGACATGTGGTGCGAGTAGAGTGTATACATGAAAATGAAAGTCTATTATCTTTTTCTAATTTGTTTTTATGTATAAAAATGGAAAAGGGAAATCTTTTATCTTATATAAGTATCTTTTCTTCTATTCTCTTCTTTTTTTTTTGATGCCTTGACAATGAGGCGAAGTAACGGGTCCCATGTTGAGCATAGTCCAACCCGTTCATGGTCGGACCTAAGTGAGGTTTGGAATCCTTGCCAAGGTCGGAACATCCAGCCCTTTAGATTGAATCAACCTTTTATCCTTACCTCGAGTCATGTTTTTGACAGTGTGGTTAAAAGATATACTTGATCAAGACCTGATTTGAGTGAACATGAGCGGCCCAGTTGGCAACTAGATAATCAAGAATGTAACCAAGGGAGTAACTGAAGATTTTCTTCTTCTCCTTTTCTTTTTCTGTTAACCTTTTTACTCACAGCGCCCAAGACTGGTTTTCTCCATGCCCGTTATCGCCCTTTTTTACCTGTGGTGCCCCTTCGGGTTTTCACTATGTCCATGGGTATGTATTTTTACCCCAAGCGCCTTTTCAGGTTTTTACCTGGTCCGCACAAGCTCGTTGTTTTTACCCATGGCACCCTTCCGGGTTTTCACCACATCCTTTTTGCTTTGAGCTTGTATTTTTTCTTTTTCTTTTATTCTTTATTTTTTCAAAGGCCACGACATGGACGTCGTCTCCGTCATAGCCGGCTGGATGAAGTTTTTTGGTTGTCTCATTGCTTGGCTTGTGCTGACTCAACAGATACTGTGACTGCACGTAGACCTTAAAGAGGGCTTTCTCTCGGGATGAATCATAGCCACGGGTAAGGTTAGGAATTTTGAAGATACTTTAGGGTTAAAAGGTTTCCTTGATTGGGTTCCAGTGGTGTAATTCACATCTTCCTTGGGGATTTTCACTATACATGCCTCATGATATTTCTATCTCTTTTCTTGTCTACATAATTTTTTTATTCTTTTTCTTTTCCGACAATCTTTTTTTGGGTTTTACTTTTCCGATTTTTTAAGATTTTGAGGGTTTTCTCTTCCCTCTTTTTTTTATTTGGTATATACATTTTTACCTCTTCCTTTTTCTTCCTAGGAGGGGTTTATAAAAAAAAGCTCATGGTTCAATAGGTGTAGCAAAGGGAATGAGTTTTCAGGGAAGCTTTTTTGGTTACTTGGCTTTGAATTGATGGCCTCTTTTATGGGGTTCTTAAGCAGTCACATATCTATTTTATCAATACTTACCTTGTCGTAGGAGACTTAGGAATAGAATTATCGTACGTATCGGATGACTTAAGGTCCCTCGCAGTTGAGCTTGAATTTTCCTCTTGGATCGGCGTGGAGAGAAGGAAAGATTTTCTTAAGTACTGTGTCATCCACCTTTAAATCTTGGATGCGAATACGCTTGTTGTAAGCACGTGCGATCCTTCTCTGATAGGCCTGGGTGTGACACAAAGCTAGGAGCCTCTTCTCATCTAGCAGGTTCAGTTGCTCAAAGTGGGACCTCTCTCTTTCGGGTTCTGGTAGATCAAATTCAAGGAGAATGTGGAGTGAGGGTACTTCAACCTCAACTGGTAGCACAGACTCTGTTCCATACACAAGGGAGAACTGTGTTGCCCCTGTATCGGTACGGATCGATGTTCGATAGGCCCATAATGCAAAGGGTAACATTTCGCTCCAGTCGCAGTATGTGACAACCATTTTCTCAAGGATTTGGATGACTATTTTGTTAGCCACCTCTACAGCTCCATTGGTTTTTGGCCGATACGTTGATGAGCAATGGTGTTTGATTTTGTACTGCTCGCATAAGACTCTAATGTCCTTGTTAGCAAAATGGGTGTCGTTATTTGTGATGATGTCTTTGAGCATGCCGAATTGACAAACAATGTTGTTCCTGATGAACTGCTTGACACGACTGGCCGTAATATTTGTGTAAGAAGTTGCTTCTACCCCTTTGGTGAAATACTCGATGTCAACCAAGATGAAATGATACCCATTCGAATCTTTCTGATTGACTTTTTCGACGACGTCGAGGCCCCATGTGGCGAATGGCCAAGGAGTGGTTATGTTGTGTAGATCTATGACTGAAGCATGTATTAGACTGGAGTGTTCTTGGCATTTGTAGCACTTCTGGACGTTCTTGCAACAGTCAATTTCCATGGT
Organism: Chloranthus sessilifolius; assembly: GCA_021018995.1. Taxonomy (NCBI): domain Eukaryota; kingdom Viridiplantae; phylum Streptophyta; class Magnoliopsida; order Chloranthales; family Chloranthaceae; genus Chloranthus; species Chloranthus sessilifolius. The sequence continues at coordinate 85,330,504 of CM037585.1, forward strand.
GGTCCAAAAATACCCTTACTATAGATCTTCTTGGAGAGCATGTGTCCATTGATGTGGGTCCCGCGTATCCCTTCATGGATCTCCTTCATGACGTTGGCAGTGTCACTTTTGGTTAGGCAACAGAGTAGGATATTATTATATGACTGCCTATAGAGGCACTTGCCACAGATGACATAATTAGCTGCTAAACAATGGATGGTCTGCCTGTCCGTCTTGGACGTACCTTTAAGGAAAGCTCGAGTTTCGAGAAAATTCTTAAAATCTGAGAACCACGAAGGCTCATTATCTGACTTTTTAGATCCCTCAATTTAGAGGCAGAAGGCAGACTCGTTCCTCTGTTCGATCATGATTGACTTCTTCTCAACACCATATGAAATTTTGACCATTGATGCCAATGTTGCTAGTGCATCAGCAAATCGATTTCTTACTTGCAGGACATAGGAGAAGGTAACATCATCGAAGCACACGATCATATCTTCGAGGTGCTCGTGGTAAGGGATCAACTTTTCATCATTTTTTTTCCAGTCTCCGTTGGTTTGGCAAATGATCAGCTGTGAGTTACCAAATACCCTGAGATGAGTTACATTCAAGTGCAAGGTTGCTTGTTGGCCTGCTATGCAGGCTTCATATTCAGCCATGTTGTTAGTGCAGGGGAATTGAGCTTGATGGAGACTGGTATGTGTGTCACTTTTGGCGAGATTAGGATAACGCCGACTCCTTGACCTTCGGTATTTGTTGCCCCGTCGAAGTGCATTAGCCAGGATTCTTCGATCTCCATTATATCATCTTCTACCATGAATAAGATGTCCTCATCTGGGAATTCAATTTTCAAAGGATCGTAGTATGGTAAGGGATTCTTGGCCAGATGATCAACTAGTGTTTGCCCCTTGATTAACTTTTGAGTGATATATGTCATTTCGAATTTAGATAAGAGAAGTTGCCAGCGTGCAGTTTGGCCAGTGAGGGCTAACTTTTCGAATAGGTACTTCAACGGATCCATTTGTGCTAGTAGGAGAACAGCTTGGGATAACAAATAATGACAGAGCCTCTGTGTAGCTCAAACGAGAGCTAGGCATGCTTTCTCCATATGAGAATAGTGTATCTCGTATCAGTAAATTTCTTGCTTAGGTAGTAGATGACCTACTCTCTTCTTTCTGTCTCATCATGCTGCCCTAGGACCATCCCATCGAAACTTCCATTGTGGATAGGTACATTAACAGTGGTCTCCACGATTCGGGTGGTACCAACACTGGCGGGTTGAGAAGGTAATTCTTGATCTTATCAAATGCTGCTTGACAGTCGTCGTTCCATTCAACGGGCGAATCTTAGTAGCTTGAAGATTGGCGTGCATATAGGAGTGAGTTGTGCGATGAATCGACTGATATACTATATCCTGCCTAAGAAGCCTTTGACCTCTTTCTCAATAGATGGCAGTGGCATTTCGACGATGGCTTTTAACTTGATTGGGTCAACCTCGATGCTTCTTCTACTGACAATAAAGCCTAGTAATTTTTCTGACATGGTGCCGAATGCGCATTTATGAGGGTTCACCGAATGCACATTTTTGAGGGTTCAGGCGCAACCTATATTTTCTCAGCCTCTCAAACAACTTTTGGAGGTTTATAGATGATCACCTCTCTTTGGTGACTTGGCAATCATGTCATCAATGTACACTTTAATTTCTCGGTGCATCATATCATGGAAGAGTGCTGTCATCACCCTTTGGTATATCGCCCCAGCATTCTTCAACCCGAATGGTATGACTCGGTAACAAAAAGTTCCCCATGGAGTAAAAATTATTGTCTTCTCTCGGTCTGCTTTGACCATTTTGATCTGATTGTACTCGAAGAATCTAGCCATAAATGAGAGCATCCCATACCTGGTAGTGTTATCGACCAAGATATCGATGTGTGGCAACGATAAGTTGTCTTTCGGGCTTGCCTTGTTCAAGTTTTTGAAGTCGATGCACATGCAAACCTTTCCATCTTTCTTTTGGTACAGGGACGATATCTGCTAGCCATTACGGGTATTTGGAGACTATGAGAAACCCTACATCGTACTGTTTGATGATCTCATCCTTTACTTTCAGCATCCATTCTGGCCTGAGGCGTCTCAACTTCTACTTGACTAGCTTAACATTTGGATATAGCGGCAACTCATTCTTGACCAAATTGGTATCCAAACCAGGCATATCCTCTTATGACCATACGAAGATGTCTTAGTATGATCGAAGAAAATCAATCATGCTTTTTCTTTCCTCGATAGATAACAATGTTCTGATCTTGGTGATTCTAGGAACCTCCTTTGTACCCAGGTTGATGTCCTCTGTTTCTTCAACGATTGGGGTAGGGTCATGCTCAAAATCGGTAAATTGGTCAAAGAGATTATTAGGGTGCTCCTCAGTAGGGACTTCCTCGTCCAAACTTGTGACTCTTATCTCTTCTTGTAATTCTACAGGAAGGGTCGATTTCACGTGGGACGAGTTTTTCAATTAAGGCATCATTTTACTTGATTTTATCAGAAATTTTAAAAGACATTTTTTTGGGATTATTTTGTATTTCTTTTATTTTTTTGGAATTTTTTTTTTCTTCGGAGATGGGCCTTTGCAAAGCGGGTCTTTATGTACACATGGTATTGCTTGCCAAGAGCTAATCTTGCTTTTTATAAGTTATTTTTTTTGGGAAGCTAGAACCGTATTTATGGCCACTCGATGCTTCCAGGGTTAGGGGAATTGATGCCCAATTCCCCACTTGTGGTACCATACCTTTACCTGCTTTGATGGAGGAGGCTGATTGAGATGGCTTTTAAGAGTCAGCCTCCATCATATTTATCATGGGCTCGTCCGAGACCCTGTCCTCAAACGTCAACATGGGTTGAGGTTTATGGCGAGGGGGGGGGGGCATTGACGGGGGAACCTCTTCCTCGAAGAGGGACAGGGATGCCAGGTCTATTTCCATATCAGGGACAATGATTTAGAGATTGGTTGGGTGGACAACTAATCATTCACATAATATACCACTTTATCACCCTTAACTTAGTGATGCTAGGACTTAGTTTGTTACTAATAAGTTAATGATGTATAGATATTAAAGATAATCAGTAAAAGAAACCCGAAATGATAGTATTCATTAAAATGAATCCAAAAGAGCAATAAAAAGATGATTGAGCGTAAGAAGACAATTCACCGCTACTGAAGAATGAAAATTGTGTTTGATGATTTTGCAGAACGATTTTGCTATTACTAAAGAGAACTATAGAAAATTGCAATTTACGATTCTTCAGAGAGAGTATGTTGTAGAAGAAAATGGTGAATCGTAATTCAGAGAATCGTCCAATAAGAAAGTTATGAAAGATAGAAAATAGTGATTTACGATTTTCCAAGAAAGAGAAGAAAAAAGAGATAATCGTGATTTATGATTATGATTATAGAAGCTTTCCTACTATGTTATTGCTGTTGCTCATGTGAGAATCTACACCGCCATGAACAGAATTAGAAGAACTCTTTAATTAGAAGTTTGGCTGATTACAGATCTGGGAGATTGACGAAGAAGAATCTTAAAAGGACTCTGCTGCTGAATAAAAGAAAGAAATCCAGAAGTACATCAACTATCCAAAGCAAGGAGCTAAAAGATTAGAAGTAGAGTTATATTAGGAGAGTTTGATTTCTTTTATTAGAATTAGAAGTTTTGTAAACTGGCCCCTTATGATCTATAAATAAGAGGGCTTGGTATAGGAATAAATCATCGAAGAAATTCTCAACATCAATTAACGACTGAGGTTGGATTTTCTTTCGATCAAATTAGAGTAGATTTTTATTACTTTGTAGATTAGATATCCAAGGTTTCTCAAGAGTAATTGGCGACTGCTATTGGAAGCTGAAGATTAGTGTAGATATCTATAGTTTCTCAGAAGCAATTGATGACTGCGACTGAGGGATGAAGGATATATTTTATTTTGCTTTCTAGTTTAGATTTCCTGCTTTGTAAACATCTTCAGATTTTGATTTGAATTGATGACTCTGATTGAAGTTTGCAGATTAGTGTAATGGTTTTTACTTTTCCATCTTCAATTTTCTAAAATTTGATTGACGCCCAAGTTTTAGAGATTATTGATTAGATTAAATCTGTATTGATAGGATTTTAGTGTTGATTGACGACCAATACTAGGAAACTTGATATATAGTGTAATGGTACTATTTAATTTTATAAATATCTGTTGATAGAAGATTGTGATTGACAACCATAATCTGAAGTTTGAAGATTACGATTTATTTTTTGCAATTTAGATTAATAAACAAATTCTTTATTCATATTTCTCCAGTAGTTTAGGATTATAAAAGATAACTATAAGTTTTTAGAAAATTGAATTAATATAAAATAACTTGTCTCTGTGGGAACGATCCTTTGCTAGTACTATAATATCCATTGTCCATTTGCAATAGGCTAAGACTTAATTAGATGACATAAACAAGCTGCTAACAAAAACGACTGCTGGCTCACATGAGGTCAGTTGTGTTGCCCCATTTTGATCTATTTTTATGACCCCTGCACTCACGAACGTGCTCTGGATGTGAGGTCGCGATCGAGGTGTGTCTTTCAGGTCTATTCCTCGGGCTTTGGCAGCGGCTATGGTTCGAGCCTTCTCCTTAGCTTCCTGAACTTCTTCCTCAGTGGGCTTGTAACCTAACCCAAATCTGATCTGCTGTCCTCCTCTGGCTCTAACTGGGTCCCTTCTTCCTTGCAAATGAGGGCCCAACCCTTTGCCTTTCTGGTAGCCCCATTTATGGAGCACGGCCACTGCTGTAATCATTCCACCTTCTATTTTTATGGTGACTTCTCTGATAGGTTCTGGTGCTATTGTCGACACATCATACTGAAAGTTGTGGAAGTCTGTGTCTTCAACTATATGTGGTACATCCAGTAGTTTAAGGTTTTCAATGATGTGTGTGGCCTTTTCTCCTTCCTCTTGTCCCTCTCCTAAAATGGTGACGATCTTCTAATCTGAAACAAATCTGAGCTTCTAGTGCAAAGTCGAATGTATTACTCCGATTTCGTGTAGCCATAGATTACCTAGCAGCAAATTAAAGGTGGATTTGATATCCATAACTTGGAATGCGATGGAGAAGGTCATTGGCCCAATGAAGAGCTCAAGATCGACTTCTCCAATTATTTCCCTCCTTGTGTTATCAAATCCTCTGGTGCTTGTTCTAGCTGGCCTGAATGTGGAGAGATCCACCCCTATCTTGGTTGCAGTTTTTAGAGGGCACACATTCAAAGCCGATCCATTTTCTATCAGTACTAAAGGAATCACCATGTTCCCTGCTTTTTCCATGATGTTGAGGGGTTTGGAATGATTATTTCCCTTATTTGGAAGATCAGCATCCGAAAAAGAGATGGCGTTGGGAGCCAACTCCTGTCCTATTATCTGCCCCACCTCATCTGGGGATACCTTGCTGGAGACATGTGCATCTTTCAAAGCTCCTATTAAGGCTTGGAAATGGAGTGGAGACGTCGTTAAGAGGTCCCAGACAGTGATATGAGCTGGCATCCTTTTCAACTGTGTTCCAACACGTGCTGTCTGCTCATCTTTTCAAAGGCGTGTATCGTGGTAGGTTCCATTTTCTCTTCTAGTCGGGTGATAACGATGTCTCAAGTTGCTTAGAAATCCTCCCTAATCGTGTATCGAAATCCACTGTCCCCTCTCTGCTGCTGCCCGCATTGATATTTATTTGGTTGTAACTGAGCGGGATTTGGTGGGGGTCATAGGTCGACCCTTAAATCTGAATGGGTTAGGTGAGGGTATCAGAGGTGCCTGGACTGGTGGTGCAAGGTAACTAGATAAAACTTAGTTAACTTTTTCTAGAGGCAGATAGGCTGGGGGGAAGGAGAAAATGGGCTAAGTGGGATCTATGGGAATTATGGATGACTGGTGGTGATGTGATGGGGCTAGGCCATTGGTAATTAATCGATGCCGGAGGTGGAATATGGGGAACACTAGGTATCCAACAATCGGAGGGGGGTGGTGTTGCATATGTTTGATATAGAGATAAGCCGGGTTGTACGTAATTGATGGGAGTTGGTGGTGGAAAATACATCCTCACATCCAAGGGCTCTACTTGGGGTTTTGGATTGGAAAAGTAATCAGCCAAACTTAAGGGCTCGATTCCCCTATGCTTCTATCTTCCTGATCCCTCTGCTTTGGTGTTATAAAGTCTTCTCAGATGTGGATAAACTCTAAAGGTTTAAACTCTTCACCATCTTCCTCTATCACGCTGACGGTGGGCCTTGGGTCCATTCCTCCTGGTGGATGTGGTGGCATCGAGACCTGATGTATGTTGGCATGCTGACTTGCCTGGGGAAGTGCCGAAGGGTTTATTTTGTCGGCGTCTATTAGGTCTTGTATTGCATGCTTTAAAGGAAAGCATCGAACAGTCGGGTGGCTTGGTCCTTGATGGAAATTATAGTGAGTATTGGAGTTGTAATTTTTAAGGATTGGATTTGGTGGTGGGCGTTGTTAGAAAGGTGTAACAAGACCTTTTTTAACTAACAAAGGTAGAAGGGTGTTCAAGGATTTCCCCAATAGTGTAAAGACTCAATCGAAATGGGCCCTTCTTTTTTCCGGGGTCATCTGTGCCCCTTGCCCATTGCCTATTCTCTGCATCGGTTAGCTTTGTGTTGGGGCTGACTGTACCGCCTTAAACTGGAATGGGGTTATGCTGGTGTTGGGTCATGCATTTATGACTGTTTGTATATCCGCCCCGATTCTTCTCTCATTCCTTTATTTAGTGAACTTTCGGACCCCACTGGTTGTGTTTTTGCTTAATCGTCCTTCTCTGATCGCATCATCACAACGATTGGCATTCCTTACTAAGTCAGCAAAGCTTAACTGTTGTTGGTATACTAGGAAATCCGAGATGACCGACAGAGTGCTTTTTGAAATCAGCTCAATTTGCTCATCATCGGGTATTCTATTTCTAACTTGGGCTGCCAATGCTCCCATCAAGGCCTAATACCCCAGGTTTGGATATAGGATATTGGGCCTTGATGGACTTGGGCATGGGGTATTGGGTCTTGATGGGCTTGAGCCTGGGCTGTTGAGCCTTTATGGGCTTGGGTATAGGGTGTTGGGCCTTGAGGGCCGCTCGAATGACCCATGGTTGATGGGAGGGGCTTTGTGTGGTGTGACTTATAGGAGGTTGATTGAGGTTGACATTTTAGGGGAATGAGACATGGAGGTTTTGGAGAGTATGTTGAGGGTTGGATATATGGGATGGATGAGGAAGGTATTGGGAAGCCTTCCAGGCTGTGTAGGTTTTGACCATGTCCTCTATCACGGCCATTGGATTAGTTATGGGGGTAAATGGGGATGGCCCTTGCAATGTATGGGGAGATGTGGGCATGACCTACTTAAAAGGGTGAGAAAAATTAAGCATGACCTTAGTGAAACTGGGCATGACCTAGATAGATGGGGGGACAAGTGGTGGATTTGGGTTGGGAGGAAGATGTGGAGTGGATATGGGAAAATTGGGCGGATTTGTGGAGGAAAAATGGGGTGTGCTTTCGGTGGAGGTGGATGGAAAATGGGATGGATTTTGGGTGGATGGGGGAAAATTGGGTATGTCGGAGGTGGAAGGGAAATGGGATTAGATCTTGGGTGGTGGAGGAGGAATGGGGTAGAAAATGTGGCAAATTTTTTAGTTGATATGGAGGGAAAGGGGGGGATTTTGGTTTGAGGTGGAGGGGAAGATGGGTGCACCGAAAGGTCCGGTGACGTTGAAACGAGTTTGGGTGGGGGAGTCAGATATATGGGTATATCATCTAAATGGGAATGAGTTGGGGAACGGGGTGGGGATGAATCGGGATCGGCGTAAGCCGGATCGATCACCCAAGTCATGGTTTGGCGGCAGGTCGGGTATGGATTTCTCAGGTGAGGCCCGAATATTTTCTTCCTCCTTCCCTTACGGGATGATGGAGGGTAAGGCGATGCCGTTGTTCCGGCACCACCAGATCCCTTTTTTGGGTTTTGATTTTTTTTTTAGTTTATTTTAAATGACAAAACAAAATTTCTCTCTTTTAAAGTGGTGCTTTATTCGGGGCCCTGGGGAACTCCCTTTTTAGGCGGCATTCACACCTCCAATGCCTCCCACGGCAGGACTTTGATGCTCTTCGAAAGAATCAAAGGGAATCCTTTGATCTATGTGAAGACACGGAAATCCACATGACGACCCGATCCCTTGGAGGAGTCAATAAGAGGGGTGACCTCTTTTAACTCTCAAGGGCGTTTTTGGGTGTCGAAAGGTGGGGGAACAATCGGGGGTATGAAAATCGCTAAGCATGGGCTCGAAAAGGGTGAAAAGGACCTCTGATTTAGGCTCCCTAAACCTGAACAGTCTAGCGTATGTATTATATACTCTAGGCTAAAATCCTGGAGATTTGGCTTAGCGTGGGTATTATACATGCTAGGCTAAATTTCTTAGATTTTGGCTTAACGTGTATATTATACACGCTGGGAAAATTTTGGGGATTTTTGGCGTAGCGTGTATATTACACACGCTAGGCAAAAATAGAGAATATATATGTTTTATACAGCAACAACAGACCTGAGTTGGTCTATTTTTTGGGTTTTCTAGAAGCAGTGCTTCCGGGGATTATTTTTTCTTGTTATTTCGGGTCCCTCCTTACTGTACCTAGGGATAGAAGGCTATTTCAGGGTATTCTAACTCACTCTCCAAGGGTTTTAAGACTTTTTCTTAAGCTCGGTCACCCACCCGATATACCTTCGGCGCAAGAGCCTTCTCAGACACTGGATTGGGTGGTACTTTTCGGGATCATCACCACTAGGGGCTGCTGCCATACTAAGAATCGGGATGTTTCTATCGCTGCCTATTTCCCCCTCTTTTAAAATCTACCCGTGTAAAAAAAAGAATTAAATCCCTTGTTGGTTCAATTTTAAATTCAAGTTTTTTTTTAAGGGAGTTTTCTTAAGTTCAAAAATGTGTGGTGAGAAACTTGTGCTGCCTCTATGGGCCAGCTTCTACTAGTGGGATATGATTGACAAGAAATTTAAATGCTCAAGTAGGCCCGCCAATCAGCTAAGGTGGTCAAATGCACAAGTAGGCCCGCCAATCGGCTAAGGCGTGTAAATGACGGAAACATAGGTGTAAGTAAAAAAATTGCTCAAGCCGGCCCGCTAATCGGCTAAGGCGGTAAATGACCGAATCGTAGGGGTAAGTAAAAAAAAAATTGACGGAATCATAGGGGTAAGTGAGCAAAAGGAAAAAGTTCGTAAAAGGAAAGAGAAGAAAAAAACAAGTAAAGGGTCCAACTTCAAGTAGAAGCTCTAAAACAACCCCAACGGAGTTGCCATCTATGCAATCGTGGATTTTTATCAATCCATCGTGATGATGCGCTCTAAATTTGGAGTCGCCACCCAGAGCTTTTGGTGACCCGGGATGGCTCAAAATCAATACGTGAGCACCTAGGTGCAAAAATATGACTCTGATTTATCAGTCTATGACAAAGGCTCTTGGGTAGGGGCTCCGGTTATCGATCGGGAAGGTGTTAGGCACCCGATCAACTCGCTCGTAAGCGGTCTCTACTATGGCTGTTTGGATGTGTATAATATATATATATATATATATATATATATATATATATAATTATATATTTAAAAAGAAAGGAAAAATGGATAACACTCCCCCTTTCCCAATGGCACTCCAATCCTATTGAGCCCTTCGTACCTGATGAAATTTGGGCGGCATAACGGCTCAATTCAAGGATAGAGGGAAAGCAAAGAAGCTAGAGGAATAGAGGGGAGAGTCGGAGCTCTCGGGCCCTTGTAGCACCGCTGTAGATCTTCACGTGAGAGCATCTTTGATGAGCTTCCGAAAGCAAATGAGTTGAAAGATAGGTCTTAAACTCTAAGGCTTAGGAGCTAGAGGGAAGGAGAGATGGACTAAGGCTTTGGTCTCACTTAAACTCAAGGATTGATGGTGGAAAAATGAGATCTAAGGAGCAAAAAGGGTGCTGGAATTTTGAGGGGTTTAGTGCTGGAAAATGGAGGGAGGAGCTCACTAAAACTCTCTCTTTTTGAAAAATTTTCAAGACTTTAATCAAGGGGGGATGACTATCTATTTATAGAAGAGAGGATTAGTGAAGGGCTAAAGGGCTAATTGGGTTAACAATTAGGAAATAGGGATCTAAGGTTTTCTAGGTTTTTTAGGGCTTAGATAGGTGAGAATTGGGTTTCAATGGTAGAAAATAGGGTAGAATTCTAAGTGGCAAAAGGGTTAAAAAGAGGGCTAGTGGGGGTGCAATAGTCCTAACGAAACTAACCCCAATGGATGGGGTGGTCAACAAGTCAAACTCTAAATTCGAAATCTAACCAAATCCCCAAAAATCACTGTTCCTAAGCCTAGCGTGTGTATTAGATGCGCTATGTATGGGAACAGTGTTCTCTGAGAATCCTGAAGGTTCAGAACCCGTCATGGGGCCCACAAAGGCTGATTTTGGCGAGCGTGTCTATTAGACACTAGGTGATCGTCTTGTTATGCGTATATAAATTATGTTAAACTCAAGTCTTAACCTATTGCAAGCGCACAATGGAAATTATAGTATTAGCATAGGCTCGTTCCTATGAGGAAGTTTGTTATCTATTTATTTCTTATTTCTATCTTCTATTTAAATTCTTATCTTAAAAACTTCTATTTATCTTTAAGATCTAATCTACTAGAGAAATATGAATAAAAGAATGTGTTCTAATCTAAAGTGCAGAAAAATAAATCTAAATCCTCATTCTGATTGAGATTGTCAATCCTAATCTTCATCTATTAGATATTTATGAATTTAAACAGTACCGTTACATGATATTTCTAGTCTCCTAGCATTGGTCGTCAATCAAGTTTAAGATTCTATCAATATAGATATAATCTAATCAACAACTTCCAAAAATCTGGGTATCAATCAAACCTTAGAAAATTAATGATAGAAAAGTAAAAATCGTTACACTAATCTGCAAATTCTAACCTGAGTCATCAATTCAAATCAAAACTTGGAGATGTTTATAAAGCAGTAAATAAAAAAAAATAAAATCTAATCTAGAAAGCAAACTAAAATATATTCTTCACCCCTCAGCCGCAGTCGTTAATTGCTCCTGAGAAATTACAGATATCTACCCTAATCTTCAACACTCAATTATAGTCGTCAATTGCACTTGAGGAACCTCTATTATCTAATCTATTCTAACTAGTATACATTACTTGATCGATAGAAAATTTAACCTCAGAAGTCATGTGATGCTGAAATTATTCGATGCTTATTCCTATGTCGAGCTCTCTTATTTATAGATTATAAGGAGTTGGTTTACAAGTTTTAATTCTGTCAAAAGAAACTACTAATAATAAAAGTATCCTAATATAACTCTAATTCCTAATTTTATTTTTCCTTGCTTTCCACGGTTGATGTGTTCCTGATTTCTTTCTTTGATAACAGTCGTAGAGTTCATCAGCATCAATATTATCAAATCCGTGATCAGCTGAACTTCTAATTCAAGAGATCTTCTAATTTTGTTCATGGCGGTGATAGTTCTCACGTGATCAGTAGTAGCAGTATCTGCAATAATTAGGAAAGCTTCTATAATAGCAATCATAGATAACGATTTTTCATTTTCTTCTTTTCTTTAGAAAATTGTCAGTCATGATTTCTATTTCTATTCTCGCTTCTTTAGAAAATCGTCAATCACGATTTTCTCTTCTTGTGGCTTTCTTATTTGGATGAGTTCTTATTTTAAACAATCGCCTTTTCTTCTTTTGTTGTTTTATGAAGAATCGTCTTTTTACTGAATTAGGATTTCTCAGCCTTCAGCTGGTGATGAATTGTCTTTCACGCTTAATCATCTTTTTACTGCTTTTTGAGTTCATTTTGATGAAGATTAACATTTAGGTTCTCTTTTGCTGATTATCTTTAATATCTGCACATAAGTAACTTATTAGTAGCAAACTAAAGTCTAGCATCACTAAGTTAAGGGTGATAAAATAGTAAATTATGTGACTGATCACTAGGTCAAAATCTATCAAAATTGGCCTAGCGTGTGTAATACACATGCTAGGCTAATTTCCTGCCTTTCTGCCTAATTTTCATACTGCCATAACTTTCGGTATACAACTCAGATTAAGGCAATTTTTAACTCATTGGAAAGCTGGGAACATCCTCTTTTTGATGGGTTAGGTCTCAAATCTAGCAGAGGTCTGTATAAAATTTGGCATTCCTCTTTTCAACCACTACCCAGAAGGGTTTAAAATGGAGAGGGGTTCTATAGGTTAGGGTTGATTTCTAAGGGTCGGGGATAGGCTTCTAAGGGTTTGGGATAAGATCTAAGGGTTTGGGAAGTGCTCTCGAAAGCTCGGAGGGTACACCTTTCTCAAACTGTAAGTTAATCAGGTCTTGGGTCAAATTTGGGTGTCTATAGAAAGGTAACATTTCACTCCAACCTTGATATGTGACGACCATTTTTTCAAGGATGCGGAAAACTGTCTTGTTGGTAGTTTCTACGGCTCCGTTAGTTTGGGGTCTATATGGTGACGAGTGATGATGTTTGATTTTATACTACTCGCATAAGGCTCTGATGTGCTTGTTCGCAGAGTTGGTACCATTATCCATGATGATGTCCTTGAGCATGCCGAATCGACAAATGATATTGTTCTTGGTAAAATTATGTTAGGATAATTTAGTTGTGCTTTTTATTTATTATCAAAAATTGATGGTAAAAAGAATCAAAATAAAATAAAATAAAATAAAATCAAAGATGGATGAAACACAAAGAACATAACCAAATCACAATCTTGTAAGATCCAGGGCTGTTGTAGCAAGTTTTAAAGTAAGTAAGAGTTTGTCCCACAGGGATGATCGATCTAGAACCCAAAAGGGTTGTTTAGTAGGCCTCCAAATCTGGCAATCCTAAAGAAAGGGAGTGTGGTGTCACAATTAAAACTAAAACTAAAATAAAAAGAAATAAAATGCAGTCCTATACTAAAGAAAGGGTTGTAAAGAAAGATGATGGTGTGGTAAGCCAAAGATAAAAATGATGAGAAGTAGACAGCTAAGCTAAGGTCACTTCAGTCATACAACTCAGATCTAGAGCTGTCTCTGCAGCAATCCTTCAGATGGCTACAAACACATCTTCAAGGTAGAGGAATCTAACTCAACCCCTATGATTTAAATTGGTCTCTTAAGGCTATAATCTGTCCACTGAAATAGTCACAGACTATCCAAGAGAGAGGATCAAATCACAGAGATTAAATCAGATAGCCAACCTGATCCAAGGGAATTGATTGATCATAAGGCTATAGCCTGTCCACTTGAATGGTCACAGACTATCCAATAGACTTCCTCCAACCACTAGGCCAAATCAGAATATGAATATCATTATAGACACTATGTTTGCCAGGCTATAAGCTCAAGCATCCATAGGAGAAAATAGCTCTTGAAGAACCAGTGGAAACCACAGTCATTCAGAGGTTGTTTGGGGACTTAAACTCAACTGGTCATTGCTACAAAAGGCCTGCAATAACTTAGCTCACAAGTCTGCAATATCTCCAGAAGATCAGATCTAAGAGCTGATGATGGTAATGTAAAATAAAGGGGGGCATGTCCCTGCCACAATCTCTCACAAGGCTACAAGCTCAAGTGCAGAGAATAAGAATCAATCTCAGACCTGTGACTTAGACTCACCCTAGGGGTATAGTCTATCCGCTTAAATGGTCACAGGCTTTCCACAGAGGCTATCCAAATCACAGATGACTGAGATAGAATAAGAAAATTGTTGTTACCACTATCGTTACAGGGCTACAAGCTCAAGCTTCCATTGGAGCATCAAATCTGTAAAATCCTAAGTGGAAAGCATAGGTCAAAGAACACTATGTGGGACACAGAAAAATAACAAATTTAATGGAAATTAGAACTAATATTTCATTGATTTAATATAGAACTTACAATGAATGCCCTCAAGGCAGCAACCTTGTGCAGAACAGCCCACAACAGCTCCCAAAGCTTAACCAAAACCTATTATTGAAATGAAATAAACTATACCTAGTTGTTTACAAAGATCATAGCCAGCAAATGTTGGGCTAAGGAAGAAGAAAAAGGTAAAAGATGGAGACCTAATCCTAACCCTAATCTGACCTAAGCTCTCAGCCAACTTAGGTTGAGGAAAAGATGTTAATTTATCTAAAATTTATAGCTTATATACACATTGTCAAGTACCTTGGCTAATAGGAGAGCGGGAGAGAACACCCTAGTTTTTACTACTGTCATGGCTCCTTTGCAGCCCTTGAATGCCTCGGGATGTGTGGAAATAGGTTAGGGCCTCGGGGTGTGTGCCCTAGAGGTGGAGAAATCTCCAAAGTATCCCTGAGGTTCACTGAGAAAGTAGGAGCCCGAGCTTCGCACAGCTAGACTTGCTATTTCTACCTATTGCTAGGCTATCACGTAGATGGTATTGTAATTAAAAAGGGCATCGCAAAGCTGGAGGGACCTCGCAAACTTCTGCTATGCTTTGATGATGCAACTCACGAAACTGGGCTTAAGGCGTTACCGGCTGTGAGGGTCTCGCATGGATGGCTTTGAATCTCGCGAGGATCCTTGTATATTGAGTGGCACAGCTCGCATGGATGGATTTAAAGCTTTGTGAGATTGCTTGCCAAGATGGAACATGTTACATCATACGGCTGGCTCTGGTTTTGAAGTGCGTGAGAGATTTTTTTGAAGCTTGCACTGCGCGAGAGGATGGGTCTTTCCTATAGTTGAGCCTCGCGAGAACTACGCGCGCAGCTAATCTGAGACTGTTATCCCCGCGGGAGCTTCATGAGATCGATTTTTGAAAACCTTCAGCCTTTGAACTGTGTGAGAGCCTTGCGAGTTTGCCTTTAAATGGTTTTAACTCTACGAGAACCTCGCGAGGAGTCTTCTATGCATGTTTGCTGCAGCAGCTACCTTTGCTTGGGTCCAAGTTCCTCTCATCAATTGGACTTCTACTGCACCCTTAAGGCACTCAAAATGATCACCATGGTGTGTACCACCATGGCATTCCATCTGTTCTCCACTGAGCTGCAGACCTTGGCTTCAAATCTCTCTCTTTTTGGCCTCAAAAGTATGGACTTTGTACTAAGCTGCAACTTTTATTCTTAAATACAAAATAAACTCAGAAGAGGATTATTAAATGGCTCCAGGTGTAGTAAAGGCTAGGTTAAGAGGTGAAAAGTGGTACATTTCAGTGAATAACACACCCCCAAACCTAATCTTTGCTAGTCCTTGAGCAAAGCAAAATTTAAACAACTACTCAAGAAATTTAAATGCTACTTTCGTAGGGAGCACAAATGCATTTTACTTATGCATCAAGCCTTTTAAATCCCTAGGTGATCTCTAGTGGAGGAGTGAAGTCTCTTGAGGGTTTTCAGTGAAGATACCCACAAACTTCTTAATAAAATAGTTAACACAAGTGCAAACATCATCAAGTCAGTTTTTAACAAATAGAGTATCACTCCACCCTTGATCTTTTAAATTTGAGGAGTTTCAAGACATGAATGCAAATAGTTAACCCTTAAATCATGCATGTATACACATCAAACCAATCAGCTGACATCAAGAAAAATAGTGTAAACACATTAGTACTCAACTTACCATTAATTCAAGATAGAGATTTAAACAATGCCCAATACATTTAATATCATATCCCAAAGCTCACCAAGGCTATCTCTCACAAGTAGGTTTAAAGGATGTTTCAGTTCCACTCAAGCTCAAGAACAGTTACAGACCCCAAATGGGTCTACAAGCATGAGCATAGGCAATTGCTCCTAATTTCTGACATCATCAAGCATCTCTCACCATAGATCAGATAGCTCCTCATCTCCACATCACAACTCACTTTACTTTGGATCAACAAGGTCTTTTACCTGGGTTGTAACGTGGCTTATGGTTGGGGTTTATAAAGAATGAAACGAACAAAAAGGGGATTCAAAGTTGAGAAACCACCAGGTGTAGGAGGTGATTCATGACTTCACCTTCTTGAATTCAATACACTTCACCTTCATTGACATCTTTCAGATTCAAAGTGGCCAGCTTCTCTTCTTTTCAATTTTCAGATGAAGTTGTCCTCTTGATTTCTCTCTTGTTTATTATATTTTTTTATGATGGTTGCCACACATCTCCTAACTTCTATATTTCTGTCTTCATATTGCTTTTCTTCTCCATTCACCAAATGTTATTCCCAGCTTGTCCATCTTCAACTTCTTCTCCTTTACCTTCTGAAATCTTAGAGTGAGGGTAGGGTTGAATCAGGTCTACAGGTTTGGGTGCAAGTACTTTGGTGTATGTTGAAGAAAACTAGAATTGAAAGCTCAAAGGGGTGTATGCACAAGGGCAATTTTAATGGGTTGGTATTTTTAAGCTCAAACTATCCAAATGAAGGCCTTGATTATCTCCTCAGTGTTATGAATGTTGTCAACAATTTTAACTTGGGGATGCCTAACTTCTAGTCAGAAAATTTTTAGTCAATCATTCCTTGGAGTAGACAAAATTGCCATAAACACTCTAAAAAAAAAAAAATTCGGGCTCAAAGCTCACTTGGTATGGTCCTCAATTGAACTCATGGGAATTTCCTCACCTTTTTCTCTTCTTGATGGTTCACTAAGTGCTGATGAAAATAAATTTTCTTAGTGTTCACCTTATGAAAATGCTAAATTTTAAATGATTTTCATGTTAAAAGTCTACATTAATTTTTTAATTTCCTCATTTTCCAATTTTCTTAGGTGAAGTTCACTATATTTATTTCTACTCACTTAGGTTAACTATTCCATTGGCATACCCTGCCATACCCCCAAACCTATGACGAATAGTGCCTTCACCGTTTCAAAGTGACATGTATATGGGAAGCAGGGTATGAAAACATAAACAACAATGCAATTAAGCAACTACAAAATAAAGTAAGAAATGCAAGAGAATATAAAGAAGCACACAAACAACTATTTCTATTAACAAGAAACATGTACAAGAGACTACAAGTGCAAGAGAC
Source organism: Chloranthus sessilifolius (assembly GCA_021018995.1). Taxonomy (NCBI): domain Eukaryota; kingdom Viridiplantae; phylum Streptophyta; class Magnoliopsida; order Chloranthales; family Chloranthaceae; genus Chloranthus; species Chloranthus sessilifolius. The sequence goes on from CM037585.1 coordinate 85,347,568, forward strand.
TATATTATAAACAAACTTAGAAATTGAATCTAAGTAAAACAGAAAAGGAACATCTAATTACAAACAACCTAAACTACAACCTAAAGTTAGTCTGAATCTGAATCTAAATGTATGTGCTCTGAAGATTTTCCTTTTTCTTTCTTGACTCTTGCATTGTGGCAACACCAGCTTTTGATCTTGAGGCTGATTTTCTTTTCTTGGTGCTGCCTTGCTGCTCTTGGGTGGGCTCAGTGAGTTTGATGCCAGGAGCTGCTGACAGCCTGTCCATTTCTTGGGCTCCCATAGAGGATAGGGTTTTCTGATATGACTCAGCCAATGTGGCATACATGTCAGCTCTCTTCTCAATTAGTTGGATGGCCACAGTAGCATTTTTTAGCATTTCTTTCAACTCTTCTGATTTCTCCTTGTGTAGTTGGTATAACTTTATTGTTCGCTCCACCACCTTCTCTAGGTTCCTCTTTTCCACTCTGTGATCCAGTTGCAGTTGGTCAATCTTAGCTAGGAATGGCAGCTTGGTTGCAGTATTTAATTCAGCCCTGCCTCTTATCACATACCTTCTGATGTAAGGGTTAGCAGCTGTTGCACTCCTTAGGGTGGAAAATGGGGATACATGGTAGGAGGAGGCTAGAACAATGGTTGAGGAAGATGGGATAACTGATGGGTGGGGAAGGGTGGGTGGTAGCTGTTCCATACTGAGGTCAGTCTAGGTATGGGTAGTGGTTAAGGATAGATGTGGCAGGGGTATGACTTCAGCAGGGAAGTCAATTTGAGTGGGTGTAGAGGTGTAGGATATGCCTGTCTGAGAATGGTGAGATGTGTAGGATGGTGGGGTGGGGACTATCTTTGATGGTTCAGGCTCTGTTTGGGTAAAGTTAGAGGTAAAGGTAGGGAAAAGGAGGGTTAATTCCTCTAGCTCAAAGTGGGTTTGTGTGGAGGTAGAGGCCAGGGATGGTAAAGTAGGGAGCAACTCAACAGTTTCAAAGTCAATTTGAGTGGCAACAGTTACTGTGACCACTATAGGTGTGAGTTGGGTTGAAATTGGAGGGGTAGGCTTAGGTATGGGTGGGGATAAAGGTGGTTGGGCTGAGGGGGTAAAAGACTGTATGGTGGAGTGAATGGATTGAAGGCTAGTTTGGATGGTGTCCTGGTTTTGGGTGTTGGCCAACAATTATGTTTGAAGGGATGTAAGGAGGGTAAGGATTTGGGATAAAGGATCAGGTGTGGCAGAGGTTGATGGTTGGGAAGTGGAGATAGGTTGGAAAGGGGAAATGGGGGCATGCTGAAATTGGGTGGGCTATGGGGAATTTGGGAGAGGGGTGTACTCATACCTGATGTCGCCCATGATAGATTCCATCATGACAGAGTACCCCTCACTAGTGAATGGTTCTTGGTCATGTGTGGGGGAAAAGGGGATGGAATGGGTAGGGGAAGCAGTAGGGATGAGTGGCTCAATGGGCTGACTGACATCCACTGTGAAAGGTGAAGTTGGGGTTGGTATGGGGCTAGGTATCTCAATGGTAGGTGAGGGTGACATGGGTTGGGTTGCTGGAATGGGCTCAGAGCTGGAACTGGGAATGGGTATGGGTATGGGTCTGGGTGGTGGAGTGGATGAAAAGGTTATCCTCCTGGAGTATGTCCTTTTGATAGGTGGGGAATAGGTAGGGTATATGGATAGAGGTGCAGTGACTGCTTGAGAAGGAGAGGGTTGTGGGGTAGGGATTGTTATGGACACAACAGGGATGGTGGGCTGTGGGATAAGGAAGGAAGGTGTGGGGACTGGCTCCTCAGGTTCAGGTGGTTGAATGGGAGGTGAGGTAATGAGTGAGACAGAGCTGGAAGGTAGGATGGGAGTGGCTACACTGATTGCTGCTCCTATGGCAGTAGAGGTGACAGCAGGGGTGATTGCTGCAGTAACTGAGCTGGCAGCTGGTGCCTCCTGATTGGTAGGGGCTTCCTCCTTTTTCTTTTTCTTCAACATGGTCATGCTGATCCCCACATTTTCTTCCCAAACTGAATAGGGGGCAGGGTCTCTGTCTCCTCCCCCATTTGGAATTGGTAACCCTCTTTCTTCAGCAGAGTAGTAATCAGCCTGCAATAAGGCAGCACATGGAACTTTTGCTTCTTCTGCACCTTCTCATGAATGCCCTTCATTGCTTCAAAAACCAACTGAGCTGCATTGAAGCAATGCCCTTGAGAGGAGTAGATGGCATCAGCTATTGGTGCCCTTCTCTCTTGTTGGTGCCCAACACAGAAAATGTTCTTCCTCAATACTTGATCCATGAAAAGCAGGATTGGGTCCAAGTCCCTTCTTTTGATCGAACCCCCTGATGCCTTTATCCCTCCTGTAATATTCATAGCTATCTTAGAAATGGGGGTAGTCAGAGGTGCCCCCGAGCTGCACTCTGGATTGTAGGTAGCAGGAATTCCCAAGGCCTGAGCTATCTCAGCTGTGCCTACTAACATCTCAAAGTCATCCACTAAAATCAACAGCACAAAGTGCCCCTCTCTAGACTCCTTCACCCTGATGTTCTAGTAAGGAACTCTATGGAAGGTGCAGTCAAAGGCTTTTTTCAAAAAATGCCCTGTCAAAGGCAGTCTTTGGCTCCAATTTGATGGCATCCATGAACTCACTAGGAGTTGTCAGTGGGTTGATCTCTGGGACAACCTCCTTGCCTTTCTTCTGCTTCTTTGAGTTCATAGGGCTAGCAGTAACAGCTCTAGCCCTCTTCTTGTGTGCTGTCCATTTCTTAGGGTTCTCAGGTTGGGGTTTAGGGGCATTAGTGCCCTCCATAGTGGATGCCTTAGCAATCCTCATGGATTTTCTTGTTACAGCTGGCATGGTAGTAGGTAGGGGGTTCAACAGAGCTACCAGACCTTCTACAAATGGGGCTTTACCAGCCATTTTACACAGAATCCTAAATATTAGGACTTAAAACACAAATTTGAAGCAGCTCACACTCCACTGAGGGTTTTCTACACAAAATCCTCCCCAATCACAAATTAATCACAGGCAACCGTAGACCAATCAAGCACAAATGAGAGAACTGAAAAGACTTACCCCGAATAGCTAGGGTTTCATCCCAAGAATTGTACAGTGGATCAAATCATGCCACACCAAGTGCAAACTGACTGGAAGCTGATGTGGAGAAAAGTGATAGGAGCAGGGTGAATGTGCTTGGGTAAAATGGGCAATAAAGGGGAAAGAATGGAGAGGGCAGCTATGTGGTGTGCTCTAGAAGTTAGGGCAGAGAGAGATGAAGTGAAAAAGAAGCAGTCACAGGGTTTTAATGGATGAAACCCATGCTTCGCGAGGTTGCTGCCAGGCTGTCGCGAGGATAAAATTGGAAGAAATAGCCTCACGAGCTGAAATGAGAGTGGAAAGTACTTGTCGCGCAGCTCAAATGGAACCTCGCAAGCTAGAATAAGCCTGGGATGAACCTCGCGACAGGCTTATTCTTAAGAGCAGAGGGCCTTGCAAGCTTCATTTTCATTCAGTCTTCAGGTGTTTTTCTTGCGAGGCTATCGTGCAGATGTGATTTGTATCTCAGAGCCTCGCGAGCACCTTTTGTTTTCTTAAACTTTGGCTCACAGGGCTCAGTTAGCTACGCGAGAAGGCCGAAACTACCTTAATAACTGCTTGCGAGGGTGAAATGGGAACCACTAAGCCACACAACAAGGCCAAATCTATTGCTTCTCAGTGCTTGCATACTGGCATCTACATTTATACTGTCATGCACACCAGCACCAAATTTCTGTCATATCTCACCCATTTCACATCTGTTAAGCTCATGTCCATTGCCTACTTCATGCACACATTTTCAAACTTTACATCATAGCTGCCAAGCAATATAAATCCACATTGCACAGTCTATTTCATATTCAAATCACCCAAACAGATGGTTCAGCCATAGCAGATGTAGGTTCATAAACTCAAATCCAGACTCTAGACACTCCAACATTACACAAATTCAGGCAGCATATGAAAAACAAACTATAAACAACAATTGCAGAATTTTAACAACACACACTAACACACAAATTCAAACAACTAAGGTACACAAGTTACAAGGTTGTGAGTCACTTAGCAGTGGGAGGTTCTTGAAGGTGGCTGGTCCGAGGAGGCTCCACAGAGTTTTCTATACAAATTTTTAGCTTTTGACCATTCACTTTCATGATCTTCCTAGAAGTGGGGTCCATTATCTCCACAACACCAAATGGGGAGGCATGGATGACAGTAAAAGGTCCATCCCATCAAGATTTTAACTTCCCTGGAATAAACTTTAACTTGGAGTTAAACAATCAAACCTTGGCACCAACCTTGAAGTCCTTCCTTAGCAGTCTCTTGTCGAAAAATGCCTTGGATATCTCCTTGAAGATTCTTGAATTTGCATAGGCATCCAGTTTCAGCTCCTCTAACTCAGCCAGCTTCAATTTCCTGTGTGAACCAGCAGTAGTTAGATCCAAATTTAGAGTTTTAATAGCCCAGTAGGCTCTATGTTCTAACTCCACTGGTAGATGACAAGCCTTGCCATAAACCAGTCTGAAAGGGGACATGCCAATAGGGGTCTTATAGGCAGTCCTATAAGCCCACAGTGCATCATTTAACTTCTATACCCAATCCTTCCTATCTGTCCTCACTGTCTTCTCCAAGATGTGCTTAATCTCCCTATTAGGAATTTCAACTTGCCCACTGGTTTGTGGGTGGTAGGGAGTTGCAATCCTGTGTGTAACAGAATACCTTTTGAGCATATTCTCAAAAGGCCTGTTACAGAAATGACTCCCCCCATCACTAATGATAGCTCTGAGGGAGCCAAATCTAGAGAAAATATTATCCTTTAAAATTTTGAGGACAACTGTGTGACCATTGGTTCTTGTAGCAATGGCTTCTACCCACTTGGAGACATAATCCACTGCCACAAGTGTAAAATTGAAACCCATAGAAGGAGGAAAGGGGCCCATAAAATTAATCCCCCAGATGTCAAACAATTCTACCACAAGGATGGGTTGCAATGGCATTGAATATTTCTTGGAAATGCCTCCCAACCTTTGACATCTTTGACAGGCCTTGCAATGTACATGGGCATCTCTGAACAAAGAGGGCCAGTAGAACCCACATTGCAACACTTTTGCTGCTATTTTTTTCCCACTAAAGTGACCCCCACAGGCCTGCTCATGGCATATAGAAAGAATGCTATGAAACTCACTTTCAGGCACACATCTCCTAATAATTTGATCTGCATAATGCTTGTAAAGGTAAGGGTCCTCTCAAAGAAAATGTTTGACCTGAAAGAAAAATAGGTCTTTGTCCTTCTTGGACCAATAGGGGGGATCCTACCAGCAGCAAGAAAATTTACAATGTGTGCAAACTAGGGCACACTCATTGTGATGGCAAAAAGTTGCTCATCCGTGAAAGACTCATTCACAAGTAGGTCAACACAATCAACAATGACAATTCTAGACAAGTGGTCTACAACCACATTCTCCACTCCCTTTTTATCCTTGATCTCTAGATCAAACTCGTGCAGTAGGAGGATCCATTTGATCAACCTAGGCTTGGCTTCCTTTTTAGACAAAAGGTATTTCAGGGCTGAGTGGTCAGTGAACACAATGATTTTAGACCCTAAGACATAGGTCCTAAATTTCTCTACAGCAAAGACAACAGCCAACAGCTCTTTCTCAGTGGTGGTGTAATTGAGCTGAGCACAGCTAGTGGCTTGCTAGCATAATAAACTACACTAGGTAGTTTATCTTTTCTCTACCCCAAAACTGCACTAATGGCTAAATCTGAAGCATCACACATGAGCTCAAAAGGGAGGGAGTAATCAGGGGCTTGCATGATCGGAGCAGAAGTCAAGCAATTCTTTAAGACCTCAAAAGTAGTCAAGCACTCAGCAGTGAACACAAAAGGAATATCCTGACACAATAGGTTGCACAGAGGTTTAGAAAATTTTGAGAAATCCTTGATGAACCTCCTGTAGAAACTAGCATGCCTAAGAAATGATCTAACTTGCTTAAAAATTTTTGGAGGCAACTACGAGATAAGATTAATTTTTACTTTATCCACCTCTATCCCTGTTTGAGAAACCACATGACCAAAAATAATTCCCTGGGTGACCATGAAATTATTCTTTTCCTAGCTCAACACTAGGTTGGTTTCCTCACATCTCTGAAGTACAAGGGCTAGATGATGCAAACACTGATCAAAATTATCACCATACATAGAAAAATCATCCATGAAGATTTTCAAAAACTTATCCAGCATGTCAAAAAATATGATATACATGCATGTATGGAAAGTAGCAAGAGCATTACACAGTCCAAAAGGCATCCTTCGATAAGTAAAGGTGCCAAAAGGACAAGTGAAAGTAGTCTTTTCCTGGTCTTGTGGATACACAGGGATCTGGTTATAACTAGAGTATCTATCAAGAAATCAATGATAAGCTTTGCTTGCTAGCTTATCCAGAATTTGGTCAATGAAGGGTAGAGGGAAATGGTCCTTCCTAGTCTTGGAATTCAATTTTCTGTAGTCAATGCACACCCTCCAACCAGTCACCTCCCTGGTGGACATGAGTTCTCCAGACTCATTAGGTACTACAGTGATGCCAGACTTCTTAGGTACCACCTATGTAGGTGACACCCATTCAGAATCTAAAATTTGGTAGATTACTCTAGCATCAAGTAGTTTGACCAGTTCCTTCATCACAACCTCCTGCATATGAGGATTTAACTTACTCTGCATCTCTCTAGAGGGTTTGGATCCCTCTTCCAGATGAATTTTATGCATACAAACAACAAAGTTAATTCCCCTCATATTAGTAATGGTCTAACCAATTGCCTTCTTATGCATCTTGAGCACACAAATTAGTTTTTCTTCCTGCTCCTCAATGAGGGAAGATGAAATGATCACAGGTAGTTTTTTATCTTGCCCCAAGAATGCATACTTCAGAGTGCTTGGGAGCTGTTTTAGCTCTAAATCTGGTGGACTTTTAATGGAAGGCAACAGAGGTGCCTTGGAGGTTTGAGGCAGGGGCAGCAATGTAGGTTTCCAGCTGGAATGCTGCACTAGGCCCACAGAAGACTCCATTGTGGTGCCATCTTCTATCATGAAAGCTTGGGCCTCCTCCTCAACCTCACTCCAAACAGTTTTCAGGTTCTCAAAAACTTTATCCCAATCCAACAGATTAGATAACTCTTCTTCTACAAGGTCCTCTAGTACATCTACTGCACAACAGTCCTCAATGTCTAGCTGAGGCTGCTTGGCAACATTGTACACAATTAATTGGGCCTTCATATTCCTAAAGATTACTTTCATCACCCCAGACCTGCATTGAATGCTGGCATTGGTAGTGACCAAGAATGGCCTGCCCAAGATGACAGGAATTGGGGTTTTACTTTTACAAAGGTTCATATCCAAAACTAGGAAATCAATAGGGTAGTAGAACTTGTCCACCCCCACCAAAACATCCTCCACCATACCCATAGGCCTTCTCTCAGACCTGTCAGCCAGCTGGAGCACAATTAGAGTTGGTTTCAGCTCTCCCAAACCTAGCTCCTCATATACTGAATATGGGAGCAGGTTTACACTGGCCCCTAAGTCCAAGAGGGCTCCGCCTATGGTGTGGTTTCCAATAATACAGGGGATGGTAGGTACCCCTGGGTCTTACAATTTTTCAGGTGTGGCTATGGATAATATTGATTCCACATGTTCTGCAGCAAAGACCTTTTTGGACAACTGAACTCTTGCTTTCCTCTTTTGTGTATAAAGGTCCTTTAAAAACTTTGCATAGGCAGGGACCTGTTTAATGGCATCAAATAGGGATAAATTAATTTTGACCTGCTTGAAGGTCTCCAGCATTTCCTCCATCTGAGTATTCCCCTTATAAAAAGAAGATGAGCCAACAAGTGCATGAGGAAATGGCAGCTGTAGTACTGCTGGTACCTCAGCTGCATGCCTAGCAATATTAGTCAAATTTTTGTTTTTATCTTTTTTCTTCATTTATTTCTTGTTGTTGGGGCTCAACATCAGCCCCTTATTTTGTTCCTGCTGCTCCACCGCAGGGGATGAATTCAGTTATTCTTCTTCACTCACATTCCTTTCTTTTTCACTCTCCATGGTCTCCTTTATTGCCCTACCCACCTGATTGTCAACCACTTTGCCACTCTTTAGGGTAGTGATTGCATTAGCCTCCTCATAAGTAGAGGAGCCTTCTCCAATCATGTATGGACCCTTAGGGTTGGCCAAGGGTTGATTAGACAACCTGCCCTCCTCTCTCTTATTCAAAGAATTACAGATTTGATCAAACTGGTCCTCTATTTTCTTAATGCTTTGATCATGAGAGTTCACAGTTTGTGTTAAGGTTTCCAAATTTTGCATTGATGCCAATATTTGCTCTTTAAAAGAAGAGGATCTGGGCTCTGATGGGAGCAAAACCAGGTGGTTTGGCTATGGGGTAGGTAGCTGAAAATTCTGTCTAGGTGCATAACCTTGGTTGAATTGGTGTTGTGGTCTGTATGGTAATGCTTGCTGTTGCTGGGGTTGCTGATATGTGTCTTGCCTCCACCTCAAATTGGGGTGGTTTCTCCAGGTACACCCAGCAGGTTGCTGCTTATATGCCTGAGCAACATTGACATATTCCATAACCAATTTAGGGTACTGGTTGGCTGATGGACATTCTTCAAGTGAATGTGTGAGAGACTGACATATCAGACATGCTTCTTCCACTTGTGCAGCCAGTCTGGGCTGCATCACATTCATCAATTTATCAAATTTTAGGCTCAGGTTGTTCACCTTCCTCTCTAAATCACTTTGCACCTTGACCTCATACATCCCACCTTTAGAGGTGGATTCTTTCACCATTCTAGTTGGAGTATGACTGTCATTACGCAACAGAGATTCCTATTGCATGGAATTCTCACTTATAATGTCAAACAGTTCCCATGCCTCATCAACTGTCTTGTGGAGGTAAGTACCCCCACATGAGGTATCCATCATATTCCTACTCTTGAGATCAATAGAAGACTTGAACAAGCTGCCATTGAGGAATTTGGTGGTGGGGACATTGCTTTAACAATTTTTGAAACCTTTCTTATGCTCCATAAAAATCTTTAGTTGAGAATTAAACAAATGCAAGTATGCTCTTCCTCATCTGACTAGTTTTATTCATAGGAAAGAATTTTGTCAGAAATTGGCATTAGAGATCATTTCATGTCTGTATGTTGTTGGCTGGGAGCATGGAGAGCCAAGTTCTGGCTTTATCCTTTAGGGAAAAAGAAAAAAGCCTAAGTTTGGTGGCTTCCTCTCCCAAACCAGCAATGTTAAATGTGGTGCAAAGTGTCAAGAACTCATCGATGTATTTGAAAGGGTCTTCCTTACTGAGCCCATGAAAGGATGGCAGTATGTTGATGGTGGAGGGCTTAATCTCATAATTTCCTTCAACTGAAGAAAATTTAATGCAGAAGGGGGATGTATATGCCCCAGGTGCATTATATTCTTTCAGTGTCCTCTGTCTCTCAGCCATCACAGCTGGCATAGTATCAACAACAGGGGCTTGTGTGGTATTTCTCAGTCTAAGGACCCTCTCTACCTCAGGATTTGGAGGTTCTAATTTAAGGTTAAGGGACCTTCTATCAAGCATGCACACACACAAAACAAGTAAAGGAAAACACAGACAACACCTTAAAGAATTGATAAACACACAGAAATTACTGACAAGTATTCTGAGCTACTGGAAATCAATACAACAAAAAATGGAACTCAGATGTAGGGGGAAAGAAATGCAAACTAGAGGTAGCAAAGCTCTTGCTGCAGCTCTAATTTCTCCCTTCTGCTACTATCCAGATCTACAAAAGACAGTCAACAAATCAGTAGTACTTTCTTTCAAAAATAGGTACTGCTACAAATGAATATAGTACACAAAAAATATACACTCAAGTCTACTAATTAGATCAAAGGTCACCGACAGCAACGCCAAAAACTTGTTGAAGTATCTAGTTGTGCTATCTTTATTAGTTTAAAAACAGATGGGGGAAAAGAATCACATGAAATATAAAACAAAACAAAATCAAAGATGGATGAAATACAAAGCACAAAACCAAATCACAGTCCTGCAACATCCAGGGTTGTTGTAGCAAGTTTTAAAGTAAGTAATAGTTTTTCCCACAGGGATGATTGATCTAGAACCCAAAATGGTTGTTTAGTAGGCCTCCAGATCTGACTACAGATATGACAATCATAAACAAAGGGAGTGTGGTGTCACAACTAAAACTAAAACTAAAATAAAATAAAATAAAAAACAGTCCTATACTAAAGAAAGGATTGTAAAGAAAGATGATGATGTGGTAAAATAAAGATAAAAATGATGAGAAGTAGACAGCTAAGCTAAGGTCACTTCAGTCATGCAACTCAGATCTAGAGTTGTCTCTACAACAATCCTTCAGATGTCTACAAACGCATCTACAAGGTAGAGGACTCTAATTCAACCCCTGTGATTTAAATTGGTCTCTTAAGGCTATAATCTATCCACTGAAATGATCACAGACTATCCAAGGGAGAGGATCAAATCACAGAGATTAAATCAGAAAACCAACCTGATCCAAGAGAATGGATTGATCTTAAGGCTATAGCCTATCCACTTGTATGGTCACAGACTATCCAATAGACTTCCTCCAACCACTAGGCCAAATCAGAATATGAATATCATTGCAGACACTATGTTTGCTAGGATACAAGCTTAAGCATCCATAGGAGCAAACAACTCTTGAAAAACTAGTGAAAACCACAGTCATTCAGAGGTTGTTTGGGGACTTAAATTCAGCTGATCATTACTATAAAAGGCCTGCAATGACTCAGCTCATAAGTCTACAATCTCTCCAGAAGATCAGATCTAAGAACTGATGATGGTAAGGTAAAATAAAGGGGGGCATGTCCCTGCCACAATCTCTCATAAGGCTACAAGCTCAAGTGCAGAGAATAAGAATCCATCTCAGATCTGTGACTTAGACTCATCCTAGGGCTATAGTTTGTCCACTTAAATGGTCACAAGCTATCCACAGAGGCTATCCAAATCATAGATGACTGAGATAGAACAAGAAAACTGCTGTTACCACTATGGTTACAAGGCTACAAGCTCAAGCTTCCATGGGAGCATCAAATTTGTAAAATCCTAAGTGGAAAGCACAAGTCAAAGAACACTATGTGGGACACATAGAAAAATAATAGATTTAATGGACATTAAAACTAATATTTCATTAATTTTACATAGAACTTACAATGAATGTCCTCAAGGAAGTAGCCTTGTGCAGAACAGCCCACAATAGCTCCCAAAGCTTAAACAAAACCTATTATCGAAATGAAATAAACTATACCTAGATGTTTACAAAGATCATAACCAACAAATGTTTGGCTAAGGAAGAAGAAAAAGGAAAAAGATGGTGACCTAATCCTAACCCTAATCTGACCTAGGCTCTCAGCCAACTTAGGTTGAGGAAAAGATGCTAATTCAGCTAAAATTTACAGCTTATATACATTGTCAAGTGCCTTAGCCAATAGGAGAGCAGGTTTTAAGGTATTTTTAAGTGGTTGCTACTGCCTTTATTGAAGACAGTGATAAGAATGGGGTTAGTGAAAATGAATCAAAGGTGGATTGAAAACTACAGAGCAGCAAGCCTATAAATACACAGTCCTGCAAGATACAGGGCCTGTTGTAGCAAGTTTTGATAAGTAAGAGTTTGTCCCACAGGGAAAGTTGATTTAAAGCTCCAAGGGAGCTATCTTTAGTAGGCCCTCCAGACCTTACTACAGATCTGGCAATCCTAAATGGAAGGGGATTTATGGTCACTATAGTCTAAATCCTAAGGTAACTTAATACCTAAACTACAGAAAGGGTTGAGAAGAGTGATGGAGTGTGAGAAAATAAATGTAAAAGGGTGAGAAGTATGCTATTAGGTACAGATCTAATGGGTCTTATAACTCAGACTCAGATCTGCTGCTATAAAAATTCTGTCCAATGGCTACATTATCACCAAAGAGGAGAAAGGGTCCAACTCACCCCTGTGCCATGATCCAATCCCTTATGGCTATAACCTGTCAACTTAAATGGTCACAGACTATGCAATAGGGGAACCACAATCTAGAGATGGGTCAGAACAAGTTTATCATTGTAGGCACTACTTCATCTAGGCTACAAGCTCAAGAATCTATAGGTACCTCAACCTCTAAAGTTCTGTGTGTGGGGCTAGGCCTACAGCGTGCTCTAGCCTGGACACACAAAACCAACAAGAGTTTGAGTACTAGCTTTTAAGCTAAGCTGTTCATTGCTTTAGAAAGACAATAGTGATCCAGCCACAAGCCTACAATCTCTACAGCCAAATTAGATCTGCCATCTGATGGTAAGTCTATACAAATGCAAGGGAGTCTGTCTCTGCACAATCTCTCACAAGGCTACAAGCACAAGTGCAGAGAAGAAGAATCTGTCTTAGATCTGTAGATTGGCCTCACCCTAGGGCTATAATCTGTCGACTTGAATGGTCACAGACTATCCATAGAGGCTATCCTCCTCACAGAGGTCTAAGATAGAACAAGAACATTGCTGTCGCCACCATGTTCACAAGGCTACTAGCTCAAGCTCCCATGGGGATTCAAATTTAGTGGGTCCTGTGGTGAGGCTAGGCCTGTAATGTGCCTAACCTGGACACACAGGTCACTTGGATCTAAGTAAAACCTTAAAGACAATCCTCCATTGCTTATAATGCAACTTAGCAATGGAGGATCTCAAAGCAATAGCCTTGCACAAAACAACTCATAAAACACCAATCCCATACATGCAATAGATCCTATTACAAAACTCCATTAAAACTATACCAAATAATCATACAAAGGCATAGCCAGCAAGTGCTGGACTATGGAGAAAAGGAAAAAAAAAGAAAACTCCTAAACCCTAACCTTAGCCTACTATAATTCTATAATCGGTTTCAAGAAGGAGTACAGAAGTCAAGTCCCAGTCCTCCTTTAAACCTAAGCTAGGCTTAGGCTTATATAGTAGTCGACTGTGTGAGAAATAGGATTAGGAAAACCCTATTTTCATCAATACAATTGCGGCCCATTCTTATCCCTTAGATGCCTTGAGGCGTGTGCACGGAGATTGGAGCATTGGAGTGCATGCCCTAATTGCTGGAAGTTCCTAAATTGCCCCTGCAGAAGTGGGGAGAAGTTAAGAACTCGAGCCTCGCTAGGTAGAGAGGCTTCCCAGATCTTATCGCGTGATAGAATTGGCGTCGCAGGGTTGCTTTGATTTAAAGCTCTTGCAGTCACGGGGTTGGTACTTTGGTCATCGCGGGGATACTCTGGTCATCGCGGGATTGGTCTTTCCATTTGAATGGTGCGGGAATTACATGCACAGTTCGTTCCTTGATGAATCTTGCGGCGATCCTCATGAAGAAAATAATGTACATGGGCTTCTGGATCGTGCGAGCAATTCCTTGAAAGTATGTGTCTCGCGGCCACTGTACGATAGCCGAGCGCCGGAATGCCTAGAGCTCTCTCTATTCAGTGAATCGCACGAAGGTTGAAGAATCATCTCTTGAGCTATGTGTGATTGCGCGAGTGCTTTGTGAGCGCTTAAGACTGAACCTCGCGAGAACTGCGCGAAGTATGCTTTTTACTCCCTGCTGACATCCATCTGCGCGCGAACGGCGCGAGGACTGCGCGACCAGTTGGTGTGCTCCCTTCAGAAGCCTGCGATAACTGTGCGAAGCATTCTTCCTAGTATTTTTCTGCTTTGTTATGCCACTGTTGTAGCCAACTCTCCGTCTGGGTTCAACCTCCTTTCTTATGAGGAACTTCTGGGGCAACAGTAGGCTTCTTGGCATGGTTAGGTGCTTATTTGCAACTTTTACTTATTACCTACAGGACAGACTTAAAACACATTTATTAAATGATTTAGGGTCTAACAGAGATTAAGTTAAGGGGTAAAAAGTGGTACTTTTCAGGTCTTAACAGCAGGAGAGAAAACCCTAGTTGCTACTATTGTCGTGGCTCCTTTGCAGCCCTTGGATGTCTCGAGATGTGTCAAAATAAATTAGGGCCTCGAGGTGTGTGCCCTAGAGGTGGGGAAATCCTCAAAGTATCCTTGAGGTTCACTGAGAAAGCAGGACTCGAGCTTTGCACAGCTAGACTTGCTGATTCTGCTTCTCGCTAGGCTGTCACATAGATGGTATTACAATTAAAAAGGGCATCGTGAAGGTAGATTGGCTGCTGGAGAGACCTCGCAAAGTTTTGCTATACTTTGATGATGCAACTCATGAAGTTGGGCTTCAGGCGTTACCGGTTGTGAGGGTCTCACGTGGATGGCTTTAGATCTCATGAGGATCCCTGTATATTGAGTGGCACAGCTAGCGTGGATGGATTTAATGCTTTGCGAGATTGCTCGCCAAGATGGAACATGTTACATCACATGACTAGCTCTAGTTTTGAAGCGCGTGAGAGATTTTTTTGAAACTTTCATTGCGCAAGAGCTGCACGAGAGGCTGGGGTCTTTCTTATAGTTGAACCTTACGAGAACTGCGTGTGCAGCTAATTTGAGATTGTTATCCCAACGAGAGCTTTGCGAGATGGATTTCTGAAGACCTTCTGCCTTTGAATTGCGCGAGAGCCTTGCAAGTTTGTCTTTGAATGGTTTTAAGTCTGCGAGAACCTCGCGAGGAGTCTTCTATGCATGTTTGCTGCATTTCACAGTTTGCTGTAGTAGCTACCTCTGCTTGGGTCCAAGTTCCTCTCATCAATTAGACTTCTAGTGCACCCTTAGGAACTCAAATGATCACCATGGTGTGTACCACCATGGCATTCCATCTGTTCTCCACTGAGCTACAGACCTTGGCTTCAAATCTCTCTTTTTAGCCTCAAAAGCATGAACTTTGTACTAAGCTATAACTTTTATTCTTAACTATAAAATAAACTCAGAAGAGGATTATTAAATGGCTCCGAGGTATACTAAAGGCTAGGTTAAGAGGTGAAAAGTGGTACTTTTTAGTGAATAACAACTTTGTGCAACGGTGGGATCCGTGACGGTCCCGTCGCGGCAATGCGCTCGCTTGCAAAAAATATAAAGTCGCCACCCAGAGCTTTTGGTGTCCTGGGATACCTATATCATTTTTATAAGCACCGAAGTGCCACAAATATGACCCTGAATCCAGTCCACACCAAAGGCTCTTAGGTAGGGGCTTCAGTTATCGATTGGGAAGGTGTTAGGCACCCAATCAACCTGCTTAATGCGGTCTCTACTAATGGCCAAAACAAAAGTAAAGTGAAAGAAAAGAAAATGGTTTCCTCTTACCCAAAAGGGCTTAGAATCCTATTTGTGCCCCTCCATTCCTACCGAAAAGTCGACGGCGTAACGGCACAAATGGGAGGATGGAGGGAGCTAGAAAGAGATAGGAGAAGAAAGGGGAGAGCCAGAGCCCTCGGGCCCTTGTAGCACCGTAGGAGAGCCTTGTGTGGCTTGCTTTGATGAGCCTTTGAAGGCCTTGTATGGTGGAAAATAGGATTCTAACTCCTAAGGCTTGAAGCTAAGAGGTAGGGAAGGGAGGCTAGGGGATCACACACACCTAGGCTAAGGGTTTTGGATGTAAGAACAAGCTTGAAATGAGGTTGGGAGATTCTGGAATTTGGGTGAAAATATAGTGCACAAAAGGGAGGAAGAACTTCTCACTTTGAGTTCTTTCTCTCTTAAGCAAATTTCTAAACCCTTAAACCAAGGGGTTGGGGGCTTTATTTATAGGAAAAGGGTGGGTTAGGAGGCTACTTAAGAGCTAAATGGGTTTAGCAATTAGGTAATCTCACATCTAAGGATTCCTAGGGTTTTTAGAGCCTTGAGATGTATGGAAGGATCCTCCAATGGTGGATGATGGGGTGAGGCCTTAAGCCACTTAAGGGGTTTCAAATAGGTAGTGAATGGGTGCAACGGAACTAGCAAAACACACTCCAAAGGTCAAGGTGGTCAACAAGTCAAACCCCCAATCACGATTTTTAGGGTAAAATCCCAGGATTACTGTTCATATGCCTGGCGCAACTATTAGTTGTGCTAGGCAAATGTACAGTAAAACAGTTTTAAACAATGCCTGGAAGTTGGTTCGTGAGGGTGGGGTCCATAATTAATACTGGCGCAACTATTAGTTGCACCAGGCTTAAATCCTGGGAGAAGTGGCCTGGCGCAACTAATAGTTGTGCCAGGAAAAATTATCACTGGCGCAACTATTAGTTGCGCCAAATCCCTAGGGGGGCCACTTGATTTTACTCTAATGCCCTTCTGGCTAGTTCGCCATATCTTTTGACGTATACCTCCGATTAGGGCGATTCTTAGACCATTGGAAAGCTGATGACCTCTACCTTTCAATGGTATAAGATTTGATCATAGTAGAGGGTCGTAGCTGGTTTCGGTGTACCCCTCCTCAACTATTTGCTTGATAAGGTTAGGTTTAGGTTTAGAACGGGTTCTAAGGGTCGAAATTGATTTCTGAAGGTTCGAGTCAGGTCCCTAATGGATTTAGGATGATTCCTAACAGTTTGAAAGGGTTACTAAGGGTTCTAGGGGGGCCTAAAGGTTCCATATATGTCATCAAAAGCTCAAAATTGCACCTCTCTCCAAAGGTGTTCTGATCGGGCCTTGGGCCAAATTTGGGTGTCTACAAACTTCTCAACATGACTGGTCATGATGCTTGCATAAGATACTGCCTCCACTCATTTTGTGAAGTACTTGAAGGCGACAAGGATGAATTGATGTCTGTTAGAAGCCTTTGGATTGACCTTTCCGATAATGTCGAGGTCCCATGTGGTAAATGGTCATAGAGTGGTCATGCTGTGTAGATCTATGGTTGGAGCATATACCAGACTGGAGTGTTCTTGGCATTTGTAGCACTTTTGAATATTCTTGCAATAGTCAGCTTCCAATATAGCCCAAGAATATCCTTGTAATAGGATCTTCTTAGCAAATCATATGCCCGTTGACGTGGGCCTCGCATACTCATTCGTGGATCTCTTTCAGGATGTTGGTTGCCTCGCTTTCAGTTAGGCATCTGAGATGGATATTATTATATGATCGTTTATAAAGGAACTTGCCATAGATAACATAGTTTGCCACTAAACATTGGATGGTCTGCCTGTCGGTCTTGGACGTGCCTTTAGGGAAATCTCAAGTTTCGAGAAAATTCTTGATATCTGAGAACCATGGAGGCTCATCATCTAACTTTGTGGATCCCTCGATCTTGAGGCAAAAGGCCGGCTCATTTCTTTGTCCGATCATGATCGATTTTATCTCAACACCATAGGGGATTTCTTTCATTGATGCTAACATTGCTAGTGTATCAGCAAAGCGATTTCTTGCTCACGGGATATAGGAAAAGGTAACATCATCAAAGCACACGATTAGATCCTCAAAGTGCTCATGGTACAGGATCAACTTCTCATCCTTTATTTTCTAATCTCCGTTGGTCTGGCATATGATCAACTGTGAATCACCACATACCCTGAGATGAGTTACATTCAAGTTGAGAGCTGCCTGTAAGCTGGTTATGCAGGCTTCGTATTCGGCCATATTATTGGTGCAAGGGAAATTGAGCTTGATGGAGACCGGTATGTGGGACACTTTCGACAAGATTAGAATATCGCTAATTCCTTGACCCTCGACATTCGATGCACCATCGAAGTGCATTACCCAAGACTCCTCTGTCTCTTCTGTGTCATCCTCAGTCATGAACATGATGTCTTCATCAGGAAATTTGGTCCTCAGCGGCTCGTAATAAGGTAAGGGATTCTCGGCAAGATGATCGGCGAGTGCTTGCTCCTTGATTAATTTTTGGGTGACAAACGTGATGTCAAATTCTGATAGGAGAAGCTTCTAGCGTGTAGTCCACCTAGTGAGAGCCGACTTTTCAAACAAGCACTTCAACGGATCCATTTGTGCTAGAAGGAGAACTGCTTGAGATAGCAAGTAGTGACAGAGTCTATGTGTTGCCCATATGAGGGTCAAGCATGCTTTCTCCAGATGAGAATAAGGTGTCTCATAATTAGTGAATTTCTTACTCAAGTAGTAAATGGCCTACTCTCTTCTTCCGATTTCGTTGTGCTGCCCTACTCCTCTTCCCATCAAGAATTTTGTTGTGGAGAGGTACATTAACAACAGTCTCTCAGGTATTGGGGGTACCAAAATTGGAGGGTCAAGGAGGTAGCCTTTGATCTTATTGAACGCGGCTTGATAATCATTGTTCCATTCAATAGGTGAATCTTTCCTTAGTAACTTGAAGATCGGCGTGCAGATAGGAGTTAACTGTGCAATGAACCAACTAATGTACTGTATTATGCCCAGGAAGCCTCTGACTTCTTTCTCGATAAATGGTGATGGCATTTCGACGATGGCTTTCACCTTGACTGGGTCAACTTCGATGCCTCTTCTACAGACGATGAAGCCTAGTAGCTTTCCTTACATGGCGCTGAATGCACATTTTTGCGGGTTTAGACATAGCCTGTACTTTCTCAGTCTTTCCAAACGCTTTTGGAGGTTTACCAGATGATCACCTCTCTCTTGAGACTTGGCTATCATGTCGTCAACATACTCCTTGATCTCTCGGTGCATCATGTCATGGAAGAGTGTTGTCATCACTCTTTGGTACGTCGCTCTAGCATTTTTCAACCCGAATGACATGACTTGGTAACAGAAAGTTTCCCATGGGGTGATGAACGCTGTCTTTTCTTAGTCTGCCTCCACCATTTTGATCTGATTATAACGAAAAAACTTGTCCATGAATGAGAGCATTCCATGCTTGGCAGTGTTATCGACTAAGATGTCAATGTGTCGCAAAGGGAAGTCATTTTTTGGGCTTGCCTTATTGAGGTTTCTGAAATCAATGAACATGTGAACCTTTCCATCTTTCTTTGGTACCTGTACAATATTGGCCAACCACTATGGGTATTTGGAGACCATGAGAAATTCGACATTATACTGCTTGATGACCTCATCCTTCACTTTCAGCATCCATTATGGCCGGAGATATCTCAACTTCTGCTTGACTGGCTTAACGTCGGCATACAACGACAACTCATGCTTGAACAAATAGGTGTCTAAATCAGGCATGTCTTGTTATGGCCATGCAAATATGTCTTGGTCTGGCTGAAGGAAATCAATCATGATTTTTCGTTCCTCTGGAGATAGCGACGTTCTGATCTTAGTGATTCTAGGAACCTCCTCGGTACTGAGATTGACATCTTCAGTCTCTTCATCAATCAGGGGGCAATGCTCAAAATCGGCATATTGTTCAAGGAGTTCATTGGGAAGCTCCTCGATTAGGTCCTCACCATCTAGATCCGTGACTCTTACCTCTTCTTGTATTTCTATATGAAAGATGTCGACTTCACGTCCGACGGTATTTTTAATTAAGGCACCATTTTCTTTGCTTTTCTTGAGAATTTTAAAAGACAATAGGTTTGGATTTTTTGTATTTTTTCCATGTTTTTAGGAATTTTCTTTTATTCGAAGATGGGCCCTTGGCAAGGCGGGTTTTGATATACACATGGTATTGCCTGCCAAGGGCAAATCTCACTTTTAATATGTTATTTTTTTTAGGGAAGCTGGTGCCATATTTATGGCCATTTGATGCTTCTAGAGTTAGGGGCATTGAAGCCCAATTCCTCACCTGAGGTGCCACACCTTTACCTGGTCTCGTGGAGGAAGCTGATTGAGATGGATTTTGAGGGTCAGCTGTTGGTGTAGTTTAGGTTGTGTTTTTTCTTATTACTAAAATGATAAAGAATAAAATGATGAAAATAAAGAAAAGTAAAATAAAATGGATTGAATGCAGCACAAAAGCAAACTCATAGGCCTGCAAAATACAGGGCTGTTGTAGGAAATTTTGATAAGTAAGAGTTTGTCCCACAGACAATAATGATCTAAAAACCTAAGGGCATATAGTAAACTCCAGACCTAGCTACAGGTCTGACGACTCTAAACCTAAGCTAGAAAGCAGGGTAAAGAGAGGGTGTTTAGGTGTCACAAAACTAAACTAAAATTAAAAACATGAATAAACCATAACTAAAGAAAGGGGTAAAAGAAGGATGATGACGATGTGAGAAAATAAAGTAAAAATGATGAGAAGTAGGCAGCTAAGGGTAAATCAGTATTGCAACTTAGATCAAGAACTAGATCTGCAGCATCCTTCAGATGGCAACAAGCACATCTGCAAGGTAGAATAATCAAACCTAATCCAAAGAAGTGAACTGATCTTAGGGTTTATATTTTGTCTACTTAAATGGTCACAAACTATCCCAGGGATTTCATCCAATTAATGGATTAAATCAGGAGAAGAAAACCATTGCAACATTATGTTTGCAAGGCTACAAGCTCATGCATCCATAGGAGCAAGTAGTCCTAGAAAATCAAGTGGAGACCACAAGAAATCTTAGGCTGAATGGGAACTTAGACTCAGCTGGACATTGCTACAAAAAGGCCTGCAATGACCTAGCTCACAAGTCTGCAATCTATGCAAATATCTCAAATCTCAACACTAAAAATGGCAATGTAAAACAGGGGAGAAGTTGGCTCTACAGCTATCCCTCACTTGGCTACAAACTCAAGTGCAGAGGAAAAGAATCCATCTCAGCCCTGTGATCTAGACCAGCCTTAGGGCTATACCCTACCCACTAGAATGGTCACAGGCTATCCCAGAGGTTATCTTAATCACAAAGGCTGGGAATAGAACAGTAATACTACGGCTATCACCATGGTTGCATGGCTACAAGCTCAAGTAACCATGGGAGCATAAAATCTATAAAAATCTATGTGAAAAAACACAGGAAAATATAGATTTAATGAGCACTAAAACATGACATTTCATTGATTAGAAAGGACTTACAATGGTTGCCTACAAAACAGCAGCCCTTGCAAAAACTGCTTTTTCTATGTTTATACAAAACCTATTGCTAAACTAAACCATCCCTAGCTGCTACAAAAGGCTTTAACTCAGCTTTGCAGCTGAACTAAGTAAGAAGAAAATGGAAAGTAAAAGGGAAACAAGACTGGCTCGAAACCCTAGGAAAAGATAATTGAGCTCAGGCTATTCCTGGCTTTGATCCAACTAACCTAGATGCTTTTATAAGATAAAATATAGCTATTTATACAATCCATAGCAGTAGTTATGTGCTTTATCCAATCAGAAATGAGGATGTTTGGAGTTGATTTCATGGCCCATTTGTGGGCCTTGGATGCCTTGAGATGTGTTGAACATTAGGATGTGCGCCCTAGAAGTTGTGAAATCCCTAAAATATCCCTGGACTTTGAAAACAACTGCTATAATTCGTGCCGCGCAAGGATGAGCTTCAGATATTCTTGTCTCAAGTAGATCTCACTAGGATGTAGCTTCAGAACCTTCATCTCGCTAGGATCTCGCTTAGTTCTCGGTAGGTTCAAATGTGCAGCAGGCAGCTTCAGGTATGAACCTTGACAGGATCTCGCAAGAATCTTGCTAAGATGAAAATAGCCTATTTAAGTTGCTTGCTAGGTTCAAATGCAGCTCGATAGGTTCAATTGAGCCACTCGAGATCCTCACGAGTTCTTTAATGGTTGCAGCTTAGTAGCTCGACAGGTTGAAAACCCCCACCTTGGAACTGCTCAAGCTCTTTTAATGATTGCAGTAGTGTGCTTGAGAGGATCCCTCATCTGCTAGGTAGACAAAATGTCTAGCAAGTAATCCACTCGACAGGATGCTGAATTGTTCGAGTTCCAAGTCCCTTCAGCAAGCAACTCGAGAAGTTCATTCTTTGGACCATGATCTGCTTGAGTTGCACTAGCCACAACTCTCTAGCATTGCAACAACTCGCGTACTTCAAGGATCTGCTTGAGTACATTACAGGCTTCACTGTTGTAGCCCAAGCGTTTTAATGTTAAGTATGCTTTCAGCAATAGCAACAGTTCAAATGGTTGGTTGAGTGTGCATGATTTACATCAGCACACAACTTGAGTAGATGACTTTAAAGCTGCTGCACAACAGTTTGCATCAGCTTTCAGCTCGTGGGGATTGAGTCTTCAACCAGCAGCTCAACACCTTGGTCTCCTCTTCAATGCAGTAGTAGGTGTGTGCTCTTGAGCGTGTGGTATAGCAGCACTGAAGTGCTTGAAAGTTGCAGCAGCAGCAACTTGGGATGATGGGGCTGCAACTCAAATGGATGGCCTTGCTGCAGCTCTGAGGTTCATGCTTTGATTGCCATATCAGCAAGTGTAGCTGTTGGGTCTACTTGGGTTGCATCAATGAACTGCCCTTGATGCTTAATAGTTTCAGCCAACTACTTGATGTGCACCTTGATATGGCTTCACTCTTCAGCTGCTGGTTGAATGCAGTAGATATACTTGCATGCATGAAATAAAGTTAGTTGTTGTGATCCACTCAAAGTACTGGATTGCCGCTCATATATACTGCTGTAGTTGCTGCTTTACTAAGTGTAGTGTGTTCTTTGTATAGTTTGCTATAGCAACAACATGCTCAACACTTATTCCATTTAACTCCATTGCAGCAACATTCTACAAACCTTGGGCTTCATCTCTCTCTCTCAGTAGGCCTCCAAAGGTCCCAAAGCATGCTAAATTGCCCCAATGGTGTGAACCACCATGATGCCTTCACTGTGAATCCATCAGCTCCATAGTTTAACTCAGAACTCTTCCTTCTTGGCTTGAAAAATTATGGACTATAGTATTAAGCTATATTTTTCTTTTATCTACACAAACACACTTAAAAACCATTATTAACCAGCTCAAAGGTCTATTAAAGGCCAGGTTAAGGGGTGAAAAGTGGTGTTTTTCAGTGCTCAACACACCCTCAAACCTAATCTTTGCTAGTCCTCGAGCAAAGGAATAATTAAAACAATTATTAAAAATAGAAAATGCCACTTTCGTAGGGAGCACAGATGCATTTAGCTTATGCATCAAGTCTTTTAAACCCCTAGGTGATCCCTAGTGGAGGAGTGACGTCTCCTGAGGGTTTTTAGTGAAGATACCCACAAACTTCACCATCAAAACAATTAAGTATAGTGCAACCAATGACAAAACAGAAAATAAAGCATCATTCCACACCCATTCTTTAAAAATTAGAGAAAATTATAACAGAAATGCAAACAATTAAAACCTAAAATCAGCATGTGTTCGCATCACCAACAATCAATTCACATCAGGAATCCAATATGCAAAAATCAGCACTAAGCTCACTATCAATTCGAAAATCAGGTGTGGATACCCCAATGGAATAAAATTTTAGACCCAATCCTCACCAGGGCTATCTCTCAACAATGAAAATTCAAGGGTATTCACATTCTCATCAGCTCAAGATCAGTCACAGACCCCAAATGAGCCTACAAGCATGAGAATGGGCATTGCATCTAATTTATGCCATCCTCAAGTATTTTCACCATAGATTAGGCGTTCCCTCATCTCCACATGATAGCTCATTTCACTTTGGATCAACAAGGTCTTTTTGATGGGTTGTAATGTGGCTTATAGGTGAGGTTTATAAAGAATAAAAGGGGTATGAAGGATTCAAAATTTGAGAAATCAACAAGGGGAGGAAGTGATTCATGACTTCACAACCTTCATTTCAGCACTGCTTCATCTTCCTTAATATTTTTCAGATCCAAAGTGGCCAGCTTCTTCTCCTTCTTCCAATTCTTAGATGAAGTAATTCTCTTGACTTCTCTTCTATTAAATTTTTTTTTCTTTTTAATTTTTTTTGTATATTTTGATGATGAATTGCCACACATACACCATTGCTACACTGTTGTTTATAAGTTGCTTCTCTTCTCCTTCCACCAAATGTTAAACCCAACCTACCTATCTTCAACTTCTTCTCCTTTACCTTCTGAAATCTCAGAGTGAGGGTCAGATTGAATAAGGTCAATGAGGTTTAGGGGCAAGTACTCTGGTGTTTGTCAAAGAAAAATAGGACTTAAAGGCTCAAAGAGTGTATGCAAAAGGGCAGTTGAATGGGTAGAAATTTTAAGCTCAAACTGTCCAAATGAAGGTCTTAGATCATCTCCTTAGTGTCACGAGTGCTGTCAATCAGTTTTGATTCAGGAGTGCCTAACTTCTAGTGACAAAGTGTTGAGTTAGTCATTTCTTAGAGTAGAAAAATTTGCCGAAAACACTCTTCAAAAGAAATTTGATAGGCCCAAAACTCACTGGTTATCGTCTTCAAATTAACCCGTGGGATGTATTTTCACCTTTTACTCTCCTCTCTAGTTCACTAAATACCAATTGAATTTTTATTTATTTTTGGATGTTAGCTTCATGGTGGTGCTAATTTTTCAAAGATTTCCAGTTTTAAAAGTCTGTAAAAAATTTTGTATTCTCTCTCTAGCATGATTAGGTGGGAATTGACTTTATTTATCTTAATTCAACAAACACCGTTGCACTAAAATTAACTATTTTGCTGGCCTACCACCCTACCATACCCCCAAACCTAAGAGAAACAGTGTCCTCACTGTTTCACACACATGTATAGGGACAACAAGGTGTATGACAGGCAAAACACTAAACTACAGCAGAAAACTAGGAGAAAAGTAGACTAAAAGAATGCAGAAAATCAGACTAAAAAGGGGAAAAAGAAAGTACACACAAAATGGCAACTAAGAGAACAAAACAACTACACAAACTCCTCAAAACAACAGCTATATATCTCAGAAAATACACTAAAAACAGCAGGAATATACAAAAACATTTACTATATTAAACACCTAAAACAGTACAATCGTAAACACAACTACCTAAACATGATCTGAGTATGAATATAAATTGATGGTAACGAATTATAAACATTAATAGCACACATTTGAAAGCAGGATTCATACAAAATCAGATCACACAACAAAATATTTACAAAATAGTTCGGATGGGGGTGCATGAATGACAAAAATTTTAGCCTACCCCATTTGGATCGCAGCTGAATTGGAAAGAACTTTTTAATGTAGAAGTTAAAAAATTGACACCTTTGCAGCTGCATAGGTATCAAACCTTAGTTCTTCCCGCTCACAAATTGCAGTTGCATGAGAGGTGCAGGGAGCAGCTCTAGCTCCACAATAGCTGAATGGTTAGTAACAGGTTGAGGGAAAGGCAGCAGGGCAAGTGTCCAAATGGACTGCTGTACTAGCCCTACTGAGAAGCCCATGCTGATGAATTTTTCTCAACACACAAGTGGGGGCCTCCTCAGTCCATACTTTAAAAATTTTTAACACACACCTCAACCCATTCCAGCAGTGTGGGTAAGGTGAATTCCACCATCTCATTAATGGCTACAACTGTTAAACAATCTGCATTTCCTCCATCTAGCCTTCCCCTTGGAACAAGGAGAATGCTCTTGACACGCACGAGGAAATGGTCGATGAGGTATTGCTGGTCCTCATCTCTTGACTTATCCTTCACATAAAATATTTATTTTTATTTATTTTTAACTTCTTTTTTTTTTTTGATAATTTTTATTTTTCAACTGGGGCTAAACAAACCCTTATTATTCAGCATCTCACCGAGTGCACAACCTTTTTGTATCAACTACGTCTTGGCTAGCCACCTCCTTCCCATTCCTTGAGGCATTGATGGCCCTAGTTTCTTCATGACTTGAAGAAACTTCACCAATCAGGTGTGCCCCTCTGAGATTGTTTTCAGTTTGGCTCGGGAGCCGACCCTCTTCCCTTTTCATCAGAGCATTGGAGTTAAGACCCAATTGGTCTTCAAATTTCCTGATGCTCTGTGAATGGGAATCCACAATCTGTGTAACGGAGCCAAGGTTTTGTAAGGAAGTCAAAACCTGCTCCTCGAAAGAGGGGGCTCTGGGCTAGGGGGTGCTAAAGCTAAATGGCCTAGCTGGGTGAACTGATGCTAAAATTGCTGCCTTGGTGCATAACCATGATGGGACTGCTGGTTGGAAATATAAGGCAATGCATGCTGCTGCTGGGTTTGAGGCATATCAACTTGTCTCCACCTCAAATTTGGGTGGTTCCTCCAATTATACCCAGCAGGCTGCTGTCCATATGATTGGACAACATTGACTTGCTCATTTGATATTTCTGGAAATGGACCAACAGAGGGACAATCAAAATGGGAGTGTGTGAGTGAGTGGCATGTCAAACAAGCCTCTCCAACCTGTGCAGCCACATGGGGCTGCAACATACTCAACACTTTATCAAATTTTCTCGACAAGTTGTCCACTTTCCTCTCTAGATTATTGTATAAAGTTAATTCATACAATTTCCTAGTAGAAGTGGGTTCTTTTACTCCTCTAGTAGATGGCTCAATGTCATAACTTGACAGATCCTCCTGTTGGAGAGAATTTTCGCTTATAACTTCAAACAGATCCCAGGCTTCTTTAGCAGTCTTGCTAAGGTATGTGCCACCACATGATGCATAGATCATAGATCTACTTCTAGCATCTATCCCCTAGTAGAAGCTTTATACAAGCTGTCATTTGGGGATCTGGTGGTGTGGGCACTACGTCAACAATTCCCTAAATCTATCCCAAGCTTCATGAAATTGTTCAATTTGGAGTTGAGCAAAAGAGATAATGCTACTCCTCTACTAACTAGTTTTACCAATTAGGAAAATTTTAGTCAAAAATTGGCATTGCAGGTCATTCCAAGACTATATGTTGTTTGCCGGGAGCAAGGTGAGCCAAGTTCTAGCTTTATCCTTTAGTGAAAAAGGAAAAAGCCTCAGTTTGGTGGCTTCCTCTCTCAAACCAGCAATATTAAAGGTAGTACATAAAGAAAGAAACTTGGCTATGTGCTGGTAAGGGTCTTCCTTGCTCAGCCTGTGAAAGTTTGGTAACATCTGGATGATATGGGCCTTGATCTCATAATTTCCCACAACATTAGGGAGTTGAATGCAAGAGGAAGATGAGTATGTTCCTGGTATTTTGTACTCCCTAAGGGGTCTAGGTTGCTCACCCATTTCAGTTGTTACTAAATTTTTAGCAGGTGTGTGTGTTGCTGGCCTAGGGTTCAAAACTCTCTCAATCTCAAGATTCAAAGGTTCTAGCTCAAAATTGGCAGACCTTCTTCCCAGCATACAACACACACAGAGCAAAACAAGGGTAGCTTAATGCAAATAGATAAAGAAAAACTACAAACTAACACAATTGCTAGAATTTAAGACTGCAGAAATGAAACAAAAATAGGGGAGATAGAGATGCAAACTAATGCAAGAAGGCTCCAGCTGCAGCTATTTGCTACTGCTCCAAGCCTGCAAAAATTAAAAACTTCAGCAGGAATTTATTCAAACACTAAACAGGCAATAGATTTAACATAAAATAAACAACAAAAATCCTAAGACTATAGTTGTAATTTCTGCAAACACAAAAAAGATACAAAAGATCTAAAACATAAAAATAAAGAAAAAATATAAAAATCAAGCAAAAATTATAGTTGACATTTATTCAAACACTACCACTACAAAGAATAAAAACTAAACTCAGATTACTATACTTATATCAAAACTCCCCAGCAGCGGTGCCAAAAACATGTTGGTGTAGTTTAGGTTGTGCTGTTTCTTATTATTAAAATGATAAAGAATAAAATAAGGAAAATAAAGAAAAGAAAAATAAAATGGATTGAACACAACACAAACCCAAATTCACAGGCTTGCAAGATACAGGGCTGTTGTAGCAAGTTTTGATAAGTAAGAGTTTATCTCACGGAGAGTAATGATCTAAAAACCAAAGGGTGTATAGTAAACTCCAGACCTAGCTACAATTCTGACAACTTTAAACCTAAGCTAGAAAGCAGGGTAAGAGAGGGTGTTTAGGTTTCACAAAACTAAACTAAAACTAAAAACATGAATAAACTACAACTAAAGAAAGGGGTAAAAGAAGGATGATGATGGTGTGAGAAAATAAAGTAAAAATGACGAGAAGTAGGTAGCTAAGAGTAAATCGGCACTACAACTCAGATCAAGAACTAGATCTGCAGCATCCTTCAGATGGCAACAAGCACATCTGTAAGGTAGAATAACCGAATCCAAAGAAGTGAACTGATCTTAGGGTTATATTTTGTCCACTTAAATGGTCACAAAATATCCTAGGGATTTTATCCAATCAATGGATTAAATCAGAATAAGAAAACTATTGCAGACACTATGTTTGCAAGGCTACAAGTTCATGTATTCATAGGAGCAAATAGTCCTAGAAAATCAAGTGGAGGCCATAAGAAATCTTAGGCTGAATGGGGACTTAGACTCAGCTGGTCATTGCTACAAAAAGGCCTGCAATGACCTAGCTCACAAGTTTGCAATCTGTGCAAAAATCTCAGATCTCAACACTAAAAATGGTAATGTAAAACAGGGGAGAAGTTGACTCTGCAACTATCCCTCACTTGGCTACAAGCTCCATTGCAGAGGAAAAGAATCCATCTCAGCCCTGTGATCTAGATCAGCCTTAGGGCTATACCCTACCCACTAGAATGGTCACTGGCTATCCCAGAGGTTATCTTAATCACAAAGGTTGGGAATCGAATAGTGATACTACCGCTGTCACCATGGTTGCAGGGCTACAAGCTCAAGCAGCCATGAGAGCATCAAATCTATAAAAATCTATGTGAAAAAATATAGGAAAATACAAATTTAATGAGCATTAAAACATGGGATTTCATTGATTAGAAAGGACTTACAATGGTTGCCCACAAAACAGTAGCCCTTGCAAAAACCCAAAACTGCTCTTTCTATCTTTATACAAAACCCATTGCTAAGCTAAACCATCCCTAGCTACAACACAAGGCTTTAACTCAGCTTTGCAGCTGAGCTAAGTAAGAAGAAAATGGAAAATAAAAGGAAAACAAGATTGGCTCGAAACCCTAGAAAAAGATAAATGAGATTAGGCTATTCCTGGCTCTGATCCAGCTAACCTGGATGCTTTTACAAGACAAAATATAACTATTATACAATCCATAGCAGCAACTATGTGCATTAGCCAATCAGAAATGAGGATGTTTGGAGTTGATTTCGTGGCCCATTTGTGGCCCTTGGATGCCTTGAGATGTGTGGGACATTGGGATGTGTGCCCTAAAAGTCGTGAAATCTCCAAAATATCCCTAAAGTTTGAAAATAGCTGCTGGAATTCGTGCCTTGCGAGGATGAGCTTTAGAAATTCTGGTCTCGAGTAGATCTCGCATAGATCTTGCTAGGATGTAGCTTTAGAATTTTTGTCTTGCTAGGATCTCGCATAGTTCTCGCTAGGTTCAAATGTGCAGTAGGTACCTCCAGGTATGCACCTCGACGGGATCTCGTGAAGATCTCGCAGGGATCTCGCTAAGATGAAAATAGCCTATTTAAGCTGCTCGCCAAGTTTAAATGTTGCTCGACAGGTTCAATTGAACCACTGGAGATCCTCACGAGTTCTTTAATGGTTGCAGGTGAGTGGCTCGACAGGTTGAAAACCCCCACCTTGGAACTACTCGAGCTCTTTTAATGACTGCAACAGTGTGCTCGAGAGGATCCCTCATCTTCTAGGCAGGCAAAATGTGTAGCAAGTGATCCACTCCACAGGATGCGGAACTGCTCGAGTTCCAAGTCCCTTCAGCAAGCAACTCGAGAGGTTCATTCTTTGGATCATGATTTGCTCAAGTTGCACCAGCCACAGCCCTCTAGCATTTCAATAGCTCGAGTACTTCAAGAATCCGCTTGAGTACATTAAAGGCTTCACTGCTGTAGCTCGAGAGTTTTAATGTGACGTATGCATTCAACAGTAGCAACAGTTCAAATGGTTGGTTGAGTGTGCATGATTTACATTAGCACACAGCTTGAGCAGATGGATTTAAAGCTGATGCACAGTAGTTTGCATCAGCTTTCAGCTTGTGGGGATTGAGCCTTCAACTAGCAGCTCAACACCTTGGTCTCCTCATTAATGCAGCAGCAGGTGTGTGCTCTTGAGTGTGTGGTACAACAACACTAAAGTGCTTGAAAGTTGCAGTAGTAGCAACTTGGGATGGTGGGGCTGCAACTCAAATGGATGGCCTTGCTGCAGCTCTGAGGTTCATGCTTTGATTGCCATATCAACAGGTGCAGCTGCTGAGTCTGCTTGGGTTGCATCAATGAACTGCCCCTGATTCTTAATAGTTTCAGCCAACTACTTGATGTGCAGCTTGACATGGCTTCACTCTTCAGCTGCTGGTTGAATGCAATAGATATACTTGCATGCATGAAATAAAGTTAGTTGTTGTGCTCCACTCAAAGTGCTGGACTGCTGCTCATATATACTGTTGTAGTTGCTGCTTTACTGAGTGTGGTGTGTTCTTTGTATAGTTTGCTACTATAACAACATGCTCAACAGTCATTCCATTTAACTCCACTACAGCAGTATTCTACAAAGCTTGGGCTTCATCTCTCTCTCTCAGCAGTCCTCTAAAGGTCCCAAAGCATGCTAAATTGCCCCAATGGTGTGAACCACTATGGTGCCTTCACTGTGAATCCATCAGCTCCACAGTTTAACTCAGAACTCTTCTTTCTTAACTTGAAAAATGATGGATTGCAACATTAAGCTATATTTTTCTGTTATCTATACAAACACACTTGAAAACTATTATTAACCAGCTCAAAGGTCTATTAAAGGCCAGGTTAAGAGGTGAAAAGTGGTATTTTTCAATGCTCAACATCAGCCTCCATCATATTTACCATTGGCTCGTCTGGGACCTGGTCCTCAAACATTAACACGGGTTTAGGGTGGTTTAGGACTGGCTATTGTATGGGCGGGGATACTTCCTCCTCGAAGAGTGATAAGGAGGCCAAGTTTATCTCAATTTTTGGGGGAATAAGTTGGGGATTGGTTTGGTGGATGGCAGCCTTTTTGTGCGGGATCAGCTGTGTTGCCCCATTTTGATCAATTTTAATGACCTTGACACTTACAAATGTGTGGCCGTGGATGGGGTTCATCTTCCAAGTTTATCCCCCTAGCTTTCGCAACAACAATGGTTCGGGCCTTTTCCAAGGCCTCTTGGACTTCTTCTTCGGTAGGCTTTTAGCCTAAGCCAAATCTAACATGTTGACCACCTTTTGCTATGACTGATTCCCTCCTTCCTTGCAAGCGAGGGCCTCAACCCTTTACCTATCTGGTAACCCCACTTTTGGAGCATTCCTATCACTGCAATCATTCCTCCTTCAATTTTTTCGATGACTTCTCCGAGGGATTTTGACGCCACTGCCGCTGACACATCATATTGAAAACTATGAAGTTCTGTGTCCTTAGCGGTGTGCGATATATCCAGCACCTTGAGGTTTTTTATGTTGTGGGCTATTTTCTCTATTTCTTCTCGCCCCTCTCCCATGATAATAATGACCTTCTGATATGATATAAACCTAAGTTTTTGATGCAAGGTCGAAGGTATTGCCTCAATTTCGTGCAACCATGGGCCCCTAGCAGTAGTTTGAAGGTGGATTTGATATCCATGACTTGGAACAGGATGAAGGAGGTCATTGGCCCGACGGTGAGCTCAAGATCGACTTCTCCTATCACTTCTCACCTGGTGTTATCAAACCCTTAGGCTCCTATCCTGGACGGCCTGAACACCGACGGAGCAACCCCTATCCAGGTCGCAGTTCTTAAAGGGCATACATTTAATGCCAAGTCATTATCTACTAGTACCAAAGGGATCACCAGGTTTTCCGTTTCTACCATAATATTGAGGGGTCGGGAGTGGTTGCCTCCTTCGGCCGAGAGATGAGCGTCTGAGAACGAGATGGCATTAGGAGCAAGCACCTGTCCAATCATTTGTCCCAGCTCGTCTGGGGAAACTTTACCGGAGACATGAGTGTCTTTCAGTGCCCCATTAGAGCTTGAAAGTGGGGCGGAGATATCATCAGTAAGTCTTAGATGGTGATGTGAGTCGGTATTCTTTTAAGCTGTGTTTCGAATGCGTGTTCTCGACTCATCTATTCCATGGGGTGTATTGCCATTGGTGCCCGTCTTTCTTCAGGTTGGGTCGGTGCTGACACCTCTTGTTGCTTAGAGATTTTGTCCGACTGGGCTATGAATTCTACTACCCCTTCTCTGCTTCTCTGCTGCCACCTGCATTGGCATCCATTTAGTTGTAGTTGAGTGGGACCTGGTGGTGATCATATGTTGGTTCGAGAATTTGAAATGAGACTGATGGAGATGCCGGATATGATTGAACTGGCGTGGCTGGTGTGGCAATGCTAGGCCAAATGTGGTTGATTGGTTGGAGGCGGCTGAACTAATGATGATGTGGCAAAATTGGGCCAACTATATTAAGTTGGTGTGGGAGGTGAAGGTGGATGGGCTGATGATGGTGTGGCGAAATTAGGCCAAATGTGGTTGACAGGAGCTGATACTGTGGGCCAGGTAAAACTGGGCACCATATAATTGACGGGGGTTGGTGCCGAAAAGGGATGGTATACTGGAGGTGAGGCCCAACTGGGCTGGACCTGATTAACGGGAGTAGATGTGGGAAAATACAACCTCAGCTCTAGCGGTGTTGGGCTGTTAGGAGACAATAGTGTGCTGTGAACACCACACTAGAATAAAATATAAGTATACATAGCACACTGTCATTATACCACAACTTGTTGTGAACCGTCACAACACGTTGTCATGGAAACCACAACGCGCTGTGAACACCACAACAGAGGAAATTATTGATATACACAGCTTGCTGTCGTGATACCACAGTTCCTTGTGAACAAATGATAACTTGTTGTCACGAAGACAACCGTTCCAACCGCGGTGCACTGTCAAGAAACCACAGCTCGCTGTGAACCGTCATACCACGCTGTCAGGGAAATCACAACGCATCGTGAATAGAAGAAAAAGAGAAATTCTTTGATTGATCTATCAATCACTTATGTATGATTATTGTGTGCAATATAGAGAGGAGAGCATCGAGTTTGATTGGCAGACAACATCGTAGTTCCTTCTTTGCAAAGCTAAGGTTTAAGGTGGGGAGAATTCTATACACAACTGCATTTTTATTTGATTACATAGATATATGATTGAATGTTTTCGCATGTTTGACTTGAAATTGCATGATTTGAATTTTCGAAACCGTTAAGATTTGAGTATGAGATTGAAAATGAACTCCGTATGTGAACTTCGAATTCGTTAAATTCCGCAATTGCATTGTCTTTGAAACTTGAATGTGTTTCCAAATTGATGAGTGGTATGATCGAATTCTAAGAGGAGTAGAGGCTCCAGAGAGGGGTAGAGGCCCCGAAGTTTTTACCTTGTGCCTGGAAGATTGGCTGCTCGGTTCTCAAAAGATGGGATGCTTAGGTTCAAAGTTCATGATTCATTACTGACTGATGTGTTGTTATCGATGTGTTCCATTACTGATGTATTTTGTACTGATGAGTTTCGCTTATTGATGTGTATCGTTTCCGTTATATATTTCATTCCTGACAAGACTCTTCGCAACTTTATTTTGAATACGAAAATGTGATGATTGAAATTTCGTTTTGACATGAAGTGCTTTTGAAATTTCGATTTGATAGTTAAATACTTTTGAATTGATTTTAAAGATTAGTCATTAAATATATGCCTCTTACGATAAAATGTGAATTGATATTGATTTTCTCTATTGAGTTTAGTCTGTTAGCTCACCCTAACTATACGTCACAGATGTAGATATCGGATAGAATCCAAAGTTAGAGAACGACCATGACTACTGGTTTTATTTTGGGCTCCATTGCATTGTATTTTATTTAGAAATGAAAATTTTGCTCCCGCTATATATATAGGATGTCTGTTTGATTTTCGCATTGATGCCAAAGATGATACTGTATTTTATTATGATCTGCGATGTGACGGTACGGATTTTGGGGTAGAAAATTTCGACCGTCACACTCAGCCTCCTCTCGCCAGAGTTCTTTGCGGCTCCATCAACCACCTCTCTCCCTCAGCCTCTTCTCACCGGAGTTCTCCATCAGCCTCCTCTCTCCCTCAACATCCTCTCGTCGGGAGTCCTCTCGCTGAGTCGCCGGAGTTCTCCATCAGCGTCCTCTCTCCCTCATCCTAATCTAAAACAAATAAAACCCATGTAGGGCAAGAGGGGTATTATAAATTATGTATAGCAGAGAGTTGGTGTATTGTTAAGCATAAGCATGGAAGATGACAGTTCTTAGCGCCAGTTCGATTTACGTTTGTTTTGTTACAATCGGTTCAGGTCGATTTGGGCCAGTTCAGATTCGGTTTGGGCCAATTTTGGCCCCTTAAGGGATCGGTTTACTCAACCTATCCTTTCGATTTTCAGTTTTCAGCTACCCAAATAAAAAATAGAATCGATTTCAGTTCGGTTTGTGTCGGTTTTCAGGGCGGTTCGTGAGGGTCGATTTTTGGTTCGTGAGGGTCGATTTTCGGGTTTGTTTCGGTGTTCGGTTTCAAACTTGCATCCCTAATTAATGGATATCATTAAGTCCCATAACAAGTAAATATTATAAAATAACATTTTCAAATGTATAAAGAAGAGAGAGAGGGGTAATTATGGAATTAGAGAACAACAGAAAAAGAAGTCGCCCCTTAATAATTCTCACGTGGGGCATATCCAACGTGGTTTAAATCATATACACGTGTCCATTTCTTATTCATTGTGCTATACAAATAATAATAATATTCACAATAATTGTTAGTCTCACTTTGTGGCTACAATTCGATCAGTTAAATTTTAGACACATGATTAACGTGGCAGCTGCTCTCACCATAAACGTGAGACTGCACACCTCATATGTAGTGTGCAGTCCTAACACCATACCATTCCTTTTAAAATAATATACGTTTTAAAGACTAGTGCCTCTAGATTTGACGAGTGCAAAAATATGCTGATGTATAATATAAGATTTGGACCACAAATATTGTTTCTACAACATTGACTAAAGGTGGGTTTTTTTTTTTTTTTTTTTTCAATACTGCCGTTCGGTCAAGACAACCTCGATAATTGAGGAGCAGACTCGGTATACATATATAACAGTTACGGAATACGGGAGGGAACACAAATACCAATAATAGTGGTAAGCTAACGTAACCCAACCCACATCTTATAAACACAACAATGGTGAGGGTTAACTCCACCG